>OX454332.1:50728011-52086761 GCA_949716465.1 Chalcosyrphus nemorum
AAATTAACCACGAATTATACCCCAAAAAACTCTTCGATGTATTAAATTTTCACGCTCACGTTTTATACAAATGGAAAAAAAGATATAAAGAAATACAAAGGATAAATATTCGAACTGTTTTCTTATAAGCTACCAAATATACAATAATGAGTATATATACTGCAGAATTTCGAGTTTTGAGCTCAAGAATCAAGCCACTAATTAAGCTTCTCCCGTTGACTTATCTGTGCCATTGTTATGTACTGTCGTACAAGCCGAGATATCTCATGTGCTTGTTCAGTTTGTACTCGAATAACACGTTGCTGCATTAAGTTGCCAACCTTCATATCTAGGAAGAGGGCACCATCTTCAGAGCGAACCTATTTCAAGAGATTTTAGTATAAAAATAAACATTGAATTTTTTAGATTTTAGACTAACCTTTCTTGTTGAAATGACTTCCATGAATGGCCAGTGCTGTAGCGTTTCATGTGTATTTGGATCAAGGAATAACACACCTCGTCTATTGAGGGCCAAGATCAAATCGCGCCACATAGGATTGCTGTCTTCGACATGTGGTCCCTCCTCGGCCCAAATACGTTTCACAGCGAAGAAACTACTGCCGAACAGAGGCCACGCTGACAACACATTCAAGAATTGCGCCTTAACTTGGCCTGGGCTCAAATTTCCAATGGCCGGCCAAGCAGATTGCACTAAACTAACCCATTGCGCCGGACGAATTTCTCGTATACCCAGGGCTGGTTTAGGCAAAAGGAATTTAATCTCCTTCATTGCAGGAACGTGATTAAGGTCGGCAGCACGATGAAGTAGAGCTGCTATTCTTGCCATGTCACGTACAACTTCAGGTATGGGTCCTCCATTACCAGGAAGTTCCAATAGAAGACCTTCCAAATAATCTGGTGCGACTTGATTGAAGAGTACCTCAATGTATAATGGAGTAGGTGCAGGGTCGCGTTTCAAAGAGAAATGCCATACAGATCGACAGAAAATCAAGTAAAATGGTTGACCAGACTTAAGCAGTTCTGTAGTTACATCTAGAATGTATTCGTCAGCTGCAAGTGGCATTGTGAAGGCGTCACCTTGCACAATACAATATAGAGAAAACTCCTGTTGTTCCGCTTCGGAGTCAACGCCTAATAGGGCACAAAGCTCGGATATAACATCGGCCACAACTGTAGAGCAGCGTGTGTTAACAACTCTCTCAGCTCCTCCAGGAAGCCGATAAATTTGGCGTCTAGCCGATCTTCCAGCAGAAACAGCAGTTACCTCTTCAACGCTTGGTACATTCTTTCGTCCTCCACAGCGTGCGGTCTTTCGAAGGTTTGTTAAGCAAACCGCAGCAGTTCCATGGCACGACCGTCGTCGATCAGATGCAGCAGATGTAAGGTGTTCCATCAGGTATGGTCGCAGGGCATCCGAACAGCCGAAATATGCCGCTAATATACTGAGCAGCCGCCATGCTCTCTGAGAGGAATCCGGACAGGGCGATCTATTCGCAGTGGTCTGTTTCATCAGTTGACAATAAACCTCATCCCGTAGAGTCAGATACTTGTGACAATGCTGCCAAGAAAATCGATTAAAATTGCTACGTCTGAAGTTACAAAAACAAAAAAAAAATACTCACCATTAAAACTGTGTATACACATTTGACCTCTGTAAGTTCTGGATCAAGTGGTACGTCACCACAATATCGAAGAATACAGTCAAAACATTCCAGAGCAAGGGGAGTCAAATCAGGTGGTAGGCGGAGAAGGGGCGCTTTAATTGAAGTACCTTGCCACTTGACAAGTTCAGCATAAGATCGGTTTGACGACGATCGTCGGTCTCCGCGATCATTCGATCGATGATCGGTGGTATGACTAGAAATTCAATAATAAATTTTATGAATACTTTTTGATGTGGCTCATAAATGAAACTTACTCATTTCTAAAATGCTGCATTGCGAATTGAAGTAAGGAGTATTTTGTAACCGATGGTGGCGTTCCCGGATGCGATTCCTCTGTCATATAATTCGCATCCATGTTGGTTGGTTGCAGTTGCTGCTGCTGTTGCGTGGAAGTCTTACGTGAATGCAAATAGCTTTGCTGTTTAGCAAAATGATGACGCTCAACCTGCTCCGCGTGGTTTTCTAGTACTATCTGGGTTTCATTTAACATACCGCCATTCAGATTATGTTCTCTTGTTCCACCAACATCGTTATTCTGTCCATGGTGATGCGATTGATGTTGCTGTTGTTGTTGGTGATAAGAATTATGATTGATGTGATTCTCGACGGCATCTTGTCGGCCACCACGATGTTGTGGCTCAGCAGTATCCCGGCCTGTTGAAGATTCTCGGTGATTCGATTGACGGGACTCCAAACGCTCGATCGGTACATTAAGCGTTTGCGCAGCTGCTCTTGCACCAGACGATATAGTCGATGCCTTTGACTGTGCCTGCAAAAAAATAAATAAATAAAGCGAAATTAAGAAAAAAGTCATTCACATAAACAGCTTGCTATCATAACTGTCTTAATTGCCGACATGAAATCGAAAGTGGTTCGAAGTTTAGAAGCCAGGCTATTGTGTGCAAGTTTTGTATGTGCGAGCACTAAACTCTGAAACGATGTGAAAGTTGTCTAGCGCCAATAGAAGACCTGTTCTCTGTGCCATTGACCATGTATCACTACCACCACTCCTGTTGCTGCTGTCACACAAGAGTAAAATGTTAGCTCAACCATCTGTTATACACAAATTTTAAACTGGTTCGATAGACTGATTGGTGATAGTGGCACCGCCTAGTTATCTACCTGCAGCATCAATTTTTTTTCCGGAAAAATAATTTGTTTACTCTTATAAGTCATTAAATTTTCTAACTGAAGTGTGGAAAATTGTTATTCAATTAAGTATAAAACGCTATTCGAAATTAAGTAATTAGATTGGATAGGTGCCTGTTCTCATTTAGACTGTCCGTTAAAATTTGCCATTTAAATTAACTGACTAAAAAGTCATATTTTATGATAGACGATTTAGAGCTACCAAAAAAAAAAAAAAGGAATCATTTGTTTAACACATAGTTTGCAACATCGAGAAACATTTAAGAAGAAGCCCCACAAAATACTTAAACAAGTGATCAGCAACACTGGCCAATTGAGCCTTTTCCGTTCATCTTTCAGCTATTTGGGCTAAGGGGCCAGTTATACCTATTATTCAAAAGCATCATTAAAACAAAGAATAGCGATTTAATTTGTTTAATAAGTCAGTCATTTAAAATTGCTGGCAGTGAAATTGTAACAACAAAGTAAAGGCTTTATGGTTAGAGTTGATAATTGAAAACAAAACTCGCAAATGAGAATGGAAATAGAACACATCAGTGAAACGATTGTGTTCCAAATTAAAGAAACGAAAATCGGCTGTTCATTTAAAACGCTTTTAATGAAATAAAAATAATAAAATTGGATTTAAAGAAAAGTTTTATTCAGAATTAAGTATTGGATTTAAAAAAAAAATGTGCACGACTGGATCGTACGTACTTGCACCTATATGCTGTTAGTTGGATGTGCACAAATTTAAAAAAAAAAAAAAAATTAAAAAAATTTGGATAAGTTTAAATGCCACATTTTGTTAAACATTAAATCTGGGCCACATTTCGATTTTTATGGAAATCCATTGTGTTTTAGCAGAGAAATAGCCATATTTCTAAAACCAGTTAATAAGAAAAGTACCGTTATACGTATTTTGAGCCAAAAACGTGGTACGCCATGTTATAGCATTTTGGTAGACTAACTCAAATATGAAATTTAATCAAAATCGTTAGAGCCGTTTTCGAGAAAATCATGTTTTTGTAAAATTGGCCCTAAGTAAAGTACCGTTAATAATAGGGCTAGAACGAAAATTCCAATTTCCCCTCTGGAGAATACACAACAGACCCCAGATATGAAGTTTAAAGGAAATCGGTCCACCCGTTTGGGCTGTAGTCGAGCGTACATACATACAGAGTGACGGACAGACACAGACAGACAGACAGAATCGGCAGACCTACTTTTTCGAGCTTCTCTATCATCGTAATGTCAGAATTCATTGTTATCTCGAGTTCGAATTTTTGCACGAATCCAATACTTGCCCTATATTATAGGTGCAAGTAAAAATTTAGTCAGAATTAAGAATTCTTTTCAGTAAAAAAAAAATCTGCAAGCGATTAACTTTGTTTTGATACCATCTAAAGCCAATATTATTTGCTTAATCGTTTCAAAGTTGGATATCAAAATTTCCAATGACGCATTTGAATTATAGCTTCAACTAGCCCCTTAATCTTAGATTAAGAGCACTCCAAGTACAGAGCAAGTCAGAGCATCATTCCAAGTACATTTTTACATAGTAGCAAAGATCATGGTATGCATAAAGTAAAAAACTATTTACACCAAGAAAACTTCATCGACTTCGTTGGAAATATGCACATATATCGAAATATACATTCCAAAAAGGATAATGTAAATTTCTCTCTGCATTAGATTGTCTTACTGGCCTCATTTTTCGAACATCTCTTCGCAACTCCTACGCTATTAAAAAATCATCCGCTCATCCGATCACCATTCAACTTGTTCTCTATCGAAAGCAAAGTATTTTCCAAATTCTCTACCAGCATCTGCATCTGACTCCATAGAAACCAGTCCTCGTTCTTCCACATTAATTTTTTTTTTTACTTGCACCTTTAATAAAGGGCAAGTATTGGACTAATCAATTCAATTCAACGTTACGATGTTGTCTTTCTGTGTGCATTAATGCATGGTTGAATCCTTAACGCCTGCACAGATGTGCTTCAATGTATGTGAACTCTATGGGGTCAGAATTCCAGATCCAAATCCAAATTTATGAAAAGGTATAAAAAAATTATGAAATTTTATATTTAACAAATCCAACATTTCAGGAAAATAATTTCGAAATTCAATTTTGCGTTCCCACTGCAACTTCAGCATTTCAAATGACAGCTGGTGTCAGAATTGAGTGATATTTTTTTCTGATTGGAAATGATTACTTAAAATGACTTATTATTTAGTTGAAAGCAGTTTTTTTTTTGTTTATTCAGCGCGTTAAAATGTCATTGTTTGACGTTTGGTCGTATTCATGCAAATGCATACGACCCATTCGTCCGCTTTATTTTGTTCAACATAACTACATACATGTACTGTTAAAATCAAGTTAAATGATGTACAATGTCACAACGGTTTTACCTTGCAAAAAAATACTTCTCACGAAATGTATCGGTAACTGTTCCGGGACACAAGAGAACAATGTGTCAACAATATGAATAAAATGTTAATCGTCATGACTTAAATAGTCCATACTTATAACTCCTAACATGGCTCTATAGGCTTGTGGAGCTACATGCCTGTATATGTATACGTATTCATGTGTATTCTTCGGTTGTTTGTCATTCGCTTTTTATTAATAAACGATTATGAATCAAGTTTATTGAGGATGATCGAGTCGGTATGCTGTCATATTATATATATAGCATCAAAGTTGAGAGTTATTTTTACGAGCATTTGATGTAAATTGGTATGCATCCGTGTTATGATAGCAGCTAATATACATACTTTATTTTTATCGTGTACGCTGATAATCTAGTTATGTAAAGTTAATTGGCCGTTGCACCATAAAAGTTGAAAAGTGACTTAGTGAAGAAGACGACCGCCTTAATTATACATTTCTTCATTTTAATTGCTTTATATTAGCGTAGTTTTGGGGTATACAGGTCGTATACTTAAGCATTTGTTCACGTTTCAATTAAGCGAGTGACAGTGTTTTCTTTTTTTTTTTCTTTTTTAATGTATCTCCCGGCTAATTTAGATACATTAATTTCTCTTTTTTGAGGGGAAAAAGGCAAACTTTCGAAGACAAATTGAAAATATATTTTAAACAAGTGACCGAGCAAATCCAATTTTGATTGAAAACTCATTTGTTTATTATAGTTTGCGACGCATGAGTTCAAACCAAGTCACCGATGCTTGCATTTTCCACGGTGAAAAAAAAAATGAATAAAAAAAATAAATAAATAAGAAGAACTTGTTTATCCACTTTGGAGTAGATATCCCACATCAAGTTTTAATCAATGGTACATGACACAACATTGAGAAAAAGGCAATAAACAACAAAAATAAAAGAAAACGGGTATTCACCGATCTCAATCTTTGAATGTTCGTTCGAGTTTGCTATCATTTTCACTTACGAGGAAAATGATGTGATTTTCTAAGAGGTATCGCAAAATAACAATTTCGTGTAATTTTTGTGTAAAATGCTTTTCAAAGTGAAGTGTATCTACGATTAAAGGATTGGATTGTCAGTTGAACTTGATCGCTTTTTCATACAGAGTATTTTTTTTTATAAATCTGCTGATTCTTTAATAGTCTGAAAGCGCCAGACTAACATAATCACAAATGTGTGAAGGTCTTATTAACGAAACTAAACTCAGATGTCTAAACTAGACCTATCAAATCATTGGCCTATAACTTCGTTCTCCCTCCCTAAGGACCTGACAAATAAAAGTTAGCACTTGTATTCAAAAGACCAGTGGACGACGGCAGATAGAGAATGTTGTCTAGAACACTCCTCATAATGACGATAAGAAAAAGACTAAATACGTATAACCAAAACACACGTAGCTTAGTGATCTTCATAGGTATTTTTACCAGCTCCAGCAAAGACGATTGCACCTTAGCACAGACGATTTATGTAGCGGCAGTGGCAACACAAATACTGAAGACTTAGAGCACTTCTTGTGCAAATGTTTACGTCTCAATTTCACCGGAAAAAAGGACCCTCAGAAAATTTTTTTTCGGCAAGCTGTCTACAACCCACCAAATGCTATTCTGAATTTCATAACATGGTCGGTTCATTCAAGCGGACAATTAGTTTCCCCATATTTGCAGGTTCTCTTTAAAATAGGTATCTTCCACAAATGCTCAATTGGTTTCGAACGATGTCGGAGTGTGAGAAACACTTAATATGTATATAATAAGAGTTTTGTAATTGCCTTCATAGAAGAATATATATATATTGATGTGGCTTTAGCAACATTCTCTATGTGTGTATAGATGTATAGTTACCTAACCATATACATACTAACGGCTATCTTGGCAAGGATTATGCCAAATATCGGAAGACCAAAGGAGAAAATGGGACTGCTCCTAGCAAGCGTTGCGACATTAGTTATGCTCTATGGCTCCCATATATGGGCTGGTGCCATCAAAACTTAAGGCTGCACTATAATAGTCGAAAGCCATCGGAAGCTTATGTCAAAAATCTACATTCATTTTCCTTCAGTGCAATCGTTTGCACAAGTATTCCATAATGGGAGTATACGTTGGAAAGCATCTGTCAACTAGTTTCGCTGGTAAATTTTGCGTTCTTCCACAAAAAATTTCAATTGTTTTGAGAAAATTAATAATATAACTCACTGAAAATTAAAATTTGATGCATTTTGCACGTTATAAGATTTCATTTTAGAATTTTCTCCACCTGACTGCCGCATTTTCATGAGTGAGCGAATGGATTCCGACCGAAAACTGAACGAACCGAAACCGAAAACTCTTATGGTCGCTCGGTGCTAATCCTGTGTATTCGCATTGTTTTAGAAATGGTCGTACGAAACCATATATTCTAGGTATTCTAGTTGTAGATGACGGAAGCAGTTTACAGAATAAAAGCCCCGAGAGTATGCAGCGGAACGGTAATACTATACAAGCAGGACAGCAACTAGTGTACGTGATATGTAAATACCACCAAGGACAACTCTCCAAAAATGGTAAGTTAGATAGTACTACTCTCACAAAGGCAGATGGAGGCAGAGATTAATCCCCAACATAGACCCCTATACCAATAGGAAATATGGAGGACTGAATATATATCTGACGCAGATGCTTACTAGACAGCCTTCACAGGTTTGGACATAAATACAGCCCTTTTTGCCCAAAGTGTACAGAAACAGTAGAGGATGCAGAGCGCGTCATGTTCTATTACTAGACTAGGCAAGGATCTGACTCCAGAGAACATTACCAGGCAATGCTGAGCATAGAAGAAGCAGTGGAACCATGAGGGAACAAAAAAACCGGAACGACAACACTGCAGTGCATCTACCCCGACTGAGCAGAGTGTATAAGGGTGAAGTATACCCTCGCGATGAAATCTTTGACAACAGGAGAAGTCGGTTTAGTAAGTGGAAATCCCACACTTTTGGAAGATTACCAGATTCCAACCCCAAAAAAAATGTATATCTCACTTATAATAAGCTTCCGTTCTAAGATTTAGAGTCTAGAAGGAATACAAATTTTAAAATCTCAGGTTCCATCGAAAATAAAAATTATTATTGTCGTAATTGAGAATAGGAGGGAGATTTTAAGAATCTTACTGCAGAATCTGAAAGAGACTATTCACTTAAGTCTATATATCAACTTTTACCTGTCTCGTGCTTAATGACGTACATGTTCAGCTTTACAGGAATAAGAAACAAAATCTATTGTGCGTTATTTTAAGTCCCTAGAAAGCAATTTATGCATTCGTTAAACGGCAAACATTGAACAGTCGATATTTATAGCTGCTAAAAAAAACAAATCGCATTTATAAAGTCCATAAAAATAACGATAAATTTTAAAAGTTATACATACTCGTAGGTATACATTTAAATACCTAAATTACATGCACAACCAATAACCTCATACCGACAACTTTATCGACCGCGAAGCCCTCCTTATTTCTTCTCAAAAGAAGTCTTATCTCATGTATCTGTATAAGAACAACACGTACATGTATGTACATCAAACATCAGTACGTTGATCTACATAGACCGCACAAATGATTCTTATAAAATTGAACTTTATCCGCTACTGAGATCGTGAGCACATAGCGATGATGGCAAGTTAATTTCTTTTACTGTTTGTTGGAATTTTTTTTTTTTTTTATAAATACAAATTAAAACCTTCCTGGTTAAGAGTGTTATACAAAAACTCTGCTTGAGCAGCCGCACTCTGCACGGACTACAGTCAGAATGCGCATAATCATGTAAATTAAAGTAAGTTTAAACGCACCTCTGATGGAATTAAATATCCATGCAAGCAATTAATGCGGCCAGTGGAAACTCATCTGGTTTTGTGTGTTTTTTTTTTTTCACAATAGCCAACGGGAAAATGCCTGACCTGATTAAAGGTTCTTCCGAATCTGAATTGGTAGACAGATTCAACCTAAACTCAACTCAATTGCAACTGTAATAGATATCGGAAATAAGTACTATCGCAATAACTTTTATTTTCTAGTGAAAGTATCTCTAGACAATGCATAATTAAAAAAATCATTTGCATTATTCAACAATTGTTCAAAATTACAATAGCAAAACAAAGAAAAAATCATGCTTATCCGATTGATGTGTGTCATTTAAAAAATTAAAAAAAAAAAAACCTTTGGTTGCGTTTTGAACTTAATTCGAATTGGGAATAAAACGAAAATAGTATCATATGGAGTAATGAATTATGCAAAGAAATTGGTTAATATGTGAATATGCTTTAATTTGAAAACGATAGAAAGTTAATTGTGATGTAAGAGGATATGATCAGCCAAATGATAATCTTACACCAAATTGTTACAACACTTATTAAGGGTAATCAATATGGTCTATAAAACAAAAGATGCCTTTCAAAACAATACGATTAGGAACTAAAAACTACCTAAATATTGTTTGTAAACAGTCATCGTAGAAAAAAAATTAAGACTATAATGCTTTATTATCTAATTACGTTCGTATGAAATTCATGCCAACAACCTATTTGTCTGATGACCTCAAGACTATGACCGACTGAACTCTATTTTTAATGATCTTCTTTTGTTCCATAAACAGTACGTTTGTCTAACGGTATCTCATCCATAAACGTATCTGTAAGCAGATCTTCGGCGAACATAATTCATAATGGAAATTATTCAGAGTTCTTTTGTATCACGCTGCAGGTATGCGAGAACGTGTACCTGAATCGATCTTTCAGTTCTTAATTGATCTTCTTCGATTATTATAACTCTATCTCGATTATTAGCAAAGTAGGGTAATGGAAATTGTAAAAATTATATATATATTATAAATTAAAGTAAATATCTTTCAAAAATTTACAACAAAAGTTGTAGTAGTTTTCTTTTGGAATAATTTGAACTTCTAGTTTAGAAATATTATTATGTTACCTCTGATGTACTCATAGTTTCGAAACGTGCTAGAATTTCCTTCACAGAGATTTTCGCCTCGATTGGTTCTTCTAGTATTGTTTCCATTCGGCCGACGGATCCACTGCTCGTTATGCTGGTGCGTCGATTTTTCGCCGATGACGTCACCGAAGTTCCCGATGAAATACTACCATTTCCATTGTTAATGCTATTACTGTGCTTCGAAGATAATTTCTCATTATCGTCCAATGAGTTAATGTCGTTAATGTTATAATTATTATTACTATCAGGTCTACCAGTTTTGCAAGGATGATGGTTATAACTAGAACTAGAACTACTGCTAACACTTTGGCTTTTGTACTTAAAATTATTTTTACACATATTCAAACTATCCATGTCTTGGTCCATGGCATCTTCGTCATCTTGCTCATCATCTTCGTCGATTGCACTCCATGCACTATCAAAATCAAAACTACCGCCCTTTGTGCAATTTTTTATTGTCTGATCGTTGAGCTCGTCAAGATCACTGCCCCGTCGTTCATGGTGATGATGACGATGCGGTTGAGATTGCTGTTGCTGGTGGTGGTGGTGCTGCTGCTGCTGATTATGGTGATGATGATGATGATGTACTTGAGCTGATGTTTTCCCAGTGATATGCGCTATTTCCGCATCCGAATCCGAGTACATAGCATCATTATCCTCAAAGCTATCCGGATCTGTCAAATTATTTAAACTATCTAGTGATGCTGAGCGTTGAATGAAACTATCACAATGACTACTTTGTGACTGAATCAGTTGTTTGTCATTTGAATTGTGTTTCGAATTATTGTTGTTGTTGTTGTTGTTGTGGTTATTGACGTGATGACGATTTGACGCATTCTTTGCTGCCTGGTTTGATTTGTCATAATTCATTTTACTAATTAACGATTCCATTTTGTGGACAATTCCGGTTAATTTTCTTGCCTCGTGTGCTGATTTCGACTTCGATGAGGACTTTGATGATTTTGTCGATTTTATTGATTTTACACTTTTTACACTTTCTGACATTTTGTCAAACCTTTCGGACTAACCATATAGTTTTAAAATACGTACTGTTTCATTTGAAAAAAGTATACATATGTCTCCATATAAATGATTTACCGTTTTGGTGAATCAATTAAATCTATAATCGAATCGGTGAAAGTTTTTCTTAACAAAAATCATTGCATATAATTAAAAATTTGTTTTTGCTGTTGTTCTTTTTTTTTTTTTTTTTTGTTTGAAGAATTGTCATTTATGTCTTCTTCTAAGCCATATCTAATTTAAACACCTATTTAGAACAGTTTGTAAAAGTTTGGACTTCGTAGGGTATATCATTTATATAAAAGACTGCCTCTTAACCATGAATGTTTATTTATAATTTGAGATTCATTTACACACTCCACATCTACACCGGTTGTATAGAGATACCATAACTCAAACTAATTAGTCCCGAAACTTCATTAGTATACATTGATGTAAATCAAAAAAAAAATCCCGTTAGCTGTCTTCTGATTATAAAATCGCCGCACTTTTCCTACGAGTATTTATTCTATGAAAATAGATAAAAAAAATAAAAATTTCTCCTGCACTTCCGTATGTAAATACTTTTATAACATCATAACGAAGAAATTTATAACGAATCGTAAGGCTGTACGTGTTATCAGATAGTCTGGGTGGAAATTGAATACGTAATTTCCGGGAAATATTATTATGAATATTAGCTGGGCTATTTTACAGTGTTCATTCAAGTAAAAACTACGAACTTCACCAGACCGTAACGATATTCTCGATTATGTATGATTTCAAACAATAAATTCCATTACATTCTCTTTGGCAGTTAGGCTGTAGTTTTGCAATTTATAATAAATAAAAGCCCAATGGTGGCTCTTTAGAAAGTTACAAATTTTGTCAATAGACACAATTTCTTCTAAACATCCGCACCAGAAGAAATATCATATTCATACTTTTTTTTTATATCTTTTATTTTGATATATTTTTTTCTCTCTCTCTTTTATTTCTTCAATCCATTGATTAACATTGTACCACGAATTCAAAAGCGACACACAAATACACAAAAAATAAGTCCATTGGTGGCTTAAGATACATTTTTAACTTGGCGAAGACGAAGACGTCAATGTTGCGCTATTTGATATCGCTGCGCAGCCGTGCTACTCGATCGACCCGTTCTTTTAAACTAAAAGTGGAGTTTGACCATAACAGTGGTATAAGCTGTTGCCGATGGTATTTCGTCTGAATTGCGGTACTGCGATAGCCATTGTGGCATTTCCATTTGACTAACTCGGGTCGGACACTAGTATCTCCAAAGCTAGCCTGGCATGTTTTGTATGTGCAATGAATTTTCATTTATAGTCAAGTGAGTGGTTTTTTTTTTTTTTTTTTGTGAGCGCACACTGGATGATCACTGGTGCTGGTGCTTCTACTGTTGGGGAGCAAGCCACTGTGGTAGCACCGTTTGTAGCGAACTGGGTGATGTATGTCATATGCATTGTGCAGGCTTTTTTTTATCGGTGGATTTATTTATCTTTTATTTCGCGCTTGCAGTTAAAGTTAGACTTGGTCTAGGTTTTTTTTGTATGGACTTATTTCTTTCCCTCTTTCTATTATACTTTGATCTAAGCAATTAGTAATTGTAATTTGAAAGTGAATAAAAACAATGATGCGGTTTGCTGCGGTCAAATAGCTTTTGGGAGAAATTCGCTTGTGGCTTTGGGTAACGTTTTTAAGGATCAGAGAGAGGAAGAAAGTCTAACTCAAAGGATCTCCAATTGCGTTGCATTACTTGTATCTTACGTATTTCCTAACTCACATGTCTGGTTTCAAACCAATTATATAGATATTCGCAGTGAGACAATGCAATTAGCTGGGAGGTTGTATCTACCTTGCCGCAAAGTGTAGATTATATATAATAGTATCTTGTATCTAGAAAGTGAAAGGTAATCTCTCTAAAAAATTTCAGCGCTAGATGTTATTACAAAACTCTAAGAATGGTACAAATTAGTCACTTGTCGCACCAACATGTCAATGACGAATAGTGCAGTAGACACTTGCTTCATGGGGATGGTAAGTTTTATTGAACCAGGTAATGGAGTAAAATCCGTTTTCTTGCTAATTTACATGTGTGTATGGAGTCAATGACCATTCAAGTTGGGTTAATACATGTACATATGTATGCCAATAAATAACTTTTGAATTGATAAGATAGCATAGAAAGGCGTGATAGAATAGGTATTACCGCACCCGAAAAGATGTGATCGTCGTCAAGTACATACTAAAGGTAATTCTTTTTCTCTTTTAGGCGATGTTATGATCCATTCCTACCGCTCCATTTTGGGGCTTAGTCCGATGGAACTTAATTTGTAATGGATATGACCGCCAATGAACAATCTATAAATATCCTAGCGAAATTGTGAATTATTTTTTTAAGATCGAACGAAAAGATTTGGTCTGTGTACAGTGAAGGTTCAGGAGCTATAACTGTGTATCGTGTGCATCTTTTCGTAGTGGAAGAAAGTTATACAAACGTGGTTGCACTTTATCAGGCTAAAACTTCTCAACAGACAGTGTTTCGATGCCTAACGCCAACCAAAGAAATTGTGAAAATCAAACACCAGATACTAGAGGGAACTCACTATTGGTAGGATCAACACAATTTCGAGTTTCGGCTCGATTTGAAGACGACAGATGATCCGTCGTTTCGAAGCGGCTCCTATCTATTGCTGTTCGACGAGCAGTTACGACTGACTGACGTGGCCCAACAAACAATTAACTGTCGGCGAACTTTTGTGTATAACAGTGACCATTGCGGACCTAGTGCTGACTACAATATTGCAATGGAACAAAAGAAAGAAACAATACACAGTTTCGGGCCGAATTGACTTGTAGGAAGCAGGTTGAGCATAAGCAAATCATTATTGTACATGTAGCTAAATATGCTCACCACTTTGTTATAGAATGAGACCGTCGCTTCTATCGGAGTGTTCGATAGCGTTAAGATCAGGTCCTAAGATTGACGTGATTGCAATAAGCTTACAGTGTGACTTCGATTATATTCAGCGATATTGCTTGGACCGAAAATTGAAGATCAATAGCAGTAGAGGCCCATATTTTCATTCGAAATTAAATAAAGTAAAATAAAATTCAAGCAAAAAAACGATTAATGATTGCAAATAATTTAAATAGGTACATGCGGCTTTTTCTTTTCTTCCATGTCGTGTACCAGCGCCGCATATGCTACAAGGCATGTTACCATATATGCGACCTTTTTACCAGCGGCTACGATGGTCGCATGAAAACATGCGACTTTTTGGGACAAGATCCACGTGTTCTGCACTAAGTTTCTTCTAAGTTTTATCACAAATTCCAAATATAGTTCACATGCAGCAGTTTTTCGTTTCTTCAGAGCCATACCATATAAAATCTACCGAATAAAAGCCGACATATTTAAGTTCAAAAAGAAAATTAACTCAGTTGTCCGAAAAACTATTTGGATTCATCTTGAAATATATGTTTGCCTGCCCGAGGTAATACAAGTTGCAATGTCTTACCATATAATGATGAAGAAACAATTGCATACATATTCTGTAGTCAGTGGGCAGTCAATCGAAACAAATTTGGCTTTGTCCCACACATATACAAACTAAAATTCAATATCGAGTAATTCAATTCTTGATATGCTTCGCCAATGCAGGTAAAATGCAGGAAAAAAAAGTGTCATGTAGTCTGATGTCTTGCTCATGCATCCATCATATGTGACTACAAACTCAATGAATTTTACCTTGGCGATATACTGTGTAATGTGTATATTTATCGCCAATTTCCACAAAAAAAAAACTATATAATACCGACCAACTTTCCGCTTACAAAGCTCTGATCACATCACGACCGTACTCAGCGTGAAAATAACGAATTCGTTCCTATTAACGCGAATCTCGCAAAAATGGTGCATTAAACTTGTTTTTACGTTTATATCGACATTATTGGTAATAAATCAATGTTTGGTGAAATTCAATAAAAGAGATATAAATTGGCCATTGATGGTGTAGGTACTTTTTAGTGGAGAGAATTTCGTTAAAACTATTAAGCACTTAGACTTTTATGTACCTATACTTACATTACTTACATTTTTGTTATACTCTTGATATAAGGACTACTTTATATGATATGAGTATATAAAGCAAACTAGTATCTAATCGCTTATGAAAAAGTGATTAGAAAAATTACTTTCTATCTTTTAACAGAAAAGAGTAACAGATGGAAATTCAGACTTGATATCTGATCACAATGATTTTTTTTTTGTTTTTTTCATTTTCTCGGTGCACTTTTTATTTGAATCTAATTCTGTGGATTGATGCAAGACGTGATGAGATTAGTGCAAATATAAATTAAATAATTTCAAAACTCATTGCGTGGAAAGTACCATCGAACGCATAAAAAACATTTGAATTTTAATTATAAGGGAAACTTTTACAACGGGTGAACAAACATACATATGACCACTGAGTCTGTGGCTAGTGATTTGATATAAAATCTTTTCGCTCTGCTCTTATAGCAGGTTTGCTAATACGCAATTGCGATGTACTTACGCTTACAGCATTTTCGTAAGTTAGTTGGATGATGTGATCTTACCTAAGCGTAAATTATACTTTGTAGGTCCCTACCAATGCTCTGGGAAGGTGATTTATTTAATTTGGCAATCCAATAAAATTTAAATGAAGTGGTGGAGGAGTATAAATGCCTTGGCTTGGAATTATTAATCCATAAAAGCCGTTCAATACGAAAACTCTCTGAGAGAGAAGCTCAAAAAAGCAAAAAGTGCAATGAATTGCAGCAGGAAGGGCATCCTCGGCCAGCCGCTGCGCAAGTTTGGGATACCTCTTAGTATAAAAAAATGTTTTCTTTACTACTTTTTAAAAAAACTTTCAGACCGGCAGCAAATACACTTAAGCACATGTGCTACATCTGAAAACATTCTTTATATGTATGTATGTTTTCAATTTAAGGTTGCATTTCCGTTATATCCTCCAAGTTAGGGAGCCTCCCAGCCGCCACGTTCCCCATATCATTGCAAACCACATGAGACACAGAAAATAGAAATTCTTTGACGAATGATCTAAGCTGAGCAGCGAATATAATATTCCAATCGCAGAATATAACGAAGGAACTTGGAAACCTTCAAAAAGGTTATCATTTTAATTCACAAACTGAGAAAGTAAAAAAACTTAACATCACACATTGTAATCTTGATGGAATACCTCGATGCCAAGGCAGATAGCAACAACACTATCCTTAAAGACTTTATGAGATTTCAAGGCCCTGAAGACCGTAAAGACAATGATCATCGGTTTGTGGACTTCTGAAATACCAACCTCCTGGCCATTAGAAGTACGCTATTTAAGTATAACACCAGCAAAAACATCAATTGGGTCTCAACTGGTAGACAGCAAACAGACCGATTACATTGTGATCAGCCACCGCTTTAGAAATTGCTCCTTCGAAGTCCAAAACAGACCCGGAGTCAACATCGGAAAAGAATGAGTTACGCCTTCTTACTATATGTATCTGTCAAGAGCAACCGTTCAAACTTGCTTAACATAACCAGGTTTAAGATTACCTAAGTACACAAACACATCAGAATCTAGCCTTCTAGTCTTAAAGGCACAATTAGACACTGTGAAAAATGCACACCACCAAAATTCCTTGTGTGCACACCGGTGTCATCAGACTGTGTGGCTACACATCACACCAATCGTGACACCGACATCAAAAATCAAACTACATAATTTTATTTTACTCGCACCGTGTCTGACACTAAAATTGGTGCGTACAACAGCCCATACACATCACGCTTCTTATTGCACCGATATAAGTGTGCGCACAAGTGTGGTGTGTATGGGACGCTTAAGCCATGCATCTATGCATACTCATTTTTCCCTTGTAGGAGAAAAGTAGAGTAGATGAGAACCGAACGAGTAGCCTAATACCCAATACAATTTATTTAAGATAAATTCAATTCCACATTAAAGGAATTAGAAGGAGTTAACCCTATTTTTTTTGGAAGGGTATAATTTTGTTTTAAAGCTGTACAACTGTTAGTATAGACGTAAACATAAAGTAATCTCAATTTCAAAGCCCTACGTACTGGTTTAACTCTTATGAGATGTTGCTTTTAAGCAAATTTAACAAGAAAGACAATTTTATCGAAAAGGGCTTTGACGATTTGGACTCAATTTTATATTTGTGTTAGCTTAGCCAAACGCAATTATAAAGCATGCTACATTTTTAACTTAAAACGCATATAACGGCACTTTAATTGCAAGCCGCTTGTCCAAAAGTTGTAATTTCCCAATTACTACGCTCAAAACCAAAACGCGAGTAATATTTAGGATGCAATAGTATAGGTACCAAGTTTGATTTTGATGGAAAAAAAATTATATTTTAAAACTAGTTCAGTTTCCTCCAGCTGCATACAAATGCAATTACGTACGACTCAGTCATGTATAAAGTGGTAGGAAGAGAAAAGAACTGCAAAGGGACTCTAATGCATACACTCTGACAGAACAAACCCATAAATGTTTCTTTAAGGTCCGAAACTCTAAAAGGACTTAAATGACGGATAGACAAAAATGTTCTTATATCATACATCTCTTTTAAAATGGCCTATACGTGTACACAAATAGAACCCCAAATATCCAAATATGCAATTAATAATTTGCAATCTTGATTTAAGTAATGTTGTAGTTATTTAAAAAAATACTCTACTTAACTATGTGCAGCTGAAAATTGTAACCATTTTTATGGCGTGTACGCCACTGTGCTATATAGTCTCCATCGCCGTGTTATAAAACATATTGGTATGTATATATATGTATGTATATGTAAAGAAATGGCAATGCAGACTATGTACACATAAATACAAAAAAAAAAACTAATTTAACAAGTCAGTGTGCACTTACCTGTCTGAATTCCTGTGAAAATGTTTGTATCATGGCTTGTATCGCTGACGCACGTACGGCGTGAAGTGTCAGGTGTCCACCGTTACGCATGTTCAATTGTAATGCTGCAGGACGTGGCAGTGTAACAGCGCCTTGTAATTCGCTAAATGGCAGCGACTGCACCACAATCAGGTAATCTGCATCACGTCTCGCCAAATAGACGCCATTGTGTGATATCCCCATAATCGATACATCAGGGAACTGTGGAGCGCCTTGGACAGCGAATAGCCGTGCGAAATAAAGCGGCCAACTGCGTGCCATGTCCACTAAGTGTCGCTTAACAATCGCACGAACATTTTGACTACGTACATTGTCAACAGTGACACCATGTCCATTGAGCATATTCATAGCAGATGCCTTTTCCTGCGGTGTAACACGCAGACATGGTGTTATACCAAAGACATCACCGACGACTTGCGCAAAGAGCAGATCCAAAGCAACTGGTGGACCAATTGGTTCATTAGGATGGAAGACTTCCTTGCGGACGCGTAGCTTCCATGCAACACGGTTGTAGGTGAGGCATGCGGTGGCTGGTGATTTAAGTGACGGAGGTGCTGGTACTGGTGCGGGTATTGAAGGTACTGGCCATTCTTCTCCGTAGTCTGTTTCGTCGTCTCTACGAGTGCCTTGTGAAGCCATTGTTGAACCAGATGTCTTACGCTTACGTTCTTTTTCATATTTTTGTGCCATATGCGTCTTGAAAGTGGCAGTTGTAGTATTAGTTGTTGTCGTTGAACTGGAAGCATAGTGTTGAGTCTGCGACTGCTTGCGATTGTTTGTCTCGCGTTCGACTTGGCCTGTCAGGGCCTTAGAAGGCGGGTGATATACTTTGTTCCCTTCCTTCTCTCTTTCGACCTGACGCATTTCGTAGATTCTATCACGTTTTTCACGTTCCTTTTCCCGTTCTCGCTCACTACCTGTAGATGGAGGTCCCTCAACCTCGGTACGGTCCCATACAGATTCTGAGAAGTCATCACGATCACGCGACCGTGATCTGGATCGGGACCTTTCGCGGTCGTTGGGAATTTCCTTCTTGAAAGTTGTTTCGTAGACCATGTCCAACTTTGCAGCCTCGGCCCGACCCCAGGAGTCGTAGGTGTCCTTTGACACTTCGGAACCGTTCCAGTTGTGCCTGGCGCCAAATGTGTCACGTTCTTGTCGTTGAATAAACGCTGGAATATCTTGCTGCAGCTGTGATCGATATTCTCGTTCTTCGTTGCGATCATCACGAACAGGTGGACTCTTAGGCACGGGTGGCGGCGCAGGTGGCGCCGTTGTTGGGGGTCGGATTGGTGGTGGTGGTGCTGGGACTGATGGAGCTGGAGGCACCACCGACGGCCAGCTAGACTGCGGAGGTGGCGATAGTTTACCCTCCATTCGTTCTACTTGGGACCTCACCGAGGACATATCGTTCGAGGCACCCATCATAGCAAAATGACCACTCAGCTGCTGTTGAAGCATAAGTTTTCTGGTGTCTTCGAGCTTGGCTGGTGCTCGCTGTTCAGATTTAGTACTGATGGATGATCTTACAGAGTGACCTGCGGTAACTTGTTCAAGTCTTTGACGCATTTCAGAACTTAGTTTAAGTTTTCCCACACTACCCGGTGGAGGACGATCAGCGCCAATCTCAAAGCTCTTTCTGGATACCTTTGTGGCTGAGCTGGACTGCGTCTGGTCGACCGATTCCTTCATGTGTTTTCCTCCGGATGTTTCAATTTTAATTTGTGTGCGCACAAATTGTGATGTATGCATTGTCTGAGGCGAAGGTGCTTTAGATGAATCCACCTCGAATTCCTCCCATTCAATTGCGGATCCATTGAGTGACCCATTGCTGCTGTGCAATTGTGATTGTGGTGTGGTTTTTCTTTGACTTTGACGCATCTTGAATACAAAAAAGTCCTCTTCACATTCTGGTTGAGGTCCGTCCTGAGGCGGTGGCCAACGCCATTTGCCAATGCGAACAGTTTTCGCACGCCCATAAGGGTCAAGGAAATGACGCGTTTCCGAAGGATCTTTGGATTCTATCGGAGGTGGCATTGGTGGAGGAGGAGGCGGTGGTATCAAAGAACCTCCACTTTCAGATGATGTTTTACGATTACGATCGACATCAGCAAACTGTGAAATACGATTCTTGAAGCTCTGTCTGCGAACCGAAGATGAAGTGGCGGTTTGTAAACTGATCTTGCTTGTTGATGTATGGGTTGTAAGAGAAGACTGCATATGTGGCGGAGATGCAGGTGAAGTTGTTGCGGTGTCCTGTTGACTAAGCAATGTCTGAAGGGCTTGGTTTTGTGCTAAAAGTTGTTGCTGGATCTGTAAATTTTGTGCCATAGCAGATTGAAGAAAAGCTCGTTGTACTTGATGCTGATAGAGTGTGGGGTCTGCTTCTGGGGGTATACTGATCATTTGCATCAAACTATCAGTGTTCACACCTCCCATGAGGGGTCCCAATGGGCTCACCATGCTAGAACCAGAAACAAAACCCGAAGTGGTTGCCGACTGCTGATGTGTAGTCCCTCCGCCTTTGATCATTTCAATAAGTTCTGCCTTTTCAGTTAAATTGTTAATTGCATCATTAATAAATATTGGCTTAAATAAACCTGAGATGTACTCATCAAGATTGGCATCATTGCCAACACCTTCGGCTGCCTTTTCTCCTCCACCTTTAATTTTAGCGCTTAGTAAATTGGCGTCAGTTAGACGACTGATTGTGTCTTCGATAATTGGCGCTTCAAAAAAGTCATCAGTTGTCTTGCCGCCGCCACGTATACTGGCAGCCAAAGAGCGAGCATCGGACAGCTCATCCAGAGATCCATCTAGCACAGGACTGAACAGATCATCGAGAAATTGGTCCACATCTGAAGCCTGCGATGGCACGCGTACTCTTCGCACATGACTCGCCAATGAGGGTGCCTCACTTGTATCAGACATAGCAGAAGATCGCGTAGCATACTCCGATTTGTCCATATATTTACTTGAATGCGATCCTGCATGAGACCGACGACCTGCATGCTGTGACTTTTGATAACGGGGACCAGTTTCCTTACCCATGGGAGCTAAACGTTCAGCTGAGTGGTACCTGTCGTTGAGTCGGCTCTCAGAAAGCCCCAATGTGGTGAGAGGCTCAGGCTCAGGAGTGGTTACTAAATCTCCATCATCTCCGGCTAGCAGGTCATCTAAAGACTTTGACCTGGATTTTTCCTTTTCGAAGTAACGTTCGTTCAAGGCCGAACTTCGAGATAATAAGTCGCGAGAATTCTTACGAACTGCATTGTATTCAATTTTTTTCTCTACAACTGGCTCTGGAATAGGTGCTTCCATTGGTTTTGGAGTAGATTTCGCTTGCGGTGGCTCTGGAGGTGGTACCTGTGGTCTTTTGGGGCTACTGGGCTCTGTATCCGGAAGTAAAGTACGCGAAAACTTTGAGCCTGTCTTGAATAAATCACTTCGAGCAGCAGGGAAAGCTGGACACAATTCTTTTTCAGCTACCAAATCTAAGACGTAATCTAGCCCACAAGAGTCCGTGAGTAGTTTCCCGTCATCTAGCACCACAGTCCATCCACGACTAGATATACCCAGCGTTGAAATTGCCAGTGAGGCTGCCTCTTCACATGTTGTCCAAGAGTCGATAGCTACAGTTTGTGTTACATCGTCTGGTAAAGTCAACGCGACCGCAATGTCAGACATCCGCGATATAGCACGCCATTCAACCCATGAGGGTGTAAAGCTGCGGCACGCCATAGCTTGTGAGCTGCCAGTGTTGCGAAGAATTTTCTTCAGCAATAGTTCCTTCATAGAAGATGGAGCATTGTCAGCAATAAACTTCATCAGATATTTGCTGAATGCAGGGCCCGGTTGGAAGCAGGATAAGCAGTGTGCCATTAGCTGCCAGATTCGTTGAGCTTGGTTCTCCTCAACTCGGTACACCTGATTGCAAAGTTGTACAAGAATTTCATCGCGAAGCCCACGGGACGAGAGTCCTTTATGAACAATGTAATCTGATAGAACTTTCTCTTTGTTTCCGTCCAAAGTAGTGTCGCTTGTCCAACGGAGAATCAGTTTAAAAACAGCTAGTGCATCTTGAAAATCTTGATCTCGCGAAGCTGCTCTAGTTAAGAATGGCGTAGTGATTGGTTCACGTTTCGACGATAGTCGTAATCCATTGCAGTAGACGGAACTGAACTTTCCAAAAGAAAACTGATCTAAATCTTTGGGTAAATCACCTGCTACTGGTGGTCCTGGAACAGTTCCGACAACTTTGACCAGGTGACGATCACCATGCAGTGGTGTCCAGCCTTCAGTTTTCGAGAAAATAAATGCCAATTCGGCGGGAATATCCAAATATGCTACTTGACTTCGTTCGATGTTTTCTTTAGCAATTTTCTTTGCCTCTCGTTCTTTCTGGACCTTCTGAGCTTCCAAGCGACGCTTATGATCAGCCTTAAGTTTAACAAAACGTTTTCGAGCCATTTTTCCTCGCCAAAATGCTTGCGCACGTATAGCACCATGTCGTAGTTCGTTGTAGTGCTTTCTTTCGCGATATCCACGCCATTTGGACTGTACTTTTGTTGCTGCCCTCTTTTCACGAGTGAGTCTTCGGCGCACCAACATTCCACGTACACTTTTTTGAATAACAACTGCAGCATTTTTAAGGCGATCAGACCTACCACTTTCCAGCATTCGATGTAGTGCCTCTCTTAGAAAAACTCTTGTGGCACCTAACTGGAAGTCGGGTCCTTCAATTCCAGTTCGTGGAAGCGATTCCAAGACTGTTCTACAAAGTTCTCGGTACGGTGTACCTCTTGGCAATGGTACCTTCATAAGATGACGATAGCGCTCAACAAAGTGTTGAAATCTCAGTCGCACAGGATAGCCCCTCTGACGAATTTGGATGGTGTCTAGCATTCCTAGGTAGCGCAACTGTTGAAGGACACAAGGCATATCCATTTTTAAAGCATGTTTTTCGTTGTTCGGTTTGACACAGCGCACAAACCATGGGTTGCAACGACCCATAGATTGCAAAAGCTGTTGCAATGAATCCGAAAATCGAGCTGCAACTGTTGGCGTTCTTGGTTTCATAGTTACGAACCGTCCATTTGATCCTTTCGGAAGGGTTTTACCTGAATCTCTTTGCGCTCTAAGTTGCTTGGTAAGATCCACAACCAGTTGAAGCTTACTCGATGCCAACAATTCGAGTACATCTCCCCTAAGAGCATCACGATTTTTGTCTAAAAATCCATCTACACAGTACCATACTTGACCAGCATAATGAGTAATACCGAACTCCTGTGCTCCGATTCTTGGTCTCGAATACAATTCGTTGAGAGCATGATTATAGTGACATTTTTCTAGGAAGCTCATGTCAGAAGCTCTCGGAAAGTTTGACTCATCGTCCAATAGATGGAAAATACCCACAGGCTTTTTAGCTAACAAATGGATCACTGGCAAATTGTCATCCCAATTCAGAGGCGTCCACTCGAGTCGTTCTCTGGCATATTCAGCTTGCTCCAACTTGAACACATGCTTATTGAAGTAAAGTTGCAGATTCTCGTTCGCATAGTTAATGCACAGCTGCTCGAAGGAGTTTTCAGCTAAATCCTCAAATCCAAATATATCGAGAATTGATATTCGATGGGCATCATGAGTGCCACCTTTCTGCACAATAGAGTTAATTCTTGACACCAGCCAATTGAACAGGCCTGCATACAATGCCTTGGCGAACGCATCTCTTGAATCTAAGGCTTGGTCTATACCCAAAGGTGTGTGCAAGCGTTCAGACCTAGCTTCCGTAGTACGACTCGTCAATGATCGATGTAGACCCTCGGCTGAGATGTGCAGCAAGTGGGCGGCCCATTTTATTTCAGCATCTGATCCCACCTCAACGCCTTCCTGACCATGCCGCAGCTGCCGTCTGTGGAAATATACATTTCCCAGATGTAGCACTGAAGCCAGTACTCTAATGATTCCTTCCCTCTCTCCTTCCGACACTCCGAGCACCTGCATGGCGCTCTGCAAAGAACCCCAATCAACTCTTCCAGGGGCACAGTCCGACCCACCTTGGTTAAGATAGAAATACTTATCAGCCTCTAGCAAGCCATACTTTGTCCTCTCCGACTCTGACAGCCCACCGAGCATCTCATAGAACACATGATAGTTTCGTTCACCCGGAGCTTGTGTTACTATTCTAGACTTCTCCAACAAATATTGTGTAATCTTAGCGCCAACAATGGCACCTGACTTGAAATAAACTTCCAGATACTTTCCAAATCTGGAACTATTATCGTTTCGAGCTGTTCTTGCATTTCCAAAAGCTTCCAAAAGTGGAGCCGCTTCCAGAATCTGCTCCGTAATAACTGCTGACGCAGATCCACCACCTGGCACCACTGCCGCCAGATATTGCATTACCAACTTGGTTGATTCAGTTTTCCCTGAACCAGATTCTCCAGATATAACCACCACCTGGGGTGACGGTAAAGCTGCATGTGCTGCTGCTCCAATCGCAAATAAATGTGGGGGCAAAGTGCCAAGAGGTTTTCCAGCATATTGCTTAGCTACTTCCAGCCCATATGAGTCTGGAAACATTTTATATGGATTCACTGCAATTAGAATACTGCCAGCGAATGTGTAAATCAGGCCTTTATCATATCGCAGACGAAGGTTCCATAAAAGTGATGCTTCGTGTAAGTCATCTAATTGGGTCATGTCATCAACTCCAGTACTGCCAAGGTCTTGCCTGGGTCGCAAATTGCCCTCGCCCGGCTGCAAAGCGAAGGTCTGTGGCTGAAAAATTAATATTTATTAATTAACGTTGCTTTAAAATATTATATTTGTATGTTAATAAAATAAGTGTGGTATACACTTTAAGTTTGATACATAGTTTGTAACATAGAGAAATATTGCAGTTGGACCGAATAGAGTATATATATTTATAATTGATCAGTATCAATAGTCGATTCGATTGAGCCATGTCCGTCCGTCTGTCTGTCACCAGTTTTTGGGCCTTAAATTTTGAGCTAGGACAATGAAGCTTTGTATTCGAGTTCTTTGAATATCGGGACAGAACAAGTGCAAACATTTTCAAAATCCGGCCACTGACACGCGGAAAACGAAAAATTCACTTTTTTCTGTAATTTTACATGAAACTTGACAAAACTTATAAGAGCGATTATGTAGCTATTCACTTAGTCTATAAATCGTCTATACATTGTATATGGCCACGCCTACTTTTGTTTGGGATGTTTTTCTTAAGAAATTGTTTTTCTGCGGTTTAACTAGAATAATATTACTTCTTAGGAGCAAAATTTAATACATGTATGTTGAAAAAATTCAAATTCCGCTCACTACCACGCCCACTTTTGGAGAAAATTCAAGTTTTGGAGTAATTTCATAAGAAATTAATAACCAAAAATTATTTCAAGAAAGTACAATATATTGATGGAAAAAGGAGCTATATACATTTGTATAAGGATAGGGTATAACACGATTCGCTCCAGACGGATGGTAGCATTTTCATATAAACAGCGTCTAGTCGATCCAACTGAACGATATAGTCCGTAGTTTGTTTCATGTAACTAAGTTATGGTTATTTTTATGACATTTTAAGAACAACTGAGAAAATTGAGTTTGAGACTTCTTTCCAAAAGAAAAAGAATATCAAAAGTTATCATCGTATAAGTGGAGGATGGATAAAGTGGAAGTGAAATGTCTGTGCTACCTTCTGTGACTTAAAAATACTACCTAAGCATCGGCGAAGTCGTTCTTTACAAAAGCAAAGTATTGTCAGTTTGCAAAGTATTTTTCTACACTGAAGAAAACTGAACGTAGAGTTTTGAAATTAGCTTTCGACTGTTTCCGACTATTATAGTTCAGGATAAAAGCCCCAACCATAATTGTATTAAGAATTTGCGTCTGAAACCGCTCTCTACGTATTTCCATACAAAAGTGAACGAAAATCGAGGAAACTGAGAGAAAAGTTATTATGGGTGCAGTTTAGAAATTATTTGTATTCGCATGATTACGTATGGCAGCCTACAGAGCCTTAATTCAATTATGGTTGAGCTCTAAGTCATTGAGGACCAGGAAGCCTTCTGATACTTACATACATCTATATATAATATATATTCGCGAACAATTTGACATTACGTTGAAACGCAAATATTAGGTCTGCCGATTCTGACTGTTTTAGCCCTATTATGCACGGGAGTTTGCAAAAAGCCAGTGGTCTTAAAAACAGCATACAAATGCAAGTACGTTCGACACAGTCGTGCGTTTTACCCGCGCGAATGAGCCAAGCAATAATCTTCAGATTAAAACTAGTGCCATGAAATTAAGTGGCAGAAACATATAATTAGAAAGAATAATTACTGAAACCAATTGTCGTCAACAAACTTGAGTAAAAGATGGTCAGAAAACGTCATTCGAAATATCTCTTGTAGCCCGTATCTAGAGTACATATCATCAATAATTATTAAGAAGAAAAAAAAAAGAATGTAGTTAAGTACCATGTACACTATTATTTCTTTACATACATTTGTACATTTGTTATTTTAAGAAAATAATGTACTCTGGTCTCACTGTTTGAAAATTGGGTTAACTTTTAATTAATATTATACCTGATTTGGTTAAGGATAAAAAACACTTGATAAAGATTACACTACTAATTTCACTTTATTTTTATCTTAGACGGGCATGGTAGTTAAAGCTATTAATAGCATAAATTCGCCTGTCCTCTTTCTACGCGGATGTTATAAAAAAGAAAACAATAAATTTAACACAGAAAAACTAACATGTTTTGCAATGCAATCACTGCACAGCGTAGACAACTTCTTCACAACTTGAGGATACCGATTTCGCATTTTATCCCTGGTACGTTTACTCTTAGTGGATTCTGGATTGCCTTCAATGGACGAAGTTGACATATCATCAACGCTGGGCGGCCGCTGGCGTCTCAACACATGAGGTGATAGGATTTGAATAGATGGTGATGCTAATGGACTAGGACTGATTGAGCCACATTTCTGCCACGGGTCCAAATGAAAGCGTACAATTCGCATCGACTTTAAGGAATTTTAAACATTTTCAAGATATACAACAAGGAAAAAATCAACGAGAACTCAAATACGTTACCAGGATGAAGCTCATCTGAAAAGAAACTGATAAACACCAGCAAAGAAAACATTTGAGTTCCAACCAAGGAAAGCCATGGCCATACACAAGTCAGATCTGGAAAAACTTGTTGTGTGTATTAGTTTTTCCATCTGGCATAGAGAAGACCACATAGTGCTACATTGAAAATAATTTTACGAAAAAAAAAAAAGAACAGATCATTCCTTAATGCTCCACATTGAGAATTGCGCGCCTGCAGTTTGGTGACAACTTTCCACTCAGAATTATGGGTCGGTATACTCGTATAAATGAAGCTTGAATTTGCGAAAGAATTCGAGAAAGAAAAAACTCATACTTTTTATTGGAAGTTTTGTTGTTTTGCTTCTAAACCTGATACAAGATACTACGTGAGATATATTCCAACTCAAACCGTTGACTTGTGTGAGAGTTCTGGTTTTACCATTGATTGTTATTGTTAGATGTTTGCTGCGATTCAAGTCTTGAAGACTTTTCAAAATATTATTACTGAACTGGTAATCCCTCCTTGGCAAATTACAGTGACACGTGTGCATTAACTAAATCACTGTCAATGTTCCCACTGGAGTAGTAAAGTTTTATGTAATACACACTGTCGTGCAACACGCATCATTTATACAAGTTCGGTGAGCTCAGATTTCTTTCATATTTCGCATAATGGGTGCAGTGCGAAACAAGGGTCTTGCATAACATTTGACCTCCTTCAGAATGTCAAAATTATCCATTGCAAATGGATATATGATTTTTTGAATATAAAATTCAAATTTTTAATTTAACCGGTAACACGTGAATAATATTTTTATTGATATACCTAAGTCTGATTTAGCACTAAATTGTTGCCACACAAGTTTTAACAAGGCAGTATTTTAGACTAGAGATATGTGCGATAAGAGTAGATAGACATTTTGAGACCCATTTAATTTTTTTTTTTTTTTTTATAATTTACGCGTGCCAAAGGGGTTATGAATACTCTTAAACTGTTATTCAGGGCACGGGCGGTAGGGAAAAGGGAAAAGAAGAAGAAAGGAGGTACCGGTTCACGTTGGCCTTAAATGAGTGACGAGGAAATACAGAGTCAGGTAGATTGTTCCACATTCGTGTAGTGCGGCTTATAAAAGAATCCATATATTTGACAGTTCGACAGACGTTGGGCTTAAGGGTAAACTGATTTGCATTCGTAGCATGACGTGTATTGCGGGTGAAATGCAATTGAAAGATAGACAGGAGACATTTCTGCGATGTTCGAGTGTTGTGTGAGTGATGGAGCTCACGATGTCTCTATCGCCTATTAATTTTAGCGCTCGATTCTGGACCCTATCAAGAATGTGCAGAACGGTCTTGGGTGCACCAGACCAGATGTGGGCATTGTACTCCAGTTTTGGGCGGATAAATGCCTTATAAATTGAGGCCAAATCAGACGGTTTCCGCGATGCAAGTACCATTCATGGATAATGATTGGTAGGTCTGGTTACGCTTGAGTGACTGTAGACAGCATTGTGTTTTGGATGTATTAAATTCCACTCTGTTGGCTAAACTACATTTGATTATCTTGACTGTCAAGATCGGAATTTAATAAGTTTAATATACGTTGCCGTTCCTCTTCTACGGCCGAAGAGCAGGGACGTGAGTTGGGGAACGAATATGAAAAACTGAGGGTACTGTAATCAGCAATCAATACGACTTGTATTGAACGCCCCGAAAGGTAATTCATCGATGCCATATGCACGCATTTTCGCTCTTTCAAAAGAGCCTGATGTCAAACTCGGTCAAATGCCTTTGAAATAACAAGCGCAACTATCTTTGATTCGCCAAAGTGATGAAGAGATTGGTTCCACTTCTCGGTGAGATATGCCATAAAGTTACCAGGATGCCAGATGAGACAGAGTTTTAATGTTTTTGACGAACGACCAAAAATTTCTACTTACTATTTACTATTTTTACACTGTAGAATTTTCTGCCTCAATTTTTGGTCGCATAGGAATTTTGCACGTTGAATGTGGGCATTGCAGTCTTTTCTGGCTTGGTTAAACTTCTTTCGGATTTCGTCAGATTTGTTGGCTTTATAAGCCCGAAAACTTACTTCTTTCAACCTAATAGCTTCTTTGAAGATTTTTATGAATTTTTAGTTCATTCGCATTACTGAGTTTAAAGATTATGGTGGACGACCCTTGAGAATGTTGTCCCAAATCTTCGACCCTGGCAAATGCTAAAATCGGCCAAAGGAAATTCAGGACATAATATTAACAGGTGAACTGGAGTTGAAGGCAAAAATTGTCGTAATTGTTTCATAGGGAACTGATGAGACATCGATTGCTGATTGGTTTACAGAAGCTTGTACGCAAGCTTTTAAAAATGTGTTGGAAATCCGCTCCTTTTTACAATGCGACAACGGCTCTGCAACTGGGACTGGGAATTAATAACATTAACTCGACTTAACATTAAGAAACATGGACAGGTATTATATACTATTATCTTCTTCTACTTCCAGAGTAAAAAGATTCCTCTTTGCGGCATCCCTTCTGATGCGTCTATGGGGTGTGGCGGTTTGAGCCGTTCGTGCTTTATCTTGCTTGTGATGGATGCTTTTGCATGAAGGCCTAATCAAATCTTAGAACATTTTATTCTATCAAGTTTTTATACTCCTGCTATCACGCAAGGCATATACTGGTAACCAACACAATTATGCATATCTATGATATTTAAATGTATCAATCGTCAAAAAAAACATACTTATGCATGTACCTACTAACGTGATTACGTGTTCTTATAACTTTTTTTTTTTAATCTTACTTGCTACCTACAGCAGTATCACCTGCAATTTAGCTCCTAAAACAGCAATATCCCCCCACCTGAGGTGATATTCCCGCAGAATTTATGGCCTATCAACTTTTCTCTTTATATTGGAATTTCAAAAATGCAGAAATGCTTTGTGCTGCTCCGTCCGGTTCTCCCAAAACTGGACCTAAAAAAAAAGAATAAACAACACGCACACAACCGCAATAATTCCAAAGCAAGGTGAGGAACGATGAAATGTGGGAGACAGGTGACTTAAACGAAGTTATCAGGTTTGTTTCTTTTTACCTCAAGTCTGCACACTTGGCGCACAGAAATACGGTTACTTGCCCGCTAGCGCAAGTATACTTATACATTGTAATAAGTTTACCATAAACTGTGCACTGAGTGAGTGATTTGGTTAAAGCGAATGTGATGGAATTTAAAAGCATTTGAATATGTCTATATGTACTTACTTTTCCCTTTATTAATGCCTGCACAACAATAACCTGCGCTGCACGGTGCACTTCTTGGATTTCACCAGGAATCGGGTGACCTAGACCTGGATCGAACCACACCAAGTCCCCTTCGACCCAGTCCATGGTTATTTTTTTTTTTTTTTGTTGAACTGTCCTTAAGATGAGAAGAAGAGGTATTTGTGTTTTCTCTCGTATTTAATTAGAAAAGAATATTCTATTGTCGTCTCAGTTTACGCATCGTAACTAAAAAAAAAGAAAAAGAAGAAAGTGATTAGATACAAATTTTAATTAATAGAAAATGCTTATAGGAAAAATAAACAATAAACAACCTAATTACAATGAACTTACACGCATTAGTTCCGCACTTGGTGACTTGATGGAATTTTTTTTTTTAAGTAAGTATGGAATTGACGACAGCTTTTAATCCAAAATAGGCACTGTAACTTGTTAAGCTATACACGAACGATAAAATGCTTTCATTGACCTTGATTTTGAAACAAAACGAAATGAAAAATTCAAAATCGTACGAGTATCTAGACCAATTTGCACCTCAACTCTCACGGCAATAAACTGTCTATCCGCTTTCAGTTGAATGACACTACTTGTTCATGAGGTATTCCGTGTAGACGGAAGTTAAAAATTGTAAAACTTTTAGCTTCTCTTTTTATAGTCATCTTTCTTTCGTATTATTGTCTTGTCAGGTTTGATGACTGAAAGGTGGTATTTGCTGTTAAGCCCAAGAAAATGTGCAAATTTTTTATTCACAGTCAGTTGATATAATATATATTTGCATCTATTGTACAATTCATTCTATTCTATTCCTCATATTCACTTGAACTTAGAGTAAGAGAAAAATATAATCTCTATTATGAAGTAGTTTATAAAATGGTTCTTAAAATTCTGCAGGCGATCCAAAATCGGGATGCAAGCGCAATCTAGATCTTACTTTACTATGACTAAAGTCGCTCCTAAAAAGACTAGATTTTTCTGATAACGCATAGGAACAATTTCGATAAGACATTTGGCCTAAAAAACTGTTGCCACAAAAAAATTGAGAATTGAAGTCGTGGTGTATCTATTTCGCGATTTATGAACGAATGCATTGCCATGATGCACCAAATTGTGAAAAAAACTTTCAAATAAAATTACGTAGGGCCATAGACTTAAATTTATGATAAATAACTCCGATACCTATAAACTCAGATTGTTCATTAAAAAGAACTTTAAAATGCATTCTCTACTCTGTACTATGGATATAGGGAAAAAGTTTCTTCTTAAAGTCATTACTTTCTCCAAGTACACGTTACGCATGTTCAATACCTTCCAACAACTTATCTTTACTCGTGAACATTTTTAACTCTCTTAAGAGGTCTAACTCTATTGGCGGGGAATTCTTTCAATTTCATCACGTATAAACCCGCCAAGGGGAAAGTGTAAATTAAATTATCATTTAAGTTAAATAAAAAGCGCAGCTCTCGGATTCCATTCGATAAAGTTAGAAATGGAAATTGCTACTACATATGTATATTTATTTGTGTGCTTTTTGCATATGTGGGTACATCAGAATTATATTTAAGCAGTGTATCTACTCTTACGATAATGCAACGGAGGATTGCCTTATGTTGAGGTCACTATGCTCATTAGAATGCAGTTAACAGAATACAAGACGATCTAGATCAATATTTGTACTTGAGAGAAAGCTGTTAGGTAGCTCGGACTACTTAATAGCGCGAAAGCCGGCAAGACACCTGACCAACATCAATCAGGTCACACGTATTCTCACGAACGGAACTAATTGGGATTTTTTCGGTATTTTTTTCCGTAAATTCACAAATCCGATTGGTCATGCGAAATAAACATTTCATAAATAAGTACTTCGGCACTAAAATGTGTGCACAGGAGAATCATATTAAGATATGAAGGTTATGTTTAATATCTTAACTAACAGCCTGTCTAGTCTAGAAGACCGTGTAACGAACGTGCCGGAAGACTTTTCCGAATTTCATTAAACCACGCATTACGGCAGTTACAGTGGTTATGGTCGTAAACATTTTTTTCTTTTCTTTTTCATTGTGAAAGAATACTCAGTAATGAACCTTCAGGGCTATTTGCCGCCTTTGTGAAAGTGATTGCTGGGAATTCGGTTTATAAACATTTAAAATTACTTGTTCCGCAAGCGGCATGCCTGCTGAATACAGCCGGGTTGAGTTGAGAATGTGTTAAAATAAAGTATTGTTTGGGTGTGGCGGCTGTATCACAAAAGAAACGATTATGTTGATGGGAATAATATTTGTGAAGAAAGTAAGAGTGATCGCCGGTAAATACCGTTTTGTATACATACATATGCTGTTTTTAATTACTAAAAATATGTTGAGTGGTAAATAGCAGCGCATAGTTAAAAGTAAAACACAACAGCGTACAAACGGCAACAGACTAAGGTTTCCTGCCAATATTTTTCGTCTAATCTAAATCACAATTTCTGTCATTACATACATATGCAATTGGAAAATTCATGTACCGGCTACTATGTCGTGTGCGCCTAAATTATGGGCATGTATGAAGGGAAGCCAGGGAAGCGTCTTCAGTCCTTTGCTATTTGCTACGGTCTTAGATTGCCTGCTTAAAAAAAAACTTAAAACATATGAAAACGCTACGTTCTATCTGGAGCGGATTTTATGATACCCACACACACAAATTCGAAAAGTGGGCGTGGATCGTAAATGTACTTCAAAAGTGACACAATTCAAAACTTAAGTTTTTCAAAATCATTTTTATGTGATGCAGATGAGTGATCTTTTAACAGAGACTTATATTTCGGAAATTATGCTTTGACCATGTAGAATAATTTCATAATATTCTGTGAATCCATAGAGTTCATTCTCTACCTATAACAATCTTCAAAATTGATTTTATCGGTTGAATGTGTAAATTCTCATGCATTTCATTGCACACAAGATCTCATTTCTGATTATTTGTACTATTGGTTGACAATCAAAGAAGTAAAACCCAGTTTACCCAGTAATTTTCAACGACTCCGGTTGTAGATACATATAAATAGCTGCAATTATTCTAACAGAATGCATCTAATACACAAATAGCATTACCAAGTCTTATCCGTCGAAAATCAATTTCATAAAGTCAAATAAGCGAATCAAATGAAACTATGTATCTTCTAAGCTTTTATCAGCTTTCTACAGACGTTTTTTTGCCGACTCTAATTTAAGATATTATTTCAATGAATCATCATCGTGCTTTTTGCATCAATTTGAATTGTATTAGAGAAAACACCCACTGAGACAATTCTGTGTCATACGAAAAATGTGAGCGTCGGTGGAGACATCGTGAATGGGTTGGGTTGGAATGGGTTAGGCTTTAATTTCTAATATGTACATATATGTACATGTACATAGATTTACCTTCTGCGTATTTTGATGAAATTGAATTTTTGCGCGATAATGAAAGGAAACTATGATATTTATAATAGTATGATCTGTTGATCTGCTTTCATCCCTAAAACAGTCTTTTCTTTTAAAACATAATTTAATTTTTCTACATTCGGACTACAGAAGGATGTTTCTTACATGCAGTATACCCAGGTCTTAAACAAAAATCATTCAAATAAGTTTTTGGTAAACATTTCGCAAGACGAATTGAATTTCAAAACCCTTGCTAGGTGATCTTCTTTTGCTTTGGAATGCGAAACTTTCACAAAAAACTACCGCCCAATCGATTTCAATAAAATTGGTTGCAGCTTGAAAGATAGCATAGTTTTAGACCGATAGATGGCGATGTTTTTATACACATATCATTTCTATGGACTCGGAAACCACTGAACCAATTAAACTCAAATTTTTAAGTAATCTTAGGTATTGGTCGGAGATTGTTTCTGCGAAGTTTGATCCAATAGATGGCACTTCATGCAAGTGATTTTAATATAACCCGGTTTTTTGGGGCCTTAATTTTTGAGCTAGATCGATGAAATTTTGTACACGAGATCCTTGGAAAAGTAAGTTTACAAGTAAATATTTTTCAAATCCTCCCACTGACATGCCTTTTCAAAAAAAATCACTTCTTTCAGTATTTTGACATGAAACTGGAAAAAACATGCCTAAGCAAATGTGTAGTTATATATTTCTCTATGTAGCCACGCCCACTTTTAAAGGACATTTACATATATTAAAAAAATTGGTTTTTCTCCGATATCAATCGAATTGATGATTGATGCAATTCTTAAGAACAAAGTTTGGTAAATATTGAAAAAATTTCAAAATCTGCCCACTACGAATTTTTGGGAAAAATTCGCGCTTTGTATAGTCCAAATAAACTTATATGTATATTTGAAAAAATATTTTAACAAGTATATTGGTGCAAGAAGGAGCTTGCATGTATAGGAAAGGGATATGGTATCACACGATCCTCTCCAGTCAAATTGTAGGCCTTTTCAAGAAACAAGTAAATATGAATATGTAGTGAGCTTGAACATTCAATTCAATTACCAACGAGTTTAAACGCAGTCTTAATTTACGCTGTCAAACATTTTCATAGTTGTTAATTTAATCGGTTCATTATGCCTTTCAAACAATTAAACAAGTTTTCAACGCATTAGCTACCAACAACAATGTAACACGCGATCCAAGTATAAGTCTTTTTTTTGTACTCTTGTAATTCATAAATTTGTAACTTGTAAATAGTTCGAATTCAATAATAAATCAATTCGAATACAAATTAGAGCAAGTACAACTTTCTTAAAAAGAAACATAAAGATCGTGCGTCCATCATCGGCCGCATGTGTAATGGGCTGAATGATCCTATAGTGGAATAAAAGAATACGAATAGGTTAGCGAACAATTTTTCCAAAGTCTATTGATCTCCGCTCGTACATGTAGGTACGAGTACATGTGCATAGCTTCTTCGCATTGTGGTGAACAAGTCCAAAGAAGAATACGCTACGCTTAACCAGCGTAATTGGTAAGGACGTAACATTTAGATACATATACGAGTATATAGTTATTTTTAAATTAAAATTATGTTGACTAACACTTTCTATAATTAAGTGATTTGTTACGAATAAGATAGAAATATGAGTTTCACTAGTTCATCGCACCTCCGTGCAATTGTGTTAGCACGAAATAATGGCTGATGTCATGCACACAAGTTATGCAGTCGTTTATTGTTATGATTAAAGTGTCTGAAAAGATTCCACAGCATCGATGATATTTAAGTAAAGAAAACCAGTAAATTGCTTCTTCTTCGATAACCTTTAACGATAAAAACCACCACTCGTTTACCATTTTTAGAAATTTGCCACTTTTTTTTCAAAACCTAAAAAACAGGAAAATGATGTGGTACAAAAGTCATTTGCGCTCACGATGTGGAATGTAGATTTTCAGGTGTGATTCCCATTCCAATGACGAAATGACAGGCAACAACAAAAGAAAACAAAAAGACTCCTACCTGACATTATAGCAGCCACATCTCAGGTGTGCCCTCGCACTGTGTATTCATTCAAGATGACACAAACCAAGTAAACCAATCGACGTAAAATGCAAATGCTTAGTTTACTTCCAGATACATTACACACACATATATTTTTTTGTTTTCCTTCAATAGTGATGCTTTGTGTATTTGTGGTATTTATCTTTAGATCAGTAGTACAGTGTACACTACAATTTAACATTATAAAATAAATTAAGCCTGGTAAATGTATTGTACACGTAGCTATACATAAAGAAGTACTTTGTGTGCATTCCTATCTCTAATGGCAAACAAATGGGTCAACTTGATCAATAGAAAAACCATCATCAATAATTTACTTTCGATTTTGAAATAACAGTTGAAAGTATTTATAAATTTGCATACGCATATGAGGAACAAATTTAGAGCTACATATTGCTTTTCATACCTTAAGTTGCATCGTTAGGGTTTTGTTTTTCTTTTTATTTGATGCATTAGTCTAGTTTATTGACAAATCTGTATATATAATTAATAACCCTTTCTACAAATCACTGTCTTAATAGAATTTGGAAACGCTTGTGACGTAGAAATAGTAGGTTTTTAGGTTATAAACGTAAATGAAAAACTGTTCATCGGATTTATCATATGAAAAGAACTCTTTAATCAACTGAAAGACAACAAGATATGTTATGTGATATCCATAGGTCCTTTCTGAAATAAACCATTTTAAAATGATGGCTTATATGAGGGCGGGAGAATGATTTTCTTGACAGTTATGTGCAATGATGTCAGTGGAGGGGGAACCAACTTAAACTCCAAAAAGTAATGGAACCCGGCGCCATTAGCTTTGTTCAGTGACTGAAAAAGTAGCACAGCACAGAACAGCACAAGTTTGTGAAAACTATCAGAACAGATTAGAACAGAAAAGTACAACCTCCTGTTCAATGAGTCAGAAAGTATCCCAAAACATTCTTCTTATTAGCTGTCAAACGTATTAAATCGCAAATAATTTTCATTATGACACTTCTCACGAATATGTTCTACCCCAAAAGTAGGTGCAGAAAAGAGTGTGCTGAACTGTGCAGTACAGACCTATTGAACAAAAAGAAAGAACACTTTTGGACAATATTTGTTCTCATTGAACGCAAAACCCTGCAATTTTCTGTGCAGTACAGAGTCACTGAACAAGGTGGCACTATTAACGATTTTTACTAAATTTCATTTTTGTACTACAAGATGACGCGCCACGTTTTTTTTCTTAAAAATGCGTATAACAGTAATCTTCTTCTTTCAAGGTGAAAATATGCCACTACAATAGTATAATTTTACCCCACATTATTCACCCAGTATGCGATTGCAGTAAAATATACACCGGGGTAAAATTGCTCCAGTGTGTGATGGTCCATATGATCATAGAAATACATTAAATAGCATATCTAGTTTATTCTGTAAGAACTCAAATGTAAATAGTTAGATTAATTAAAAGATTTTACGTACAACGGAAGTTATGCGCAATTTATGAGTTACAACAATTAACAGATTTAGATAAGACAAATTACTTCACAAGTAATTTACTACATATACACGATCCATAAATTGGATATGAAAACTCAGTTAAAAGGTCATATTTTGACCAGGTCAAAAAGCTATTAACTCGAACATAGCTATTCATTTGATTCATGTTTCTTCGCTTGATCATTGCCAAGAGAATTTTTCTTAACGCAGCAAAAAAGGCAAAAAAAATCCTCGCAGAACTCATGTACTAAGCTCTCGTCTATTGCCGCAAGTGTTTGGAAAAAAGTATCTCCGCAGGCAGAAGAAAAGTATGAAAAGGTATCATAGTAGGAATTATAAGTAAAACTGTCATTATTATTATTTTAAAATAATAATTTAAAAAAAATTAAGACAAGTGATAATGCCTAAAATAACATGAATATTCTCAAGTCTGCTACAAAAAATCTGTCCATACAAACCGGCGCCAAGTCAACTACAAGAATATTTAAATAAAATATCAAAAAAATTACGGAATAATAACTCACAGTTCAGTGAATAAGAGTATTGCCTGGCATATTATAGTATTTTGTTGTCGGAATTCAAAGCTATCAAAATATGCATTTTACAGAAATCGAAGTATCACGTCAAAATTAAGATTAAAAAGTATCACTTTTGATACTTTGGTATCATTGTGGCAACACTGGTTATATGGTATTTTTGTTTGTAGAATTTTTTAGAATTTAAATTGTTTTTTCTTTATTGTTTTGTAAATTTGTTATTTTATTTTTATGAATAAAAAAAATATGTGTCATCCGGAAGTACATATCCAATCGTGCACTTTATTTTCTAGGTATGAATAACTTCTTCTGAAAAGTTTATGTCACTAGAGTAGCGATATCGCACACCGCACAATACCCTGTTCCTATTTCTAATACGAAATAATTCATTTCTATCTACATATGTACGTCTTTTTTAATTCTAAATTCATAGCACGTACATACATATCTATTATCGGATATACTTTTGCGCGCACTCTGATTCTCCTGATTTCCAATTAAGAAAATCATAGGTGTTTGCCCTAAATCTTACTGACTGTGCATGCAAAATGGGATTTGACGGTAAATTCGCGCACATAAAACCAAAAACATAAAAAGTAAACATGGACAGTTATAAGATACATATAAGCTGCTTAGTATGGAGTTATTTAGCAGACGCAAAATAATTGAGCAGCGGGGGCGTTCAACTTTGGTACTGCAATTAAACTTGGATTCTAAAATACACTCATGAATTAGAGTGGCGTTTTTCTTTTAACAAATGCATAAACAAGCTTTTAGTAACGATATTTTATTTCGCTTTCATTATGTAGAACAGCTGTTATTTGCAAGTATTTTTCTCTTTTTCTTGGACAGTTTCAATACATTGGAATCATTTATTGCGCTAATAATTTTAGAGAGAGAACAATTGACATTTTAAACTTTACTCTAATTGTTAACGTAAACAATGCCCCATAATGTTATTCTGTATTGACAGTTTCAAAAATGGTGTACATTACGTTACGTTGCGATTTGTATTAATTTGATATTTATAACAATTCATAAACTCTAAACAGATATATTTGATTTGTTGAACAATGCGAGATTATAAAACTTGCAAGGTGTAAATAGTTCTGATGTGAAAATCAAAAGAATTAACAAAGTGGATCCACACCTTCACTTCGATGTTTATCTTTAAATAACCTCAACAGATGTTTTGGTTTTGGTTTAAAGACTATTGTCAGGGTTAACTTTTAGTGCAACAAATGTGTTATTGGTTCAGCCTAAATTTGATTTGGTTCACAAATATAAACGTCAACTTATTACTGGATAAAGTATAGTGGTGGATTAATTCTATTAACACAAAAAACCTCGCCAAATTACAGATTTAAAAATTAGTCTTAACTTGCAAATAAGCACCGACAAGAGCTTTTACCACAGCTGAAAACACATATTGAAAATGAAAGACTTGGATATGTCGCGTCGGTCGGTTTTAAAAACATTCTAAGCGCACGAATGGCAACACTGAATTCACATATCTTAATTGACAAGTAAATAATACAAGCGGCGGACTTTAGCAAGTGAGTAAAGAGAAAAGTTACTATAGAATAAAGGAAATGAGAGAAACTAAAAACAAATACGAAAGAGTTGAGACAAGAACTTGAAGTGGACTTTAACATCGCCAGCATGGTCGTTTCGTTGCTGCTGTTAAGATTGGTGTGGCTATTATGGAATAGAATATAACCGGAACCTGTTTTGCATTTCACAGTTAGATAGAGATATTCTTTCCGTTTTCTTCCCTTATTTTTGCTATTTTTATTACTAAACCCATACAACCATGACTATTTCCTGATGTAATTTATATCTACTAGACGTTTTAGGAAGAATTTAAACTCATGTACGTTTGAAAAGCCCATTGCAAGTATTGGATCAGTTTTTAATTTTCAAAAATGTAAAAGATATGCAGTTCGAAAACACTTTACGAATTTGGATGATCATAGAGAAAATATGTATTTATTTATTTTGGAACCATGAATTGAAGATTAATTAAAAATTAAGAAACACTCTCAATTGTGTCATTGACCTTGATATCATAATTAACAAAAAAAAAATCAATTGATACAACAAATGTTTATTTATCGCTCTTCACATTTTTCTGATCATTAGTATTTATCTTAATTTGAATACTAAAAATAAATAACAAAACGACACGCAATACTTGTGCAAGAAATGCTTTTATCATGGAAAGACAAATGAATGAATAAGATTTTTTTTTTCTCTAAAATTCGGAGCATAAACCTAACAAAAGTGTAAAAATAAAACTGCTAAACTATTAGCAAACCAGTATTCATTTCATCTGAAAAAAATTTATATTAACACACTATAACTATGCCATTTTATTTGTTTATCTATGTTACACGTTACTATATATCCCGGTACGATATGGTTTGGTCCATTTTTTTACCTAATTTCATCAAAATAATCACAACATTTCTTGCGATCAAATATACATATGTATGTATCTGGATGCGAGTGTCAGCTTTCATGTGTGGTAAATGTTAAATTTCTACTAGACAGGTACATACATATTTTTAGAATGACTGTAAGAGTAATTTAAGTGCTTGGAAGAGAAAATGGTGAATTAAGGTACTAGTGGTGAATTTCGATCGGCAAAGATTAGCTGTATCCTCAAGGGAAAGATAAAAACATATCCTCGTGAGGTACTATTATTACTATACGCTTATTTCAATTGTAAATAAAAAAAACAAAAAAATGAAAATACCAATAGTATACAAGATTCTTAGTTTGTATAACAACTACCAACATAACTAATTACTTTGAGAGATTTTAAGATTTAAATTCTGTTTTCTCATTTCTGATAGTTGTTACACACAGATTTGGATTGAGGAATTCCAAACCTGTGACTTGTTTAAAATAAAAGAAAAATACATGTGTATGTATTTTGTCTATGACTTCTGGATTCGCATATTTATATTCACGTTTCTCGTTTGGCAAGATTTTGTTGTATCCAATTTTTTTTTTTTTTTTTTTGATAGCAACCGCAAAAATACCTGTACAGTATCTGTTAGATATTCCACATCATTTCAATGGCATGCACAACGGCAAGAACGTTTGATGAAAGAAAAAAAAATATGTAGGTACATTTATTTTTTCCCATAAGTTTGTGTAGATTTTTCTTGCGTTAGATAAGATACTTTGTATTCTCCTGCTCACGACTTAAGGTTTTGTAAATTTCAAAGATGGCTGCTTTATGATGTCAAGCTAAGATTGTAAGTTTCTTTTCATTTTTTTCTTTTTTTTTTATTGAAAACAAAAATCACAAAAGTACATCACGCATTAAACTCTAAAGAATTTCTATGACTTATTCAGATAGGAATATGTCTATGTATACATATTATACACCATAATTTTTTATTAAGACAGGAAAGCACGTACTTTAATTCTTTTTCATTTCCTTTTTAACAAGAAAAGAAAACTTCACTTTATTGCACTTGCAGATAATAATCACTCTGCATATATAATTCCAATATTTGTAATTCGTTTTCTTTTGATAAATTTAACAGAGTTTAGGTATTTATTTATTTATTTTCTTTTTCCAAATTTTTCTTCCGTGGCAAAAACAACGGCTTACGACTGCGCAACACACAACAACTCGGTTTGAAAGTTTTAAGCCAACTAATCAAGTATTCGAACGAATGGAATTTAGGTTCTTACCTTACACCCATGCATACGAATACGAACAGACACGCAAAGAAATGCTTATTATTACCGACAGTTTACCTGTTTTTTTTTTTTATAACAATACCTGCTCTTTACCTAACTCTGTATGTACACATCGACAACAACACACCTTAATACACCTTCTCTGAAGGTTCTCTTAAAAATTTGTAATACGATCAACGCATTTTGCTGTTTACCTGTGGTATATCTATTTATTTATGTTTGGCTTTTGAATGCGGCCACCACCACAACACCTGTTGGGTGTAAGAGTATAAATTACTTACCACAACTGAATGAGGTGAGAAATACTCTTCAACATATAATTTTATTACACATACTCTGAAAAGGAATTCACAAATACATACCACAACTGTTTCTTTTCAAACATTTTCATATTATAAAACAAATAAGGAACTTAAAGTTAATAATATAAATTTTATTATAACGTAAATAAATAAAGAAAAAATATATATCCATTATAATATGATTTTTTGGATTTTTAATGTTGTTGCAAATATGCACCTCAAAACCAAAAAAAAAACTACTAAAAGTAACAAGGCCTTCATCTTAATCTATTAGGCAGCTTATTTTATATACATCATTAACATAAACTAATACATGTTTTAAAACTTCCTCCAGCTACCTCCTCGAAATCCCCTTCTAGTTTTACCCCGATAAGAATTGGATCCTGCAACCGTAGTAGAAGAAACTTCATCCTTTTGTGGCAAATGAGCAACATGCAAAATATCCCACAGCATTTTTGCATTGGCCTGCGAATCTAAAAGCTCGGCTAACTCAACCTAAACAAGAACAAGCATTAATACCATAAGTAAATCATGAAAATGATTCTGTTATTCAACAAATTGTCAATCGGTTTTTATTTAATTATTGTGAACTCGCCTTGATGTTGATGACCATCTTCAAGAAAGCGATCTCATCAAAACTATGAGGAATCACGATTCCTACTTCAGATGTTTATATAATAGAAGACCTCTGGGTAGTCGGAAAAGAAAAGTTCACCCACAGCAGAGCTCGGAGTAGACATTACTAAAAGCAGGGCATCGCCCACCCTCTCAGCTGGCGGGTAGGAATCAGAAAAACTATACACAACTCTTGGATGTTTGTCATACGCTCGAAAGAGGTGGGGCTGTGAAAAAACGTTGATGCTATTTTTCTGTATTCGTGCTTGGAACCCCTTGCGCAGTAGTCCAACGCACTAAGCACTAAGCCACGACTCCGACTATATCTTAATGTCCTCACCTTAAATTATTTCTGCATAAACTACAGATATTCCTCTTTACTATGAGTGGCGTTTAAGTAGATCGTGGTGGTTTACTGGCGTTTAAGTATCGGTATTATGGGAGCGAAACGCCTTGAGTGTCTTTTTTCATACATTCCTTTTATATCAAACGTACTCTCCGCTTTCTAAAAAGTTCCGGATTCTTTCAATTAACCTCACCGTGTTTCTAATTACATATTAAATTTGATTGGTAGTTGTTTTGCATTTAGAAAGAAGTAGAAGTTTCAATCCCGTGGCAATGCTATGAGGTCATTTTAATCTAAGAGTGTCCACAGACAGGCGGACAACCGCAATTACTTAACCATAAGAATTTTCAACCAACGAAAATCATTTTCATGCTCAAACAAAAAAGAAAAAATATATATATACCTGTGATTTAGTAAGCAATTCTTTAAGGTTTCCTCCATTTCGCATGACTTTGTGAATGTTTTTCGAGTTGATACCTGGCAATCGTAACATGAAATCGAAAATATTTGAATTGAATCTATCCGAAAGGTCTCCGCCACCACAAGAATCTTCCGAACCAATAGCTGCTGATTTCTTCGGATCCGGTTCGGGCTTTCCCATTTTGAGCTCTTCAAATAACTGAGCCGTTGCATATGGATTGGGAGACCAAATAAGTCGAAGTTTTGGAAAGTGTATTGTCAAAAGCTGGAGCTTCTTGACTATATCTGCATTTGTTGTGGTTGTTTCGTTTGACAGCATGTACTTGCCCTGAAGGTGGAAGGGCTTATTCTGATCGAATTCAATCAGCAAAATTGGTTTCGTGTAATATCTCTGCATCTGAACGCACTGATTATATAGTCGACCAGAATTCAGTGATCCTACTAAATCTGAAATTGATTTTCTTTCCACGCAAATCTCTGGTGTTAGAATATAGTCACCAATCTAAAAATCCAAATCACTGATCAGTGAGGGTGAATAAATAGTAAAATAAAGCATCCTTACAGTAATGGTTACTGGCACTACTTCGATGCCACGTTTATGAATCAAACACGGCAAATCGGACCGAAATTCTCGCATGTCAACGATAATTTTTGGAGATTCTAGCGCTGTCTCAACCTGTCCGCCAGCTTTTCGAGTTGTTTCATTTGTTTCGTCATCAATATGCTTGTAGTGTTTAAGTAAAACAAATGCTTCATCTGTTTTGCCATCTTGGTATTCTGGGATAACCATTTTCTAGAATAATAAACAATTAAATTTTTCTTTTGAGCTTATCGATAGAAACCCACGCTTTTAGTATCGATAATGAGTTCGAAAGCCTGCTTCTCCCTCCGCAAACTGGTAAGATACGATTGTTCTTCCACTGTTTGGTCGTGTATCAAAAAGAACACTTTAATTCTCTCGTTCTGGGGTCGCCTTAGTCGGGCTTCATAAACTTCCAATTGCCTTATAGCTGCCACATTGCAATGATACATTATAACATATTGAGGATCGATTTCTGCCAGTATTCTATTTAACGCCATTGGTCCCTCGCGTTCTGTCTTAAATGTCTGAATGCAGATCAATGGTTGTTTATTCTTTGCGACAGCTGCTGTTATATCAAGATCTTCCATCTGGAAATTGTCAAAAATATACTAAACTGAACTGAAAAAAACTCGGTAGCAAATATTCTGTACTTCTGGAAATGGCTCGAAAATCGAAGCATTTACTGTGGTATCCTCGTCAACACTGCTACCTTCTTCTTTCGACACATTGCACTCTTCGAAATCTTGCTGGGTCATAGTTAAAACGTAACTTTCTTGAAAAATATCCTCATCAGGCTGATCATCATCTTTGGAAAGTAACTCTGCAAGTTCGTCCTCCTGTTTTGGGCTATTTTTTTCTGCGACGGTTGCTTCCAAAGCGCCGTCCGGCTTCTTTTTGGTTGCAAGATCTTTATCGATGAGCTGGGTACTTTTAACCTTTTCATAGGCCTGTGAAAGTTTGCCAATCTTAATGTCATGTTTCATTGCTGTATAGAGAAGGTATCGTTCGCCTCCTTGAGTTAAAAACTGTCGCAGTTGATAGCAAGTTCGAGAATCTTGACATAGTACGAGGACTTTTGGTGTTGTGTTTGTGCCAGATTTTGTGGTTTTCATATCGTTGGGGATTTCAACTTTAAGTATCTCTGCTAGTATACTCCACTTGGGACATGGCTCTGGTTGAAATTCTGTACAATAAACAAACTTCGCTCTAACAATTATGGAGGTTCACAAATTCATTATATATACATACCTCCCGCAGAATTAAATACTCGATCTTTTGCTGACATGAACATCTGTTCTGCAGCATCTAGCAGCACCCAACCAGAATTTTGTATGGCGTAATCGGTCTTTCTGTAACGGTTCATTAACGAAAAGGCGCTTACAGAGTCATTGTACATAGTTGAACTAGAAGACATTAATTAGTAATATAGACGTAATCAAACAGCATTCAAACAAACATCATTAGGTTCCTCAAAATTTTTAAATCTGCAACTATTAACTTTGTCAGCGAACTCAATTGATGCCAAATGTAATCCAGCTGTGCTTGCAAAATCTTGTGAAACTTTTTGGTGACACAATTCTCAACAGTAATTTCCTCTAGGTCCACACTGCGATTGATCCGTTTAATCTCTTTTACTAAGTAATTCATGATGTCTAAAATGTGAGTCTGGGTCGCAATCATCTTTTGAGACATGGGCACATGAATTTCAACACTTTGTGCCTCAAAGCGTTTCAGAGACGCATGAACTGTTGCATGGAATCTGGGCCAGATGTAGAGCTCCTTGACAAAGAGATTCCTCATTGTACGTTCAATATGTGAAAATCCAATTGTGAAAGATTCTGGGCTGCTGGAGAATGCTTTTATGAACCCTGTCTTGTTCATCTTTCTATACAAACGGAGTGCAAATGCTTCCTGGCAGGATTCTACAATAGTATGTGCGCGAAGTACAATCACTCCCGTTATTAATTCAATAGGTATGCGATTTTTTAGCAAGTCCACGACTAGAATACGAGTAGATATAAATTGAATGCCGCCTTCGAGATAAACACGTTCCCTGTAAAACAAAGACACGGTAAAAAGGATTCTAGACGTAAATTTTCATAGTATTTAAAGTAGGTAACCATGAGACTGTGTAGGACGTTAGTACTATAAAGCTGGGCAAGTACTAAGAGTGCCTCGTGCAATAGTGTTTGGCAAATTTTTACTTATGTTCTAGGATTCGTGAGAAGAGTTATATTCGAGATGATAGAGAAGCTGTGCTGATTTTGTCTGTCTTCATGTACATATGTATGTTCATATGTATACATGTACGAAAGATTACAGCCGTGAATCGATCTTACGGATGCAGGACACGAAAAAGGGGAGGATCATCCATCTAAACCTAAACCATTGCGCGACAACCTAAGATCTTCTTACACAGTCCTGTCGGTAGTATACTTAACTAGCCGAAAGTTCTTGGACAAAAGTTTGAACATCTTCAGTTGCTGCGTGCCTCCAACGCTAAATCAGGAAGGAAGCTTATTGGAAACGCCCTGATATGGCTGTAATAATTCACCCAATCCTCCCGTCCCATGGAAGAAGGTTATTCGCAGTTGCGAGTAAATTGGGGACAACAGTGCCTGGGACAGATGCACAAATTCACGGCTTACATTAAAGCTGCCATTACTTGTAATGCGTACATTTCTGCACGTACGCTTTCTCATGACAATAATGAATAATCGTCTGCGATTGCTACATTTAATGCTTTAATGTATCCCACATAGTCACACAGCTACCGAATTCTTTGATTATTAAGTTCTAACCTTTCGGCACCTGTGTTAGCTACTTCGTGCACATATTTCGCTTTCAGCTTGGATTTGTAATATTCCTCATCCCAATCAGATGCATTTATAACCAGAATGAGGTTTCCAGCGTCACTGTACACCTTCATGATATTTATAATCACTTTATCGTATGAAAGTCCTCTGCAATGATAATTGAATATGCAATATTATATATATTCTACGTTTTCAATTCTAAAGAACAAACTTTGCACAAACTACCAATCCATCGGAGTGAACCATGTCCAGGAACATTCGCCGCTCGTAGTCCAGAAGAACGACGTTCTTTTTTTCTAGGTACTCTTCAGCTGTGAGCATGTTTACTACATCTTGCTCTACTTCGGCCTGCACTGGCGTGGAGGCTGTCTTTTCTACAGTTTCCTCTTCCATTGATAATGGACTTCAAGTTAAAAAAATTTTTTTAAATAATTGTGAAATAAAACTACCGATATGCAAATAAATTTATAAACAAAAATTTCGGTATTAGCAGTCAGTCACTTTTGACAGTTGTATTAGAACAAAGTGTTATACAGAAACCTAAGAAGGTTACACAAGAGCAACAGTAGCGCAAAACTACTTTCAACTGAACTTTAACGGCCATATTATTCACTCGAACTAATAAAAGGTATATTTTTGTACTTTGTGCACTAACATTCGCAGCTTCTTGGAGTAAAAATCTCTCAGGCAAATGCACAAATTTCTTACTCTCTCTCGAAAAAGTACGAAAATTTGACGTGTGGGAACAGAAATTCGTTATTTTTCGTTAAATTTGGTAGCTTTTCGTAGTTTTAGTCAGTGCGTGAACAAACCTTAGATTTATATCAACTGCACCAACTCTTTCCAATCCCTTCTTCTCTCTTCCAAATTAATTAACGCACGTACCTTTTGCCATGTGGAGATTATAAAAGAAAAAATTCAACCAGAAAATTAAATCCAACACTATAATAATAATTCTTTGAACCCAAAATGAAACCCATTTGTATAAACCTGATCGGTGTTTAATCCAGTAAAATACAATCTGTTTGCTTCTTCTGCGTGTAGCCTAGCACATAGCATCTCGATTTAATCTCTTGGACACCTTCTCAATGTTTATAAGCAGCAAATGTAGCGGAGACATATACTCAATCTGAATGCTATTTGATTCGTTCCAGAATTGTTGTTTGCTGTTATTACACATTCTGTGAATTTCCCCCTTTCCGGGAATGTATAAATTGTTCACTATGTTAAGCTATAATCGGGTGCATCAAATCTGCCGCTTGGAAAAGTTCTTCAAATATGCCATCATTAACCACCACATTGTTTCCGATCACTATTCACAAATGCGCTCTTTTATACCATCAAACACTGTTTTTGTCGAATCTGCTCGCTCATTCTTCAGCTCCTGATCCTGCGGCCAATGTGTCAATATTCCTACATTACGTTGCGATTCTTTCTTTTTCGTACGATTTTGAAATTTTACGATCCGAACTTTAATTGCTCGTCCATCTATTTGTCATTTGCGATGGTGTTACCGCATTTTACCGATGTAGGTAATGCGCATTTACACATTTTTGCAGCACCCTTTCATATCATTGGTGAACATTGTACACCGTCTTAAAAGTGTTATAATCAAACATTTAGTCATTACTATACGAACCATATGCACGTGCCTCTGTTGTGACATTTCTCAGCAAATTTCAACGTTACATCTGGCCGATGCGGCTGTAAATAACTTTAAATAAAAGAATTTAACAAATTTAAATAAGGAATTGTACGATGGAGGAGGTGTCAGCATTTGCAGCTTATAATAAAGGCTCAGCTAAGAAAGCAGTAAAGAAAGGGACACCAAAGAAAAATAAGAAAATTCAAAACAAGCAGATCGTTCCCGCAGAGAATATTCCATCCGTAGCGCCTGCTGCAAATGGGGAGGTGGTTAATACTCCAGAAAAACAAACTACAACACGAAAACAGGTAAAAAATAATCGCAAAAACAAAGCTAAAGACAATAAACCGGCGACTTCTGAGAAATCAGAAGAGTCCGCAAATGTTAGTCGGAAAAGGAAACAGAGTGAAAGCACTGTTCCAACTTCGAACGGAATTGCACCAAAACCTGTGAAGAAAACGAAGCAATCAAAGGAATCACCCAAAGATGAGAGCAAAAACTCCACGAACGAAGATAGAGAAAACACTACAGTCGTAAAGAAGGAACCACCATCGCCAACAGCAAATTTGCCGCTTCGTAACAACAGCATTAAAGACGGTTCGAAACTTTTTAAATGGCTTCTAGCTCCCATCGGAGTAGATACGTTTTTCGAGAAATTTTGGGAGAAAGCTCCGTGCCTTGTGGAGCGCAATGATCCTTCGTATTTCAGTAAACTCATCTCGTTTGAAATGATTGATCAGATGCTCATCGACAATCACATCGAGTTTACCAAAAACATCGACATAACTTCTTATAAGAATGGTAAGTCAGTCTTTTTATAAATTAGTCAGTAGCTTCCTAACTACACAACTGGATAAGAGTATTTTTTCTTCCAGTTGTGTTATAAGAAATTTTTTGTTACAGTGGATAGACGAACGGTAGCTATCATCAGATAGTGCTCTCGTACTATTCCTACACATGCACCTCGTGTGTTTCGGACGCTTAGGAGACACCCTGTCATCAAACGCCCTAGACATCCTAGACCCGTCGCAAGTATGTCATTAGTACATCACGAACATTATAGTTGCGCCACTGGCCCAATTCATATTCTGAGCAGTCAGCAATTCCTCGATCAATAGAAATGCAGTTCCCCAAACTGTCGGTGGTCTTTCATATAGACTTTGGATGTGCAATAGCGCAAATACCCGAATCTGCACTCCTTGAACTTGTTGTTCCGCGCTTTACTTTTTAGGAGCTTTTATAATAAATGCATGCAAAATATTCAACTAAAATAGATCAAAGCTAATTTTATAAGCTTCATAAATTCTTAAATGAGATTATAATAATTATTATTAATTTTGTAGGTGTACGTGAGACTTTGAACCCAGAAGGTCGTGCTATGCCACCAGTCGTTTGGGAGCACTACTCAAATGGATGCAGTATACGCCTTTTAAATCCGCAGACTTATCTCCCAGGCATTTTTGCAATGAACACAACATTGCAGGAATTCTTTCACTGCATGGTGGGTTCGAACTCATATCTGACTCCCCCCAACAGCCAGGGATTCGCCCCGCATTATGACGACATCGAGGCTTTTGTTCTTCAAATAGAAGGACGAAAACGTTGGAAGCTATACAATCCCAGGTCTAAGAAGGAAGAACTTCCGCGTTTTTCATCAGAAAACTTCGCCCAGAATGAAATCGGCAAACCAATTTTAGAAAAGGTTCTTATGCCAGGCGATATATTGTATTTTCCACGCGGAACAATACACCAGGCCTTTACCGAGCCAGGTTTCCATTCACTACACATAACACTGAGTGTGTACCAAAAGCAAACCTATGCGGACCTTATGGAAAAAATGTTCCCCTTAATTCTTCAACGGGCCATCGCCGAGAACGTGGACTTCAGACGTGGTCTTCCACTGAATGTGTGGCATAATGCTGGCATTGTCTATTCCGATGTTGACTCTAGGGAACGTCAAGACTTTCTTCGTAATTGTCGCGATCTTATTTCGAAAGCGCTAAAAGAAATTCCAGTTGATCAAGCTATCGACCAAGTGGCAAAGAAGTATCAGCATGAGGCACTTCCTCCTGAAATCACAAATGAGGAGAAAGTTCGTACAGTTTTTGGTAGTAAGAACACAGTGAATGCGCAAGGTCAATGTGTTGCCGATTATGAAATTGACTCAATGACTAAGGTACGCTTGTTACGGGCCAATATCATGCGTCTGGTTGAAGAGGAGGATAAAATCCGCATTTACTACTACGTTGATAATTCAAAGGAGTACTGTGAATACGATTTAAATTATATCGAAATTGAACCAGAAGATGCTAGCAGTGTTGAAGTTTTGATCAAATCATACCCAGAATACGTAGCTGTGAACGAACTGCCTCTGGATGATGACGATGAACGGAAGATCTCTATAGTGCAGGCACTATGGGAGAGAGGGCTGTTGATGTTCGATAAACCATTAAGTAGTTAGAGATGCAGACATATTGTTATAAAATTGTGTATTAAAATAAAGTTATTACAATTTCTAAACCTCTTTATTTAAATCCTTAGACTGACTGCGGAACATAATACGCCTATCTGATGACCAATACGGATTTGTCTTGGAAAAACCAGCAACAGATACAAATCAAAGTATGAGGATCTAAATGAAAAACACTATAAGTCTTTGCATAGTACATATGTGTGCTGGTTGATTTTGAAAAAAATCTTGATAAACAACCAAAAGATTTGATAGGAGTAGCGCTAAGATAACGAGAAGTTACAGAAACAAAGGCAAAGGAAAGATGATCCTTAGAAGTTAAGACTTCACAATTAAAGACTGTGTACACCAGCGAGGTATCCCCCAACCTTTGCTATTTATTGCAATCCTAGATTGAAAAAAGGCGGATCCGCATGACGTGCCAAAGGGGATATTAATACCCTTTTACTGTTTAAACCTCAGCTGGCACCTAATAATTCGACTGGAGAGAGTTGTATGTGAATTTTCCAGTCCTTCGTAATTCACGTTCTTGTTAAAATACACGCATTCCTTTTTGGCCTGCTTATTTAACTTTGTTACTGTGAAAATTTAATAGATATTGTTGGAACTAGAACATTTGGTTGTTTATATTATAAGTAGCCCTAGAAAGCCATATCAGATGAGCTAAGAGTTTTTGTTAAGCTATCTCATGACAGTAATACTCGTAGTAGATCACACACAATAAAACATCCCACTCCAGCTGGGACTAAGGATTCGTAAGAAAACCTAGCACTTTTGTAGACAACTCTGCAAAGTTTGAAAAAGAAATATATTACGGAAGTTCGTACATGTAAGTTTCTTTGCTAGTTGTTTTCCAACTGAAAAGAGTTACGAATTTTGTACGAATTGTCTTATGAGTCGTTAAGTTACACCAACTTCCACTGACGTGAGCGTAACATGGTGAGCAATAGCATAAACTAATAAACCAAATAGGTTCGTGCATAGAGTAATACCCTACATCACCGACAGACTGGGTATCTGGGAAACGTCATTGTCATATGTTTTTGACGTTTTCCATTCCCTTCATCACACCGGTGCGGTAACCACAGGAAAATATTTTCAATTCAAAGACCACAAAATGTTTATCACAAATGTTTTGTTGAAAAGAGTGAAGAGCAAGTAAGTGCACTATTTAATTATCGATATCAAGTCAAATATCAATCATATTCTTTTGGGTTCTAGAAAGCTTATGGTCCTTATGGAAAGTGTCGTTAGCGGCCACCAGTTTAACATCACTCGCGAGCGATTGGCTGATAAAATAGAAATAATTCGCTTCGATCCCTACAGTAAGTAAATTTGTTCCTTAAGTTGTAATATAAATTCTAAATAAAAACTATTGAACTGTCTTGAAATGAACAGTTCAAAAGGACTCTGTTTACAGAGAGCGAAGAAAAATCCGCAGCGCTTAGACGACTGGATGACGCGTGTTGAGTGATGTTACAAAATAAATTGTAGAAAGTAATAAATGTTCTATTAGGAAAAAAAAGCGGAGTATTTCTTTGATGTTATTTATATGGTAAGGTCGAAGGATAATATGATTAAAACAGAAAAGTCGTATTTAATAAAAGTGCCCACCTATTAGTTAAAAAGGTTAGGTTAGATGGATATAAACAGCCACGCTTAAACCAATATAGGTCAATTGTGATGTCACAGGATTGATGTGTTTTCTCTGCACCACCCGTTGAAGCAGGCGGAGCTTATGACCAGCGCTCGCCAATTCATCAAGGTTATCGAAGAGCTAGGCGTGTACAAAAAGGTGAAATATATTTCTTTTCCTCGTCGAAGCAGTTTCTACAAAAGTCGTTACAGTGTTCTGTATTACCTGCAACACCTACACGTGATTGTCATAATGTTTATGATCAGATCTATTTGGTTTGATGGAAAACGTTTGCACTAAATGTTCTTGTTGCTCGGCACTCAAATAAGGTGAATATTGAGTTGTTGAGCTATTTCGTTAAGGTATAAGTGACACTTGATTCACATTTAAATATTATATCCTCGGGCAGCATATTAGATGTAGCTTACACACGACGATGCCTCTTGATTTCTACGATTTCTACCTGAAAACGCTGGTGGTTGGGCAGACGAAAGGAGATTTTAAAGTTTGTATAGCTGAAGAATACATCACCAATCGATGTACCTACATACCTAAATTAACCCTAGAGGGTATGTGTGTCTCATGTTTCTTATCAAACATGAGTCGTGGGAGTGCGTACTTTGTGTCATTTGGAAGGAATTGTAGTTTGCTCAAAGTCGCAGGTGAAGTGGCGATAGGAATTCAATTCACTGCCCTATGATAATCCGCAGGGTGTCGATGTGGTCGATACAGGAGGATCCAGAGCTGAAGCTTGCTTGTTCCGCATCCGGTGTGCCTTCTAGGTGTTGTTTGATTCGTAGCTTCCAGGTAACCTCGAAAAGCCATGTCCTATGACTTCCCTGCGATCGACCAACAATTCTTTCAGCACCATATGTAAAAATAGCACAACATGTTTAACGATTTATACGTATAGTATCCCAAAGACCACTACGAGAATGTTAAGAAAGCACTACACCACAAACGTATTTGTTTCGCTACTAGTCTAATCCATGTTTTGAACAGTCAGTAGCTCCCGATCAATCAGGAAGGCTAATGGGCTTGAAGTATGAATGTAAACAAATATATACTGGACATTAAGAAGGAACGTTTCGTTTTTTTCCTTTTCTTCTTCTCTAGGAGGGATTTTGATCCGGAAAGGAGAGATCACAACCCTTCCACTTTACTGCATTTCTATTGGTGCGCTTTTGGCGTTTGCCAATTTGAGCTCTGAAAGTAGCCGTGTGAAAACTGAAACCCCATGTTTAGTTGTCCAACGCAGTAACCACTGAGTCACGGCACCCATATGATTTAACTGAAGTCTTTCTCGTGTTTTTGAACTTTTTATTCTATCAAGCATTGTTACTCCTCCTGTCTTGAGAAGCATCTTCCCAGCTTTCGGTAAATTTTCGTCATACTTTCTCTACATTGTCTAGCATTATAAACCGCATGTGAGTCCCGGACATATAACTGCGGTGTAAAGCTGAAAGAATTTTAAATTTAGTTTTCAGTCATCCTATGCTTACGAGTATGTATTGTAAATTTTCCATAATTTTTTTTCGAAATTAAGTCTTCATCTAGCTCAGGAACATGGACCTTAAAAATTCAAGACCGATGTCAAGTTAAAGTACGAAAGGCTTTAATTATAAATTTTAAGACACTTTATTAGTGGGAATACCCAGTAGATAGAACGTAGTCTCATTAAGTTCAGTTAAGTATACATCATACTATACCAGTCACTTTTGCATTTATAGCCATATCGTATAGCAATCGATCCATATATCATATTAATAAAGTTCTGGGCACCAATTCAATAATTAAATCTAAATACGACGCATATCTATGCCTATAGGTAGGTATGTATATTAGTTCAAATAAAATATCCACTTACTGTTGTCTCCCAATCATAAAATGCACATTGACTAAATGAGCACTTCAAACTAGGGGTGCCTACCTTTTTTGGTTTATCCCATTTATGAATTGTGATAGTCCTTATAGGGTGTTCGTGAGTCATTTGTAAGTTAAGTTATAAGAAAAAGAGTGGAAACTCAATAAGACTTCTCACATGCAATCTCTACGATGGTAGGCAACTTCCAATTGTTCTCCTATATTCGTAAATAAATCGATCTAATCCTATTAGATATATCATTGGGAACATTTTTGTATCGATTTAGTTTCGATAGCCAGCAACGTGACATGAAACCATCTAAGTTTAAGTACTTTTCCTTTACTAACCTCGCATTTTCCTAATGAACTGAAAATCGTTACAGCAACATTGTTCAAAGTCGTTAACACATGATCCAATTAACTATATTTGCGCGTTTTTTTTATTTTTTTACTTTTTGTACTTGTTCAAGTTAACAAGTTATACCATAGCTGGGTGCGTAAATATTAAAAAAAAGATAAAATCAAAGCTTATAACTTTTCTCATCTACCGTGCATGTAAAGTTTTTCGCATGGATGGTCTTAAAATTAACTAAAACAATATTTCCATTGAACTGTAATAATTTGCTTAAATTTCTACCTCAAAAATAATTTTAGCATGTCCTTCGTAAGCAAGTTGATTCCTAAAAGTTTCAGAGGTATCCAGGACTTAATATACTTCTTCAATGAGGCTAATTAAACTAACAGCATGGCTGGTTGGTTGGTAGTGGCTGCCAGCTATGAGCGCCGACACTCTTGGACCAGAAATAGGTCCATTGTGATACCACGGAGTATGGATCCTAATTCTCCAATACTCGTCAGAACCATTTTGAGCTTCTTATGAAGCGTAAGAGACTTTTTATGTCTATGTTATTTCGATCTTCTAAGTCGTTGTAGTATGAAGCTCTTAGTGTAGCAGCCTTCTATGGGAGAGGGCTGGGTAGACACAAAAAAGGTGAGGAATAGTTTCCTCCTCTTCCTCATCCCTGCAGCTTCTGCAAAAATTGTTTGTGAATAAGTCTAGCCTTGTTGCGTACTTGCCTATTAGACATGTTCATTGATGACACCTATTGTGGTGCCGATATGCAACCTGTTGAGAGAAATCAAAATTCTTAGAGCGTTTCAAATCGAGCTTAGGCCAAATTTATTTAGTTGCTAGACATGTTGTACCACTTGTCCACCTAAGATTTGTGCTCTCGAATGCATCCAGCTTGAATTTTTGTTTACATGTAGCGATTGGTATACCTATGGTGTCCTTTTCTGGTAGCATGGGTAAGGTTGTTCCTATTCTGGCGAGTTCATCGGCCTTACAGTTACCTGGAATATTTGATGGCAGCTTGGCGGCTCTCGCTGTTCGCAGATAACCGCAAAGTATCTTCCCCTAAAAACACTCAGGGCGTTTACCGCCTCCGCAACGAATCCATTAAGGACAGAATCCCACCGCTCGATCAATAATCAGGATGATGCTGTGACCTAGTACCCAAAGAATTCTAGTTCTAAACCTGTTAGCCAGCGAGGAGAGTTCCTTCTTGCACTGTTCTACCAGCTTCAGATGTAATAGCCTTGGTAGCAGCCTGGTTGTCAATCAGCCGAATTCTTGAACTCGAATACGACAATCGAGTGAACGAAAAGGGTTATACTATATAGTCTTTAGGAGATTTACTTGATAAGGCGGTAAGGCTCACGTACAGCAAGTACTTCACCCTGGAAGACGGTGCACGAATCCGAAAGCCGGTTGGATATAGAGGTTTTAAGGGATTCGGAGAATATTCCCGTCCCCACCCCACAGTCCATTTTTGAACTGTCATGTCGGTCGTTGAAAGTAGTTGTATCAAACTTGTTTATTATTCAGGCCATGATTACAAAAATTCATTATCCCTTGGTAACCGATTCAAGATGCTTATTGCGCCATGCGCTTTATTGATGTTTTATGTTGTAGTCTTTCCTAGCGCAGGCCACCATAGACTTGCATCCATAGGAAAATATAGGACGTATCACAGCGTAGCTCCATATTAAGCTCCCAGCTTAGTTTTGCATCGAGTACCACAACTACATAGGTACTTCGCGCTGCAGGATAGCTTTACGTGTATTGACTTATCTCAGTGGTTTTATTTTGACCTGGAGAATTTTTATTTTGCCTTAGTAGAGGATGACAGGATGACAGGATGACTCTTAAAAAAACAGATGGCGCAAAATTAATCACCCAATAAGTTTAGTTTTAGTTAGTAGTTTAGTTATTTTTTTACTAAATAAAAAAAAATATTTTAGAATGATGGAAATCTTTATTGGAACTTTTAAATTTTTTTCTCTTTACTGGAAAATATGATATTTTTCAAGTGTACAAGTGTCAAATATGATTGACATACGACGCCATTTGCAAATATTAGGTCCGTTCGCGTACCCTCCCAAAGCAGCGAATTTTTACGAAATTTTACGAATTTTTACGAAAAGCTGTTCGCGTACTGAGAATTTTCGTAGTTTTTCACAGAAGAGAGCGCTCACGAGAGAGTAACGAATTTCCCCATGCTACGAATTTAAGTGCAAGAAATTTCTATGGGCTGATTTGTGAAAACTGTCAAATTAGTGTATTTTCAACTTTTTCTTATTCAACCCTTTTGTTAACTTTTTCGTAATTTTAGTTCTCTCTATGAGAATTGCATCCCTACTCTTCAAAATTGGATAATCTACGAATTTTAGTGCAAAAAGTACGCGAACGAACCTATTATAACATCTTCCGATAAAGTGATTCATTTTGCGCCACCTTGTACAATCAACTCTGTATCGTTTTACGACCCCAGTCCTTGCGAACGTCTATAATAGTGCCATGAGAAACCCATCTTCCCTTCGGATACGGCAACAAAATGTATGTCCATATGTATATAAATAGATTTCTTGTATACTGTTCTTAAAAATGTTTTGAGACCCTATTTTACCCATTGTCATAGATTTTTAAAGTCCCTACGCACATACATATATGAATGTATATATTTGTTGATGAATGGAAGGTTAATTTCGTCACTTCAATTTTACAATCTGAATCTAAAAAGTTGGTAAACAAATTTAAATGTTTTGTTAGAAGCTAGTAAAAGACAACAAATTTTTTTTTCTGTAAAAAAAAAGTGGTGTTAATGATTACCAATTTGGATTTGTTAGTGGACAGTCATCAATCATTTTGAATCAGACTATCGTATAGATCTTATCTATACATTCATTGCCACAGTCAATTTACTTCAAAGAGTTCTTATTTGATGTATTCGGAGCTGTATATCAAAATAATAAGCGAATGATAATTAAATTCGAACATACTCGTAGAACATACAATACAAACTTAAGGAAGTCGTTAGAAATCTTTTAGACTACTGTCTAAATTGCAGGTCCTCTTTCAATCTAGCTACAATGGCATGACATAAAAATGCACTCGAATCTAAGAGAGAGAGAATCCTCAGCGAATTCTTCTCAACTCTCTATCGACTTCCATTTAACAGTTGAGTAACGTGCAATAAACTGGAGCAAGATGTCATGATCTCTCTGTTCTATAGAAAAATCACTCAACCCAAAAAGCTTGTCTATACAGAAATTCGAGTAAGAAGAAAAAATATATAAAAAAATCTCATAATATTGCATTTATTACAGAAAATCAATGGGCATGGAGAAAGCTTAGTACACAACTGCTGCCACTAACCTCCTTTGGCGGCAGAGAGGGTGGTGGTTGTGTAAATGCGATTACAGCCCCCTCGCGCGCATTTGAAAACTTACGCGAGGCTCGTCAGCAAATAGCTCTCCACCATAGTTGCCCCACAGGCAGTCTGTGCCGAAGCTTTTGCCATTTGTTTAGTTTATCATCGTCTTTCGTACGCAGCGCAAGTTCTAGCGGAATAATACCCAAGAACTGAGGTCGGTTGGCATTATCCACCACCTCCGCCTCAGTTGTGTGTTTCTTTTTTCTTTTATTTCCAAGAAATTAAATAGTAATATACTATCAAAAGTAAAAGTAAACAATATACTTGGAGAAAAAAAACCTTCAAACTAGACGTGCAACGGATCGCAATATTGGATACATTCTAGGCCTCGTACAATAAATTCGTGCAAAATAAAGATTTTCTTAATCTATACGTCAGTTGAATTTTCATCGCCAAGTTGACATATCGTGTGCGAAAGAAAAGAAAAAAAAGTTCAAAAGGCATTTTTATCAAAAAAAAAAAAAAAAGAAATAATAATAATAAAAATAATAATGCATTCACACGATTTGTAAACCAAATACAAGTGCCATACAGTAGTGAAACAGTGAAAAAGTATTCCCAAAGTGCAAAATAAATCAAGGTGTGTACAGTGTATACAGCGTGGGTGTGGGTTTCGTGTTTTCGGGACGTAGTGTAATTAAACAGAAATTACATGACAATTTTTTGCTTGCCCTAGGCCTACACTCAAAATGTTAGGTATCTTGTTTTCACACCTTTCACTTCACCTCCTTTGCTTTAACGAGTACCTATCCTTCAAATGGTCAAAATGGGGGTCCTTCCAAAGTATTACGAAATTTTTGGGGAACTTTTTGAATAATGAATGCATTTCCTTATAATAAAAAAAAAGGAAAAAAAAAAAACACAACAACACTATACCATTCACTCTCCTTTATTGGGAGTAACTAGGATATCAACAATCAGTGCGCAAGTTCTCTCTTAGAGGCTTCCACTAACCCACAGAGAGTAACAAATCACCTTCTCTCACTGTCTTCCAAATAGTATTCGTTTCCCAAGGCGAATCGTTTTTTAAATGTTTACAAATATGCATCGAAACTTTAATTGCTACATATTTTGTTTGCTTCTCAAGTAGCTGTCAGATGTCAGCGTGTTTTTTTTTTTAATGAAACGGGGGTAAATTTGAAATTGATATCGATGTTCGTGCGCGCCCCCGAGGTGACAACTAATTTTATCAGTGACCGTCACAATCAATTTTTTTCAAAAAAAAATTCTAGCTTAATTTTAATGCTGATTAAAATTTGCAAAAAAAAACAGTATTTTAGATTAGGAGAGAAAGTATGTTTATCATTGTTCTGTGAGCCGCCTAAAAATAATTGTAACAAAAAAAAAGATTATACCTATACACATGTGTGTAGATGTACATCATTCAAGATAGTACGTAATGTTTTAATTATTATTTTTAATAACGACAACAAAACCTTTGCATCGTAAAGCTAAATAGAGTTTCGCGCCTTTTGTTTATAGTAGGTAGGTAACAAAAGCTTTTATTAACGAGCAACACTTTTATATAATCGCATCGCAATTTTAGGCAGCTATTGAAGAGCATAACTTCTATTTCTAGTAATTAAAATGAAGGAGAATATATGATATGTCCACATGTTTTTTTGTCGCCGTTATACAGGTCAAATTACTCTTTATTTATGTAGATACATGCCAACCCTTTTGCTGTCATTCCCTTAGCTCGGGCGGAAATATTGTTTACTTATGTAGTAGTGTTTGATGTAGATAAAAAAAAAAATGTATTGGACACATTTTCAAATATAGATCGATGTAACCAAAAGATAGTGAAATGTATAAGTTTTAACGAGAAAAAATGACGCCGCTCATTAAATGCCTCCTTTCTATAGACACAACTTAATCAAATAAGTTATTAATTAGTGGATAAAATAAGACAGTTCCTGGTAAACATGTAGGTATCGTATCTCTGAAGTGGAAATCATGCATATCACAAAAGTAAACACCTCTACATTTACCTGCAAACAACTATTCCGGGTGCAAACATATTGGTTAACCTTTACCTTTATTGCTTTATCTTGTAGTAATAATAACGAAATTACGTTGCTATCGCTATAACCTAAAATTAGTTGTTTCTATTTTGAATTATCATACTTATCATACGTTTGTATGTATGATATATACATATGTATGCAGGTACATATCTCATTATACATTGTTTTTTTACACTATGTGTTAAAGTAAAAGAGGAAGGAAATACGTCAAAAACGAAAAATATCTCCTATAGACTTCAAAAGCCCATTTTCTCTAATTTGTAGAACGTTTTTAACCTTAGTTGAGAGATTACCTATCGTTTTTTATAAACTTATTAATTGTTTATTATAAATTAGGTTACCTTTATTTGAAGTGATTACTAGACGTGTCAAAAAATCGACGACGTATTTTTAGGCGGTAAAGAAATATACAAAAAGTCTGAGGCACCCATGTGTTCTTGTAGTGTACTGGAAAGGTGTTGGACCTTTAAATAGAAGGTTCCCTGCTCAATTCCCAGCCATAAATATGTACTAATGTCATAAGCAGCCAAGACCTAGCTTCTCACAACTGTACGTGTTGTGCGTGATTTACATTCTACACGTACAGAAGGGACCTACAGTTTTATTCAGCATCCGAAGGGCAGAGCAATTTTTTGAAAAGCTTTCTCATGACAGTAATGTTCCTAGATGTTTTTCAGATGGTCGCAAAAACTTTAATGCTATTTTTTTTATGGAAATTTGAAACCCTATGCACAATAGTCCAAACAAATTTCCTTGTCATATCCATCTAATTTTCACAGTAGTAAAATTAAATAATTCCCTCACTTGATTTATTTCAACACGAACGCGAAAAGAGTACAGTGAATTACAAGCGCCAAGATCACTTACAAATCTTTTCAAAAATTTCGACACCATACATATGTATAAGTATAAAAAGTAAAAACCTCAAAAATTTCAAAATTCCTCTATATCACTTCGTTCCTATTTACTTTTTTCTTCGTTTTTTTTTGCACAAACCTACTATCCTAAAAAAATTTCAGCTTTCTAGTCCTTAAACCGCGTTCTCACGGGACGAAAAATCGAGATTTCGCCAAATCTTCGAGGTTTCGCCTATATTTTATGTATTGAAATCTCGTGCTTTCGCCGAAACCTCGTTCAGTTCATCTATCTATGAGAGGTTTTCAAACCGAACAAACCTAAACGTTTATTTTGGTGTTCATTTGTAGAAGTCAAAATATTATATAGGAAAACAGCTGTACCTAGTGTTGGGACTGCTCCCAATTATATTTTTTATTTTTCATATTTTTTTTTAGCTTATGCATTATGCATTACTTACATACATATCAATTTTATGCATTATTGAATTTGTATGTTGCACTCGTGGTATGTTTCAAAAATCGATCACTTTTTGGTGATCCCAATTTGCCCATTTTCAAGTCCCAAAACTGATAGCGAGAGTCAACAAAAATGGACAGCTATGGCATTCGAAATTATCTCAACTTGGTGCGAACGGTTTACGAGATTTCGGCAAAAGTTCATCGAAAGTTCAAGATTTCGAGTTCATATGTCCTCTTTTAGCTGGACAATGTATATTAATTGACAGTTATTATATGTATATTTTGGTGGACTAAAAATGCAAAAAAACCTTAAAGAAAAGGTCATGGGCTCAGTACCCTTTACGGATTAAACACAATTGTGCATCAGCCTCTGAGGCACAAGCTGTCAAATGTTAAATGTATGGGAATCCGTTAGCAGTAGCAAATGTGAATTTTCACAATCACTTGCTGTGATTTAAATTTTCCTAAAGCCTAATCTGTCAACCAATTGGCCGATTAGTTTCTCGTCTGAAGATGGCTTAATACATACGCGCAAGTGAAACGAAATTTACTTCCTGTAGTTATTATTCGAAAACTGTACCAACAGTTATATTTAATCTACAATAGTTTAGGAAAACTCTGAAATATTTTATGGTGATTTTATTTAGTCTATTATTCAATATTGCATTATAAACAATACTGATTAAGGAATATTTGCAAGTTAGTGCGACCCAATGGTGTGGGTACTCTAATTGAAATGAAAGCTAAACGCATGAGCCAAACACATGATTTAAATTAGACAGCTTCAATGATTTGACTCAAATTTGACAGCGACGTAGGACTCAGACAGATATGTATTATCAATTCTGTTAAGACCTTTTTCTTCATCTCCAGAATCATATACATCGTCATGACTGACAGAACAAGTTTTTTGAAATCCATTTTGCTGCTCATGTGTCTATGTAAACGCACCTTCACCTGTTTTGTACATCTGTATTCACTACGATAGTCCGAGGCTAGCCAAAACTACTTGCTGCACTGCATTAGAAAACGAATGAAAGAAGTAAAGGCGGTTCCAATGAATGAACACACATTCCCCCGAAGGCAAAAACGTATTTTTAGAGGAACTGTCTCTTTCCGTGATGTTTTGCTAAGGCTGTGAAGATAAAACCTTTTAAAGCTTGTTAAGTTTATCAAAATGTGTATGATTAAGCGTCACAGTTTAAATTGAAACGTACTTTTATTCACTTTTCCAAGCTTGTCTGGGGTCTAAAAAATCCCTTAGAAGTTTATGTAAGAAGAATTTAGGTACATAGATGGTTTCAAGTAGTGCCGTTTTGTTGGTACCAAATGTCCTGGAGATCACGGGCTTTAATTCGGGATAACGACCCCCATTCGGGTTACTCTTCTGACCAAGTGTTTAGTGACGTACCGATTAAGCCAGAAATGTGTCTAATCGCTGAACAAAATATTCGTCGAAAGCAGTGTATTTCCAATCCTCGTAGAATGCTGATTACGTAATACAGCTGAATAGTTTGTAGATGCTGTGCCACGCTAAATGTTTCCACGATGATATGTCAAATGATAATAAGCAGGAATACTACGGCAGGTTAACACGACTCACGCGTCAGTTGTCAAAAAGTCAAAAGACAAAAAGTACCTATAAATGAATAACCAAATACAGAGATATTAACCTAATCTACATATCTAACGAAAATTGTGTATGGCCACTTGTTGAGGGTGTTTTTCTTAAAAAAAAAAAACAGTTTTTGTAAGATTCATTAGAAATTTAAGAAAAACGTAAGTAAAAAAAAATAACACTCGGTTGTCATATCATAAAAATTTATATAATGTGACGGAATTTAAAAATTATTAAAAAAAAAACTTAATTAGTCACTTAAATTACGTACCCGAAAGAAATGAAATCACACTCCACTAAAAGCTATTACGCACACCTTATCGCTACGTAAATCACATAGAAAGCTGAGTGCGAATAGCACAATAAGTTATTTGGCTTAAAACACGTCTATTGACTGATTTATTGAGCTGCAAATTTTAGGCGAAGGGCTCAACACAATAAACCGATTAGTTTTGGATAGGGAATTTCGATAGCCAATTTCTATGGAACCAATGCATATTCATATGTACGTCATGTATGCATGTACATGACTGTAATACAAATCTGCTGTTTTATTCCAAAACGGAACTGATGCTTATTGCTTGGCGCCTAAATGCTTGTACCAGAAGCGGGAGCGTGAATAAATGGCGACATAATCTAGATTTCTAAGGTTTCTTAAAAAACATTCGAATAAAAATAAATAGCAACAGAATAAAGAATAAACTAAAATAGAATATGGAAATAATAAATATGTGTTACATACATATGTACATATAATGTACATTAAGGAAGTTACAATTTTCTCTTCCGTTCTTCGTCGAAATTAGGATCAGGATTACATGTATCAGAACTCTCCTACGTTACCATATCACAAGTCATCCGATTCCGGAATTCGCTTATTCGATCCCAAGAAGTACCAGCAAACCTCCCGGTTTCGGATCGCTTCGTTATGCAGGAGTTTTTTTTTTTTTTTTTTAACAGCCTCTCTTCGGCGCTTGCATGAGAATGATGATTGAATTTGCTTTTTTGGCAGGGCTCGTAGGGTTTCTCCTTTGGACATGACCAACTGATCTGTTCGTGCTCCAATTTGTTGGATTCTTTGACGTTAATGCTAATTCACAATATCGCGTTCGCGCTTTGACATATTAACTAGAAATAATGGGCTCTTATGTGTCAATCCGAAATGTTACCTCAGGCGTTTTGAACGCTTTTGATCGTATATATCGTAGGCTCGGTCTCAGTATCCTAGTAGTGCTTGTGGCTACTTTATCGCGCGTTTGAAGGCTAAAAATCCTCTTGTGTTTCCATTATTCTTTCACCTGTTTGATTTCAAGCAACAAGGTTAGTCATTGTATCGTTTATTTACTGATCTGTAAAGGTTTCAATGAACAGCACTTATACATATATATAATGTATCTTTAATTTGGATATAAGCGCTTGTTTAATATTTTAGTTATGTATATGTAATTAATACACCTGGTCGAATTAAACAATATTATTACATACATACGTATGAACATAGGTACAATTCAAATTCTAACAGTTCGCAAATACGACGTACAACTTTACAAGTAAAATTCTCAATCCTAAAGGGTGGTTAAGTTTTAAGGACCGATATTGATTTTGTATAAAACACAAATTATTTAGGAAATTATTGTCATTTCTTTTTTTTATGATTATATTGGTATGGTCCAATTATGTATGGAACATAATATCGGCCAAATGGCCGCCGCGACCTCGGCGGCACAAGTCCATCCGATGGTCCAAATTTTCGATGACGCTGAGGCATAATTGAGGTTTTATGTCGTTAATGTGCCGAATTATCTCATCCTTTAGCTCTTGAATTGTTGCTGGCTTATCGACGTACACCTTTTCTTTCAAATAACCCAAAAGAAGGAAGTCCAACGGTGTCAAATCACATGATCTTGGCGGCCAATTGACATCGCCACCACGTGAGATAACAAGGCCATTGAATTTGTCGCGCAAAAGAGCCATTGTTTCGTTAGCTGTGTGGCAAGTGGCACCGTCCTGTTGAAACCACATATTGTCCACATCCATATCTTCCAATTCGGGCCATAAAAAGTTCGTTATCATCTCACGATAGCAAACAGTAACTGCCTGACCGGCCTCATTTTGGATAAAATACGGCCTGATGGTGCTGCCAGCCCATAAACCGCACCAAACAGTCACTCTTTGTGGGTGCATTAGATTTTGGACAATCACTCTTGGATTATCATTCGCCCAAATGCGGTAATTCTGCTTATTAACGAATCCACTGAGCTGAAAATGTGTCTCATCACTGAAGATGATTTTCTTCGAAAATTGATCATCCACTGTTGCCATTTCTTGCCACCATTGAAATGGTCAAGAGGCTTTAGTTCTTGAGTCAATTGCATCTTGTAAGCGCGTAAATGCAAGTCTTCATCCCTAATGTTCATCAACGACGAGCCTGAGAGCTGCAATTGTTGGGCAGGACGACGAGTTGAGGTGGACGGCTCTTCAGCCACACTATGGCGAACAGCAGCAGTATTTTCTGCAGTACGAGCTGTACGAGCATGCACTGGTGTTTTCACATCTCCTGCAGACCCCGTTTGCTCAAATTTTTCCGATTGTACGCACATTTGGACGATTAAATTGACCGAAAAATTCACGTTGAATCAAATTGAATACTTTGTATTTTCCTGACTATATACGAGTACAGTAGCGTCCAGAGCCTTAATTCAATTATGGTTCGCCCTTTAATGTACACAAATATTAAAAAGAAATATATATAGGTACATATATAGGTATAATTCAATCATCCATCTACATACATATGATCTAATTCACCTTAGATCTTTATACACATCCTAGATAGGTTATATTTCATTCAGAGGTGATAACCCATAGTTTCAGTCAAAGATCAAAGAAATATTTTGCTCATTTTCCTACTTTTATAGTCGCATCCCTCCTAATTGAAATTTCACACCCAATATGTGTCATGCTTTCAATACGCATCGGTTTACCCTCAAACCTAACTTCAGATATACTGTCAAATACATAGGTATAAGGATTCGTTTATATTTACGCAGTATGCCGAACGGCACGTATTTTATTTATTCCTTTTCCTTTTCGCAAAAGTGCGTGTCTTATTTATGGGGTTTTCATATCCTTTAAAGCGCCAAATTATAAAATAGGAAAAAATCGCAATAGTCGTTTACACTACTCAATATTTTGCGCAATAAATTTATTGCATTGCACCATACTAAGAAAAAGTTCAATATATGTATTCGATGTATCACAATTTATTCTGTAAACTAAAAATTATTTCTAGAGTCTTAAACTTCATACAAACAAAGTTGGAAAAAAATGCATTCCGACAAACCCAAGCAGCAAGCATTCTTTAAATAAATTCACACAAGTTGTTTAATTAACTGAATGCCATAGCCTCTCACAATATGTGTACAAAGACTGGAAAATGTTCGTTGAAAACAGGACACTAATACAAATCATTGATTAAATTTTAAAGAAAATGTGTGTACAACCATATAATATCATTGAATGGTAACGCTATACCATTATGTAGCCGGAGCTTACAAATTTTACAGGCTGGTATTCGTTTGATGGTATTTATAGCCTTATACGTGCTTTCCTGTCGGGATGAGGATAAGAGCTCTTTCACTCTAAAAGCTAATATCGATTAGATACCCTATTGCACTCAGAAGTGACAACACAACCCATCTTTTTTTTTTCTCTCTATTATTGTTGGTCTTGGTGTAATAGATTTTAATACTTCCTGTTTGGATTGGATCGAATTGATGGGATAGGTTAAACTAGGAGGGACACATTCGTCTCTATTTTGGCGTTTGCGAGGGTAGAAATCGAATGATTTCTGTGGCCATCGCCATCGCCATCGCCATCCTTCTCCCCTGTCAGTGGCAGAGGAGCACAAGGAGCCATAATGTTTGTCTGTTGTGTTTGATTTGCCGGTTCGTTGAGTGTGAACTCGTTGTATATATGTAGGTTCATCATTAGGTGGTGTCAATTTAATGGAGATTTCGAATAGAAGAAGGTATTTTCAATTTGATTGGAAGTGACATTTGCTAAGTGACTTTTAGGGTGGTATTTAGCGCACAGCGGTGGTCGCCATTAGAGGCCCTGAAATGAAAATCTCGAAATATCCTTGTCTCTGCAAGACTTCTGAAAGATAGAAAATCCTTAGGGAGCGAAAAGTGTCATTCATCAATTTGCATTTGTTATAATACTTAAAAAGTTCCCCAAACTCTCATCAAAATTTTTATTTTCCATATTGCAATCCAGTTGAAAATTCTTCTGATGACCTTTAAAAGAGCAAAGTTCTTTAATAGGTACATACATAAATAATTCAAAAATAGACATCAACATTCACATGGTTATTTAGTAAAACTTAGATATTCCAAGTCTAAAATTATAACATAAATTGAGCAAAAACAGAATGTATAATCTCGTGGGATTGGAATTTATTTTTAACAGTGCATAAACTGAATTCCAATGAATTTTAATAGGTTCTTACTTAGTAAAACTACAAATTACTGCATTTTGATGATTTTTATTTATATATATTTGTATTTGTTTCTTTGACTTTGTTGTTGCGTGGCAAAATCCGCTGGGCGCCCAGATTATTGTGTTCGATTTGTTTTGACAGAATTCCTAGAAGCAACCCTTCTGTTAAAAGCATATTCCTTTTACCAACCACTGCGTGGCTGTCAGCAGGAACTCTAATACCAATAAGGTTGTTATTACTAAACGCGAGTATTTCAGCGGGGTATGAAGTAATTGGGCTTTGAATTGATAATCAAACCTATATTTTATTTATACCTATTAGTTAAATATGAGGTATGCATGTACTGACTTATATTAAAATTTGCAGAGTAAAGCAAGTAGATAGGTAAAAAAAGATGTAGCTCCTTACAAATAAATTAAATTGAATCAGTCTAATCGGCAATTAGCATTGAATATGTTTTCGAGTTGAAACGATTCCTTGGAATTTCACGACAATTTTGCATTGATTTTCCATTCACTGGTTAGCACTCATTAAAAGTTTCGCAATAAAATCTCTCAATCGGATTAGAGAATAAAAATGCCTTAAAATATATCGTTAACTTGATTGAGTTTTAACATATGCTATATCCTTAATTTGATTATCAAGGAGGTTTTGAATTGTCAACGAGAAATCTAAATTCTAATTACATAGGTTCACCCAAATTAGTACGCTATGTGCATATTTACATATATGGTAAATGGAATCAAGTTTGTTTAACAACCTCTATTATAATCCAATTGTTTATTTTTTTTTTTTTTTGTTTTTTGATTGTACTTTAAATTCAAAACTTTTAAGCAATGTGTGGCTACAAGTATTATTCAACTTCGTGCAACATAATAAACGTGGATGGAATATAAATTTTCAATATCAACTGTCGTGCTCTCATGCATACATCATCATCATCGGTGTCATATGCAAAACTTATTAGAAAACGTTTTCTTTCTCTGACCGCCTGCTTCAGTAGGGTATACGCGAACTTCTATTATCTAAATATTTGATAAATAGCAGCATGTTTATACAAATATGTGTGTATGTGTTTCTTTATTGTTGTAATAAACTTTTTGTGAGTAAGGTATACATTGATATCGACGTCAAACGTGTTTTACGTTTTTCGCCAGTGAGCCATGAACGTATACACGAGAGAGAAAAAGAATGATTTTTAAAAGTGGTTGGTTCTTTCAAAACTAATATCGGGCAAACTGTCCGTGTTTATTTTACATTTACGTAATTTTAAATGGCTATTTGCGTACCTGCGTCATAAGTCAAATGCTAGATGACCTACAAAATAATAGCCGTAATCTAGGAGTTAGTAAATAGAACTATAACTACAGTAAACATCAGAACTGAGTGCAATATTGAAACATATGAAAAGGCTACAATAAAAACGTCGAAAACAGTTTTTTGATAAAAAAAAACGCCCCTAAAATGTAGGCGTGGGCGAATATAATGTATGGAAAAATTGTAGAGTAAAAATATATCTACCTATTTGCTCAAGTAAGTTTTTTCGAGTTTCATATGAAAATACTGAAAAAAGTGAATGTTTTGAAAAGTGAGCGGATTTTAAAATTGTTAACACTTGTACTGATTACTTTCGCAAAAAGTATACAAAATCTCATCAACCTAGCTCAAAATTTAAGGCCTAAAAACTGGTGACACACAGACGGACGGACATAGCTCAATCGACTAGGCTAGTGATGCTCATTATTTATATATATACTTTATTGGGCCTATCTGTAATATTTCTCTATGTTACAAACTATGTATCAAACTTAATATACCCTTAGGATAGGGTGTACAAAAAAATCCCTTGAATAGAATAAGGAAATAGGAATGATTCCTATGCGCTATGGTTCAAACGAAATTTGAGAACTCGAAAACAAAGTCTTTTTCGTTCTTGTAATTAACCAACCAAGCTTGCTATTCGTCGTGTTGAAGATACATGTCGTATCACTTATGTACATACCCATGAAAGGGACAAAGTAGCGTGGTTACCGCTTACCAAAGAAACTTTAGCCACTGTATTTGGAAGTGTGGATGAATATCCAGAAAAAATCAAATCAGGTTCGATCGCTGATCAATCGATCAAGATTATTGCTTGCGACGAGAGTTCAACTCTTACTTTTATCGAAGAATCGTGTTTAATGGTAAAGTATGCGGTTCCCTTTTGGCTAAATGCGATTGTGAATAAGAAATGTAAAAGCCAGAGCTCGCATTTCAGTCAAGGACCAACAGTACCGGAGAATGGTCAGTGGTAGGAGAAACACATGATCATAGCAACACCAAGAGAAACTTCAACGTTAGACTTAGATATTTATATTTACAATACAGATGTAAGTCCTAAATCGGTTTTTAAAGTTCAAGTTGCTTTGTCAAATGACAAATAAAAAATATTAAAATTGTCAAGAATGATGTGGTTGTTGTTCTACATATTCTGTTTCACATCAAAGAATCGGTCTATTTGCAGTTGAAGGCGCTATTGGCTGTGTAAGTACATTATGTTTCTTTTCTTCACATAATATCGAGAAATAGATGAATCAAAAAGTTAAACAGAATGTGCAGTCTCTGTCTTTGCAGCCCGGCTTGCAGCTATAGCCAACAGAATGAAAGAGTCTATCAAATCTCATGATTTCAATTCTGATATATCCTTCCATTTTTTCTGTAAAACTTTTATAATTTGGATTCGATGAATTCGATAAAATATCATTATTATTTGACAACTTACGACTCAGCTGCACATTCTGTTCGGCTATTAAGATACCTTGCAAAAGCAAATTGCACTGTAAAAAAACTTGGTACTCAGTTTCAGTATGTTTAAATAATATACCATATTACATAAAACGACATTACAAAACCAATTCCGAATATTAAATTTGAACAAAATAACTACTCCCATTTTCGTGTAAATCAATTTTATTACCCAGTAAACTTTAATATTATTTACCTACAGTACCCCGTCAAAAGATATGAGCATTTACAGAACTCTTTCCTCAATAATTCAGTGTTGCCGCTAAAAAAATGAGAATCTGGTCAAATTTGACCGTATGACCGAATTTGGTGAAACAAGTAATATTTTCCTTATGTTCAGGTAATTCATTTGTTAATAACCAAATTAGGCTTATAAATTAATAGAAAATAAATAAATCAGTCAATTATCTTAAAAAAGTTAATTCTTTGGCATCGAAGCCCTAAACTTCTCTATTGTATTTGGGTTAGAAAACCACTAGTCTTGTCTTCCAAAACACATAATGCGGATCGCATGGATCAAAAATTACAACCACCACACTGGATGGACAACAAAGAACAGAAACTAAGCGATAGCGTCCCAAATGGAGTATGCGAAACGAAAAGCACACGTGAAGCATACGTGAGCGTATGCATCTGTTTAAAGGGCGAGGAAGTGTACATTTTTTGGCCTTGGAATAAATACATCAACATAAACCGGTAAAATGAGGCATGGATGGTGCATTGTGCAGCAATTCCAAGGGGGTCCAAGGGTCCGAAAGGTAACGCTGATTCCGAACCTTAAAGAAGAAAAGGGTTTGATACGGTGTCCTTCTATCCTTCTTTCTGTCACCTTGTCATAGCTTTTAATTTTTAGAACCGTTCTACGTATGTATGAAATTATGCATTACATGGGAGCCCTCACAAGATGGTGCTAATGGTGGGTAATTCTTGTTAGTGCGTTAAACTACTGTGCATGTGGTCTCAAAATCGAATCCAGTAAAGAACATCACAGTTTTTATTCGGTTCCATCTCTAAACCTAATATTACGTCTGAAAACATCTGAAAGCATAAACGTACTAAGAAAATGCTACTGCTTTCGTTAATTTTTCTTCCAGCGGAACTTCGATATAACAAAAAATAAGTGAACAAATTAAAGTTTGACAAAAAAGTAATATATTTTAATTTACCATGCGGAAACAATTTAGGAAATTAGTAAATGGATGATGAACATTTTTTTCAAGCACACATTTGGTTTTTAATTTTGTTTCAAAACCAATTATTTTGTTCATGTATGTATTTGACAATTACCTCTTATTGACGTTTCTTATGCTTTGGTAAGAAAATTGTTCGAGTGCTATTTTTGAAATTAAGAGAATTCGATTTACTGGATTTGATATTATTCATTTTACTTTCAGAAAAGTGCCCAAACGGGTCTATTGTTAAGACTAGTTTTTAGTTTTAGTATTCAGTAGTTACTAAAAAATCTGCACCGACAGACAGCGCATTGAAAACCAAATTCAAGTGTATATTTTATAGTAACGACATAAAACTACACAGCTTTTGGAAAAAAAATACGGAATGCCCTTTTCGCACTTGCCAAATTTTTATGTTTTCCTTTATCTGAACATACATAAGTCAACCTGATCTCAATGAATATGAAAGTAGCTAGCTAATCCATAGTAATTCTGTCTATACTCGAATTTACTGAAAATAAGTGTTTTTATTTTATTTTTTATTTATTTGTACAGTGTTGTGTGTTAAATATTATTAAATCTTTAAATAGAATTTCAATTTTTCCATCAGTTAACTTAAAATGCTATTTCAGTTTATTTATTTACTCACTGGCAGCATACATACGAATCACCTGTATGAACGGACCACCATCTGTTCTACATCCCACTTGGCCATTAGAAAGGCGCAAATTACCGCCAAATTTATCAAAATCTGACCAAACATTTTCCGAAAAGCCTCAGCCATAAAACGTTTTCGTTATCAAGTGCCAAACTTGTTGTACTCCAGGTTTTATACACACACACTTTAGTTGAATTGGCTTTTTGCCATTGGATGCCAATTTAAACGCTTGGGATTTTCTTTTTATTTTTCGCTCGTTGATTTATTTATTTTGACTGGTGTTTTGGTTAACCAGTACAATTGTTGTTATTTTGTACCTTTTTGCCAAAGTATTTTAATGACATTTTGTTCGTTCATGAGCTCATTCGACTTGCAAGCAAATACTCATATGACGCTAAGTAATTTTAGCAATGTAGTAAACGTTTAAATTTGGGTATTTTTATGGTTCTGAATTTGTACTCATTATGATTTACAGGGTGTTTAAGAAATGTAAAATTAGTTGATCTTCTTTCTTTTTACAGGCCTAAGTACGTTTTTTCTTAATTCAATATAAGTATTTTATCATCCGGCATCAATTTTTCCTAAAAGATTGGAAGAAACAATTTATAATAATTTTACTCACATGCAGTCTTAAATCTGCTGCAGTCCGTCAGGGTTGAACAAAATATGGATGAATTGTTTACATAACTTTGACGCGAAAGTTTGTAATCTCTCCTGAGACCTGCACCGATTTTAATGATTCCAACACTGATCGAAAGCTTATCTTTTGAATACGTGTCATCAGTAATAGAACTCTTGAAATGAAATCAGGAATAAGGACTAACGATAATAGTGAATTAAGTGTAGAAAAAGTTAGATTTTACGTCACTTACACAGCTCTAACTCAATAATGGCTTCTTGGATTTAAAAACAACAAATTAGATGAAATTAGTAAATTAAACCTATAATGGGCATTTCCATAAGTTAAGTTGAAAACTTCACGTAGAATTTTGCTATTAGCTACCCACTGCGTCCGACTTTTATAGTTCAGCCTTACCTGGACCTAAATACTTTTACGTGAATGGAACAAAAGGATCGAGTTATTCGCGAATTAACATTAACTTTGTAGTCCAAGCGAGCGGAGCCACGGGCAATCAGCTTGTTATTATTTATTATGGTTTTTTGAGTGTCCGCTTATTTGGAGCATGTGCAAGCGAACAATTTCCACAGGGATGGAAAGGAAGGATGATCATCAACCTTTCCAAAAAGAGAAATGTGATGGAAACTTCAGAGAGGTACAAATGCGTTCAAGTGTAGTACGTCAGTGGTGCATACCGTCAGCAATTTTCCAAAAAACCTTTTTTTTTATCGAAAACTGCTCCAACGATTTTAGATGACATATGTATGTATAAAATTGCTTACCAAAATTGTTAACAACAGGACTTGAAATATAAAAAATTTGGGAAAAAATCGATTTGCACGCGAAAACGCCTCCAACGATTTCGTTTTTGACGTACCACATGTTGGCCGAAATTTGTTATAAGGGTACTTATGGCCAACTTGGCTAAAAGGAAATTTCCTTGAAAACGGATTAAACGATTTTATTAAGCTACACTAGATTATACAGTAATGTCTCGCTAATCCGAATCAATTATTGCCAGGCTGTATTCGGATTATCGAATTATTCGGAATAATGAGTACAGGTTATTTAAAATAAAAATCCATATTTTTTGCTCCTTAAGACATTTAAACCAATGTACCACAAAAGTAGAGTAACGACTGACATATCCATAAACAAAATTACGGTAAAAACTAAAATTACTGGGAAAATCAATGCGTTCTTACGTATTATTTTTCGTTGAAATTCGGATTACAGCGTACAAATTACAGGGAAGGTTCGGATTGTAGAGTATATAGACAGAAAAAATATAGGTTCGGATTAGCGTGATATTCGGATTAGCGCGACATTACTGTATATTAAAAATGCTATAAAATGGCTTCCAAGATTTTTGGCCAAAATTGCGTACTTATCAAAGGATTAAAGGGTTTTAACCAATTTGCTCGAAAACGGGTCCTATTGTTTTATATTTGAACAAGTTTAGTAAAGTCCTATAAAATTTTTTCTGCAAACAATTTAACAACGGTACATTGCTTCAAGCCAACTCAACAAAATCTCTTTTTCTAAGAAGAATTTTAAATTTCTTGACATCAAACAACATTTCACAATATGAAATTCATCTTCAATTAAACTCAAAATATTTAGATTTATCTAACTTCACACTTTTTGCGGTCACTGTCTGAAAATAATATATTTTTTATATTGATAACATCCAAGTAAATAACGTTTCATTATTCAAACTTAAAACACTAATTAAAAATTTTTATTAAAGGGAAGATGGAGCGAGATCTAGAAAAAAATTATTTCGTATGTTCACGCACTAGCTAAATAAATTACAAATCGGTTTTATTGAAATAACATTCTTTTAGATTCCTAGACACCCTGTACATCTTACTGAACATGCGTGTTAATTAAATGCACTTTTTGCAAAAAAAAAAAGAAGAAATATAAAGAAAGTTCTAAAATACCTAATAAGGAAATACAACCAAAGAACAGAGCAAAATATATTACACACCAACAAGTTAATCAACTCAGCCATAAATGGAGTTATAAAACTCATAAATATTTTTTAAATGAAAATGGAAGGTGGAACGGAAAAGATTCATTCAGAATTAGCTCCGAGAAGGGGTTTTTATTTAATGAATTCGCAACGTACATAAATAGCAAGCCTTTAATTTTCAGCTTATTATATGGATAAGAAAATGTAACCTTGCTAAATTGAATTTAATTTGATAAAGGCACGCGTGTTATAATTGCCATCGAGTGCCGCAAATCTTTTGTTGTATTTTATAAAAAAAAAATAACCGATTTGAATTTATTTGAAGTGAAGAGGGAAAAGTATTTTATGTATTTATTTTAGAATGTGGCAAAAAGTTGACTTTCCTTTAGGTAGGTAGTGCACATTTTATGAACCATAAACGGTCTTTCATTTATTTACATACTTTGTTTGAAGACTGGGGAACGTAATGAGGAAAGAAATAGAATATTTAAAGGAAAATAAAAATAATTCAGTTGCTTTTGAGTATTTTTGTTTTTATGAAAGCAGTGAATCGTGTAGAGCAATTTGAATGTGCCGGAAAGAATATTTTCGTTTTTGTGTTATTGGTATGCAAAATACTTTTGAAAATTGCAAGTACCTTCATATGGCATATGGTTTACTTTTATCGAAATAAATGATTTATTCTAGCATTTGATGAGTAATATATTTTTTATATTATGTTGTTTACTTTGCGCTTTTGAAAAAAACTTAGTCTCTTCTTAAATAGGAAGCTAATGTCAAATGGTCGTACGAAACCATTCATCTAGAATTATAGTTCAGCAATACAATATCGATAGTGTGAATACTTTCCCTTAATTCTTTATACCCTATCCTAAGGGTATATTAAGTTTGATACATAGTTTGTAACATAGAGAAATATTGAAGATAGACAACATAAAGTATATATATAAATGATCAGCATCAGTAGCCAAGTCGATTGAGCCATGTCCGTCCGTCCGTCCGTCCGTCCGTCCGTCTGTCTGTCACCAGTTTTTGGGCCTTAAATTTTTAGCTAGGTTGATGAAATTTTGTATACGAGGTCCTTGGAAAAGTAAGCAATACAAGTGTAAAAAATTTTAAAATCCGCCCACTGACACGCCCACTTTTCAAAAAAATCACCTTTTTTCACTATTTTCATATGAAACTCGAAAAAACTTACTTGAGCAAATATGTAGATATCCACTTAATCTACAAATCGTCTATACATTGTACATGACCACGCCCACTTTTTGGGGGCGTTTACTTCAAAAATTAATTTTCGAGTAAAAATATTAGTTTATAGGGCAAAATAGAAAATTTTGTGAATACATTTTCCACCGCCCACTGACACGACCAAATAAGATAGGGATAGGGTATCATACGATTCGCTCCAGGCGGATTGTAGCATTTTTCAATGGTATACACCTAAATTTAGTTTCCATACAAAAAATGTTTGAGGTTGATTTCTAGTACGAGTAATATCAAATCCGGTATGATTTTTCGGAGCGGAACCAGTTGTACGCGCACCATGTTTTTTAGTGTTTAAATGTATTTTTATATACTTTTTCGGTACCTTTTCACTGTGTTTCTGTATTTACCAGTACTTTTCAGTACTTTCAGGTACTTTCAAGTGTATTGAAAATGACAAGTACTAAGTAGTACTGAGCAGTATGGAAGAAAATACTGAGCAGTACTGCAAAAGTACAAAAAAAATATTCAAAAGTACTGAAAAGTACTACAAAAACTAAAGAGTACTGAAAAGTACTACATAAACTAAAGAGTACTGAAAAGGTAGGTACTTTTCCAATACTATATAGTACTTTTTAATACTGTCTAGTACTTTCTAGTACTTTTTTTTAAATTTTGAAAATCCAAAAGTACTAAAAAAGGTACTAGAAAGTACTAGAAAGTACTTTTTCACTACTTTTCGGCATTTTCTGGTACTTTCTAGTACTTTCTACTACCTTTTTAGTACTTTCTAGTACTTTTTTTAATTTTTGAAAATCCAAAAGTACTAAAAAGGGTACTAGAAAGTACTAGAAAGTACTTTTCCACTACTTTTCGGCATTTTCTGGTACTTTCTAGTACTTTCTACTACCTTTTTTAGTACTTTTGGATTTTCAAAATTTTAAAAAAGTACTAGAAAGTACTGAAAAGGTACTAGAAAGTACTAGATAGTATTGAAAAAGTACCTACCTTTTCAGTACTCTTTAATTTTTGTAGTACTTTTCAGTACTGTCGAATATTTTTTCGTACTTTTGCAGTACTGCTCAGTATTTTCTTCCATACTGCTCAGTACTGCTTAGTACTTTTCATTTTCAATACTCTGCAGTAGTTTTGAGTACTTTTCAGTACCTTTATGTCAGCCAACCCTCGTACTTACCGCAAAGTTTGCAGACTATTCGCGCAAGGAGCGTCTCCGGTTTAGTAGGTCGGTTTCAATCTGAGATATAATTTCGTGGCTCGTTAAAATAAGATAGATAAGTTATTTAAGCTAGTTATACCCTATCCTAAGGGTATATTAAGTTTGACACATAGTTTGTAACATAGAGAAATATTAAAGAAGGACCACATAAAGTATATATATAAATGATCAGCATCAGTTGCCGAGTCGATTGAGCTATGTCCGTCCGTCCGTCCGAAAAGTAAGCAATACAAGTGTAAAAATGTTTAAAATCCGCCCACTAACACGCCCACTTTTGAAAAAAATCACATTTTTTCACTATTTTCATATGAAACTCGAAAAAACTTACTTAAGCAAATATGTAGATATCCACTTAATCTACAAATTGTCTATACATTGTATATGTACTTCAAAAATTCATTTTCGAGTAAAAATATTAGTTTATAGGGCAAAATAGAAAATTTTGTGAATACATTTTCCACCGCCCACTGACATGACCTACAACTATTTGGCCTAAGAATATTTCATACATATGTATGTATGTATATTGGCCTAATTATGCATTTAAACAGAAACAGACCAAAGCCATAACGATGATTATGATTTTTAATGGTCCATTCTATCTCCATGAGGATCGCGGCACCACCTGTAGGATACACACGTCAACTTGGTTGGTTTGTTGGTTGAAACCGGCCCTCAGTGACCAGGAGTAGATCCATTGTGCTGCCGATGTGTACTCTGGGACCCATTTACTCCTTATTATGAAGGAGCAGGTATTCATCTAATGTGGCCTTTCTAATGTTGGCGACGGCTGGGCCTGTGCATAGGAGGTTACTAATGGTCTCCTCTTCTTCGTCTTCTCTACAGCTTCTACAGAAGTCATTGTCATTATTTTGGAGAGGGTTCCTCTCTTGTGTTTCAGAAGCCCAATGGACTTGGTTTTATTTAGCATGGGCCAAAGCAGCCTTGCAGTGGGAACAGCAATGGTCAAGCTGTTCCCACCGATGGTTGACTTCTCTCATCGCATCGGCATGGATAAGGTATTTAGCATAAGAAGTTCGCGCCTCGATGTCGGTCACGCTTATGCTGTTTCGACCGGAGGAGCCTCGTCTATTCATCAATTCATCAATTCACAATCTATTTTTGTGCCTTCTAAGCAGATACTTTCGTACCTGTAGGCACGACATTAATAGCACGTCTTGGAATCCAGTTCACTATCCAACAGTTGAATAACGGATGGCTACTGTAACCTTCACCCTATACTATTACTTCAATTCCAAAATAATATACATACCATGTGAACTTCCTGATAATAGTTTCCACCAACAACGGCTAAAGAGACGAAAAGTGACTTATTTCAAATAACATAAAACATCATCAGGAATGGCTCAATCCTGGAAGGAAGCCAGGAGATAACATACACATGGATCTTGTCAAGCTTTATTTCATCGCCTTCACATAACTGGGATTACTTCCGAAAAGTTACCGGTTATCATCACCATTCACCAGACAATACCTCCTGATTTGAATTTGTTGCAGGATAGTAAAAACTTTCGATCTCGATATCGGCCAAAGCCAAAGCTATTTTTCTAGGACAAGAGCAAGTCAATAAATAAGTCACTATGTACCTACACATACATATGTACATATGTAACTCAAAATTAATCATAGTTTTTTTTTACTGCATAGAAAACGTGTGGTACTTTCAATACTTATTTTGATTTAAATATTTGAACGCACTTTAAGATTGAAACGCAAATGTGAGCTCTCCTCCATTTCAACGAAATTATCCCTTAAATTGTTCCATAAGATCCTTTTTACTTGTTAGATGCTATGAATTAAAACTTCCACAAATACATATTATTCCCTCCTCCATGTAATCGCCCGCTTTGATGGTAGGTCTGTAACAACAAAATCTCCGCATTCACTCAATTATCGACCTTTTAACGCACACACCTGATCAATCAAGATGAAAGTAAAGGTAGTTCAGTGTACCCATTAGCGCCTACGGCTGACTTATTGAAAGCTTAACACCCCTAAATGAAAGACAAAAGCAAAAGTCACATCAAGATATTAATAGATTTTTTTTTATTATACATACATAGCCATAGATGAATGTACATATGTGTGTATGAATTTTCATCATGAAATGAATGCATGAATGAATCTATCTACCTTTATAACATCCACTTAATAAATTCGATTTACGTCACTCACAAATTATATCAAGAGTAAAAAATTCATCGAGTAAAATTCCCTTTTGAGGGGTTCTATACATTCTATTGAGTAGATATTTAAAAAAAAAAGTTTTATTTTGCTTCAGGATAAGTTTTCTTCTTATAACTTTTTATTTAACTATTTTTGGTGATAGAATGTTTTTTAAAGTTGTCTAACTGACTACCTGAAAGGATTTCAGTATAAAAACATCATCAAGTATTCATTTGTATATATGTAAGTATGTTATGTATGTACATATATCCTTTTTAAAAAATAAAAATTGGGTAAGTGCGAGGAGGGCCTCGTGCAATAGTGTTCCGGACATTTTATATTGTCATTAAATAGAAGGCAATTTATTCATATCCTGCATAGGTACACTTAATACTGGTTTTGATATGAATAATGTAATGTCTTGTGCGTAGGTATATCCTAGTAATACTGAGCTGAGATTCCAGTCCATGTTAACTTACACTTTCAATATAAAACATGGCGTACCAAGCTTTTGGATAAAAATGAATGTAACAGTACTTTGCTTGTTAAATCGTTTAAGTAAAGCAAAACACTGGCAATACTTGACATGCGAAGGAATACAGCATTTAGAGTTTTAAAAATTAAAAAAAAATTTTTGAAAAAAAACAAAAAAAAAATAGTTTTTTAAACTTATTTAGTTTTCAAAAGCAGCATAGAGCTAACATATACGATCCATTCGTGCAAATGACTTAGTTTTTGAAAAATCGAAATCGAAATTTTCAAATGTTTGGCAAGCTTTTTTGTTCAACAAATTTTGCCAGAAAAAAATATTTCTTACATATATGGAGCCCTTGCAAAATTCTCTTTACTTTGATATGCCACATGATGGGGAACAAAATATTTTTTTTTGCCCTTCATACAAGGTGCCCAAAACAGGGCTCCCAAAAAGAAATTCATTGCTGCCATCTTGTGCAGGCTTCCTCATAATGTATACAGAGCGAAAGTTTCAGCTCTCTATGTCTAACGGTTCAAAAGTTACAGGGCTGTGACAGACTGACGGACAGACGGACAGACGGACAGACGGACAGACGGACAGACAGACACCGTATCAAACCCATAAGTGTTCCGTCTTACTTTTTAAGGTCCGGAACACTAAAAATAAATAAATATCGGGACGTTAGCAGCCCATAGATGGCCAAGGCCTAGCTTCCCACAACTGTGTATGTTGTGCGTGGTATACATTTCGGCACATACAGAAGGGACCTATAGTTTTATACCGTATCCGAAGGGCAGAATAGTTGATAGTTACACATCTATAGTAGCACAAACACAACAGTTTTTCTCGGTATCAAAGCTAATTGTATGTATTATTTTATTTTTGACAAAGATCTTTCTGGCAATACCTAAATTGGTTCCGTTGTTAGTGGATACAAAACTCCTAATAACTTAATAAATACTTCCTAATATGCATTGATGATTTCGATCCCAGGCTGATCATTTCACACACTGCTCGATGATGATCTTGTGGTCGACAGAGGAAAAGATCTGTTTGTTTGGCATGGATTGTCCTTGGTGCGTTCAAGCTTTTGTACTGCATTAGGATACATTCCTTTTGTTGGCATTTACTTCAGGTACAATCTACATAAATAATCCTTTAGCAAAGTCAAAGGTTTACCATGTCCAAATGTTAAAAGGGTATTATAAATTTCTATGTACAATGCAACTAAAGCGCATATAAACGAGTCCTTGAGTTCTTTCAAGCACCCCGCATTTGTAAGTGGAAATATGTCACATCGCTCAGAAGAATGATAATGGAGCAAAAGAGCTGAAAATTGCAATATCATATTCGCGAAGAACTAAACTCTATGCAAATTATGCTACAGCATGAGTGAATTATATTGTCTCATTGTTTGCAGGGATAATGTCTTTTGTAAGGAGAGATGTTGACGTTCCTGGGCTCTATCATCTTAGCAAAGATTACTTGCTTTTTTTTGTCTTATTATTGCTCTTTAATACCTACATATCTTAATAAAGCTAGTTTCACAATGCAAAAGATGGAGGATTTAATCCAAGAAGACGTTCGAGTTTGCCTAAACAGCTTTAACAAATCCTGTTTCTTTCTACAGAAATTGGAGACGATAATGTAATTTAAGAATAAATGTTTTCTCATCCCTCTATTTGCGATTTCCTTCAATTATCGTATGTTCCAGTCCTAATTAACTAATGACATATGTATGTACATACGTCATGTATTTGTATTACATTTTATATTAGCTTTTAGAGACAAGTAATTGTTTGATTTGCAGGATAACTTGAACACTGGAACTGATAACCTTTGAACTTCTCACTGTATTATCAATAAATTAATTGAGGATTTAGTAGGGCCGTGTACACAAATGTAAGACAGCCCTATGCTAAGCACTGGACAAATATGTTTACGTAATTCTTAAAAGTAAAAAAAAAAATAAGTATTCTATATTAGTGCCTGTGTGTTGATCATAATTTTTGTACTTATTCGTCAAAAAATAAGCGAAAATCCATACTAATATCATAAATCCGAAAGATTTTTGCCTGCTAAGTTTTCAGGCCTAAGTTTCTAACCCGATTTTGATGAAATTTGGTATGGAGTTAGATTAGGCCCATAGGCGTGCTTTTGGCACGCGTCCTACTTCGGATCATAACATCGCCTAAATGAGTTGAAGAAGAATAAATAAATGCGTTAATATTGGATGCAGCAAGCAGCGGTGAAATATATGGGGAATTTCCAATATTTTGAGTTATTTTTTATTATTATTAAATTAGGAATATGGGGAAAAAATAGAATGCGCACGGACATTTGCTTTACTAATTTTACTTATCACATCTCATTAGTTAGCTTTCAAATAAGATTCACGAAAAATCCGTTGTAAATTGCGCATATTCGCCACGTTCTCAAAACCGTTTCCATGTGAATTACATGTTTTCATTTAATTAAAAGAAATGTTTTCAACTATGAGAACGGAACACTTATGGAGTCAACAGTGTGATGTAGATGTAGTTCATACATTGAACATGATACAATTATGGTACAACTTCTGTTGTACTGAAATAGGACCAACTGTGGAACGTTACATAGGCATGCACATGATACAATTAGCGTGCGATTTCTTATACATAAAATACTGTTTTTAAGTTGTTCTTCCAATTAAAAATGTAGCAATCATTTGGAACAAAAAAATACATCTTCCAAATTATGACATTCAATTAGAAAAGAAACAGCGCGTTGATAAACAAATATGTACAAATCATTTACCTGATACTGACGTTAATGTTGACAGATTTTAACAGTCGTGTAAACTTAGAATTTCATCTAAGTCGGTTGATTTGAAAAGGGACATTTCTTAAAAAAAAAAAATTCCCAAAAATGGGAAATCTGGCAACACTCGTTGCATGCACAATTTCAGTTAAGTGATGTAAATTAGAAAAAAATAATTATTTTATATGCCTACGTTTTCTGACAACTATTTTGTGTTTAAGTACCCGTTATTCATGTTTTCATGGGTGATTTCCACGAATTTGGGTTTTTTGTGTTGTTTTAATAGACCTGAATACATTGTGCGAGCATTCAGAAAATTATACATTATGACACAATAAATAACAAAAAAGTTTTTCGAAACATTCATACCATTTTTGGTATTTTTCTTGGAAAGTGTATAAACACATATGTTTCCTTCCGTTTATTGAAACGTAATTAATAAATTTAGCATAAAGAGCAAAATAAATGTATATTAATTTTCTTTATATACATATTTACATAAATGCTTACTCTTTCAGCAAGAGTTTAGGCGAAGAAGGAAACCTTAAAATTAATTTATTTGTATGAAGCCAATGGGTTTTTATGGAATTATAGCTAAGAATTGATTATGAAGAGAAATAATAACAATATGTAATCGTATTTCAAATTTAATGTGATTATCAAAAATTGAAATGGGTAACAAAAATAAGTAAATTCTAATTAAGGCTGGGCATTTCACTGTTATTGAGCTTAATATATGGATTCTAGAGAACAGCTTTAAACGCTATGCTTAGGGTGTATTAAGTTTGGCACAGAGTTTGTAACATGGAGAAATATTGAAATAAATATTTCCATGTCCGTCTGTTCGTCAACAGTTTTTAGGACTTTAATTTCTTTTTTTTTTTAAATATGTATACGAAAGCATTGGAAAAGTCGGCAGTACAAGTGTTAAGGGGAACAATAAATTCTTTTTACAGTGAGTTATGCTGAACTGTCATGGTGTTTTTCTTCAGTATTGTTTTACATTTCCTCATGCAAAGATCTAACCTGGCACAGTGTCTACAACTTATTCAAGTGTATCAGACAAAAATAAAAATATCCCAAGAACACCACGTAATTCATTTCTGTTTTTAATTTTCACAGAAATATAAATAAAATCATTTGCTTTGCTTGTTGTTTATTTCCAATATCTGTCAAAATATTTATTCATTTAATCCAGAGTTGAGTGTTGCCACAATGATACCAAAGTATCAAAAGTGATTCTTTTTAATCTTAATTTCGACGTGATACTTTGATTTCTGTAAAATGCCTATTTTGATACTTTTTAATTCCGACAACAAAATACTATAATATGCCAGGCAATACTCTTATTCACTGAACTGTGAGTTAGTTTTCCGGCATTTTTTTGATAATTTACTTAAATATTCTTGTAGTCGGATGGATATATTTTTTTTCTAAAAGACTTGAGAATATTCATGTTATTTTAGCCATTATAGCTTATCTTCATTTTTTAGTATTGACAAAATAATAAAAATGGTAGTTTTACTCAAAATTTATATTATGATACCTTTTGATACTTTTCTTCTGACTGCGGAAATACTTTTTTCCAAAGACTTGCGGCAACACTGCCAGAGTTACGCTCGCAAATTAAGATCCGCCCATATTTTGACAAAAATTCACGTTTATTATATTATATTGGCGATCTAAAGAAAGAGGAAAGGGTTTCTTACATTCCGCAGCAGACAGTTTGTAGTCTATAGCATTTTCCTGGCTTTTATATGCTTCTTCTCATTTTCAGCTTTTTGTTTTTTCCGCCTCCGTTTCTGTCATGTAACTTCGGGTATTCGAAGAAATCTCAATGCAAATCTACTATACATATTACAACCCTGTAACTTTAAAAACTAAATTAAGTACATAAACTTTTATTTCTGTATCAAACGCTTTTAAATATAAAGTAATAATAAAATCTTAGCTTTGGGTATTAAGAATTCAGGATATGAACTCGGTATAGCGAGTAAATGTCGAAATGGCATTACGGCTTCAAGGAACGATTTTTTGCATTCTGTCATCAGTTATCGATTACTTTTTTATTCGGCAGCGGACGTGAAAAATGTAAAAATGTCTCAATTTTTTCATAATCTACGAGTATGAATTAATATTTAAAACTCGAAAAGCATTATTATATTATATAGCAGCACCTAAAATCAATCTAAATTCATATTATTGACTCGGTAATTGCAGCTTTTAAAAAAAGTTGCTTGATAAACGCTACTTTTATTGTTATTTAGTTCACTGTTTGCGTCTCTTGTTTACTTTTGCTTTATCTGGTTAGTTATTTTACCGCTGTTTTTTTGGAACTAATGTATATACTTATTTAACTTTTTGATCGACTTGTACCCTTCTAATATTTTTTTACTCGGTTATTGCAAAAACCTCAATTAACGCAACTGCCCGAATTTCTTTTAGTTGCTTTTATTGAGGTCGCACTGTATTAAAATTGATACTTTAGAAATTTGTCGGGCATTTCAATTCAAAATAGTATAATGGTATTAGCACAATTTTCAATGAGCACTCGGTACGTGACTATTCTTAGGTGATCATGCCAACGTAGTCAGTCGATCACTCGATACCATATGGATTTCACTCACTCGTTACCTGTTGTTCTAATTAGACCCCTGAGTTTGTGAATCATCTAGATTGTTTGTGGGTGGACACTGTATAATGGTATTGTATTTAGCCGTTAAATGAAAGGTTTTGTGCTCAACTCCTGAATTCCTTTCGCTCCACTTAACGTAAAAAATACAATGAATTACAAACGAATGCGAAAGTCGCATGCAACACTCCTCAGTCGATTTAGACAAATACCACTACATCAACTCTTTACTATCCCTTCTAATCTCTAACAATATAATTAAAACCTATACATTAGTAAAAAGATATTCATATGCCAAATTGGCACATGTTGAGTATAAGAAAAAGTTGACGATTATCTACTTTTTTATGAGTTAAAATTAATCGTCCATCGACTTTGTAATTTTATATTACCTAGCAATATTGAATTAGATATTAAAATTTACTCTCTATAGTTGGTTGTTGATTTGATTTAATTGTAACACAGTTTTTTTGTTCTTTTACTCGTATTTAGTTATATTGCGACTTGAGCATGGCAACTTTTATTCAATGATTGCTTACATTTCAAAATAAAGAGTTGGTTTCGAATATACCCCGTATATCCAAGAAGAAATTCTAGTAATGCCAAAAAGGCGTGAATATAAACAACCACCCATTGATTTCAGTTTATTTGAGAGATGTTTTAATTGGTTTTAGAATTCCGCTGTTCTTAAAATAGATTTTTATACCAAACTCTTTCAGCACACAAACAGTTTGTTAATTCAATTGCCAAAAATGCAAAAAAAAAAACACCATAAAACTCAATAAAAAAGCCACACAATCATGCAGGGTCATCATCGTATCCATCTAACGAAACATCAATTTTTACGGCAACCTTGTGACTACATACATACATATGTACATTTGAAAACCTTGTTAAAGGAGAACGGGAAATTTGAGCTATGTACTCGTACATCACCAGTGCATTTAAAATGTGTGCAATCTAACTGGATGCATCCATGTGAAACTATGAAAAGCAACAATTTCGCATAAAAGCATCTCATATAGTGACTGTGCACTTAGAAGCATAGAAATAGCACCTGAGGGCCACGGAGTAGGGTATGTCTTTGTCAAGACACACAAGTATGTAACTCTTGCTAGCACACGATGTTGACGAGAAAGGTAAGACTATTGGGATTTTTTAAGTCGTTTTGTGTGAAGTACCTACATGAAAGTTGTTGTTCTACCTCTTAACAAATCTTCTCATTGTTCGGCAACATCTTCGCCCGATGAGTTGCCTTATGATTTCCTTTTTTTTTTTCTAATTCCCCTTTATTTTTTCACACTAAAAAGATCACATCATACACTCCACCCCCATTGACTAAAATGCATGTAATTGAATGTAATTAATGTAAAGTAAATTAATTACGGCAGAACGCTTGACACCGCCCGTTCCTCCCGTAGGATTTGGGTAACATATATTTTCTGGTTAATTTCACTGGCAAAGGCTATGTGTGTGTGTGTTTATATGTATGTATGCTATAAGTTGAGTGCCTCACTTCAGCACTCTGCGCTGTCATCTCCTGAGTCCCCTGCTGTAGCCATTCATAGGTACTGAAATAAGCTAATACGTCTAAACGATAAGTCAGACAAATTCATACAGGATGAGAAAAGTCCTTGAACGAGTGTACATCGAAGTGGGAATGAAGTTAATAAATGATGAAGTATATACGATGTAAGAAGCATGAAAAATAAATTGCACATCCACAGATAATTTGTCTAACAGCGTAGATCTTTCCAACTATTCAATAAAAGAATATAATTTTTTTTTTTAGTTTGTTTATTCAATACGTAAACGGAAGTAGTCGATGTGTGAGCCACTAACTCTAGGTGGTAAATATTCCATCCATTTGTTTATGATATATGTACACATATATTTTTTTCAAAGCTTCATGTTTGTACATATGTGAAAACGAATTAGATTTATGCTTGTTTTTTCTGCGTTTAATGACTACTGGCAGCGAATTGAATTTACGTGAACAAAATTATGCTCTAAGTTAGTTACAGATATCAAACGCACTCTTTCGAGTTCATACACATTTATTCCTAGAATTTGTACTTCAAAGAAAAATTATTCTTGATAGTCTACAAAAAGCCACAAAAGTATCACTCAACTCAAAAAAATGAACTTCATCACTAAACGCTGTTTTGCGTGTACGAGTGCTTAGTTAGAATATTCTTGTGATTTTCTAAGCGAATGACTAAGATAATTATGACGGTTGTAACTTGGGGGAAACTTTGGCGTTTTAAGTTCTCCCTACGGTAGTTGTAATGTAAAAGTACATATGTACATATTTCCACTATATGAGAAATCCATTAATTCGTCGAAAATCGAAAGCGATTGCAGTAAAGAGTTTGATTAACACATATGCACCGTATTAGAATGATGACTCAAAAAAAAAGGGAGCTTTTTGTGCCCTTTTAGAGTATTTTATTGTTTATCTTTTAATCTATATTCACTCACATTGTGTATATATGCACATATGTATGTATATAAAGAAGTACAAAGTGTCCATTCATTTGTTTTACTGTTTCCGAAACTTTATCAATCAAATCTGAGAACCGAAACTAAATCGAAGGATTTTTTTTTTAATAAAATCCAGGGCCTCTGGTATTTTTTACAACTAGGCACAAGTCTTTCTTTTGAACCTTTCAGTGGTAAAATACACTGGTCATATTTGTTTTTTCTCTTATGACTGTGTTGCTGTTCCCGCTGGGGCTCTAATTTGTATACATTGGCTTATCATCGAAAATACTGTGCACTGCATTATTGCCACCCACCCCTTTGTGAAAGGGCTTGACTTATTTTTCTTTCTTAAGCCTAAATAACAAATCCGCCTGGAGTACCCTGTCATTATCTAAACCTAGTCTTGGGAGAATTCTGCGTATTCTGAAGATTTCGCTTTATTCCTAAGAATTTTCCAAAAAAGTCGATTTCAGCTAGTTTTTTTGCTTAAGTAAGTTTTTTTTCCCACTTTCTCTAAAATTATAAAAAAGTGAATTTTTCGAAAAATGGGCTTATCAGTGAGCGAACACTTGTAGTGTTACTTTTTCCAGAGACCTCGTTTACAAAATTTCGTCGATCTTGATCAAAATGCAAAGCCCAACAGTGGGTGCAGATAAGTCCATACATACGAACAGGCGCATGGTTTTTGCTCTATCGGCTATTTTTTCAATTGCAATTTTTCTCTATGTTACAAACTATGTGTACACAAATAAATGAAACGACGCTATTAACAATTTTTTTTAAATACTCCTAGTTGAGACTGCATAGTCTCAACAACACTATCAACATTATCACTAACCACTCATATGTGTCTGAAGTTTTTGTTCCAATTATTCTATCTATCTTTTTAGAGCCCTTTGTGCCTTAGAGCTATTTTATTTTGGATGATAAAATACAATTACGTTGACTTTTGTAAGCAGCCGAAACTAGATATTACATACACATCTTTCCGATAAGATTCTATGTTTATATCTCATTGCACTTCTTGTTTGAATCATTATCCCAAGAGTAGGTATCGTAGCAAATAGAAAAATAAGCCAAAAGGTATTATCTACATACATATGTATAACTAATATCTATAGAGATAACAGAAAAGCCTAATTAATTACTTTTTACACTCTATCTCATAAGGTATACCCATTTTGTTGTTAAGTTTCTAACATAAAGAACTTATGACGATCGGTAGCGCGATACACTCCACCATATCCCAACGTGTATATATGTATAAAAATAAGAAACATATTGGGCTTTGCCAACAACGAAAAATCAGTTATGTTATGACCTAAAAATGATAGCGACTTAAACCTACACGCTTGAGTCTAAATTGTTCAATAGCAGTGCCGATTACTTTCTTCGTTTTTGCCTGTAAAACGGTGATGCCAATGTGCTTAAGTTGACACCTGTTTGGTTTGGTTCAAACCATTTTCTCCTTCCTAAATGGAAACTGTTATTTCTTACATTCACGAAAAAGATATTTTTACTAAATTGGTAATGCAAAGTATTTAAATAATGCATAATGAAGGCTAAGAATTCTTTAAATTCTTGAAATTAAATTCTCACCCCATTTCAAGTTGTAGCTCACCAAAGTGAGTGACCTCCAATTTGAAAGTGTAGCCACTTTAAACGCTATAACTTCTAAACTATTATAGATACAAAAAAGGTTTTGTACATTTTGCAGAGACAATTTAGTAGCGCATACAAGTCCTAAACACTTTGGGATCTGTGCAGCTACAAAAAAGTTATGGCTTCTTAAACTCAAAATTATGAAAATTTGTTGTTCCATTTTTTTACTTAAAATGCATTTTTCTCAAAATTTTTTCTTAATCATTTATTTTTTTATTCCTTTTTATCCCAGAAAACTTTCCTAAAAATTAACGTACGATCAATAGAAGTTGCAGTCAAAGCCATTTTTTTGTCAGACAAAAATGGTCAAAAAGCTGTGATAATTCTTTGTTACGCATAGGAATAGGAAGGTCGAATAGGAAAAAAAGCGTAACAAAGAATTATCACAGCTTTTTGACCATTTTTGTCTGACAAAAAATGGCTTTTACTGCAACTTCTGTTGATCGTTCGTAAAAAAGTTGGGCACGCTGCTTGCAATTGAGTTTTTGGCATCCGCGATAACTTGATCTTTGTACCACATGTTCGATCTTCTTCGCCGTCTCGAACCTGGGGGCTGGAGCATTGTTATCCATTCGCTCGATTTGGCCGAGCCAATGTAGTCTACGTATCTTGGCTTTTTGGACTACATCCACGAATCTAATATCTTATTCATATTCTTACTTATCATTCAGCTCTCGGTACCATAAAGCTAAATTGGTAAGATGAGCGTTCTATAGAGCATAATTTGGTCCTCAATATGGTCTGCGTATCCCAGCAATTAGACAGATTTGTCTAAGATAATAAATAAATAATTATGACATGACGGTATCCCGAATTGGGCCATCGCTTGGTAGATTTGGTCAATGCAAAGGTGGTCGGTTTGGAATTCAAACTCGTTGGTCTTTACCAGGATTTGTCCGAGTGTGGAAATTTGGTTCACATTGTAACGTGCCGATAATGTGTTGCACAAGTTTCTTAGAAAAAAAGGATAGAATCTTACATGAGACATTTATCAGGGTAGTTCTTACATATAAAGCTGATTTCCCGTTATAGGGCGTGCGTTTCTCCACTCATACTTGATTGGTGACTTCGGGCATGCATCCTGCCAAAGCATCACCTTCGTATTTAAAGAGTTCAGCTGAAAGCCCATCAGGAGCCAGCGGCTTTAGAGGACGTCAAACAGAGAGCATTCAGCAAATGTTATAATCAAAATTCTAGATATTTGATAAACATTGTTGTGGATATAATTAGTTATGGATGAAAAGTGAAGCGGGATATGCTCTTCATAATTATATAAAAACAACGAAAGGAATCTTTACTATTACTATTACTGATTCTGAAAACAGAAATGAGCCTATTCAGGCTGTCAGACGAGGGCCAAACAAGAGTGGTTCGATTAAATTCGATTAATTTCTCTATTAAACAAACTACACCTCTTCGTAACGCCCAGCATCAATAGGTTAGGTACCGAGCGTTGAAAATATTTTGTATTTTCACACAATCGCCGTAATGAATCCAATAGCTACACTCTGAACATGGAATTGACTGAACATGTATCTTCAATCCGAAGTTCTTTTTTTCTAATTACGTAGGTACATAATATGTATATTTACTTAAATTATTTCTCTTAAGTTTTTGCCAGAAATACAGCAATGTTGTATCCTTTGTGGGCTTGGGAACATTACACTGATGGAGTCGTGCCTTTGTATAGTACCTCAACAAAAAGACCAGTTAATGTGTCACGTCTTAAGTTCCAGAATGAATGCATTCTTTCAGGAAATCAATTGAAATCTTTAAGTCTTGATATGTGTGTTTCATTTTTTGCTCAATTACTCAGTATTCTAAAATATAAGTTAAAGCAATGATCATTTTATTATGATAAAAATAAACTAGGGACGAGATAAACCCAATGAGAGAGTTTGCTACTAGATAATGACCAAATTACTCGCCAATTGAAGTTCATTCAACTAGTGTGTACATCTGGCAGTTGATCTTAAAAATGACTTTCGTCTTCTCTTCTGTTTGTTTCCTACTATATGCATACATGAACTTAAATTAACTATTTGATTGACAAAAGAAATTTGAAAATAAAGTGTCACCACACAATTCTATTGTGGCACAAATTGAATTTATGCGCCTTTATGTTACAATTGCTTTATAAATATTTTTTATCGTGCATTCTTTTCAGAAATCAAACTCAACATTCAGTATTTAATGCATTCCATAGCTAAGCAACTTTTATAGTAACCAGTAGGAGGCGGAGAAAAGGACTAAAAATTTCTACCATTTGTTTATTGTAAACAACGCCAAAATACTTGCCAAATATAGTTTCTGTAGCAATTCATCGCTCGAACTCTTTTTGAGGGACTGCGTGAATTCAATTCACCCCAGATTGTCAAAATAGCATTCAATATATTCACACAAGATACTAAGGTTGTAGCAACATGACGAAGAAGTACGAATTCGATTGGATTATTCCAGTTCCAGAGGAACTAACAACTGGATTGGTATTCGATCGTTGGTTCGAAGACAAGGATACAACTGACTTTGAAAAAGATGCTATGTTTAAAGTGGACGAGTATGGGTTCTTTCTGTATTGGAAAAGTGATTCAAAGGTATGTTATTGTAAAATTATCTAGTACAATTATAAATTGAATTGTTTTGTTATAATTGTTTAACAGGAAGGTGATGTAATAGAATTGTGTCAAGTCAGTGATATAAGAGCGGGCGGGACACCGAAGGTAAGTACATTTAAATATTTTTTTTTTTTTTTAAGATTTATTTAGTCATAGACAATTGCGAGTATAAATCTAAAAATTTGTTGTTTTTTACTGAGTAGTAAGGCTAGCTTTAGTGGTAACCTTTGAAAAGTAGATATGTCTTTCAAAAGGGCTTTCTAAGGACATATAGTACCTTACCATTTCCTTACAATGTATGTAACGTAATGTAATACATGTGTATTTTGAAAAAAATCTAAGACATGGCTTATACCGTCTGCCAGATGAACAAAAAATAATTAACAATTAAAATACCTACCGTATTTATTGGTAAAATATTAGTTTTAGATATACGAATCCTTATCAACAGAAAGATACCCATTTGTTACATTTATGTAGATATGCTAGAAATTTCCATATAATATTCTTTTCTAATTTGCAGAAGGAGCAACGTTTTGTGTCAGATTCCAATCACGCGTTAGTTAAGTCGTCTCGTTATCTGATCCCTCTAGGAGCAAGTTACTGCTAGTAAACAAATTCCATATCGTGTGAAAAGGCATTTTCGTGTGTGATTGGGACTGATGCGCATTTCAATTCTCTTCTTTTGGATCAGTTATTGGCTGAAGTTTTACCAATCTAGACTGTTGTTTCATTTAAAGAAGATATAAAAATAATTGACACAATCGTGCAGCCAGGTCATTGGGGAAACACAATTAGCTGCTATAAAAACAGCTCCTGTTTATCCTTAAGCACATTGAAATTAATTACATTTTCGCTCTCTTTAACGTTACAGTCTCGCTTTTTCTAACATTACATTGTCGCTCTCTTTACGTATGTATATCTACATACATTGTAGCAAATAATATCACGGACTGGCTGTAGAAAATTACAACACGATTTCCGTTTATTTTTTCGGTCTTTTTATTCGAAATATGTATTTCCCTACCGATTCAATGCACTTGCTTCAATAGTGATTCAAAATTCCTGCTCTAGCCCGGGTGGAAGCTGATTGAAAGGTCGAAATCTTGTAAAAAAATATATTATATAGGTACTTCCTACTTAAATTTCAATTTCGAGAACAAACAGAAGTCATCATCCTTAACAAATGTTTTCATGAAGTTCGGATCATTTCTTGACTCTACAATGACAGCTTTAGAACAAAGGACTGTCAAAAATGTTTGATTAGCATTCAATGTGTGTGGATGTAGAACAAATGACAAGAATAGTTTCAATAGTCGAATTGCGGTATTCTAAAACAAATGCCATTTTCGAGAACTTTACTTGAGTGAAAAATGCGTCAGTAAAATGATATTAAACGCAAACTGCAAAAGTCATTTGTTCGAAAACGCAAAGACTAATTTGAACTGCACGATCAAAACATGTGTGTGAAAAGGATGATTATAAAAGGTCTGTCCCCGCACTGTCTGCACTTCAACTTGTCAATATTCTAAGAGTGGGGGTAATTTTCTCTTAGAGAAAGCCAAATGCCCAAAAATGTGCGGGAACGTGTTCAACAAAATAATTGCCCACTTTTTAAATGTCACTCTTTTTTGTATTATTTACGTTTAAATTATTTTTCCGAGCAACAAAAATACAACCATTTAAGAGAATTCATAAATTTGCACAAAGAAATTTCTTAGACTAAAATTCTCTGCATCGGCAAATTTTCTACTCTCTCGTGAGCTCTCTCTTCTGTGAAAAACTACTAAACTTTGACGTTTGGGAACAGGAATTCACTATTTTTTAAACATTTTCATAGTTTTATTCAGTGCGGGAACAAACCTAAAATGGCGATCACATAGACTTTTTTTTATGTTTTCGTAAATGGCCAGCATCATTTTCTTTTTGAGTCAACTGAAATTTACCTTCCTGTGTGTTTGTCATCATCGAGCGTCTCTCTGCCGCTTATGCAACTCGAAAAGATCTATTCTACTCAAAAAAATTCACAGCACACTTGTTGTATTAATCGGAATGTTTCCAATGCATTTTTTTCAAGTTTTGCATTAAAAGAAAAGGTATATTGTAAAAATAATTCTTGTCATCAAATATTGACCGATAATATAGAAAGATTTCAGCGTTAATTAATGCCGATGGTCCAAAATTCACCCAGAAGAGTAACGTACGGGTGTTCACCGAACCTGTGGACTTCTATTTATCCACCACGTTGCAAATAGTCCTATCGAAAGGACGATGGGTCAAGTGCGCAAAATGTTACTCAAACAATAGACTAAATAAATGACAGCCAGTTTGACAACAGATGTTGGCTTGACAATGTGACCACAATCACCTGTCAAAGTTTCGAAATCTCTATTGGAAAACCCTTTTGCATACAATGGGTACGTTCCGAACTCTAACCCTACTTTTTGAGGTAAGGCCTAACATATGGAACAGCAAAATAATTTTTGACAGCTGGCTCATTGCCTTAAAAGGTAGGGAGAATTTTCTTACCTTCAAATATAGTCCACTACCACTACCTCAAAAAGAAATGCCTTACACTGTAGTCAAAAGTGAATTTATCGACCAATCAGAAACGTTTGACTACCTAGTGTCTAGAATGCGGTACGCGACCAATTTCTTATTCTTTGACGTAAAAGAATGTGGAATGCCATGAACAACGAAGACTTGTGGAATATATAGGTACAAAAACCTAATCTTGACTTATTTTAGTAGTTCTTTTCACTAATTCATTCCATAAGTCTGCTTTGTGCAATTGAGGTGGTAAATTTCTATTATCCATCGGATAAGCCTTTTACAGAGCTCATTTGTCCTGTACTTATAGAATTCGACGGGTATTCAATCGGATCTGGCTGCTTTGCATCTTTTAATCTATTCAATGCCGTCACCACTTCCAGATGTTTCATTCTTGACCCTAGCGTGACAAACGCCTTCAATTTGGCAGTTCTTTTTCTTGCAGGTATGATTTTGGCAAATTAAATTGTATTCACGACCGCGATTTCTTGTCCTTGTATTTTGTAGAGAAAATCGATATTTAAGTCAATTATTTTCTAGGCTAGTTAGGTAAAGAGGTTTAACGAGAATGTTAGTCTAATTTCAGATTCGTTTTTTTTTTTTTGCTTTAAGAAAAACTACCCTGAAACTTTAGCGCCTGGTTAAGATTTATAACTTAACTACTGATTCCATTCGTAAGTGGTTGTGGGTAACCTCTTAATTGGATATTTTGTTACATCTTTAATGAGTACAAAAAGGGGAGAGAGGATTCCTGACGACCTTAACGAAATATAATGTTACATCGATGAAGCTCTAATATTAGTCTTCTCATTGGAATTCTTCCTGCTCACCCTACTTATTGCTGCCATTGTACTAATAAATATGGTTGATGCCAAGAGCAGAAGAACAAGTTTGTGAATAGCTAAAAGGAACTCAATTTAATTAACAATAACCTAATAACCTTAGCAATTGAAAGCAAGGAATCGGTTTGTTCGTTGACAGTGTGTTTATTGCTTAAGTTTTGCAAGATAGTGCATCGGTATACTTAAAGTAATGATTCTTCGTTTTAAATGAAAATTAAAAACTCCAACTTCTTGTCTATAGAATGCCTTACAAATAATTAAACTAAAACCAACAATCACATTTTGTTTTCCTAATCTTGAACCATTATATGGATCCTTTAAGAACTTAATGTTGATACTCGTTTTCGTTAAAGCCCCTAGCATTGTTAAGTAATGCATCTATGTATGTATGTATGTACATACATAAATGAATACATCAGTTGTAAAAAATAATAATACAAGCTTTCGAGTAATTATGCCTCTTTCCTTCTAGGTACTTGTCTCCTCGGAACAAAACTCTTGTTTGTATTTAATTTGTGAAAAATAATGTTTTTGTAAGACAGAAACATGCATCAAAACATATTTCTGTACAATACGAGTTCAAGGCAAAAAATATACATACATAATATGCATGTATGGGTTCCATGCTGTTAACCTCCTTATTCTTCTTTTCCGTTGAAATGACAGGCTCAAAAGTGTGTGAATTTAATATTGTCAATTTATTCCAGTTTCGAGTACAATTTTGCCTACTCAATGTAGGTATGTATGTACATAATGTATGTTACATATTCCTTGCATATTTACGTTTCCCTTTTTTCTATAAAAAAAAAAATATGCAGACAAGGATATTCAAATCATTATCTCACTCATATGATATTTATGGTCATATGCTTTTCAATAATATTTCAAAGGATTGAGAACATATTCATTTTCATGTGTGCAAATGACGGTTATACTTTTTTTTCCTCCTCATATCATTTGAACATAATTTCAACCCTAGATGGTTACCTACATAAATTCATTTAAAGGATTAGTTGTATCCTATTTACACTCAAAGCTTGACCTCCACCAAACTATAAAGTGAAGTTGAAGAAGAATATTTCCTCCTTCTTTTTATTTTCTCTGGGCAAACATTAAAACAAGAATCGCGTGCAAATAGATAGAAAAAAAAATGCTTTTAAAATATTTGCTTCACAAATAGTCTTTGACCTGATTTAATGCTCGTCACAAACTTCTAGTTCGTACTCATTTTTCCTTAAAAATCATTTCATCTCGTACCAACGACGTGTGTTTTAAATATATAGCTAGCATCATAAGTAAATCAAGTCTGCTATGTAAAAGTTGCTCGTAGTTTCTCTTCTCTTTCCGACAAAGAATATCTGGTCAGCAGATGAACTACTCCACACATAAGTATGTATGTAGGTATATACTCGTCATATACAGATTTCAACCAAGCAAAAGAATTTTAAATGTCCGATGTATCCATGGGTTCTGTTGAAAAGGAAAGGAGTAAATTGCAGACATGTATATAATTATTCGAGTGTATTTTTAACCAACTTTATTGCATGAGTCTATGCTTTAAACAAAGGAACTGTGTCTTTGGGTCGCTCTTTTTATACCCTATCCAAAGGGTATATTAAGTTTGATACACAGTTTGTAACATAGTGAAATCGATTAAGCCATATCCGTCCGTCTGTGTGTCACCAGCTTTTAGGCCTTAAATTTCCTTAAAAAAGTAAGCTATACTAGTACAAGTCGTCGCTACAATGCAAAATTAGTCCAAAATTTCGAGATTTGCGATTTTTACTACAGAATCGCGCAACATGCTACTTTCATCTGATGTAAAAATCGCAAATTTCGAAATTTTGGACAGACTATTTCTACAAATTTTTATTCTCCGCCCACTTTTCGAAATTTTTCAGTATTTTTACATTAGACTCCAAGCAACTTCTTTAAGAAAATAAGTTGGTATTCACTTGCTCTACAAATCACCTACACATTTTGTATAGCCACGCCCACTTTTAAGAGGCAATTTTCTTAAAAAAACAGTTTTTCCTTCAATTTCCATCACATAATTTCAATTATGAAAAGCGAAATTAAGTACATTTACATAATCAAAGATTTTCAAAATCCGCCTGCTACCATGCCCACTTTTTGAAAATAATCGTAGTTTGGAGTAATTTTATAGAAAGGAGACCCTACATAATGCCTGAATATATTATATGAAAAGGATAGGGTATCACACGATCCGCTCAAGGCGGATTGTAGCATTTCCATATGTTTCTTCATAAATTTCTTTCTCCAAGGAAATATTTGTGCACCGCAAGCCATGGGGTTGTTTTCGAAGGAATTACCGCAAAATGTTGAATGATACTCAAGCTCAAAAAACTACATATGTACTATTTATGTTAATGTGAAATAGAATAGGAAATAATATTTTTTATAAATTAGAAAACTGTTTTTCTATTTACAGATGCTGACTTGCAAGGTAAATAGGTACTTTATTTGCTCGAACTGAAACATCAAAAAAAAACAGAAAACATTGTAACTTGAATTCGCTTAAATATTTTTTATTTGCTTTTACACAATTGTGCCCACGATTTATAGACAAACATTTGTGTAACAAATTGTAACATAAAATATTTTTGTTTTTGATTTTATTTCAGGATCCAAAGTTATTAGACAAAGTAATAAAAAAACATGGGAATGATTTAAACGCCCTGGACGAAAGATCGTTGACAATATGCTCTAACACCGACTATATCAATATCACGTACCACCATATAATTTGTCCGGATGCTGCATGTGCAAAGGTAAAAAAGATAGAATTTAATTCCAGTACCAGGCACAATAAACAGATACGTATACATGCGTATTTATATATTGAAAAAGATTGATTTCTACATAGCGACACGCCCGCGAATAGCATGAGGGTTCCTTTGTTTTCCTTCATTCTTTGTCGATTTCTGCAGAGAGGTGTTAAGTGCTAATCTGCCCGTCTCACACTGTAATATAAAGGATAAAAAGTTTCTCATTTGCTATATTTAATTAAGGTGAAAAGTTATATATAGGTATATCTTGGCATCTACTCTTGAATTGGGCGTAAGGGTTGTGATTGAAGTCAGTCGTGTCGTCAGGGGCTGAAAGCAGAAGAAGTAAACTCATTATCGTCGACGCGGAGCTGCTGCAAAATGCCAGCTAATCAACTACTGGGGAAAGTAGTAAAAAGTTTTAACGTCAGTGAGCAACTGTTGAGTTGTTTTTTTTTTTTTAGGAAAAAAGTTGAGCAGCGTGGAGTTTTATATCTTAAACTCGTGTACATAAAAGCATTTATATACATACGTTTCGGTATAAGAAAACAATAGGTATAATAATTCGGTCAAATATAAATTTTTTACCCAAAAAAATAAAAAGAAGTAAAGCTCTCATCCACAGGAAAAGCTTTGGCCAGTGGTTCCCTCATTTTAAATTCAGTTCAAGTTCTAGGCAAAGGATGTTAAACGTGTCAAATACAGAAGTCAAATGATATGCAACTCTGTCCTTTTTTTCTCATCCTCCTATTCCATGTTCATGCGGGCTATCATAAAAGTTTTTTTTTTTACCACTTTTCTAACTTCTTTTGTAAATATCATATCTACATATGTGGATAACATATACGAATACTTTTATTTGAGGAGCCGTGTAGGATTGCGTACAGTGCCCTTCAAAAAACAGTTGAAATCTGAGATTTAAGGACTTTATTTATTTATTTACAATGTCTTTTTTTAAGGCGTAATCTAATTCTAATCCTAATCTCAGAATCCAGAAATATGTTTTCCAGTGAATTTTAATGCTGAGCTAACTCCGATTTAGCCCAACAAATTTGCTGAGTTAACTTTGGATTAAATAAACACATATTTTTGACAGACAGACGATTTTATTGATATTTTTGTAAAAATTAAAAAAAAAAAAATAAAAGAATAAAAGAACTACGTTGTGTCGTAGTGTCCTTGGTATATTTTCATTTTTGCGCCAATTTTGCTTTTCAAATGGCAATGCTTTAGCATTTCTGAGCTATCAGAATGACAGAATTCGACAGTTTGTTGACATTTGAACGAGTACAATGGCAGTGATACCAAATCAAATGTTTTAAAATTAATCCTCTGCACTGAAAAACTTCTGCACGAGTTTATTCCAGTATAATTTCATCCCAGAGTTAGTCAGCCAGCTCTTAATAAAATTACGTACTACATTTTTATTAAATCTTTGATTTTTTTTCTTCGTTTGTTCATATAAAATAGTAATGATGAAGTACTGTAGCTAATACTTTTTATTGGTTCCTTCCTTTCGTCCTAAATGAAAACTGGATTCCATAATAAGTTTGGTTAGGTTTTCATCAAACACCAGGCACCATAACGGATCCATTGTGATCCCTAGAGTGAGCCTAAACTACAGAAAGGCATTTAAACACGTTTTCAAGCACTTAGTTGTCCTACAGTAGTATAATAGATCCTTCAGTTGATTCCATGATTCCATCTTCTCTAGATCACCAAAGAAGTGTCTACCTAGGTATAATGACATATTTCTAGAAGTGCTCTATATATTATCCTCCGATGCGTGTAGGTCCTCGCAATACCTAGAAATATCTGATTTTGATAATCAATCCCAATTTGCTTGCTGCCATACTTCTTCAGGAAACTACCTAGCTTAATAGTTTGTCAATAGTTAGTCACCACATAGCCTTTATACTGTCGATAATATTCCCTGATGGATGATCCGCAGCTGTTTTTAGCCAGTCTATCGGAACATTCGTTACCCTCAATATTGCGTGCATAATGTCTTTAGCTATGCCTTTTATGACAACAGACTCTGCGCAGCCCAGCTGTCAATGAAAATGGCAATATCTTTATAGAATGTTGACTCAATCTCAAGCAGCTCCGCACTTTCGAGCACGGCTAGAACCTCGGCCTGGAAAACACTGCATATGTCCGGAAATCTTAATAGACATTTCTCGTTTCACATCTTTTGAATATGTATATATAAATACCTGACACTGTTTCCTCATTACTTTTAGACCCATCTGTGAAAATGAAAATCTTACTATGAAGGTGATCTTCATCATTTAGCCATTTTTTTTCTGCTGGGATACGCTACTTCGTATTGTGTGTTGAAGTCGAGAAGGCCCAACATATTATCATATTTCTAAGAATGGAGCTGGGCACTATACTGCAACTTTTAAAGATCCCTATATTTGTGAGCCGAGGCCGAGGCTCGTCCTGTCTGTAAATGTATTTCTAAATGGAAGGGTCCAAGGTTCAAGAACATCTTGAATGCTGCCGTGATGCGCAAGGCACCCATGATGGAAACACCGGGTGATATTTGATAGTGCCATCCTTTACTAATTGTTTGGTTGTTGCCTTGCCCAATGTCAGAGCCTAATTGTACATGTCTTTTTATAGCGAGAGAAAGAGCATTGTATACCTTACGCTTTCCTTTCTGTTGAATTTCCAATGTAGCTTATGGTCTAACACAATATGCCAATTTGGCTATGGTATTTTCAAAATTATACGACGGTTACAGATTATAAAATTACGTCAATAGTTGAATCAATAACTTTACAAGTATCAAAGATATGTAAAATTTATGTATCATAATCCCATTTGATTTTTGGTCTCCACTGTAAATAGTTATTTAAGCATAGATTAGTTCTATGAATAGGAATTTTTCAAAAAGTTTTCAACAAGAATCAGATTAATTGAAATTCAATAGGTCTGACACATCAGCATTTAATTAGCAGCGTAATCATTGCATGCAGTTAAGTAAAACCCCAATAAGGACATCGTAAAAGCGTGCAAATAATTGATAGAGATCCAATTCTATAAACATAAAACTCATCTAATTGACCTACTTTTGCTTTCACTTATCCAGATAGACTCCTCCACTTGTTACTTGTCACTTCGTATTATAATGACAAAAACAAACAGATTTTTTCGCCAAATCCCTATGCCGTATACTTTTATCCCATTTGCTTATGTAAGCACCATCTAACTTCCTTAAATTGGCTTGTGTTATTTTTTCTTCTTCAGTGAATAAAATATAAGATTTCCGGAATGACAACAAATAACATTTCCGCTAATACAATGTTTATGCTTTGTAAATTCCTTCATCAGAAATTGCTGGAACGTGGCCGAGGCACGTCCTCTGTGTGTTGTAATGTCTATCCAATAATAGAAAAGTACGTTGACAAACAAAAGAGGCGAAAAACCTTGAGAGTCTATATTTTTTTTTTTTTTTTTGCATCTTTAGAGGATAACCATCATTTGGCCCAGTAACTCTCCAAATGTTTTCAAGGACAGAAGATTATATCGCCTCAGATGATGACACATTTGAAACTTTCCTCCCGATACGACCCTTTATCCTTGTAGTGTAAAAATACGCACACCTATGTTAGACATGAAAACCTTGTCCAAGGATATACTTATACACCGGGATAAGAACCAACTGTGACAATATGACATATTTTTCTGAATGAAAGTCAAAATATATGCGAAGGAAGTATATATTGCAGGAACACGACAAATACCAGTGTAGGAGAGACGGGATAGCAGGATTTGTATAAGAAAAGTTTTCCATTTTTCTCGTCATCGGAAGTTTTCTCATTTTGTTTGGTAGCCTCGTGCTTCATAACTTTCCCTGCCACCCATCCATCTAGTTTGATTCGTTTTTATGCCTCCTTCTTCCTCACATGTACGTACCGTATGGTTGAGTTATATGAAAGTGTTAAGGAATTTTTGTTTGATGATAAATTATTGAGATACCATCAACTCGTTACATACATACATACATACATATTGTAAGGGGTTTCCCTTGAAACCAGATGCTGCTGTTGAACGTTTTATACATATGTATGCACATATGTATGTACTTCCCGGAGCTAATTCAGAAACTATGGCGATTATTTATTAATTTAGGTACTATCTACTCTTAAATATTTTAATGGACTCGTGTACAAAATTTAAATCAATTTCATCTCGTTCTCTTAATGTACAGAAGAACATATAATTTCCTTACAATTTTAGATTTGGTTACATGGCCTGAGAAAAATCACCCACAATGTGAAGGCAAACAACATATGTCCCATGATGTGTCTGAAAAAACAGTAAGTCTAGACAAAAGATAGCGTTCTTGAATACTAAGAAATCATGTTCTACTGCATGCCTACTAATCTTTGTCCTGTTTGATAGTCCTTACAAACAAAATTCACGTTTACTTTATTGTGTGTGACTGTTACCGAAAATTTTGTGTGGGATTGTATTACTTTATTTCTGTCTTGTTTGCAATTCTCTTTAATATTTTATACTTTCATTTGTACTTCAATGTTTTACACTAACACATATGATTATATTTCTTGCATGTGCACTTAATGCTTCAACAATTATACACAATTTTCTTGAAAATTTATAAATAAAATAACCAACAGCGATGGCAGGATGGACTACGCCATATTACTCATAACAACAAAGCAACTAACGTATGTCCAACTACCAACTTAATGAAACAGTAAGTAAAAGAGTATTATTTGCCAAAAATTAAAGACCAAAAAGGTAAGTTGTAGATGCGAACAGTAAGACTGGTGCAATGATAATGTTTGAGTAGTTGCATAAACATCTATCTACATATATTCAGCCACATAACTAATTCGTGTGGAATATGTAAAAAAACAAGTGCCTTTCTGTCCATTTTAGCGGGCATAAACATTCATATTATGTATATATGTATTTATACCCTATCCTAAGGGTATATTAAGTTTGACACATAGTTTGTAACATAGAGAAATATTAAAGATAGACCCAACAAAGTATATATATAAATGATCAGCATCAATAGCCGAGTCGATTAAGCCATGTCCGTCCGTCCGTCCGTTAGTCACCAGTTTTTGGGCCTTAAATTTTGAGCTAGGTTGATGAAATTTTGTATACGAGGTCTTTGTAAAAGTAAGCAATACAAGCGTAAAAAATTTTAAAATCCGCCCACTGACACGCCCACTTTTCACAAAAATTAATTTTTTCACTATTTTCATATGAAACTCGAAAAAACTTACTTGAGCAAATATGTAGATATCCACTTAATCTACAAATCCTCTATACATTGTATATGGCCACGCCCACTTTTTAGGGGCGTTTAGTTCAAAAATTAATTTTCGAGTAAAAATATTAGTTTATAGCGCGAAATAGAAAATTTTGTGAATACATTTTCCACCACCCACTGACACGACCAAATAAGATAGGGATAGGGTATCATACGATTCGCTCCAGGCGGATTGTAGCATTTTTCACTGGTTTTCGGTAGGTGATAACGTCCATTACTCCGAATTTATTAATTATTTCGCCCATTCGTCACATAGCCATCGCGAAAAAAAAAATACAAATGTCAAACCAAAAATGACAGCCCAGAGATGACTTTCGATAAAATAGGTACTTTGGCAGAGGAATACATAGAAAGCAAGGTTGCATTAAGTACTACTTTGTAGTCTCCAAGAGCAATTGTCATAGAATGTCATTTCGAGTTCTATCAAAAATATTACTCTTGAAAACGCAGTGTAAAGTTCCTTATTATCATATGATAATATGATAATAAGGAAAAAAAATTCATCAAGATGAATTATCCAATTATTCATTTTTAATTGCACCTATAACATTGGGCAAGTATTGAATTCGTGCAGATTTTCGATCTCGAGATTTTGATGAATTTGGACATTACCATAATAGAGAAGTCCGAAACAGTGGGCCGATGCCGTCTGTCTGTCTGTGCACGAAGCTACAGCCTAAACGGTGGACGAATTTTGATCAAACTTCATATCTAGAGTCTGTTGGGTAATCCCTAGAGGAGAAATTTAAATTTTAGTTTTAGCCCTATTATTAACGATACTTTACCTATGGCCAATTTTACACAAATGAGATTTTCTGGAAAACAGCTCCAAGGATTTTTATTAAATTTCATATTTGATTTAGATTGCAACGATTTCGTTTAAATTATACACTCAGACTAAAGCTGTGCAAAAGAATCACGTACCACATTTTTGCCAAAAGTGGTTAGAACGGTACTTATGGCTAATTTGGCTAAAAGACGTTTCTCTTGAAATCGGCTATAACAATTTCATAAATGTTTATCATTGGATTACAAATCGCAAAAGATATAAAATGAAGTACAAAATTGTTGACCAAAATTGGGTATAACGGTTCTTTTCCAAGGATTAAGTGGTTTTTATTTTCATAAAATTTCACACTTAAACTAGTTTGGGAGAACACTATAAGATGGCATACCACGTTTTTGGACAAAATTGTTAGTAATGGTACTTTGCTTAGAACCAACTTAGCGAAATGCCCTTTTTTTGGTAAACGGTTCCAATGATTTCATTTAAATTTGATATGTGAACTACTTCTATAGCTTCTTCTTCTAAAATGGTGTACCACGTAAATGCCCAAAAGTGCTAACAATGAGACCTTACTTATAGCCAAGTTAACAAAATGCACTGTTCATATAAACGGCTAAGACAATGTTGGTCGAATATCATATTTGAGCTAATTTTGTGAATTCCTATAAAATAGCATACCATGTTCTTGGGCTAAATTGGTAATAAGGATATTTTCTTACCAACTTAACAAAGTTTTACTTATTTCGATCGTTTTTTGGATCACTGCACACTAAATGTTAAGATATTGTAGGTGCAAGTTTGAACGACCCAGTCGTGCACTTTATTTAAGCGACTATATTGGTATCACTTTTGTTTGTATTATTTGTTGCGAAAAGTTATGAAATATGTTCTCTTTTCTCATTATTTAGTGTTACTCTTTGAGAGCTTTACATTCCAAGAACGATACCTCCGCGAATCACTATTTGAGAACCGCTGCTCTGGACTGTTATATAGGTATCATAATTGACATTTAATATTAAATGATTTAACAAATTAAACCATCCTATGGTTTCATGATATACCACATTAAGCATGATATTCTCGACAAACTCAAATTATGGCACTTGTAGTACTTTAGTCTGGAACCTGTCGTGTATCCCTTCAAATATTAGTTGGAAGAGTCTATGAGCATCTTAACACTATTTAAACCAATCTTACTTTGTTTACGATAGTCAAAACTAACAATGTGCTATGCATATTGAATACTAAATGTAAATGTGTGCAGGATTTTTAATACTCAGTTAAATACATACCAAAAATATATATGTACCTAATTGTCTATACATACTTCAACTGTACATTAAATGAAAGGTATCGCATCTTTGGTACAAGTGTCTAAATTGATACATGTGAAAACAGTAAAGGAAGGAATCCAAAGGAGTAACAGCGGCAATTGCACACACAAAAAGCTCATCCACTTGAAAATACTTTGTTCGTAGCACAGCAGAGTTGACACACACACACACGCCACCATATGGGTTTCATAGGAACGTAAATCATTGTGACAGTGATATCCTAGTTTCTCGATGCATTCTTCCATTTGCGACAACTGCACACCTTACCATTTCCATTTGCAATTACATAACAATGATAAACATACGCCGAGACAGTACCTGCCTTCCATCAAGCAGAGGCACATGTAATAGCGTGCAAAGATATGGTCGTGTATTCATGCAGGATATTAAAACTCTTGTGGTGGGGAGGAGCGAGGAGAAAGTGAATCTTTAAGCGTATTTGTGGCTCATTTTGTGCTTAAATTTAAACATAGTTTGGTTGTTGCCACATAGTTCTCTCATGATCTGGGTCCGTCCTTCAAATTTAGTTTATTGCCGAGCTTTTAAAATCCCAGAAGGCTGTAGCAATTACAAAGTCAGCTAGCAAATGCCGAGCTGCCACTCGTATGTTTTAAACCACCAAACGCATAGTCATCATTTTATGCAAATTTAAAAATAGTTTTCCTCTTTGGAAAACATTGACAATCTTCCAGCACCGAATAGGTTACGTCTTTCCTTCCACCTGATTCAGTGCATTGACATGGATATAATTGAGAATAACGAATTAAGTGGCCTGGTATTATTTTGCATGTGCTATGAATTAGATTCCATTTCAATGCTAAAGTCAATGATTTTCCGTTGTGCGTGTGCACTGGAACAATATTAACACTGAAATAAATTTATTGATTTTTGATTTATGCGGTGGGCCGTGTACCGTAGTTAATTACTTTCCGGGGGGGGTTTAATGAGCACTTACTGGAATAGGCAAGTATGTCATAGAACACAAGGGACATGATACCAGCTAATTCGTTGGAGATTTAAACAATTTATTACGCCCTCTGTGAGGAATATACATCATTTTTCTTTTATCGTCCACAAAAAAGCACTTGTAATCTAACTAAACTCGATTGGATATGATTTTGATGTGTGTGCGAGCTCATTGTGGCTAAATTGAATAGCACCCATTGGGATTGAGACGAATGTCAAAGTAAAAACAAAAAATCCGGGTTCAAATTTGCACGCAACCTTGGTTGGTGGTCAGCAATAAGCTAAGATCGTCTATAGTGGTAAACTTTGTGATTTAAAACATGTACTTTAAACCCAAATGAAGGATTAAATGTTTTATTCACTAGAAGGTAAATAATTCTTCTGCAGAACATCCTTGGTGTTCACGTTCTCTCCTAGTATTAAATATTTACTAATAAAGCAAAGGAATGTGTATGTAGTATATGGAATAAAACGTGGGCATATTTAATATTGGGTTTTTCGAAACTGTAGATTATATCATCGTTAAGATGTAATTACATTTTTCACTTGGGGCTTGGGTACTCTAGCGCAAAACCTAAGTTTTTTTTTTGCATTTACTAGCATCACACATGTAGGAATTTGGACATTAATGCATTTTAAGCTGCAGTACCAACTGTGAAGTATGTTAGGAAAACTGCTATGCACGCCCACAATATTTTGCAACATAGGACGGTGGTTTTCCTGTCCATTTGTTTTCTGAGGTTTACAAGTGCGGTTTCAATAAACTTATCCGTATTTTTGTTTTGATATGTCAAAAAGTTATTGCTACAACCACTTTTTATACTACAGCTAAACTTCTCAGAACTGTACGTGTTGTGTGTGGTTTTCATTTCTGCACATACAGACAGAACATAGTATTTTGCCGTATCCGAAAGGCAGAAGAATTTTTTGAGAAGCTTTCTATTGACAGTAATACCTACTCTTGAATGTTTGTCAGGCGCTCGCAAAAATTGAAACGTAAAAAAACTTTGACGCTATTTTCTGGGATTCGAACTTCGATCTCCATGCGCAGTAGTCCAACGCACTAATCACTGAGCCAAAGCATCTACAAAAATATATACAAAAATATATATAAATATTCAATATTCAAAGAATATTGGGCATCTATAGTGTTGAGTTCACTTCCAGTCGCTTCCAGCACATGCTGGATATTTCGGCTCATAATCGATTTTAAACAGTGAAGAGATCGGCGATAGTCTGATCTGACCAAAAATTACCTCAATTTCAAGTTTAGCTTCTCTAATCAAATATTTTGCACGAAATTGGTAGCTTTTAAGCTCGAAAATAAAACTCTGATAAGACTAAAGATTTCATCAGCACAATAGGCTAGGTTAATCGTTACCCTGTTTGACAGAAAGTGTCAACAGATCACTTTAACCACTGTGAGTCCTTGTGCCCAAAATGTTGATGGGAACGTAAACTTATTCGAGCGCTAATCTAAACCAGACAGATATGTATAAATTTCTATCTCCAAAAGAAAGTAGCTCCCTAGTGTGTCTTTTCTATTAACGGTCAGTGCTGGAGAGTCACACATTGTGACTCAGTGCCATTCACGACACTAACGACTGTTCCAATACCTCTGCAACCTATGCTGAATTCCTTTTATGTAGACGTACGATAATTTGATTTGGCTGTAGCACATGTGTTAAATTGACATCATTCCTTAGGAGCTTTTGGTAAGGCCTCAATGCTTATTTCCCTGCGCAATGTGCTTAGCGGTGCACTAGCCTGGGAAAGGACCCGCGAACACCTTAAATGTGACCCTTCCCTGGTCAATTCTACCACCCTGGTGACCTGGTACCCAACAGAGGGTCACCTTATTGGCCACTGAAATATCGTATCTATTCTGACTACAATGCTGCAATGGCTGCTTAACTGTCATCATTTATAGATATTGATTATTTTTCCTGAAATATTTTCCTCAATAATTATATCCACAGTTTGTTTTATTGTAGCAACTTGTTGCTGAAATACACTACAACTATCTTTAATCCTGAAGGACCTATTTGTATTTCAAGACTCGCAATATCCCACTTTAGGCTTAAATCTTCATATATTCTCAAAGGCACGGCTGCATGCATATAGTGCCAGGTAAGTTTTTTAGACTCGATGCACTATTAGATGTGATAAATACTTAGGGTACATATGTATCTATTAACCGTTCCAATGGGTTCAAAAAGAATGGGCTATTGGTTCTCATCAATTTTTGGTACAAAGACCACTATAATTTTCCGCGACTCCTTTGGAACATGACCCATTCTGAGACACCAACTATAGATGTACTTGAGCCATGGAACGATATATTCACCAGACTCTTGCAGCATTATTAGAATGATAAAATGCTCCAGTAGAATGACAAGTTGCATTCCGACCTTTCAATACACTCCTTGTCGGTCAAATAAACTATGTAATTTCGATTTTTTATCTACTCGACTCGACAGCTGTCGGATGATTCTTGATTCCTTGACGACTATTAGACGAGCGTATTATTATTGAAGGCAGATATAGCTCTTACTTGTAACTAAATCTGGTACTCCAACCAGATGGAGTAGTACTATAGTCTGCTAGTCAACTCTTGCCCTCCGACCAAAGAGGATCCCCTGTTAGCGGAGCCTAGTTCGTGCTAGCCCATCGGAGTTTCTGTGAACTCTTTTGACGAATGCTCCCTCCTCACCTCACCGAATTAAATGAAAATTTTTCGAATTTCCAAATTTTATTTTAAATTAATATATATATGTATGTATATGATAATTATTCCAAGGCATGGATAAAAATCAGAGGTAAGTAGTTCACATTGTAAATTTTGTAAATTTTGTAAGCCACTTTAACGATTTCACCGCTGCTTATAAATAGTATAAGTTTACTTGCTTTTGTAGTTTAAAAAAAAAAACCTTTTGTTTATATGTATAACATTACGTAATCTCTACTTTCCAGTTGGATGCGACTGTGTTTCTCAGTCGATGCGAAAGGTCGTATACCAGTCAAAGTTATCGCAAAAACCTTTGCATCTGGTAAAACAGAGAAGCTTGTCTACCAGTGCATTTCAGACGTTGGTTTACCTGGGGAAAAAGGTGCCACCATGACCAAAGATGAGTTTACATTTGATAAGTTCTATGCTTTGTACCACAAAGTTTGTCCTAGAAACGACATTGAAGAGTTATTTGCGAATATGTAAGTATTTTTGTTACTTTAAGTTTTTGAAACTTACTTCAACATACATATGTATATCTGACAGAACAAAGGGAAAGTCTGATGTTATTAGCCTGGAGCAGCTCGTTCAATTCCTTAATGAAAAGCAGCGAGATCCACGGATGAATGAAATTTTATATCCGCTTTACGATGAAAAACGTGCCAATGAAATCATCAACGATTACGAATTAGATGATGAGAGAAAGAAGAACTGTATGTTCAAGATTGCCTCCAAGTTAGATTAAATACCAATTAATTCTATTCTAAAACAGCTCAGTTGTCGCTCGATGGTCTAAAACGATATCTTATGTCTGATGAAAATGCTCCCGTGTTTTTAGATCGGCTGGAAGTTTACATGGATATGGATCAGCCATTAGCTCATTATTATATAAACTCCTCGCATAATACGTATTTATCTGGTCGACAATTTGGTGGTAAGAGTTCGGTAGAAATGTATCGACAAACTATGTTAGCCGGTTGCAGGTAAGACAAAGATATCGACGAGCACACTTACGAGTATGTAATGCATTGAATTCTGTCTAGATGTGTCGAATTAGATTGCTGGAATGGAAAAGGTGAAGACGAGGAGCCAATTGTCACTCACGGCATGGCAATGTGTACTGAAATTATTTTCAAAGTGAGTTCCATAAACTTAAAAGTTAAATATTAAAAAATATGCATATCCCTGTTATAGGATTGTATTCATGCCATTCGGGACTGTGCGTTTGTGGCGTCAGATTGTCCTGTAATCTTGTCGTTTGAGAATCATTGCAATCGTGCCCAGCAATATAAATTAGCAAAATACTGTGATGATATTTTTGGTGAACTATTACTCAAAGAGCCATTGCCAGACCATCCTGTAAGTAGATCCGTTTAATGACACTAAGGTGACCAAATTATATGACTACTTTGCTTAGCTGGAACCCGGAAGACCACTCCCACCGCCTTCTGCTCTTAAGCGTAAAATTCTCATTAAGAACAAGAGAATGAAGCCCGAAGTCGAGAAAATCGAACTTGAGCTCTTCCTAAAGGGTGAACTGACAATAAGCGATGAGCCCAGCGAAGATGCGAGTGCTGCGAAACCCCCACCGACAGAACCACCACCAGAAGCGCCCCCAGCTGATGGTGCTGCACCACCTGGCGCCGATGGCGCTCCACCAGGCGAAGGTGGCGAAGCGGCAGCTAACTACAGTGGTTCGACAACGAATGTCCATCCCTGGCTGTCATCTATGATAAACTATGCGCAGCCCATCAAGTTCCAAGGGTTCGATGTAGCAGCGCGTAAGTATCTCTTATACATGTCATAATAAATCTGTTGTAAATCTGTCGATACCAAAATATCATGCTCTTTATTCAATATGTTTTGTTTTGTATACTTTAGAAAAGAATATTGCCCACAACATGTCATCGTTTGCCGAAACAGCTGGCATGAATTACCTGAAACAGCAATCAATCGACTTTGTCAATTACAATAAGCGGCAAATGTCCCGAATCTATCCGAAGGGTACAAGAGCCGATTCCTCGAATTACATGCCTCAAGTATTTTGGAATGCTGGCTGTCAAATGGTGTCTCTAAACTTTCAGACTTCAGATTTGCCCATGCAGCTGAATCAGGGTAAATTTGAATACAACGGCGGCTGTGGTTATCTGCTTAAACCGGATTTTATGCGACGAAGTGACAAAGATTTTGATCCGTTCGCCGATGCTCCTGTCGACGGTGTCATCGCCGCCCAATGCTCTGTACAAGTGATTGCAGGACAATTCTTGTCGGACAAAAAGGTCGGAACCTATGTAGAAGTCGATATGTACGGTTTGCCTTCTGATACTGTGAAAAAAGAATTTCGAACCCGCTTAGTGCCAAACAACGGTCTCAATCCGGTGTACAATGAAGAGCCTTTCCTGTTCCGTAAAGTCGTGTTACCAGATTTGGCCGTTTTACGATTTGGTGTTTATGAAGAAAACGGTAAAATGATTGGTCAACGTATTCTGCCGCTAGATGGTCTTCAGGCTGGCTACCGGCACATCTCCTTACGTACTGAAGCCAATTTCCCAATGTCTTTGCCTATGTTATTCTGTAACATCGAATTGAAAATTTATGTACCTGATGGCTTTGAGGACTTCATGGCGATGTTGTCCGATCCAAGAGGTTTCGCTGGTGCCGCCCAGAAGCAGAATGAACAGATGAAAGCACTTGGAATCGAAGAGACAAGCGGTGGCGCAGCTCGTGACGGTGCAAAGGATAAGAAAGAGGAGGAAAAGAAGGAACCACCTCTGGTGTTCGAACCGGTAACCTTGGAATCGCTACGTAGTGAGAAAGGCTTTCAAAAGGTAGCCAAAAAACAGCAAAAAGAATTAGAGACTCTGAAAAAGAAACACACCAAGGAGCGAATGGCAATGCAAAAGACTCAGAATGCGGCTATCGACAAGCTAATCAAGGGGAAGAGGTTAGTATGCCTCTGATCCGTATAACATGACTCTTGTTGTTTATATACTTCTTTTTTTATTTACAGCAAGGACGAGATACGCAATGATTCTGCCATAAAGAATGCAATCACAGAACAAACTAATCAATGGACTGAGATGATTGCGCGGCATAAGAAAGAAGAATGGGACATGCTGCGCACGCATGTCCAGGACTCACAGGAGGCTATGAAAGCACTTATGTTGACTGTGCAAGCAACGCAGATTAAACAGCTCGAAGCAAGACACGAGAGGTAGATCTGTGAAACTGAATTTTTAGTTTATGTAATTATTATCTTCTTTGTTTTTGCAGAGATATTAAGGACTTGAATGCAAAGCAAGCAAAAGCTTCAGTAGAAACCGCAAAAGAGGTACAAAATGATAAGACTTTGAAAACGAAGAACGAGAAGGATCGTCGTCTTCGTGAGAAGAAACAAAATAACATTAAACGTTTTATGGAGGAGAAAAAGGTACAATTTAACACAAAAAGCAATGCATTATATTTGTTTTAAAAAATGCTGCATTCTATTCTTTTTGAATATTTCAACATCGATTAAAATACCAAAATCTTTTCAAAAAATTAATTTTCATCCTGAGAAAATATTTTGTGGTATATCGAAGTTAAGCATACAGAAATGCTTATCACCCTTATTAGCCAATCCATTGGGCGAACGATCCACCACTATTGAACTTTTGGTGTCCTTCCATTCATTCATTCATTTGTCGGTAGTTTTTCTTTGCAAATTTCAGGTTGTTTATTTCATGTTCAACTGTGACACGCAAGTTGTGACTTTTTAAGATGAAAATTGTTCTTGGTAATACTGTTCATCTTTCGGATTGAATGATTAAAATGGGGCCAGTGATGCCAGAACACTGAGCTTGGGTGACTGACATTTCGGTATTGGGCAAACGCTAAACGTCTGGGGATCGAGTCGAGAATGAGTTGAAATTTGGATTTAACTTCTTTACACCGAGTTGAAAGATTTAAAAGTTCAAATGAGGTTGAACTGACAGCGGCCCTTACACCGCGCAATATTGTTGCACAGTACTAGGTATTGCGCAGTAATATTGACCGTGTAAGAGCTTTATTGCTCATTAATTTCGGTTTGATCAATATATTGGGTTGGAAGTTACTGTCAGCTGAGAAACGGCGACACACTTTGACCAGAAATAGGTCCATTGTGATACCACCGAGTTTGGATCCTAAGTTCTCGAATACTAGTTAGAACCATTTTGGGCTTCTTGTACAGCGTAAGAGACTTTTTATGTCTACATTATTTAGATCTCCTAAGTCGTTATAGTATGAAGCTCCTAAGTGACACAACCTTCTACGAGAGAGAGCTGGGCAGACACAAAGAAGGTGAAGAATAGTTGCCTCCTCCTCCTCATCCCTACAGCTTCTGAAAAAATCATTTACGAAAAGGCCTTGCCTTGTTGCATGCTTGCCTATTAAACATTGTACAGTGATGACACCTATTGTGATGCCGATATGCAACCAACTACTTAGAAAGAGAGTGCCAAGTAGTAGATTGAGCGAGTCTTCGCTTGTAGTCTTCGCGAGTCTTTCCTATGTAAAATTGTGACAAAGTTCAATTTAATTTTATTTCAAATAAAAACCTGACGGACAAACGGGATAATAAATAATGTGCACGACTGGATCGTACGTACTAGCACCTATATGCTGGTAGCTGGAAGTGAATAATTTTTAAGAAAAAATAATTAAGTTTTTGAAAAAATATTTTTAAAAATTTTGTATAAGTTTAAATGCCATATATTATTATACATTAATTCTTGCCCACATTTCGATTTTGAGGGAAATCGATTGAGTTTTAGCCGAGAAATGGCCATATTTCTAAAACCAGTTAATAAGAAAAGTACCGTTATATGTATTTTTAGCCAAAAACGTGGTACGTCATGTTTTAGCATTTCTTTAGACTAACTCAAATATTAAATTTAATTAAAATCGTTAGAGCTGTTTTCGAGAAAATCGTCTTTTTGAGAAACTGGCCTTAAGTAAAGTACCGTTAATAGCGGGGCTAGAACAAAAATTCCGATTTAGTCTCGAATGGTGACCCTACAGAGTTCAGATATGAAGTTTGAAGCAAATCGACCCAGCCGTTTACACACAGTAGACAGACAGACACACAGCCAGACAGACAGAATCGGCAGACCCACTTTTTCGAGCTTCACTATCATCGTAACGTCAGAATTCATTGTTATCTCGAGTTCGATTTTTTTCACGAATCCAATACTTGCCCTATATTATACTTGCCCTATATTATAGGTGCACAAAAGGTGAAGCAAGAGTTTTTTTTTTTGTCAGGAAGCCAATAATATTTTCAATTATATTGCAATTATATATTATAAGGACCAATATTTTTGGCCAATAGGTATCTTGCGCAATAATATTGCGTGGTGTAAGGGCGGCATTACATAAATATATTGTGCCTCCGGACTGAAAAAAGGGTTTTTTTCAAGTTAAAAAGTGAAATAATCACTATAACAGTTTAAGTCGACTTATGTATGTCGAAATTGAGTTAATGACACCACAGCAATCTCCTATTTTTAGTTTGTATTCAAAATATTTTTGTGTCGCTATCTCTAACGGTTAAAAAGTTATACCTTACTGAATAATAGCATCACTTAAGTGCATTAAAACAGTAAAACGTATAAGTAACAAACCCTAAGTGCAAAAAAAAAACAGCATTTTTTTAAGGAAAATACGAAAAATTATTATATAAGAAGATTAGGTGCTTAATTTTCTGTATTTCAACCTCTCAATCTTTTTGCTTAGCCCCTTAAGGGCTAAGGACTCTACCACATCAATCCTCCTGGAAATTTACCAAAAATTACTTATGTTGTTATTCCTTTTTCTACATATTTATTACTTAGCAGAACAACTAGCATAAAACAATAAAATCTACATACATAATGTTCCGTGTTCATTATATTAAGCGTTTATTGTATGTGTATAAATATTTAATACTATTAAATTGAATTAATGGAAGCTTATAAGTTTTGTGATTAACTAGATATATATGTATATTACTAATAAAAATGATTTTTTTTTCTCTTAGCAAATCGGCTCGAAACAAGGCCGTGAAAAGGAAAAACTAAAAAATGCCCACACTAAGCAGGTGGAAGATTTCAGTACTGATGTTCAAAAGGTACTTGAAGAAACCATGCAGGATTCAACTACAGTAACCAGTATTGAGACTGTACTTTAGGCTAAATAAAAAATCCCCAAACGCTAGATACTCAGTAGATGATTTTTTTAGAGTAATAACATTACAAATAATCTATTCCAAATTTATTTATATATTTATTTTGTTTTGTTTACTTTTTAATTATCAAAAGTACAGCCTGTTGAAAGCTTTAAGTTTAAATTTTTAATCTGCATGCTAAGTTTTATCTCGTTTTTTTTTATACATATTTTCTTTTAATTTTGAATGAAAGTTTTTTGTCGTTCGCGATGTCTGCAGTTTGTTGTTCTTAGCATAACTACGGTTTATTTCGTAACGCTTGTTCTTTTAGTGAAAAATAATTAAAATCTTTCTCAAAACAAAATAAAATTCCACATTTATTAAGAATACTCACTGTACTAATTGGATAAATTTTATTGTTTTCTCTTCTTTTTTGTTAAAAAAAAAAAATAATAATTATACAAAATATCAATGCAGCTACTTGATATGTACAAAATGGAGGAAGAGGCATACAAAATTCAAGGAAAATCGGAATTTTTCGCTTAAAAATGAAAAATTATTTAGACGAATACATACCAAAAACATAAAAATAATTCTTTGCAATCGAAATATAATTTTAATTTATTATAGAGATATAAGCAATTGAGTTAAGTATAAAGTATATGCAATTATTTATTTTAAAACAAACAAAAAAATGCAAGAAATGCAAAAATACCTTGAAACAAAGTTATTCAAGTTAATTAGGTTAAACTGTAGTCGAAAGAAATATCTATGATATATTAAAACAGAAGAAAACACACCGATTATCTAATAAGTAGAGCAATTAAATATATAAACCATAAATAACTATTTATTTTCCCAATAAATTAAATTAATATCTCCAAAAATGATTACTTTTACAAGCATGAATTTAAACACATCTTTCATTTTTTTTAAAACAAAAACAATTTATCAAAGTTGCGGTCAGGTTTGTTTTGGAATCTACAAAAAATAAAAACCCAAATGGCAATGTAAAACCAATTCACGTTTTGTACTTAAACTACATGCCAGATAAACTTGTATACAAATTGAAAACAAACAAAAAAAAATACAATTTATAATTTTATACTTTCTTAAATGTTTGAACTTTCTTTTGCAAAAAAAGGAATTAATTTAAATTCATGTAATTCAACTATATATACCTATTTCAAAGTAAAATAAAAAAAAAAAAAAACAAAATAAAGATAAAGTTAAACTTTATGAAAGTAAAAGTGATATAGATGTTCTAGTTTTTAGAATATAAAGAACACAGTATATATACAAACATAGAACTAAATGTGAATATTGAATCAATTAGAAACAAATTTATCTATGAAGAAGAATTTTATTTTTTAAATATTAAATTAGAAATTAAAATTGTCTAGTGCGTTGTTGGTAGACATGAAGCAGAAACTCGTTAATGCGATTGCATTTTATTAAAAACCAAACAAAAGGAAACCAAAAAATTTACTTACAATTATTGTAAATGAACTAAATGCGCTGTGTGTATCGAACGACGATTTAAAAATGAATGAAACATTTAAAGTTATATTTATTTATTAATATTTAAGCACTTGATCCAAAAATTGTCTATTGAAGTAATGTGTAATAATACTTTAGGAACTTGAAATGCTTTAAGTAGTAACTTTTATTTTTGTTCTTATCTATTCTATTTCTAATTAGTTTGTTTGCGACGTGATTGTTTAATGCCTGAAATGAAGAACTAATGCTGATAGCGTAGAACTTAATGTAATCGTAAACAATTGAGAAGGACCAACTATTTCTATTTAAAAATTGTTTTTAGTGCACTTTGCAAAAAAAAAAAACAAAAAGAAAATATTTAATGAAAGACAGTTTTTGGGACAAGTAATCAGTTTAATGTTAATTGTATTTATCATTCAGTCTAACTACTTAGCACTCAACTAAAAGGCATGAATCTCGAGTTACTACTAAAATGCGTTCGCTACGCGGAGCAATTGAAGGACTGTGGAGATCTGAATACCAAGTAACAAGAATATGTAAGTTTTTGTTGTCTTAAGAAGTTCACATATCACAATAAGTCGAGAACAAATTCAAACCTGGCGGATTTCCACCTAGTCACTTCGTTTCGCATGATGTGCCTAATAAGTTCCTCCAGCTAACTGATATTTTTTTTTTTTTCATTCCATCACATTCCTCGAATAATGTGACCCCATCTATACACCGTCATCTTCATCACTATCTCTTACTTTATCAGTGACTGTAAAATCATTTATGGTTAAACAAAGAATCTTCTTTTGTTTTTGGCAATTGTTTTCCAACTGTTAATTCATTCATTTTCGGTAATTTAATCAAAAGATAAATAATATAATTTATCTCAGACTAAAATAATAAAGATGCATATGTATGATGTAATTAAATTTTTAATAGAGTTTAGGATTCATTATATTTTTATTCTCCAAAACTATTTAATTTTATTGAGAAATAATATTTAGCAACATTTTGAATTAATCATATTTAAGTATTGGTGATGACAGATTAAGAAAAAATAGATTCAAGAAAATAAGCCGGAAGATGGTACTATCCGTAATGAACTATAGAAAATTTTTAAACTGAATAAAGATCGAACAACAAACATCAACAAATCAAGTAATAAATAAATAAAAGACATCCCAAAAAGTCAAAAAAATAAACGCATATATAGAGCATGTTTTTTTTTTTTGAATTTATTTCTTATTACAGATATGTATGGATGTATGAACTTGTCGATATGTCCTTTTAGTCGCAGATAAGGCAGTCATAGTTTGTTGTGCAGTACCCTCGACTCGGATCAAAGTTTTGGCCATTCGGACACTTTTGCTGAATATTTATAGTTGCACTACAAGCAGCAAAAATAAAAATAAAAACCAAATATTTTTGAAAGTTGTTGCCGTTAATCAGCATTAATGATGTACTTACGCGCCTGACTTTACACACAGGTAATATAGACCACATTCATTGGGATCAACGGTAAAAGTACCAGGATTACACGTTTCTATTAAAATCCAGTTTATAAAACTTTTCTAAGCAACTTATCCTACGTACCGCCTTGCTCCCATAAAGCCATGATAACTGCAAACCAGAATATAACTTTCACGAATATTGATGTCATTTTACCGCGTTCACAAGAAGTAAGAATTTCAAATTTAAGCCTTCAGAATCTTATATACATACGCCTGTCTTGACAAGATAAATATAAGTTTATTGATGGCTATAAAGAGTTTATTTGTTAGTCATCTTATGGTAATGGTAGTGATATCACTAACTCTAGTCAGTGTCAAATATACGTACCTATTTGTGTGTACTTTGGAGTTAACATGTAAGCATAAAAGGCAATTAAACCATAATTCACAAACATGACAAATGTTGGTACCATGGTAAGTAAAATTCTCCAATCAAGAGAATAATCCGGCAGCACGTGCCACCAAAGTGTTAAAAAATTGTATATTTATCGAAGGCAGTATTGCAGAAAATGCTTGTGCTTTGAAACTAATCTCAGAGATCTGGATCCTTATCAACGTTCCCAACAGCCAATATTATTCATCTTTATTTATTCCTTCTAAAGATATGGAGAACTGAGCTTATTCACTAGTTTTTGAGCTTATGGAATAGTTTTTAAAATCTGTCCACTGACATGACGGCTTTTTGAAAAAGAGGGATTATAGCATTTTAAAAATACGTTTTAGATCGAAATGTTTTCAGCGACGGATCGGCTAAATTCAACCCCAAAATACATATGAATGAATGTAAATGAACTGAATACTCTGCTATTCCATACAATACAATACAATACAATACTTAAATGCAGCAATTAGCCGATCTGAATGGAATCGTTTGTGGATTGTGAGTACAAATTGCGACCATAGTACGAAAATGCAGTAGATTTATTCTTGGTAAGACTTAATTTAAATTTCTAAATAAATGCAGTACTATAAATCGACTACAAATGCAGCAAAGTAGTAACGCTGGTCAAGTGTTAGTAAAAGGTAAATTAGCTGTATTTCAAATTCGTGAAAACATTCGAGATCGAGATAATACTCAATTCTGACATAACGATAACAGAGGAAGGTTGTCAGAGGAATTCTTCACTATCAAGTCATTAGCCTAGTGTAACTACTTCTTGGCTTTTTTGGAAGAAAATAAATAACAAACAGATCTAGAAAGGCCCTACCACTGGAAAATAGTTAATTTGACGATCGAATGAACTGCTTCTGTGGTACTACTCGTAATGCTTAGACCACCATCTAAAGGGCCAACCATAATTGAATTAAGGCTCTGAACGTTGCCGTGCGTTGTCATGCAAATACACATTACATATAACTTTTCATTCGCACATTCCATACGGAGCGCTGAATGTGACAACATCATGTGAAACGATATGACATACGGTAATGTTTCCTTAATGAAATTATGGGTGCGTAGAGCAGAATTTTCGGTCGATTATGACATCGCACAGTTAATGCAACTAACTGGGCCTTAAAGCAGCAGATGCAGATGCAACAGGCGACTAAACAATATACTTACATATGTTGTGTTGGTAAGATACGAATGTGACTACGCTCAGCTTCGATTGCTGTATTCGAGTTCAAGAATAGGAATGACTGACTTTAAAGTTATGGGTGTTAGTTAGAATCGCGGGGTTTTATCGCCCTTTTTGGGAACTGGTTGAACTTGCGCAAGTTCCCACATTTCTTTGAGAGTTCAAGCTATTAAACACTTCCGGAAAAATTATTTGTCTTAAAAAAGTGAACCGATTTCAGTATGGGTGGAGAAAGAGAAGGGTCTCTTCAGAGGCTGAGATCTATTGTATCTTATTGTTGTAGACAAGATCTGGTATAGTATATGGAGCGCAACTTTTTAATCTATTTGCAAAGGACCAAAAGGCACTACCTATTGAGTATTGAAGTATTTTTTGCCTCACTTATTGAAGGTGATGTTACAATTATTTCTTTTCGTTTTTGGGGGCTTCGGTTTTCCTCAGTAAGTATTTGGTGCTATAAGGGAAAAGCCGACTATAACACAAGTCGAGCGGAACCAAAGTTCGGGTTAGGAATAAAGTAATTCCAAGTAAAGTAAGGTCCTCCCTAACAGTTCAATTTCCTTAAACCCCTCCTATTATCATCGTGTTATTACTATTATGAGCCTGTAACAGCACGAATAACCTCTTATTAGATATAGTCCACTTCAAGGGATCTTCTCCTTAACCTAAAATTTTAAACTGATGAGCGAGATGTATTAGTGGTTTTCCCTATTCGTGATTTTCACTAACACATTCTCGCTCAGCAGTGTAAAAGCTTATAGATCTTCTCCCTAACCTCCGAAGTGGACTATCTAATACAGGTTATCTGTGCTGTAACAGGACACAACCATCATTTATGTAGCAACTGAAATTTAAAACCATCTCTCGACACTAAGATTGATACATAAAGATCTTAATTAAAAGTAAACGGCGTAAAGAAGACATGAAAAACCTGATAACATCTTCCCGGGCTCCTTGTCTCGCATAAACTTGCTTGGTTTTCTTCTAGTTTAAACACATTGAAGTGAGATGGAGTTTAAATCCGCGTTTTTGCTGTAACCGGATTGATGGATCGAGTTAGAATCGAATTGAAATGGGATTGATTTTGACACTGCTTCTGCATTTTATTCGCAGGCGTCCAAATATTTCTACCTCTAATTTATTACTTTTTACTTTACTCCGCATAACATCTGATCGCTTCAAACAAAAAAAAAAAAAACACAAAAGAGCAAGAAATTCCTTATCCTTCTTCATTTTTTTTCTCCATCTGTCAAACTCAATCTTTCGATCCGCGTTTCTATGGAAAAACTCAACTCGATCGCAGAAAATTTTGTGATTGGATCGAATCAATCCAATTTCAATTCGATTTGCGTTTATATGGTACACAACCCGAATTGAATTCGGTTTCAATCTGACATTTAAACAGGGTAATTGACACAGCAACAGGAGTGTTGACAACCGAAGGAATCAATTTTTAGAACCAATGCCTTTCAATGGAACTGAACACATTAACCACAGCAACATCAGCAGAAACTTCAACGTTAGACCTAAGTCCTAAATCTGCTGTTGAAGTTGTTGTTGGTGTTATCGTGCTCGATCTGTTGTTTTGCTTTGAAAAACATGTTATGTGCTGTTGTCATTGCTGTGTCTAATGTGTTTCATCGGTTTTTTTGTGTATGCTGTTGGCTGTTGCTGTTTCAATGTGTTTCTACTATAAATCCTAAACTTGCTGTTGAAGTTGTTGTTGGTATTATCGTGCTTAGTCTGTTGTGTTGCATTGAAAAACACGTTGAGTGCTATTGTCATTGCTGTGCGTAATGTGAAAATCAAAACAATTCCGGTAAAATTGACACTATGAGCTTGCTTCTGACGCCCTAACTGTAAAGCTTTCAATGCAAAAATAAACTTTTAAACAGCTCCATCTATGGCATAATAGAGAAACGTTTTGCTCAACAGGTAGCTTAACCATATGATTAATTTACTGATAAACAAACATTTCACAATCACTACTGAAAACAAAATAAAAGAAACCGGTTACTCATGTCACAAATCATCGTCAGACTCTCTCCAATGCCCCAACTATCATTCTGAAGCGAACCTTAGAATTCCCCGCACAAAATCATTAATCATACTCGTCATATTACACTATCAGTGAAAATAAGAATGTTAAAATTCGGTGAGAAATTTCCAAAATGGTGGCCAGAGGAAAACGTATACAGTTTCGATCAATTTAGCCGAAATCTTCTCAGCGAATGTGCTAAAATTGAAAAGAAATGTTTCCGTGGTACTATTGCTGACATTATAGATGCTTCATCCAACTTCCCCATAGAAGTAAAATACGGAAAATTAACTAAACAAAAATTACTTAAAATATCGTAATTTCCTATAGTTTCCTACCAATACCTCTCGAATTCACAACCAACCAAAAGAGCGCTATGCCATAATTGAAGAGCAGATAGCTTCTGCATATCCGGTCATACATGAGCGTGTTCTTCATCTCTACATGCAATTCCTGCAACACAAGTGTAAATATGGTGAGCAATAATTTAAGAACAACTTGTCACCAGATGCAATGTGCGTCGTAAGCCTTAATTTTCATTAAGATGATGATTCATTTTGGTGAATGTGTCGAAACTGTTGGCCTGCCGAAGGTATATTAATTTTACAATTTTTTTTGTAGGAAACACATTGGAAGAGAAAATCTATTCAGGGCTCTCCATTACCGACTTCGTTGAAAGGCTTTTAAAAAAGCGTTGTGTTTGTTTTGTTGGGAGATACGACCATTACTTGCTTATAACAGGTGACGAAGGATATAGTGGTTTTGAAACAATTGGAACGGAAGAGGAAAAGATACCTTTAGTGTTAAGAGATGTCTTAAGCTATGAGGAAATTAAGGTAAGACATAATTTATTTATTTTAAAGCTTTTTACGGAAAAATAAAAAAGTCTATATTACCCTGTTTATATGAGGGAATCGATTTCGAACTTAATTGAATCGATTTGATTATAAAATATTTTGGGATCGGATTGAAATTTTCGTGAAATTCAAGGATCGAAGGATAGGAGTATAGAAAGATCGAGTTTGGCAGGCAAAGAATGAATGCGTTGGACTACTGCGCAAGCGGTTCCGAGTTCGAATCCAGGAAATTACCACCAAAGTTTTTTTCACGGCCCCACTTCTTGCGAGCGTCTGACAAACATCCAAGAGTATTTACTGTCATGAGAAAGCTCCTCAAAACCCCGCTGCCCTTCGGATACGGCATAAAACTGTAAGGTCAAAAAACTATTATAGCTAATAAGGGTTACTTGTTTGGCAAAAGCACCTCTGCACATAAAGGAAAAGTGCCGTATATTACACGATTTCAATCAATTTCGAACTCGATCGAAACCAGATTGAAACCCAATCCGTTCCCAATCCAATCTCACAATCTGCTCATTTAAACGGGGCATGTGGTGTATTTTTTTAGTACTTTCTAACTCTAGCTGTACGTTTCATCTTCTAGCGTGTTTTACTAATCTAGCACCTAGACTAGCGAGGTGTTGGGAACTCGGCCATTTCCTATTGATCAAATACTTGAAATTTAAAATTTTGTAGAAGAGGTGCATATTTCAAATTTACTTTTCCTTCGCAGCTTTCTGCTCTATTATCTATATCGTCACATTCCGAATTTTTAAACAATGGAAATAGACATAATCGTGGTGTAATAGAAAATGACAAATCAAAAATTGAAAACGCTGGTATTGTCATTGGTTTGATTGGCGCCCGGTTTTCTCGACGATATGTTATGGAGTTTGAGGATATTGTTATATCAAAGTCACAAAATACAGCTTCCAAGGGGTATGGGCAAACAACTGCTAGCAATGTAACTAGAGAAATCAGTTATCGTCAAGTATGGAACAAGTTTTACGAAGAAGAGGATTTCTTATTTGAAGAAGTTGTGAAAGATGGGAAACGTTTTGGAAATTCAAAACACAATGACGATATTTTTGATAACTTGATCATGAAAAAACGTTTTACCATCTCATTGGACGTGCTCTTTTTGGAGAGTGAAGCAAGGGCTGCAGCTGCTGGAAAATTTGCTTATATCCACGTAGTAGGCATTGGACTTGGAGTATGGAAGGTGGCTCCGCAACAAGAAGAAATATTTCTATTAACTTGTACAGAAAGGCTCAAGGCATTATTACCGCAACTAAATCATGTGTCGGATGTACATTTCTCTTGGTTCAGCGTGAAAGAATGTGGAGAACTTAAGGACAAAGGGATTTTTAAATCTGAAGCCCATCCAAAAGGCGGAATCCGGACATTTTTATCAAATAGAAATCCTGCTGATAAATTGGTAAGATATAGACACTTATGTTTCATTTTAGGATAATCTAGTACTAAAGTACGTATGTAAGTATCTTCCCTATATCGAAAGATGTTATAATTATTGCAAATGGCGTCTTATGTCAATCATATCTGACTTTTGTGAACACTTGACGGATATCATCTTTTCCACTTAACAGTAAAAATTATAAACGTCCAAATAAAGATTTCCATATACTAAAAATATTTTTTTAACTTGGAAAAAAAGATATTCAAAACCAATTGGATGAATAATTTTGCGCCACCTATTATAACGTGGGGTATTATTTTAATTAAATATATTGAATAACATAATGATTTATACTTTTTATAATAGACATGTTTTATACTGGCGTACGTTTAACTTAAAGCAAAACCAATTATACAAAGATTTAAATTTTTACCTATCTTATTTAAACAGACATCTGAACATGAAAATACTCTCCTAGTAGTATCGTATGCTTGGGATGGAAATGCTTTACCCGGAAATGAGTACTGGATGGTAAATTTTAAATCATATTTATTTTTTGCAAGAGAATTTTATTTGAATTAATTCTTTGTACGTAAAGGGGAGCTTGGCCTCTTCAGGGGACCCTTCAACTGCTTGCAGCACACTTATTACAGAAATTCACAATCCACATATAAATCCCACGGTGGTATCTGGCGAAAACTTACATATTGCCTCTTCGAAATATGGAGTTTTACATATCGCAGAATACAGCAAGAAAATTTTAAATTTATAAATTTGTGCATGTTTTGTTTTTATCTTTTACATTTTGCAAAAAAGCTCTTTACGAAAAAGATATAGTACAAGTATAAAAATTATAAGTAAAATGCTGATGCAGAAAGTTAATAAATAATCAAGTAAAATCATTTTTTTTCATCAGATGTAACATATTCATTTCAAGCCCTCTGAATAAGTGAAATAACACAACTTTACCACAGTGAAAAAAAAGTAAGTAGTCTGTCACGAGGAAGGCAAAAAATCTGTTGTATTTTTATTGTACACTAAGTCTGCTATTACACAGTGAATTTAGATGCATGTGACTATTCGAACAACGTAAGAGTTACTATTCAGGATCGAGGGATCGAGTGGAGATTTTGATCTAGGTTTTTCTACTCACCGAGTTGAAAGATTTAAAAGTTGAACCTAGCTGAGAAATTAAGGCCCAAAAACTGGTGACAGATGGACGGACGGAAATGGCTTAATCGACTCACCTAGTAATGCTGATCATTTATACATATATAGTAGATATACAGACAATTTAAGTGGTCTATCTTTAATATTTCTCTATGTTACAAACTACATATGTATAAAACTTGAACATATGAGAGAGAAATTATTTTGAAAATCACCATAAAATATGGCTAGAAAGCGAAAATAACAAATCAATAAAGTCTAAAGGGGGCTACAGACACTGAAACAATGAACGCGCACCATGTTGAGTGTTTAGCCTACAGACAGGCAAACCATGTTGAACAACCGTTTGCAACTAGTAAACCTTGCTAAACAAGTAAAAAAACATCATAAAAAATGAGAAATGAATGCAGAAAGAAAGCTCTTGACAGTTGTTTAGATAGTGAATATGAACTGATTGAAATTGAAAAAAAAAAAAAGAATGGATTTTCCCATATTAAGCTATTAAAAAAAAAGTAGTACTGTGCTGTTGATGATTTTAAAAATTTAATTTGAATGGATGATGCATCATATTCAGTGTTGCCGCAAGAGTTTGGAAAAAAGTATCTCCACAGAGAGAAGAAAATAATCAAAAGGTATCATAACAAAAATTATAAGAAAAACTATCATTAAACATTAAAAAATGACAAAACAATAATTCACAATTTAGTGGATAAGGGGATTGGCTGGGCTATTAGAGTGTTTTGTTGTCGGAACTAAAAAGTATCAATATAGGCATTTTAAGGAAAACGAAGTATCACGTTGAAATAAAGATAAAAAAGTATCATTTTGATACTTTGGAATCATTGTGGCAACACTGATCCTATTACCAATTATTAGAACTGGTGACATCTCTTATCGAAAAGAAAAATACTTGTGAGGCTATAATAAAAGCTTTGAAACATTACATTAAAGTTAGAGCGTACTATCAAATACACAAAAACTCGGGTAGCGTTGCGTCGATATTATTTCGGTTAGCATTTTTCATTGTGTTTCTTGATAAACTTGTTCGCTATTTAGCCACCTGAACATATCGTGTAATACCCCTTTTGGGACTACATGCTAATATTCGGACAAATTTTCGGCTTATGTTCACTCGTATGAAGTAAGCTGGCGAGCTAAAGTAGACACATCAGCAAACAACACATTTTTCAGCATACTGCTTTGATATTTTTAAAGTTTTAATAAATTTGTTGATTCAATGAAATCGACCTCGTCAATGGTTTTGGTGAATTTTTCTCGCTTCCACATAGGTTTTCGTTTAATTGGTTTTCTTGTGCATTTTGTTAGCAATCCAAAGTTACTGACGAGTCGATTTTGAATGACTTGGGTACATTTCATTAGAATCGCAGAAAATCGATGAGTACAACACGCACGTAGCAAAAATCATGATTTGTAAACGGGTCTTCAAATTTTTCAGCATACCGAATTCAACATATCGTGAAATAGGGCACATACGCCTGACGAACATATGCCTATTTGCTCATTATTGTTAGCATATGATTGTTAGCATACATACATATGTTCATTCATCATATGGTTTAATACTAGCTTTAGTAAAATAATTGAACTTCGTCTCTTACACATAGAGACAGAAAAACACGTCCAGCAAGATAGAAGCCTCTACTGTAAAGCTCTTGTTAAACAAAGCTCTCCAAATGCGCTACCTATGATACAATAGATGAAAAATGCAAATACTAAGCTAATCAACAAAAACAATCAACTACTGTCAGAATTTAGTTGGATATTCTGAGAAATTTCTTAATCGTACTTATACCTACATTTACAAGTTAATAAAATGTTGAAGTTTGGTGAGAAATTCGCAAAAGTTTGGCCAGAAGAAAAGTCGTTTCATTTAAACGATTTTTGCAAAAAACTACTCACTCAATGTGCTAAAATTGAAAAGAAAACTTTCTGTAATACCATAATAGCTGACATTATAAATGTATCGTCCAGCTTTCCGATCGAGGTATTAAGAAAACAACAAAAATGCTATAAACCGGCTACATTTGTTTGAATCTCTATTATTTCTATCAGTTTGGTACAAATACTTGCCGAATTCAAAATCAACCGGAGGGGCGCCATACATTCATCGAAAGTCAGTTAGCTTCTGCGTATCCGGTCATACATGAACGTGTACTTTACCTGTATATACAGTTCCTGGAACACAAGTGCCAATATGGTAAGTAAACTATGGATGAAGAATTTCGCAAGATTATGTTTATGGCCGGCTTTACCACCCTACCGTCAGTGACGTTAATGTAAACAAATAGCCAAAACGAATGTAGATACATACATAATGAATTAAGTTGTATGAGAGATGTGAAAATGTAAAAGCTTAATTTACAGACATTGAGTAGTCTTTCGCTTTGTTGGCATTTCATCATTGCACTCAATATTATGCATTATATCTATTTGCCAGCGTATAAAACTTCAATACTATAAGAAAACATTTCATATCTCATTTAGTACTTAGTCGGCATAGTAATCGATAGAATATAGATCTGTTTAAAATGACAAAATTCGGTAAGGAATTCTGTAAAGTCTGGCCGGTTGAGGACACTGAACCTAAATTGAGTGAGTTTGGTCGGCAATTACTAAGAAACTGTGCAGCAGTGGAAAAAGCTGCTGGAAGTGCAATCGACTTGAAGCAATTTACGCGCTTATCATCCAACTTTCCGATTGAGGTTTGTTAGACTGTGCAACAAAGTGGATTATCTTAATTTGCTAAATTTTTAGTTTGGTACAAATACTTGTCGAATATATGGGCAGCCGAAAAATCGATATCCAATTATTCAGGAGCAAGTCGCTTCTGCTTATCCTGTAATACATGAGAGGGTACTCTGTTTATATTTAAATTTTTTAGAACACAAGTGCAAATATGGTGCGTGCTGACGTCATTTTTTTTGTTATATGAATAACCGTTTTGTTTATGTTTTCCAGCTAATAAAATCGAAAAGGATGTGTTTCCAACGCTCTCCCTTACCGACTTCGTTCAGCGGCTTTTGACAAAGCGGTGTGTCAGTTTTTTTGGCAAAAATGACAAATATCTGCTCCTGTCAAGGGAACAAGGGTGTAGTGGATTTATGACAATTGGAACGGAAGCGGAAAAGAGACCTCTAGTGCTGAAAGATGTCTTGAGTTATGATGAAATTAAGGTAAGAAAAATGTTATCAATTAAGATGAAGTGGTAAATTTTTGTGTCATAGGGATAAAAAGAGAAGTGCAAGTAAAATATGAAACACGGTTGTAAGTAGGTATATGTATAGTAGTAGAAATTTGATGATATCGAAAAAAAAAATTTATATATTCTACCTAACAAACACTTGTTAAATCTTAAAACAATTGTGAGGTGTATAACTTGCTTTAGTTTTGGCCAACACTGTACATACATATATATTTCGGAAGTGATAAGCTCCTGTGATAAAATTTGTTCCTAATTACCGGAACAGGGGTGATTAATTGTACAATTTTCTACTTCGTTCGAATTAAGCAGTGTGATGAAAAACAATAGAAAAAAAGAGGCTTGTTTGTTCAAGAAATTGATTTCTAAAGAAGAAATATTAGTTTTGCAATGGAAAATAAGACTAAAATGAATAATTTTATCCTAAAAAATCATTAGTACATTGCAGCTGCCAGTTCTTGGCGAGACAATGGCATCTTTGAGCGCATGTTCACAATCGTAGGGTATCTCGTTTCGTTCGAAATCAGTGATTCTAAAGAAACTTGTCACACCTATTTTTATTAATTATGACAGAAATAATGTTTAAATAGAACTTTGACTTGACTTTTTCTACTAACTGACGATTTAACCATGTCTCTGGAAATCGATTGGAATCAGTGAAGTATTAAAAAGTATTTAAAAAAAAGTTTTAATTAGGACTACATAAGGTTTTTTTTTTTTTTGTAAAAAAAAATTCACAAGTAATTACCTTTATTTTTAAGCCAATATTGTTGGCATAATCGTCTTAAAATATTCAATGATGCATTTGAATGATAGGTGATAGCTAGGTCTGGCCCCTCTGATATTCCGCAGGAATCACCGAACAGTTGCCAACTAACAGTATCTGAATCCGAAAAAAACAATATAAATTACCGTTCTTATACAATCGCAAATAAAGGCAACCGAAGCATTAAAGTTGGGTCATCATATATGATACTTCTTCCTTTAAGTTCCAAACAATTTACCCTTACTCGCAATTTATGACCCCACAGTATAAATTGATTCTATGACGTCATTTTCAAGAACACACCGGAAACGTTGGAAAGGAGCTTTGATATCCATTTCAACAACACAAACGAATACAATTGTAGCGAGGCAATTGTAAAGATACATTGAAAAGTAATAGTCTAGCAAAAGACTTTGCTATTTACAGACATACATATGTATATATGTTGCCCCTTCCACCAAAAAGGAATTTGTATAAATTTCTATTTAAATTTGTTTATAAAATTACTCCAGAACAATTTTTGTTTTGCTAAAAGTATGCGTGGCAAGTCTGCTGAATTGTTTTTATTTAATTGAAATCGCAGAAAAACTGATTTTCTAGAAAACTGCACATAAAAAGTGGACGTGACCATATAAGGTACAAAGTAAAGAAGACTAGTAGAGTTAGTGAATATCTACATATTTGCTTAAGTAAGTTTTTTTGAGTTTCATATGTACAAATACTGAAAAAGTACACTTACACTTTCTTCGAAAAAGTGTCGTGTATCGAAAACTGTACAGTACATGGCGGTTTTTTATTACATCCAATGTGTGATAAGTTTTGATATCAATACACTTTATGACGGATACGAAAAGGCAAACATTCAGGGCTATTGGCAATTCCAAGTGAAATAAAAGTTCACCCGAAAATTTTTGTTCCCTTGAAATTATTTCTATCGAAATTTATTTTCACCCGGAATCCGATATTAGATTTCGAAATTATATTACAATTACAATATTTTGAAAGTTGTTAATATAGCTTTTTTTATTTGGATACATTATAATATTACACGGGCATCGTATTCTTTTTGACCACGCTCGGTGAATGTCGTACAACACAAACATGAGTTTAAATATTTGCACAAAACGCAAGTTCGTTACGGATGACATGTTCAAAGCTGAACTCAAAAAGTTCCTCACCCGACAGCTCACCGAGGACGGTTACTCAGGCGTTGAGGTGAGAGTCAGCCCATCTACACAGAGATTATGATCATGGTGCCCAAGACCCAAAAGGACATCGCATTCGTGAGCTAACCGCCATGGTTCAAAAGCGTTTCAACTTTGTAGCCAACCGAAAGGCCCTTTAAATGATAAATGATTATAAAAACAGTCAGTTTTCTTCAAAAAAAATAATAAAATTTATTTTAAAAAATCGTATTCTCTGTACATCCCTGCTTTGTTTTGGGTTGCGCCAACAAATTAATGAAGAAAAAATTGCGTCAGAAATCGCGCTAGAATTCCGGTGGAAATTTTTTGCTAGTTCTTAATTCAATCCTATACCTATAACTCTTTCTTGAAATGGGGAATATTTCGGGGGGAATTTTATTTACGATAGCCCTTATTATATAGCGTATAACTTATGATCAAATAACTAATATTTATAGTTTCAATATATTTTCAGCTCTCTGCCCTATTATCTGTTTCATCTCATTCAGAATTCCTAAATGATGGAAACCGTGCCAATGTTGGCGTAATAGAAAAGGATAAATCAAAAATTGAGCCCTCTGGTGTTATCATAGGCCTAATTGGTGCCCGACTCTCTCGACGTGATGTTATGGAGTTTCAAGATATTGTCATATCAAAGTCCCAAAACACAGCTACAAATGGTTATGGAAACAAGTCATCAAACAATGAAACCAGAGAAAGTAATTACCGCCAAATATGGAATAATTTCTACGAAGAACAAGACTTCTTATTTGAACAAGTAACCAAAGATGGAAAACGTTTTGGCGATTCAAAAAATAAACTTGATATTTTCGATAATTTGATCATGAAGAAGCGTTATGCAATCTCATTTGACACACTCTTTCTGGAAAGTGAAGCGAGAGCTGCAGCTGCAGGAAAGAGCGCTTATATTCATGTTGTAGGCTTTGGACTAGGAGTTTGGAAAACAGCTCCTCAACAGGAAGAAATATTTTTATTGACTTGCACAGAGAGACTTAAAGAACTTATGCCGAAATTGAATCATGTGTCTTGTGTGCATTTTTCTTGGTTCCACGTGACGGAATGCGGAGAGTTAAAGGATGGGGGAATACTGAAATCCGATACTCATCCAGATGGAGGAATTCGGACATTTATTTCTAAGAGAAATCCAGCTGATAAATTGGTAAGTTTGGTAATTTCAACACTACCTATATGTATATTTGTTTACTTTGATGATTGTAATCTCTGAAAGTATATTTACTTTTAAAGAAAACAAATATTAGGGCATAAGCGAGCTCTGGCTTCCGAGAAGTGGATGGTTTTTGGGACGGTTTCTCATGAAAGTTATACTTTGAATGTCTGTTTACGTCTTTTTTTTCTCCGGCGGAAAATAGAGCTCATTGTCGAGAGTAGCAAAATACATGAATTAGTCGCTATAGTGGAAATATCACAATCACAAGCTGTGAGCGAAATGTAAAAAGCACTGCTACTGTTCAAGTAACGCTGTAAGCATATCTCCATATCATGTACCTAATGGCTCTCTCTATAATATTAGAATAAATGGTGTTTTTATAGTGGCAGATGTAAGGATAAATTTTTATACCGAAACATTATATAAGCTGGAAACATCCTTCAGCCCATAGTCTCTGTTACAATACAAGTATATGCTCTGCAAAATCAGTTTTGCGCAGCTATGCAGATATTTCTCAAGCTCACCATCACAGCTAATTTCACTGTGATAACGGAATCACAATCATTGCTAGAACTGTGATTTTAAATCATTACAGTAGGTACTATACTCTGTCCAACATAAATTGTCAGTACAGAGAAGATAGGTATGTTTGTCTCTCATTCGCACTCTTTTGTTTCCTGTAAGGTGTAACAAAAGCTCTTACAGAGTTGCCGCAGTAACATTTCAAACTTGCAAAAATGTGAAAGAATATTATGTAGGGTTACCGTCCTATTTTTTAGACTGAAATTTTTATTTAATTTCCCTTATTCTGTTGAGTTGAGCGCTGTTGGATCTACGTCAGATACAAATAGAAACTCACTGGCGGGTATACACATTTTATGCGGGGTTTCTCTCAATTTAGTATGTTGCAAAAATATGGCACGCTACTGATTTCTGAAAAGCTCTTCCATAAGACGTGTGCTGACCAGTCCTGCCAGATAGTGGTAAAGTTAACCTTTTCGTGGTAATTTCCAACTCGAATTTTCACGATATGGTAAAAAGGTTATATTTTCCAAAAAATGGGAAATTTTTTTTAAAATTCGTTTTCTCACTTGTTCTTATGAATTTATTCCATACTTTGAAAACGGTAATCTCACTGATTTCACATTTGTTTGTTTATCTACGATCCTATTCATAAAATCGTAATATTTAACATAATGTATTATTGATTCACAGTAAATTTGATTATTTTGTTAAATCATACATTTTTTGTTTACCATCTTGTGGTATTTTCCTTGAAAACAGTCTGGCAGCACTGGTACTGACAATTTATATTAAACAAAGTATAGCTATATCATGTATCATATTTCAGTTTTAAGATAAATCAAAATTTCCAAAATTCATATTATTGAAAAATGATTATTCATAACTTAATAATAAGTAATAATAATAATAAATAACTTTTTCTAATAGCCACGTCCCGAACATGAAAATAGTTTGTTAATAGTGTCATATGCCTGGGATGGAAATGCCTTACCCGGAAATGAATTTTGGATGGTAAATTTTATTTATTTATCAAATAATATAACTTAATACAAAACAAATACTTTTTTTTTTTCTTTAAGAAAATGCTTAAATCGACAGGAGATTCTTCAACTGCTTGTAGCACTCTCATCACTGAAATTCACAATCCACATATTAACTCTAAAATGGTTTGTGGCGAAAACCTTCACATAGCATCTCCCAAATACGGAATCTTACACGTCGCCGAGTACAGCAAGAAAATATTAAATTTATAAATATTTATATAAATAGGTTACAGATAATGTTGCATATTATACTTAAAATAAATTATATTCTATTATTTTGAATGGATGTGTGCTCCTTTTTTCTCTTAGAATCAGACTCTGATTTTTGATGTTGTTGTGATCTTCTCTTAGCACGACTCTGTCTCGGAGCAATACGTGTGTTATTGTTCATGGCTGTACTTTGCACTTCATTGTGGAATAGGAACGATGGGCCAGGAGTTGATTCATCTGGTACTTCAATTTTAATTTCATTTGGTTTTAATTGTGGAACGATCATGAGAAGGTTATTTGTAGTTCCTTGTGCGTTATTTAGCTGGGTTATGGATCGTTCACATTTTACATGGAACTCTTTCATGCCATTAATTGTAGACTTATCATTGTTGTTTGGCTCATTCTCTTCGGCGTATTTTAGTTCCTCCTGTTTCTGCCATTCCAGGACACTAGATAATAATTTGATGTACTTTATTGCCATCCGAAGTATTTCATTTTTAGATAATTTTTTGTCCGGTGGATGCGTTGGCACCAATTTCCGCAACTCGGCAAATGCACCTGACACATTTTGTTGACGCCAGCGTTCCCGGGTATTGGTAAATACTTTTCGTACAATGACTTGACCATTCTTTAGTATATGAGCACCAGGAGAAGTACTTTGAATAAGAGGCTGAAGGATATTGTTTGAAGGTGAGAGTCCTAAGCCTAAAAAAAATAAAAACAATTACGCTAAAGTCATAAAGTATATATGTATGTAAGTTGCTATACCTCCGTTTTGATGGCGAAAATCTTCATCGTCGCTGTCGTTGAGCGAAAAGTCAGATAGCTCTCCATCAGAAATAGACTCTGTTTTGGCATGGCTTCCATTAAGCGATGCTGTGGACTTTCCTATTGATAATATATCTTTCGGAGACGTCGTTAGTCTGACGTTATTAGAAGAACGCCCACTAATAGGTCCATTGCTATTAGTGGTTGAATATAGATCTGTACTACTGTTTATGGATGAGGTCGAGCTTCGATCATCGTTTTCCGGTTGCCACTCCATCGCTGAAATAATAAAGTCGGTTTTCATTAATATGCAGCTAGTAAAGAATGTAATTTTGCATAGAAGTTATAGTCAATTCCTGTAAGTATATTAAATTTATCAGGCTAATATCTGAGAGACCTTAAGACCACTTGCTATTGATCAGTCAGTGCATTATCATCAGAACATTAAAAGATATTGACAACCTATTTGTGAGATTTCTGCAGAAACAGTTTGAGTTATACAGAGAAATGTTTGTCGAAATAACCCAGCAAAAAATTTTATAAGGTATGTCAGGCTAAGGTGTAAATAAGGTATAGACAAAAAAAATAAATCTTATTTAATACCCCTAATAAGACTGAAATAAGACTTATTGCAAGGTGTATATAAGAAAAACAGCCCAGACAGGACAGGAAGGAACATTTTTGCAAATGAACGGCACTATATGACTTCATAATTCTTATAGACGCCTTATAGTAAGGCATACATCAGGTATATTAGTGCTGATTCGTCATTTGTGTGTGGATAGTTGAACGAAGCGGACAAGTTTTTATAGTTATAAAATGAAAATAAAGTGAATTTTAAAATAAGAAAAACTGGCGGAAATTAACTTAACGGCCGGAAAAACATGAGGCCAATTAGCGCCTTCAAATTTTCCCGGTCAACGCTCCACGGTAAGTTTATATCGATATTTGATTTAATTACAAGATTCTAAAATATTTATCTTTATTTAGGCTCCGTAAATCAATTTTATTCGTCCATCGATGATATGTTAAGGAGGCGATTAAAAAAGGAAAAAATAGATCGGATCAACGCAAGCATAAGTTTTAGTTTGAGTAACAAAAAAAAATTAAATAAAAGTTTTTTCAATTAAATAAGATAGCACGTCTTTTATTTAACTGATAATAAGTCTTAAATAAGGTATTATTTAATACTTATTTTAAGCGAAAAAAGAACTTATAATAAGCCTTAAGTAAGGTTTTATTTAATGCTTATGCTAAGCAATAAATAAGGTATGTTAAAGGTATGTCAACGTATACCTGATTTCGTAGGACATGGCTTGTGTTAGAGTAAGGTATAAAATAAGGTATGTTGTATGCGATTTAACATCCCTTACTAATAACAACTCTTACATGCTAAGGAATAAAATGCACTAAAAAGCTTATGCTTTTTACTGGGTTAGTTATAGTAATAATTGAGAAAACGATGTAGAAATTTGAACCCTATACTGATCGAGTAATTCGTAAAATAGAACCCCGAACCATCGGGGTCTGAAATTTTAAAAAAATGATTAAAAAATTAAAAATTATTTAATTGAAATTTCACATTGGACCCATGAACATCTCTGGACATGGCTCTCCGTTATATCGAAGAAGATGTATCAACCTAAACTAACCCGGCAGCGGTGGCCTATATGTCTGTAAGACAGGTTTTTTCTTTATTCAAATAACGTTTCTTCCCGCGATCAATTTTTTGTTTTAAAAACACATATCTAAAAAAAAAACATATGAAAATGCTACAATCCGTCTAGAGCGGATCATGTGATACCGTATCCTTTTTCTATATAGGAGTACATGTATAGCTCCTTTTTCCACAAAAAAAAGTTTTTTTTTTCAAATCTCTTACAAAACTACGCCAAAACATGAATTTTCTAAAGAAGTGGGCGTGGTAGTGGGCGGATTTTGAAATATTTTATTTTGTTCCTAAGTAGTGATAATATTCTAATGAAACCGTCGAAAAAGAGATTTTTGATAAAAAAAACGCCCCTAAAATGTAGGCGTAGCTATACGTAAGACATGTATGTAGATATGTAGAGGGATGGAATATCTACATATTTACTTAAGTAAGTTTTATCGAGTTTCATGTAAAATTATTGAAAAAAGTGAATTTTTCCAAAAGTGGGCGTGTCAGAGGGCGGATTTTGAAAATGTTTACACTTGTACTGCTTCCTTTCCCAAGGACCTCGCCTGGCTACTGATAGTGATCATTTATATATATACACTTTATGTGATCTATCTTTAATATTTCTCTATGTTACAAACTATGTATCTAACTAAATATACCCTTAGGATAGAGTATAAAAAAGAGGCTTAAGTAGATTCGTTCAAACCCATCATCGCTTTGAGAAAGCTGTCACCAGTAAGAAAATTTACGTCATTCTACATAACAACCTTGTCAGCATATGGAGTACTATACAGCTGAAACTGGACTGAATCGGCAGCCTACAGTTCCCAAGTTTTCCTTTCAAATAAATAATATTGCCTCAAAGCATCAGTATTCAACATCAAGTCGTGAAAGGACGAACGTTTATGAGCTGCTGTTCTGTTACCTCAAATATTTCCAGCCATGGATGTTTGGGAAAAGAGAGAAGACGAACAGATGTGGTACCGGTGCACATTGGCTTTAGAAATTTAAAGACTGTAACGATAAGGAAACACAAAGCCTCAAAGATTTTTTATACCCTATCCTAAGGGTATATTAAGTTTGATACATAGTTTGTAACATAGAGAAATATTGCAGACAGACCCCATAAAGTATTTATATAAATGATCAGTATCAATAGCCGATTCGATTGAGACATGTCCGTCCGTCCGTCCGTCTGTCACCTGTTTTTGGGCCTTAAATTTTGAGCTAGGACAATGAAATTTTGTATACGAAGCCTTTGGATATCGGGACAGAACAAGTGTAAAAAATTTTAAAATCCGGCCACTGTCACGCCCACTTTTAAAAAAAATCATCTTTTTTCACTATTTTCATATGAAACTCGAAAAAACTTACTCGAGCAAATATGTAGATATCCACTAAATCTACTAATTGTCTATACATTGTATATGGCCACGCCCACTTTTTAGGGGCGTTTACTTCAAAAATTATTTTTCTAGTAAAAATATAAGTTTATAGGGCAAAATAGAAAATTTTGTGAATACATTTTCCACCGGCCACTGAAACGACCAAATAAGATAGGGATAGGGTATCATACGATCCGCTCCAGGCGGATTGTAGCATTTTTCACTGGTTTTTTAAACGATAAAATAAAGGAAGGCACTAGTCATTTCTACGGTGTTGAAGGGAAACCGAGTAGCTCACGATGTCTCTATCAAATATAAGTTTGATAGAGCATTTATGTGGTGAATATTAAACTTGAAGCTATCCAATATAATGTGTGTTGAGCGTCCCAAAAGATAATCTCTAAACCAAAGACAAGAATCTGATGACAAACATTGTCAATAGTCTTTGAAATATCAACGGCAAGCATCTTTATTTCGCCGAAGTGGTAGAGAGATTAGTTCCGATTCTATAGATAAAATATGCAATCCTGGTGGACGTGGTACTACTAAAACCATACCGCCGGTTATTGAGGAGTTACAATGTACTATCCTTTCCATGATTCGCCTTTTTAGGGACCGATTAGGCAAATAAGTAGGTCGGAGAGAGTAGCTTTCACAGAGGTTTTGTCAGGGGGAAAGATCACAGAGGGACCAAGGGATTTGTGTATGTTAAGAGAACACCTACAACTGAAATCGACAGAGCGAAATAAATCAATAAGATAAATAGATATCTTTATTGTAGCTAGAATAATACCTTTCTTTTAGACTAAATTACACTTAGTTACAGAGATATTTGGATGTGATGCAAATTTGCACTATTCAGTCTGTGGTTATACGGGTATTAGCGTCTCGATATTCTTAGATTTGAATCCAAAAATATATTCAATTGAGCCAAGCGTATTGGTGACTGATGCTGCTAGAAAAACGTTCTAACAGTAGTGGTCCGATTACAAAAAAAACATCGAACACAATAACTTTGGTTCCTTAAAAAACCTAATAACAATGAAAAATTCACAAACACCAAACACCTCTGAGGAGACATGTCTATTTATGTGGACTAGATTATAGATAACCTATCTAGTGAAATATTTCTCGCCAATGATCTTCACTTTTAGTCCATTTAAATCAGCGGGTGCGGATGGCTCTAACCCCCTACTGATATTCAACCCAAACCCTAGGCTACATACCTGATAGGTGGAAAGAGGTTAGAGTAGTTCCGATCTCACTGAGGCTGAGGTTTTTTCTTGAAAAGAATAGAGAAAAAATAGTTGAACATTTTATCCATAGTCTTGATCCCTTACATGCACACCAATAAATGTACGTTACGCACCAAACAGATTAGTCCTCAGAGACTGCCATTCACAGTCTGGTATCAAAAATCGCTGTTTTCAAAAGAGCCTATGTATTGAGCGTTTTAGAGCAATACCCCCTATGATGCGATCAGCAAGGCTGTACAAAGTAAAGCACTGAGTATAGACTCGATTTTATTTATGTATGCTACGGAGTAGGAAAATAAATTTAGTGTGGAGGAACGCAAGAAACTATTTTGACCACCTGAAGCAGTTCAGGGGAAGGTACTGTCTCCCAAAAACCTTAACTGGAACTCGCAAATTGACAACGTTACCAACAAGACCACTATACGAAATGATAAGGTGGGTTGAAAGTCGATATGATGTGCTGGACGACGTATGCGACAATCCTGAGGGGTGATCACACACAAGCCATCTAAGTACCTATTTCTAAAAATATTCAGAGAAACCTCATTTTTCAGATAACAGATACCATGCGTAAAAGTTTCCAATTCTCCAGGAGTGTTTTCGTGGCCAATGGTGATCGCTAATAATGGAGAAACAAAGATCAAATTTCAAATGGGGCTGGATCAATCCGCTTGACAGTCTTGCGTACGTAAACCAGGTCACTATAGCTTTGATCATAGAACACGAAGGCTTCAAGGGGTATGAACAGGCAAACTGATTGACAAGAAGCGTGCATGTCGGCCACTTGTCGGACGCGAACCATGTTTCGAAGTAGATAAAAGAGTGGGAAGCCAATAAGAACATTGAGCCAACGAAATGGCCCTAAGACAAGCGAAAAAGTTTATAAATAAGAGCTATTTAAATTTGACAACAAACTACATCTATTAACTCTCACTTATTAAATACCGGACATTTCCCGCTCAAGTACCATCTGAACAAAATGCAATAACACTGCGGATTACAAAGTTCTTCTTCTTTAACCAAACGGCAAACATACGTATCTAGGTACATATATATGTTAGGTTTTAGCTTTGCCTGGAGTGTGCATTCTCTGGGCAATCTCGCCTGATGCACCAACAGTAGTCAGTCATCATATGTACATCCCATCTACCTTGGTGCCTAGCTTTCGAGCGAATCCACCGCCCTGCTCATCGCTGACTGCACCTAGATTTTGCGGGAAGGCAGCAGAAAATAAAACTTGGTGCTCATGTTACAACCAAGCATTTTGAAGCTATCTCAAAGCTGCTGGACAATTTTTGGGTAATTTTCTGCTTGCGTATTCCCAAGAAAGTTTTCGACAACGTTTTTAAATGCTTACCAAGCATTCTTTTGGAGTTCTGTCATAGGCCCAATAAAATGTTCAATCAGCTGAAATCAGCTGAAAGTTTAACTTAACAGATTTTTTTTAAATTATTTCTCGGTGTTATCAAATACTAACATATATGTAGGTATGTCGACTCCAATAACAAAGAGGGCAGAACATATTCTTTGTGGATGCCCTGACGCCGCAAAGAAACGAATACTCCACTAAGTAAGAGTTTCTGTTAGCTCAGTTAGCTTGGCTTTTGGTTAAGCTGTATACTGTGATTAAACATCCAATCATCGGTGCATTTGTATATAATAACATTGCATTTGTAAAATTGAAGACATATGCTTGTCAACATGTTTTATATATATGACGAAATAATTTCGTCGTAGAACATAAGCCGGATGAATAGGTACTTGCCTAATTGTAATATAGACCCTTTTTTCCTGGAGACGAGCTTAGACTACCAAATAGATATGTATATGTACAGCGGTGCAGGGTTTTCGAATGGCCTTCAGATACTTCTTCTTCTTAATATGGGCCTTAACCTCCTTTTAGCTCGGTCTTTAGCCACTAGCCTCCAGTTGTGCACTCCAAGTTGGTCGAGGTCTCCTTGAACTTGCCCGTGCCATCTGCGGCGAAGAGGTATCCCTCCGAATTTGATTCAAAGACTCGAAGACGCCTTCAGATACGCATAAGTAATAAACAGTTCCCACCAAAAGCAATAGGATACAAATTGTGACAGAAGGATTTATTCGTCTCACGACCGAAAGTACAGATAGCTTTGATAGCTACATAAATCAATATTCTAAATTAAATCATATGTTTCTTCTCAAATTTGTTTAAAGAACGATTGCTAAAACAAAATATATTCACGTCTTTAACATTAAATAACCATAATATGTCTTCGAATGTACGAATATGTAAAAGTAACCAGTTCTCTGTGTTTAATTCTCTTAAACTTTCTTCTTCAGCTCACAAAAACACTATGCACTTACCAGCTTAAGATGTATTATAATTTAAAAAACAACACACTCACTTTGTGGAAGTAACAAATCGAACTGAGGCAATGATATGCGACTTTTAGTTTTACTTTTTAAAAAAAAATAAAAAGCACAAGATGTGATAACAGCAATAAACGGAGCAAAATAAAAAAAAATTCCCTTGCGAAGAAAATGTGCAAAATTATTTTAAAAACTAATTTCTCATATCAAATATGCGGATAAAATAAGCACTTTAAGATTTTTTCCCATCACCCACACTAATATTGTTTTATTTTATCTCTAAAAATGCTATAAGAACTGTTTAGCTCGAGACAGACTCTTCAAATGTACCAGTTAAAGTAATTTTTTCCTTTGAACTATCCATATTGCCAAGGACACGCCTTTCAAGGGGGCGGAGTCATTGAAATCCAGAAATCCACCCCTGGTGTCCTGTCAAAGAAAAAATCCTCATAAAGCAACCCCTAGTCAGTCACTGAGAATGGGACTGGGTGCAATTCTTAAATTAATATTAACTAAAAAGTCAACTTCTGAAATGACGAAGGCAAAAGCAAAATCTCGGATTTATATTTTAGCGATTATAAGTACAAAGTCACCGAAAGAACGATGTTGATATCTATTTAAGAGAATTGTTTGTTATTCATTATGTGATTAGGTGTCGTTGAAGTCGTGTGCCATTTTAATGCGACACGTGACTATTTTTTTTTTCAAAAGCATATTTATCTGTTTAGGATGCAATGAAATACGAATTAAGGTTTTAGTAAGGAAATCAATAAAAAAAAACGTAGGTATTGAGGGTACTTATCTCTTCTACTGCAGACATGTGCAAATGGTCGACTAATATGGTTAACTGGAGTTAGCACTGCGGTAAATTGGTATTCAATTAATCGATATAAGTATAGGTAAGGGAAAATATCTATTGCCTAACCGGTATCAGGTAGGTAGGTAGAGTGGTGGTTCAGATACTGAACCCAATTTGTGCACCGCTTTGATACCACAAACTCGCGCTAACCTATTTACAAAGGATGTTATTGGATGTAATTATAAGCAGCTAAAGAAAGATGTCTCCAATCTTTAATTAAACTATCTCGTTGAGATCCTCGAAGAGGGGTTTCCCAACCATAGGCAGCCAAGCATGTGTCAGGGCCGAACACATGCAGAGGAAGTGATACAGAGATTCTCTCATTAGTATCCCTACAGCTTGTACAAATGGAGTTATGCGGGATACCAAGCCTAGTCGTATGTTCTCCGACTGGCCAAAGACCCGTAATTACAGCTACAATTCTAGCGATATTCGGTCTTGATCTGCAAAGTAGCTCGCTTGACTTGTGTTTATTATAGCTGGGCCATGTCTTTCTTGATATGGAGCAGCTAGTAAGACTATTCGACTTGTGATTCGCAAGCTGGACCATGTGAAGATATAGGCAGCTCTTAACAAAGTTAAGCGAACAATCAGCAGTTTCCGCTAGAGAACCATCAAGGGCAGATCTCCCTCTGGCCAGCTCGTGGGCTCGTTCGTTGCATTCATAATTACTATGTCCCGGAACCCAGATAAGGGTAATTCTCAAGTGGATAATTAATCACCAGTTTCGAAGAAGTGGAAACCGCATTAATGGCCTCCATAGCGGCTTGACTATTAGTATAAATGGCAATATTTCGATTGGATGTATTCATTTTTATTAATTTACTTTATATTTATTTTTTAAAACGCTTAACTTGAGCAATAAGCCACTAGTTCATAGCACTTCCAAACAAAATACTATATAAATATTACTGATAGTGATGGTGACGACTTTGACTATTGTACCCGAACAAAGACGGGATTCTGGAATTTGACTCGGGAAAAGAAAGACCGCAAAATACCAAATTTCTCCAGCCAGAGAGTTACGCCCCAAGGGCTCCTCTGAGAATGTCAAGGTGATCTTCTATAATCAACTAAGCGGAGTCTTCCACACGACATCGAAAGGTTGAATGCCAATTTTCTTGTAATAGGTAGCAACATGTTTGAGGACAAATCCTGCCACAAAGTCAGTTGTATTCTGTCCATGGATACCTGATCCACGAACGAAAACAACTGAAAGGCCGCATGGCTACCTCCTCAGCAAGGGGAGCGAGCAGGAGGCTCTATGTATACCACATGAAGATGAGAGAAGTACAGCGTAGTATAAACGCTATAGAATCACCAAGGATCTGACAGATGATCGCAGCTTCAGCCAGTATTCGGTGAAAAGCCTAGCCTTGCTCAGTTCGAATGAGGATCAGATCAGATCAAGAGATGAAAGGAACATTTTTCTATGGTTTTGAATCGTGTATTAGCTAGCGGTATGCTTTCAAATCAGACGGAGCTGCCGAGGTACAAATTTCCCGAATATGTACCACGACCCCCAGTAAGGACGATATCACTACCACAATCAAAGCACTTTAAATCAACAAGGCGGTAAGACTTGACGGTATTCCCAACGAGCTCTTACGAGCAACGCAACAACATCCGCTAAGCTACTGTTCCTTCTAATAGGAAGAGTTTGGGAAGCTCAGAACTTTTTAACGAGTGGAAGAAGCGAAAGATAATGATGCTTTCTAAGAAAGGCAATTTAATAATACTGGGGCTATGAGAGTGACCATCAACATCACAGGAAAGCTACAAACATTCGTTCTCTACCAGAGAACGGGTCAGGAACCTATAGGCACGATCATCCAACAACGAATGTGGCAATGGATTAGTCACACGCTCCGAAAAGGTGACAGTTCTATGGCTAACCTTCAGGGAATACAGGAGGTTAATAAGTAAGTAAGTAAGCAGACACGCAACGAGACCAGGCCTTTTCGCAAACGACTTTTGCAGAAGCTTCAGGGATTAAGAAGAGAAGGGAATTTTACCTTGGCAGGCACAAGGCTGCTATCACCTAAAAGAAAACTTCAAAGGAGTTTTCTACTATAACTTACTTAGGTGATCTGGCTCGGGCCACTGGTATTTCTTCTAAAAGCACATGGAAGTCCGGTGTAGGAATATTATTAACTTTAGCAAAAAAATTTCAAATCCTCTAAGGCTAGACAGCTTAAAGAGCCGGACAAGGGCGAATTTTGTTAGGCAAATAAGATTCCATTTGCAGCCAATTGCATACTGGAGAGAACGAAAATGCAAATGATGGGTTTAGGAAGAAGCAACAGTATGCTATACGAGTACAAGCACATTATCCCCAAATGCGTCAAAAGTTCTGAAGTAATCTTGCCGTAGAATCAGAAACAATCAACAGCACAATGAGCTAGAGCACGGATGATAACTGGAACAAACGCTTACGCCAGTAAGTAAAAGTCACAGAAAGATTATCGCTCCATATGGCTATTCACAAACACCAGGAAGCATATCTATAAGTGTACAGGAATGAGTTCTCCGGTTGAAGCAATCCATATTAATAGTACAGCATCAAGTAGCCCATAAGTTCATAAATAACCCCTCGAAACTTTTCGATAAATGCAATAGTTTAAATTTTAATTAAAAATAAAAATATGCGAAATCAAAAAATACCTCCAAGTTAATGCATCGAACTCTTTTTAGGCATTCCATCAAGAGTTTGCTTTATTTTATGCATGCACTACAATTGTTTGTTTATTTATTTATCGTTTTATTTCTTGGAAGCGATATTAATCAAAATGAGATAACTTATCGACACTTTGCTTTTTAAATCAATTTCAGATTGAAAATAAGAAAAACAAAAAAAAAGTACGATAGTAAAAATGTTTCTTTTAATTAGATGGATTACCAAAAATATGACGCAAAGGTACCTATACATATTCGCATGTAACCAAAGGTCAATTTTAGACTAAAAGTGAATCGCACTTATCTTATATCTACTGTTCATATGATGCCACGGAGGATATCTAGCGGTGGGGGTGAGTTTTCGACCAGTCCAATAATCGCATTAACACATAACCACAAGTCGCACGCACCCACTAATATCGACAATGCCCAAAAGAGTCTTGTTCACTCAACCAAATATCCTTCAAATTAATTTTAAGCACAACCCGCACGTGTCTTGCGACAAATAGCGACAAAATTAACGCAGGGAAAGTATTTTCTGATAAGACCTTGGTGTGATTTTTTAATCCTTCTTTCCTTTTGCCTTTGGGTAATAATTTCGGAGTTTTATAATCTCTTTTAAGAAAAGACGTGTTGTTCTAGAAAATCTTACGCTGATTTGTTTTGAAACTTTTCGGCCTTAAAAAATAGAGTGACCAATTTTCTTTCTTTTGATTCTTTGATTAACATTAAATAGGGATGAATTCATTTACCTTGTTTCCGAACAAATTAGTTATTTGTAACAATAAACAAATTGAATAAATAGTTTTCAAAATAAACTTTTCTTTTATTTTCATTAACTTAACACAATAATAATATAAAAAAAAAAAAAAAACAATATAAAAAAAATGTTGTCTTAAAATATATCAAGTCTTTTCTTTACGTGTTACAACACCAATAAAACTTAAATTTAACTTATTTTTATATCTTTAACACATACATATTTATATTAAGGTATCCGATGTTTTCTTTTAAAGGGTTTCGATATTATTTTTAGAATGCGGAATTTTAGAACAGTACGAAGTCGAATAAACTTTTTTTTCAGGATTTTTAAAAAACCGAATTATAAAAAATACGATACGCTCCCCGTTCAAGTAATACACTGATAATATGATTTTTATTAAAAATCGCCACTCCAGTCATCGACGTATTCTCCATTACTTAAACTCCTTTCAAAGGATCTGATTCTTCTGTACCACTCTGGATCATTTTCCGATGCAGTTTTGGAGCGACCAGTCTTATTTCGATACAAGTACTCTGCAATACCATGTCCTTTTACTCCATCTACAGTACACGAAACAAACTGGTTGTATACCTTAGACTCCCAATCACCGCCTACATATCTAATAGCACACTCCTCTGATTTTATTTGAACAAAGAACTTGCGCTCTTGAGTTTCAACGATAAAATTTTGATGATTTGGTGGAACTCCTTTCTCCCCATAGGAGTATAATTCAAAGTTGCTGCCACTTATGGGTGTGTATCCCCCCTTATGACAACAAACATATCCCACCTTCAACGATGAAAGGAAAAACGACGGTTGACTTAAAATACCCACCACTAAATTTGTGCCATTGTCAAGGAAAAGAACGAAGTAGACGTATCTGTATATGGAAGATAGGCAGCGTTCAGTCCCAAAGCTGTGATCCCGAAAAGCACGCAGATTAAGCAAAATTTTGTCCTCATCCCCCAATTGAAATGATCCCTTTAGTTCACCAGATTGTTCGTAGTGAGTTCGATTTTTCAGAATTTGATCAACGTTTCTAACCATATGGAAGAACTGATCATCCCAAGCTTCTCGGGCTACGGAGTCAGCAATAACAGAGGAACTGAGATCTTTATTATAGTCAAAATGTTCAATCTCTGAAGAGAACTCTCCGTCGAATTTAAAAGCAAATTTTTCGGCTCCCTGTTTTACTTCACCATTGTAAATAACTTTCCACCGACGCATGTGTTCCACAGGATATATATTAAACCCTTCCGCCAAAAATCCTTCGCTCTCGGTCTGACCATCCGTTGTAAAATGCACCATATCGGGGAGATTAGGTGACGAAAATAGTCCACGTTTTGGTATCCATAAATAAAGAGCCGCCTTTATAATGCCTCTGCGACGTCGTTCTACAGTGATGATGAATTTGTATCCTTCCTCATTGGCTCCAACGAAGGACACAACGTCGTATGATTTTGGATTACTAGACAAAATTTGCGGCTTATCCAATGACTGGAGGTACTTTGGTGAATTCAATTCTTCCTCATGTTCATAGAAAATTTTTTTCCGCCAATAATGCAGGAACTTCAATGCTAACGAATATTTTAGGCGATATAAAATCCCTTTTGTGGGATAAATACCGAAGATACGTTTCGATTTTGTACGAAGTAATAAAATAAATGCAGCAACGAATGTCGATATAAATGCTAGACTGATTACAATGCTTGTAGCGAGATACATTGTGCTTTTTGTTCGAAACGCGTTACTTGAAATTATATTTATTACTGACAACGGTCTCAGCAAAGACTAGGGAAATATAGGCTGATAGGTGGATTTCCCTGCTGGTGATATAGATATATTTTCTAAGATTGGGATTTCTACAGTAGATTATATAAATTGAGTTTGATTACATTTGAAAAAGATAACGCGAAAAAAATCTTCAAGTGTTTATTATGTATGTACATATATCTTTAAACGTGTGTTATTGCCACTTTAAGCTTTGCAATTGATGGACCAAGGTTATGTCAAATAAACCGTTGTCATTTGTTGAGATTGAAAGCAAAACAAAAAAATAAATAAATATTAGGCCGTAAGCAGCCCATAGAGGGCCAAGGCCTAGCTTCTCACAGCTGTACGTATTGTGCGTGGTATACATTTCTGTACGTACAGAAGGGACCTACAGTTTTATGCCGTATCCGAAGGGCAGGGGGGTTTTTGAGAAGCTTTCTCATGACAGTAAATACTCTTGGATGTCTGTCGGACGCTCGCAAGAGGTGGGGCCGTGAAAAAACTTAGGTGGTAATTTCCTGGATTCAAACTCGGAACCGATTGCGCAGTAGAACGCACTAACAAAACCACTGACACAATATATGCTCCAATTTGAAGATGAAATAAACTTCCTATAACCAAAGTATATAATCCACAGGATTTTTGATAAATTGGTTTATTACTTTACGAATTTTTGGAAAATAGTTCTCTTTATCCATAAGATATTAGGTCGCGTACTTTTTACACTAAAATTCGTAAATTATCAAATTTCAAAGAGTGGGGTAAAATTCTCCCAGCTAAAATTACGAAAAAGTAAACGAACGGGTTGAACAAGAAAGAGTTGAAAATACACTGGTTTGACAGTTTTCATAAACCATAAACCGTAGCATGGGGAAATTTCTTTCTCTCTCGTGAGCACTCTCTTCAGCGAAAAACTACGAAAATTCTCCGAACGAGAACAGCTTTTCGTAGAAACTCGTAAATTTTCGTAAAAATTCGCTGTTTTAGGAGGGTACGCGAACGGACCTAATATAAGCTCCAATTTGAAGATGAAATAAACTTCCTATAACCAAAGTATATCACGCACAGGTTTTTCATTTTTTGGTGGTTTATTATTTTAATTGTTAATTTTTTCACTTTTTGTTGCACCATATTTCGTATTCTGTAATACCAGCTTTGATCCCAACCGAATTGTTTTGGCCAAAACTCAAGTTTCTTTCGCGGAACGAAAGATATAAATTGACAGAAACTAAAGAAGGGAGAGATCAGGGAGAATAGACAACTCAAAAAAAGCATTTCACAGCTTTTTACAAATAATGTTTGTTTCTTTTTCTTATAATTTGGTTTTTTGTATCATTTTTCCACTCTGACTTCATGAAGCTGCAATTGTGGATAAGGGTAAATATTATGACATTTCCTCTACGCACAAGGGAAAAGTGTCAAATTAGGACTCTCTCTCTTTCGATTAGATTCTAATTCTAGCTCGATACTTCAATTCGGTTACAGCGACACGTCGGATCGAAATTCTGTCTTAATACGGTAATATATGTAAATATATGTATGAGCTACGATTTATTAAACATTGCATGGAAGGCCTAACTATAATTGCATACAAAAGAGAGTGTCATAAATGAATATAGATTCTGCTCGAGTACGGTCAAAATCTGCGCATATTTACATATAATTGCATACAGCAAACACGCAGAATCTCCTCATGCTCAGCGTCCCGTAATATAGGTACATAATTAATATACATATGTATAATCATTGTATATAAATCTAGATTTATATACAATGGTATAATCCAGAATTTTGAAGATCACATGAGTGACCTATTCAAATATATGTATCACACTGATGCAGCGTGACTTCGATAAGATTCAGCGATATCACGACGAATGGAAGCGAAAAATAAATTTCGAGAAATCTAAAACCATTTTGTTCAGAAAGTCGTTGCCTGCGTCCTCTAGGGATACCAAGAAGAATTGGCGAACGTTTTCTATCTTTTCGGAACACAGATGCCCATTTACAGGTCAAAAGTGGTCAGATATTGCTCAGCCAATTGCTCGCTCATAGAGATATAGAAACTACTTTATAGCAGCCAACTTGATGCAAGGGTGAAAGTAATCTGCTACTCGTACGTGACCCTTAACATAGGAGTTACCGGGATGGAAAGTATTCAGGTGGTTTCGAGGGCCCAAACCGCCTTCGGGTTTGCCTTTACCTATTATAGTATATTCCAATTAGATATACTACCTAAATGTATTGGCTCATTGTGATCTATAGCCATCTAGCTCTCATTCTGTCAAAAATTACATGCCTTTCTATGAACTATTGCTCGTGGTGACCTCAATGATTTCTGGTGGAGACGCGCTCTAATAATAAAATGCGCACGGGTAATTTCCCAAAATCAAACCTAGGAATATCCAAGAAAATTTCAAACAAAGCAAACATAAGATTACATTTTTTTATCAATAATAATAAACCCACTCAGCGAGAAATACGAAAGGAATCTTTTTCGCAGCGATTAAGTCTGATAAGTTGAATTCTCGACTTGTCTAATACATATGTACACATGCACATACATGCAAACAGGTTGGTATTTATTGTTTGACAGTAGATTGCACATTTGAAAAAATGCTACTCTTCAATTTATTATCAATATCGAGATAATGATTACGTATGAGGGGTAATACGTAGATATATATGTTTGGCCTAGACTAAGCTCGTTAAAATATAACATACAGTTGGGTATAAAACTGTTTTCATCGACTGTTTAAATCTTACGGTACCGAAAAAACATTTCTGAAACAAAAAATGTTTATACTCAATTACTTTAATTCAAACTCGTTTCACCAGCTCTTAAATTGACTTGGGAATTTTTGTTATGATATCTATCGCAACTGTTGGAAAGGTTTGTAATAGATAGTGTGTTCCATGTTGTCACCTGCCCTGCGTACTCCCAGCTCCAGCGTATCTCTTTGTTAAGATCCGGTGCACGTTTAGACGAGCGAAGAAGAGCTGTTTCCAAATTGCACAGAGCTTAAGTTTTTTCTAAACGCAAAGCAACACAACTGATGGTATCCCGATTCGGAAAATCACCTGGTGGGGATCGAGACCAGTGTTAGCAAAGTGAGTTACTGCAACCACAAAATTGCTCAATGACCTGCAAATATTAACGAGTATACATTTAGACTTTTACCCATATAATTACGCGTAACTAATTGGAATGAGTTATTTGCGAGTTGCTAATGTAAATTATTGAAAATACCTAAGATCCGTTCGCATTCTTTTTACACTAAAATTCGTAGATTATCAATTTTCGAAGAGTGGGGGTAAAATTCTCTCAGAGAGAGCTAAAGTTACGAAAAATTAAACGAACGGGTTGAACAAAAAAAAGTTGAAAATACACTGGTTTGACAGCTTTGACAGTTTTCATAAACCAGCCTATAGATATTTCTTGCATTAAGACTTAAGGCTAGTTTCATAGCATTTTGTAGATTGTGTTATACATAAATATTAGGTATGTTCCCTTACTTTCTGCACTAAAAATCGTAAATTGTCAAATTTAAAAGAGTGGGAGCAAAAATTCGAAAAGTTATGGAACACGTAGAGTAACAATTGTTACCCACGACTTCCATTAGTGATTTTAAATAACACTTACCCATTTTAATGAGTTAGAATGTCTGAGGAAACCCTTCAATTTTCATTTGATATCCTTTTTTTTCAATTTTTCATTGCTAACACGAATTCCAATCAGAAAAAAAATTCCAAATTTGACAGTTCTAACAATTCTTACCAAGAGAATTTAGTTGGGATTAAGCATTCGTTACTTTTGTCATGAGGGAAAATGTTTTACTCTCAAGTGTTTTCCCTCTTTTACGATTATTTTGGATAAGGAAACGGAGTTGCACTAGAATTCGTAACAATTTATACGAATTTGTACGCATTTTTAGGCAAGGGAACAAACCTATTGGTGCTGTTTATTACACGTCTGGTTGCACAAAACGTTGTTTCTTACGAATGTTAACGATAATTTTTCCAATTGAGGTGGATCGTTTTTGGTTATCCGAAGCTTGTGCTTCTCCCGTAATTTATATGGTAAAGCAGTTACGACCTTGGACGAAGTAACGGCTGAAGAACCGACATCATTACTCAATAGGATATCTCTACTCCAATCGCACACACTGATTTTGTCCCAGAGGCCGATAGATTCGTTAGCGACAAATCTGTCATCCCGGAACAAAAGTATTCTAGCAGCTAAATTAGCGAAGTGTTGGGAACTCGGCCAATAATAGGAACCGACTTTGCTTATGCGTATATTAGTTTTACCCCGTTTCTTACTTAACAATACATATCCCTCTTCTATCAAGTCAGTTTTAACCCGAGGTAATTGTACCCTACTAAAACAGTAAATTTTTACGCAAACTTACTTGAGTACGTGAAATTTTCGTAGTTATTCACAAAGGAGATAGCGCACGACAGAGTCAGAAATTTTCCCATTCAATGATTACTTTTTCGTAATTTTAGTTCTCAAAGTTCTCTCTTAGAATTTTGACATAGATATGTATATTTCATCTCTACTGTTAAATGTAATAGATTTTCATCAAATTGACAATCATCGAGCTGCTTATTTGTACGGATAGCAACGCGTACATAAGCCTGAAGATGTCAAAACATTTTACCCACCCCTCAAAAATCCAACTTACCTTTCCCGTGTTTATGGCTCTTTGAAGCCCCTCGCGATTTTTTTTATTAATTTTTCTGCTAATCCAACACATGGAATGTATAAATCTACATAAAATCTCATGAAATGAATTGTTCGGGTACTTCTAATTGGGTGATTACAATAACTAAATCGCCATATTGACCGCCAAACCCTCGATGAAAAGCAGAAGCTCTTTTTTTCGCTCCTAATCTCATGCAAATTATGTACTGAATTTCTTTAAAGAAAAAAAACCCAGTCAATATTAATAAATACCATGGACCCGATTTGTGAGCAAAAAATTGCATTCCTGCAAAAGTATATCCCATATTTGGCGAATCTAATCAAGCTCTTGGCCAACGACAGCGAAAAGGAGGGTAAATTGGCTCAAATGCAATTGCTGTTCGATTTATTAAACAAGCCGGACAATAGGTAAATTGTGTTGCGAGTACTTGCGAGCCGACATCGAGTTTCATTATACCTTGTTTATTGTCAATTGATAGTGTACAAATAGAGACGCTGGAAAAGTGTGAAGAAGTTCTCAGTCGTGTTTTTGGAAACGCCGATGAAAAACATGTAAGACATTGTCTTTTTTTTTTTGTATACATATATATATTTTTGTTCCTGTCGGTGTTGTAGCTATGGGCCCGTGTGAGACTGGTTAGAGGGAAGCAATTTGACAGTATGACATACCTCTTTCAAATTTAAATGAAAATATTTAAGCGCTGAATCCTTCAGAGGGCTCCTAACTTAAGTATTTTTCGTTAAAGGAAACACTGAGTTTAGTGTGAATACAAATGTTCGACTAGTATGTACATACACACATATATTTTTCCCCTTAAGTTGAAGTTTAAGAACTAGTGGAGGTTGTTAAGCTACTAATTAGACGTCAACAAATGTCACTTTTAAATCTATTTATTTTTTTTTTCGAAGATTAATAACAAATATTTTCCCGTTATTTATGTATAGCTGGTGTTAACTTTTTTTCCAGACATGAAGGCTAAAATGAAATGCCTAAGTTTGTAGGTACCAATAATTTTCATTGATTAAAGACTTTCCATTTCGCCTACATATTCTTATTCCCAAAAATATCTGCAACATTACAGGCAATTGTAAAGCTGATCAGAGCGATGAAATACTACCATAGGCCCATTTGTTTGCTCACAGGAAAACTCCTGCTAATGCCGAATGCTATTAATGAATCCAATTTATGGCAACTCTGGCGCGAATCAAAAATGCACCTCGGAATTGATACTGTTCTCAGGGATTCTGGCCGATAGGCCTTCATGTTAGACGTTTACACATCTCTTCGCATTAACAGGATGCTTCTCCTGCATCAGCTTTCTGTTGTTAGAGGATATTTGTTCAGCTAATCTACTAAGCTAGTGGCATCCTATGCTTACCCAACAGACAAAGCTATAGCTTTGTCGGTGAGGTTGGCGCTGCTACAAAAATCTTTTTGGGTAGACCACCAAGTCCTATTCCAGAGTTGATTGAAAGTTTGTCCGTACTTCCTGAGAACATACCGGTTAACCCCTCTGTCGGACCAGAAGTGATACATTAAAGTAGGAAACTCCAAACAACACCCGTAGAAGAGTCTTTACGGCAACCTTCTCATTTCGGATGAGGATCAGCTTGTTAGATGGTGAGAACATTTCGTTAAACCACTTAGGCGATATCGCTATGTTCTCAAATTTAATTTGTGTACTCCTAAGCAACAAATTCACGAATCCGCACCGTACTTCCCAGCAAAAACAATATCATAATAGTAATGACAACAGGACGGTGGGTATTGATGACATCCTTGCCGAACTATTTCAAGCGGCGTCGATTACATCACAGATTCACTGCATCCGCTAATACGGAGAGCTTAAGATAGTGAACAATTGCGTCGAAGTGATATAGAAACTGGCGATGTGTTCTGCCAGCTGTAGCCGAAATTAATGGCAAGAATAATAGAATAGAAAAGATCAAGAAATATTTAGATTCACTTCATGACATTTTACAGGCAGGTCTTCTTTCTGCATCCTCCTGCATCGACCAAATAAACACCTTACTGATTCTAATCGAGAAATGCGTTGAGTCCATGTCTCCGCTACATCTGCTGTTTATCGATTTCGAGTATGCTTTCGACAGTTTGAATATAAATGCTATCTGGATGGCCTTGTGCAGGAGAGGAATCCCAGAAAAAACCCATAGCTATTATCAAAGCTATATACAAGAGCAGTGTGACGTCTTGCACAATGGTGAAGTTTCAGAAGCGTTTGAAGTTCAGAGTGAAGTGCGTCAAGAATGCATACTGTCGCCGCTGTACATTTTGGTAGTTATCAGTGTTGTACCTTGTGCAGCATAGATATTGTCTGTGACCCAACCCGTATCGTTCGTAAACGTTTTTAGGTTAGGAATTCAAACTCACCAGCATCTAACAATAAAAATATCACACATATCAACACTTCGTATTCAAATCCAAACGTTGGACTTCAAGCATTGGATGACACTCTTAAAAAATATTTTACTTACCCTAATGTACAAAACAATCACAAGTTAGTGATTTCTTTCCTCGACAAAAAATGTTTCCTATTGTGCAATTATGGACAGGATCTATTCTACCCTGTAGGATGACTTGGAGTACGTTGCATTTGTCATTTCTTAAAATGCCCCAGATATTCTAACTTTCTTTTTTTAATTGTAAACACAAGATCCTTCTTTCTTTTAATGCGCCTCACTATTTCTGCGTTTATTACCCTTTCCGTTCATGATTTTTAAGATCCGGAACAGTAAAAACGTAATTAATAAACTAACTTGATTCCATATAGTGCGGAATGTCTTTGAAGAGAAATAAAAAAGTCAAAAATGATCCACATACGTTTTCTATGTAAAATCTAATATATGCAACTATTGTCAGGATGAAAGCGATATCGACGAAGGCCCAGATCAAAGTATTCCTGTGCTGGTGAAGACTTTGGTAAAACGTAAATCAACAGACAGAACTGATGATAGTGAAGGCCAGGAAAAAACTGATGAAGAAATTGAAGTTAATACAGAAAAGGTAATTTAATTTATTTTATACACCATCCAAACTCTACATTTGTTAAATTTTTTTTTTGCAGGTAAATGGATGCTCCGAACAGACCGACGGAGAAGACAATGATAGCGAAGTTATTGCCGTCGATAAAGGTCTATCAGATAAAGAAAATTCTCAATGCAATTCTCATACTTCCGATGAAAATCATCGCATTGAAGAAAATTCTCTAGCAGCAGATACTCGGAATGACATTAATGGACAGGAACAACCTGAGGAAAATAGTTCTGAAGCTATCTGTGAGGCTGAGAAAGCCATTGTAACATCTGAAAATGCCGAAAGTTGCGAGCCAATAGCTGAAGATGCTGAAGAAAAACCACCTGAACTGAATTCAATTAAAGGCAATACAAATGAATATGACACAGAAAAAGACACAATAGCGTCAACAGCCGAACAAATTGAAGACAAAGAGGAACATAACTCCAATTCCTGTTTAGAACAACCTGATGATAGTACATCAATGGAAGCCATAATAGACGACAGTAAAGAAGCAAGTACTGTAACCACACCAACTGGCAATACTGAATGCAACCTGGAAAATAGTTGTCCGGCAGAAGATGTTTCTTCACAAGTAGACGATAGTGAAACTTTTATACTTCCAGATGATGGCGAGTCTTTCAAGGTAGCACCTGAAGCAGTCAATGGTGAAGAAACAGAAGATGCCGCAAACGTTGAAGAACAATATGACAAAATAGCGTCACAACCACAAACCGAACTTATAATGCAAACCGAATCGGAGATGATACCTTTTAAAATTATTTCAGCTGAAAGCTTGGCCATAAAGTCAGTTCAGTCACTTAGTGAAAACAATGACTTTTCATTGCTTCAACCCATGGAAACGGACAAAGATAAGGAATGCATATCTAATGATTCGGAGAACCAATCCAATGATGTTGCCAAGGAAAGTGCTGAAAAAAACGAAGATCTAGATCCATTGGACCTATTGGCTGGCCCCCCGGAAAATTTATTAGAAGATCCTAAACTATTGCCAATAGAAAATGGGTCCGTGAATTCAACACACGATTCAAAAGAGGATGACGACGACGATGTTCTTCTCATAGAAACGCGTTCATCTCCAATTTGTATAGATTCAGATCCCGAAGATGAAGAAAAACAAAGACATTCTCTTCCTATAGTTCCCTCAAAAGTCCCTCAAGAAGCACAAAAACCGGATCAAAAACAACAAAAACTGAACACTCGAAAATCGACGTCAGCCGTCATGGACACCATTCGCAGCATTATTAGGCATCAAAATATCTCAATCAGAAAGGTTTCAAGTCATAAAAGACCAAAAGCCAAACGTGACTCATGCTTTCTTCTTAAAAAGGACCCAAAAGCACTAATGGAAACCATTAATTTAATTGACTCAGATTCTGATAGCGAGATACCTAAAAAGGAAGCAACATCAAAAAAGAAAGACGATGATGTTATAATTGTTAGTTCAACACAACCTCAACGTAAATTAATTCCAACAAAAAAGACTTCTTCAGGTATGCCAGCTAAGCAGAGCACTCGACTTCCTGGAAGAATAATGAGTAAATCTACGTTAAAACCAGCAACTGCACAATCAAACTTCTTGAATGCTGTTAATCTTCAACCGGCTCCTAAATCCAGTTCGAATCCGGCAACGTTCTCAGCACAACTCTCTAATAAGAAAGTCATCATTCCGAATGCATTCTATGGTAACCCGACATACAACCGAAAATCCTCATCGGCGTCTGTAGTGGTCCAGGATGAGTCTTCATCAAATGATTCAATTTCGCGCAGTATTGGATCTTCGTCTACTGTAAGCATTCGTCAAGTTCAAGATAGAATGCTTAAGGAATGGCTCGAAAATTTCCTTACAAATTTCGCTAGTCCCCTACAACTTGCCTCTCATGCTTGCTTTGTTCTTCTTCAACGTGTATTAAAGTACCGTTTCTTTCAGCGTCTTAAGGAAACCAGAGTGCATTTAAACACTATGGCAAAAAACTTTGTGCCTGAAAGCATGGATGTTCAAATGCTATTAGATCTCCGAAATGTATTCCTAGAGAATGACAATTTAACTGAAGCCGGTCGAAGATTTTGCCGATTCGCAACAAATGATGCATTCGGCAAGCCTGTGGCATTAACAACAGATTCAAGAACAGGCAAAGTCACTTGTCGCACTAGATTAGGCTCAAAGGCGGATGCTTCAGCTGAAGTTGCCGAGCAGTTGAAAGCAATAAAAGCGAATACTCTTAGCAGCAAAACATCAAGTGTTCTGCCACTAAACGCAACAGTGACATCTTCTAACACAACAAAATCAACAGTAATTTCTTCAAATCCAGTCCCCGCCGCACTCACCACACCTGTTTCTAATAATGCAAGACGTAGTCGAAAATTACGCAAATTAAGTGATGGAATGCTGGTACCCGATGACGACGACAACGATTACACTCCATACAAAGGTGATTTGGTGCTTGAAGAGGAAGTCGTTACTGAGCGAAAAAAATCTTTGCGCACAAATCGAACAAAACGAAAGGAAGCCGGCTTTACATATAGCGAGGATCATGATGATGAAGAATTTGAAGCTTTAGCTAAAAAAATTGAAAAAAAAAAGATGGAGGAACTGCGCTTAGCTGAGGAAAGGGAGCTAGAGAGAGAAAAAGAAAGGGAGCGCAAGCTTAAAAAGACTGTGGCAAAAAAGACGACGTCCAAACGTCAGGCGAATGCTGTGAGTGCACACATTGGTAAGTTTTTTTTTTCAATTTTAATTACCTCTAAATGTATATATAGTGTTCATTCGATCTTGTTTTTTTTTTTTGGGACAACTATTGTCAGAACCTTTAAATTGCGCCTCTCTGTCCATGGAAACAGCTTATTCGTTCTGCAATCTAATTTGAACAATATTAATTTCATTTATACGAATTAACCATTTTACCATATTGCACATTGCCTAAAGTCATGAAATAAATGTTTCATTCTTTGTGCGATCCAAAGGCTCATGGCTATCGAAATTAACCGACCTACAAATCCTTGTTTCTTCTTTTACAATTCTACAACCGCGTATTGGCATTAATGTTTTTAGCATTCCTTATAAACAAAAGTCGGATTAGTTATAGAATTAAAACAGTGTCTGTTACTCTATAACAACTTTGAACATACTATGTATATGGGATCGTGGCATAACAAATTAAAAACCAAATGTTATACCTTGAATGTATAAAGACGAATAATAAAAGCGAATCCTAGGATGGCAAGGGATATAACCCACAGATTGGACTTTAATGTATATGAAACGCCAATCTCAAAACTTTAACTATTATACAAGAATCGAACATGCATCGTGGAAACCGTAGAAGCACACATATGAGGAACAATCTAGAAAACTGGGCGTTTCCTCGTCATTACAACCTTCAAGCATTCAAAGCTATCGTGTTTCAGAATCTCCTGTGTTTTGCTTCATCTTGTTCCCAAACGCCCATGTCCTGAATAAATATAGTAATAGTATTCACAAGTCCATTGGGACGAGCAAATTTATTTATTGAACACAAAGTGTAACCCAGGGAAGCGTCTTCGGCCCTATGCTATTTATTGCAGTTTTTGATTATCTCACCGAAGGAAAAGTGTCAGACTGCAAAGATCAACATTTTTTTCTTAGATCAGTTCATTAAATTTTTTTAAGTTTCCCACTCTATGATCAAATTTAACCTTCACTCTTTTAATTATGAATTTGAATTCTAAAAAACCAAATATTATACTTATCATTATTCTTTCAGAAATGCCAAGAGAACCCACGCGTAAAAAACTTCGTCTTGCCGATACAGAAATTCTAGGAAATGCAGATGACGATCTTTTAACACCGACATGGATCGAAGCAGATCCCGATGATGGTGAAGTAGATAGTCTGTTAGATTTTGCCGACGAACCACAATCACCAGAACCACATGCGTCAGAAGTCGATAATAATCCAATGGATGACGATCAAGTTGGAATTGTAACTGAAGACTCTGAAGAAGTGGATTCATACCCGGCATCGTTTGACGTTGGTACAAATAAAATGCTGAAAAACACCGATCGTGCTCTACATTCACAATGCCAAAGTTTTGACTTCTGTGTACATTGCCTGAGAAGAGTCCCACGCACTGTTCATCACTACGTTAATGAACATCGCTCATCGGAAGTGTTCACCTCGCGCCTTCGCTCTAAAGACATTCGGCGACTTTTAACAACGAGCAATGTGGGTTTCGTTCATCTATACAAGGGTAATCAACAGCAATATGCCGCTCATTGTATTTTCTGTGACAAGGAGGTAAAGTTTCTATTACCCTACTGGTTTGAACACTTCACTATGCACACCGGCGAGTATAGCTTCAAATGCAGCGGGTGTCATATTTTAAAGCCAACAAGAAGTCTTCTTACTAACCACTTACAGTCTGGATCAGGTTGTCCAAAAAAGGGTGCTGCTGTGAGGCTTCATTCTTTCGACACAAAATCTAACCAAATTGAAGCCCACATTTGTGCGATTTGCAACTACATTCAAGTACATCGAAAAAATGTCCTGCGACACTTACGCACTCAGCACGAAGTAGAAACAGTCTCAACAAAACATATTATCAGAGTTGTACTGCTTCAAGTTTCCGGACCATATCGCGACCAGGATACCATCACGAATGACGAATCGCAGCTATCCTTATTACAACACTCAGACGAGGAAGAAAATACCATCAATGGTAGTTCATTGGTGGACGAAAATTCATTAATGATGCAAAACGATTTCACTGATAATGATGATTTGTCTTTCATGATCTGTGGAATGTTGGACGTGCAAACGAATTTATCCGCGACTCGAGATCTCGCCGCCGAAAATGTCGACAACATAAATATTGTAGATAACAAATAATTGCTTTAATATTTTCACATTTATGTTTTTCTCTTTCTCAGATAGGTTAGGGTTTCATGTTTCATCTTTTTTTTTTAGATTATGTACTAATGTTGTTTTATCACGTCAAACTGATCATTTATTTTAGGTAAATTACCGTATGTTTTATTCTTTAAGAATAACTGTAAATGCAAACAAAAAAAAAACTGATTTAATACCCAAGCCAATAGAATTTGGTTGGCTAAAGACAAAAGTCAACACTTTTTAAATAAATATAGTGCGTAAAAACTTTTTGTTTTGCTAAAGACAAATCCCTTTATTAATAAAAGTTTGTTAAAGTTATCAATGGTTCCACACAAAGATTATGTGTAAGGTTATCGAGTTGGTTAATTTTTCACACTTTTAAGAATAAAGGGGTAAGTTGTTTTGTGCTTATGTTTTCTATATGGGGTGTCTTTTTTCAATTGAAAGCGATTTCTAGAAAAGAGAAAACTACATCACATTCGAAGAAATTAGACCACATTAAAACATACATATGTACATTAAGCTCAATTATTTTGTTAATTTTTTATTCCGAAAATTAAATTATTGTAACTACGATATGAATAAAATTTTCAATAAGCAGCTTTGAGACTATAAATACACAAAACTTATATAAAAATTGAAACACCCGAAAGAGCTTTCAACCTACCCTGACCACAACTGTTTTTTATAAGTTATATTTGGTTCTAAATAAATTAATACGAGCTGATTTGATTTTATTGTAGGAAATCGAATAAAATTCAAAATGTTAATAAAATTTTGTATTACATAAAGTGTATAGCTTAGGTTTATTTTCAGTAAAAAAATATTGGAAATTAAAATAAAAAGTATGTTAAATTAATAAAATTAAAGCAAAACTATATTTTAAGAAAATCCCAATAAACTCAAATACATATATAGTTGATTAAACTGTTCTTATTAACTTTTTAACTATTCATATGAGTTTGAGGAGGAAGAGCAAAGCGTTGAGTTTACTTATATCGAGATATTTTGTGAAGAGTTAATTGTTTTTCGATGATGACGTTACGAACTAAAATATTGCTTAGAAATAAGCAATCCTTGAATATAGAAAAGTGAAAGGTACCTTCGAACACATATTCGTTTAGTCTTCTTAACACCGATGTATTTGGATTAATGGTCTGCAGATTATTTACATACATTTTGAGAAGGGGAATTGATCCTATATTCAAAATATATGAGCAACATTGCACAATATATGTACATATGTTATGTATGTATGTACATATACAGGCTAAGGTTAGTTAGATAGTGTGATTTGTGATAATTAAGAATGATCAGATAAATTGTTAGCTCTGTGTATTGTGATTACCAACAAATTTGAATGAGCAGGCAGCAGTTGACTGCAAAACATCAAAATACTGTTACTAAATTTCAAAACATGGAAAAACTGTCATTAAATTCCGATTTAATTTATTCGACTGTATAAAAGAAGAATAAAATGTTGTATGTAAATATAATATATTTTTAATGTGTACACATCTTTAGGACTCAAGTGAATAAAACGCAAATAGCGTTTTCGTTATGCCTTCTGTATGGAGTTAGAAAGAATGGTTCTGAAGGGAAGGGAACAATTAAGAAGAAACTTGGTAAGATAAGAATTAGAATAAATTCCCTTTTACCGAGTAGCTATGAAGAGTTTCTGGCAAGAACAAACTTTGTCCTCAAAAACTATCGTGAGCACTTCCACCATATATTGCGTTTATTATTTTTATCACAAATCTAAGATAGAAATTGCAGATGGTTTTCTTATGTGTGCAAAGAGGTAACTTACAACCATGGCATTATTACTATGCCTTCCTTTGCGGTCAAAGAAAAAGTGTTCATTTACCGATGGTCACATAATCATTATGTGGGTTCCATCTATACAAACAATCACTATAAATCAACAATAAAATTGAACTTTTTTCGGCTAATTAAAACAAATTATAACAAACTACCGCTAAACCCAAATGGAATCGCGAATTGTATAAAAGTGACACCTCTTCAGCTGTCACAAGGAAATGATCACTAAAATGTGATAAATCACCTTAGCCGATTCCACCGCAGGCCTACAAATTATGGTGGCAGCTTTGAACTAACCTATGCTTTTGTTGAACGTTGTAACATTTTCAATGGATTACTGATACATATGTGCATAACTGTAGTAGGTACCTTGGTTAATTGGTAAGTACTTGAAACTACTGGCGCTGCTAGGGTTCCAAGCTCGAAACACTTACTTCGACCCCCACCTCTTGCAAATTCTCCAGTAGTATTTCTGTCATGAAAAGCTTCTCATAAAATCAAATCCCAAAAAATTTTTTTTCAAAATTTTAGTGCAGTAAGTACGGGAATAGACCTAATATATTTTGAAAAAATAGCACTTTCACCTGTTAGACCCCAATAGCATGGGGTTCCAAGTTCAACTCCGGCAAAACTTTCTTAAAGTTCTTTCACGGCCTACCTCTTGCGAGCCTCCGACAAACATCTAAGAGTATTTTCTGTCCGTGCAGAAATGTATACCACACACATAACGTACACGTACAGTTGTGAGAAGCTAGGATTTAGCCCTCTATCGGCTGTATACCCTATCCTAAGGGTATACTAAGTTTGACACATAGTTTGTAATATAGAGAAATATTAAAGATAGACCCAACAAAGTATATATATAAATGATCAGCATCAATAGCGGAGTCGATAAAGCCATGTCCGTCCGTATGTCACCAGTTTTTGGGCCTTAAATTTTGAGCTAGGTTGATGAAATTTTGTATACGAGGTCTTTGTAAAAGTAAGCAATACAAGCGTAAACATTTTTAAAATCCGCCCACTGACACGCCCACTTTTCTCAAAAATTAACTTTTGTCACTAAAAAAAAAAAAATTCCCAAGTTTCGAATCAGCTGTTTTGAAAAATTAATTGTCTTTTTGCGAATTTTGTTAGAATACTTACTACACAAATCAAAAATCGTTCAGAAATTGTAATCAGCGCTAGGCCCACCACCGCCTTTGTCATACCACACTTTCAGGAATCTAAACGTAAAAGATTTTGTTGTTTTAAAAGATATTCTTTTTGGCTTCCTTTGTTGATAGTTTTGGACCTTACTTCTTAAATTTTGTATATTAGGTCCGTTTGCGTACTTTTTGCACTAAAATTCGTAGATTATCAAATTTCGAAGCAAACAGCTTTTCGTAAAAATTCGTAAATTTTCGTGAAAATTTGCTTTTTTAAGAGGGTACGCGAACGGACCTATTATTTATATTCGATTAAAGTCGATTAAAACTATAAACAAATCTCCCGTTTGACTTTTTGGAGAAAAATGTATGTCAAAAGCGATTAAATTCCGTTGTTTTTTTTTTTACGCTCCTGATACGTCTTTTAAGTCGACAGGCGATACTATAAACTTTTTACAGAATAAAGATCTTTTATTTCCCGCTTAAATATTGTGCAATATACCTACAAGAAAAACCACACCCGAATGAAAAAGATCTAGTTAATATATTTTACTGAAATAGATGTTTTTTTTATTGTTGAAATTAAAAACTATGGCCATGTACATATAGTAATGCGAGTTTCAAACCAAATAAGCTCCATTTTTTTATATTATATGCATAAACCTACAACTATATAATATAAATAAACACAAATTATATAATTTTAAATTTATATTTCATTCAACATTAAATTAATAGAAAAAATGATGTTCTAAAAGTATTAAGGAATTCAGTTCAAGTATCTTTGTATGTATATACATATTTCTTTAATATTAAATTATTATTTAATTTAAAATACATATTAATAGCCTTATTAATTGCAATATACATAGGGAAATTTTCATAGCCAATGCTTTTCTATGGAACAGAATGTATTGACCACAGCAACAGCAATTTCCACGTTAGACCTAAGTTCTAAATTTTCTGTTGAAGTAGAACTTCCTGTTACCGTGATCAGTCTGTTTTGTTTCATTGAAAAACACGTTGTGTGCTGTTGTAGTCGCTGTGTATATTTCCGTCCGCTGTTAGCTGTTGCTGTGTCAATGTGTTTCTACTATAAGTATTTGCAGTGGTTTCAATAACATTTGGTTTTCATACCAATCAAATTCAGTTGTATAAAAAAAAAAAAAACTTTTTTAAAAAAATATATAAATATAAAATTAATTATTCAGTTTCAATAAATCTCTATTATATTCGGAAGATATGTTGCACATACAGTTTGTTTAACATAAAATAACGTAAGTTAGTAAATCTAATTAAGGTGTAATCTTAAATTATGATTCAACACATTGTACGTCTCGTTTAAAGCTTTCTTTATCAAATGCGCCTGTGAGGCGCAGATCACTAATATAAAGCTTAAGACCCTTTGGATAGATAACTCCAATTTTGTTGTATTGTGCCATTCGATCCGAAACTGTTCCCTGAACAGCATTTGAAAAATGGAGACTTCGAATGTGTTGGATAATATCCTTAACATATGTTGCTGTGTGACCACATAAATCGCACGCGTACAAAATTTGTTTCATTACACACCGTTGTGGAATAATATCTCTCCGGCGATGGCAGTTTAAAATATGTTGTAAACATTCATTTTCATAATGGTGAAATTTTGTACAAAGTACGCATTTATAAGCGTAATATTCCTTACCAAAATTTTGTATTGTAGTAAGGTTTCTCAAATCTAAACAGTCTGCCAAGACTCTTTTGTGTTGTGGGCAATCGCATGAAACTACAGCATTGTTGGAAGAGGGCTGAGCTTTAAAAATGCCATTACATACGCCACAACGATTAGGATCTATCACGCTTTGAGACAGGAGCCGTTCGTTTGGGTGAAATGTTTTATAGTGCGCTGGCATAGAGTTCAAACTACCACAAAATTGACAATTCCTGCATTTAACTCTCCGCGTTAGCCGAAATACAAAACGTTCGTTTTTAGGAGCATGTACTGCTTCAAAGTGCGAATTTAAGTGGGAGAAGTCAATACATTCCATTTTGCAATTCTCGCATATGGGCGTAATTTCGGGAACAAGTCGCTTAAGTAAAGAATCATGCGTCTCGTCCAACGACGACTGCGCAGCTATTTGTGCTATTGTGCTTTGTGCAGCTTCTGGATTATTTATACCTGATCGTATCACGGGTTGCTTACTCGGAATCGGTGGTGACATTGTAGTTAATGTTGTTGCTGGCTGAACGTTGTGGATTGTATAATTGAGTCCTGTGTAATTAATATTTGGATGACTGATAGTTGGCAAGACCAATGGCTGAACGTTTTGCTCTGCATAGTGAGTTCTGACGGGATGAGTTATTCCTGGACATGTTTGTGCGGGTAGAGTTGGTTCCGTCGAAACATTAGAAGCTATTACTTGCGCGTTGTGTTGTGAGTACTGAGCGCTTGGATAAACTGGACACGTCTGTGCCTGTAGCACCTGTTCTGTTACACGAGGATAAGGTTGCGGAGGATTTAAGATGGGAACTGATCCTTGATTATTCGCCAAAAAATTAGCATTTATTGCTTGCGCGGTGTGCTGTGTGTACTGAGCATTTGGATAACCTGGACACGGCAGTGTCTGTAGAACATCTGGTACTTTTTTTTGATTAGGATAGGATTGCGAAGGACTTGCGATGAGTGCTGTTCCCTGGTTATTCGGCAGTGTAATCTCCAACATAACTTCTGTAGGCTGAGAGTGTTTTGGCTGCGGAATATATCTGGGGTATTGGGTTCCTGAAGAATTCTGAATCAGACTTGTAGGATAAGTCGAATTTGCCGTTTGGTTTTGACTGCTCACGGACGGGGTATTTAACGATTGGCCATACAATTCTCCCTGTTTTTGCTGATTCTGCGAAATATTTGGAGTTATTGCTGTAGATCTTGGCATTTGAAGTTCCGCTGTTGATTTCACATAAATTTTACCCCGGTCCAATCGTTTCGCATTCGATTCTATTTGATTTATGTTTGCATGTTCCTTATCAACAAGCGTGTCCATATTAACACATTTTAGCAAACCACATTGCGTTTCCAAACATTTATCCACAATTACATCGTCTTCACACTCCATTTTTACAATTACTTCCTCTTTTATTTTTATTGGAGATTCTTCATCCACCTTAGGTCTTTTTGTAACTGACTCTTCAACGTTTTCGCTGTGACGCTTCTCTTTACTTGATCGTACTTCAACAGTGAATGGAGACATAGTTTGTATGGTTAAATTATACAAGGATGTTACCAGAATATCGTACTTCAATTTAAAAATTTGCGTTCTATGCTTTTGCGAATGAGTGTCGACCTCTGATTTTGTTAATAGGACTTCATTGCAAAGGTCACATTTGCGGCACAATATTATATTGTGTTCCATCCTTAAATGACGCCTAAATTTAGTACTCCCTTTCATCTCTTTTCCACAACAGAAACATGCGTGCATTGTTGCAAAACTCGTCCTTCCTGGTGGTGAAACTATTGCCACAGATATTCTATAATGCGTTTTGTCCCTCCACAACGTTATTACAGGAACATCTCTACTATTGTGTAGATTATTGATATGTTCAGAAATACCGGAAGCATTGTGGTGGAAAAATTTACAGACACTGCAAATGCGTAATTCATTCCTATGCAACATTTTATGGTTTTTTATACTTTCCCAACTAGGAACTGGAACATCTATTGCGCAATGGGAACATTTGTAATTTCGGGGCATGGTATGTTCATTCACATGTAGATCCAAAGAATTTTCATCTATCCCTACAAAAGGACAAGATTTCACCAAGCACTTATAAAGAGGTTGCCCAACCATGATGAGTTCGGGAATATCTATTTCCTCAAGGCAGGATGAAGCCAAACCATTCGCCCACTCAGATTTTGCGATTTGTTGTACCTTCTCAATCCAATTATTACGTATTCTGTCTAAAAAATCTTTTAGTACTGCTGTCCAATCAACTAATAGAACTTCTTTTTCCTTCACAATATAATATGACTTATTAGCAGAAGGGATTATCTTTTCCATGAATGAAGAACAGGTTCCGTGTAAAGTAGCGAAATGATCAGAAATTTTTTCCCTCGAATAAATCCACTCAAGACAATGAAGGCATATAAATAAGTGAGGACATTGAGTTTCTAAGTTTGAAGTTATAAAGTCAAGTAGGGTTTTAATGCGATCGATAACAAGTTGTTCTTCCTCCGATATGGTCTGAATTAAATCCTTGCTTGGTGAGGTGCCCTCTAGTTCTAATTTTGAAGATGAGCTATTCTCGTTTTCCTCAAAGACAACTGAATGTATATCTGTCGGTAATACAGATACATTTATATCAATCAAGTTAAGGTTTTCAATTTCGTCCTGTTTGAAATAAAAAAAAAACATAGGATTGTAGTTAAAAAGTAAATAAAAATAAAAAATGAACTTACTTTATCATCTTCGTCAATCAGTTTTCTCTCCACAATGTAGCATATCTCATCCGGATGAACTATTGCCATGTGAATTTGCATGTCTTTCTTAGAATTAGATTCCTTGTTGCAGTATGCACAGCAAAACTCATTAAATTTCGAAATATCCAACGCAATAAAAGTTAATGGATGTTCTTTTTGAATGTGTGACTTAATAGATGATACAGCAAAAAACGTTGATGAACAATCTAGTGAATTCCATAAAAATAAACAAATATTAGATAGGTAGGTACATAAGAAGTTACATTTGGTTATGAAATCGGCTGTCTGGAATCTCTCTAAAAACTTAAAGAAAATGACACCATGACTAGGATGTGACAAGAATGAATTTCAACGAAAAGAAATTCCGAAAACATGAAGAGATTACAATCAAGAATGCTTCGTTGGAAAATGTAATGATCTTTGAAATATTACACTTTAATAGAATGTTTAATTATAATAGGGTGGTTGGTAGGCTTTCTGACATAGAGTGACCGTTAAACAACACGGTGCATTGGTCGACGAATCGGTTAGGGTTTAATTGACCCACAGCTAAGTAGTAAAATCAGTGTTATCACTTGGATTTTGAAAAAAAAAAAAATATGGTAGATTAGACAAACATATGTGGTAGATTTGATAATATTTTAACATTAAATTATGTTTTAGCTAATAGCTATAGATCAGTGGTTCACAACCTTTTCTACCGCATCACCATATTCGGTAAACTCATCCGTAAACTTTTTTCACGAAGACAACAAATGTCTAGTACTCTACGATGTGAATCCGTTGACACGGGAGCGTCTTTTTCCCTCATAGGTCTTTTGCGTGCTACAAAATAAAGCTGACTAGTAGTATAGGTTGGAATGGATTGGTTCAAAGAAGTGAAATTCAACATGGAGGTACCGTCTGTCATCAATGACTTAGTATTACGCGAGAATTTTTAAAAGCTTGACTCGAAATCATTATATCCAAATTAAGGTCCATGTTCACTTCGAAATTGAAACACTGTAAGCCTTTTACCTTTTTTTTATTGAAGATGGACGCTTACCCGATAACTTTTTACAAAAGTCGATGTGCATAATGTATTGAACATTCTGCGGCAATTTCCAGATTTGGTAACAGAGAATTTTAACGCCTTGAGCGCAGCTTGACAGTCAATGAAGATGGCGATATACTTTTTAGATATCGATACCATCACGGTATTTTTGCTCTAGCTTAAGTGTCACTGTACTCACTGACTATCGTATTCGAGTTCAAGAATTGGGGTGAGTGTAACATTCTTGATTTGTGATAAAAACAAAGTGCATGCACGTGAGTTTAATATTTTCCCTTCAATAACCAAAAACAAATTAAATGCTAATAAGGATAACAATGAACAAGAAACAAATATTTTATTTACCTGGACATGGCAAACTTGTAACATTATGAATTAGTTTTCTCTTCATTGCAGTTAATTTCTCTTCCAGGGGTCTGCAACGACCAGAACATAGGTAAATTCGATTTTCCTTGACGTTGTCCTTATGGCATATCTCTCGATGAACGTATATATTGCCGGGTTCCATAGAACGATAGCAGCACTCTGAACATTGGTACAGACTCATACTATGCCTACTGCGAACATGTTGTACGAATGTGTCTCCACTGGAACTTCTCTTGCTGCAATAGGCACACTTAAGACATTTTATATTTTCCATGGTATGATTTTGCTGGATATGAATAATAAATTGCTTGGATGTATTGGTAGAAAACCAGCAATCATCAATTGTGCATTTGTACAAGCCAAAGTAGTTGAAATCTGAATTTATTTGCCGATATTCCCTTGGGCTGTGTAGACGAATTTGTTTCGGTTCAATTTGAGACATTTCTATTTGTTCAATTTTAATTTTCTTTACATTAGGCTTCTCATCCACTGGTTCACTATAGGGCTGGTGATTTTCTCGGCACGATACTTCTTTACCACAATGAATTATCGTCATTATGTTTTCTAATGGTGAAGCATGAATCTGCGCCAAAGACAGTTCAGGGCTGGTGACTTCTTGTGGAACATTTGTTAAATTATTATTTTCGCTAAAATTCGGTAGTTTCTCAAAAGAAAATAAATCTGATTTATTTGCATCTGCTTCCAGTTTTATGGTTTTTGTAAGATTAGACTTTTCGGGAACTAAACGGTTCGTCTGATGATCTGGTGATAACTGTAAGCCTTTATTTGTAACATTTTTATTATTTTGCTTATTAATTTCATGTTCCTCATTTTCCTCATTGTCAATTGCCAAGAAAACGTCTTTTATGTCTAATGCTGGCTCATGTACATACTCCTGTTCCTGTACAAATAAATTTGTATCTGAGGGTAAGGTGTCATCTTTGAAATTTACTTCATCTGGGTTTGTAGATATAGCTTCCGGATTTTCTACTTCGTTAGCTTCTTTTCCAGTATCTATCTTGGCGATTATAACCCTTTTCACGTCGTGAGGACTGTCAAACCTATAACCGTGGTGGTCTCTGTGATGCTTGTGTATATTTGCTTCATTTAATTGTACAAAATTGCACAATTTACATACAAATAAGTATATAACTGTCAAATCTGGACTGTACAAATAATTTGTACGAATTTTACTATTCCTGCACTTGCTCGTACGAAGTTGATGCGATCGTATATCTTCACGATATGGTTTCACGAGTCCGCAAACATCACACTTAAAACCGTATTCGCCTGTATGGGACGAATAATGAGCATGGAAATTTATAAAATGATCTTCAAGATCATCTTGGCAAAATACACACGAAACCTTATATCGTTTTCGATGGGAAACCGCCACAGTAATATTCGCCTCAAGAGTTTCAATTTCGTAAGAGGTTAAACGAGAAATATAAGATTCTGTTTTGTGTTGGGCAACATAATGATTTGTTAAGTCCGAAGGTCGTTTATTGCAGATTGCACATGTTTTTGTCGATGAAATGGTCATGCCAATGTCCACGTTTAAGAATTTTTGATTTTTAACAGCGGCCTTTAAAGGAGTGTCAACTGGTTTCGATCTAGACGGAAAAAGGATTGGTATTTCATTTGATACAACGGGCGTATTGCAATATGCATCTTTATTACAATCCTTCGTTTTAGCTGGGTCAGAAATTAAGGAATTTAACCGTAAGTCACAGTTATACTTTTGTAGCGTATCATCACTTAGTTTGATAGATTTATCAACTTTACTGAATGGTAATTTTTTTAATTTTACTTGCAGTTGCAATTCAAATGGATCCTGATTATCTTGGGGTTTAGTATGTTCTTCGATGTTAAATTCATCAGTATCATATGTGGATTTATCTTCGGTATTTTTAATCACAAACCTACCGCTTTCGGATAACCGCCGAAGGGTGAATTTCAGTGTGGACGCCTTTTTCTTTTTTGGAAACGGATTTATTGACAATGCGCTGCAGGTTTGCCGCCTCCTTTGAATGGGCGCCGCTTTGACTTCCTTTCGAGATAAATGTACAATAACACTGTCATTGCTTTTTTTTCTTAGGACGAAATTCTCTTCCGATTTCTGACTTATGCTATCAGATGCATCTATTTGAGAGTCAAACATAGCAGTTGTTGCAACACTGCAACGCCTTTTACCATCAACTGTGTCTAGACAATTGCTTTCGAACATTCTTTGGTATTCTAAAAGTGTGCAGTTGAGATTTCGTAATTCCCGACTACTATGTTTATTTTGCGCATCTTTCGTTTTCTTTGGGGTCTGCATATGAGTTTTGTTTTGATGTTCGAAAGACTTTGGCCTTCCCCTTCCCCTTTTCTTTTTCTCCTTTGTGGGACTTACTTCGATACTTTCTCTCAAGTGTTCGTACTCTTCAACATATTTCTTCGAACGACTATTTTTTGGTAAATTTTTGCCATTATTGCATTCAGAATCATCTGAGTCACTCTTTGACTTGGATGATTTTCCATCACTTTTAGCTGAATTCACTGATTGTCTACGAGAAATTTGGCACGATCTTGAAAGATTTTCTGGAGTTTTGAGAGTACTTTCAATGGATTGTTTTCGTGATTTGGATAAACTCTCGAACGTTTTACTAATGCTTTCTTTTGTTTTTCCTATAGCAGAGCAAACTATATCCAATACCTTTTCTTGTTCGAATTGAGTCATGGGACCGGATGAATCTTTTCGTTTAGTGCATTTGCCAACAGATACACTCCTTTCTTCTGATGAAGAAGATTCGATACGTTGTCGTGATTTGGGATTTATAGAAAATCTAATGTGCGTGCTTTCTTCTTCATCATCTGTTTCTGTTCTCCTAGATTTAGGCGTATTTGTGCCACTTTCAGATTCAGAAGAATGTTTCTGTTTAGATTTATCTTTGGTGGCCTTATTACATTTCTCAACATGGTATGTTTCTTTTCTATTAGAGTTGGGCGTTTTTCTGCCACTTTCTGACCCAGAAGAATTTGTTCGCTTTGCCGTACTCGCACCAAGTTTACTCGATTTTTCAGTTGTGGTTGGTCGAGAGCTGGATACATTTTCGCCTTTACTTGATGTATTTATTTGTGTTGCAGTACTAGCTACTATAGTACAGTTTTTAGAATTTTGCCGCTCTATTGCATTTTGTTTTTCTAATTCTCGCAGTCGCTTGTGCTCCTTATATGTTGTAGCTGTTTTTGATGTGACTTCCGGAATGGTATGGTTTCTATTTTGTGGTCGTGAGATAGTACATTGCAAAAGCATACTGGCCGCATCTCGAGTGTTTAGATTATGAATTGGAGAATCCCTTATTTGTTTAAGCGCTCGATTAATACGAGGATCATTTAAATTCAGGCCTGGCCGCACTGAATTTTGAAAAGGATATAGCCCTGGGTAAGTACAACGTGTTTGGTTAGAATTATATTGCATTTGCAAAGTTTGTTGCTGCTGTTGGTGAAACTGCTCTTGTTCTAGGCGACGTTGCAATTGATTTTGTTGCTGTACTTCTTGTTGCTGTATTTCTCTTTGTTGTTGATGGTTTTGTAGGTTCTGTTGTTGCAATGCATAATTATTAAAACCAAATTCTGTTGTTCCCTCGTGGTTATCATTAAAATTATTATTCGGCGAAATATTTGACTCGTCTTCAGTTTGGTTGAATACTTGTTCTTGGTTTCTTTGTGGGCAAATATCTATGGCATTTTGCACTAACAATTTTTCGAGTTCTATCCCTGTCGATTTGGATAATACACTGTAGATATATTCGAGTTCATCCAAGTTCTTTTGTGCCATATCGACATCATTTAAGTGATCATCTGAATTATGATTCAATACTTCTACTGCATTTGAAGTACTAATTGAAGGTGAAGTCATAGGCTCTCTGTGAATTGGGGAAGATGATGGAAAAGTAGAAGTGGGTGTTGTATGGGGAATATTGCAATTTTCGGGTGAAAAACGTTTAGTTCTCATATGATTATTTCCAGATTGCAAGACACTCGTAGGTAGGCTATTGATATCCTCTTCGTCTGAGTCTAATAATATTACAGTATCAACATCACGGGTTAAACTATTCGTGTGTAGCTTATTTTCCTTTCGTTTGGGGTCTCGTCTTTGGAAGAGGCTTTCTTCTGGTGTCTTTTGTAATTGTGACTGCAGAACATTATTCGAATTTACTTCCTCTTCATCGTCTGATACGGAATGCAACCTGTGTATTCGTTTTTCTCTGTGTTTCTTTGATTTTTTCGTTTGTTTTGGGACACTTTTTGGATTGTCACCTGCAATCACAGTGCTCTCATGACTTCTTCTATCCTTTATAGATTTATCGGAGTTATTCTCCAATCCAGATAATTTATCGTATGCTCTTCTCTTATGTTTGTGCTTTTTCTTTTTCTTTTTTTTTAAAACAATACGCCCTTCATCGCTACTAATTGGTGAAAGAGAACGTGGTAAAATATCTGTTACTGATCTTCTCCGCGACAGGCCTTCATTCAAATTTTTCTGCCTCAGAACAGAATTTTTTGAACTTTGTACTTCCTCTTGAATTTCACGATCTTTCCATGATTCAAATTCGTTTTCTCTTTTTTCGTGTGCATCTCCGGTAAGGTTGTCTATTTGTGCAAATAACTTTTCGTTCACGATATCATCTTCAGTTTCAATTAATTTTTCCTTTCGTGGGCAGGTTTCCAATTCCATTTGCAATTCATTTTTTGAGCTTCCATCGTCAGAAAATATTTCCCCATCTTCCAAGGTCTCTTCCTTATTTTGATCGTTTCTTACATTTTCTGTAGATATTTTTGAATTGGAACTTTCATTTTCCTTAGCATTGTTCTTTATATTCGAGCACGTATATGATAATTCATTTTTCTGCAATAAGTCGATGCATTCATTAATACTGTCTTTTCTGCCGATTGTTTTACTCTTCTCGTGAGTAATAACGCTTTCGGTGGTATTATTTCGGCACTTATTTGTTCTTACGTTAGATACGTCATTTGAGTCACTTGAATTACGGTTTATATCGGCACTTTTTGGTACGGGTTCTTCATCTTCATCGGAAATAACAATAGAAACTACCTCTGCGAAGATCGCAACGATATGAGGTGGAAAAACCTAAAATTACAAACCTTAAGTACGTTACAAAAAAAAAAAACTCTTATTAAATGAATGCCTACCATTTTCGACTTCAATTTTTCATATCGTGCTCTTATTCTATTTTCCACTGAACTTGCGATTTTAGCAGAATATCTGAAATTAAAAATTGTGAATTTGTACACATGTTAAATGTAAAATAATCAAAACGAAAGTATTTAAACATTTTATTAATCTCGGCTTAAAATGGGTGTAATACTTTTAGTCATATTAATTTAAATGTCGGGCGAATATGAACGGATCAATATCGATTCGTTTTATGTATGTACATTTTGTAGATACCGGTGGATTAGCTTTTTTATCGGCCCCATTAACGACCCTCGGATCTGTACACGGAATGTTCTGACACTTAACAGATCAAATAACAAAGACCCTAGACTGCTACAAAGCATATATAACCGCCATACAGGAAGTGCGATGAGATAGGCTGGCCAAAAAGAGGATGGGAAACTGTGACATCTACCTACTACAGTGATTGTTATAGAGACAACGAAGCAGCGCTTATTTGGATGTGGATTTGTCATACGGCACAGACTTAAGCAAGAAGACTTTAGTTTCCTTAATGACAATTCGGATCAAGACTTAATTTAACAACATAAGCCTCCTAAGTGCTCATGTCCCCACCACACGGAATAACAAATCGTACTGGGTGATTCAAACTCCAAATTAAGAAAGAAGGACATCTTTGGTGCAAGCGGTAGACATACCTTACACGACATCATATCTGACAATGGTCTAAGGCTAATTGACTTCGCGGTGGAGCGATACGTGACCATTGCAAGCACATGGTTTTTTCATCTCAATATCGACAAGCAGATATGGTGGTCCCATAATCATGTAATGGTCAACCAAATTGATCATATAGTATTACAATGAGGAAGACAAGCTCCCCGCTGCAGCGCGCTTTTTGGCAGAATGCACCATTAGAAATTGACAATGATTTGATAAAATCTCTATCCACATGACCAAAGCGAAGTAAAGATAGTAATATCCAAGCTGAAATCCAATAAAGCTGATAAATCTAACGGCTTATCGGACAAACTTCTCAAGGCAGCTAGGGATGAATATGGGTAGAGAGCATACACCAACTCATCTCTAAGATCTGTTCAGACGAATGTATGCCTGATGAATTGAACCTCAGCTTTGTTTACCCCCGATCCACAAGAAAGTAGACTGTGCCAACTATAGAGGCATCAGCCTTCTCCACATTGCGTACAAGATCTTTTCTGCGATACTGAGTGAAATGCATGTTTAGGCCAGGTAAGTCTGCCATCGATCAAATCTTTATACTTCGACAGAACCTGGAGAAAACCCAGTGCGAAATTCACAAACCAACGCCAGATCTATCAAAAGTCCGTTCAACTGCTTACATACGACGACGATATTGACATAATTAGAAAAACTCAGCAAGCTGTCAACAGTACGCATGCAAACATTGAATCAGAAGCTAGCGATATCAACACCGATGAATTGAACAAAACATTACAGTGGGCAGCTACAACTGCGAGGTAGTAAGGGACTTTGTGTGCCTTAATGATACCAGCGCAGAAACAAAACGAAGAATAATCATTGCAAACTGCTATTCTTCTTGAAGAACTAAGGAGACTTTGTATAAGACCCTCATCATTCCAGTCCTGCTTTACGGCCCTGAAACATGAATTTACTAAAAGCGGCAAACTATAAGAGCTGTACAGCGAGATCTACGAATATCGAATTGAAGCCTTTCTAATTGGACATTAATAGCCCCTTGTCGTTGTTTTCTTTTGAAAAAAAGTCCACCCCCGATTATGTATGTTACTATTTTTTTGTGGAAGAATATCTTCACAAAAGAAAAAACGAATTCTTATTGTTTACAAAACATATGAAAATGCTACAATCGTGTGATACCCTATCCCTTTCCTCTATACAGATATACTTATGTACATATGTATGTAGGCATGACCATGCATTTTTCCATTTCCACCAGATACATAAATTTGTACTTCAATTTTTTTTCAAAAAGTGGGCGTGTAGATGGGCGGATTTTTGAAATATTTGAGCATATACACAAGTCTGCTCCTAAGCATTGATAATATTTGATTGAAATCGAATAAAAACTCCTTTTTTTAGAAAACCGCCCCTAAAAAGTGGGCGTGGCCACATACAATATATAGACGATTTGTAGATTACGAAAATATCTATATATTTGCTCAAGTAAGTTTTTCGAGTTTCATATCAAATAGCTGAAAAAAAAAGATTTTTTTCGAAAAGTGGGCGGATTTTAAAAATTTTTACACTTGCATTGCTTAATTTTGAAAGAACCTCGCATACAAAATTTCATCATCCTAGCTCAAAATTCAAGGCACGAAAACTGGTGACACACGGACGGACGGACAGACGGACGGACATGGCTCAATCGACTCGGCTACTGTTGCAGACCATTCATATATGTATATACTTTATGTGGTCTGTCTTTAATATTTCTCTATGTTACAAACTATTTATCAAACTTAATATACCCTTAGGATAGGGTATAAGAACAAATATTTGTTGAGATTCTGTACCTATTTTAACTACCATCAGTTGGCGAACTGTAGTCGTTTTTAAGGAACATTCAGGAAAACTTAAAGCAAATAAGCCGATTGCAAAGGAAGTCCTGAAGTAGTTCACTGCCGTTTTCAATGCACGGGACTGCAAATAATTGAAGAGATAACTTCTGTAACTAACGACGAGTTGGGTTCTAAACATCCAGAAAATATTTATGTAAATAATGTTGATAGGTTTAAATGGGTAGTTCAATGCTACAATAACTAAATGTGCATTTACGTTCTTTTTCTTATGCCTTTTTTGTATTTTTTTACATACATATTTACATAAACACTTAAATACATATAGTTTCGTTTCCATACATAAATGTCTATAAAGCTGAATTATGACTTTCACACGAAAAATGTTGCGATAAGAAATTTGTAATATGTATGTATGTACATTTATCAAATAAAAATCAACTATAAATAAATATCCCACAACTAAAAACGTAAAAATTCAGCCTCAATGCTTTTTATACCTTAACTCACAGGGTGTAATCACAATCATTTTCAATAGAGATTCGGTGGTGTTTAAATTATCGCGCTGCTCGAATTATGTTTCCGTTTGTCCCTCCGTCTGGTTGTCGCTAGTTTTTGGACATTAAATTTTGAGCTCGGGCAATGAAATAACTTGGGAAATCTTGACAAAACATGTATCAAAAATTTTAAAAGCAGCCCACTTTTCTAGCTGCGATATTTCCTTCATTGATTGATGATTCAATGACTCAAAACACTAAAAAGAAACCCCAAAGCCAATCTTCCGAAGCATATGTATGTATGTACGTAAATCCATACTAAATTAATGCAGTCCAGTACATTTATGCACTCAATACCATTCCTTATATACCCTTAATGACATTGCTCTATCAGTCAGCAATTTTTTTGTCAGCACATGAACCCCTGGCGTCATGGAGTCATATAACATTTGGTCGCCGAGTGGTAGTAGAGTGATGTACCGGAATGCGAACCAACACGAATGGTTGCAAGGTATTTAACAACGAAATAAATCTGGGCATAATATGGTATTTAGTTGTTGTTAGGCGATGATCTCTTGGGAACGCGTGGAGATTTTAGAATAAGGAATACCAACATATTGAAATTTTTTTTTTAAATATCCAAAATGACTGATTTCGATACCAGCTTGTATTCGCCAATGGTTCTTATGGCAACTTATGGCTTTCCTGATGGAAAAGTCTCTACAAGTGGAGCAAAAAAACCAGCATCACATAAGAAGGCATCACATTGAATTTCTCCAACTTGCTTCACACGCACGTCAAAAGGACTTCAAACACAACGATCTCTGCGAAGATTTACGTTTTCAGGCACATGGTATGTAGTATAAGGACTGAACCGAATAAAATCTGTAAATTTCAAAAAGGGCTATACGTCCTACGTGTAAATAAATAAGTACCGTTTTGTTCCCCAATTGGATTTCATACTCCATAGTTTCAGTTTATATTTGATTTTGGTGAAGTGCAGTCGTAAATATTTATAAAAGATGAGTCAAGAGGAACGCCGTAAAAAAAATTATCGACAAATGGCTCGAAAATCCTTCGCGGCCACATCATTTTATTGCAAAAGATTTGAACGTAGCACGAACTACAGTTGATTCTGTTATAAAAATATATTTGGATCAATCAGTTACATCGATTGGAATGGAAAAATTCAAATCTAAATATCTCGTATGGCAAGCTCTTTGCCAATTTGGACACCGAAGCACGCCGTTTGTTACAACTGGTACAATTAACGCGGAAGTCTACATCAATTAGTGCATAAAAATACGGTTAATTCCATTTTTAAACAAACACGAGGGCTTAACATTATTTTGGCCAGATCTGGCTTCACTCACTATGCTCGAACGACATTAAACTTACATTCGACTAAAAACATACATTTCGTCCCAAAAGACATGAATCCACCTAATGTCCCACAGTGTCGTCCCATTGAAAGGTATTGGGCCTTGGTTAAGGCAAAATTGAGAAAAAGTGAGGAAAGTGCTAAAGACCTTCAAGACTTTAGTAAAAAATGGAAGAAAGCGTCCAAAAAGGTCACGGATGTAACTGTCAGCAACCTTACGAAGGACATTCAAAAAAGGTGAGAAAATAATGGGACCATAAATAATTTTTTTATTTTCATTAATTATAAATGAATTTTAAAAAATATAGTTTTCAAGATAAATAAAAATTATTTAAATAAACTATCACGACATATGTTTTTTTTGGCGATGAATTTTCCAAATTTTATTCGGTTCAGTCCTTATACATATGTTCATTTTTCTCCAAGTAAATTTCAAGTAGCTCCAAGTGTTGTTCGAAAGTTTTGATGTACCTCTTACACGCACATGCTCGAGAACATAAGCAGAAAAGAGCAAAATTCATTGAAAATCTATCGAAAATCTATTTGCAGAGGATCTATTATGTACATATGTATGTAGGCGTGCATGTAATTAAATAAATACTAAGGCGTAAGCAGAAAACAGCTTATGAGGGCCAAACCCTAACTCCCTTGTTTTATAATTTGTGCGCACCAAAGGGGAAATGAACACCCTTATACAAAAGGGTATACAGACATGGGGGTTTGGGAAAAGGGCGAAGAGGAACGGACTAGGTACCTATGCACGTTGGCTTTGAATGTTTTAAGGCTTTAGCGTTCAGGGAATACGGAGCAGGGAAGATTGTTTCACATACGTTACGTTCAGCTTATGAACGAATCTCTGTATTTAACGGTACGTCCGAAGTTGGGCTCGAGGGTGAACTGATGTGCATACGAAGCATGACGCGTATTGCGGGTGAAATTTTGGAGTGGTGGAATGCAGCTGTCTATTTCGTTGGAGCATTTTTCATGGAAAAGGCGATAAAATAATGAAAGACATGAGACATGAGAGACGAAATCTGTTCTAACAAGGCTATGGAGTTTACAATGTCTCCTATCACCTATGAGTTTTAACGCACGCTTTTGAATTTTGTCTAGTCGGTCTTAAGTGGACCTGATCAGATGTGGGCGTTGTTTTATAGCTTTGGGCGGATATATGCCTTATAAAGAGGTAAAGTATATCTTGCTAAACATTTTACCGCATTTTTGGCGACCTGGAACATGTGATCCTTCCGTCGGAGATACACACAAAGGTGGATCCAGGGGAGGAGGGGCACAAGAGCACGGGCCCCTAAGACACGATCTGTGGCAACCAGCAAACCCGAACGATATTTTCCCACTTTACGCTGGTTAGACACATATCTCCGCAGCAATATGCGAGAAGATCGCCTGAATGGACTAGCCTCTTGCTTCAAAGAGTGGGTCCCGTGGCACAGTGGTTGGTGCGTTGGACAGCTGCGCAAGGGGTTCCAAGTTCGAATCCAGAAAAATACCATCAAACATTTTTTCACGGCCCCACCTCTTCCGAGTGCTCGACAAACATTCAAGAGTATTACTGTCATAAGAAAACTTCTCAAAAACCCCTCTGCCCTTCGGATACGGCATAAAACTGTAGATCCCTTGAATACTGAATATGTGCTGAAATGAATATCACGCACAACATGTACAATAGCGAGAAGCTAGGCCTTGGCCCTCTATGGGCTGCTTACAGCCTGATATTTATTTATTTTATTTATTCATTGCTTTAAAGATGAACCCCGAAGAAGTAATGAATATCTTCAGCAGAAAACATAAAAAACTGTCATCGCCGATGGCATGAATTGGGTTAGAGGTAACAGACAAGAGGTCATTTATAGAAATAAGAAAGAGAGTCGGAGACAGAACTGAACCCTGCGGAACACTAGCATTTATGTGGTGAATAGCAGAGTTGAACCCATCCAAGAAGAGACTCATCGATACCATATGCACGTATTTTCGACAAAAGAGCCGGATGCCAAACTCTGTCAAATGCCTTTGAAATATCAAGCACAACAATCTTAGTTTCGCCGAACTGGTGTAGAGATATAGGTTCCTCTTTTTAGTCAGATATGCCATCAAGTCACCAATGGACCTTGCTGTTTTCCATCTACTCGGAAAAAGCCCAGAAAAGTAGGACAGACAGAAAAAATCTTCAGAACTATAGGGTGAATACCATCTGGACCAGCTAAATTGCGTATGTTAATGCCTTTAAAGACCCCTGCAACTTTGCGAGTGTGAAAGTGGATTTGTCCCATAGAAAATTCGACGCTCTCAAGCACAGGGACAGTGGAGTTAGCTGCGAATTGTGCAGCTAACAGATTGGCTTTGTCTAAGGAGCTGACAGCTGAAATGTGATGTAAATGAGCGTTGGGATGCCAGATGGGGCAGAGTTTTTAATGTTTTTGACGAATGACAAAAACAATATTTACAACCTTTGGGACACTGCAGAATTGTTTGTCTCAATTTTTGGTCGTACATGAATTTTACACGTTCAATGAGGGCATTACAGTCTTTTCTGGCTTGTTTAAACTTCTTTGGGTTTTCCTCAGATTTGTTGGCTTTATAGGCACTAAAACTTACTTCTAGTAATCTGATAGCCTCGTTACAGCTCTAGTCGAACCATGAGTTTACCTAAGAGAACCATTTCGATGATCATATCAGCGGCGGGATCTAAGTCACTATCGAGGAAGTGACCAGTTAAAACTCCTAAATAGGTTATTAAAGCCGTCCCAAATGGCTTTCTCGTATCGCCATACTTTTCTTTTAGGAGTTTGTTCTTTAACTGAGTTGGAGTACGAGAATTTAGCTGATATGATGTTATGGGCAGACCGGCCTAGAGGCGCTAATACATCAAGTGTTTATCAGGGTGACAAGTAAGAAACAAGTCAAGGATGTTGGCGGAATGACTAACAATGTCCGCTATACGTGTCGGCTCATTTCCAAGCTGGGTCAAGTTAGGGTGAATTTCCAAACAATCACAATTTTCACGAGTTCTAATCCTCGAGCATTTTTATCTGTAAAAACAAATAAACTCATTAAAGAAAAAGATGTTGCCTAGCAATTGTTCTTTGTCAATACAAAAATGTTCAAGTTTGTAATTTTTTTTTTTTTCAATAAAAGGATGAAATGAATACAAGACGATATATAACGAAATCTGACGAAACATTTATTCTGTACTTACTCTTTTTCTGATTTGATATAATCAAGAAATTTCTTGAAGTTTAAATTCTTAACTGGATCATGTTTTACTATATATTCCAAAAAAGCAATATATTTCTTCAGCTCCTTCCATCTTTTTTGGTTATTGCTTTTTCTTGCAACCTATATAAAACAAATAAAAAAAGTTTTTATAAATTTAAGCTTCAGTATTATTTAACAACTAAGTTTTATATTACAATTATTGTATATAAATATAAATTTTATAATATTTTTTTTTATAAAGGCAAATCATATGATCAAATAAATGAAACAGAGAACTTCAATAAGATTATAATGAGTATGATGAAACCATTATGACTCTCTAAGGTAATTATAGATAGAATAGTGCTCTTTTGAAAAAATAAAAGTCATTATGGGTGCAATATACAAATCATGTGTATTGGCAGCGTCCAGGGGCTTAATTCAATTATGTAATTAGCCTTTTTGGCCGAAAATGTGGAATGCAGTCTTCTATGACGTAATGAATCTAGTCTATGTATGCAATTTAAACAAAATCGTTTGAGTATTTTACCAGAACAAGGACATTGTTTTAATTTGGCTCTAAACAAAGTACCATTATTGATAATTTTGGCAAAAAACGTGGTACGCCATGTTATAGGAATTTACTGAACTAGTTAAAATATGAATTTTAAACGAAATCGTTGTACGAGAAAAAAAAAAACAATTTGTTAAGTTGGCTATAAGCAAAGTACCATTATTAACAAATTTGGCCAAAAGCGTGGTATGCCATATTATGTAACTTTAGAAAACTAGTTTTAATATAAAATTTAAAGAAAATTTAAGCCATTTTATATCATTTGCAATTTTCAATCTTATATAAGAACTTTAATAAAATCGTTAAATTCGTTTTCATTAAAATCGTCTTTAAGCCAAATCGGCCATAAGTACCGTTACAACCAATTTTGGTCAAAATGCGGTGTCATTTTATTGCATGTATTTGTACTAATCTCAAAAATTTAAATGAAATCTTTTGAGCCGTTTTTGCGCCAATCGGTTTTTTGTAAAAAAAAATTATAAGTAAAGTACTGTTGTTAACAATTTTTGTAAGAAATTTTATATGTCATCTGATTAGAGTTTACCAATCTAAATCGATTTAGTCAAAATCGTTATAGCCGTTTTCGATAAAATCCATGTTTTGTGCAATCGGCCTTAAGTAAAGTACCGTTATTATTATTTGGGCTTAAACAAAAATTTAAATTTCGCCCCTAGATATGAAGTTTGATCAAAATCCCTCCAACCGTTTAGGCTGTAGCCTGAGGGACACACAGGCAGATAGAATTGGCAGACCTACTTTTTTGAGCTTCTCTATCATCGTAAAGTCAGAATTATATTGATTAATATCTCAAGTTCGAATTTTTGCACGAATCCAATACTTGCCCTATGTTATAGGTGCAAGTAAAAAACGATTTTATGTGTGACTGAGAGAACTGCGAACAAAAAATTTTAAGCACAAACATATAAAGACACTAAATTTGAAATTTCATTATTCGAAAGGAAGAGAGTTACTTTATGTATCAATTTATATATACAAATTAAATTGTATTTAGTTTTTACAAGGAAATCAACGATTCGCAGATTTTTCCGCGAATAATCGAATGCTTTTTGTGTACTGTCAAATATTATTCACATTCGACAGATGTTGAATTTTAAATTCACGAGTTTACTTAGGGGATATTAAAAAAAAAAAAAATATTTTCTTGAAACCGGATACAGCGATTTAAATAAAATTTCATATTTGAGTTAGTTAAGGTATTAATTGTGAATACAAACTTTTGGTTCAAATGTATCGGTTAGACACAAAGGCCATTATATCAACATTAGAAAGTTTTGAATGCATCGAGAAAAACTAGTTTCCGAAAGATGCACTTAGCTGCATTTTTTCTTGAAGGATCATTCAGATTGGTATCCTTTACAGTTTTAGTGTGAAAATTGTGAACAGGGGCCTATACCACAAAACTACAAGTACTTGTTAATCAAGCTAAATTTGACAACTGTTGAAATGTTGTATTTGTAATCCATGCAATGATCCTGTGTTGTTTCAACATTTGCCAAATTTCACTTGTTTAATTACCTTTCACTTTCGTGTCAAAACAAAAAGAAATATAGATATAATGGACTTTGGAACAAAAACTCAAGTGGATAAAAAGGTTTTTGAAACCCACTTTAGTTCTTCGGCTCCGATTAAAACTGTAAAAAAGTGGTATGTTTACTCTTTCATCACCTCTTGTTTTCAATTACAGTTTTTAACCTACGTGGCAATGATCGTACAAGATTTTCTGTTAGCTACAATTTTGTCCGAACTTTATGATTTCGCATATTTTTCGGTCTAAATGTTTCCACAGATAGTTAATTAGATTGAACTTTAAGCTGGATTCTGAACAATTTGAGAATAGTTATAAAGCAAGGAAAACCGAGTATCATGAGCTGTTTGATTAGGATTGCTGTCTTGATGTGGATAAATAACGCAAGCGTAGTTGATTTTTCAGCAGAAACGACCAAATTTTGATTGATGGTGAAATATTGCTTGTGTTCAATATTTCTCTCAGCATGCCATCGCACTATATCGTCAAATCTTTGTATGTATTTATTCCAGAGACCGAACCCAATTGACCCATTTTTTTAACAAGGCGGAAAAAACAGGTATTTGTGGCTCAATTTAATTAAAGGTGCAAAGTGCTTGTTTTTCTCTACAACCTATTTTTTTTGGCCAAAGTAAATGGGTTCATTCCACCCAATTTTTTTTTGGGCCAATAAAACCTGATACATAAAACATATTTTACGTTTTTGCGTAATAAATGGGTTATTTTAACCGAATATTTTTTTGGGCCTAAAATATTGGGTCCAATCAACACAATATTTTTTTAGGTAAATACAAATTAGTAGAAAAAACCCTTTACTTTTAAAGCTCCGAGTTGTAATATTCGTTCATCAAATACGTGTGTACATGCCTACATATATTTGTAAATATGTATATCATCGTTTTTACTTTTTATCTTTACAATTTTAAATGCAGTTTGTCTTAGCTTAAAATATTATGTAGATATAATAAGAGACCTAATATTTCACCCAAAAAAATTAAAAGCCTGTTTTACCCATTTTCGATGGCCTAAAAAAATATTGGGTCCATTAAATCGATTTATTTTGACCAGAAATAATATTGGGCCAAATGAACTTTTTTGTTTTCGGTAGAAAAATAAATGCTCAACTCAACTAGTTTCCATCTGCTCAGTAATTATAAAAGATTAAAATAATTGTTTCATTTGGCCACTTATGTTATGTGGCAAAAAATACTAGTTTTGTTTAGCCCCTTTTCAAAATGGGTTAAGTTTTTAAAGGCATACCAGGAATCAACAGGCAGCTTCATCAGCATCAACCAGATATACTTCTTTTAAATTTACAACCTTAGTTACTGCTGGCCTTCTTTACAAAAAAAAACGAAATACCCGGTATTTTTGATCCCAGATTTATTCACATATTGTTTTTGGTTTTCTTTGTATACTACGGAGTATGACATATGAGATATGGTTGCATTTTTTTATCGCTCTGCCTGAACGACCCAACTCTAATGGGTACCACTGCAACGGTTAAAGGGTTATTCCAAAAATAAATGGCGCCCGAGGTGAGTTATAATATGTCAAAAATGCGATTTTTTCGAAAGTTGAGATAAATGGTATAACCACTGGAAAACAGTCTTCGTATAAAGGAAATTACTCCCATAACAATATGTGGGTGCAAGACGTTTTGCAGGCGGCGAAACCTCTGCTATAGTAAGGTAAAAATCCATTTTTTTACGCTTCGGACTTATGCCAAAATATAGAGCTCAATGTCCCGATCACGAATATGTTGGTTCAAGACGTCTTAGAAGAAGCCAGAGACAAATCTATTTAAAATGATAAGTATAGGAAACTGATATACCTACCTACGTTTGATATCGGTAGCCGTACGTACAGTGGACGGCTGCTACACGGCATGGTGACGACATTTTGCCGTAATCATGTAATGTGAAAGGGGCCATGCTTTTCTTCAGGCCAATAAAATAATTTCGCCGTACGGCTAAACCGGATAGTGAGAAACGAGCCTTAGTATTTGACTTAAGAAACTTCTCCGTCCTCGATATGCCCACGTGCACTAGCCTTACTAACCTACATATGCGCAAGGAATACCTTCTACAAAGGGATCATTATCATTTTATGTCCCTGCCCACAAGTGTATTCGTACTCCAGTATCTGGGGTGGAATAAGATTCTTATTATAAGAATGTAAAAATTGTTTCCCAACGCTAGGCGAAAAACTATCAGCCAAGCGAGTAAGTATATTTTAAGTTTGAATGGTGTTGCTCGCTTCGTTTGGTTACAGGATTTCACCCTTTCCACTCGAGTTTGTCGCTCCGCTAGAGTAGTCAACAACTGTCATTCATCATTCACTGCAATAAGTGTAAAATGTGTCCAATGTAGTTTTTTGAAATTTCAGACCAATTATAGCTCTTTATTGAGTTTTTCAATATCCAAATGTTTTCGAGGTTTCCTTACACCCAGACTTTATGTTATGGCATCCCTTTGAGAGCACTTAACAAAAATAGATAACAAGAAAGTGTTTTGCCAATGGTAAAATAAATTATTTTGTATTTTCTTAGCAAGAAAACAATATTATTAAAAGGTTTTTGGGATTGATTTTGGTCGGAACTTTATCGACGCTAGCAATTTGGTGCAGTTCTTCGGTAGAGCGAATCGATATGACTAGCAAAAGGATTTTTAGCTTAGCTAGTTTTTCATAATGACCACCTAGGAAAAACTGTAAAAGAGTTGTCCAAGATGTTCTCTATAACAAAGTAGACTGCATATAATATTCTAGACCCCGCTAAAAATGAGGATAGGCTAGACTGAAAACCTGTAAGCGCTCGTACGCGTATGATATCTGATCGAGAAAAACCTTTGCTACTAAGAAAAGTAGACAAAATCCCGCAAACTTTAACAAGAATGCTCGCTTCATCTACACATTCAAATTCATTAAATTTCTGTCCTACATTATTTTCATCTAAGAGCATAATTAAAGTTTTAACTAGATTTCTCTTTGGCTTATTCATAAAAAGGCATTAAAGCCATCGGTCTTGGTTGTTCTTACAACTCGAATCAGGCATTAAGACCTAGAAATAGACAGAACAACATAAAAGCACCAAAGGCCATAAACTTGTATCCCACTTCTCATGTAAATAGGTCTCTAGGGTCTTACGTTCTGAAAAAAAATAAATGGGACCAACGGGCTTTATTTCCACTGCCTTATTCAACTGCACTAACATCGTTGCCATTAGGCGACTAAAGTGGCCATTTGGCGCGACTACTTCTGAAAATATCTTGGCGCTTTTTTCAAAATCTTGGCGACTTTTGAAACACTATTTTAAATTTTTACTTAAATCGAACTTTTCTTTCTTAATATGATTTTGATCGAATTTACGTAGAATATACATATTTGGTATTGATCGTACATTTATGAACTCTAATTACGAGTACATAGTATATATTGCTAGCTGAAAGTTTACTTTTAAGATTTAATAGGATCTTTTAACAGCAAAACTTACGACATTTCGATTACTATGTATGTGAAAAGTATAGCATCTTTTCCAATCTAAAACATTGAAATTAACTTAACAGAGGAGCTAGAGATGTTGGACACGCGTAAAGTTGGGCGCTAGTACTTTTATTTTATAAATACGTCAATGCGTTAAGGTTAAAAATTAAATGAAATTTGAACTTAAAAGTTTGCAATATGAAAGGAAAAAATGGCCACATAAAAAAACTAAATTTTTCGGGATCTAGAGACTCGTTTGCATATCTCATAAGATTTATTTGATTTCTGTGTCTTAAGAGGTATTTTGAATGAGATTGTTTGCCTTGAATAAATAATAACGACACTTTGATGATATTTTTGTTGCATTTTTAATAAAAATTTTATAGGGACACTTTATCAGCTCTCAGCGACTTTTTTGGTGACTTCTTAGAATTTTCAGCGGCAACTCTGTGCACTAATTGTGTATTCATCTAAGCTACAAACTTACAAACTATGTACCAAGCTAAGTATGTATACCTTTAGTATAAATAGTATAAAGTATAAAATATTTACACATTTCTAAGCAATAGTAAGGTTATAAAACTTGTACTTAACAATAATCTTCACATAAATTTACAAACCTACAGCCTTATTTACTTACCGTTAGTACCTTATTCAAAAGATAACAAAATATTGTGTATATTATGTTCTATTGATACTTAATGATAGATTTTGTTTTAAATGCATGAAAATATTTATTCAGTTCGGTTAATCACATAGACCATGCTTCGCAAAATTTTGTATTTTGAAGTCATACTTTAGTTAAAACTATTTTAATCAGTACTTAATATATATGGAAAATAATAAATTAAAAGATTTACTAATTTAAAGCTTAAAAAACATTAATAATTATTAGCCTATAACATACTACCATTACTAAAAATATATACACATATACCCACTTATTTCTTCAGAAATGCTTGGCACCAATATGAAATACAGTTTTCTTACCAAAACGTATTCTAAGCATTTAAAGAAGACCCGCGCTATAAATAAATATGTCGGGCAAAAAAACTTTTGAAAAACATATTCAGGAAAAAATCGTTTTATTATTACAAGTTGATCTAGTTTGTTACACACTTAGTGTATGTGGTGCGACAACTAAACTGAAATACATTAATATCGTCAACAAACAAAATTTTGAAGTAGTACATAGGATCAAGAGCATAGGTATACTTTAGAGCAGGAAATAGTTGATATTCTCAAATTCGACAGTCCTAGATTTATTATTGAGTAATTGACATATTAAATTCTTAAATCGACTTTAAATCGGTGACAATTCAGAAATGAGAGAGTGATTCTAACTTTTCACCTACGAATCAAACGTTGCGCAATCGTAAATTGTACTCTTATTTTATAACTGTAACAATTATTACTTGAATTGTGTTCTACAATGTGTTAAACTACAAATTATTATTTAACTTATTAATGCTCATTGACAGGTGACATATGTTATTAAACAACATTTTTAATATTTACGAAACGAACGCTCAAAGTTGTATTTTTATGGGGTTGATTCCAGAGCCCCCATTCACCAAATTTCCGAACTAAAATCCACAAACTAAAAACTCCAAACACAATCTCCCCATAGTTCGAGGATGTCAAAGAAATTATGTTTGATGCCATAGGATTTACGCCCGCTTGGTGAATTCAAGATTACTTGAATTTTTTCTTCTGTCTACGACGTAGCGCGCAATGTTAATTTTTTCTCTTTTTAGTTAAAATGATAGTCATAGTGTATCAATCGACAAATTATTTTTCCTTCCTCGCTTCTTTCTCAAATGTCAATATTCGAATAAAGTGATAAGCCGTAAATTTCATTTTTTTTCATGCAAAAATGAACAGTAAATTGCCTATGCTGCTCTCCACAAAAAAGCTGAATTAAAGTTGGTATAAACTGGAAAATTTGTGTTTGGGGATTTTTTTTAAAAACTTGTTTTTTCACTTAAGCTATATTAACCTGATAGTTTTGTGTTTCAGTTAACCGATTTTTTCAATAGGTAAAGCGTAGTTCATATGTATAAGCGGAATCGACTATACATTGAATGCGCATTGAACGCAATTTACGTTCAATTCAGCAAAACAAATTCCGCTATATAAAAGTTTTTTTTTTTTTTTTAAGAAAACTGTATTCAGCATACATGTGCCCACAAAAATAAAAATATAAAACCATAATCAAATAATTACAAACCTCTGTATCAGAAGTATCTGATAGATCGATAATATCTTCATTCATTTTGTTTAATGTGAAACACTTATGTATGTCTTACGAACGTCCTGTCAACTTAAAGATTAAATATAAATTCCAAAATAAAAGTACACAACCACCACCACTGAAATTCCGAGCTGAAGTGAAAATTAAACCGAATCAGGTATTGCAAAATTCAATCTACCCACACTCCCGAACATTATTCATTGGATTAATACTATGTACGTATATAAAGTTTAATAGTAAAGCAAATTTCTATTCCGCGAAGAGAACGTCGTTGTTCAACCACCGCCAACTGAAAACTGAAAATTCTTATTCGAGCACGAGCATGCACGAACAAAGCGATAGCGAAGCACAAGCTACAGAACAAAACACATATGGAAGAATGACTCTAAAAAAATCAACGGGAACTAAACGTGAACAGAATGAACCAAGCACACACTTATACATTTTATACATAACACATATGTAATCACACAACTGTTGCCGACTTGCCGCGTGTAAAAATTTTTTTTTTATACTTTACTTGCGCTGCACTCACTGAAAGAAACTATTGGTATCGAGAAACAAGAAAGAAAAGAGAAAGAGAAGTAAATATATGTATGCATAACTATACGTACATAAGTGTTTATCAGAATTGGCGGCGCCTACTTGGATAGTTTAGGTTGTGATCATACTGAGTTCATGAAATATGTACATTACATTAAAACATTGATTTCGGTTTAATAACTGTACCTTTTGTAAAAAAGAAGGGACTTAGTTTTGTTCTAACTAAAGATCTATGTAGATACAAACATTACATCCATGGTTTTTTTTCCTTTCTGTGATGTGGAAAACGAATTTGTTTTCGTTGCGAATAAGTTCTTTATTGTTTGGCATAGGGAAATATTTTTTGGTTAGCAAAACAACAAAATAAGAAAAAAATAAAAGAATGATTGTGTAGTCATCTGTCAGTTCAACCCCATTACTAGGGATGGGATTTTGTTGACCTAAAAATATAAAAAAAGGCAAAATGAAACATCAAAATAGGCAAAAAAAAAGCATTTATTTAAGCAAGAGCTAAAAATTATCTGCTAAAATTGTTAGCATTAAAATGCTAACGGTTAATGATTGTCCGTCAAGGATCATGTAAGTATGTAGATACATACATACGTAGTAATCTTTTTTTGTTTTGGTTCTTTCGAACCTGCGCACGTGTATATGTTTCACACAAAATTATTCCAATGTTGCCCGCCGCCGCGCCGCGTCGCGTCGCCAATAGAAAGCAATCAATAGGATGGTACACAAACAAGTTACATAATGCAGATCTATTCGTATTTATTCGAAATTTTTGTGTTGAGCTAAATAGTTTGGTGTATGAAGAATCAAGCTCCTGGTTCTTAGGACGTCGCACCTACCTTTTACCATCAGATCCAAAAAGACGTATTTTTGTTTCGTCCGACTAACAGTAAAGCATGGTGGTGGCAACATCATTATTTGGGGTTGTTTTTCTTTGTATGGCGTTGGTCCTCTGTTTTGGATCAAAGAGAATATGAACCGCGTGGTGTACAAAGAAATTATGCAGAACATCATGCTGCAATATGCGGAGGAAAACATGCCACTTAAGTGGGAATACCAACAAGATAACGACCCCAAGCACTGTTCAAAGCTGGTAATTTCCTGGTTCCAAGACAATGGTATCAACGTAATGAATTGGCCGTCGCAGTCACCGGACTTAAACCCAATTGAACACCTTTGGGGAGTCTTAAAAAAGGAAGTTTCGAAGACTCAGATAAAAAATCGTGATCATTTGTGGCAAGTGGTCTAAGAAACTTGGAAGTCTATTTCAGTCTCAACATGCAGGACATTGGTCGAATCTATGCCATACAGATGTCTTGCTGTACTAAAAACCAACGGAGAGGTCACTAAATATTGAAGAAACAAATGTTTGGCCCAAATTATGTAGATAACTTTTAAATAACCCGAAAATATTTGAACTGTTCCTATTATTTTTTCCAGCTTTAGCAACCAGCTATTCTTAATTATTCATTTTTTCTATTAAAATGAAGAACGCGCAGAAAGGAGTTCGATATCTATATCTATCTATAAGTGGAATACATTCTATAAGTTTTTCAAATTTAAAATGACACCAATTGCAGAGAAAATAAAATATATATTTATTGAGTCGTCTTGTTCCTATTATTTTTTCCGCCACTGTACTCGTATATCTTTGAAAATACTAAAAAGAGCAAAAATATGAGAAAAGGCATTTGGCACCAGCAGCACGTGAAAAAATCCTATCCCTGCCCATTACGATCTTTCAATCTTTTGACTCGGTGTGCAGGAAAACCTAGATCGAAATCTCAACTCGTTTCCGACTCGATCCTGCATATAAACGACATACATATGTATGTATGTGTGTCGTATGTGAAAACGATCTGCGTAATATACCGACGTGTACGGTGTACTTACCTATAAAGGGACGAATATGTTTAGGCTTGTTTTCCGTTTTTTTTATGATGAGAGGATCTTTGGCCACCGTAGGCTATGTGCGCGGATGACTTGCGCGATATGCCGGGCCGTACCAAAGGACGGACCCTTAAGGGTCGTTTTCTTTTTGTTTTTATTGGGCTATCACACACGAGCCCAACCTAGCCTAAACTAAACTAACTACTTGCCAAACCACCGGCCATGACTTTGCTTACGAATTTAACATATGGATGCCATTGGTATCCTGTTGAAAATAAATTATATAGAAAACAACATCTTCTATCTACTTATATTTAAATACATATTTAAATTTGTTTGTTTTTTTTTATGACTATTCTGTATCGGCATAACCACTGTTGCCATTTTGACTGCTTTCCAGTCAGATCTGACTGGATTGATATCAATTTAGCTGGAAGATGTTTTAGAATCCAGCCGGCTGGTTTTTTTAGCTGAATATATTTTTTTACTGGTTTGTAGATTTATTTTCAATCAATATTTTTTAATTTTTTAAAAAACTTTTTCCGTGCGTTTACTACTTTTGTCATAACATAAGACAAGTATCTTATTAAGCTGGGCATTGGAACTCAATCCTGCACAGATGTCCATGTGATTTCCCATATGGTGGGAAATGAAAATTGACAACTCAGCAGAATACAGTGTGGAAATGGAAATAGTGGGAGAAGAAAAGCAGTGAGGTTTGCAGTATGTATGTATGTATGGGAATAATGGAATTGAAAATGGAAAAGTATAGTGAGGCTCACAAGAAATAATACACATCAACTTTATTATTATTAGAGAAAATTCTATATATCATTTAGGGCACTTCAAAAGTGCGTCAAGTTTTTCAGGAAACTTCCGCACAACTTTCTCCTTACGAATTTGCACAAAGAATGAAACATCTGCAGTTTTTTTCTTAACGCTAGCGAATTGACTAACGACTAGTGGTTGGTTATTGGGTGGGAATCTTTCAAAACGAATATTTTGTACTCTCTATTTCGAAATCAAAATCGGATTACAAATTCGAGAGTGGAATTTTGGTATCTAGCAATTCGTTCCCTAATTTCAAAAACATTGAAATCTACGGAAAATTTGTTTTTACAACATATGCGATAACGGAACAATTTAACAGTACATTAAAATGTAAAGTTCCTACAGGAAGTTTTTAAACAATAGTTTGCATATAAAACAAAAGCAATTTAGTAGAAATCAGTACTAGAATTCCTGACTTCGAAAAGAAATATTGTTTACCTTCTCGCCGTTTTAATTCGCTCATTTTGAAATTCATATGTTTTGGATACTTTATTTGTGCTATTGCTGTACAGACTTCTGCAATAGAACTTGATGCTGTTTGTTGTGCCATGCCAATGTAGTAATCATGTGCTATTTGGTGCTGATAGCCTTCTTGTGCTAAAAACTTTAGAGTACTACTTTTAAAATTACAAAAAATGGAGTTGATCTCAAAGGATCAGTAAGTTCATCTCGTATGCAATTTAAAACATCCTTCGACAGGCGATAGTTCTGAACAAAACTAGAATAGTTTTTCGTTTTTCGAGTTTCACCAACCTATAACATATTTGTAATTGTTTTGGTTTGTTTATTTGACAGATCTCAAAAGAAAGAAATCGAGACTCGAGAAAAAAAAAATCCTTAAGTGGAAAAAGTATCTTGTAGTATTTTTTACATTTCAAAAGCTTTACAGATTGCCAATTTATAAGCGACACGAAAAGAAACTTCGAATAGGATTCATCCCGGGGGGAACTGCAGCGTTATCTACTCGGCTCGTTCGTATTGGCAGCTATCTGCGCTACGTGCACGATGGTAGCCAAGGTTTCACAAGCTTCTTGGATGCTGAGCATCAGTCTAATGAAGTTCTCTGGGGTTAAGTTCTGTTCGCCAATATGTTACGGACTTCACGATACCGTAGACAGTGATACATTATCTGCTCCACGTCATAGACAATCTAATATAGATGGGCATTTTTACATTCGCCTGCCCGCACATTGCATTAAAAACGCAGAGTTTAAATTTCCTATCTGTGAATGAATGTGAACGAACATGCGAACAAGACTTTTGTAAATATAAAAACAATCGTGGTGTTCCTTTCATTCCTTTTGCAAACCACATTTTCAACAGACTATCATTCACTCTACAAAATGGCTACGTCTATATAAACTACCGCCGATTGAGAATGTGTGCGTAAGCTCCAATTTGATTTTGCCGGAAACGTCAGAATACATTCAAAATCGGTGGCTGTTTTGGTCTCTTGGGAGCCAACGGTTAAATCGACCAAAGACGACCATCTATATAAGTTTGTCTATACTCCATGTTTTCCAGTACTTCTGCGCACATTGGACAAAAAGGTTGTCTTCATGCCCAAATCCGTGGAGGTATTCTCTGAAACATCCATGACCAAAGGTCGAAATTCGGCATCAATCTCTGCGTCCATCTATGTACCTTGGTCAGAAGAGTTCCAACTATTTTTCCAATCTTCCAGGTTTGTTCGTCGAGGCAATTCATCATCATTTGACCCGTTGCTGTTGACATCGTTGTCCTGTTGTTGACGATATTTTCATGCGGTTTCTTTAACGAGGATGTCTATTGGCACCAGGGTTCGGACTTCAATAATAAAATTTAGCAGTAGATTCTTACAAAAAGTGCAGCAGATCCATATTTTTCGCAGCAGATTTTTTTTGTTGAACAACAATAATAATACATATATATTTTTTACAATAAAATAAGGTTAAAGCAAACATAAGTTGCACATTTTAAAGTGAATTAAATCACAAATCTTTGTACGAAATTAATGTTTTTTACAAAATTTTTAATAACTGATTAATTTTCAGTTGAATTCAGTTCTTAAAAGAAATTTTCCATCAATAAATTTATGTTTTTCTAGATTGTGTTATGTTTATACCCTATCCAAAGGGTATATAAAGTTTGATACATAGTTTTTAACATAGAGAAATATTGAAGATAGTCGCAATAAAGTATATACTACCTATATAAATGATCAGCAACAATCCATCCGTCTGTCACTAGTTTTTGGGCCACACATTTTGAGCTAGGTCAATGTGTGGGAGATATGTAGAGTAAAGGAATATCTACAAATTTGCTTAAGTTTTATCGAATTTCATGTAAAACTGTTGAAAAAAGTTCATTTTTTGAAAGGTGGGCGTGTCAGTGGGCGGATTATGAAAATGTTTACACTTGTACTGTTTTCTTTTCCCAGCACCTCGTACACAAAATTCCATCAATTTAGGTAGCTCAAAATATAAGGCTAGAAACTGGTAACAGACAGGCGGACAGGCGGACGGACACTGAAAATTTGTATATATACTTTATAAACGGGTTAGAAAAAAAGAGATAACTTTAAATTGAAGCAACCAATGCAAAATAAAGCAACCAGTGCTAAATGCGAGCCTTCCACTGTAAATTGAATCAAATTTCACAAAAGGAAACAGACAGCAACCTCTACCCACGGAAATGCATTGCATTTTTTTGCTTGCGGTGCTCCACTCCACGTCAAAAAAATGTGTACAAATAAATTTATGTCCATACATACATACATATGTATACAGATCCATAAACATGTGCTTATTTTTAGACAAAAAAGGCTTACTTACATCTTTCCACAAAAATGTGCACGACTGGGTCGTACGTACTTGCACCTACATATATGCTGGTAGTTGGAAATGAATTTAAAAAAAAAAATTTACAATAGATTTTTGAAATTTTTTTTTTTAATTTTGTATAAGTTTAAATGGCATATATTATTAAACATTTAATCTTGCCCACATTTCGATTTTTATGGAAATCCAATGAGTTTTAGCCGAGAAATAGCCAAATTTCTAAAACCAGTTAATAAAAAAAGTACCGTTATACGTATTTTTAGGCGAAAACGTGGTACGCCATCTTATAGCATTTGCCCAGACTAACTCGAATATGAAATTTAATCAAAATCGTTAGAGCCGTTTTCGTGAAAATCGTCTTTTTGTGAAATTGGCCTTAAGTAAAGTACCGTTAATAACAAGGCTAGAACAAAAATTCCGATTTCGCCTCGAATTGCGACCCTACAGAGCTCAGATATGAAGTTTGAAGCAAATCGGTCCAGCCGTTTAGGCTGCAGTCCAGCGTACATACACACAGACAGACAGACAGACAGACAGACAGACAGACAGACAGACCGACAGACAGACAGACAGACAGAATCGGCAGACCCACTTTTTCGAGCTTCTCTATCATCGTAATGTCAGAATTCATTGTTATCTCGAGTTCGAATTTTTGCACGAATCCAATACTTGCCCCATATTATAGGTGCAAGTAAAAACGACACTCAAAAATGCATAGGTTCCTTCCTATGAAAACAGAGTGCAGCAATTTTGCCCACCAACAACCAAACTAAAAACAAATAGCATTCTTCTACGTTGACTGTTTGTTGGCTTTGTTTTAGTTCCATTATTTTTACTATTTTTCTTTTGTTAGCACATCTACTCATAAAAAGTAATATGATCCTCTTTAGTTTTCTGCATAGAGCAATACAAAAATTTTTAGTGACCTTAAAAAGAAAAACAGAACCCTTATGGGTTTAATACGGTGTCCGTCCGTCTTATCGTCTATCTGTCTGTATGTCAGTCTGTCACAGCCCTGAAACTTTTGAGCCGTTAGACATAGAGGCACTTTTGCGCACTTTTTGGGGCACATTGTATGAGGGCAAACAAAATTATTTTGCCTCCCATCATATGGCATATCAAATTAAGGAGAATTAATTAAGGGCTTTGTAAGTACCTGTATACCTACATAGGTGGGAAATATTTATTTCCGAAAAATATGATTGTACAAAAAAGCTTGATAAGTATTAGAAAAATGCTAACACATGGAATAGTTGCTGTAAACAAACTGAAAGATCATGTTTTCTGAGACGTTTTTTCTCAAACCGTATCCTTATCAAAATTCATTCATTTTTTTTCCCCATACAACAAATTGTATGTACAAAATGGCTGCGGCCATAGATGTCAAAAAAATCGCCGGATTTTTTAATTGTAATTTGTGAAATTAGTGGGCTCCCATTTGATTTTGCTGGACTGTCAGAATACAATGACAAAATTTAGCGGATTTTAGCTTGGGGGAGCGAATGTGTCAAACGAACCGAAGGTCTTGGAGGATTTGAGTATGATGGTAGGTGTGCCGAAGATGGCTTGTCTTTTTACTTTCTTTTTCCATAAAATCAAAATCAGTTTGTAGCAGTCACACATTCCGGTCTCTGACCAACAAGGCCCAAGTTATGAGCAACAACAACAGCAACCGCTGGCATTAGACGATCCAATCGCAGCTAAGTCTCAGCCGCTCTTGCAGTACACAAGTAACATTGGCTTTGTTCAGTGACTTTGTACTGCACAGTCTAGACAGTTTTTGTATTCAATAACTTTATGCATTATCGAATCCGACGGATATCTGTATTATCCATCCGCAGTCTACATTATAGAAATCAGCTGATTACTGTCAAATAGAGGGAATGGTGGTTGATTTTTTTTTTCTTTCATATCATACATAGGTAAATATTTATGATTTTGTGAAATGAAAAGTGCCGGATTGAGTATTTTTGAATGAAACAAGTTGCAAAGAAATAGGAAGAAGCATAAGAGCTATAGCAGAAGATATTTTGCTTCTGCCCGAGCCTTTGTCAGATAAACCATAAGCAATAGTTAAAGTGTTATGAATTGACATTTATTTAAGATCTGTGAAACAATTCACGCTGAATAAAGATGCTATTGAATGTGTTCAAATTTTTTTTTTTAATTTTTGGCCGAGGGTGTTTAGCAAACCGGCGCTGGCGATTCATTGTTGATTTCAAAAAATGTATACATACATACGTATGTATATCGAAAGCATTATTTATTTTAAATATTTTTATTTTTTAATACACTTTTTTCTGATAATTAATGCAAAAGAAGGCGACTAGTACCAAGATCGTACACAAATCAGTAGCAATCCGCGACGATTTTATTGCGGATCTGAACATTCAAAGTTTACATGGAGTGCTGATTTGGCTGCGTTTTCAATAATGGCAGTATTTTACCGACATTCATACACTTTCTAATCGGTTTTTTTTTATAATGTCCAACGTATCAAAATGGGGATAGATTCTCTCCGCAGTGCATCCGCCGGATTCTATTATTGGCATGTCTTCCTATTTCTTTACAACTTGTTTCATTGACAAATACTCAATCCGGCACTTTTTATTTCATAAAATCATAAATATTCACCTATGTATGTATGTTACAAAAGAAAAAAAAGTCAACCACCCTCTATTTGACAGTAATCAGCTGATTTCGATAATGTAGACTGCGGATAGATAATACATTCATCCTTCAGATTCTATAATGCATAAAGTGAATCACTGCGGATCGGATGGAAGTTGTGTAGTTTTGTTTCCATGGTGAAATAATTCGAATGTGTGCCATTTCCCAAAACTCTTACTCAAAATTTATACCAAGCACATTATGTATATAGTTTTCAGTTCTTTATAATATCAATAATGTATGAATATTTATGTAGTGTACTTATATGGATATGTACATGCATATATACAAATACCTAATATCCTACCGAAAAAATTGCTTTACTAAAGTAAACTTGAATTAAAAAGAATGCCTCTTCAGCGTTCTTCAAATCGACACAGCAAATGCAACAATATTTCTTAAGTTTGCTCTGCTCATTATTTTTTGTTGTTACAGCAAATTATATTCAAAATTAATTTGATCCTCCTGTGATGCCTCCGTTTTTACTTGCACCTATAATATAGGACAAGTATTGGATTCGTGCAAAAATTCGAACTCGAGATAACAATGAATTCTGACATTACGATGATAGAGAAGCTCGAAAAAGTGGGTCTGCCGATTCTGTCTGTCTGTCTGTCTGTCTGTCTGTCTGTCTGTCTGTCTGTCTGTCTGTCCGTCACTCTGTATGTATGTACGCTCGACTACAGCCCAAACGGGTGGACCGATTTCCTTCAAACTTCATATCTGGGGTCTGTTGTGTATTCTCCAGAGGGGAAATTGGAATTTTAGTTCTAGCCCTATTATTAACGGTACTTTACTTAAGGCCAATCTTACAAAAACATGATTTTCTCGAAAACGGCTCTAACGATTTTGATTAAATTTCATATTTGAGTTAGTCTAGAGAAATGCTATAACATGGCGTACCACGTTTTTGGCTAAAAATACGTATAACGGTACTTTTCTTATTAACTGGTTTTATATATAAATATGGCTATTTCTCGGCTAAAAATCAATGGATTTCCATAAAAATCGAAATGTGGCCCAGATTTAATGTTTAACAAAATGTGGCATTTAAACTTATCCAAAAATTTTAAATTTTTTTTTTTATTAAAAATTTGTGCACATCCAACTAAGAGCATATAGGTGCAAGTACGTACGATCCAGTCGTGCACATTTTTTTTTTCCCCATTCGTTGGCAATTTGTCGGAAGTAATAAGATAAAAGCTAACTTTGTTTTAGATTTAGTATGTTTTGTACTTATTACTATGCTGGTGCTCATCAATCTACCAGATATATAAAGTGCACGACTGTGTCGTCGTACGTACTTGCACCTTAATGCAGTTAGTTGCAATTGAATAAATTTTAGAAGTAAATAAAATTTGTTACTTGAATCTGAAATTTAATAAATTTAATAATACGAAATCAACCCGTCATTTGCTTTGTCATTTGATCGATTTAACGGTTGACGATTTGATTGATGGAAAATCAAAAGATTTTTTAAGTAGATTTGTGGAGAAAGGAGCTGTATATAAAAAATGGATAGGGTATCACACGATCCGCTCCAGACGGATTGTAGCATTTTCATATTTTTTTTTTTTGCTTCTTAGAATGAAAGTAAGCACAAACATAACCAGCTAAAATTTCCAATTATAAAATATAAGCAAATATGAGAGAAGACATTAATGTAAACACATAGGGATGGGTTGCCCCTAATGTTCGGTAATATTTCCGAAAGTGCCCGAAAACTGAACGAATCGACGCTGGGCTTATTATGTAATAGCTCATAAGATTGTGTGTATTCGGTGGTTTACATATGCGTGCATATGCAGCCAAATGTTGATTATGTTTCTCACTTAAGGCTGCAAAACACGCGATGCTCTGTGCAACTTGGAAACAAATCTTATGAGGTCTTCGCACCGGATTTAGGCAAGGATATGCGCTGTCATGTGATTTCTGCAATACCGTATTGGAGCAGATAGTGCGCAGGGAAGGTGTCAATGCGGGAGGCACGCAGCCGATAATTAAGATAATTTGAAGATCCCGGAAAGCCTTCGTAGAGAGAGAGAGAGCATTTACGGCAGTTGATGAGCAGGCGAAACGAGTTAGTCTTGAAGTGAAAGAGGACACGACAACAAACAAAAAATTATATGTCTAAAACATTGGGCAGAACGTCACTATTGATAACTATAATTGCAAGTTAGTTAAAAAGTTCACCTACCTCGTAACAAATATAAATCCTACAAACGACACCTTCGTAGAGATCCGACGAAGAATAGCCCTAACAAACCGCTGCTATTCGGTTTGCCAAAACTACTGGGTTCAAAACTTCCAACTCTGAGGACCGAATTCATGCTCTATAGAACGCTCATCTTATCAGTCTTGCTGTATGTAGCCGAGAGCTGAGCAAATATTGGGCACCTTCGAGCGAAAAATACTTCGTCGAATATTAGGTCCCTTATGCCAGGAGGGAGAATAGATGAGAAGATACAATGGCGAACTCTATGAGCTGTACCAGGATGTGGATGTACTCCACAAAGTCAAGATACACAGACTACATGGGCTTGGCCACATCGAAAGAATGAATAACAATGCTCCAGCTAAGAGGATCTTCGAATCTCACCTCACAGGTTCGAAACGGCGAAGAAGACCGAACCTCCGGTACAAAGACCAAGTTGCCGCAGATGCCTGGAAACTTGATCTTCGCAACTGGAAGTAGCGTGCCCAGGACCCGTATATCGAAACCCTACTTCAATATATCGTACGTGATGAACTCGATTAGCATTTATAGATAAAAAACAAGTAGAGTGGTGGTGCGTTGGACTACTGCACAAGGGGTTCCAAGTTCGAATCCAGAAAAATACCATCAAAAGTTTTTTCACGACCCCACCTCTTCCGAGTGTCTGACAAACATTCAAGAGTATTCACTGTCATGAGAAAGCTCCTTAAAACCCCTCTGCCCTTCGGATATGGCATAAAACTGTAGGTCCCTTCTGTACGTATAGAAATGTATACCACGCACGTTGTGAGAAGCTAGGCCTTGGCCCTCTATGGGCTGCCTAATATTTATTTTTATTTTTATTTTAGAAACCCTATATCAATACGCCCTCTCATGAGATGACTTGAGGCGCAGGGACATTAATCCGTAACATACAAACATACATATGTATGTATAAACGCATGCATAAACAGTCGAATGCGCATGGGGGAGAATGTTGCCCCACTTGCTTGGGGTCGCTGTTGGACTTGGAGTAGGTGCGAGGTTGGGTATATGCGACTGAGGAGACGTATTGAAGTAGGAGGCGAATGTTATTCCTCATGCAAAGGCTATTAATATTAAACTATTGTGTTTGGTTGGGGACAGTACAAATAAAAAGATGAGGCAGTCATTCTTAACGAACTGTGTACTCCGAGGGTTCACTGGATTTGAACTTAACTCAATAGAGAATAAATTCAGTTTTAATATGGTTTTATTTTAGGCTGTAAAATTTAAAATTAATCAAGGATATCTGATTTTTAAAATCGATTGGTGACTTACACCAGTACAGTTTCATTCAACCGACCTGGGTGTTAAGCTACATACATATGTATGTACATATCTATTATAGTTGGTTGTTTGCTTCGAAACAAATGTCCTACTAATGATTCTCAGCAGCTATCACTGCAGCGATATGCGGTGTTCCTTCTATAGTCATGTCAGCATTACTTTCAAGATAACGAACAATGAAAAAAATCACACATGTGGTCACATGATCACTTATCTAAACATAAACATCGACCCATATAGAAGACCTAAAATTATAATTCATTGGTTGCGGTCTGACATGTCTACTTTAGCGACGAGGTTGAAGTGGTTGCTTGAGTGACTTTTTTTTTAACTATTTGCCACAGAAAACAAAATTTGTATATTATGTTAACTCCAGAGCTACTCTTGGTTTCAATTTTATCTCTCATGTAAACATTGGTATAGTTTTCATTTAGGGACCACATTTTATGGTTAACCAATCACACAGCATAGAACGAGTTGTTTCTTTTTAATGGGGTAAACAAAAAATCGTTAAAAAAGCGATTCAGCCTTCTTGAATATTATTGCTTGAATGAATGGATCTTATATATTTGCATCGGCTGTTCTAGGGGCGCTCATAATAACTCTAACTCGTACGCAGGCCAGTAGAGTGTTATAAAGTGCTTGAAATAGGCGATTTAACTGATAAAGACGATTTTAGATATGCATAGGTTAATCTAAACGTGTATTTCCAATTGATCCATTGCGGATTGATTTGATTTGATGCGTACGTATTTCCTATCATTGAAAACGTCGGCTAGCAAGCGAACAGATGACGGTAGGGAAATGACAGAAAATAGAGATTATTAAAACCGCAACCGATCCGCAATACATAGCAATTCATACTTATGAAACTAATGTAGGTATGGATTCAGAGAAATACTACCTCAAGACAAAAAAAGGTTATTTTGCATCCTACTATGATAATTATTCTTTCACCCGACTTCGAGACCCGATAAGATACCAATCTCAATATTATTTAATGTTATGTATTCAATGGCCTCAGAAAGACATAATCCCCATAATTATAAAAAGTAAATTATAGATAAACAATGGTAATACACCCTTCGCTTGTATTTTTAGGCACGTACAGAGGACGTCAAAATTTTGTAGTTTTTCACAGAAGAGAGAGCTCACAAGAGAGTAAGAAATTTCCCCATGCTGCGAATTTCAGCCCAAGAAATTTTTTTGCGCAAAAATATGAGTTCTGTCAAATGGTTGTGTTGTTGTTGGTTGGCTAAATAATTTGGAGTAAATACTCCAAAAAAATTATCCAAAAAAAAGTGACGTTTAAAAATTTGTCAGCTTTTTTGTTAAACCCGTTCCCGTCATTGTTTGGAGATTTTTCTTTCTATAAGAGAGTTTTACCCCCACTGCGAGAAATTTCAGAAGCTGCGAATTTTAGTGCAGAAAGTACGGGAACAGACCTATACATTTTTTTTTTAAATATTTCGCCTGTTTCGAATTAGTATTTATTGAGGAATATTTTCATTTGACAGAATAAAATAATTCGAAGTCTTGGTTTTGTATGGTTAATTTATTTCATCCGGTGGTTTCTATAATGGAATCTCACGGAGAAAGTGAGTAGGTACCTACGGTTCGGATGAGATCCCTCAGCAATGAATCCGGCGGATTTTATTAACGTGCCATTGGACCTTATACATTTTTCTAGAAAAAAAAAATTCCTTACATTTAAAATAAGCCAGTGCAGTGTCTTCTAGGCGAGGATCCTGGCAATGACAACAGCAGCCCACAATTCCGCGGTAAAAGCTCCGAGGGTATTATCTTCTGTCATTATCACAGGTCCGCTGTCGTACCCTCCTAAAACAGTGAATTTTGACGAAAATTTACGAAATTTTACAAAAAGCTGTTCGCGTACGGAGAATTTTCGTAGTTTTTCACAGAAGAGAGCGCTCACGAGAGAATAAGAAATTTCTCCATGCCAAGAATTGTAGTGCAAGAAATTTCTGTGGGCTGGTTTATGAAAACTGTCCAAGCTATCAAACCAGTGCATTTTCAACTTTTTCTTGTTCAACCCGTTCGTTTACTTTTTCGTAGTTTTAGCTCTCTCTGAGAGAATTTTACCCTCACTCTTCGAAATTTGAGAATCTACGAATTTTAGTGCAAAATATATGCGAACGGACGTCATATCACTATCATATTATCACTTAAATGCCAACTTATCGGTAACGTGAAAGCTCTTTCACTGCTTCATCAAAAACAGACTGATCAAGTCGACCGTTACATTTCACATCCGCTAAAAATTTGTTGTGGATTTGCCAAGAAAAGTTCGACATTTCTCATACGTGGGAAAATAAATGCGATTTGTTTGATGTTGTTTATGCTGCTCGGTTAATTAAAGAATTTTAAAAAAATATGTAGGTATAAGTTTTTTTTTGCAACAAATCGAAAATAAAAAAAATATATTTATTTACTGGGCTGTTTAAAAAATTTCGCTATGCAACGAATTATAGTCCCAAAAATTAAGTTTTCGTTTTGCGATTGTAGTTCTGCAAATGGTTGTGTTGTTGTTAGTTGGCCTCAGTAACCAAGCGATTCGAAACCTGCGGTTAAAAACATCCACACATAATCAGATGTTTTACTGCCGCTGAGAGAATTTTACCCCCAGTTAGAAACTGGATGATCGCGGTTTTATTGTGCATAATGTAGGTAGATTGTTTTCTGCTTTAACTACTCTATTGTTTGATAACGAGGTTTGATCTCATAAAAGGAACCCTTGATACGCACAACTCCTTGGTAAAAGGAACAACTAAAATCAATCTATAATCATATTCGGTATGTAATTGCAACTTAAAAACAAAGTTACTTGATAAACGCAACTTTTGTATGACTTTTATAGTTATTTAGTTCACTGTTTGCATCTCTTCACTCTTGTTTACTTTTGCATTATCTGGATAGTTATTTGGCCACTGTTTTTTGGAACTCAAATATGTATTTAACTTTTTGATCGACTTTTAGCCCTCATTGTTGGTCTGATCAATTTAAGAGGCTTAGTGAAACTTGTGTAAAACTCATAGCGCTAAGTTGCCTTGTAAAAATCATACGAAAGTTCATATTTCTCACAGTACTCACCCTTTCAATTTCCGATATAATCATTATGATATATGTATATAAATAACACTGTTAAAGAAATCGAAAATAGAAAATTAGAAGAACCTTCCTCGATTAAGAGTTTCACTTTGATTTTTGTATTTGTTGATGTTATGTTGCCCATTTGACGTTTCCTTTTTTTGGTTTTGTATCGCTTGCTTTGTTAGAAAACAATTTCAAAATTGTAGCTGTCAAAAAGAAGCCGCTAAGTTTATTTGATCATATAATTTGTTGGATACATATTTATAAAGTTTTATTTCTCTCAAGTGGTGTTTTTGAATATAAAATTTAAGTAAAAATACATACATATACATATGCATGTATATACATGCATATTTATGTGATACTGTTTACAGAATTAAAACTTATGTATAATAAAATTAATTATCTGAATGTTTTAGCATGTTTATTTTCTTAAATTTGTTAAAATTATACGTGTAAGTCATATTACTTTCTAAGATACTATGTATATAAATAACTATCATAAGGAATTAAAACCGTAATGAAGAAATAAAAAAAGCTTCAGCAACACATCGTATAAAGATGATTACGTTTTCTGGTCACTATATTACCTATTATGCGACAGGTACTGTTTTTTTCTTTCGCTCTTAATTTAAGAATTGTTTTTGATACATGTTTATTATTAGCGTATGGATTTTGACAGGTTTTTACATTAAGTCGCTCAGAAAGGAGTTATCAGCGTATTCCATATTTAATATTGAGCTTTATGTACCTCTGAATATACATCTATATTTCATGTGAAAATATAAGTCTTAAATTCATAAACCTATTTGATTTGATGCGTTTTCATATGGAAATTTAAGCCAGAGTTCTGTGCAAACGCTTTTTGACAAATTTTACAGACATACTGTTTAGTCTCATGTAATTTCTTGTGCTGCCAAAGACTCTTGGGGTGTTTACAGCCTTGCCCACAAATGTCGCAAGCTATTTTCCTTTTTTCAGCGTGCGTAAAAGAATGATCCCACAAAAGACTGGGATTATAGAAGGCCTTATCACAGATTGTACAGGAATAGTTTTTGATGCCTTTATGTTTGTATAGATGATAATTTAACATTGTTGAAGATTTATAGTTCTTCCCGCATAACTCGCAAACGAAAGGCTTTTCACCGGTATGAACACGTTCGTGCATTTGTTTTTCCGTACCCGAAACGAATCCTTTTTCACAAAATTGACATTTGAATGGCTTTTCTAAAGTGTGATACCGTCGTACATGTTCTTTGAGGTTCCCTTTGTACTTACACTCGTGAGAGCAGAATTCACATTTGTATGGTTTGTCTTTGCAATGAACCACCATATGCTTACGGAGGCCTCTTTTTGTACGAAAACTTTTTGAACATGAATTTTCTGGGCATTTAAATTCTGTGGTAACTAAATGTATTGACCGATGACTTTCACAGCTATACTTACTCTGGAATTGCTTCTGGCAATAAGCACACTCATATAATTTTTTTCCATCAATTACTCTGATGAGATGTTCTTTGGAGAATTCATCATCGTTTTCAGTTAAAATATCAGCTTCGATGTCAAATGCATTTGTTTCTATGAAGTCATCCTCATTTATTTCTGCTTCCTGTAAGATAAAAGAAGTTGGTTTAAACACTTACGTGTTAACAGAAAAGGTAATATATTGGATCTTCTAGGAATGATGTAGTAGAGCTAATACAATAATGATTTTAATGATTACGAGTTGCAATTGCAAATAAAATGTTTACTTGAATAAATCTAAGATAAATTCAAAGTACCTACATACTCTGAAGAATTTGTGTCTTACATAAATGTAATCAAAGTCACCCTTTCATCTAAATTGGGTTTCGTTGTTAACGATATCATTTGTACAAAACAATTTTGTTAACCAAACGGTTCAAATTTGAAGCGTACAAATAAGGGAATGCGCATCAGAGACAATAGAGCAGCAGTATTAATACTAGTGGTCTGCAATAGAAGTACTGATTGAAATTTTACAATTGTTGAAAATTTATGTCGGCAAACCACGCAGAAATGTTCTATTTAAATAGTAGTCCAATATCACTATTTAACTTGTCACTTGGTATGACTTGCTACGATGTCCACTACATCATTGCCATCAATAATCGCTCTCTTAGTGCTAATTGGAGGGATTATATATTATAGTTTAGTACATATCACAAATGTAGCTGTACAGACTTGCGAACCTCATATTTTGTTATGTCTATGTCCTTTTCTTCGAATGCCATTTGCTGCATCTGATGAGAGGTAGCATGTTCCACGAATTCCTCGTGTGATAAAAACTGCTCCTTGCAGAGTATGCACGAGTAAATGAAGATACTATCGGTACTCAAATAGATATCTCCTACTTTTGGTAGAGCAGTGTTTTCAAAGTTTCTCATTTTTACGGAATTGTTTCCGCCGTCGACAGAAGTTTCAAGCACTTTCATTGCTCTTTATTTAACGTTCAAAACAGAAAACAATACTACACCTACTGCTACTGCATCAAAAATGTTAAAAAAAATAGCACAAATAACCTATGTTCATATGTTATTTGTGAAAAATAGTAAATATAGAACTTTGACAAGTGTATGTTTATACATAGAGATGTGTACGAAACAAAGAAAGAGGATTATTTATCGATATATCGATATTTTGACCTACATATATATATCGAGCAATATTTCATAGAAAACCATGTATCATTTTTCATAGGGAGAAGCCAGATTATATGGAATTGTATAAAATTTTGGGTGGGTTTTTTGTATAGTCATACAACTGTCGTAGAGCAAAGCATTTCGATGCGTTTTCGCATTAAAAACATTGAAGGAGTTGAAAGGAATGTGAAAAATAGTTAATTAAAATTTGTGAAAATTCCATAAGCACTCGAATTGCCGATAATTGTTTATGAATTGTCAAACCAAAACTGACAACCTATAGAATACTATGTGAAGAAAAACGATATTAGATTAGGTTACGATTGGTGACTAACCGCCGTTCGATCAACCGAATTGTTTTGCCACAGAAGTCCTCCAAATCTACAAAACCCATTTTTCATATTTGCATAAATATCAAAAAATTGTCTCGAATATTCGTCTGCCTATCTAAATGTGCTCAATAGAGAAGAAATAAAAAACGTGGTAAATTTCTTGCTAAAAATGGTACTGGACAGTACCGGGCAGCCGCAAAGGAATGAAGAAGGGCGCTTTCTTTTTCCTTCCCATTCATGCAGATGGGACCGAACTCATTTAAAATCGAGTCTCCCGATAGTGCAGTGGCAGGTTAATATCGATATCTCTATATGTATATACTTCCTGCTAGCATTCAGTTAACATTTTGTCTTCTTAATGTTCCGGAACTTAAAAGGGGGGATGGAACACTTATATGTTTGTTACAGTGTGTCTATCAATCACCCTGTTAAAGCCCTGAAACTTCACTAAGAGATTTTGTTTGTTTTTTTGATTTGGGTTTTTGTCTGTTTGTCTCTTATTTGTTCGGTATACGGTGTTGTCAAAAAACGCAGCCAGTTCGGGTGAGACATTACTCCCTGGGGTTGGAAACCCTCTACTCTCTCATCTGATAGCAATCGGTCCTAAGCTGATCAATTTTGATTTTGCCAAGTTGAACTTCCCACTACGCACTTGCTGTCATTTGGGGGAAGTACATTATTCTGTGACATCGTAGGCATGCCTCGAGATTTAAGAGAAAAATAAAACTAAACACGTATGTAATGTTAAATTATTTACATTTTTATTCATGACATTAGTGCCTAATATGAATTTTTATAAAATCTTTTCCTGGTAAATATTTATGTGTCACTCTTCCATAATTTTATGGTCTTATCATTTTCCAAAGCAGCAGATGCAATGATATTTTCCGTGGGGTGGCACGCTGTACAAAGAACGGTGTCCGTGTGTCCTTGTAATTTCTGAACTACTTCCTTGCTCTGTAAATTCCATATGTAAACCATATTGTCTTCGCTTCCCGAAACAATCCACTGAAAAGAAAAATATACATATATCCGTTTTTTTTTATAAATGTTTTTATATAAATATTTGGTAAAAAATAAGTTCTAAGTTACTGCAATTGATTAAAAGACTGGAGCAAGCGTACAACCGCTAGTCCCAATTGCGGAAAAGGACCAGAGGCAGAAATAAACTAACTAGTAATAGAAGGGAAGAAATATCCTCATGTGTCATCAAACAAAGTATAATTCTGTGCATATTTAAAAATATGCATTGGAAATATGGAGACTTCAGATCGAAAACGATCAAATCAACTGTGATTTCGATAATGAAGTGACAAGTAGACTATTCCCTTCGAACGAATTTAATGATAGCGAACGTGAAATATCGGTGGATCATTTCTTCTGTTTCGTTTAATAAGCGTATACATAAACGACTGCTAATTTAGCTAATTTAATTTATGCATACATATCTACATTTATGTTTGGTTCGAATAATTACCTTTCCTCCTGTTACTGAGAAATTGGCGAAGATACAGTATTTTTCATTCTTGTGTCCAGTGTATGTCTTCAAACATTTTCCCTTGGAATAGTCCCATAGTTTCAGAGTATTATCAAGAGTCGCAGCCAAAATATACTTTCCGTTTGGCGAAAACTTTACGAAGCTAACTGGTGGATTATCATCATCGATCAGTGTTTTTAAGCATTGTCCACTAGCTGTATCCCAAATACGACATAATCCGTCGTAACTCGAACTAACAATAAGCGAACCGTCACGATTAAAGTGCACCGCTGACACTGGGTCTGAATGAGCGGGCAAAGTCTTCAAACATTTGCCCGTGCGCACGTCCCAAATACGAACACTTTCGTCAAAGCTGCCCGAAACAATTAAATTGCTTTGTGGATTAAAATTACAGCAAAAAACGTAATTACTGTGACCCTTAAGTGTCTTCAGACACTTTCCCGAACTGAGCTCCCAGATTTTCAACGTTTTGTCGTCGCTTCCGCTGACAAGCAGACGACTGTCCGAAGACCATGCCACATCACTTATTCCCAACTTGTGACCTGCAATTGTTTTCTCGAATTTACCATCGTATGCGCCCCAGATTTTGATGAGCTTATCTGCCGCTGTAAAGGAGAAAATTAAACGCATTGGATAGAATAAATTTGTCTTAATTAAAATTGACACCTACACGAACTGGCCAACCACTCGCCGTTGGGACTAAACTTAACGGCGGAGACTGCTTTTGTGTGCCCGGCAAGAGTGAATTTGAGTGTATAATTTGGTTTCTGGAAGAAAAGCATAAAATTTTGAGCTGAAAATCGTTCATCAGATCAGCCATGTGCCACATGAACAAACCACTGCATTAGACGACTTATTCGACTGGCTATTCGATGATGATTGCAATTGATTTGGTCCCGAAGGTGTGCTCTGAATTTGCTGTGGTGGATGCACGCCTGGGTGCCCGTGCACGGCGCCAATTGGTACCATGATGATGCGTCTTAAATGTTTTCAATTGACTGGAAGCGCAAGCGTTCGCGTGGTAGTGGTACTGGTGATTTTCTAAAGCTTTCGTACAACACAGTGGTCTGACGCTACAAAGAAGATATTTGTATATTTCATGAAAATGCATTTATAATTGAGCTAGCTTACGTCTTTTTCACAAAACTCGGTAACGACAATTTGCGAGATAACATAAAAAAACAAATCTTAAATTTCTAAGCCCCTCACAACATGGCGCGTCTGTTGCAAACTTTTGACAGATGTAAATAAAAGCTCATGCTGTACAGCGGCTTAAGGATGTGTTCACAAGTCTAGTCAGTTGTTTAATTCAATATTTAGTGGAACACACGCTGAAAACGCCATCTGCCAAATATGTAAAAAAAAAAAATAAAAAAAATAAAAAATAAATATCAGGTTGTAAGCAGCCCATAGAGGGCCAAGACCTAGCTTCTCACAACTGTACATGTTGTGCGTGGTACACATTTCTACATGTAAAGAAGGGACCTACAGTTTTATGCCGTATCCGAAGGGCAGAGGGGTTTTTGAGAAGCTTTCTCATGACAATTATACTTTTGAATGTTTGTCAGACACTCGAAAGAGGTGGGACCGTGAAAAAAACTTTTGATGCTAAATATGTACATTCTTCATAAGTGCAATACTGGAGAATTCACTGGTATTGTGATCACTGATATATGTCAGAGTGGTAAAACACATTTCAGAACTAACATATCTTAAACTATCAGCTTCATAAGCCTATTCACCAACTGCTATTATTGAATGTTCATGAGATTTAAGCGCTAATTAGTTATATGAAATACTTCGATAATAAAACATATTTTATAATTTGTATTCCTGCTTTCGAACTTTCATAGAACACTGTTATAGAAATTTGAAAGCTAGAATCAGTTACGAAGCTGCCAAAATAAACAGCTGACTACTTTGTTATACATACTTTATTTAGCGTCATAAATTTAAAATCGGTATATGAACTCTTGATGAATACCGGCCTTAATTTTATATGATATCCCATCACATAAATGTCGTGTTTTATGTGCACTTAACCTAAGCATCTGAAAAAGTTTGGAGCGAATCATTGGATATCCTATCTCATTTTTCGCAAAACAGATGTGGAATTGTATATCAAATTTTGTTTAAGGTTCACATAGCCGCGGAGGGAACGAGCATGTCTGATCTAAAGCCTGGCGTAGACTGGGAGAGCTTTTTGTTTCCCTATTTTATTTCAGGACATACTTAAAATACACTCTTTCATCGACTCTTTCATACTTAATACCATATGATTCAGTTCACTTAATATGAACTAGCGTGTGGCCAAAGACTTTTTATAAATGTGTCGAGCAATTTCTCTCTGTCCTTTTCAACGAAATACTTTTTGCAAATTGTAGAACGTGTTGTTGCAACATTGATTCTTGAATTTATATGACTTACCAATAAACGGAATAATTTTAAGATCGAATTGTAAGTTCAACTCGTAATGTCTCCATATAAACGTGGTGTATAAATCATTCACAATATGTTTCGATATTTCACAACTCATGAAACACTCGCTGTGACAACTGTTGAAGTACAAATCGGACTTGCACTTGATATATTTTGAATTTTTTATTCTTGAGGAGTATGCTCTTCTTGCACCAGTTTCAAAAACCAGAGAAAAGTCTAAAAAAGTTTCAATTTTTGTTGGTAACTGAAAAAATCCTTATAAATAGTAAAATCTTTCCAACTATCCCCTTAAAGCAGAACAGGTATGCTTTCACTTTGCCCTACTATCTGTCACTTTTGAGTCAAAAAGATTTCATTGAACAAAAAAAAACTGCATACGTTTCCACGTGAAACTGAAAACTGAATTAATATTTTTTATTTAATTATAAACACCAATTAAATCTTAGGAAGAATAATGTCGTCGAAAAAATCGAAAAAGAAAGATCGCTTTGAGGACGAGGAAGAGGTTGAAATTCCAGCGCCTGCTGCAAAGAAATCAGCGAAAAAAGGTAAGAAGGGACGACGAGGTGGCGGCGACTCTTCCGACGATGAATCTGTTACAAGTAGTAAGTTAACAGAGAATAACGACGAAGAAACTAAGAATACGGGTGCTAAAAGGGCACAGAAAAAGCCTGCCAATAAAAAAGGACGAAAAGGTGGAAACGATTCGGATAACGTGCAAGATGAAGATACACCCCAGCCAGTTAAAAAGGCACCAAAAAGAGGAAAAAAATCGAAGAAAGATGATTTTAGCGATGACGACGATGATAATGGGAAAAATATTATCGCTGGACTCTCAAGTGAGGAAGAAGAGATAGTCGCCATTGCAAAACCAGCTCAGAAGAAAGCTAGTAAAAAGGCAAAGAAAGGGAAGAAAGACGATTTTAGTGATGACGAATCTGTGGATCAGAAATTCAGTGGTCTGCCGAGCGACGAAGAAGAAGTCGAAATCGCTCCTGCCAAGCCAGCTGCGAAAAAATCGACAAAAAAGAACAAAGGAAAGCGAGACGTTAGCGAAGACAATTCCGTAAACAGCTTGGACCTTGAAGACGAAGCTGATGAAGAACTCACACAGCTAGAATCAGAGAAACCAAGCATCCAAGAGATTAGTCCTCCAACCATTCCAAGAGAAGAGGCAGAACCTATCGTAGATGCTAAACCCGAAAACGAAACTGAAGACGTGCAGGAAGAAAGTGAAGCCACTTTCGCCGATGATGTTAATCAAGAGTTAAAAGATCTTAAAATAGAAGACTCAAAGGAAAAGAAACTAACACACAAAGAGAAGAAAAAACAAAAAAAACAACAGGAATACGAACGGCAGATGGAATTGATGACACGTAAGGGTGGCCAAGGTCACTCCGATCTAGACAGCAACTTCACAATGTCGCAAGTGCAAAAGACTGCTGGTCAAATGGCGCAGTTGGAGTTTGCAGTCGACATAAAAATTGAGAACTTTACAATCTCAGCAAAAGGTATTTTCTAGTATAATTATTTTTAAGTTGAAAATCTAACGCTATTCCTTTCAAGGTAACGACTTATTCGTTAACGCTAACCTTTTGATTGCTAATGGACGGCGTTATGGTCTTGTGGGCCCCAATGGTCATGGAAAAACAACTCTTTTGCGTCACATTGCCACGCGGGCTTTCGCCATACCCCCAAATATAGATGTACTGCTCTGCGAGCAGGAAGTTGTAGCCGATGATAAAACTGCCATAAATACTATCCTCGATGCAGACGTCAAGCGCAAAAATCTACTCGCCAAGTGTAAAGAGCTTGAGGATAAAATCGAAGCCGGGGACATGACTGTGCAGGAGGAACTTAACGATGTTTATGCCGAGTTAAAAGCTATTGGAGCTTATTCGGCAGAAGCGAGAGCTCGTCGCATTCTTGCTGGTTTGGGGTTCAGTGAAGAAATGCAGAATCGCGCAACAAAAAATTTTTCTGGTGGTTGGCGTATGCGTGTTTCCTTGGCACGAGCACTTTACTTGGAGCCCACACTTCTAATGCTTGACGAACCGACAAATCATTTGGACTTAAACGCCGTCATTTGGTTGGATAATTATCTCCAGGGATGGAAGAAAACGCTTTTAATTGTATCTCACGACCAAAGTTTCTTGGACAATGTGTGCAACGAAATCATACATTTAGATCAAAAGAAACTTAACTATTACAAGGGCAACTATTCGATGTTTAAAAAAATGTATGTGCAGAAACGCCGAGAAATGATTAAGGAATATGAGAAGCAGGAGAAACGAATTAAAGAACTAAAGGCCCACGGTCAATCGAAAAAGTCTGCAGAGAAGAAGCAGAAGGAGACATTAACGCGCAAACAGGAGAAAAACAAGGGTCGAAGTCAGAAGAATGCAGAAGAGGATGAAGGTCCTCAAGAACTTTTGGCTCGACCAAAAGAGTATATTGTGAAATTCCGCTTCCCAGAACCGTCACAATTGCAACCTCCTATTCTTGGACTGCATAATGTGACTTTTAACTTCCCTGGTCAAAAACCTCTCTTCATCAATGCTGATTTCGGTATTGATCTTACAAGTCGTGTGGCAATTGTTGGTCCAAATGGTGTGGGTAAATCCACATTTTTAAAGCTACTGGTGGCAGATTTGGAGCCTCAACAAGGGGAACAGCGAAAAAACCATCGACTTCGCATTGGACGTTTTGACCAGCATTCTGGTGAGCATTTAACCGCCGAAGAATCTGCCGCTGAATATTTACAACGTCTGTTCAACCTGCCTCACGAAAAGGCACGTAAGGCCCTAGGATCATTTGGTCTCGTTAGCCATGCACATACAATAAAAATGAAGGATCTATCAGGTGGTCAGAAGGCTCGTGTAGCATTAGCGGAGCTTTGCCTTAGCGGACCTGATGTTCTTATTCTCGATGAACCGACGAATAACTTAGATATCGAATCTATTGATGCCTTAGCTGAAGCGATCAACGAATATGAGGGAGGTGTTATTATAGTTTCCCACGACGAACGGCTGATCCGGGAAACAGGGTGCACGCTATACGTAATCGAAGAACAGACCATTAACGAAATCGATGGAGATTTCGATGATTACCGCAAAGAAGTGTTGGATAGCTTGGGAGAAATTGTTAATAATCCTAGTGTGGTGGCAAATGCGGCTGTGCTACAATAATCATGCTTGCAAGATTTTGTTCTTTATATTATTATTTTGTAGTGAAACGCAATGATTTTTGTTATTTATTGGAACAATTTATATGAAGCGGATCGTGTTTTTCTTTTTTGTTACAATAAACACAGAAAAACCAAGGTTTTTTTAGTTTTAATCTTTCTCCCTACTCGTATGTACATGGACTCGGATCTAATGTAATTCGTTCTAAATCTATTGAAATTACTCAGCATGGGCCGAGTAAATTACGAAAATGAGAAAGAGGGTTAAATATCTTATTATTATTTTCACAATGCGGAAAATAAAGCTCTAGAGAGTTGTATGGACTTGATAATGGTTCTATCTTTAATTTCTTCCACCATGTTTTGTACCTTGTTTTTCTTGGCAAGTGGTATTCTCGGAGGGAGCATAACACCTTACACGGACTGGACCAGTTAACTATTGCCGATATCGATATGGTATAATCCGACTTCTCCCTTTCTGTTGGTCTTGTATTGCTTTGCCAGCTTTAGAATTTATAGTTGTATCAATTTGTTGCTGCTAGTTTTAACGAAAATCTTCTTGATGATGTTCAGTTTCTGGTTTCAAATATGCATAATGTGTTTATCTTCATCGATCTTTCTCCAAACTGTGGTTTCTTAGGTCGGGGAAATGTTGGTGTTCTCTACCATAATTACTCTTTGGATCGATGATGATCTTCCGTCACTTGTATTTCAGAATTTCTGTAATTGAGGATTAATTGCTTCAAATCCAAAGTAATACCATTCCTTACCTTGGAATCAGCTCCCAAGATCAATTCATCGACTATTTCCGGCACTATGAACTCGTGCTGAATTGTCGTAATCCCTATCGTTACCATATTCTCACTATCTTTATCCAATTTCGCTGAATCCTCTCCTGTCACCGTTTGTAGCCGTACTGTAACTGTATTCACTAAGCCAACTCCACATGCTTAAATGCCATCGACAGTAAAGTTATTCGCCTTGAGTCTGAGTAGGAAAATGAAGATTTTGGGGAATCCGAGGTGCGAGTCAGCTTACGCCTCACTTAACTAACTCTTCTTAGTTCAACGACGACCTGTCTTTAGTGACATCAATGTCATTTATTCACTCTCGTATAGGCCCTTAATGAAAATCGTGTGCCATTGGCTTTTGAATTTTTCCTTTGGCCTTAACTCGGAAAGTTGCGCTTGAAAAAGAACTGTCTTGGTCTGTACTCTGTATCTAAAAAGTCTGAATAAGGTTTGCAGCAACGTTCGTTGATAGCACTCTACATTGAAGCAGACTCTGTTCACTGATGTCTGTAAGCGCAGCTTAGATATCACATACATATTCATTATGTTAAATACGGTAACCCGTTTGTGGGAAACATTTTCACACATTGCCTAAAAGTATGCTATTCGATCAGTGATACTAACAGCTGAAGTCACAGGTTTGTAAATGGGGTACAAAAAAATTAGTTTGAATCATTGACGTAATATCATACTATGTCTGCGGAAAAGTATGTTCCAACGTCTCTAGGAGTTAATTAATAGTCAGCCATTAGATAAAGCCGACGCTTAACGATTTTATTCACAAATAAAAACGTCATTTTATTTTAGAGTCGACTGTAAACTTGCAGCCGGCATAGAAAAAAATGTTTATTTTGTGTTACATTGATGTGTACTCCACGAACAACGAAACCTATTAAGCGGAATGGTAAAAAACTGACAAGAACAAAGAGAAACGTCAAACAGATTCACCGAAAATTGTATCCACGCTACACAGGTCAATTTGTACCCGTCTCATCTTTTTTCTCTTTTACTTTTACGTTGTTCGAAAAGACGCATGCATCTAGACTCACCGTGATATAGAAGACCTAACTACACCGCTTGCCTAATCACTCCATAGATTTCATCCAAATTAAAGGACATATGTACCGACTATTTAACAGATCTGTATTACAGTTGTATTAGGGCATGCCATCCACACAAATGATTTCTGCAGAAGATGCAGATAAGTATGTACGTACACTTTTAATGTCAGGGGACAGTAGATTTGCCTTTTCTGAGGTCTGGTGTACGCACCGACTTTGGTGCCAGAGAGCCAGACACGACACAGGTGTCTGCACAAGCGGTATGTATTCTATACGAGTATTTTATTTTATATCAATACGTGAAGTATACGTTTAAAGGAAAACTAACTAACACCCAGTCTCCACGAGACATAATTTCAGTCAAGACTCAAGTCGTGACGTTAATATGTCTCATGTAGACCGCACTTTTACGGACTTGACTTGCAATCGGACATCTCAGACAGCCTTTTTGTTTGGTCTTCTCTGTGGACATCATCCCTGACTGAAATTTGACATTTGAATTTTGGCAGTCGTTTTTTATAAGAAAAAACATTTATTGTGATTTATTAGTGATCTGCAAAGATGGCAGATTTTTGATTTTCACAAACAGAAACAATAAGTTTGTTGATTTTTTCAAAACAAGAGAGCTTGTTTTGCTGTTGACATGTTGTAGATGAAAAGTCATAACAAAATTCGCCCATCCAATGACATAAAAGTCTGGCGGACTAGAGTCTGACTGAAAAGTCTGCCTTTTTTTCAGACTCGTGGAGACGCAGTGTAAAGTAACGAGTATAGATAGCTTTGCAACAGGTACTCGAACCTGAAGTAACCCATTCATATGGGTATTCATTTGGTCTCTACTTTAATAGTTTTAACTGATAAAGGTTAGGCGTAGGGGACAACATTCATTTTCATTTCATTTCATTTATTGGTTTGATAGTAGTAGTATCTAACGATGACAAATGACAAACGGCTTCTTCACTTACATATGACGTTTTCTTAGCTAAATGGAAAATCACATATACACATGTATCAAATTGGCTTTTAATGAGTTTTTTTTACAAATTTGATTTGCATTTTGTTGTCCGCAAATTTAATTTTTTTCTGGCAGCACTTTACGAATCACTTCGGCTCAGGATCGATTTCATCCACAGTGCATTCGTCGTTACCTGTTATAAAAGAAGAAAATTCGTGAAACCAACTAAAAACGACATACTTGTATACAAGTTTGCTGTATGAGGAGCTAGTGTAACATTGGCCTTAGTGCTCTCATAATAGTTCGCTAGACACTACCAATTCTCGAATTGGCAAGTTGCCAAATGTAACAGGAGTCAGCTGATTATTCCCCCACATCACTTATTTTTGTTTATATAAAAATTGTTTAGAAATATAGTACAATGAATGCAGAAATATCAAATACTCCGAGTAACCAAATCTTTATAGAAAACAATAGATTATACTCTAAATTTGGAGAAATATTCTTTACAACTGAATGTCACTGTCTTTTCGTGTGCACTGCCTGCGACCATGACTTCGAATTTTTTGATGTGTTCATCGAACACATTGGTGCTCATCACGAATTTCTTGACGTCTTCCAAAGTAGCGCTACAAAGAGGCTTGTTTGCATTTCGAATATCCTGGATGATAGCTTGAAAAGTGAAGAATCGGTGAGTTCATTTTTAAATTTGTAGAAGAAAGTGCATGAAAAGTTTTCTTATAGGAACTGATAGAGGAGGATACCAAAGAGCTCATAGAGTACAAAGAAGAGGAAACTAGAAACGATAAATATAATGTAGATGAAGAAACTGCTAGTCAAGTATCGGAATGTAATTTTTCAGAAAAATTCGATTCCCCGCAATCTACATTCAGCACGAAATTTGAATCTTACTTAATAAATCTTGAAGATCAAGAGAGCTTGATTAACTCATGCGGAATAATCACTTCAGATGCACAAGCAAGTTGTCATAGTACAACCAATGCAGCACAAATCGAGCACAAGTGTGACATGTGTGGAAAGAAGTTCGCAAGTGAAAACAATCTTGTGCGCCACAAATGGAGACACTCTAGTCAAACCAAATGGTCATGTCCCACATGCGGGAAGGTAACAACAACCAAAGATGGGATGATCCTGCACGTACGTAGAAAACACACTGGCGAAAAGCCATTTAACTGTAAATTCTGCGAGAAAACGTTTGCTTCAGCGGCACAGAGAAATCTTCATCATCGCGTCCACACGGGTTATAAGCCGTATGTATGCGAGAAATGTGGTAAAACATTTAAATTGCATACAGTTCTACGATACCACATGGATTGGCATTTGGGCATAAAGAACTACAAATGTGAAAAGTGCGAAAAAAGGTTCCATTCCACAAGCGAACTGAATAATCACAAAAGCGTACACACTTGGGAGAGACCCTTTCCATGTTCCGCTTGCAATTTGCGTTTCAAAACAAAGAGACACTTATTGCGTCACCAAGAAGTTCACAGCGGAAAGCTTAAGATGTGCCAATATTGTAACAAAGGATTCGCTCATATATCCACGTTGACATCACATATAAGGCTGCACCAATTAAATGAAATAGATTGAGTTGAGAACTCCTAAATTCTTTTAATAGCTATGGCATTGTTTCATAATTAATTTAATAGTTCACGAGCGCATTAGCTTACTAAACTATGTAATAAAAAAGCTTTATGAATTGACAAAACATGCTCTTCATTAGATATCGAGCAACAATACAAGCAGTCCTATTTGGTGTATATCAAGGGATTATTATTTTTTATTTTTAAAGTATGCATTGAAAGCATGTTGCTGTATTTCTTAGGAAAGATCCTGCGCGAATTTCTTTAAATGAGATCTTTATTGAAGTTTATTTTTCTGGAATTTATGATGATAATCTACGCTCAAACCGTTCAAGTGATTCTTATTTATTTAGATTTAAATTATTGATATGCTCTTCTTTTAACTTTCTCACTGTTGACTTACTTTATATTTGATTATTTTCGGTGGAAATTGTATAATTATTCGATTATTCCTCCGCCAACATTTTCCAAAAGTCCTTATGCACAAGTTAGCAAGTGAAAAGTGGTAGTGAATTAAAAACCAAGTTTTTTAGTTAATCGGATATAATCCTAACTTTTTATGTGAAAAGGAATGAAATAAACAGATGTTGTTATTTAAAAGAATATAAATTTATTATGATATTTAAACAGTGAGAATAAAGGACTCTTTTGCCATTTCAGACTGTTTCATACTTGTTGGACGTTCATTTTGTAAGAAACTAATTTGTTGTTCAGTATTATCTTCTACTGCAACTCCTGCTGCAGCCACTAAAAGTTCCAAAGCGCCTTGCAGCTCAAGCAAATCATGTGTTAACTGAACTTCTTTCTGTATAATGTTAGCGAGTTGGATAAACTGTTTACCAAGATCGCCAGTGAATTCATGAAAACTATCCTCGTATACATCGAGCAGAATTGTACCAACATCAATTAAAACTCGCATAAATCTATGTTCTCCGATAAAGCGTATGAGGAAATTAACAATTTTTGACAGTGAGTAGTGAGAACGACCAGAAAGTGCGCGATGTAAACCTTTGCGATGGATCAATTCTTGCATTACACTCACAGTAACTTCAGGAGTCTTGGACATGACAAACGGTCTTGTCACGGCATCAAGGCACTTTGCATATTCATATTTTCGCAGATGATTGTCGTAAATACTGTGCTTTTCTAGTTTAATTGCCTGGATGTCATGATCGACATTAATAGTTGCGTTCCTCGGACGAAGTTTAACTTCCTCCTTTGGTTGGCTGCTATCGGCATTTTCCATTTGCTGAATCGACACTAATCCATCAACCATTCCTGCTACAACAGTTTGATCCTTTGGAGCAACTGCAAGACTTAGCACTGAATTGGGGAAGCTCAATGTATGTACTGTTTGGTATGAAGCAACGTCATAGATTTTTACATGTCTATCCAGGCCACCTGACAGTATCCGTTTTCCATCGGTTGCTAAGCGCAAACAGGTTACAGTTTTATGATGTTGTGAGAGTCTTGTGAGGAGCTTTCCGCCCGCGAAAGCATCCCATACACATACTTCCGTCCCGCCAGCACTTATAAAGATACCGCCGGTTGGTAGGAACAGCAAAGATTCCACAGCACTTCCGTGATTCACACTAAAAGAAACTTGCTGCGTTCGAGTGTCGTACACATTAATTTTTTGATCGTAACCCCCTGAAACAATGATGTTCGATGAGGCTGGGTTCACGCATCCCGCTCGAATATAATCAGAGTGTTCTCCATAGGATTGTACTGCCTTCTCGGTTGCTATATCCCAAAGTTTGACAGTTTTGTCATCACTAAAACTGGCAATGTGCAACAAGTCAGGCGTAAAGAATGTTCTATGTGTAGGCGCCTTATGACCTTTGAATAGCCGGAGGACGTTCTTGCTGGTAGTATCAAAGAGTTTTACAGAACCTTGTTCGTCGCCAGCCACTAACAGGCGGCCGTCCTGCCGGAAACTTCCGCCGTACGCATTCTCTTGAAACCTTGATAAATTTTTAGCTACTAGCTTAGTTATTGGATTATAGATCTGTACTCGAACGGAACACGTGACAGCGAAGAAATGTGGCTGAACAGGACTGAAGTCGATGTAGTCAATTGCTCCAAACTCCTTGACCAATGTGGGTACCTGCAAAATCGAATTAACTTAATGTTCCGCATTTAAAGAACAACTGTCATTTACTTACGCCAAGTCTTTTCCAGTAATTTGTGTCCGGAGTTACTTCTCTACCAGATTTTTGGTATTTTTTAATATTTAATGGTTTAAAATTCGACATTTTTCTTTAGAGACGAAATACTTAAATGAAATTAAAACACTTTTGTTGACATCTTATTTTGCACGTGTTGGTTCTACATGCCACATTCACAATAAATGCTCTACTTTGAAATATATAGAATAGAAAGGAAGTTCTTAACCCGGGTACATATTATGTATTTTTATACCGCGGGTAACATTTAAAAGAAAACCACTGTTTTGTACTAAGTAAAAGAGGCGTTTATTTTTTTTTTTTGCGTCACAAAGCAAAACAATTCTATGATTTCTTGCATTTGAAGAGCATCAGAAAGAAACACGGATTTAACTATCGTATTCGAGTTTAAGAATAGAGGTGAATATAATAATGTAATTTATTAGAAATATATATAAAATATTATATATTTATATATGTATATAAAATATTATTTATATATATATAATATTATATAAAATTTTATATTTATATATATTATATATATATACAGAGGCCTCCGCTCTAATATAAATAAAATTTTATTAATCTTATAAATATATATTAAATTTTATGCTATTATTGAAAAGCTAGGATATAGAGATCTGCAAAACAGACAGTGCTTTCACTGCCTATAGAATTTCGTACATGTACATTGGGCATACGTTTCGATACTTATCAAAATTAAGTCCAGTGTCTTCCGAAGAAAAAAAAAATACTTCCCAGCATGTTGCACGCTCTTAAGGAGCATCTGCTGGGAGAGCTTTTCGCTTCCCGATTTCATTTCGGAAGAAACTAATGCTAATAAAATATGTATTTAACTTTGCAGCGAAAGACTAGATATTTATATAAATTAAACCTTTCAAACATATTCTATACAGGCGGAAGATGTGCAACATGGGTGTAAGTACTATTGTGAATTTGCCAAGTGACATGTCTCGATTGTCAAATCTGCTGGCAGTGAAACGTCATTTGAAAGCTAAGACTAAATCTGAGAATTGTTTTTAAGACTATTTTAATTTATCTATAATGGTAATTTAATAAAACTTTTCACAATTTACTAATTGACTTCCACTTTGTTCATTTCACAGAGTGCTCTGTTTAATTTCCAAAGTTTGCTGTCGGTCATACTTTTGTTGATATGCACCTGTGCCTACTTGCGGTCGCTATTCCCTAGTATTATGGACAGAAATAAAACAGGGTAAACTAATCTTTAAATATCAGATATTTCTAAGGTATAAAGTGTATATTCCAAAATATATTTGCAGATTGCTTGGAGTGTTTTGGAAGTTAGCTCGAATAGGCGAAAGGAAATCTCCTTACGTTGCTGTGTCATGCGTGATTATGGCCTTGTCACTGTTGTTTTGGACTTAGTTTTAATTACACGAATTAGTTTAAGGGTTTTTTATAACAAAATTTGTAATAAAAAGCTTCATAATTATATATTTTACACATGAAATCTGGTATTTTTTTTGCTGTTTTTTGACACGGAGTTTTCTTGTTTTCATTATTATTTTGCCTTTGAACGCACTCAGCCATAGAAGAGATGCGAACACTTTCCAACAAACAGCCGTCGCATTTACTCGCCTGTGTTTTCCATTACTATATAAATCCCTTTCATAGAGCGAGATGCTTATATACACATTGGTGGAATTCGGGACAGAAAAAAAATATGTCCGCTGTTCTGCACGTAGAAGAGATACATTTTCATCAACACAAAAGGATTGAAATAAATATTTCTATTGAAATTCGTTGTTAAATTGTCTGAACGTAATCTGTAACGAATTGCGAAACATTTATCTATTCAGTGAAAATGAAATTCAATTGAAATCGATTAGAGTTAAAGGTGATTTTTTAATTTCTTTTTCCTTATGATGTCTCATTTTTCTGGCTGTGTTAGCCATCATTATTATGTATATCTTGCTGTTTCTCTGCATTCGCACCTCGGAAACAATCGCCATTTCCTTATACGAGAAAAGTATGAAAATTGAAAATTTGTTGCCACTAATCGAAAAAATTCATGCAATGAACGTGTATATTGGAAAATGTGGTTTTAAACTTAATTGGTAAGCTTGCCATTCTGGGGAATTTTAAAGAATGAAATGTGAAAAAAAAAACTTAATAAAAATGTAGTACTGCCTGTCTGTTGTCGCGCCCACTTAATGGGAAAAATGTATTAGGAAAAGTTTTCTAAACAGTATTATTCGTGATTGGCCAATGAGTTGAACGCTTTAAAAATTGTCCCATGTCCTTTGTCTCTGGAAATGGGCATGGGGGTGGTGTAACGCCCACAGTATTGTAAAATGATTTCTGCCGGTTTTATCATAAATTGCTGCTGCTGAATGCACGTTTTTTATAAAAGTTCTTAGCTTAAGTTGTTTGGCTGAAGCCATTTTTGATTGGTTCTGCGTTTTTGTTTTGTCTTTTTTTTTATAGGTAATTCAAACCGTGTTGTTTCTTTCGAAGCAGGGTCATGACATTCAGCTAGCAATCTGTCTGTAGGTGATAATGGTGCAAAGAATTGGAGCTTATTTAGAATTCTTCACGTTTGTTCAGATTTTCGCTAAAAGCTAGAATATAATTTAGCTCCAACATGTAACTGTCGATGATGTTGAATCGACTGAGTCAATAAGTAAACAAAACCAGCTAAAATTTGTTTTAAATCAAATGGATCTCGATAACACATCCGGTCACATACAGTGGTGGCAAGGCAAACGGTTTTCCCTGAAAAAACTCGTCAGTAGTAGTATATATTTATTTATTGAGGCCATTTTATATATTTTATTTTTCTATATTTCAAATTATTTCGAAAAAAATTATAGTTTTAAGAAATAAAATTGTAAATAAGGTATATTGCATTCAACAACATATAACTAAAAGTATGACAAATCTGATTAAAGTAGGTACTTTTAATCCCACCAAACTCTTCAATTGAAGTCCATCTAATTTACTACATAGTAGGTACACAATATCTAGGTATATCCTGGCATTTTTAGAAGAGTGTTTCTTTATGTTTGACTCAAGGAGGATTTATATAAAGTAAGATGACGCAATTAATCTGATAGGAGTATACGTGAATTTTTCGAAAAGATCAAATCCTTTCAGTATATCACGTTGAACGACATTGACATTGCACTTGCGACATGGACGATAGATAAACAGCTGTAAGACATAATGGTATGACTGCATTGCTTATTAAGAACAACACTTAGCATGATGGAACCATAACCTTTCGGGAGAAAGTGGATAACGTTAGTCAAGTTTCTATATCTCAGTCTTTTAGCAATTAAACATTTTAGCAATACCTGAATTTAAAAAAAAATACTGGTACTTATCTATCAGATAGATATTAGTTGAAATATGTAACAATGTACATTTTGTATAACAGCACCAAATCTATATAAATCTGGATACAAGTTACTTGGATATCTTGGACTTCTTTTTTCTCAAATTGAGGTTTTATACTTTTAATACATCAATAATGAATGCATTAATTTATACTCTGTTTGTATGTTTGTGTAGTCATGAAAGAGTGATCTAGATATTCATTCTTACAGTTTTCATAGGAGGTAGGGTGTCGTGGGTGCCGTGGCTTAGTAGTTAGTGCTGTTGTTAGTGATTTTGTTCAAAATTCGAATCCCGAAAAATACCACAAACTTTTTTTGACGGCCCCACCACCTCTTGTGACCTTCTGACAATCATCCGAAAGTATGACTGCAATGAAAAGGATTTAAAAAAAAAAAATCTCAGCCCTATTATTGCTATGGGTGCCATGGCTCAATGGTTAGCGCATTGAACTAATGTATATGTGGTTCGAAGTTTAGATCCAAGAAATATCATCGGTTTTTTTCAGGTCGCCACCTCTTGCGAGCGCCTGACAAACCTCCAATTGTATTACTGTCATGAGAAAGTTAATGATCTATGGGGTGTTTGGGGGTCTACAATTTATTTATTATTATTGGACTCATGAGTGATCTTTCTGTCTAATAAGGCATCTAGAACAGGTGAAATCCGACCACTTTCTGTCGCAAATGCTATCGCATTCAGCTTGGGCTATGGGTGTAGGGAGACATATGCTACAATTCCCTTTGATTGGTACAATAAACAGAATTATGGCTTTGTTTGGCGACTTTCTCGGTCATGCAATTAATAAATATATGTTTGTCTCCTAGAAAAGTGCAACCTTTCATTACACTCATTGCAAGAGGATATGTGGGTCTTCAAGTTTTTACCAAATGGATCTGTTTGCCAGAGTATCCGGTGGCACTAGCATGGAATATCCAGTTTGCTAGCTGTAACGTTGCGAATCGCTCTCATATGAATGGTAGTGTTCGCAGTTCCATTGACTTTGTATGCAGCAGAGATGATTCCGATGGAAGCCTGCGTTTAAATCTGTTCACTAGACGATTACGCCATATGTCAGTATTGGCCTGTTACCAGTATGCGGCTCCAGCATGCTGTGCTTGTAGCTTATTTTACTTACTACTTTATATCCAAATGTGTTGCCTAAATTCTGACTGAAAAGGTGCAAAACTTAGCAATTTAGTTGTGGAGGGCCTAAATCAGGAATTTTTTATTTGCTTGCAAAGATCACTAAGATAACATAGTTCAGTTTATGAAGATCAACCACAAGTTCTTTGCTAATATGTGTATGTCTCGAATGTTTACTTTAATTTCTCCCTACAATATGGTTGATGCAAGCCTGATCATTGTCATTACTCATCTAGTTTATAATTAAAATCTAAAGAAAACAACGGTATTTCGAAAATTGACCCATAAACTAAATATTCATTCAGTGCAACCAAGCTCGCAACATGTTGCAGCCTCCTGTGAATTGGATTGTGTGTCCACAAATCGTGACATGCATATAACTCACGCCCTGGAACGTTATTTGCATAAATTCGAACTAATTCGAGGTATTAAGTCTTCAGTATTAAATCCGTATGTCTGCAATTTGAACAAAAGTCGATTTGACTAAAATTTGATTAAATATATTTATTTAACGAATATTGTTTAAAATGTAAATGTGCAATAATAGTGTGCTATAATGTGGATGAATCTTAAAATGTACATTTTTTTGTTTACTTTCTTTATATTGTACCAATTTTTTCGTAACATCACATCATCTATATTACTTTTATGATATGTCTCCCATTATATGTTCGCAAGGTTCGTAGTTTAATAATAATAAACAGTAGAAATGGGCTAAAATAGTCTCAATATGTTGTTGAATAAACGATTACAACGACTTCCCGGAACGGAAAGGTTCAAAATAAAATGTGTAACATTAATGAAATCAACACGGTCAAAGTTGTAATTTTTCTATTATTTATCATAAAAAACAGAAAATTTAGATGTTTACATATTATATGGTAACATGAACAAGTGAAGAGTATGCACATCTTTTATGACCACATGTAAACATTGAATAACTTTGACATTTATCAACCAATTGACTTGACTAGACATATTTTGAAACGTCAATTCAACTATAAATCACTTCACACTGAACCAACGCGCTGAAATATTGACGCAGTACATGAACATGTACATATAGCATAAGGTTCATGTATAAATTTGATATACAAGTTTGGGAATTATTGAATATAAATTGTATTGTACGTATATAAATGCCCTGTACCCTGTACCGTCTCTCACATTTGAGCCAATTATGTAGATAAAATTTGCATGCGACTGAATTTAACAATTAGAAATAGAACTTACGATATTTTCAATATTTTATTTATATTTACATCAATAGAATTAATGATAGCAAAAATAATTATATAAAAAAATGTTTGTGCCGATATTTTCTTTCGACACATATTTGGCTTGAACTAAATTATATCTTAACATGCTAAAGATTTCGACCACTTTGAAAAAGAAAAAAAAATACCGGAAAAGCAATTCAGGCCAGTATTCTCCTGTTGAGTTCAACAGTAACAGTTTAAATAGCGTACGTTGGATATTAAAAAGATAATTCCAATTTAACAGGTTGTAGTCAAATCAATAGTGTCTTAGTTTAATTTTTTTTCAAACTACATATTATTATTTGAATTACATTTTTTCTCTGCAGACATTAACTAATTATAGTTTTTCAAGACTGAACATTTTCAGAAGTTTATTGTGCAATTTCATTGAATGTGTGTTCAAATCTTCAAATACGTTTCTCAGCGTAACGCTTAAAAAAAAAAAACTTTATTTTATTGCACCCTTGCTTTTGTAACTCGGAAAACAATTTTAAGCTATAACTTCAAAATATTAGAACTGCTTTTGGTAGAATTTGTATATACATATATTACTAAGATTATTTACACATGTTTTGTATAAAGAAACGCGAACGCGAGTGTGTGGTTTGGTAATTAAAACGGAAATTGTCAGTAAAATTGTAATGTAAGTGATGTTTTTTTTTCGTTTTGTTTTTTTTTTTAACAAAAGGTTCAACAAGGTGTCATTTGGATTTAAAAAGTAAATAGAGAAGATAAAAAGTAAAAACAAAAGGTCGACCTTTGTATTGTTCGATTAAATGCACCGGTCAATATAGTTCCGATCAATGACTATAGTTTCTTACTGAACTGTGAAAATTCTTGAGATGTTTAAAAAAAACATTTCAAGGATTAAGCAGTAGAATTCTAAATTTTCAAAAAAAAAAAAATAAAATAAAATAGTAATAATATTTTGGGAAGCAGCAGTAGCAGCAGCAGCACTATTGGAATCAGAACAATCTACATTCTTTAATGTGTCCCCAAGCACGCAAGTTTACCGGTTAACAAATCAAAACAATACTTAAACATTTTGCTACATTTTCGCTTTTCTACTTTTACCGCCGCCGCTACCGCTTTTTGTAAAAAAAAAAACTTATTTACATAAAATCGATTATGGTCAGTTTACTTATACATTATTATTTTTTTTTTTGTTTTTTACAAAAGGCACAAGTGTTATTGCTCAAACGTTGGAGTTGTTTTTTGGCTTATCTCACACCGTACCCTCAAGCCTTGTGCACTCGCGGTCTCTATCTCTCCTAAATACTATTATCTTGAAAATACGACAAAACTGTGTGTTAATCTAAAAAAAAAAGAGAAAACAATTTCGTTTTGTGTGTGACCTTAAAAAAAAAGCTAAATAATTCCCGATTGCGAATTATTAGTATTATTATTTAACAAATTTCTCTGACAATATAAAAGTAGTCGCTTGTGTGCTACTGCTGCTGCTGCCGCTGCTGTTTTGTGCTAACTCATAGTGGGTGCGAATTATACTATTTCATTTTCCTTAATCTGTGAACAAGAAAAAAATATCGGTGCATTCATTGATAACAAAAAATACAAAGTTGTTGCCTTTTGTTTTTTAAACATATGTTTCTTTTTTATTTATGTTTTATTTCAGGCCATCGACGCATGAAAAGTGAACTGTGTGTTAAGGAATCCACGCAATTTTTGAACGATAGTAAATTATAAAGAAACTCTATAAAAAAAAAAAAATCGTCGAATTATTGCGTACATCATACTACGGCATAAACATTTGCAATATAATTTGCATTTACTCGATCTATGCGTGATGCTGTTTTGCATTTTTTTCCTTTTAAGTTGCTGATAGTCAAATAAGAATAGATAAAAAGATAACTTCAAACAATTCCATATTTTAGTAAAATGGATCCGCCACGCTACAGTACTTCGCCGTCACTACGCGTTCGAACGAAATCATTGAACCAATTGAAAAAATCGGCTGATCTTGCCGTTGAAAATGAGTTACATGTGTGTCCTAGTGTAATGTCAGAGGATACAAAAAAAATGCTTCCACCCACTTCGGAAACCGTTATGACAAAGCCGTTTCCCATTCGTGGTGAAAGAGCAATTACCGATGTATCAGCACCGCATGTTATAGCTATGGTTGGGTTGCCAGCTCGTGGGAAAACCTTCATTTCGAAGAAATTAGCACGCTACCTTAATTGGATTGGTATTGGCACTAGAGTATTCAATTTGGGTGAATACAGAAGGCATGCAACATCTGCATATAAGAGTCACGAGTTCTTTCGACCTGACAATGAGGAAGCAATGGCCATTCGTAATCGCTGTGCTACACAAGCGCTCGCAGATGCCTGCCTATGGCTGCAAAATGGACAAGGCAGCGTGGCGGTTTTTGATGCTACCAATTCCACGTTTGATCGCAGAAAACTAATTTATGACATTGTTGTTAAAGAAAACAATTTTAAGCTATTCTTTGTTGAGTCAATATGTGATGACCCACAAATTATAGAGCAAAACATTAAAGAAGTAAAGGTCAGCAGTCCAGATTATGTGAACATGAACACTGATTTAGTTGTACGTGACTTCTTGCAGAGGATAGAACACTATGAAGAGCGATATCAGCCTCTGGACGAAGAACAAGAATCACACTTATCATTTATGAAAATTTACAATACTGGTAAAAAGGTTGTGGTTTATAATAACGAGGGACATGTGCAATCTCGAATTGTTTACTATTTAATGAACATTCACATAACACCACGCACTATTTACCTAACACGCCATGGCGAAAGCGAACACAATATAAAGGGTCTTATTGGGGGAGATTCAAATTTAAGTGATCGTGGTTGGTTATATGCTGATGCTCTGGCAGCTTATATTGAACAGCAATCAATTACCGGATTACGTGTGTGGACTTCCTGGATGAAGCGTTCCGTGCAAACAGTTGCCGACGTAAAGGCACCTCAGGAGCGGTGGAAAGCTTTGAACGAAATAGATGCTGGAAATTGCGAAGAAATGAGCTACGAAGAAATAAGGCAGAAATTTCCCGAAGAATTTAAAGCACGCGATCAGAATAAATTTGCATACAGATATCCAAGAGGAGAAAGCTATGAAGACCTAGTTGCTCGTCTGGAACCTGTCATAATGGAGTTGGAGCGTCAAGGGAACGTATTGGTAGTTTCGCATCAAGCTGTGTTGCGATGCCTATTCGCTTACTTTTTAGACAAATCTGCTGACGAATTGCCATATTTGTTTGTTCCACTGCACACCATCATAAAATTGACCCCGGTGGCCTATGGTTGCAAAGTAGAACATATTAAGTTACCAATCGAAGCAGTGAACACCCACCGGCCAAGACCATCAACGGCTGGTGAAGTAGGTAAATTTGAGATAGGCCATATTTAAGGGTAATAATTTCTCGTTACTGATTTTTGCCTGGTCAAACCAAGCGAAAACATGTCTTATATTTTTATCGAAGGCTTTACGATATGTCGATTGCATTTTAAAGTTTAACAATTCATTCTTTTATTCTTTTTAACTAAATCAATTGAATTTTAAATAATGTGTAACTGAAAGAATATAGAGAATGTGAACAAATAGAAGGTTATGCTGTAAAGAAATTAGAATTATATAAATAAACACATATTTGTTGTACACTTTAAAACCATAAAAACGTTGTTTTCCTTATTTCTTCATAAGAATTGTTGGAACCCGCAGAGAGCTCAAACGGATGGAATATATTTTTAATTTTCAGCTATTAAAAGTGATAATCACTTTGTACTATGACCTCAGAAAATAATAAAGAACTCGCCGCAAATATTTGTTTCTTATCAATACAAAATTATAATATTAATTGGTCAGTTACGCTAGTTAGATGATAAACGATAAGATAAACACACCCCCTTTGTGTTCGTATGTTTATGAGAAAGGACTGAAGGTAAAGACATAAAAACAAAATATTTTTTTACATTTCATAATTACAGATAATATACTTTTATTAAATAAAAACTAGCTCTTGCAAAAATTAGTACTATTTTATTTAATTTTCATGCTATATTCTAGCAATAAAATGATCTTTTATTTTTTGATTTTTAGAGTTCACTGTTTAGATGAACATTGTTTGAAGTCCTTTCGATTATATTGTGCAAGGCTTCTTTTAGCCAGCAGAAAAACATGTCCGAAGATAATGTTTATCAAGATGCGGACATTGTGTGGGTTAAGCTGGGGACCAGCTGGTGGCCAGGCGAAGTTTGTGGCCATCAAAGACAACCCGAAGGCTTTCTTAAACAAGCAAAAAGAAAACCGTATTGTGTGGTAAAATTCTTTCAAGAAGACTCTTTGTAAGTTTTATCTTTAATCTATTGACTATTAGCCCCCTTAATAAAAACAATTTGGTTCTAGTGAGTATGTGAAGAGCTCCAAACACATTTTACCGTTTAATTGTAGTAAAAAAGATGAATTTATTCGTAAAGGGCATGGTAAGTAACAAATAAAAAGAAACACAAAAATAAGAATAATTTTTTTTGTTGGATTTTTATTCCATAGAACTCTTTAAGGCAAAGAAAAAATTTATGGAGAAGTTTCCTTCTGATGTGTCAACAGCTGAACGGCTAACACGATCGGTAACACGATCTTCGCTGTTTTTTAATACCAGGCCTGATAGCATTGTTAAAGCAGTTCTTGGTGAATCGCCACTACAAAGCGATAATACACAAAACGGAAGACGCTGTGTTAGTCAAATACTCGAAGGAATAATCTTAATTTTATAGACATTTCTTTATTGTATTACAGGGCAATGTAACAAAAATAATAAACATCACTCCAAATCGATATTCAGGAACAGGCTCCTTGTCTAACACATCTCCAACATACAAATGCAGTATGTGTGATTTTCAAAGTACTCGACAAAATGTGATGGTCCTTCACAGAAAGAGCCATAGCGGTTCAGCAACAGCAGCATGTAAAAGTTCAGTAATAAGCAGTTCTACAATGACTTCGACCAAAACTGTTTCTGTGGGAACATCACCGCTTCCAATCGAAGCTTCTACTTTTGAAACGCCGGTTAGAAGACGAAAAATGTCGGAGGCTTTAATAGACACTGTTGTTAATAACAGGGATGTACCAGATTACAGTTCAGAGAAAAATACTCCAGAGAAGAAGAACCTAATGAAATCTCTTTCATCTCAAAAGAATGAGTCATTAGCCGAGCAAAATGAACTGAATACCATAATGAACAAAAATAAAAATGAACAAAAGGCAGAAGAAGAAGTCTTAAGGGAAAATGTTGTTAAGAGTAACCATAATAAATCAGTAGAAATTCAAAAAAGTCTCTTAGCAGATTGGATTGATGAAGATAGAGACGACGAAGAAGAATATGATCCAAATCCAGAGGAAGAGAAAAATTTAGAGCTTTCTGAAGCAAAAATAAATCAGACTCTTGATCAATCCACTTCCCAAACATTGAACACAGTTTCTGCCGAAATTTCAACAAGAATTGAACCATTCAAAAATCATGAATGTGTAGTGTCACCAGATCCTCAGAAAGCACCTTCAAAAATAAGAAATATACCGAAAAAGGATCGTCGGAACATAGTTTTTGCCGATTTTAACATTAGCGAAGAATTCGTTAACAACGATTCGTCTTCGCAGCAAACAAGCGAAGACTCCAATCATCAGCAAGATAAATCTTCAGAATGTAAGTCACCTACAGTAGAGCGATCTGTCTTAGATTCTCCTGTAGTAGAATCGCCTACAGTAGAATCCCCTGGCATTGAATCGTCTTCAAAGGGATTATCTACTACCCTAGAATCACTGACTCAGGTTTCAGCTATAGACCAATCATTTACTAAAGATACGTCTAATATGATATCAGATAACGTAAAAGAAGATGCACCATCTATGAAAAAAAAGTTTCAAATTTTGGGTTCCGAAGAGCAATTACTTACAAAAGGTCTAGATCCAGTAACGCCGTTGAGTGGAGAACCGCTTAATAGGGAATTACAAGCAGTACAAACAAATGCTTTAGAAATGACGAAAACAGATTCTGAAACATTAGAAGCTAGACGGCCTCTAAGAAAAACAACGAATAAATCATCTATCACGTGCTCGAAACGCGATACGTTATCACTTACAAAAGAGTCTATTCTGAAGCCAAAACTAACCGAAGATCAATCTTTAGAAAACCTGTCTGAACCTATAGCAGTTGACGTCAGAGAGAGTACCCCTGAAGCACAATCAATTGATACAAGTTCTGAGAAGAGTTCGAAGATAGAACAAACACGTACACACTCGAGCGATATAGAACTCGAATCACATAGCCTTAAATCGTCCACAATGGAATCTAAGAAATATAAAGAAAAACCTTCTATAGAGGATTGCCAAAGAATGGAAAAATCTTGTGTATCAGTAAAACCACTTGCGGTGGTTACATCTTCACCGTTAGAATCAGGAGGATTGTATTCTGAAAATGAAGTAGAATCTACGTCTACTTCTAAATCGATAGAACCGCTTACACCTGCTGGCTCTCATATAAAAGAACAATCTAGCGCAGTACAAGTTATTGTAGAAGATAGTGAAGATAAACAAATTTCTGTAACTGTAACAGATGTACAATCATCTTACTCAGAACCATGTACAGCAGAAATATGCATTATAGAACCACCTGTTATAGATCAAGCAAATAATCATTGCGTGTATAAACCATATACAGGAGAACTGTCTTTTAACAAATCAAGCATTGAAGAATCAGTGAAAATATGCGAATCATCAACTGTAGAATCAGATGCTACAGATCAATCTTATAACCAATGCACAGTACAACAATATACAGATGAACTAGCGATTAACAAAACAGCCAAAGTGTATGTTGTAGAGCCCTCGGCTGTAGAGTCAGTACCTAAAGATCAATCATATAACCAACGGCCAGAAAATCTATCTGCGAAGTTACTATCAGATGACAAATCTTCTATAGAAGGATCAGCTGACGAATGCGTCATAAAACCATCACTTGAGGAATCAGTAGTAGTTACTGATAAATTATATAATCCACACACTGACGAAACATATACAGAGAAACTATTGTGTAATAAATCGTCTATTGAAGGACCAACGACGATGTGTACCGAAGAATACACAGGAAAATCAAGTGCAGAGATATTATTGTCCGACAAATCATCTTCAGAAAGACGAGCGGATATGTGCGTCTTAGAACCATCAGATGCAGAATCAGTTACTACAAATCAACCGCGTTTGAAGAAATCTCGTAAAGATAAAGAAGTATTTTCTGAAACGTATGTTGCAGAATCATCAACTGTCAAAATGGTTGCTACAGATCAATCACACAACCAACCGATCGAACAGACATCCCTATCGCCTAACAAGTTATATAAAGAACGACCTGAGGAAACGCACGTAGAATCAGTCACTGTATCAGAAGCTTGTGATAATTTAAATTTTCATACAGCGGAAGAACTCTCGTTCGACAAATCGTCTATAGAAAAATCAGCGAATCATAATGCAAGTGAAATTGCTGCTGTAAAGACCTTAACAGGCGAATTAGTGTGTTCTAGTGAGGGAGTATCTTCAGAAGAGCATTCTATTTCAAAACCGAAAGTATTATTGGCAGTTGAAGAAACATCAAACGCAAAGGATTCTGCAGGAAAGCGGGAAGCGGGGAAAAAATTGTCTACGTCAAGATACTGTACCAGATCACATGCTGTAGACTCATCTGGCATAAAAAGTACAACAACAATACGTACAAAAGGAACTTCATATTCGGAACCGACTTCAGACGATCTTTCGGCGGAACTTTTGTCTGACAAATCACCTGTTAAGAAACTAGAGGAACTATCTACATTAGAAGAACCTGTTTTAGAACCTTTAGCAGTCGAATCAATACGATTATCTATTGAAGAAGTATCTACGGTAGAACCGTCTACTTCAAAACCAAAAGAACTATGTTCAGTTACATTGGCAACAAAAGGCAGTGCTGTAGAACCAGCTCCTGTAAAACGTGGCGTGGGAAAACGCGGAAAGGGAAAGAAGTTGTCTGTATCAAAATACTGTACCAGATCACATGCTGTAGAGTCACCTGCCTTAGACCAAAATACAACAGAAATATCTACAATAGAGCCATCAGATTCAAAGCATGCTAAGGTCGAACTATTTTCTGCAGATCAAACATATAAATCGGACCAAAACATAGTAGAATCATCTTCAGAGAACATCTCCTCGGACATATTGTCTGCTGTAAAACCAGTTACAGTCGAAGCACTGCGATTATCTTGTGAAAACCTATCTAAAGTAGAACCATCTACATCATCATTAAAAGTTGTAGATTCACCTACAACAAACGAATGCGAAGTAGAACAAGTTATTACTAAGCGTAGTACGGTAAAACGGGGAACAGGAAAGAAATTGTCTGCAATCAAATATTCTACTAAATCAGAAGAAGATGTTCACTCTTCTACTGTAGAAACATTTGCAGTAGAACCATCTATAGCAACTTCATTAGACCCAGTTGCAGTAGAATCTTTAAGAAATCAATCCTATCCAGTTGAACTGGCATCAGCAAAACCATCTGATTCGTCAGCAATTGAACCAACAATGGAAGAATCGATCTCAGTTGAAGCTGAAAAATGCGAGATTAGACAGTCAATCAGTGAGCCACTTACGGTAGAAGAGTCTATAACAGAAGTATCTGCCAATGAACCACAAAAAGTTGTACTATCTACGTTAGAGTCTGATATTGCGGATTCATCCATTGGAAAATCGTCTAACGATAATTTACCAGTAATGGAACCAGCAAACGTAACATCGTCTTCTGCGAAAACATCCCGCAGAGAAATATTTAAAGCAAAACGACATAGCAGGGCATCTGTAATAGATTCATTACCCTTGAAAGAATCCGCAGTGAAATCATGTCGAGGGCGAAAAAAAGTATCTATATTTAAACGAGAAGTATGTGTTATTAAAGCAGCAGAATCAACTGACGCAGTGATATCTAACGTAGACACATCTAATGAAGTTGGTTTACCAACTGATTTAGAACCTAAACAATCGAGCAATAATGCTAGTATAGACCATCAAACTGCAACTTCTATAAGTAAGGCGTCTCTATCATGTTTCGATTTTCAGGAGGAAGAAGATACTGATATTTTGACATCTATAGCTAAATTCAAGAAAAAATATATTTCTCCAGAGAAAAAGGTAGACGATATCAGACCAAAAACACCGGATGCCCAAAAATTGGAAATGGAATTAAAAGACAAGCAGTTGTCAGCAGATATAGAATCGTTGTTACAAACAACAGCCTTGACAGTTGAACTACCAGCAGCGTCGTCTGTTACAAAAAGGTCCACATCAAACGAGGTCCTTGGTTTACCAATAAAGGAACGTGGTAAACGAATTTTCAAATCAAGAAACCGTTCAAAAATAGAAAGTTGTTCTTCAGTTTCAACTACATCAACAGTTGTGTCAGAAAGTTCGTCTCCTGGAAGTATAGGCTTCAATAAAAATGAGATGTCCTTACCCATAGTAAATAGCGTTGAAAAAATACATGATACAGTGGAAGCGACTCTACAAATTCCAATAAGTCCGGCAAAAACAACAGCTTATAATCTAGATTTAGAAAAAGGTGACACAATGGACGACAAAGTCACAAACTCTGAGGAGGAAATTGTAGGCAGAGTTGCATTTTCACCAGCTGAAGTGTATGCTCCTTCAGATGACTATCTTTCACCTGAATCAAACAGAGAAAGTCATGTCTCTTCAAGTGGAATGGAAGTTCATACAGAATCACCTTCCGCAAGTGATGTTAACTTGCAAGCAGAATTGATGAAATGTGATTTTAATAATTTAAAAAATCAAAGATATACCAGGTCTGCTATTAGAAGACAGAATAAGCGACAAAATGATCTAAATCTAGCTAATAAGAAGGATCCATCGAAATTTATGTTTCCAATTGCTCCAAATGAAAAACTCGTTGAAATGCAGGAACTAGAACATGAGGAGAATCAAGATAATTCTAAAACGTCAGCATTAAAAATCACGGATAAGCAAGAAATACAGGCAAGTTGCTCGCAATTATCCGTTGAACAAATTGTTACCAAACAAGAGAATATTGGTCAACAAAGTGTGTCAGAAGTTATTGTAGAATCATCCCATATTAATAGGACTGAAGTAAAAGTAAATGGGAAACAACAAGAGATACAGCAAGAAGATCACATCCAGTCACCTGATAACGATAATAAACTAATCGTTTCTGAAATTCAACCTATTGGCTTCTGCGAAACTGATAAAAATACCACATTAAGATCATGTGTATTACCCGATCCCGAAAGTAGGCAAAACGTTGATGAACAACAAATAGAAAACACAAATCACCAAGAAGAAATGCAGCATGATAATTGTTTAAAATCGTCTTCTTTTAAGAGTTTAGTTTCACAACTGGACATTCAAGAAGATAATCAAAATTCCGAAGCAGCAGATTCATGTAATGGAGATGAGTTACAATCCGGGAATTTGATTTCTGATACTCAAAATGTACAAAATTTACAAGAAGCTTTTCAAACAGAATATCTTTCGCGGGAGAAAGAAGATCTCTTTGACTATTTTGTGGTAGCGGAAAATGAACCTATAAATGAGGTCGAAGTATGTGATGGTGATTCAAATAGTGGCACAACTAATGAACAACCGAATTTAAATAATGAAATTAATAGTATAGTAGCCCGGATTATCATCGCCGAGGAAGAGCATGCAGGCAATGAGAACAAAAATGAATTGTTAGAATCTGGCATAGAAAGTACTGATATGGGAACATTTACCACAACTTCTTGTACAGTTGTGGAGTCGCAAGACTTTAGTATGCTTCAGGAAGTTCAACCCGATAACTCTTACGTTAACATAAAAGATTTAGAATCAACTGAGTCAAATTCGTGTTCGACAATGGAAGTACAATCAAAACCATTTTTCCTCGAGAAAGGTACTCGCAGCGAAACATTGGAAGATGAAAGGGTACAAGTTGAAACAGAACGAGCAGAAAATTCAAGTGATGACACCAGTACGGTAATTTCAGATGCAGAAGCTGAATTCGGCTCACCCACATCAATGTTGGAAGAAGATCGACTACTCAATACGGGAAGATCTGAAAGTGAGACACCAATGACAAATATTGATTGCGTAACTCAAATGCCCAAAGGCAGAAGAAATAAGGATAAAGTGCTTAAAAGAACAACACGTAGGAGGCGATTCGAATTACCGACATCTAGGCAAGAACTTTTAATGCCACCGGTGCAATGTGATATGCAGGAAAGTGCTGATGGAGATGGAAAAAAACGTAAAGCGCCAGAAAATCTGTTCCCGAATAAAGAACTTACGGAAGCTGAATCTCGTAAAGGAAAATGCACACCAGAAAGAATAGAAGACGTACCAGCAAACCAAGAAGAGATAGAATCTAATACGGACTCTGATTCAACAGAAGAAGAAGAAGAGGAGATATGTTCCCCGCCAATTGAATCACTGCAAGATGAGAGTACGGAAGGCGGAAGCACCGATATAGGACTAATTTCAAACATCGTATTGGAATTACCTGTAGGTACAGATGTAGTATATAACCAAGACGAAAATATTTCTGGAGAAATGGATCAGTTTGAAAGAGAAATTATAATTGAAAGTGAAAATATTGTGCCAGGAGAATTTGATAGTGAAACACAAAATCAAGCATCAGCATTAAAAGACCAGGAACAAACGGGAGATTCACTTATAGAATCGCAAAGTCCAATTCAACCACAGTTTCAACAAACAACCATACAAAGTTCATTAAAATCCTTGACCGAAGAACCAGACTTGCAATCTTGTAAGCCTGCAAGTTCGTACTACACTATTACACAAAAATCTGACACAATAATGAAATTTAATAAACACAAGGATGTTTCAGATAAAGTTGAAGTTTGTAAAGAATGGACCGTAACTAGTGTTGACAACGAAAAAACGGATATTGCAGGCGAGGAATTAAGTGCAGCGGAAGCCTTGTTGCTGATTCCGACACAGCCAAGTAGTAATTTAAATAATATAAATGATAGGACGAGTCTAACTGGAACAGTCTCCACTATAGCCAATGAATGCTTAACACCATTGCCTATAAATAAGGAGGAGAAAGATAATGTATGTATAGATCAAGAAATAAAGGAAGAAATATTGGAAAATGCTGATTCACCACCATTAGAACAAACAACTCTTCCAGGAGATATCCCAAAAGAAGTTGTTCGTAGGAAACGGCGTTCGCATATGAAAGTAACACCTCGCAAACGTGTCATTGAGGCAGATTCAAACTTAGCTGCTGTTTGTGTGAAAATTCCTAAACTTTCGGAAGACAATAAAGCTGATCAAAGCTTAACCCAGGCAGATCAAAAGAAATCTTTTGCAGAGCAGTATGAAGAAAATTTTATCGTAAAATACTCAAAGGACGAGCCGATATGTGATGGGGAATCGATTGAATCTTCAAGAAGAACAACAGAAGATTCAGATAGGTCTCTCAACACAGCTGAAAAGGTAATTCTAGAGAAAATAAATGTCCAAGTTGATATTGACAACCCTCTGTCGTGTCAGATTTCAAACATACTTCCCTCAGGGAAAGCAATAAAGCGAAAACAAACTTTAGAAGATGACATACCCTCCTTTATTATCAAAAGACCTAGTCCTAAGACCATTGAAGAAGCAGAAGCTGCTGACCGAGAAACGATTGCCCAATTAAAAAGCCTCTGTCCACATGTAGAGATCACTCGGAAATATTCGAAAGATGATCAACCCATGTCAAACAAGCCACATATACTTAACCAACAGATTTTGCGTACAGGAAGTAGCACTCCACTTATAACTGTTACCCCATTAGTTAAAAAGCCGGAAGATAGTGCGTTTGAAAGCTCCACAACATCGCTGTCTCATGAAAAATTGCAACAACCAGTATCTCCATCAGCGAATAACCTAATTGTGAAGCAATTTCAAAACCAACAGCAATTAATTTCAAATCCTGGAACACAGTCTACTGGAAGTTTCGGCACTCCATCAGTTAATGTAACCAATCATGGGATACCCAATCGTAGGCCGTCTAATGTTAGAACTAAGCGTACCCCATCGAGACAGCAGTTACAGGAGCAGCAAAACCAAGAACAACAACTTTCTCAATTACAGAATAACCAAGAACAGGACAAACAACAGCAAAACCAACCACTACAGAATCAAACGCAAACCCAGCAACAACTAAATCTTCAGCAGCAATATCATCAGCAACATCAACAACAACAGCAGCTCCAAAACCACCAACACCAACAGCAACATCAATTTCAACTCCAACAACAGCAGCAACAGCAGCAATATCATCAATTTCAACAGCAGCATCAAAGGCACCCACAAGTGCAACTGCAGCATACGCATCAATATCAACAACAACAGCATTTTCAACAGCAATTTCAATTGCACCATCAAAACCAAATTCAGCAGCAAATTCAAGAAGAACAACAGATCCTTATTCAACAACATCAACAGCAGCTTTTGCTTAACCAACAGCTCCAGATGCAACAACAACACCAACAGCAACAGCAGCAGCAACAACAACAACAACAACAACAACAACAACAACAACAACAACAACATCATCATCAGCCTACCCAAACATCTTCTGATAAACAGATGGGAGTTGACAATCGTGGTAATAAGTATGTTATTATAAAGGCCCCATCAAATACAGTAGTAATGGGTAATAGTACTGAATTAAATAAGGGTGTACAACGTGTGCAACAGCCACATCTACTGGCTGATACATCTAATACAAATACTCAACATCGAAAGCAAAAGCAAACAACTAGCACTGGTAAAAAGTCTGTATCTCAACAATCACCGAATACCGTTAAACCGACAATACCTAAATTGCTGACAGAACCAGTTAAATCATTTCCCACCCTACCAGTACTTCCTTATAAACTAAGTCCCGTCCAGACCAGAGAAATTCATTCAAGTGAAGTGCAACAACATTTTAAGGAGATGCCAGTGGTATCACCTATCATTCCTGTTGTAGCACCAACAACGACGACAAAAGCCAAAGGTCAAGGACGAGGCCGACGTCCCAAACAATGTAACAAACAAGAGCCTATTGCGCCACCGAAAGAATGCACAAGTAAAACTACGAAAAATAATACGATGGGAAAGCGCTCAAGTGGAAGCATCTGTGAACCACCGCGTCAGCGTTCAACACGATCGTCAGGAACGAATAAAAAGAACAACACCACATCGTGTCCCCCTGAGATGCAAGGATCAGGGTCTACTGATTTTATACCGCCGCCAATCTATACAACAACACAACAACAACCACAATCTGTTGTTTTTATGGACCCTCAAACGTCTTCGTCGCAAATTGCTTGCACAAATAATATGCCGTTCCATGTTACAAGCCTTACTACGTCTATGATGCCTCGAGTGATATCTGGAATTTCAATTGAGACATCTGATGTAAGAACTCTTACTTGTTGAGCTTTGAAATATGTCACATTTATCTGAATTCTTTCTTTTAATTTTAGGGTTCTGGTGTTGGATATGCAGTACCTTCGCTTCCAGTTCCGGGATATCCTGAGACGTTTTTGCTATGTGAATTGATCGATAAAAAGTACAGAGAAGTTTCTTCAAAGCCATTGTATTTGTCACCGGATCACACAAAGTTCTTTGAAGTACCAGATGAATTAGTAACAGATGAACATAGAAAATTAACAGATTTTCAACGAGAACCTAAGCCTGATGTGTTGCAGGTGATTTCTGACATGACTGCACATGTTTCTAACTCACAACACATAAGTATTTCACATGATCAGAAGCTTCAGCAGAAACCTAATATAGACAATTCTAACGAGAGTCTAACACAAAATCAAACCGAACTCTCTGTAGAAGAACAAGCATCAGCTTTGTTATGTCTGCAGGACCAAATTGTACAGGAGCAACTCGTGCAGGACCAATTCATACAGGAACAACTAGTGCAGGATCAATTATCGCAGAATCAGATCGCACAGGAACAACACGAACGACAACATTTGGTGAGTGAGCAGATTACACAGGAACAACTTGTGCAAGAGCAATTTGTGCAAGAACAATACGTGCAGGAGCAGTTTATGCAGCACAACATAGATGGAGATCACGGGATTCTTCAAACGGCATCCATAGAAACAGATGAGGATAGAGATAATATAATACAACAGCTGGCGTCGGGTTCTATTGTACTTAATACAACTTCACCAATGGTAGTAAAAATATCGGGTGGTCAACTAGTTCTGGAGGATAATTCATTCTATAATGTAAATGACGACGGAATAGATGGTGAAAGAGTAAGCTATACGTTAACGCCGGAGACGATTCAGGAAATTTTCGGTACATTACCAGGTACAAGAACCATTACAACAGGCACCGAGTTTGACGGTGTAGTTTGCGAAGAAGGTCAAATAATAATGAACGAAAACTTGTTGCACAATGAGGAATCGTCATCGGATATTCTCACAGTAGCATTAGACGATTCTGGACTCTATACAGAAGAACAGTATATTAATTCTGGAGAAATTCTACAAATAGAAACACCAGAAGGTTTGCGATTAATAAGTACTGGCGCTGGTGGAAATTCTGGTATAGTTTTTCAACCCATGACAACGCCAATAACGGCAAAAACGAATGAAACAAATGTTCTTCTAAATCAAGCTCCAAAAATGTCTATATTGGAAGTCCCTTCGGAAAAGAGTAAAAAACATGAAACGGATTCACCTGTGACTTCAGGCCTGGAGGATTGCCTGACTGTAATTGGAGCTGCCACCCAGTCATCCAGTGTACCAACTTCCCTCGAGTTGCCGATATCCGTGACAAACCCTGCAATTGTGGCGAAAACTCGAACGCCAACTCCCGGCACTATTACCATGGATGAAATCATTGCAACTGGTCTTTGCCATCATCCTGATATAACGTCGTTACCTCCAATGGCTTCAAACGAACAGGAGCTACATTATGAGTTCTTTCCATCCAGTGGTCATCATGATGATAAAGTTAATATTAACGAAGAATCCGTTGTCGCCGACATGGGTGAATATGCAGTCGTTTCAAGTGGTGACAACTTTGATGATCCCGGTAGATAATATCCGCTGATGTTCTTCGAGTAGAAAGCGTAGCATTGGGATCTCGTTAGCTAGGTTCAAAGCGCATTCTCTCGAAGAAGAATTTAACGTAATATTTTCTAAAGCTAATAGATATTCGTGCAAAAGCAAATCTAATACGTTTCACCACATATGAGAATACACTGCATTCATTTCAGCACAGTGTCTATTATTTTTTTTATTCAATCATAAAGTACATGTATAAAAAAATATGCCTAGCTAAGTTATTAAAAGTGTTAAAATATTTTAGAATCCGCATCTGATATAAACGTATTAATAGCCGTTTCTTTCCTATTCTACATCAAATTAAGAACTATTCCCTTTTGGCATCCAATTGGATCTAAAACGAAATCATTTAGTGAGTAAATAATAAGCAAATATAAATATTTTTATTGTCTAGTTATTAAGAAATTATATGCATAACATATATGAGCTAAAAATATATAATCAATAATTATATTGATAAAGATTTTGATCGTGAAGACGTTGTAATCTTATAGGTCAAAATCGAATAGTAATATATTTAGATATGCAAAAAAGGGTAAGATGTCCTTCGCACCCCATAAGTTCCAGACTCTGATGATATTCGCAAGTCATGTTATAGAAAGCGCCAACCAGGGCCAGGAATAGACTAGTACAAATTTTCGTATAATGTCTGAGGATAAGTTACACACCTATACATTAGAGGGAAGTGCGGGTGACATACCCACGGCAAGCAAAGTAAGCAGAAGGTTTCGCCCTTTGGCCTTTTCTACTTAAGGTACTCGAAAAACTTCTGAATTTTCATATCAGAAACAAGTTTGGTAATTTATACAAATCTGAGTATGATAACCCCGAGAGGAAGTCGATGAAACGGCTTTACACGATGTACTTGGAAAATTGAATCTAACTTTCATTACAAGGTATTCATATTTACTTCCTTCCTATAAGTTTGGTGTAGTCCTCAGAGAGAAGGGCGAGCTTATAAGGCGGGCCCTGCAATTGTATAGAGTTGAGAATAACAAATTTAACTGCTTAACACCGGATACATAAATTCCACCCTTGGTTGCAGATATTTGAGAAAACACTCACCAGTGCGGAGTTTATCTCCTCGCCTGTCTGGGTCTAATAATTGACGGGCATCATCACAAATTAGGCTAAATTGTAAATATTATATTTTTCACAAGAAAGAAGAAGATGCATTCGGACTTCTTAAGCTTGCTGGGGTGGAGCAATCCTTGTTGAATCAAGCTAAACACCGTTAGCTGCATCGGAAACTAAATGCAGAGGAAATGGTTCGTTCAGCATACAAGACAGAATCCGACGGATTCTACGATGCTTATACATGATAGTTAGACCCATACTTACGTAATGGGCTCTTGTATGGTGGAAGACAGCAACCAAACAATGAATAGAGGCTCCGTTGGCAGCGGTACAAAGATAAGTCAGTGTTGCCATAACGGGTGTGCACTTCGGCTCACAAATACAGAGATTGTTAAGGGTAGCAGTACAAATAGCAAAGTTCCATTCTTAGAAGCACCTTGACACAATTGGAATCGGATGATATATTGGGTTTCGTATGCACCATACGAAGAAGGTTATCCCAACAGGGAAGATGATGAATTTTGTGTTCAAATTCCAATTGCCATTCTTACAGATGGGTCCAAAACCAATGAAGGATGCCAAGATAGTTAAAGACAACGAAAATCTCCATCATGTTATAGGAAAGTATGGCCTAGGCACCACAATGACAACGGCTAAAGGTTTGTAAATTTTGGCAATGCCAATCGTGTTGTGATAGGTGGTACCATGTTTGAGCATAACTCGTGCCACAGAGTTCGGTTTCCAACGAAAGGCAAGCAACCCCCAATCAAATTGATCACTTTGCTATCAGCTGCCGCTTTAAAAGTAGTGTAGATGTAAGGATTGCACGAGATCACAATTTTCTGATAATCCTAAATAACACAAAAATGGCCACGCTAAACATCGACGGACTAAATCATCCCTCAGTGCGCCAAAAATAAGGACCATCTTTTGATAGGTATCGAAGCAATAAGCAGCTCACAGTCCGAAATCATCTGTAAGAAAATCTGGAGGCCAATCGACGAACGAAAACAGCAGAAAGTTCTTAAGCGGCATATACACTGCTCAAAATCTCATCAAGCATGCGAATGTCCTGCCATAGCTCGGCTAAGACTTAAGTACTTTAACAAAGGCTTCATATCTCCCTCTGATGTCTCCTCAGCTTCAGTTTTAGATGTCTTTAGATTCATAAATGAACTAGATTTCAGCTGGACCACAGATAAAAAAACTAATTATGTGTATTCAAACCTGCTAGGGAATAGCACAAAAAATCTTCCTGAGTCGTAATGCTTCATAGGCCCAACACCTTTTCTTATTCCACAACGCCGGTAAAGAACGGTAAACTTCTATAATTTCCAAAAAAATATCCTCCATCTTGAAAAAAAATAATAATTTATATGCTCCGCTATTTGCTTGAGATGTTACCTCATACACTATATCAATCCTGGGCACCTGATTGAACAAAAATCAAAACATTTTGATTTAGCTTCAAGCAGACACGACGTATACGTGTTTTTTCACTAAACACTTTTACATGCTTGATGAGATGATGCAAGGCCTTTTTGAACTGCGTCGTGGGAGAATTTCCCAGGCCTACACCGTCGGGGCTCCCAGTTATGATTGAGTTTTATATGAACATAATTATGCGTGGTATGTCTCTCCCGGATGTAGGCTCACTAAACAAATGCTCTCAGATTGCCGGCTATCTTCAGTAGAAATGATTATAGACAACTTGAAAGCGTTTTTACGCCGCATTTTGCTCTCGCAAAAAATTGGAAACGTTGAACTAATGGATCTCCTCAGATTTATGCCACTATCTGCGATGTTCTAGTTGTAGGTTTTCTGTACAGCGTTCCCATTACTAAATGATTATGCACAATGGACCCAAACTAATGGTCTAAGGAGTAGTGACTCCTTTATCACAAGGCACCCATCTACATAACCTTACCAATAAACTCAAAATACAAACAAAAAAAGGAAAAAAACATATAATTTTGTCAATAATTTGACATTAAAACGCAAAATATATTATTTTGTCAACAATTTTTGTTACCTATTTTATACTTTATTTAATGGCATTGCGTAGTTGTTTACAACTTAAAGGATAATAAAATAACTATGCACTGTTATCCTTATCCGATAAGCATTGACTTATATTTCCTCGGCTAACACTTTCTTAAGAATTTCGTTGGTATATTTAATAAATGAATTTTAGTTTAAATGGCCCGCAATTAGGGAAAATAATAAATAATGAATGGGTGGCGGCGGAGCCATCCCTCTTACAATAATAAAACAAAAAAAAAAAAAAATTAAATTAAATTAAAATAATACCATAATAACAAAATGTTATTTTAATTATGTGCTTCGCGCTTGAGTACAATTAGGAAGGATTCGACTAAAACAAGTTTGACGAGATATACATAGTTACATAAATAAAATAATACGTTTAAATAAAAGATGAAGACAAAAAAAAAGAAGGAATAATTGACAACTAGAATTCCATCCAGTAGGTTTCTGGAACTGTAACCTTTATTGTTTTTTTTTTTCTCATGATGTTCTATGTGTCTGTGTGCTTTTGATATTCGAAGTACAATGGAACTGGCATAACGAAACAACGAATGGCGAGGTCTTTAATTTAGTTTGGAGCAAATTTCATTAGTGAATTCGGAGCACTTTGCCTTGCCGCCAAGATCTCCCGTCAAGTATTTTCCCTCCTTGATGACGGCAAAACATGCAGTTTGAATTTTATCGGCTTGCTCGTTTAAATTCATGTGTCGAAGCATCATCACTGCAGACAGCAACAAAGCGGTGGGATTGGCCAAATCCTTGCCAGCGATATCGGGTGCGGTGCCGTGGACCTGAGTATTTAATCATGATTAGAAAGACGTAGCAAGTATATACGTATTATTCATTACCGATTCAAAGAGAGCACCATTAAGACCAATATTGCCAGATGGTGTCAAACCAAGTCCACCAACAAGACCAGCGCACATATCAGACAAGATGTCACCATACAAGTTTGGCATAACCTAAATCAAAACAAATGTCGTCTTATTTCCTATTGAAATACCATGATATAAAGCCATTATCTTACCAGTACGTCGTATTTCTTTGGATCTTGCACCATGTTCAAGCAGACTGTGTCTAAGTAGCGTTCTTCGAATTTGATTTCTGGGAACTTTTCGGCCATGTCACGCACGCACCGGAGGAAGAGACCATCGGACATACGCCTATAAAGAAAGTCTTAGATTTTAAGGTTTGGTCAACTAATTCATTTAGCTTACATAATATTAGCTTTGTGCACTACGGTAACCTTCTTTCTACCGTTATCTTTGGCATACTGGAAAGCAAATTCAGCTACTCGCTTAGAAGCATCCTCGGTGATGAGTTTAATACTCTGTACAACTCCATCTACAATTTCGTGTTCAATACCAGAGTATTCACCCTCGGTGTTTTCACGAATTGTCACGACATCGACATCATCATACAGAGTCTTATAACCTTCAAGACTGCGACATGGGCGCACATTAGCATATAGATTAAATTCTTTACGAAGAGCCAAATTCAAAGAACGATGTCCTTTACCCACTGGAGTCATAAGTGGTCCCTTCAGGCCAATTTTGTTTTTGTTTACTGAGTTTATAGCTGCTTGCGGAATACCGAACATTCCATCAGGTCCCTAATACCGAGAATAAATCTGATTAAGAACTTTCCAGTGCACACCTCCCCATGTAATACATACCCTGACTGGAGTGACATCAACAGACTCCCATTCAATTGGCACTTTAGCGGCGGCAAAAATCTTCTGCACAGCTGCAGAAATTTCCGGTCCAATACCATCGCCAGGAATGAGGGTTACCTTCTTGGCACCTGAAGAGTACGCTCGACCTGTAGTTGGGGCAGTGACCTAAAATAATAATAAATAATTTGAAATCTAGCAATTTTCTTATCGTTAAGGATAGTCTTTTGAATTGAAAAAAATAAAACTATCCTCATTCTTTTGAGGCGAGATTACATAATACCAGAGATGAAGAATGGAGGTTAAGAAAAATTTCAATTTCGTTGCGATTTTTATCTCTCGCAAACGATGCTCTTAAATCATTTAATTAAGCTATTCTTTATGAGTAAATGGTGCAATTTGAATGGTACATTGCCTCTATCTATTGAATCAATCGATATTACACTGTAATTTTTCTTGTTATGTAAAAACAAATACAAAATACTGACCACCTTTGGGGCCACGTTCTCCCCTCCTAGGGAATTAAGCCCTAAACTTTTTAACTACAAGAATAAGGTAAATAAAAGAACAACATTTTTAGCCAACTTTTGTCAAATTTATGAATAAAAATATTCTAGCAGAAGGGTATACGTATTTGCAATAGAATTATCACACACGAGCACGACGATGATATGAGGGGGAGAACCTCCACTTTTTACAGAAAGTATTCATAAATAAATGCGTTTCTTACAATTTTTTGAATCAGACGGGCAGCCATAACGTGGAATTAATTTTAAATTTAGTGAATTATTTACGAATTCGTAAGAAATAAATTAATTTCGAGTTTTATGAAACACTCCGGCCAGTAATGGATTTTTCGGATAATTTGCGAGGTGTTTCTATTCACGAGTGCAGCCTGAAGATAGCGTTGATTGATCTAAACGTAATTGTCTGTCACGTGCACTGCGAGGCAGAGATGTTATATTATTGCATTTGGGATAAATTTTAACCTCAGAATAGTATATCTGTATTTTATTATTCTGAATGAAAATTCATTTTAAGGCTAGCTTCCAATGAGACTATATAATAATTATATACATATTTTATAATTATAAGATAATAATATAAAGTTTTGAAAATCCCAGCATCAGAATCTAAGGAGTACTAATTTTATTTTCCATTGGCAATAAGTAGTACGAGTATGTACTCTTTTTTTGTTTCGAACAGTAAACTCCCAAGTATGATCATAAGCTGTTCTAGTGCAGTTCTAGAAGTGTATTTCTGTTTTGCATATCATTTAAGAGTACTGTTAAAATGCACCGAAACAGTTGGCACGGAGACGAAGATGTCCAACAATTTGCTATTCTCTTTTGGTGTTCCTGTATTCCTTTTACACGTCGACACGATATACAAGGGATCTTTAGTATTTCTGCTTCTTCCTTCATTAATGAGTTTAGGCACACATACGGAACACACTCACACAAGAATTCTACTACACGATACGAACTCAACGGTGCGAACACATAAATAAAGCAATTGGACAAATAACGAACGAGTTAAAGCCGAAAACGAACATATCTTTCAAATTCTTCTGGCCGCCCGACACAGGCTAGCCCTTTTACTTCTTACCTTTCGTTCCTTAACTTTCGAGTGTCTCGAGTCTTCGAATGCGTGTCAAAAACTGCTCTCTGCGAGTATATCCGGCTACTTGTTAGAGCCATATGCTTACCGAAACACTATTTCGATTGTTCAGTTTTTCAATCAAAGGAAATCATCCAAATTTCAGAGGTTTCCCTCTGAGGTTTGAAATCTCCTTGAGTTCACCCGTTCGTTGTCAAGTCGAACAAGCCTCAGCGTGAACTTAAATTTATTTTGGTGTTAATTTTTAGACGTCAAAATATTATATGTCAAAACAACTGCTGCTAGTTTTAGGGCTTCTGCCAATTATATTTTATATTCCTCAGATTTTTTTTTTGATGGAGTAGGTTCGAAGTTATAATCAAAGTTAATTTGGGTCTTAACAATCTTTTGGACTTTACAAAACTTTGCATATACCCAACCTCTCAACTACTTTAGTTCCAAGCAGAGGGGTTACAGACTGGAAACTCAGCATTTTGGTTTCTATTGGATCTTCGACCAAAAACCGAAAGAAAACTTCATCTGAGCTGGCTTCTGAACTGCTAAAGGATCGAGAGATAAACATTTTTTCAAGAATTGTTAGAAGAAGACTTATAGAAGTTGTACTTAAAGGATGCCAAGAAGAAGCTGTGGCTCTCGCAAAAAAGCAAAAAGACACGCTTCGAGTGGGTGTAAAAGCACTTGCATTTCATTGAAGAAAATTGCTTCAGTATATTGTAGTCAGGTGAAAGCTGAAACTTATAGAAACATACACTACACAGACATATCGCTGCAGACCAATATATTTTGTTGTTATGCACATGTTTGCGCAGACTGTCTGTGTCGTGTTCGTGTAAGTCAATTTTACACAGACCAGCTGGAAAATTCATATCGTAAACATGAATTAAGACATGGATAGACAATTTTGGATCGAGTTTTTGGAAATTTATAAAAGTTTGCCGGTTTTGCGGTACAACCAGTTTCTGTTATAATGAGCACGACGAAACGATACAAACTAATGTCTGTGCAAATTGTCTGCACCGTGTGCGGCAAAGGACTTTGCACAGACTTAAGGGCCAAACATAATCAACATTCGGAAGCATAAGCTAATGTCATAACTGACCGAAATGCTTCCCTATGTTCTGTCAACTCCAACCACTGACCATAATACTTTTGCCCGCATAGCCACCCGACAACATAACCTTTTTTCTCTCTCGTTGTTGGTTTTTGGTTTTCATTTTTTGCGTTAAAAATGCATAGAAGCAGAAATGTTACACAACGGGAATGAAAGCAGTAATCTTTCGCACATTTCCAAATATAAAATACTCGTATATGCAAATATGAGAGAAAACATTAATGTAAATACATAAGGGTGGGTAATTTCTACCACAAATGATTTCTACCAACTGCCAAAATTCGCATATGCAATGAGCGGCTGAAAACGATCTCCCCAATGTTCGGTAATGTTTCTGAAGGTCACCGAAAACTAAACTAATCGACGCTGGGCTTATTATGTGTTGGCTCATAAGATCGTGTGTATTCGTGGGTTTACTACATCTGCGTGTATATGCAGCCAAATGTTGATTATGTTAGGAAGAAGGAAGGAAAGGAAGAAGAACGTTTGCCGGACCAGCTAGTTGTCTATAAAACAAGACTGGCACATAACCGCAAGTTCAGACTTTAAACTGTACATTAAGTGAATCTTTTAGTCGTTAATGCAATGTCATTCAAGCACTTATTTTGAAGACAGATTGTCAGCAATTAAGTTTTTATCCAATATTGAAAAGTCGAACTAAAATATCCATTTATCAAAAACCCATCCTTATCATAACCTCTAGAGTAACCATATGCACATACATATGTATGAACATACAAATTACATTTTCCACTTAAATTTAAACTATTATTACACAGCATCTTTTTGGTACACCACTTATGTAAGTATGTACATGCATACATACATATGTGTGAGTATATTTGGGTTTTAATTAATGAATTAAGGATTAAGAACTTAAGGTAATTAAAGGACATGATTAAATTACTTACAATACATGTATGAACATGAATTGTTCAAAACAAAATTATTACACAATATAATTGCACTTTAAAACACAATACGATAGCGAAGCTAAAAGAATAGAAAATAAAATTCAAGAACAACATATCGCACTAAGAATATAATTACTTTTGATGATCATTTGTTATGATCACTTTATCAGCGGGTTGTTGATGTTGCTTAGTTTAACGTAAGCTGGCTACCATTTCGTAATGGCGTTATCTACACTTTCATAAGTATTTGTTTCTATGTGCTTTAACCTCTCATAGCACCTAGTTGCCAAAATTAAGTTTTATATTTTCTTTTAAACTACCTATTTATACACATATTGATACTCGCTGATCATTTAAATTATACAATACATATTTGTATCATGTACATATGTATTACAAAAGGTAATTTTTTTATTCGATATTTCCTAGATACGTTGCTAAGGCCTCAATGGCATTATTGGAACCAATTGAGATCACAAGGATATTGGTGTCATACATTTAAATGGTTTCATCTTGGGTGTTTTGCCCATCTAAAACTGCTGACACTTTTCAAACAACGTAGTCTCTAAAATTAACGTTAGTCCTATAATACTTTTATGTTTTGAGTTAATTAGACAGGCCCGAGTCTGATCTTAAGTTCGTTAATATTAAAATTCACGTACTTAAAGATGTAACGTACATTTGTAAATACATGATCTTTTTTGGTGTGAGATTGCATCCATTTCAATTATGTACTTTCAAAAAACGAAGGAGATCTGGTGTGACCAAAAACGATATCCTCAACTTCCTGAAGGCCTAGAACTATTCTATTGTTATGAAGAATGATTCTTTTTTAAAGCTTTTTACTCTTGTAGAAAGGCGTTTACTAATACTAATACGGATTTCAAACCAGTCTGGGCTGATTATATACGTCAATTGTAAAACCCAATCTTACATATTATGGTTGACTAGTATAAGGGAAGGCGATTGAGAAACAATATCAGCCATCTAATTTTAAAAATATTCTCATCAAGGACACACAATACTATCAATACTATCAATATTGCACAGGGCCTAAAATTTATTTATTCTAAAAATAAACTATTGCTTTGGAATAAACTATGATTACAATATCTTTTAAGCAGAGCTCACATCCGTTTTGCAGATTATGTAGACAGCCAGGCTGTCTTTGTGACATTTGGATCAAATCTTGTGAGCTTGTCAGCTTGCACATCACTTCTACACGCATAATTCCAAAGCGAATGCGATGCTCTTCTGCTGGAAACAAGGGCGTATTATTGGTATTAAGGAAAACAAAAGGCTAACACTAACGGGCTTGCAAAAAAAAGAGTACTGTTGCATGCATCGCAGGCTCCATCTGTTGTAGCATTTCGAATAAGTTCTTTATAAAAATAGAGACAGAAGCTACTAGTTAAGCTAACACTAGCTCTGGGTAAATCTATGAGGACACTATGATTGGTGTATTTGCAGATTTCTCTGGTAAAGCTTAGTTGCTATAATACACCGGTCTTCTCTAACGAAACGCACAACAACTATTGCAGAAGGTGCAGCGCTGTCGAAGAATTTGAATCTGTCCGACATCAACTGTGTGACTAGTTATTTGTTCCCAATTCTGAAGGACATTGAAACCGGGCTTTTTTTTTAAAGTTATCCTCAACCAAATCTTATGTCACCCAGCCCAAAGCTGTCAATCATGTATTGCGTGAACTAACGCAATGTGATATTCTGAGGCCTTTCCTGGAGTGAGTCGTTTGGAAACCAAACTTTCGTAATTTCCGAAGAAATTCCCATAAGGCAACATAGGCAGGCGAGAATAGGTCTAATTAACTAAGGTGCTTAATTTCCTGTAGTACCCGGAGTTGCACGGCAGGAACAGCCCATGATACTTGTGCATTATTTTTCATTTTATTCAACTTTATGATTATGCGTACAAAACTGTATGAAGTCCTTCACAATTATAAGTTCCTTAAACTCTAAAAATAACCGTTTGAATTCGTTTCAAGTTAATAAAGTCTAGAAAAAGTATAAAATAAATGTACAAGCATTGGTTGAGAGGCGTTGCAGCTAGAGAAGGCGTTGACATAGGTATCCTTATTAGAATGCATTCACAATACACATGCAAGGAATATCAAAGCATGCGGGGTAATTCGCAAAATCAAAAAGCTCTTCATTTGCTGGTATTCTCCTAGAATAAGAAAAAAAAGAAATGCAGCAAATGGGGAGGAGCTTTCCTCATAATTGAAGCTATTGTGGAGTATGTGCAATTTGCTAAAGAAAATATCATTCGAATTTCTATAAATGCACTAGTTTTCTGTTGCTTGTACTACTTCCCTTCAATTGAAGAAAAGTATATAAATTATTTCTGGTGGCGATGGCAAAGCAGGCAAAATCCATTCTCTTTTCAACTTTTTTTCAAACCCACCACCACACTTACCTTAGGGATTATTCGCAAAAAAATACATAAGTCTTAAAAATCAACATCCCTTTTCGTTGGTGGTAGTTATGCATTGACAACAACTCTGGCAAGAATGATAGTTATTAAAATATGAATTCCAAAAAGAGAGAGAGAAAAAAAATTCGCCTTCGCCATCCTCCCTCATTTATAACAATATGCTATCCTTAGAAAGTGATATTTATCGCGGCAAATATGCCGTGTCCTTTTACGAAATAATACGTCTTATGAAATTTCTTGTCATAGTATCACTCTCTTAGTCGATTCTCACTCTGTAATATACGAGTGCAGAGGGATAAGAAAAAGACCAAAACGGAATGTAAAAGAATCCCAGAAGATGAGTTATTACCGGCCGCTATAAGATTTATGAATTGGCTTTGAAGTTTTGGGAACAAATTTAGAAAGTATTTTCATCATCCAACGGTTTGAGTTTAAATTTCAACCCCTTACGATGTACCCCTGTATTTCTGTAACAAATGCAAAAATTAGCTTTTAAGCTAATTTAAAAGGTACAGTAGACCAAATATTGAGGACAGCTCCAATGGGATTAAAAAAATAAAAAATCAATTTTTAATTCTTTCCAGACTCATGTTCACTTGCATTCAATCGAGCGGCAACAATTATCCGCATCTCGATGTGGCTTCAATTGCTCACTGTATCAGAAGGCAGTGAATTGAATTTTTCGCTGAAATCGCAATAACGTGCTGGCGCCTGCTGCTGCTAGTTGATTAATAAAAAAAAATAACGAAGATATGCATATGCAAGCGGTAGGAGAGAAAATTAATATCCTGAAAAAATTGTCAAAAAAAACCTAACGTAGTAACAATTGAATACCTACAAGCGTTCTGTAATGCTGTCAGTAAATGATTTATGAAATTGCTTTTAGATCTTCATCGTCAATTAAGCGCGGAGGCAAAAAGCGTAGAAATTATTCACCCCCTTGGAAAAGTGACGAATCACGGGTGGTTCATCATCAACACCTGACAACAGCTACTGCCTGAGATTAAAGCGTCAAACAGTGGGTGGTGGTGGTGGTGATTTTACCGCAGGCGAATTCGTTCTAAAGTTGACAGGCACACAGCCCGGCAATCAGTATCGTTATTTTTTTAAGCATGAACATTTGAGCCAAGAGAAGCAAGCAGATTGTGAGCAATAAGTTTTTCCCCTCAGGTTTTTGTGGACACAGACCAAGTCTATTTAAAAAAAGCACACGGATATAAAATTGAAAAGAAAAAAAGTAAGCTAAATATAAAAGGAGAGATGAATACATGAATAGACATTTGATGTCATAAATTGAATTGAAATTAACCACGTTTATTCATAAATTACATTTTAGAAGATTAAAAACCCTATTCGGGCTGGTTTGTGATGTTGCAATCATCTGGACTTGCACATCGACTAGTGCCGCTGTCATTGTGAAACTTTGTGGATTCTATCATTTCTACATCAATGTGAGAATTGTCCCTGTAAACTTCACAGCCCTGTTCTTCTATGGAATCTTCACAATCTTGCTCTGATTTATTGTCGTTTTCGAAAGTATTGTCTTCTGAGAGGTCCTTCGATCCGGCAAATTGACTGTATAACCTTGGTAGATGTTGTAGCACATAGTTAGCACTACTCTTAGCACTCGGATGATTCTCCTTGGATTCACCTAAGTCATAATACTTGGCATAGTTCTCTATTTTATTCGTTGTCTCTGCTGCAGAAGACGAAGATGACAAATTCATTGCTGTCGAGCTCTTGGATTCATTTCTTGGAACCGGAACTGTAAAAGCCGATCCATGTCGGTGCTTTCCTGGAGTGTCAGTATCGGTTGATGCGAGTGTATTGTTTTCTGCATTAGCTAAAGGAGAAACGTTTTCCTTCTTTCGGTCATAGATATGGCCGGACACGCGTAGATCGATGAAAAAGTGCAATGGGTCTATTCCGTAGGGAGGATAGATTGGAGGATACCAAACTGGTGGTGGTGGGGGTAGTACTAAATCTTGCGGTGGTAGAGCAGCAGCCGTTGGGCTTTCCTGCAAAGTGTTTTGACTTTCCGAAGAATTCGAATCATTCGGTGTTTTATTGCAAAGCGACTCTTTTGTAGCATGGTCAAGCTTTGAATATTTTGTTGCAGTCATGGGTAAATACTGTTTGTTTGTTAGTTCTAGCGGTTTTTCGGTGACAGGAGTTTTTTCTTCTATTCCCTTTCGCTCGCGCAGATGCTCATAATATGGTCTATGTTGACTGCATGAACGTTTTCGAGGTCTTCTGGCCATAACTGCAGCTTGTTGCATTTGAAGATTTCGTGCGTTTTCATTATTTCTAGCATGGACAAGAGATCGAAGCATATCGCTAAAGAAAAAGTTATTGGGCCCTACTGGTGCTGAGTACAAATAAGGTGGAGTTGCGGCTAACAAGCGACTGACATAGTCTTGATTCCGTAGTTCATGAATACTCTTGCGCTCTTTTGGTGGAGATTTTTGAGGAGATGGTGAGGCTTCCTGATGACGTTGTTGATCTTCAGCCATTCTGTGGACAAGAGAAATTTATTAATTTTCACATTTAATTAATATCTTAATCAATCTATCTATTTATTATATTTGTTGCCATGTAATTAATATATATACATATATATGTACATATGTAAGTACATACATATGTACATGATTAGTATCAAGGGACAGGTTAATAAATTCATACATGTAAAAAATAAATACTAGGCCATAAGCAGCCCATAAAAGCCAAGGCCTAGCTTCTAACAACAGTACGTGTTGTGTGTTCTTGAATCCAAGAACAACAACACACTTTCACCTATTAGTGGTTAATGTACCTACTAACAGCAATAAGAGTTTCATTCAAAGCCTTCAGAACATCACCAATCAAGAAGTTCCTAACCGAACGGATCAATCTTTGAATATCTTACCTACTCCAATTCTATTTTTAAAAAACTTTGTTACATGCAACTCGCTCATTACAAACGAACCCAAGAAGATGTTAATCCGCAGTTCAGTTCAAATGCCCTTCAGTATTATAAAACACTCTCTTATGCAATAAAAACCTCGACCTCGATAGTGACATCCACCCAAGCAAGAAAGGCAGCGCAGTGATTATTACCTGAAAATATAATCATTATGGACCTCAATGAATTGCCAAAAACATCAATAAACTATGATGTTTACAAAAGCAATTTTCTACGAAATTTCTAACAAACACCAGGACATGAGTTTGAAGTAAGTTTTTACGAATTGAACTAAAAACGATGTTGACAAAGGCCTATTGCAGGATGGTCTCTACTACCTGGAAGCTTCTGACAAACAGCTAAGAGTTTGAGAAAACTTCTTAAAAAATGACTCGGGCCTTCGGATATGGCATACAACAATAGGTCCCTTGTGTATGAGCGAAAATGTATAGCATGCTATGCCTTGGTCCTCTAAAAAGTGCTTGAAGCTAAATAATTTTGTTGTTTATAATAGGTCTGTTCGTCTATTTGACAACTGTCTAGTATTGACGTTTCTCAGGCTTTCATACGAAAAGTGTACGAGTAGGTATTGAATTGAGACAATTCTTTCTCGATATATGAGATTTGACAATATGTATTCATTTTTCATTCAGAAAAGTTATGGAAATATCATACATTGTAAATTTATAACTCTAATGCCCGTTTTCACAGTGCAAGCTATTAAGGATCACTTTATTCAGGCTGAGGCAACTTATAATGACTCGTATGTACATAAGTCACAAAATCATATTATTACTTATTAGGTTAGATTTTGTTTTAAATACTTGATAGGATAACCTATTAATCTCCTTACTTGGGCACACCGGTCGTTGACTGGACCAATGATGCAAATCGACTGAGAATGAACTTTTGCCACTCTTCGGGTGTTACGTAATCTCAGAGAGAACTTTTGTGGTGGGATTTTAGTGCTAAAACTACTTTTATTATATATTTGGGAGAACATCTTCTCTTTCGCAAACCAATAGTTACCGTCTCCAGGAAAGTGCTTCGGATAATTGGGAAAATCGCAAATTTTAATTATTCATTTAAGATAGTCTTGTATATTAATGCTCGGTATCTAACCCTGGAGTGCCCCAAGGCAATCATCTTGGCCCTCTTATCTCTATTTTGTCTATCAATGATGTTGACTGTATCATTGAAAACTCTTATTTATCTGTCTACGCCGACGACATGAAAATCTTCAGGCACAGTTCCTCTTCAGCTGATTCTCACCCTCTTCTAGCTGACCTGAACAACTTTTCAACCTGGTGCCATAAAAATTTCCTTAAGCTCAACGTTAACAAATGTCAAACCATTACTTACTCTTCCACTACTCCTACTTTGTCTGTGACGAGCTCGTCCCGTCTGTCTTTTTACTGCGCGATTTGGGTGTTATCTGTGATAGAGAACTAAATTTTCGCTGTCATATTGATAACATTATCAGTAGAGCTAACCCCGCGCTTGGTTTTGTGAAACGCTGGTCCAAAGAATTCTCCAACATTTTACCCCTCTTCTTCACCTTTGCAAGACCAATCCTTGAATATGCTAGTTAAGTATGGTCACCCTATCACGCTCTTCGCGGTCTTCCCTGGGTCGATCATTCTAACCTATCGCCCTATGAGGATGGTCTTAAATTAATAAACGTACGTGAACAGTCACGCTCTACTACATATGGTACCTATACCTCAATGCTATCTTTCGAAATCTTAGATTTGTACCCCTCTTCCCCTTAAGGTTCACCGCACCAACTAAGGCTGCAACGTGCCAATAACCAGAACCTAACCTAACTAACCGGCATACATCTTTTTACGTTCACTGCAGCAAATCTACTGTGCTAAATTCTCCGACGTCCACCTCCTTTTCCTATTCTCCTTAGTCCTTTACCGTTATAAGTTATTTTAAAGTTTTTTTTTAAGTATGTAAAATTATATTAAATCCGGTGGGCCCTTGGGCCCGGTGAGAATAAAAAAAAAAAAAGGTTAAGTTAGGTTAAGTTAGTTTTAATTACAGCTTGTATTAAGCTTTAAATAAATAAATAAATACATCTTACTCCTCATTGTGTCATTAATCAGTACAATTAGACCCACACTATTCATTAAATAGTCGTATACCTTTTCCTTTACCAAACCAAAATCTGTTGAGTACTAACCGAAAAACGGTTAAATAGTTTTTTAGCCAAAAACGTGTTACGTCATCTTAAAGCATTGGCCTAGATAAGTGGCTGCCAGCTAAGAAACACCAACTCAATAATGAAATTTAATCACAGTCGTTGCTAGTTGCTAGTTAAGGTACCATTCTAAGCATTTTGAGCCAAGAAAAGTGATATGAAATTCCATAAGACTTCACAATAGTGCCATAAATATAAAATTTAAACAAAATAGTTAGAGCCGTTTTATAATATGAATGAAGTCAGTAGACCAGTTTTTTTAAAATCCGGCCATTAAGCAACTTGATCTTAAGTGGCGTTATAACAATTTTTAGCCAACATGTTGTAAGCCTGGCTCACTGGCTTCAGTATAATTACACTTCATATTTCACTTTATACGAAATCGACGTAGCGAATCGATTTAGATAGAAAAAAGTACCGTTATAGACATTTTTGGCCCAAAATATGGTATACCTTCTTATAGCACTCTACTTAATTAGCCCAAATTGGAAATTAAGTCGAAATGATAGGAACCGTTTTCCAGAAAATCGATCTCTTGTAAAATTTAAGTAAATTACTGTTAATAATAGGGCTAAAACAACAATTTCAATGTGAGCTGTAGCATTGTTGACAGAGAGACGGGCAGAATCGTCAGATTTACTTTTTTGGACTTTTCCATAAAGGTGATTTCCGGATGATCAAAATTCTCGAGATCGATAATTTTCACGAATCCAAAACTAGGTATTGGTGCAGGCAATACTGCAAAGAATTATTCCTGTGACTAAATTATTTAGGCATAAGCAGAAGTGTGTATTAATTATTACAATACTAAATGTGAACTAAAAATCATACATTGTATATCAAAATATAGACACAATTTTATATAAAGACCTACCACTAGACATTATGCAATGTAGTTATTGATCAAGAGAAACATTTTCATTATCCCATCCTTAAGTTTAAGTACAAGCAAAGTCTCGAATAAGATGTCCACCTATACGCAATCACCCATTTTCGTACATCCTTGTCGTTTGTATGAATACGACTCGAAGATAGTTGTAAGCTGTTTTTGATTTGTTAAGAAGACAAAAGATTTATACTTAAGAAAATCTCTACAATTCTCAATCTAATAATGAAAAGTAAATTAAGAGCATTTAGGGATATTTGCTTGCATCTGAAAGGACAATACAAACACTAAATGTGAAACCTTCGTCTCATTGTTCTGTATGCTTTAAGGATTGCTCAACACAATAGTATACCTATGCTATGAATAAATCTACATACATTCATTGCATATTTATTTGCACCATATCCATTACCAGTGAATTATTTGCAGCAGTTTTAATAATTAAAAATATTTTTTCAGATTTTTTTCCAATATACGAAAGGATTATATACTTTTTTTTTGCAATTGTTTGAGCAACTTAAAACCAATGCTTTAAGCTCTCCGACAGTCAATTGGGTGTGGGTGGAAATGCCATTGTTTTCTCGGATGAAATATCTCATTGCTTTGATATGAAATATTCTTTTTTTTTCATATTCAAAGGGTTTTTTCTGTCTGTATACATTATACATATGTATGTATGTGTGTGCAAGCTTACTAAAGAACATATTGCCAAAGGGAAACATGACAATTAAGACATCGCACCTCCTGGAAAGTCCACAAACATTGTACGTATTATTTGCTTAAATTTCCCACATGAGCTATCCACCAAAAAATTTCTCTCATTTGGCCAACATATTGTATGTGGTATGCGGTCTGGACATGAGTGTCCTTTTTTAGATGTTTTTCCTTTTTTTTTTACCTCACAAGAATAATTTCGTTATGATGTTTGAATCATTTGGAGCTATCATACAGACCACTATCGATCGTCCTTTCCTCCCCTAACAAATTTCCGTCCTTAAAATAGCTATGATTTTGTCAAAATAAGAAGAGTTCCATTCAAATTAGATTATGTTAATTAAGATATCTTCTAAGTATACACCGCAGGATCTATACATAATTTATGGACATCCACTCGTCGAGGTGGTAATGGAAAAGTTTCAAAATTGAATTTATTACGGAACAATAACATTTTTAAGCAGCGGCGTTTGTTAATTAAAATTTGCCTTGTACTAGGGCGACACGACGGGGTACGGGAAAATGGGAAATGGGCGTACTTAGAAAATAAGACATTCTGTCGCAGATTGCGACGACAATAAAAACTCTTACATACTTTATGGGGAATAAATAAGCTAGCTTAATCCAGGGATTCAATGACTTTTTAAGTTGTTGACAGACAAATATTCAACTTGGAGGCAGAACTTTTCCTGAAAAAGTTTCTTCTTGTTTTTTTATTTTTTTTATTTTTCTGCAGGCTTTTCTTTACTCTGAGGCAATTAACTGCAGCTTCCTTCTTTTCAATTCTTTTGTTTGCATATAAACTGCAAGAAGTGAAATCCTTAAGAGGATGAAATAAGGGTGGAGAAGAAGCTGTAAAGTAGTAATTGTAAGAAACAAATGCAGATGAAGGAAAAGCATGTTTGTTTTAATTACTCTGCGAAGTGAACATCATTTCTTATTTCGCTTATTTGTTTTAAATTACGTATTAGTATGTCTATGTATGGACATATATACAGGGCTTAACATGCTTATCAAATAAAAAAACTATCTTAACTTTTTGTCTTAGAATGGACGAAGCACACGGTAGGTATGTATATACATATATGTATGTTAGAATTCCCACTAGGGCTCCCAACCGTCCTCCTTTTTGGGAGGACAGTTCTCATTTTTATCGCTTTATTTGCCAGTATGGTATAAACGATGTTAAATATGTATGTCAACTTTTTTTTTCAGAAAAACAATACGGCAGGCAATCGTCATTAAATGATGACAATACACACGTAATTGGTATCATATACATATGTCGTATAAATAAAAATTGTTAAAACCATGGACGGACCATGGGATCTTTGCTTCTGTGGTCTTTTAGCTTCTGCATAATAATTCACAAGCAATACCCATTTTGTTGTCATATATATCTAATATATTCTTTTATAATGCTTAAAATCTTTACAAATTTAAAATTACTTAATTGTAACCTATATACATATGTATGGTTACCAATGTCAAATTTCTCCGTATAAAAATACAACTTGGGATTCAAGAGCCTCTGCACGTCTGTATTTGTATAAATTATGCTATGAATTATTGTAAAGTTAGGACCCACATATGTCCACCTCAATAAAATAGGTAAAAATTCTTATTTTCGTTGTAAATTTTTTTTATTGTTTTATTTCGCAAGAGCTAGTGGAGTATCATTGGGTACATGAGCAAAAGTAGAATTATGTTTCCATCTAATTAACTTATGAGAGAATTTTCCGGACCATTTTCATACCAACAAATAGATGACAAATGTCAAATTAAAATTTTTATTTCGGGGAAATTTTAACACGCAATTACATACTGCTTCGTAACTTGGGCAGGCACGTGGCGGGAACAAATTTGCTACCCTTCTTTGAAAAAAAATTAAAATCTAAAAACAATATACAATACTTAGAAAGTTTTTATAAATTCACAACCGAAAATAAAGTGCACGACTGGGTCGTATATACTTGCACCTTTATGCTATTAGTTGAAAATTAATGAACTTGAAAAAAAAATGCATGCAAACATTTTTTTTCTTTTAAATTAATTAGTTTAAATGTCATAATTGAGTTTACAATAAATTTTGCTCATATTACGGCAAAATGAATTAAGTATAAGCCAAGAAATGACTGTATATATATTTCTAAACCAGTTAATAAGTTAGTAAAGTACCGTTTTCAAATCTTTAGGTATGCCGTCTTAGAGCATATGCCTAGACTAACTGCAATATGAAACTTAGTCAAAATCGTTAGAGCCATTTTCGAGAAAAAGGCACTTTGTTAAGTTAAGGCTATGTATAAGCGAAGTACCATTGGTAACAATTTTGTCCAAAAACGTGGTACGCCATTTTAAAGAACTTTACTAAACTAGTTTAGTTCGAATCCAGAAAAATACCATCAAAACTTTTTTCACGACTCCACCGCTTCCGAGTGTCTGACAAACATTCAAGAGTACAATTGTCTCTTCGGATACGGCATAAAACTGTAGGTCCCTTCTGTACGTGCCGAAATGTATTTTTTTTTTTTTTTTTTTTTTTTGCTTTTTATTTATTTAATTCATGTATGCTTACATGCTAGACAAAAAATGCTTAAAACTAGCTTAACTAACTTAACTATCTTACTCTAACTTACTGGCCCTATGCGGGCGCTCTAAGCTAATCTTAATACTTATTGCTATGTCTTTCGACTTAATAACTGTCTTATTTTTGTGTTACGAATTGAATTTCAACTAAGAAAAATTATTTGTTTTAGAAAAAACTTAGTGCCCGAACAATTTTTTTTCATTTTCTTATTATATAAAACTTATACTACCTTAAAAATAAATCTTAACTTAACTTAACTTATCTAATTGCATAATTAAATACGCATTTTTTTTTTGGTGCCGAAATGTATATCGCGCATAACATGTACATTTGTGAGAAGATAGGCATTGACCCTCTATGGCAGTGGTTCTCAAACGGTGGGGCGCGCACTCCAGGGGATGGGTGTTAAATTCTAACTGCTCGAAAGCCCCGTCAGCGAACAAACGGCGTTGTTTATGGTTAGTAACTACTGAGCTCCTGAGTCAGTTGAATCTTGTACAGGTATAGGGTCAAGTCATGACGCAAAATTTTCCAAGTTGAGGTTTTCCATTTGTCACGGGGTGCATACGGTAGAAAAGGTTGGGAACCACTGCTCTAAACTCTTAAACTTAATTTTTTGGTCAAATTTGTTAAGCAATTTTATAGCATTTGCGATTTGTAATCTTATGTGAGAACTTTAACGAAACTGTTTAATACGTTTGAAGAAAATCTTGTTTTAGCCAAATTGCTCATAAGTTCCCTTACAACAACTTTTGTCTAAAATGTATGTACCACGTCATCTTATTGCACGTATCTGTACTAGTCTTTGGAATTTGAACGAAATTGTTAGTATAAGGGCTAAAAGAAAATTTAAATTTAGGCTCTGGGGATTATCCCACAGACTCTAGATAAGAAGTTTGATCGAAATTCGTCTACTCGTTCAGGCTGTAGCCTCAGGCCCACACATGTAGACAGACGAGTAGACATAATTGGCAAACCTACCTTTTCGAGCTTCTTCATCATCGTAATGTGAGGATTGATTAATACCTCGAGTTAAAATTTTTCCACGAATCCAATACATGCCCTATAATATGTAGGTGCAAGTAATAAGAGGAAAAATCGAAGTTGGGATAAATCGAACGCAAATTTGGTTGATACAAATATTTACTGGACTCTTTGACATATTGCACAAAAAATAATTTAATCAACACTAAAAGATGTGTCAATTATATTTTCAATTTTTTCTGAAAAAAAAAAAAACGCCCCGGGGAATTTCCCGGTTTTTCGTAAGGCGCCTAAACTTGGGGACACGTAACAGTTGAACTATAGACACCAATGCAACTTATATAACTTAAACATTAATTGCATCGTATTCACTGAAATCTTGGAGGACATAGAAGATATTAGATTATTTTTAATGAAAGAGCTTTTAGGACAATGGCTTCTAAATTTCAAAAAATTTACAGGATTATTTTGCTTTTATGATCGAAAAACCGTCAACCAAATCAATCACATTGTCCGAAGTTTTCGAGGACTCAACGTGTACGCGGATCATGACGTAGTTGTAGCCAAGGTACATGTATGTAGATGCGGATATCCAGAAAGCTAAATCAACGAAATATGTATTGCGATGGAGTTTGACGTTTGATGGCATACATCAAAGATGTAAAAGAATTAAATCTTTTGAAAAATTGAACTCAACAGAGTGCACAAATTTAGATTTTGAATTCATGACTTCACTTTTGACTCCGACTTCAAAAACTAAATCACCATTTATTTTGAAGTATTTTATTGAGCCAGCCATTACCAAATGAGAAGTCGTTGGAATTAAATTTTTGGAACTTCACCGCATTCTTTCAAGTCACCAGCATTCACTTGAAGTCATTGGCATCCATTTGAAGCCCTTAAGACTCCACAAAAGACTTCAAGACTTCACACAAAGTGATTACAGTATTTAAGACTTCACACTTATTTCTTTGATGTCATTGAGAATTTACTATATTTTTGAAGGCATTTCGACTGCAAAAAATGCAAAGACTTCAGAAAAATTAGACTGTAACAACGACCGATAATTCGTTCCGCTATCAGGCATAACGAACAGTGGCCATCACAGTCAGTTATTCCATCTACCCAGTAAAACTGAAGTGAAAATATCCCAGCTTAAGTGCATAAAAGCTGCTAGAGCCGACGGTCCACAGTGGTTCAGGTGCGGAAAAAAATCGTTTTTATGAATTTTGTATATAAGACTATTTTTCATCCCAATTGGAGAATTAAACCCAATAAAAAATTTAAAAGTTCAGTTATATTTCAGACCGAATACGAGAAAGAGCTGAGGGTTTTGCCTCTGAGATTCTTAGCCAAAAATACACAATGATTAAAATTGCAGTTGCTGTATAAAAATTACTTGTTTGAAAAACAAATGTATATATACATATTTCAGTGATAACAGCCTTTAACAAAGAGGTATTATTCATCAATAACAACGAGTTGTAATAAGGTCCAGAAAGCGCCAAGCTGAGATATAATAGTTTTTATGCACAGAGCACTCAACTCCACAAACAACCAGTGAAAAAATGCTACAATCCGCCTGGAGCTGATCGTATGATACCCTATCCCTAACTTATTTGGTCGTGTCAGTGGGCGGTGGTGACATACGGACGGACAGACGGACGGATATGGCTCAATCGACTCGGCTACTGATGCTGATCATTTATATTTATACTTTATGTGGTCTATCTTCAATATTTCTCTATGTTACAAACTATGTATCAAACTTAATATACCCTTGGGATAGGGTATAAAAAGAAATTAGCTGCGGAAACTTGCCGATCTTATAATATCTAATAAATGTCATTTGGCAATTCTTTTTGAAGATTTTTAAATTATTTTATGAGTTAAAATCGAAATTTAAACAAAATTGAAAATTTTTATTAAAATCGGTCCAGTACTTTTAAAGATAATGATTTATTTCCGCGATCCGATATAACCTGTTCATTCAAGATGGGAATGGGATTGGTTCGAATTGAGCATTAACCAGCTCATAATTATGTAAAATTTGGCCGTACGAAAGGAGATGCGTAAAAAAGATGTACGAATTACTCCAATTATAGAGAAAATCCTCTGACGTTTCCTTTCGTATTCATACTAAGGTAGATTTTGGAAAAGCGTATATAGAGCCACTTCCAAGCTGATATGTGTGTGCAGAATAGAGAACTCTTGGTTTCCGTCAAAGTTAGTAGTAACACTATCTGAACGTTGGGTGTTAGAAAAGATTTTAGACAAGGTGACCATAGCTAATACATGAAAGAATTGTATGAAATCTATTGTATAAGGTAACACCGCAGGTCAATCTTTACACGTTTGCACATCTACTAGTTTATGCCGATGACATTGACATAGTGGAAAGAACTCAGCGGGCCATCAGTAAGGCATCTGGAGATATGTATATTGTCAACATAAAAGGGCACATGCGGCCACAATAGGCAGAAACAGTTTTGGGGTGGTAAAGCTGTGGCTCAGTGGTTAGTGCGTTGGACCATTGTTCATGGGGTTCCACGTTCGAATCCAGAAAAAATACCATCACCGCTTTATTCAGGACCCCACCTCTTGCGAGTGTCTGACAAAATTTCAAGAGTATAACTGTCATGAGAAAGCTTCTCGAAACCTCTCTGCCCTTCGCCTTCGGCATAAAACTTTGATCCCTTCTGCCTTGGGCCTCCATGGGGCTCTTACAGCCTAATATTTATTTATTTATTTTTTAGTAAATCCCTTTATACATATGTATATGTAGTTAGGACCTATTATGAAATCAGCAAATGATATCAGTGGGAATATCAATTATGGATTTACTCTTGATAATCGCTATTTCTATTAGCTAATAAGGCAATTTAGTAACAAAGCTCTTCCTCGAACTACTAAAAGTTCTTCCATTGAAGGACTTTGGTGAAGAAGTTGCCAATGCCAAAATATTTGGCCTATACATGTAGCTACGGTGGAAGGGCCCCCATATGATGCAGCTCAAAATATGTTCGATCAACTGCCGTTCGAAAATGGAGAAATCTGGCTGAGAAAGTTGGTGTTGGTGTTTGTGTTGACCACCGGAAAACAAAGTGAACAAAATCGGTGGTACACCCTTGGTACTTGGTAATTTGCTAAAATATGTTCTGGCAACAGGAAGAATTTGACTTTTGTTGATAAAAAAAAAAACAGAAGTAGGGATCTCAATGGAGAGTTTACCTCCTAAGCAGTAGACTTTTGTCAGCCATAAGCTACTACTTCGCATATTGCAACAAAAGTGATCAACTATTTCTTTGATCAAATTGACATCTTCTCAGACAACAGTTCGCTAGGTCTTACTGTCATCGACAGAGCCACAAACTTAATCAAATAAAATGAAATGGAATCTAATAAATACTTATATCTATGTAGGTATATCGATTAACAACTATCTTAAATATTTTTTTAAAACAAATATTTACGGCAGCAACACATTTTGTAATGTATCAAAACTCTAAAAGCTGAAATTCGAAATAGAATAATATCGGCATTACTCTGCTTATTACTTCGAGTGAAAATAAATTCCTCCATTCATATTGTACTGTTTCTTACATGTTTTTTCGCGTTTGAATTTGTGTTACTGTTGAAAAGTTAAACCATTTCTGGACATAGTGTCCTACGGGTGCAGTTCATACGTACGTTATTTGTGTGCAGATAATGTCAAATTGGTGAATAATTTGATGAAATATGTATGTATGTACAAATATTGGAGGTGTGATGAACTGAATTAAATTCACGTGAATGAAAATTCGTATTGACACGGGTGCCGTGGCTCAGTGGTTAGTGCGTCGGACTACTGCGCAAGGGGTTCCAAGTTCGAATCCAGGAAAATACCATCAAAAGTTTTTTCACAGCCCCACCTCTTCCGAGTGTCTGACAAACATTCAAGAGTATAATTGTCATGAGAAAGCTTCTCAAACCTCCTCTGCCCTTCGGATACGGCATAAAACTGTAGGTCCCTTTTGTACATGTAGAAATGTATACTACGCACAACATGTACAGTTGTGAGAAGCTAGGTCTTGGCCCTCTATGGGCTGCTTACGGCCTAATATTTATTTATTTATTTATTTTTTATTGACACGGGGGTTAAAGATTGGTTGGTCATGTTGTATTCACATATTTTCAAAATTTGATTCTTAAGATGATCCACTTCTAGTAGGTATGCATGTATGTACCCACCGTACGTGATGTGACTATTTTTACTTTAGATTCGATGAAAAGATATAGAGACTACATACTTAGTCGTGGTGATTCACCAGTGAGGAAATATAATAAAAGTTTTCGTCCAACTTCCTATGAAAATGAAATTCAAACTGTTATTGGCAAACTTTACGAAACCCTAGCTACATATATCCTACTACTGCATACTCATTACAAGATTTGTATTTGCAATAATCTCTTTGAACCGGTCTCCTATCTGGACTAAGGAAGCCAAGCTACACACAGAAAGAATTAGGTTTATCCGACTTTTTTCCAATTAATCTGAATGTGAAACAGAGTTGTGCTCTCAGTGACCTATTTATTTGTATGCGGTGAAAAATTTGTTACTGGAGAGAGAGTTAACGTTTTGCTGTATGCCGATGATATAATACTCCTCCTATTATAACATGCCGTAAGTTAAACGCTATCAATGTAACTACGTTTATTAAAAAATATATGATACGCGTACAACATACAAATCTATCATCAACTGCTGTAGCCAAATTAGAGGAGATCAGGAGTAGAAACAAAACTGATTGGAATTAAGTTAGCTACACTAGGAATCACTCCCTATTCATTCATAATTTGAAGCCAGATTAAACCATGAATATAAAGAATATAATATCAATATGAATAACAATGTTACAACAACAAATACAAAAAATAAATGATCGACATTTCATAGTTTCTTGTTAGCATTTTAGTTTCTTGTTAGTACTATGAACATATGATTTTTCTTAGTAATTAGTTATAGACAGGTGCTGTATACTTATCAAATGTGATTATTGAGTTCACTTTGAAAGTCATACTGAAAATGACGAAGACTATTTATATGGTAACGAACTATCCTTTTGTGAACAACAAAATTACTAGTTCTCTTCACTACAAGAAGCAATATACAATGCCTAATGTGCCGCTTTACCTTAAGTTGTCATTATGCTAACAGCACCTGAATATTTGAAAATTACATATACTACTATTACTAATCCTTTTAGACGGTTGATAAATGATAAACACAAAGAACCTATTTGAATCAAATTTACTTCATGCGTATGCCACAGTTTTGTGTTTGGTCGGCGCTTACAAGTGAGCGGGTTGTGTGGATCCACAGGCTATAACAAACGTAATTTTGTAATTTTTAATAGGCAAAAGAATCAAACTATTACCGAACTACTCTTTAAGCACTTGAACCTTTCACTACTGACGATACATGTAAGTATACATCGACAAAATGTAGTTAGCATATCTTTTTTTAAACACAACAACCATGAAACTGACTTTGTGTTACTCAAACTAGTGGAAGTACTTTTCGAGGACTAAAAGTTTAAATAGGTAAATATAATTCAACAAAAAGTATAATTTGAATAGCACCACATAACACTAAACCACAAATATGCTTTTAAAGTCCTATTAGCACAAACACAGCGAAAAAAAACCGAATTTTGTTTTACCAACGGCAAAAACAAAGTAGCATAAAATATGATCAAAGCTGGTCCCACCCCCCCAACGAATCCTTTTACAGTCGGTTATACTGAATACTTAACAGTATTAACTAAGCTTCAACTAACTTCAATATTCGAAATCCTTCCCATTATAACCAATTAACCCTCACTTTGCACTTTCAAATCCACTGATTAATTTGCTAACGTATATTTAACGATGTAGTTTGTCATACTCAGACATGTGTAACGAAAGTCATGACCACACGCATTACGGTGTAAATAGCAAACATGTAACCTCGTCATCCCCTTGAAATTTCGAATAATATTCCAAAGCCAAGGGTGGCAGTTACTCTAAATGCTCGCAATTCGTAGTACACTCGAAAGTATTATGAATCGAGCAAAGGGTTCAACGTAAATCCAATGTATACACGTGTGTTTCGGTAGGCCTATAAGCGTACGTACCACATGTACTGTACACCCTTCTACATACATTATAGGTATTGAAAAGTATCCCTGTCACCCGTAAGTTCGAAGCGAGGAGTATTCATCTACTCTCGGGTTGAATTTTGACGACGTAATTCACAGCCACAAGTGGTACATAAATTTAAATTTACGTCTGGGGGTGGTAAACGAAGGGATGAATTCAATCACTTAACTCGGGTTTAATTCAGTTGGGTTCTAATATAATTTTCATCTAAACGGACGACTAGAATTTGATGGAGTTTGAGCTCGTAGTGCTCTTAATTGGCAAATATATGGTCTGTTTCTATGCATGTATGTACATCCCGGCGGCCGGCGGTTTCTAAAGATCTCGGCAGCCACTAAACTTACATGCGTTACTCTCGTATAGTTATTATACTCTCGTTGGCTTATAGGCTAAAACACTTATTATCAGTATTCCATTTAATATCAATTATTTTTTCACTTGAATATAATTCCAATTATTATAACATTTTATTTTTGTATTCACATTTCACTTTTATTTAATTAATTGAAAGATATAGTAAATATGCGTACCGTAAATATTTTTTAATTTGTAACGATTTAAAGGAAAAATCACGAATCGAACTTATAATTAGCGCAATCACCACCTTTTCTAGTAGCAGTTTAAAATCAAATGAATCCGAATCCTACAGAACAGAGACCGTCAACCGCCAAGCAACCATTGTGAGTGTTAAATCTAAAACCGAGAACACATTTTAAATTCCACCCTCTCTCCACGAAGAACGGTCGAGTAGTCGGTGCTTTTTGTTGTATTGGCGCGTGTTTCAAAAAAGGAAGTAAATCATATAGGTAGAGCAACCATCAACCTTACCATCAGCATCATCATCGTCATCACCATCACCATCAGAAGCATCTGAGGCAACATATACAAATCACAGAGAAACGCAACAGACAACATTGCATCAATCTGTGTTCTGCTACTGTTGAACGTCCTCATGCAGATTCTTATTTTTGGGTGTGGGATCACAGATGGAAGGATAAAAGGACGAATAGGAAAGAAGGAAGAAAAAAAAAAGTGTTGGTAAACCGACAGCAATTGTTCGCAGCTATTATACCACAGTGCTATAGCGGTGTACATCCATTTTAATATACATATACATTTTTTTTTAATTTTTCAATTGTTTGCTATATGAAACAGGGTTGGTTTCAGGATGTAGGCCGTTATGTACTTAGGAATATTTGCAGAATATTTAAAAGGAGAATCAAAAAGGGAACATTTTACATGGAACTAATCAAACTTTACAAGCAGTGTCAGAAAGTGAGTTTGAAAAAAAAAAATATATAATGGGGTTTTATAGTGCATACGAATATGAATAGAATCGCCCCAGCATCGAAAAAAAGCAAGAGAACCAGCAACCGCTCCTGTGTTTGGCATGAAATCTTCTTCAGCTTGTAATAAATACCGCTTGGTGGGGAATCATTTTTTTTCATTCCCCAAATGATGTCAGAGACGGATGCTTTTCAAGCATTGTTAAATACTTTTTTCCTGAATGTATGCACATCCTCATCAGTTCACGCCGAGATTTTCTGTTGCCTGGGAGGCGGGTATTCGATTCTTTCCTTCTGGGTAAGAGTACTCGTCTCGCACGCTGGATAGTGATTTTTCGTTACAGCTTTTTTTCATCTTCCTCTCTCAGTACTCAAGCCGTTTTAGATTTGAAAAAAAAAAAAAAGCATATTGAAATGATACTGCTTTGCATTAGTACGATGTTACCCATGCGTACATACGCCTATCAAGGAATGGGGTAAAAACCCACAATCCCAATCAACTTAGCAACGAGTAAGGGTGTTTTTTATACCCAGTCGAATAACAAAGAAGAATTCGTTCTGGGAATATCGCTTCACTTAAGCGAGTACTCAAGCACCTTGTGTATGTCAATATTTCTAAGTGAATCCAGAATATTGTGTATAGATACTGCTTGTCGCGAGTCCTTTGATTTATCAGTGGCAGGCACTCACATGGTGTGTGATTGTGAAGATAATAAGGAGTGGATTTAGATTGAGTTTTTTTTTTCATATACTAAACAGTGTTGTCACTATAGCGGAGATAGGTAGACATAGAGCATTCTAATTTGCTATACAATTCACGTGTATGCATTGCTAAATTTTGTACACATGTCCTACTGTTACAAATAAAATGACTGCAGTAGTGAGAAGAATGGTTTTTAGTATGACACTAAGAGCATTTCAAATGCTTTCTCTTTCCCTTTTCCATCGCATCATAGTTACCATGTGCGGATAGGTATCTTCCGACTGTTGCCGGAGTTTATGGAATCTTTTCAATACCGAGAGAGTTTGCGATGGAATCTCGGTTATATTGTTTTCCTGTCGCATCATCGTGCAACGATGTGTCACATGTCCTATAGTCTGATACTGATGCGCTGTTTTCCTCCGAGAGTTGTTCGTTGAAGGAGTAGAGTTGAGTTGTTTGCGGGCGGAATGGATGTGTGGATGGGTGGGGGTGGTATTAGCATAATACTTTTATTGTTCCCCAGATTAGGGTAGGTATAGCACATTGGGGATGTTTTTGTTGTGTGGCGAAAAATATCCGATGCTTGGTAAATGATCAGTGCTAGGGGCCGTTCACAGCTTAAATAGGAAAAATCCTTTTTTTTTCAACACAAGCCCAAGCAGATGCGACGAGTCTGTTGGTATGCTTGGTTTGTTTTCAATTTCGAAATTACTTTAATCGTATTATCAGATTGTGGAATAGAGTCCGTTTGGTATTGGTTATGAACATATAGAAATGCTCTCTTTTTTTTTTTTTTTTATTTGGTGTTGGGGTTTTCAAAATATACCTTTTTGTACTTGATCATGGAAACATCGTTAGCGTACAACAACATACTAAGCTTGTATTTTAATATTAAAAACAAAAGACCCTAATTTTAAGCATTTGTCCCTGCTTTGTAATGGCCGTAAGCAGTCCATAGAGGGCCAAGGCCTAGCTATTCACAACTATACATGTTATGCGTGGTATACATTTCTGCACATAGGGTACCTACAGTTTTATGCCGTATCCGATGGGCAGAGGGGTTTTTGAGAAGCTTTCTGATGACAGTTGTACTCTTGAATGTTTGTCAGACACTCGGAAGATGTGGGGCCGTGAAAAAACTCTTTGATGGTATTTTTCTGGATTCGAACTTGGAACCCCTTGCGCAGTAGTTCAACGCACTAACCACTGCGCCACGGCACCCACAGCTGTGCATATGTACATAAATTCTAAGCTATATGAATACCTCTATCTGAAATAAACTCTATTGTGCTTAAAACACACTGAAGTTATTATCTTCGGTGTAGGTTAACTTTCTAGAATATACTCTAGTGTGGTATGTTGAAACTTTTGCTGTGGTACAGATAAAAGGAAAAGATACAAAGCCAATTTCAAAGCAGGCGGAACTTTTACACAAAAAAATCTTACACAACCTGAATTCTAAGATTATAATTTGGAACTTAGTTCCTAAGAAATTTCTATCGCTTAGGGGCCAGTTATAGTTATCATTGAAATGATCAGTGATGATTAGTGGAATAATAAAAGGGAATTTATAGAAAAGTTTTAATTAGAATGAAGTATTTTTTTATAAACTTTTTCTAGAAGTGATTAGCTCTATTATGATACCAATTAAAGCCAAAGTTGTTTGCTTAATCGTCTTAAAATCGGAAAACAAAATTCTCAATGATAGATTTAAATAATAGCTATAACTGGCCCCATACTCTCTTGAACTTTAAATGGATTTTCTTGCTGAGAATCTAGTAAAATATTGTATAGTAATACTAGGGTATAGGCTCCAACATAATGACAGCAGCTTTAGAACTTTTAGAACCAATCGTTTTCACACCACAGCATAAGCAACTTCAACGGTAGACCTTAGCTTTGTGTTTAAGCTGATTGCATTGCTTCACCATGCCTTTGCCAACATTCCCAAAGTAGATTTTGCTTTAGAAATGCATTGTTTTATTTTGACATTCTTTAAGTACACTAATGGCAACTATGTAGGTATTTTCTGAATCGAACTTTAAGCCACGACAAGTCAAACTACTACTTAAGTGGAGTTTAGCGTCAAACCTTCACTGTGATGATGCCACGTTCCTCGTCCTTCGTGCATTTTTAATTATTCCCGTATCGCTTTCATTAAGCGGAGACAGATATTCTTTTCTTGCAGTCTTATTTGTAGTCTTGTAAAGTAAGAATCAGTATAATGATCGCAAATTAAAGCTTGTGCACCAACGCCGGTTCTTTAAAATATCTTTGATACGGGCTTAAGATTATAAGTGCGCTGGAATATGTAATTGAAACTTGATATGCAACTTCAATTTGTTATCTAAGATCACCCCTAAATATTCAGCATTAGCGGTTGAAGGATAAAACTTTTTAACTTAAGAAGCAGTCGTTTGGATTGTTTTAACTGTAGGTGGAAACGGTGTCATTGAATGATAGGTTCTATGTAGCAAAATTTTGAATTTCACCTGAAGCACTTTATTTCTTACTAAACGAACGCAAAATACCATTACAATAACTTTTTCCTATCCTTTCTCCTTTTTCCAATTTTTTCATAGTCCGTGACATGTTTATGATAATGCAGAGTTAGCTCGTGAAGTGAAGGGTTAATTTTAACTCACTTGAGTTGGTATGATGGCATTGTTTTGGATGTCAATAAACTGCCAAAGTCGGTCATTCTGATAGCTCCAAAATACTTAAAGCTGACGGTTTTGAAAGTCAAAATTGGCGCAAAAATAAAAAATAAAGGGTGGTTAAATGTTAACGGCCGATGTTGAATGTGAACCACACCTAAACGTCAAGTTTTTTTCTGCATTTCATTTGACATTTCTCAATTTGAAAATATTGATGCTGTTCGCGATAGTGTGGCTGAAGAGCCGTCCACCTCAACTCGTCGTCGTGCCCAACATGAGATGATAACGAACTTTTTATTTCCCGATTTGGAAGTTATGGATGTGGACGATATGTGGTTTCAAAAGGACGGTACTACTTGCCACACAGCTAACGAAACAATGGCTCTTTTGCGCGACAAATTCAATAGCCATGTTATCTCACGTGGTGGCGATGTCAATTGGCCGCCAAGATCATGTGATTTGACACCGTTGGACTTCTTTCTTTGGGGTTATTTCAAAGAATAGGTGTACGTCTATAAGCCAGCAACAATTGAAGAGCTAAATGATGAGATAATTCGGCACATTAGCGTCATCGAAAATTTGGACCATCTGATGGAGGTCTAAATCTAAAAAAAATCTAAAAAAACCATACCAATTTCATAATAAAAAGAAATGAGAATAAATTCCTAAATAATTTCTTTTATCCAAAATAAATATTACAGATAGAGGCATCTATAATGCTTTTGCTTTTTCTCACTTATAATACAATAGAAATGGAAGTATTTAGCCTTATGTACAGGGAGCAAATTAATTGTTAGATGCTGCACCTGGCCCAGTTTTAATAGCTGCTATGTCTCTCCTCTTTTGTACAATTCACACCATTTACAGTATTATACTTTCTAGTGGGTTAAGGCAATTTTCCGATCTGTGATGAGACTGTGAAAGATATAAGCCTGCGCTTGAAATTATATGCCCTCAAATAAAGGCCAATTTTCCTACAATTTTAACACAGGCGTAGTTATAAAATTCACTTCCGGCCAAAATCCATTGTTCGAATCGTAATTCTCATTCAACATTTTCGCACTCACAAATTAAAAATCATTTTTTGTCCATACATGTACTGTTACTATGTCTACGAGTTGAAGACAATTGCACATAATTAAAAAAAAAAAAATAACTTTAACACAGTCATACCAAAGTAAAGAAATTAAACGTATGTTTGGTGAAATAAGTTTATTTTTTCCAAATATTTTTTTTTTGAATTATTACTATATTAATTCAATAGTACTACGCTAAGCGCTTTTGTCTTTTCAAGTATATGTAATTGATTCACAGTAAATTTGATTGTTTTTCTTAAGTTAAATAATTTTGATTTGTGTGGAAATGAAATTTTTGAAAGAAATGTTAAATTTTCGACCATCGTGTGGTATTTTTCCTTTAAAAAAATCTAGCAGCTTTGTGTACCCACCTTTAAGAAACACATCCGCCATTTTAAGTGCATACGGCCTCACCACATGACATCTGGAAAAAATGGAAGCCATGCACGGTTGCACTTGTCAATTCGTTTATTTGACAGCGAAGCGTCTTTGCATCGCCTTTGGTTTCGTTTTGCTATTTTACAACATTTACACTTAATTAAAAAAACAGAATATAAATATAATTCAAACAAAATAAAACATGAACAGGAGACGTGCACACGAGGATGATGACAGCAGTTTTGGTAAATAGGCCCATCTTTCTTCGCAGTGAAACTAACCTACAAAAAATTTGTTCTATAAATTTCTCTTTTTAACAATTTTCTTGAACTTTTTTTTCTTTAGACCATCGCAATCGAAAACGTCGTCGTGTCTCGGAGAATCAGGAAATCGAAGATCGCTTGGAGTCGCTCATTCTCCGCGTAGGCGAAAGAAGCACTACATCTGTGGAATCGAATCTCGAGGGATTGGTTTCAGTGTTGGAAGCAGATTTAGGTACTTTCCGGTTGAAAATCCTTCGCATCCTCTCAGAATGTGCAGTGAAAATGCCCGAAAAATGTACAATCTACACAACGCTGGTGGGATTGTTGAACGCGAAGAACTACAAGTTCGGTGGCGAGTTCGTCGACCATATGGTGAAGACTTTCAAGGATAGCTTAAAGGCATGTCGTTGGGATGCGGCCAGGTACTCGCTGAGGTTCTTAGCAGATCTGGTTAATTGCCACGTCATATCGGCATCTAGTTTGTTGCAACTTCTTGACATAATGATCGACGTTTCCAACGAGGACAATGTGCCACAAGTGCGTAGAGATTGGTATGTCTTTGCAGTGCTATCAACCCTACCCTGGGTGGGTAGAGATCTATACGAGAAGAAGGAATCTTCTCTGGAGAGTCTTTTGTTAAGAATTGAAGTTTTTCTGAACAAACGAACCAAGAAACACCATAACGCATTACGTGTATGGTCCGTGGATGCGCCTCACCCACAAGAGGAGTATCTGGACTGCCTTTGGGCACAGATTAGAAAGCTCCGACAGGACAACTGGGCTGAAAAGCATATTCCACGACCCTATTTAGCGTTTGACTCAGTACTGTGTGAGGCTTTGCAACATAATTTGCCACAGATAGTACCACCGCAGCACCACGAGTCGTTTGTCTATCCCATGCCGTGGGTTGTGTACCGTATGTTTGATTACACAGATTGTCCTGACGGACCTAATCTACCCGGTGCACATTCAATTGAGCGCTTCCTTATCGAAGAGCATCTACATCATATCATTGAGACGCACAAGCTAGAGCGGAAGGATTGTGCAGCTCAGTTGCTCGCTTTCCCGTACAAGAACAAAATTCCCCTCGAGTACTGCATTGTGGAAGTTATCTTTGCAGAGCTGTTTCACATGCCAACACCAAGGTATTTGGACATTGTCTATGGATCGATTCTCATTGAACTATGCAAACTGCAGCCGGCCACGTTACCTCAAGTGCTGGCACAAGCAACGGAGATTCTCTTCATGAGAATCGATTCGATGAATACTTCGTGCTTCGATCGATTCGTAAACTGGTTCTCTTATCACTTGAGTAACTTCAAATTTACGTGGTCATGGGACGAGTGGGATAGCTGTTTGCTGCTCGATTCGGAGCACCCAAGGCCCAAGTTTATACAAGAGGTGTTACAAAAATGTTTAAGGTAAGTTTCACGGCAAACTATTTAAATTTGTGTTAACTTGAATTTTGTTTCGATTCCTAGGTTATCTTATCACCAGAGGATAACTGAAATGATGCCCGAAGCTTATGCTCAGTTGATACCTATTGCTCCGCAGCCGAATTACAAGTATGCCACTGAAGGAGCGGGTAAGTAATAACACTTGTTGTATATAAGCTGTTACAACTGTGGCATAAAGTCTTCCATCTAGCATAGTTAAGTTTTTCGCCAGTATGGAACAGGTAGCTCAGATACTCCGTCTTTTTTGAACAAATACAGTCAAAATCGCCCTGCAAAACATCCACCCATACATCAAGTGCTTGTTTCAAGTTTGATCTTCACTTATGATAGCACTTTGGGGCCTCTTACTATTCCTTCAAACCGGAGGAATAAAGGACTGCAATTTATAGCAATGAACTGAGGACACTTCTCTGGTGTACAACGGCTTTGACTGAGAATACTTTGGTAACTCCTGCGTCTTACTCTTGGCCTTGCTTCATCGTACATGGTATGTGGCACCAGGTTGACAGAACGATAACTATCGCCTTATCCTTTGTACAACGGAGGAAGATAACTTTCCAAAAATTAGGCATTGAATTACCACTCAGGTTTGGAAATGAAAATCATGAGCCATCTGGAGTCGATATATTTTTACTTAGAGGGTATCTCATCAGTTAACACCTTTTTTTAGTATCTGAACGCATTCCTAACGAAGCTCTGATTGCTATCAGCCGCGAAGACGATGTTTTGTTCGCTTTCTATACTTATTGCTTCAGTTTGGGCGCACTTCTTCATTGTGACCTTTGACCTTTACAACATCTTTTTATCCTTTCAATGTGAGCTTTTTTATCTCTATCACTACTTTATCTTCATCTGTCGCAAATATTTTGTAATAAACGCATAAACAACTGAACTTCTTGCTCGTCTGTTCCTTTCTCTATCTTCACAAACATTTTTGAAAAAGGAGGCAGTGTTGCTTGACTATCGCTTCTCCTCTCTTTGCTTTGTCGTTTGTTACTACCACAATACCGGGGATCTGCACACTTGCAAGACATGCTTATGCCCTTGATATTTAAGATGCAAGACTGTATTGAATTTATTACCGATCAAGCAGCATAAAGCTAATCACCAAAGGAAAACAACGAAATGCAAAGAATATATTTTTATTCACACTAAAGTCTCTGCAGTTACATTATTAAAAAAGTAGAACTTATACTGAAACCAAGGTCATGGTTTGGTAACATTTTCATCGGACTGGCCATCACCAGAACCTTGTACTTCGCTCGAAACCGTCATTCCAGTCTCTGTCGTTAGGGGAATTTCTTCTGAGCGATTTCCAACCTTCACACTAATAGATTTACTTACTGATTTCTGCGTGAGAACCTCAAATTGCTCGACATCAACTCTGCTGGGAGTGACTGTGATTATCCTCTCTTCTGTAGTGGTTTCCAATGCAGCAATTTTCGGCTTCTGTTTAGGCTTCCATTTAATGACTGGTTGTTCCGTTGTGGTACGTGGGTAACTTCGAACCTTATGCAGGGATATCTTACTTGCATATTTTATGGGACTTTCAGACGTTGAGGTAGAGATAAAGAATTTATTTTTAGGTATAAGGGTTCTCCTAGTCGAGTAAGATGATGACGTTGTAGTAGTTGGAAAGGTTGTAGTCTTCTCCTCCTTGTCTTCGACATAAGGAACTCGTGTGTCCTGATCGTCAGTTGGAGGTGGTAGTTGTGCGCTTATAGAGTCTGGGGATGAGTGATCTGTTTGCTCAGCATGTATTTCAGCTAGAGCTGACTGAGCAGAACCTCGCGGACTGTCTATATTTTCATATAGTGGATCAGGATCTGAGTAGCGAATCTCCTCGAACTGCTGTTCGCTTTCCTTGAAAGGCTTTGGATCGGCCCGTCGACTTGTTGTTTCATCTTGAGCAAATGACTGTATATACAATGGTATCTGTTGCATGTATAGAATAGCAGAAGGTGAAGGAGCCGTGGTAGTCGTTGTATAGGCTTCAGGGTGGATCTTGATCCTATATTGTGGCGAAAGGAGCTCTGCATTTGGGCCTTCTACTACTCGTATAGCATCTGCATTATCATGAAATACGTGCTGATCCTGATGCGAATCAAGCTCAGTATCCTTCATAAAGTAATGGTGGTGGAAATGGTGTGTAACAACAGTTTTCGGTTCTTGGGGTGCTTCAAAGACTTCTGGTTTGGTAAACTTTACGTGATAGTTTGGCCTATAGGTTGTAGGGAAAACAGGCCTTGTACTTGAGAGATATCCAATTTTCGCTGAAGCCTTGGGAATTTGTTTAAAATATTCGCCAATGTTTAAAGATGGTAAGTGTGACTGAAGAGCATTTTCCCTCCTTGGGATTTCGTTGACTATCCTGGCTTGACGTTCATTTGAGAAGTTCTCGATACTATCTGATCTCCGTGTTATCGTGTTAAAGTTCTCTGGGTAGTCATCGTCTTTCAAAATGAAAGATTTCAAGTATTGCTCATTAAGTGCGTGTTTGCTTTGTGTCGCTGCACCACTTTCTAAAGGTGTCACGCTGAATTTCATTTCATAACGAAAGCCCCTTTGCGAATCACGGTGACGAATTTTTTGCACTCTCCATAGTGCCAACACTTTAGCACTGCAGTACTGTTCACATATGCCCTCTACGAAGCGGTATCCATTCGATTTTTCTAACCTTCCTCGTGCCATAGTGATAATGTCTCCAAATCTAGGGTATTCCTCGTGGATTCTTGTATAAGGTGAATGCATGAAAGCCTTGTATTCATTTAGCTCACTAAATGAAAACAAAAACTCGTACAGAATGTTCTATTCGTATTTGGTTATAGTTTACCTTAAGTTAAGATTCTTGTCAGTTTCTCCGAAGAGTGTCAAATAGGTAACATGCTTCAGAGTTTGCTGCCATGGTATTATTCCACTTATGTTGATACTGGGGTGCTCGTAGTATAGTGTTCTCCCAAGAATTTGCAGACTCTCTTTTGGGGTAAGCAAAAGATCCCTTTCGATCGCGCCTATACATAATTGAAACTAAAAAGAAAAATGCTAAGCCATTTAATTTTTCATCTTAGTTCTAATTGTTACCAGAAGAGAAATGGTAAACAAAATTTTAGTATGGTACATTCCGCTTAACAGAGTCTACTCTACAACGTACAAGAAACAACTGAACTACTCGTAAAGTTTTTCACATTGTTGCGTCAATATTTCACAAGTAGGCTCTCTCTCTTTTCGTGCATATGTATATCGCATGGGTGCTGTGTTTCATCCCACCTGCGCAGCCAATTCCATTAATAGTCTCAACGAAAATGATTGTGTATCTTTAAAAACTTTCGGCTTCGTTGAGCTTCGATGAAGTTCATGAGTCTCAGAAAAACATTTCCACGAAATGTTGAAATGAATCAAGCGTAAAGGACTTACATATTTAGAACAACTACTTTGGTGATTCTAAATACAAATAACGTCGTAGATCAATTAAATATGTACATAGTACATAGTTCATCTGCAAATAGTTATATGACGCATATGAGAGAGTAGACTTGTCGCTTCCTATCTGCACAGAAAGTGAGAAAGTCTTTCTTAAGTTACCGCGTTTCTGCTCCGGTGAGTCGGTGTTATGTATTTTATCTTGTTCCACCAGAGTGAAAAGTACCATGTAACATCTACTGCTAATTTGCCAAACCAGTTGGGCGGTTATAATTGTCATTTTTACGATTACAATGCTTATATAATGTATTTCTTTAGCTGCGCTACCGGGCACGACAACAGCCCATCAACTTGTCGTGGCCATACGAAAGAAATGCACTCCGGAAGAAGTAATCAACGTACTGAAGGAACTTCCAAATTCTGGCGAAAACGGTGACAACGAGATGTCTGAGAGCTCTTTTAATCCCCTAAAAATAGACGTATTTGTGCAAACATTGTTAAATTTAGGCTCGAAGTCTTTTTCGCACAGTTTTGCTGCAATATCGAAATTCCACTTGGTGTTCAAGGTGAGCTCGACGTAGATCTGCTTGCATTCATAAATATATTGAATTTTTTTGTGCATTTACAGGCCCTTGCTGAGTCTGAAGAAGCCCAAATTTGCATTCTTCATAACGTTTTTGAGCTGTGGAAGAACCACCAACAGATGATGGTGGTCATAATCGACAAACTACTAAAGACACAAGTTGTTGAATGTTCGGCTGTAGCCACTTGGATATTTTCAAAAGAAATGACTAGTGAATTTACAAAAATGTATCTCTGGGAGATTCTTCATTTAACCATAAAGAAAATGAATAAACACGTTATAAAGTTAAGTGAGTACTAAGCCATTGATAGACTCTATAAGCTGGATCTAATGTACCTTATACTGTTTTCTAGGTTCTGAGTTGGGCGAAGCAAAGGAAAAATTGTCAAAAGCAGATTCATCTTCAAGCGAATCGGAAGAGGAAGGTAATGCCCAGAAGCGCAAAAAACCTCAACACAACACAGACAAACCCACAGAAGAGGTGAGTGAAGTTTAGTTTAGAAAAAAAAAAAAACATCTAGACATTGTTCGATATGCACCACTGGCTGTTGTTGGGTAATCTATGAATTTGTAGTCTAATTAATTATGCACACCAAAGCCTTATTGCATAATTTACGGTTTTAGATTATATGAACCTAATTGCGTGACTTGATATGCACAATTCTTCAAGGTCAGGCGTAGGCTAAATATGTTTTTGGCTTGTTCGTTTGCTGATGGAAGCGAATTGATTATATTATTCCTTTTTTTTCATAGATGGTCGAGCGTATGGAGGAGAAACTCGAAGCGGCTAACGTAGATCAAAAGCGATTATTTTTGATCGTGTTTCAGCGATTTATTATGATTTTATCAGAACATCTAGTTCGTTCGGATACAGATGGTCAGGATCCAGACACCGACTGGTACCGGTGGACAATTGGGCGATTACAGCAAGTATTTTTGATGGTAAATATATTGGAAATACTATATGTACAAGATATGCATTTACTAATAATTCGTCCTTTCAGCACCACGAACAAGTGCAGAAATACAGCAGTACGTTGGAGACGCTTCTCTTCACATCAGATCTGGATACACATATTCTAGACGTGTTCCATCAGTTTACAGCGTTAAGAGCTTAGAGTTTCTGCATTTTACTTCTAGGTAGTTTCTATTCTAACTTTTTTGTTTGTTATTTGATCGTACGAAAACGTGAAGTTACAAAGAACAGTAGTTCTTTGGGATATTGAACATGATCGTGATGATCCGACTGGTTCTGTGAGTATGATGAAACCTTCGAAGATTAACTTATCCATTCGTACGATGTATATAAATACATATATTAAAAAAAAAAGTTTAATAATAATAAAAAAAATATTTAAAACCCAATCTGTTTGTCTTATTATAATTCTTGTTTTAGCAACAGATTTGACGAAGAAACCGAAATTCTCAAAGGTTATTTGTTGATGGGTTCCAAGACATTGATATTATTCACTTAAAAAGAAATGTAAAGGCAAATGCTTACATTAGAAATAAAATAAAATAGTCATTACTCTAGTAGATCAATATGATGCTTTATAGTATGACTAGCGCGCCTCCGCTCGTTTACATGTACATACGTATGTATTTATGTTCATGGGGAGTGTTGTGATATGCATTATGAAGCTGGACCTCAACCAGCAATCCTCTTCAGCTAATCCGGTTACGAGCCATCTCCCTTCAATTGTGGATCTTTCGGGCCTAAAACTGCACTTATAAGCGCCTATCAGTTTTTTGGCGGTTGGTTTTAGGCGTTCACATAATCCGGCAGACAGGATCTTATATGCGATGGTAAGAAGACTTATACCTCTGTAGCTGGCGTTTTTCAGAGAATCTCCTTGCTTGATGATCTAATAAATGACGCTAATGCCTGGTCCGACCAGACTTTGCAGATAAGCAGGTGTATGCTCTTTACCAGCTCATACCCTCCCGCGTTGAAAAGTGCGGCGGCAAGACCGTCGGCTCCAGCAGCCTGTTTTAATATCGCTATCCTTACTTCATTCTGATCGGGTTGACCGAAATGTTGACTATCATCATCACTGATGAATGATTAGTTCTGTCTGACAGAGGTCATTGGGATTCTTTGTGGACTTTCCGTCCCGCCGCAAAGTCGACTAGCCTGAATCCGTTGTCGGTTTCTACAGGCTGTGCTTTTCGACCACGCTGCTAAAGACGTCCTCTTCTTCCCAGCTTTAAATTAAAATCATCTAGGACAATTTTCACATCATTGCTATATGCATTAAATTGGAAAGTAAATAAATACCTATATTCCAACGATCATGCATAGATTCACCGAGAAAATACATTCAATTCAATATCCTGTCTTGCGCTAGTTTGTCCGATGTGTGTTTCAAGAGAGCATACACCTCTTTCTCTTATTTTCGCCTCACACTGTGAAGTCATACAGTTTTAATTTTCATAAAACTGGTTTACCTTTTAAGCAAAGTCAATTTCAAGAAATAAACTCTAGCGCGTATAAGATAAACGTTCTGTCGTTCTGACTCTGACTTCTCCAAACTTCTCTCATGTCCACCCAATTCTCTGATCTCTATGAAACTCTTTATCATGATTATTTAGACCGCATGCAAGATAGTATATTCTCCAAAACCAAACGATTTTTCCGCTTTATTAACTTCAAAAAGAAACCAGACAACTACCCATCTACTTTAAAATTGTCTAATACTTCCTCGAGCGATCCCAAAATAATTTCAAATTTATTTGCGCATTACTTCAGTCAATCGTTTGGCAACCACATGGTCGAAATCGATCTTGATTTCTTCTCCTGTATGAGAAGCTGTCTCCAGACTTCATTAATCTCAATTGACGTATCCGTGGGTCTCGTAGCTGCAAGATAAAAAATCTTAAGGACAATTGTTCTCCCGGTCCTGATAGCGTGCCCTCCATAGTTCTGAAAAATTGTTTTGATTACTTAGCTCAACTCCTCACTGCTCTCTTTCCAACCTCTATATCACAAGGAGTCTTCCCTATGCTTTGGAAAAGCTCTTACATAATCCCCTTACACAAAAAGGCCCTAAAAATGGGATTTGCAACTACCGTCCAACTGCCAAACTCTCCTGTATACCGATGCTCTTTAAAAGCAATTACAGTTCTTCCATTGCAAATCTATCTTTTCCCCTAACCAACACGGGTTTCTTAAAGGTAGGTCAACCACCAGTCTAACAGTCTGTGTGCATTAGAAATGGTGAAGAAGGCCACTGACTTTAGTAAAGCCTTCGATAAAACCTTCCATGGGATCATTTATTTTAAACTTAAAGCACTCGGGTTTCAACCTGGTTTTGTTGCATAAATCCTATAGTTTCGAACGATAATATCAAGTCCTCTTTAGATGCTCGGTATCTGACTCCTTATAGCCACATCGACGACGTGCCTCAAGGCAGTCATCTTGGCCATCTTATCTTTATTTTCTCTATCAATGATGTTGACTGTATCACTCTATTTATCCGTCTAAGTCGATGACATGAAAATCTTCACTCATATTTCCTCACCGGGTTATTCTCGCCCTCAACGTAGATTCATCCGTTTCGCTCTTCGATTCACTGGGTCGATCATTCTAACCAAAGACTATATAATACTATATATGTTGCTGCACCCATTGGTGGGTGCTAGAACAAAAAAAAATCGAGCAAAAATTTTGTTATAATATAATATATATTTTTTATAATATTATATAGTCTTTGTTCTAACCTATCGCCCTATGGTTAATTGTACACACACCGATTTTGGACGGCCGATTTTATACCGGTCGTCCAAATTCCACTAGTGAACCACAGGTGGGAACGGGATGTGTCACACACACAGACCGCTGATCGGTGCCGGCAAAAAGCCGGTGAGCAGCCGTCCATTGCCACTGTATCGCCGGCAGTATCGGGAAGTAGTGGCGTACGTGATTAAATACACACACCGATTTTTTGCCGACCATTCCAGTCGACTGCTCTCGCTTCATTCAGTGTGTGAAATGCATCTACAATGTATTTTGAAGAAATATGCATTGCATCATTGCGTTTTGGAATATGTATGTACTTGATTATTTTCGGAATAAACCTTAGGTTAATATAGCTACCTCTGCTTACCAATGAACTTATCACTAAACATTTCCTACCCTTGGGCCTATTATATGTATAACAATAGGTATAACGAAAACAGAGACACTAAAAAAAACAGTAATTATAAGGATTATTAGTTAAAAGAAAACTTCTCTGTAGATACAGTCGCGAGCAAATTCTTAAGCCCGATTAAAATTAAGTTTTCAGGATTATTTACTTATATTATTATGTTCTAAGATAATATGACCATAATTTGTTCGTCTCAAAGCATCTGTAAATTTCTTTCAGCAAAATACATAATTTTTATAATTGAGTTTGACACATCAAAAACTTTTCAAAATTCGCCCATTAACTGACACGCCCACTTAAAAAAAAAATGCTGTCTCTGGGAGTCTCTCTGTGAGCAAACAAATTTAGTACTTTTAAACATGATCATATATGTATGTATGTATATACATGGGTGTCTCAAATAAGGTATACGCCTATTATCCACATCAAACGAAAGTGAAAAAGAAAAACGAATTAATTCACCACATTTTTCTACTTCCTCTTGAGGGATTTTCCTTAGTCAGAGGAAAGCCAACATAATTAATGCTATTTCTAACATTCAGTCTGATTTATGCGCCACAGTTATGGAAAATTGAACATGACAAATTCGTGGTACCTCGCGAAACTAAGGCGGATATGTTTATGATGTTATATTCCATACATAGTGGCATAATTGAGCATTCTAAATTAATAAAAAATTTCAATATCTCACTCAAAGTTTGTCTTCTTCAAATTTAACGATTAGAAACGCTAACTGGAAAACCCTTTAGGAAGAAGATTTGAAGTATGTCCATGCTCCTCCCCTTAGAGTCCCAATCTCCCTGATCGTTGCCAAATAAATAGCCCACATATCGTTATTTAACAATTTTCATTCGTAAAAACCTTTGAATTAGTAACTTTCTTAGGCTTCCTTTGGAGAGTATTGCAGAACTACCTTTTGTTCTTTTTAACTTTGTAACTTGTTTGCAGTTTGAAATACGTTTATAGATGATGCTATGCGAAGACTTAATTGTGACACTTAATCCTCCAATGGATTAAAAGTATTGGAAACATGGAGATCATTAGTATTAGTCGTGTAGCGATTGGAAAGGCGTGTTTGCTTGATGTTGTCTAATATTACATCACAAAATAATTTTATTCCGGGCTCTGTCAGTCTTAACTGTTCTTATGCTTTTCTGAATTAGCCTGTTCTGTTATTTGTCTGCAACAAACTCTAATGATTCTCTAACTACTTTCGCTGAAATCGCTTAATGCTTTTCCTTTAAACTCGTTAATTCCGTAAAAAAGCAGCTGAAAGACTGATTTGACTGAAAATTTCTCATCGTAGTTCTTGAAAATCAAAATACGATCTAGCAACCGTATGTATATGCACACATATGTAGATTGATTCAAGTCAAGACCAGTAAAACAATTAATTTTTACATTTTCCGTATATATATTTCTTTATTTGGAGATAAGCTTTGTCTTTTATAATAAGTATTTAAAAATTTTACTTCATCTGACTTTTTGCGTCATAATACTAAATATAAATACATACACTTATAGTTAGTAATTGCAATAAGATTTGAAAATAACAATGTTATCAATAAACTTTAAATATCAATCGCAACGGAAAAAAAATTGTAAACATATTTACGTTCTTGGGCACTAGGTAATTGAATCAAAGGCAAATGCTGAATAATTCGATTTTTGTTTTTTTTTTTTTAATTTATTTCATAAACAAACAAATTCTGGTACTACGGTAAAAGGCATTAGAAGTAAGAGACTTAAACAGTTAAATCAACGGTAATCTGTATACTTTCTTTCATTTAGAATGTAATACATTGATAACTAATATTTAGGGGTTTTCTTTAAATATTCACGTATATACTTTTTTTTGTATATATATATATATGTATGTATATAAATAACCACTAGTACAATAATTTTTTTTTTCTTTCTATCTCTTTATAATTTTTTTTTTTTTTTTGCGTAATAAATCAATAATGATAGGTAATTTTTGAAGGGAAATTACTCAGGGTGCGTTGTAAATTGAAGTTGATTTATTTAATATATAAGTATCCTGTTTGCCGTAGAGTGGTATGTGTGTTACTAAAAAAAAACCGCCTCCATAATTTCGTCCTGATTCTTATTTGAATACTTTATATTTTCTAACTTGATAAAATCCTAATCGAACCCGCTCCGTACTACAAATAACATATCGGATAAAATTGTGTAAAATAAAATTAAGTTAAGCACTTTTTGTTATTCCTATTACAATTATTGTTTATTTCATCTCGTTCGCATTATACTTCATACTTGACCATTTCAAATACTTGCTAAAGCATACAGTATTGCTAAATCACTATATATTATATATATGTATATACCTTTTTGTTTTAATAATTGTCAATCAAAAACTATCTACTATGTTTTATGTCTTTTGGTTTGTTTCTTATTTCAAAAAACGTATAAAATAATTCGGTATAAAATAGTTTTTTTTTTGTTTGTTTTTGTTTTTATTATTTATAAAAGAAAATTTGTTAAATTTGTCCCTCTCTGAAAGGTTGCTTTGTTGATTTTACTTTATTTGAAACACACCTCACATAAGCGTAAATGTGTAAGTACTGTTAAAACACTAACAACTCAAATGATAATATTATCACAAATAAATTTGTAAGTTCTCAACGGATTAAAATAGTAAAATAGTAGCATGTTCGTAGCGTAGTGTACTAATTATCCCTGTCTTTGCCATTTTGCTTTTGTTCCTAAACAATTTAGTGAAATACTTATTTTTTATCACATATTTTAAATTTAATTTAAAGTTATACTCTGTCAAGTCTCTGACAAATTGTAAATAAAAGAAAAAGAAACTTTAAGAAAAGCAAATTGAATACTTGTGACGGACATGTTAGCGCCCAGCAATGAGAAACGACACGCATACGTTTCTTTGAGAGAAAAAAAAAATAGCCCTTTGCCTATCACACATCATATAAGAACGTAATTGCACCATATTCTACTCCTATTACTTAAACAAAAAATATATATGTCAGTTTTCCCTTGTAATTTTAAATTAAATAAATAAACTTCTCAATTGTGGACGGTGCACAATAATACGAGTACTTTTTGTGATTTTGTTTTATCCTTATATTTGAAGAGAGTACGTTTGCAAAAAAATATTTTTCTTATTTTCTATTAAGAGATTTATTGTTAAATTTACTTTTCCTTAAATTTAGTTTTCTTAGATTAGTTCTATTGTTAAAGTTTATTTTTTTTATTTTTTTACTTGTTTATTTTTGTAAATATTTTTTGATGGCGGACTGTTTTTATATTTTTTTCTCCTAATATCATAAGTTTATGTGTAGAATGCAAAATGATGGAACAAAATAGACTGCAAATTTGAACGAAATTATATAACTTTTGCAGAACCCCTGCCATTTTTTTTTTCAGTTGACTTTAAGCATGGTGGGTAATGGGGATACATTAATTGTTCTATAATTATAGATACATCAAAATTACATACATATAATTATTTTTTTTCTGTGTGTTTTGTGTAACAAGATTAAATTTATTTGATACTATATATTTTGTTTTCTAATAAAGATTTGTGTTTTGTTCAACATTACACAACATACATTACACTTAGGTACAATTATATATTTGTATAGGTATATTTAATCATTTAAATGTTCTAAAGTAACATTTTATTAATTTTTTTTCTTTTGTTTTTAAAACATTTATAAATTGTATTTTCTTGTCTTCTTTTTTATGTATTTTGTTACAATTTTCCCAAAAATAATTTTAAATGCAAATCCATAATTCAACTGATTGCGCGCTCTTGCTAAAATTTCTTTCATTGGTGGACATATTAACGCTATGATCGCTTTCGAACATGCATCAATGGTCAGATCAAAACCATTGTTCTATTATCGTTCGTAAAGGAAAAAATTACCCGTTTTTAGATTTAAATTCTAATTTTTGATCACTGCAGTACCTATTATCATGTTTCGTTTTTTTTTTCGAAAACTTTCTTTTTAAGTATTTTTATCATTCTATGGAAAGATCTATAAATATTTTCAAGAACTTGCAGAATGATGAATGAACCGGAAAGAGTTTAAGTACGAAATACGATATCAGGCATAAGAATGATTTGTAAATATTTTTGATTGGATTATATCCCTTAATTACTTTTGTATTTAATTTATCCTTTTAAATTGAAATTGTGATGGAAAGATATCTGGCGTAAGCGAAAAATTGGTTCATTTATGTTGAAGCACGACTTGACGTTATCATCTTTCAAAATGATGGCAAATTTAATGAAAATCATTTTGGGGTACAGTGGAGTTGAAAAAAATAAAGAAACATTATTATAAATTAGAAGCTAATTTTTATTGTTCAACAATATATTAGTTATTGACTGCAAAAGTAAATTTTAAAATCAAACTCCTTGGGACTAGAAATACATTTGCTTCACAGAGGCACATTGAATATCGTTTTCCTTTATATATTTTCATAACATTTTAACGCTTTGTAATACTTTATTCTTTGCTGGGAGCAAAATATAACTAATAATATTATATTGTATCATCTATATTATAAGAGACTAGGAGATAAGGGGCCTGTACCACAAAACAACAAGTAATTGTGTCAACATCTTTGCATGGTTTAACAACACAAATTTTTAACAGTCATCAATTTGTAATTGTTGTTTTGTGGTACAGAGCCAAGGTAACATTTGTTTGATTTTCGTAAAATAATTTCATCTTTGGTTGCAAAGCTAGTTTCCATTGTTGTTTTTTAGTAAGGGGTTTTTGTATTCGTGATCGCGGCAGGATGCTTTCACAATGGCAGCGGTGTTTCCAATGAAAAAAGCAGATAATCACACCGAAGTCCGCCATGTTATGCATCGCGCTTGGCTCTTCCGTTTTCAACTCGTAAGTCTCGTTTCCGTTCACACTAAGGGATATCGTTTCGCATTGCCTTGTTGCCAGGATGTCGTTAGGTCTGGTTTAAATGTATTTAGTAATTAATTTGTAAATTCTTGTGAGTCAATCCTTGGGGAGAACGCAATGAACATCCCCGTGGCCTAGAATTCTAAGCGGTAAGCAGAGCATGAGGTCTCATGATCTTGCAGGTTGATTGTGCATCTTGATGCAGACGGCGATAAGTCGATGTGATATTTGGCTAAGAGTTCTTCATTTTCTGCTACCCAGTAGCCTAAGACGTCTGTGTCATACGTGGGGATGATAGTCACCTCTGAAATTAGAAATGTGGGATTGAAAATATGTATGGAGTTTTTATTTTAGGTAAGCTTACCTAAATCTTTATCTTCCCATGTTTGTTTGGCTTCGAGTAGGGCGTTGTATACCTCACGGCTTGGTTCGGTTCCTGAGAATACGTAGTAGCGCGCACGCACTCTCTTAAAGAATTCCACATGCGAATAGTATGAATTTCCATTGTGAGGAACGTATGTAAGGTCCACATAGACTGGAGTGGATTTTTTAGTTTTGCTAGGCGATTCGGAGCGTTTCCTGAGGTTTTTCTCGTTGTTGAGTTTAGTTTTCGCAGCAACCATTCGACGTTCCTTCTTGGGTGTAGTACGGACGTCATTTTCATTTGAAACTGGTGCAGGCGATGGCAGTCCCAATGGCTTACCCCACTCCTTTAGGGGATCCTTGGGTTTAGCGGTATCACTTTGGTCTTTTTTCTCATCAGATGAGGCGGCGGATGGTCCTTCGGCGCTCTTCGCCTTTTGGATGTCTCCTAGAGGGAATTTCGGTTTAGTTATAGTTTCTTCGATTGTTGATTTCGATGGCGAGTAAGAATATTTTGCTGTGACGCTAGACATAACTTCAGCTCCCCGCACTTGAACGTGCTCCTCGAGAGCCTTTTCAAAGTCTAGATCGGCTTCGTCAAGGAACTTATGATCGCCACTGTGTCGTAGAGCCCATGTTTGGCTAGCGCTTTCACTTTCAGACGATTGACTTGTTGGCGAGTCTGTGAAGGTTCTACTCACGATTGTTCGAGAAGTCCTGATAGGAATTGGGTCAGACTTATCTGCTGTTGATACAATAGCGGATCTTGTTAGTGATCCGAATGAGTCCGGAAGAGCGCCATAAAAGGATGTACTCATGGGATCTACAATTTTGTGTGCCAAAGATATCGAAAGAGCTGATGAATGTTCCTCACTACCGTATTGTGGTGGAATATCATCTTGACTGTCGTCGATGTCTAAATCTGATCGTTTACTGATTCCAGAACTTGACCTTTGTAGGTCATAGCTTGCTGCTTGAGAAGATGTAACACTTCTTGGCGAGGGCGGAATTTCATCGTCGCTAAATGGTCGTTCGTCATCGCTTCCAGGTGTGGAACTGCGGAATTCAGATCTTAACATTGCCAATTCTTTCGGTTGTAGAGGTACTTTATCACTTTCACTGGTTGTTCTTGTAGTTGTAACGGTAACCTTTTCGCCTGCTGGTTCACTAGTATCGGTTGTGGTAATAGTTTTTTCTTCAGTTACGATTTCCTTTCCGTCACTGGAAATTACTTTTGTAACTGTGGTGATTGTAGTTGTGATAATTTTTTCGGTGCTACCAGTTAGAGCTGACTTCTCTAAAGCCCTTATTTCAGATAGTTCTGGTGTAGAGGTTCGAGCTACTTCACCAAAGGTGGTTGTGGTATGAATGTCTTCTTTTGCCACTCTGGGGAAGGGCGACGTTGGCTTTGGTGAAGATTCGGGAGTCTCTGTAAGTGATTCACGACCCGCTGGAGTAGGTATGGATCTACTTTCTGATGTTAAGGCACCTGGGCTTGATTTCCCAGAAACATCTTTTGGAGAGGATGGCGCGGAAGCACCAGCCATCTCGCCGTACTGCATGGCAGTTAAACTGGTTTGCTGAACAGATTCTCTTTGTTCCGAGGTGGATATGGATTTAATACCAGGACTTACTGGGGCTGTTGGTGGTGTTTTTCTGTCCATGTGTTCTTCTGGAGATTTTTCTTCTATAAGAGAGCTTGTAAAAATGGTGTCAATATGTTTAGATTCCCTGCTAATTGCTTCTTGGGCTGTTTTTCTTTGGACAGTTTCGAAAGTTTGTGCCGTGGACCTGACCAGTTTTGATGTCTCCTCAATCAAAGCATCAGACGATTCCTCTTCTTCTAAAGCACTAAATGCTTGACTCTCTTCTGAAGGCTTGTATATACTTGTCATCATAATGGTTGCAATGGACTTAGACCGTGCCCCTTTTATCTTAAGAATATCATCGTCATCATCTTCATCTTCGTGATCGCTAAATGAGCATGTTTGACGACCTTCACTACTTTGGCTTAGTGCTGATTCCCTTCGTGAAGTGTCTCTTGTGTGTCCTGAAATCTCTGTAAACTGATCAGATGCTGAGTGTATTTCTGTTATTTGCACCTTATCCTTAGCCTCGGATGAATCAATTTTCTTAGAAGTGACACTGGTAGCGCTGCAGGTTGATGAAAGTGATTCTTCCTTCTCACTAACCTCAGACTTTGTAGATGAATCTGACTTCACAATCCTTGTTGACAACTGTTGAGATTCTGATGAAATAAGCTTTGCTGACGATTCTTTAGCATGTGCGCTCTTAACTGTTACTGATTCTTTTACCGCTTTTGTAACAGATGAGCTTACAGCTTCTATTTGCTTGATTAACGACTCTTGGCGGACTGTAGATGTTTCCTCTTTTTTCTCCATTTCGCTTATAATTTCCTCGGTGCGAGATGATTTTGATTCGGAAGAGGAAACTTCTGATAAATCCTCCTTAATGCTAGAAATTGACGATGACTTCTGGGTGCCAAACACTTGTGTTGCAGATTCTTTCTCACTCAATATAACAGTTTCAGAAGTCTGAGTGGTCATTTGCCTATCGGCTGCTTCAGTGCATTTGGATATTTCGGATGATTTTCGGGTTTGTTGGGTTGTATAGTCAAAGCTTGATGCGTCTACTTTAGATGTTTTCTCATCAAGAGTAACACTCCTTACGCTTGACTCAGCTCGTAAGTCTACTTTCTCTGCAATCTTAGCTACAGTGTCCGTCGTTGCTGTAAACTCTTTTTCAATTAATTCTGCAATATCTTGCTCTTCTTTCCCTCCTAATCCTGAAGAAACTATTTTAGTAGTCACGAATACTGTCTTGTAAGTATCTGATTGTTCATCAATTTTTTTCTCAAGCATAGTTGATGTACTGTCAACTTGGTCTGCTACGGTTTTTGTTTCTATACAAGAGGTCTTTAAGGTTTCCATGTGTGATTTTGGTGAAAGGATTTCTGAATCATCCTGCTCTTCTGTACCTCCCGAACTTGAAGTAACCGTTTTAGTTGTTACCACTACTGTCTTGGAAATGTCAGAAAGATCTTCAAGCAACTTTTCTCCAGTTAATAAAGGTTTGCTTGAAGTTTGACTCGACTTGCCTGGGGTTACTTCGGATGTAGACTTGAGAGGTTCTTCAGCCAGGGCTTGCAATTCCTTCTCGTCTGTATCACTAAGGCTTGAAGTGATAGTTTTAGTCGTTACAACGACTGTCTTGTAAATATCGCCCGTTTCTTCTTCTAGAGTTGCTGATTTACTTTGAATATGATCTGCAGAAGTTTCTGCTACTGTGGGCGAAGATTTCAATGATTTTTGATCATCTGTCACAATTTCAGTTGATAATTTTGATGAAGAGGAGTCAGAAATATGTTGCTCGCTTGTACCGCCTAAGCTCGAAGTTACCGTTTTAGTCGTTACGAGAACTGTTTTGTAAATGTCAGATAACTCTTCAGCCACCTTCTCGCCTAGTGATACTGACTTGCTTGGAGTTTGATCCGCTTTAGCTGATGTTACTTCTGAAGAAGGCTTCAAAGGTTCTTGAGTGTCTTTTAATGTTTCAGTTACTATTTTGGGTGCATCCTCTTCGTCTTTACCAGTTAAGCTAGAAGTGATGGTTTTAGTGGTTACAACTATTGTCTTATAAATGTCAGATTTCGACAGGTCTTCTTCCTCAAGATTTATTGATTTCGTTTGAACTTGATCTGCAACAGTTTTTGCTACTGTGGACGAAGATTTCAATGATTCTTGGTCATCTGTCACAATTTCAGTTGATGATTTTGATGATGAGGAGTCAGAAATATGTTGCTCGCTTGTACCCCCTAAGCTCGAAGTCACCGTTTTAGTCGTTACGAGAACTGTTTTGTAAATGTCAGATAACTCTTCAGCCACCTTCTCGCCTAGTGATACTGACTTGCTTTGAGTTTGATCCACTTTCGCTGATGTGACTTCTGAAGAAGGCTTCAAAGCTTCTTGAGTGTCTTTTAATGTTTCAGTTACTATTTTGGGTGCATCCTCTTCGTCTTTACCAGTTAAGCTAGAAGTGATGGTTTTAGTGGTTACAACTATTGTCTTATAAATGTCAGATTTCGACAGGTCTTCTTCCTCAAGATTTATTGATTTGGTTTGAACTTGATCTGCACTAGTTTCTATTACTGTAGATGAGGACTTCAACGCTTCTTTTGTATCTTTTGAGGTTTCAATAGGTGATTTTGTTGAAGCTGAGTCGGAAACATCCTGTTCATCTTTGCCTCCTGAACTCGATGTCCGAGTTTTTGTAGTTGTTATCAGTGTTGTTGTAAAGACATTTGCTTTTGAAGATTCTTCGCCAATCTTTTCCTCAAGGGACTTGCTTTGGACCTCATCTATAACCGTTGACTTTAACTGGTCTTGAACTACTTTTGGAGCATCCTTAAAGCCATCGGTTGCTGATTTCAAAGGGCTTGACTCCAAATCTATCCTTTCCTTACCAGGGAAACTGGTAGTAACAGTTGTGGTTGTTACTAGTCCTGTTTTGTGTATATCCTCTTTTACTGACTGTTGAACAGTTTTTTCACTTTTTTCATCAACCAGATAAGTAACTAAAGATGAAGTCTTAGTATCTTTCTGAACATCGGCATGTACGTCTAGCTTTAGTTGTTCTGGTTGCGATGTTGCTGTCTCCATTTTCGTATCATATTGATCGGAAAGTTCGGGTGAGAATTTGCCGAAATCATGACTAGCTGCAGAATCGGGTCGCTCGTCATAAGTACTTTCGTCCTTGGTCAAGTCCCTTTCACTTAAATTGCTAACTGCAGATTCCCTTCGTAATTCGAATTGATATTCAGTCGCACTGGATGTAGATTCTCGTTTTTCAGTAGAGGACTGTGTTGCTTTTCCAATTTGCACTTTTTCTGAAATTTCAATTTTATCCTTTTCTTCTAGAGATATTGGGCCAGACTTTAAATCGGGGGACGACTTTTCGGATTCCAATGGAGATTTTAAAGATTTTTCGTCAGATTTTTGATCGGTTCTTAGATCAGCTTCTGAATCATTCATCCCATCTGGGGAAACTTTTCCTGAGAGTACATCAGGTGTTGAGCTGGGAGTGAATACTATGCTACCCTTCGGGCAGATCTCAATTTCTTCACCTCCATCCTCACTACTTGCTGTTACTAACATCCTTTGAACTGTTGCGGCATCTTCTTCTTTTGTTTTTAAAAGCTTTTCCTCCAAAACTTTTTCGTCAAAGTCTGGTATGATCTCAGTGATGTCCTTTTCAGATTTTAAAACCTCTGCCACATTCGCTACTATTTTAGCAACTTCTTCTTCTCTTGGCGAAACTGGACGTTGTGGATGAACAACAGAGATAACACCCGATTTGTCAGAAACCTTTTCTCTAGGTGGGGAGGATCTATGCTCTTCGTCTTCTTCCTTGATGTCATGCAGAATTATTTCATCTCGCGCAGGCGAGTCCACTGTTGTGATGTGCGTTTCGCGTAACTCAGTATGGAAACTTTTCATGTCATATGCCACTTTAACGGCTTCAGTTGTTTCGGAGACAATAGTTTTTTCAATTTCCTCTGTTACTACTGAAATCTTTTCCGCTATCGGAGTGGCTTCCTTTTTAATAGTTGTTGCAGAATCTTCTGCAAGCGTCTCCACTTTTAGGGCCATTTGTTTAAGATCATCACAAATTGAAGAAGTTATCTCTACTGCCTTCACAGTTTCCTGAGAAAGACTTGACTTTAAACTTTCAACCACTTCTCCTATAATATCGCCAGTGCCTAATTGCTGATCAGTTTCGATTAATGGTGACACTTCATCTAAGGGCGAAGACGCAGTTTCCGTCGGAATCTTGGAATGTTCGCCAGAAGTTTGAACAATATCTACAGTGTAGCTTCCAGGTTCCTTCACTTTATCTACAATTTTTTGAGAAACGCTACCCACAAACTCACAATGAGCCACATCGACTGGACTTGAGGTTGTATCAACTGCTGGTCCTTCAGGTTTCGCTTGGTGCTGCAGGTCAAGTTTAAAACATTCTTTGTCAGGTTTCGATACGCATTGGAATTCGGAAGTAGACAATGTTGGAGGAGCCTTATCTATAGGTGATGATACAGTGTCAACGGTCTCTAATCTCTGTGATGCTTCAAACTTTTGTTCAATTGTTTTCTGTGGAAAGTCACCTGATGATAGCTTGTCAAAAACTTCAGCTGGAGATACGGTAGAAACATCTGACGGTTTTATCGTTTGGTGCGGAGTAGGGAACTTAGATTCCTGTTGAGAAATAACTGGAAACTTCGAAGGAGACTTGAGATCACCCATAGTTGTTGCTACGCTACGAGGAGAGATTTCACTCAAGACTGGCGATATTTTTTCGCTTCCAATCTGCCAATCAACTTTTGTCACGACAGACACAGGCTCCGCTGCAAGTTCTGCCGATGAAAGCTTTCCGTATAGAATATCTGTTACTGACTCATATCGTGCTTCCTCTTCTTCGTCTAAAAGGCTGACAATTGATTCTGGGCGTGAAGCTTCCTTATAAAGAGGGAAAGACTTCTGATCTTTTCCAGCAGCAATTGGCGACTTTTCCTCATCTCCAACAGATTGTGGTTTTGATTCAGACTTTTCGGGCAGTTTACTTTCCACCTTTACAGTCTCCGCAACTGATTCTCGTCGTGCTTCTTCTTTCTCGTCTACATGGCTGACTACAGAGTCTGGTCGTGATGCTTCCTTGGAAGGAGGCGCGGACTTCTCATCTTTTTCACTAGCAATTGATGACTTCTTCTCATCCCCAACTGATGGTTGTTTTGATTCAGGCTTTTCGAGCACTTTACTTTCGACCTCCACACGCTCTGTTACTAACGACCTTCGGGCTTCTTCCTTCTCGTCTACATGGCTGACAACAGAGTCTGGTCGTGATGCTTCCTTGGAAGGAGGAGCGGATTTCTCATCCTTGTCACTAGCAATTGGCGATTTTTTCTCATCTCCAACTGAAGGTTGTTTTGAATCAGGCTTTTCGGACATTTTGCTGTCGCCCTCCAAACTGTCTGCTACTGACTCTCGTCGGGATTCTTCTTTTGCGTCCACATGGCTCACTACAGATTCTGGTCGTGATGCTTCCTTGGAAGGAGGAGCGGATTTCTCATCCTTGTCACTAGCAATTGGCGATTTTTTCTCATCTCCAACTGATGGTTGTTTTGAATCAGGCTTTTCGGACAATTTGCTGTCACCCTCCAAACTATCTGCTATTGACTCTCGTCGGCCTATTTCCTTCTCGTCTACATGACTGCCTACGGATTCTGGCCGTGATGCTTCCTTGGAAGGAGGAGCGGATTTCTCATCCTTGTCACTAGCAATTGGCGATTTTTTCTCATCTCCAACTGAAGGTTGTTTTGAATCAGGCTTTTCGGACAATTTACTGTCGCCATCCAGACTGTCTGCTACTGACTCTCGTCGGCCTTTTTCCTTCTCGTCTACATGGCTGCCTACAGATTCTGGCCGTGATGTTTCCTTGGAAGGACGAGCGGATTGCTCATCCTTGTCACTAGGAATTTGCGATTTTTTCTCATCTGTAACTGATGGTTGTTTTAAATCAGGCTTTTCGGACAATTTAGTGTCGCCCTCCAAACTGTCTGCTACTGACTCTCGTCGGGATTCTTCTTTTGCATCCACATGGCTGACTACAGATTCTGGTCGTGATGCTTCCTTGGAAGGAGGAGTGGATTTCTCATCCTTGTCACTAGCAATTGGCGATTTTTTCTCATCTAAAACTGAAGGTTGTTTTGAATCAGGCTTTTCGGACAATTTAGTGTCGCCCTCCAAAATGTCTGCTACTGACTCTCGTCGGGATTCTTCTTTTGCGTCCACATGGCTGACTACAGATTCTGGTCGTGATGCTTCCTTGGAAGGAGGAGTGGATTTCTCATCTTTGTCACTAGCAATTGGCGATTTTTTCTCATCTCCAACTGATGGTTGTTTTGAATCAGGCTTTTTGAACAATTTACTGTCGCCCTCCAAACTGTCTGCTACTGACTCTCGACGGCCTTCTTCCTTCTCGTCTACATGGCTGCCTACAGATTCTGGCCGAGATGCTTCCTTGGAAGGAGGAGTGGATTGCTCATCCTTGTCACTAGGAATTGGCGATTTTTTCTCATCTGCAACTGATGGTTGTTTTAAATCAGGCTTTTCGGACAATTTACTGTCGCCCTCCAAAATGTCTGCTACTGACTCTCGTCGGGATTCTTCTTTTGCATCCACATGGCTGACTACAGATTCTGGTCGTGATGCTTCCTTGGAAGGAGGAGTGGATTTCTCATCCTTGTCACTAGCAATTGGCGATTTTTTCTCATCTAAAACTGAAGGTTGTTTTGAATCAGGCTTTTCGGACAATTTAGTGTCGCCCTCCAAAATGTCTGCTACTGACTCTCGTCGGGATTCTTCTTTTGCGTCCACATGGCTGACTACAGATTCTGGTCGTGATGCTTCCTTGGAAGGAGGAGTGGATTTCTCATCTTTGTCACTAGCAATTGGCGATTTTTTCTCATCTCCAACTGATGGTTGTTTTGAATCAGGCTTTTTGAACAATTTACTGTCGCCCTCCAAACTGTCTGCTACTGACTCTCGACGGCCTTCTTCCTTCTCGTCTACATGGCTGCCTACAGATTCTGGCCGAGATGCTTCCTTGGAAGGAGGAGTGGATTGCTCATCCTTGTCACTAGGAATTGGCGATTTTTTCTCATCTGCAACTGATGGTTGTTTTAAATCAGGCTTTTCGGACAATTTACTGTCGCCCTCCAAAATGTCTGCTACTGACTCTCGTCGGGATTCTTCTTTTTCGTCCACATGGCTGACTACAGATTCTGGTCGTGATGTTTCCTTGGAAGGAGGAATGGATTTCTCATCCTTGTCACTAGCAATTGGCGATTTTTTCTCATCTCCAACTGATGGTTGTTTTGAATCAGGCTTTTCGGACAATTTACTGTCGCCATCCAGACTGTCTGCTACTGACTCTCGTCGGCCTTTGTCCTTCTCGTCTACATGGCTGCCTACAGATTCTGGCCGTGATGTTTCCTTGGAAGGAGGAGCGGATTGCTCATCCTTGTCACTAGGAATTTGCGATTTTTTCTCATCTGTAACTGATGGTTGTTTTAAATCAGGCTTTTCGGACAATTTAGTGTCGCCCTCCAAACTGTCTGCTACTGACTCTCGTCGGGATTCTTCTTTTGCATCCACATGGCTGACTACAGATTCTGGTCGTGATGCTTCCTTGGAAGGAGGAGTGGATTTCTCATCCTTGTCACTAGCAATTGGCGATTTTTTCTCATCTCCAACTGAAGGTTGTTTTGAATCAGGCTTTTCGGACAATTTAGTGTCGACCTCCAAACTGTCTGCTACTGACTCTCGTCGGGATTCTTCTTTTGCGTCCACATGGCTGACTACAGATTCTGGTCGTGATGCTTCCTTGGAAGGAGGAGTGGATTTCTCATCTTTGTCACTAGCAATTGGCGATTTTTTCTCATCTCCAACTGATGGTTGTTTTGAATCAGGCTTTTTGAACAATTTACTGTCGCCCTCCAAACTGTCTGCTACTGACTCTCGACGGCCTTCTTCCTTCTCGTCTACATGGCTGCCTACAGATTCTGGCCGTGATGCTTCCTTGGAAGGAGGAGTGGATTTCTCATCCTTGTCACTAGGAATTGGGGATTTTTTCTCATCTGCAACTGATGGTTGTTTTAAATCAGGCTTTTCGGACAATTTACTGTCGCCCTCCAAAATGTCTGCTACTGACTCTCGTCGGGATTCTTCTTTTTCGTCCACATGGCTGACTACAGATTCTGGTCGTGATGTTTCCTTGGAAGGAGGAATGGATTTCTCATCCTTGTCACTAGCAATTTGCGATTTTTTCTCATCTCCAACTGAAGGTTGTTTTGAATCAGGCTTTTCGGACAATTTACTGTCGCCATCCAGACTGTCTGCTACTGACTCTCGTCGGCCTTCTTCCTTCTCGTCTACATAGCTGCCTACAGATTCGGGTCGTGATGCGTCCTTGGAAGGAGGAGTGGATTTCTCATCCTTGTCACTAGCAATTGGCGATTTTTTCTCATCTAAAACTGAAGGTTGTTTTGAATCAGGCTTTTCGGACAATTTAGTGTCGCCCTCCAAAATGTCTGCTACTGACTCTCGTCGGGATTCTTCTTTTGCGTCCACATGGCTGACTACAGATTCTGGTCGTGATGCTTCCTTGGAAGGAGGAGTGGATTTCTCATCTTTGTCACTAGCAATTGGCGATTTTTTCTCATCTCCAACTGATGGTTGTTTTGAATCAGGCTTTTTGAACAATTTACTGTCGCCCTCCAAACTGTCTGCTACTGACTCTCGTCGGCCTTTTTCCTTCTCGTCTACATGGCTGCCTACAGATTCTGGCCGTGATGTTTCCTTGGAAGGAGGAGCGGATTTCTCATCCTTGTCACTAGCAATTGGCGATTTTTTCTCATCTCCAACTGATGGTTGTTTTGAATCAGGCTTTTCGGACAATTTACTGTCGCCCTCCAAACTGTCTGCTACTGACTCTCGTCGGGATTCTTCTTTTGCGTCCACATGGCTGACTACAGATTCTGGTCGTGATGCTTCCTTGGAAGGAGGAGTGGATTTCTCATCCTTGTCACTAGCAATTGGCGATTTTTTCTCATCTCCAACTGAAGGTTGTTTTGAATCAGGCTTTTCGGACAATTTACTGTCGCACTCCAAACTGTCTGCTACTGACTCTCGTCGGGATTCTTCTTTTGCGTCCACATGGCTGACTACAGATTCTGGTCGTGATGCTTCCTTGGAAGGAGGAGTGGATTTCTCATCCTTGTCACTAGCAATTGGCGATTTTTTCTCATCTAAAACTGAAGGTTGTTTTGAATCAGGCTTTTCGGACAATTTAGTGTCGCCCTCCAAACTGTCTGCTACTGACTCTCGTCGGGATTCTTCTTTTGCGTCCACCTGGCTGACTACAGATTCGGGTCGTGATGCTTCCTTGGAAGGAGGAGCGGATTTCTCATCCTTGTCACTAGCAATTGGCGATTTTTTCTCATCTCCAACTGAAGGTTGTTTTGAATCAGGCTTTTCGGACAATTTAGTGTCGCCCTCCAAACTGTCTGCTACTGACTCTCGTCGGGATTCTTCTTTTTCGGCCACATGGCTGACTACAGATTCTGGTCGTGATGCTTCCTTGGAAGGAGGAGTGGATTTCTCATCCTTGTCACTAGCAATTGGCGATTTTTTCTCATCTCCAACTGAAGGTTGTTTTGAATCAGGCTTTTCGGACAATTTAGTGTCGACCTCCAAACTGTCTGCTACTGACTCTCGTCGGGATTCTTCTTTTGCGTCCACATGGCTGACTACAGATTCTGGTCGTGATGTTTCCTTGGAAGGAGGAGTGGATTTCTCATCCTTGTCACTAGCAATTGGCAATTTTTTCTCATCTCCAACTAATGGTTGTTTTGAATCAGGCTTTTCGGACAATTTACTGTCGCCCTCCAAACTGTCTGCTACTGACTCTCGTCGGGATTCTTCTTTTTCGGCCACATGGCTGACTACAGATTCTGGTCGTGATGCTTCCTTGGAAGGAGGAGTGGATTTCTCATCCTTGTCACTAGCAATTGGCGATTTTTTCTCATCTCCAACTGAAGGTTGTTTTGAATCAGGCTTTTCGGACAATTTACTGTCGCACTCCAAACTGTCTGCTACTGACTCTCGTCGGGATTCTTCTTTTGCGTCCACATGGCTGACTACAGATTCGGGTCGTGATGCTTCCTTGGAAGGAGGAGCGGATTTCTCATCCTTGTCACTAGCAATTGGCGATTTTTTCTCATCTCCAACTGAAGGTTGTTTTGAATCAGGCTTTTCGGACAATTTACTGTCGCCCTCCAAACTGTCTGCTACTGACTCTCGTCGGCCTTCTTCCTTCTCGTCTACATAGCTGCCTACAGATTCGGGTCGTGATGCGTCCTTGGAAGGAGGAGTGGATTTCTCATCCTTGTCACTAGGAATTGGCGATTTTTTCTCACCTGCAACTGATGATTGTTTTAAATCAGGCTTTTCGGACAATTTAGTGTCGCCCTCCAAACTGTCTGCTACTGACTCTCGTCGGGATTCTTCTTTTTCGGCCACATGGCTGACTACAGATTCTGGTCGTGATGCTTCCTTGGAAGGAGGAGTGGATTTCTCATCCTTGTCACTAGCAATTGGCGATTTTTTCTCATCTCCAACTGAAGGTTGTTTTGAATCAGGCTTTTCGGACAATTTACTGTCGCCCTCCAAACTGTCTGCTACTGACTCTCGTCGGGATTCTTCTTTTTCGGCCACATGGCTGACTACAGATTCTGGTCGTGATGCTTCCTTGGAAGGAGGAGTGGATTTCTCATCCTTGTCACTAGCAATTGGCGATTTTTTCTCATCTCCAACTGATGGTTGTTTTGAATCAGGCTTTTCGGACAATTTACTGTCGCCCTCCAAACTGTCTGCTACTGACTCTCGTCGGGATTCTTCTTTTTCGGCCACATGGCTGACTACAGATTCTGGTCGTGATGCTTCCTTGGAAGGAGGAGTGGATATCTCATCCTTGTCACTAGCAATTGGCGATTTTTTCTCATCTCCAACTGAAGGTTGTTTTGAATCAGGCTTCTCGGACAATTTAGTGTCGCCCTCCAAACTGTCTGCTACTGACTCTCGTCGGCCTATTTCCTTCTCGTCTACATGACTGCCTACGGATTCTGGCCGTGATGCTTCCTTGGAAGGAGGAGCGGATTTCTCATCCTTGTCACTAGCAATTGGCGATTTTTTCTCATCTCCAACTGAAGGTTGTTTTGAATCAGGCTTTTCGGACAATTTAGTGTCGCCCTCCAAACTGTCTGCTACTGACTCTCGTCGGGATTCTTCTTTTGCATCCACATGGCTGACTACAGATTCGGGTCGTGATGCTTCCTTGGAAGGAGGAGCGGATTTCTCATCCTTGTCACTAGCAATTGGCGATTTTTTCTCATCTCCAACTGAAGGTTGTTTTGAATCAGGCTTTTCGGACAATTTACTGTCGCCCTCCAAACTGTCTGCTACTGACTCTCGTCGGGATTCTTCCTTCTCGTCTACATGGCTGCCTACAGATTCTGGTCGTGATGCTTCTTCTACATGACTTGCAACAGATTCTGGTCTTGATGCGTCTTTAGAGGGAGGTAGAGACTTCTCATCTTTTTCGCTACCAATTGTAGATTTTCCTTCCGTGGCTAATGACTCAGGTGTTGGTTTCTCTTTCTCAGACACTTTACCTTCAATCTTCACACTTTCTGATACTGATACTCGTCGGGATTCATCTTTTTCATCTACGTGACTGGCAACAGATACTGGACGTGATGCTTCCTTAGAGGGAGGACCAGACTTTTCATCCTTCTCGCTACCAATTGGAGATTTTTGTTCCTTGGCCACCGACTCTGGTTTCGATTCTTCTTTTTCTGTCACTTTGTCTTCGATTTTTGCGCTTTCTGCTACTGACTCTCGTCGAGATTCTTCCTTCTCGTCTGCATGACTTATAACAGATTCTGGTCGTGATGCGTCCTTAGAGGGAGGAAGAGACTTCTCATCTTTTTCCCTAACAATTGGAGATTTTTGTTCCGGGGCTACTGACTCAGGTGTAGGTTCGTCCTTTTCGACCCCTTTCCCCACACTCTTCACACTTTCTGCTATTGACTCACGTCGAGATTGTTCTTTCTCTTCTACGTGACTGGCTACAGATTCTGGCCGTGACGCTTCCTTAGAGGGAGGACCAGACTTTTCATCCTTCTCGCTAACAGTTGGAGATTTTTGTTCCTTGGCTACTGAGTCAGGTTTCAGTTCTTCTTTTGCTATCACTTTGTCTTCGATTTTCACACTTTCTGCTACTGGCTCTCGGCGAATTTCTTCTTTCTCATCTATATGACTAACCACAGATTCTGGTCGTGATGCTTCCTTGGAAGAAGGAAGAGACTTCTCATCCTTCTCGCTAACAATTGGAGATTTTTGTTCCTTGACTACTGACTCAGATTTTAGTTCTTCTTTTTCTGTCACTTTGTCTTCGATTTTCACACTTTCTGCTACTGACTCTCGGCGAAGTTCTTCTTTCTTATCTACATGACTAACCACAGATTCTGGTCGTGATGCTTCCACGGAAGGAGGAAGAGACTTCGCATCTTTTTCGCTAACAATTGGAGATTTTCCTTCCGTGGTTATTGACTCAGGTGTTGGTTTCTCTTTCTCGGACACTTTACCTTCAATCTTCACACTTTCTGATACTGATTCTCGTCGGGATTCATCTTTTTCATCTACGTGACTGGCTACAGATACTGGACGTGATGCTTCCTTAGAGGGAGGACCAGACTTTTCATCCTTCTCGCTACCAATTGGAGATTTTTGTCCAGTGGCTACCGACTCTGGTTTCGATTCTTCTTTTTCTGTCACTTTGTCTTCGATTTTCACACTTTCTGTAACTGACTCACGACGAGATTCTTCTTTGTCGTCTGCATGACTTACAACTGATGCTGGTGGTGATGCGTCCTTGGAGGGACTAAGAGACTTCTCATCTTTTTCGCTAACAATTGGAGATTTTCCTTCCGTGACAACTGACTCTGGTGTTGGTTCATCTTTCTCAGTCACTTTTCCTTCACTTTTTATACTTTCTGCTACTGATTCTCGTCGAGATCCCTCTTTCTCATCTATGTGACTGGCAACAGATACTGGACGTGATGCTTCCTTAGAGGGAGGACCAGACTTTTCATCCTTCTCGCTACCAATTGGAGATTTTTGTTCCTTGGCCACCGACTCTGGTTTCGATTCTTCTTTTTCTGTCACTTTGTCTTCGATTTTCACACTTTCTGCTACTGACTCAAGACGAGATTCTTCTTTCTCATCTGCATGACTTACAACAGATTCTGGTCGTGATGCTTCCTTGGAAGAAGGAAGAGACTTCTCATCCTTCTCGCTAACAATTGGAGATTTTTGTTCCTTGACTACTGACTCAGATATTATTTCTTCTTTTTCTGTCACTTTGTCTTCGATTTTCACACTTTCTGCTACTGACTCTCGGCGAAGTTCTTCTTTCTCATCTACATGACTAACCACAGATTCTGGTCGTGATGCTTCCTTGGAAGGAGGAAGAGACTTCTCATCCTTCTCGCTACCAATTGGAGATTTTTGTCCAGTGGCTACCGACTCTGGTTTCGATTCTTCTTTTTCTGTCACTTTGTCTTCGATTTTCACACTTTCTGCTACTGACTCTCGGCGAAGTTCTTCTTTCTCATCTACATGACTAACCACAGATTCTGGTCGTGCTTCCTTGGAAGGAGGAAGAGACTTCGCATCTGTTTCGCTAACAATTGGAGATTTTCCTTCCGTGGCTAATGACTCAGGTGTTGGTTTCTCTTTCTCGGACACTTTACCTTCAATCTTCACACTTTCTGATACTGATTCTCGTCGGGATTCTTCTTTTTCATCTACGTGACTGGCAACAGATACTGGACGTGATGCTTCCTTAGAGGGAGGACCAGACTTTTCATCTTTCTCGCTACCAATTGGAGATTTTTGTCCAGTGGCTACCGTCTCTGGCTTCGATTCTTCTTTTTCTGTCACTTTGTCTTCGATTTTCACACTTTCTGCTACTGACTCTCGTCTGTATTCTTCTTTGTCGTCTACATGACTTGCAACAGATTCTGGTCTTGATGCGTCTTCAGAGGGAGGTAGAGACTTCTCATCCTTCTCGCTAACAATTGGAGATTTCCGTTCCGGGGCTACTGACTCAGGTGTAGGTTCGTCCTTCTCGGCCACTTTCCCCACACTCTTCACACTTTCTGCTATTGACTCACGTCGAGATTGTTCTTTCTCTTCTACGTGACTGGCTACAGATTCTGGCCGTGACGCTTCCTTAGAGGGAGGACCAGACTTTTCATCCTTCTCGCTACCAATTGGAGATTTTTGTTCCTTGACTATTGACCCAGGTTTCAGTTCTTCTTTTTCTGTCACTTTGTCTTCGATTTTCACACTTTCTGCTACTGACTCTCGGCGAATTTCTTCTTTCTCATCGATATGACTAACCACAGATTCTGGTCGTGATGCTTCCTTGGAAGAAGGAAGAGACTTCTCATCCTTCTCGCTAACAATTGGAGATTTTCGTTCCGTGGTTATTGACTCAGGTGTTGGTTTCTCTTTCTCGGACACTTTACCTTCAATCTTCACACTTTCTGATACTGATTCTCGTCGGGATTCATCTTTTTCATCTACGTGACTGGCTACAGATACTGGACGTGATGCTTCCTTAGAGGGAGGACCAGACTTTTCATCCTTCTCGCTACCAATTGGAGATTTTTGTTCAGTGGCTACCGACTCTGGTTTCGATTCTTCTTTTTCTGTCACTTTGTCTTCGATTTTTGCGCTTTCTGCTACTGACTCTCGTGTGTATTCTTCTTTGTCGTCTACATGACTTGCAACAGATTCTGGTCTTGATGCGCCTTTAGAGGGAGGTAGAGACTTCTCATCCTTTTCGCTACCGATTGGAGATTTTTGCTTTATTTCTCCTGACTTAGGTGTTGATTCCTCTTTTTCTGTCACTTTGTCTTCGATTTTTACACTTTCCGCTGCTGATTCTCGTCGAGATTCATCTTTCTCATCTACGTGACTGGCAACGGATACTGGACGTGATGCTTCCTTAGAGGGAGGACCAGACTTTTCATCCTTCTCGCTAACAATTGGAGATTTTTGTTCCTTGACTATTGACCCCGGTTTCAGTTCTTCTATTTCTGTCACTTTGTCTTCGATTTTCACACTTTCTGCTACTGACTCTCGGAGAATTTCTTCTTTCTCATCTACATGACTAACCACAGATTCAGGTCTTGATACTTCCTTGGAAGGAGGAAGAGACTTCTCATCTTTCTCGCTACCAATTGGAGATTTTCCTTCCGTGACTATTGACTCAGGTGTTGGTTTTTTATCAGTCACTTTACCTTCAATCTTCACACTTTCTGCTACTGATTCTCGTCGGGATTCATCTTTTTCTTCTACGTGACTGGCAACAGATACTGGACGTGATGCTTCCTTAGAGGGAGGACCAGACTTTTCATCCTTCTCGCTACCAATTGGAGATTTTTGTTCAGTGGCTGCCGACTCTGGTTTCGATTCTTCTTTTTCTGTCACTTTGTCTTCGATTTTTGCGCTTTCTGCTACTGACTCTCGTCGGTATTCTTCTTTGTCGTCTACATGACTTGCAACAGATTCTGGTCTTGATGCGTCTTTGGAGGGAGGTAGAGACTTCTCATCCTTTTCGCTACTGATTGGAGATTTTTGCTTCATTTCTGCTGACTTAGGTGTTGATTCCTCTTTTTCTGTCACTTTGTCTTCGATTTTTACACTTTCCGCAACTGATTCTCGTCGAGATTCATCTTTCTCATCTTTGTGACTGGCTACAGATACTGGACGTGATGCTTCCTTGGAAGGAGGAGCAGACTTTTCGTCTTTTTCACTAGCAATTGGAGATTTTTTATCAGCAGCTTGTTCCGGTTTTGGTTCAGCTTGCTCCAATTTTTTATCTTGAAGCATTAAATCGCGTTTAATTCGTTCTTGATTTTGAATATCTGCGAATTCGATAGATATTTCTTTTTGTGATATAATGCTTTGCTGTTTTTCCGAACGAAGCCTTTCCGCCTCAACTTCCATCTTCTTTGATTCAAATTGGAGCTCTTCTAGCAAACTTTTAGGTACCAGTTCTTCCGCTACTTTTTCTGCCGATTCTTTCCTACCTAGAGCAGATTTTTCTATTTCTACTTCTATAGCTTCCTCTATTGTCGCTGGGCTCTCAAGCGATGTTGTGTCTTCTTTGTCCTTTAAATCAGTTACCTTGCCTTTAATGGCAGGTAAGTGCTCAGGAAGTTCATCGTCCGATGTCATTTCACTCAATTCTTTTTCGTCTGGACTTGTTATAGATTTCTTCTTAATAAGTTTCTCTTTTGATTCAACTTCTTCCTCTACGAATTTCTCTGCCACCACAACAGCAGAAACGACTATGTCCTTTGCCACTTTGAGCTTATCCTCTTTAAGGATAGAACTTACATCTTTGCTTATTGTTAAAGCTTTTTCAATTAAATCTTGCTCATCTGTTTTTCCTTTGTCGACTTCTTGTATTTCTTTTTCGGCATGCTTTGTTGTTGTGTCAGTTGTCGGTTTATCTGCAACTTCCTCGAGCTCCAATTTTTCTTCATCCTTAACCACTTCTGGTTGAGGTTCTTTCACTTCCTTAGCGGTATCTTTCCTCTCTTCAACTTCTTTTTCTTCTTTTGTAATTTCTTCCTTTAACGACAGTGGCTTACTTGTATCTTGGGCTTCCTTTTCGTCATAAACACCAAAATCAGCCTCCTCATGAACTGGTAGGTCAGCTACTTCATCTGGGGTTTTAACAACATCTCGCATTAAGTTTTGTTGAGTCTCGAATGTCATTTTCAGGGGCAATACTCTTTCGGGAGCTGCTTGTTTTCCTTCTAAGGCTGTTACAGGTTTAGGTTGGAGTGGAACACTCTCTACTTCTTTTGTTTCTTCTTTAACGTGTTTTTCCTCAATTACAAGATCCTCCTTGATTTCATCAAGTGGAATTCTCTCATCTTCTGGTAGAGTGGGAGCAGTTGTTGCACCCGATTCAATTGTTGCTGAAAACTTTTCTTCTGGAAGACTTTCTTGTAAGTTAATTTCTTTGCCCACGTCCTGTTCTTCGATGGGCTCATCTTTGGTATCTGATGTTTTCTTGGCACTACTGATTTTCTCTTCTGGGGTAGGTGACGAAAGTTCTTCTGTTTTAACAGTGGTCTCCTCTGTTCTGGCTTTGACTATTTCCTTTGCAGATGTTATGATTTCGTGCACCTCGGCTTTTAATACAGATTTATCTGGAGTTGTAAGTTCAACTTTCTCTTCAATTGAGTCTGGTTGCATGTCTCCATCTTCTTCGGCATCTTCACCCTCCTCTTCCTTTTCGGCCTCAACTTGTTGCCTTTCTCTTCGTTCTTCGGCTTCTGCTTTTGCAATTTCTGCTTCTATTTCCTCTTCGGCGCTTTTCTTTCGCTTCTTCTCTGATTCCTGTGAATCCCGTTGGTGTTTTTGAATTTCCTCTTCTTTAGTAATACTACTCTCCTGCTCAATAATTGAATCTTCAGTGTATTGTTCAATTTCTTCTTTTTCAATTATCAAATACTCCTCATCTTCTTCTGCTTCGGTTGTACTATCTTGCTTTGGTATTTCTCTGTGATCTGTTTTTAGTTCACCTTGTCGCTTCTTTTCATCTCGGCTAAAGACAGCCTCAATTTCGCGTACTACCTCTTGTTCTTCTTTAAGGTCATCAAGTTCACGCTGCTTGGCAGCGTCCAATTCCTGTGAAATAACCATATCCTGAATTTTTTTGGCAGTAGGTACTTCATCTGCACTAGGAGTTGATACCAAACTAGAATCGGTAGTACCGCCCTTATCTAAGCGAGATTTTTTCAATTCTGTTCTAGGCTTTGGAATTTTCACGGGGCTGCCTGGTGCCCGTTTAGATGGTGAAGTTCCACGAGGGCGTCTGGAAATTGGCTTGCGCTCAGTCCTTTTGGCTTCCTTTTTTTCTGTTGTTGTACTGGCCCTGGTAATCTCTCGGCGAGAAGTTGTTATTTTTGAGATGTGTTGTTTCGACTCTAGTACTTTGCGGTTGTTTGCATCCTTGGCACTTTTAGCAGGAGTACTACTGGGACTGGATTTAGCTACTCTTGAAATAACTCTCGGCTTGATGTCTCGTTCTTTAGCCGGTTGTGGTTTTGTTGGAATTTCCTGTTTTCGTGCAGCAGGTGTTGGAGAGCTTTTTCTATCATCCTTTTTAAAAGCTTTTTTGTCCATTGATTTTGGAGGTTTTGTGTCAATACGTGAGCGAATGACTGGTTTAACCTCGGCTCGTGGCTTTTCGGCCTTTGCCTTGGGTTTGCCCTTAATTATTTCTGAAGTTTCATCTTTTATAGCTGGCTCGGTTTGTTGTTGTTGCGGTTTTACAATCATTACTTCCACCTTCTTCTCGGTCACTTCTTTGTTATCTTCTTCGTCCTTTTTCTCATCTTCTTTTATCTCAGTTTCTTGTTCCAACTGTTGGGCTACCTGCTCAATTATATCGCCAGTAGGAACTTCATCGCCCTTACCCATGACTTTTTCGATTTTCTTCTCAATTGTTTCCACTGATGTTTCCTTAATTTTATTGTCCTGCTGTTGTTGGACGGTAGTTTTCATACGGGTTTCAATAACACTGGTGTCTCGTTCTGATTGTAATGGTTTTCCGACTTTGGACGGAAGAACTGGTTCGGCAATACCCTTTTCTAATGGCCCGGATCTGAACACTCTACGAGTTGTTACAGTTTGTATGACAGGAGCTATTGATTTGGCAGTGCAAGTTGAGTATTTCATAAATTCCAAATGTTTCAGTTTTTCTAAACCTTCCTGAATCTTGTAGTCGGGTGTACTACCGGGAAATAGAATTCGTGTAATAGTATCATCAGGATCTGCAGGCTGCCAAACCAGTAAAGCACAAATTGACACCAAATTCTGCAGTGGGAAGTTAAATTCTCTAGTATCTCTGGCCGCGAACAGTCTCTGATCTCCTGCATTCCATTTTTGTAAAAATTCTTTCACCTCTTTAGAGTCCTTTGAGGGACTTATCACATACATGTCCAATGTGCCATGTCCCACTTTGTGGTACAGGTTAATTGGTTCAGAATTGCGGTAACAAGTTTGTGGTTTTAGATCCAATGATTTTAAATCACTGACCAGGCTATGACCACGTTCAAATAAATCCACCAGCAAGGGATCCTTATCTTTATCGCCATCAGGACTTGGTAGGCTCTTACGATCAGGAATATTACAAAAGAAGTGACCAATATGTGGATAGACATGAGATTCACGCTTGCGTTCAGCAACTGCTGCCATGCCATTGATGTTGCTGTTGTTGATACGTGTTAATAGGACTGCGTCCAATCGGTCAAGGTGCCTTGCGAAATCCCAGAAACAAGCCTTCCTATTAAAACCTCCATCGACTGTTGGATAAATAAGGTGTATAAAATTCTATCTTCTGGAAATATAACAGTTTCCTACCTAACATATTAAATCCATTGATACCGAAGAGTGCAGCATCGCCTTGACCTCCGGGGAAGACATACAGTGTTGGATGGGTGAATCGAATATTGCCCACTACATCCGATGTTTCTAGTAATTCATTTAGAGATGCAGGTGCCACCATTGGTGCCAAATAATCTAACCAAAAACAAAAGAGTGGTGCTTTATTTTTTAATATTTAAATTATTTCTTCATACTTACCAATAAATGCATTAATACTCTCATTGCTTGTATCCAAAACATCATTTGGGTTAATTCGAATTTTACACAGCCTTGCAAAAGATTTATCTGGTAGAGTGTTCCACAGACCATTATCTGAGCAGTGAATGTTCATGGTGATTGTATCAGGGTAGGCTCTTAGAACCCTCTGTACATCATGCTCCTGAAATGCCTCTGAGAAATCGGCTACGGAAAAGGTTCCGTCCTATGAATAAGATTTCCAATTAGAAACTTCACATTTCATCCTTCTATATTTTACCTGTAGTATCCAGGAACCATTGCCAGTGAATGTGTAGCCGGCATGTATCACGTGCCTGTGTCTCGTAAAACTGCTTAATAAATTTCTCATGCATTGTATCAGAGTATTGTATTGAGGGTGAATGAGTACTTCAGTGACTAGATTTTCACTAGCATACTGAATGAGTCTTTCGCCTGCGAATGAAACAACAAAAAAATGATTCAACTTGGTTCAATAAATTCTCTGGATGGCTTTTGAATTTGATTTACTAAAGCAAGGCCGCTTAATTTCAAATTCTTCGCTATGAAATATGTTTTATTGACGTGGTAGCAATCGTTGAATTTACGACTTTTTCGCCGCATTCCCCACAATACCTGTATTCATTCTGAGAGTTTGCAAAACCGGTTAGGAATCTGAAAATCCTTTTACGATGTAAAATAAGTTTATAGCTTTAACCCAAAACGTGTTATCACGAACTGACCCTTACACTGTACGGCCCATTTTTAATCTGCTCAATCTATTAGCCACTAAGGACATCTTACGTTGATCTGGTCCTTTGCAGTGTAGTTTTTCGTAAATCAGCAATTTCGAGCAGCAAAAAAGAAAAACAAAAAAAAAAAAATAGCCAAGAATAACCACACAAAGTGGTGACCCAACTGAAATGTACATAAAAATAATCACATCATTGGGATTATACCTCATTCTAACAGCACAGAGGGATATAGAAAATCGTAATTAGATTAAGGTTTCTCTGCTCTTCGTTCGCAGATCATTTATATTAAATCCTAAGCAGTTACTGTACAACCATTTTGGGTAATCCATGGGATCCCTTTTGCACTGTCGGTGGCGCTAAGAATTTTAAGTGAATGTGAGTTTATTTGGCATGCAAAACACGAGTTGGGCCTGATAATTTTTTTTCTTTTGGATTGAAGTACTTTTTTTCCACACATTCGAACATGTAAATGGGCTCTAAATTAGCTGAACGTGTGTGAACATTTAATGGTCTTTCTCCTTTAGATGTGCATATGTGCATGTCATTTTCGTTTAGCATAGGTACTCATTCCATAAACAAATAAGGTTGTGTCAATTTTAACAAATGTCTGCCCTCCTACATATATCCATACATATTCGCTTTCTAAAACTGCTCATTTAGCCGAATTACATTTAAGGCACTTACAGGTAGAAAACATCCATTATATTCTCATACACCATTGTCTTGTTAAAATTGCAATATTTATATTAAGTATTCACATATTTACTTAAAATATGTAAGTCAATCAAGTTGATAAAATTGTTACAGGATACCTTCTTTTTCATTATTCTACATAAAAAAGAGGAATCAATTTCTAATTGTCAAAACGAACAAATCTTAAGTAATGAGCTTCGACAGTCAATGCCATTTACTGTACGATGATTGAAACGTCAACGGAAAATGACATTTGACAAGGCAATTGACGTTCTGCAAAAAGGCAGAAGGCTTTCTTAATCTTCGAAATGAGCATAAAGTAAAAGGCAAAAATAAACTCATTGTTATGGTGTCCTTGCTCATTATTGACTTGGTGTCCATTCTTCTTTGCAGATTGGTAGAAAAATAATGAGTCGTATTTTTCTAAGGTTCAATGTTAAGCACATTTTTTCTTTTATTTTAATAATGAAAGCTATATGCAACACAGGAGAAACTATTTCGACATTCGCATACAAACATACGTATGTACTTCAGTGAAAAGGTCGCACTGTTGATTTCTTCTGCAAAATAGCAGAGACAACATTTTTTTTTTAAGGATTTTCATTTAGTTGATTTTGTTTGTGCACCTCATTAAAAATTGAATGTATTTCCTCGTTGCAGCACACAAAAAGCGAAAAATAATCAAAGGAATCGCATTGCATGAACAAGTCGGTCATTGTGTATTTGTCACCCCCAGTTCGTTATTTGTTTGTATTGTTATAACGAGACAGAGACAGGAGCTGGAAAAAAAAGAAAAAGATCTTAGTATAAAAAAGGATATGCATATCACGTTTGCCAACTGACAACGACAATATATTACACACATATTTGTTTTGTATACATTGCGCAATGGTGGTGTCAGTGTCAGCTGTGTGCTCCGTAAAAGAGCTGTGAAGTGTTTCACTGATGATTGCAATTAAAACGCACACACTGAGAGTGGTCTAATTAGTTGCTAACACACAGAATTATAATGTTTAATGATTTCGTATACTATGTCGTGGGTGTATTTGAGTATAATCTTCTAGTTGGCTGCTTAGGCTAGATGACTGATGGTAGTAATTAAGCACAAAACCAACTCGATAACTTCTATATGGCTTTCAGGTAAATTTATCACGTTTTGTTCTATCAATGTGGATCATTATTCATTAGTGGCTTATTAATGTTGATTGTTCCTCGACTACTTACATATGAGTTTTATATATCACTTACACGGATGATGTATCCATGGCAAATTCGAAAAGCCATTCAAAGAGATGTACTCGTATGTATGCATATATACAGATTTAATGCAAGAACCCTTCCTACAATATTAACAAACGTGACCTAGTCGAATTGCGAAACACGTTATAATTTGTTCTGACTAAAAAAGTATAAATATTGAGTTCGTAGGGGAGTTACTTTTCCCCACGTATCCTTTTACTTAAATTTAAGGTTTGCTTGCCATTCTCATTAACCTAATGTATTGAGTAAGAAACGACAGAGTGGCACGTAAAAGGCTCGTAAACTCCTCTGCTTCTCATGGTTAAATATTAGTGAATCCGAATAGAGTGCACGATTCTTTCGGATTTAAACGAAACAATACACCAAAGTAGTTGTTGGAAAACTACTTCAAATATACTAAATGATTTTTTTTTTTTTTTTTTTTTCACCACCGGCCTTTTCAAGGTGCCTACTTACAAATTCTTTAATTTAGCTGGCCATATCGATTTATGTAAATCTGAGCTCTGAGGAAAGCAAATACATTACCTTCCTTGACCTTGAATATAAACATGTTAGCATGATTATTTCAATTGATTAAATTGCCAGGAGAAAGTAATATCTTCTATTCATTCTAAAGTGAATGCGTTTGAAGGGAGCACAAATAGCATCTCTTTCTCAGAAATCGTGCAGGCGACTATTGTGTACTGCATGACAATGTGCATGTTATCAATTGTGTGTCTGAAGAATCATACTGAGCTAGTCATTGTGTGTTTTATTGCTGTCTCATTGTTTTATTTTGCACATGTAAATGAAACAAAAGCCACCCTTTCATTATATTTTCTCCTAAGTTTCGCAATTCCAAGAATACAATGGAAACTGTAGCCAAGTAGCTCATAACACCTTCTCTGGCAACTTGTGTATTCCTTTAAGTACAAAAATCAAAAGAAAACTAAAAAATAAAGTAAAGCTTATTCGATGAAAACACAAATTATCCCTTAATCCATTTTTCGATAAATTCTATTTGCGGATGCAATAGAAATTCCACCATCCGATCCTATCAATGAAAAAAAAAGAGAGAATTATCATTCAGCAATAAATTCCTACACAAATCTCATGCGCCCGCAACACCACCCAACCAACAATAGGAAGCGGCTGCTGTGTGTCGCACAGTGTGAAGTCGAATTGCCATTGTATTGCATTTTGCAGTATTACTTGGGGTGAGATTTAACTGCAAAAAAAAAAAGAAATTGCAGCGCTTAAGTTCATTCATGTCCTGAAGCTTTATCCCTTTCAAGGAGGCTTCGGTGTGCAAACATTTACCAGCTAATATGATTCGGCTGGATTCTTTCGCCAAGTACTCTCTAACCCTGTTTATACTATTGTCAGATGTTTTAAAGAGTACTCTTTAAAAGTGGGAATAACAAATTTGTACAATGTCATTATATTTTTTGTATTAGCAATAGTTGTCTTGAGTGGCTAATTCAGTAGAGTGTTTTCAAAAATGTTGAGAATCCTTGTTGAAGATTCTTTAAGAAAACCGGTTAGGCAAGAAAAATAGTCCCTTCAGCAGCCTATAGGCAGATTTAATGGTTTTAATCCAACCTTGATGGTAGTAGTTTCTTGTTAGAAAAAAAATTGTAAAATTTAAAGCATGTACTTGGAAACGCATATTTCCATTTGTTTTTTAGAAACTAGAACGTTCTTAAGTCCATTTTTATTAATTATTTCAAAAAGGGGGTAACTTTGTTAACGTTTTTCTTATAATTGTACTCGCTCTCTCTTTCTCTGTCTTGCATACCGAAATTTCCCCATGTTATATGCTTTTTCAAGAGTCCTTTACCCAGCCGGAATACAACCGTTCTCGGTAGTATAACACAGAGCGTTGCTGCTGCTTGTTTGAATCTCAGTGAAATTAAAATCAAGTACACTCCGAGCACCATTGCGCTAGAGTGCCTTAACATATTTAACGCGAAATGCACTTGCATAAAAGGTACAGAAGCACTAATGAAATTGCCATCGCTTTTCATGCGATGTTAAGTTTGCGAGAACTCTTCATTAGCAAGCGGAAATGTAACTTCAAAATTAAATAAATGTGCAATTTGTTAACAAGAACAATGAAATGGTTCAATGCAAATTAAATTAATCACAACCATTGTCATACATATGTCAAACTAACATCCTATCAGTTGGCCGAGAAATCTTGTTTAGCGTCAGTCAGGCTTAATCTGAAAATGAGTTCTTGTCATCAGACAGACAGTCTTATTGTATTGATCTCAGCGACAGTCACTTCAGCCAATATGAAAAACTTATCACTCTCAGGAAAAGATACATATCATAAACAATTCTTTGTTATTCAATAGGAAGATACACAAGCATGTACATACTTATGCATGTGCTATTTATGAACCGACAACAATGGTTGATACTGGTGTCCTTATTCTGTGTCATTTCAGTGTTGGCAACAGTTACTGGTTGAAATGACATGAGTTGTCATATCAGCAGCAAGGATTTGAAAGATTATTGCTATGTGGGGAAGTAAGGTGATGTCGTCCTCGTCGCTATTTCTAAAAGTACTGTTCAATATGCTACTTGTACACGTTTTCGTCCTTGCTGCATTGCTATCTTTACATCTTTTTGTATATGCGACAACCAAAATGTTGTTTCATTTTTCACTTACCGTGTCGAGCTTCCTCTCCCTCGGGGGCATGTTGTGTAATTGTATTGAGTTCATCCTCTAGGTCGACATGACAATCGGATACGTCCCACGAGAGGAATCCTGTAAAACAAATAAACAGATTTTTTTTTTTTTTTTTTACTTAAAAATTTTCTACACCAGAGCACGAAATGAAAGAAAGGGATAAAGAGATGAAGAAGATGAGAATGATTCCAACGACGAGAGAGATATCTATATATAGGTACTATACATAATGCATTCGCGTGAACAATATAGCTGTTTATTTAAGCGGACGTGCTCTGATTGCTAATTAAAATCTTCCATTTTTTTTTATTCCGTTTGAAATTAAAACTTAGTGGACCCAAAAGGTATGCTGGATTTTAATTTGTGGTCTTTTGTTGCGAAGTTCTCTAAGAACCATTCAGCTATCGTTTCGAATCAATCAGGCTTTTCTGCACTTATGAGGTTGAATAACACTGTGATGTCTATGGTTTTTTTCTTTTTTTCAATTCAAAGCCATGTAATAACGAGTTAATCCAATTTAAACCGACAACTGTGCTACAATAGCAAATGAGAAAGTGCGTATACGCACCCGTGTTCTTTGGATTAGACTCAAATGTTGGCTTCTTTTAATATGTACCTTTGTTTTATAGATTTCTTTTCAGACAGAATATTACATAATATAAGTTATTTAAATAAATTTCTCTTTTGTTATGCATATCTATTTTCTTTAGATTGGAATAGCCTGTGACATCTGACACATAATAAAGTGTTGCCAACGATAAGAAAAATACTAATGTTTCGGGTAACCACAAGGGGGATAGAAGACGTACTGAAATAGAGTAATTTATTGTTTTAAGAACGTGACTAGGTATAGGGGAAAATAAAATATATATTGTACCCATGATTTTTGTATGTTTTTTTGAATAGACCATTTCGGCTATGAAGTTAGCTACGATTTGTTCGATATTTCAACTCGTCTTGCTTTTTAACCACGCTTCAATATCATTTGCAAATTATCATAATATTGCCAAATTTTTCATTACAGTTTTTTTAATACTCGTTAAGTTAAACAGACAGTTGGACATCTGGTAGATAATGTAAACAAGTCAACATAAGCTTTGTTCAGTGACTGAAAAAGTAGCACAGCACAAATTTGTGAAAACTATCAGAACAGATTAGAACAGAAAAGTACAACCTCCTGTTCAATGAGTCAGCAGAATGTATCCAAAAGCATTCTTCTTATTAGCAGTCAAACGTATTAAATCGCAAATAATTTTCGTTATGACACTTCTCACAAATATGTTCTACCACAAAAGTAGGTGCAGAAAAGAGTGTGCTGGACAGTGCAGTAGAGAGTCACTGAACAAAGCTATATACACTTCATTCCTTCATCGTTTCAACCGTCAAATGAAATTTTGGATAAATACTTGGCTAAATCCCCTATAAAATTGCTATGGCCCCAAAACGTGCAAATGTAATTTGACGCTTCTGGATTTTTCTCTTAAACATTGTCATTTTCATGGTCTACACAAACATGTCAAAGACTTAAGAAGAGATATGCATTAAATTCGAACTCGAAACTACCCGAATTTCATCCAATTTTGACATAATTGATGGATCCGATGGTCCTTTCTATAAACATACAAAAGCTGTACTTCCGCATGTCACCAACTATGTTCCAAAGACTACGAATGACAAACATTTAATAATCTAACAAATAGAAAAAGTCCTATTGCGTTTCACTGGAAAATTAAAATTCTGAGTACTCATTTTCATTAGAAAATAGAAACATGGTAATGACGGTGCTCTACTTTTCATCTAACCTTAACTTGATGGGCTTTGCCCTTTGTAATTCCTCCAGGAATGCACCCATTCATGCGGTTTTTCATTTAAATAAAGAAAATCGCTTCAACGTCCTTTCAGTTAATCCTTAAATTAAAAGTCTTCAAGCCGCAATTAGGCTGCGATCATACCGGTTATGTATATCTCAGTACGCTCCTTCGAGTTCGTCATTGTCGTTATCCTCGTTAAAAAAAAAAAATCAATATTGCAGAATTACTCTTTTTCCTTTCCTCTTTTTCTGTTCTTTATTTCCTGTACACCACACCTTAAGATACGAACAATATAAAGTAATATCTTCATATTCTTACAAGCAAATGTTTGTTTGCTTGGAATTAAGTCTCATGGAGAAAATATTTGCTCAGGAAAAATGGTAAGTCACCTTTCACACGAAGGATGTAACGATTTAGTTCTTATTATACACTTTCTTTTTCTTTCAGCTCAAGCAGCAGTTGAAATACAAATTTAATAATTCAGTACCATGTCTGAGCAGCGTATAGGTCTCCATGGATGTATTCATTGGTTTCACCGGAACGATTGCAAAGAAGGTACATGCATATAGATATAGAATTTGGTATCATCTTTGGATTGTAAAGCTTCCCCGTGACTATAATCCTTCGGAATAAGCTGTGCGAAATTGCAATTTCAGTATGACCAACAAGAAATGATGGATCTCAGGATATAATCAAAATAAATCATGCCCTTTCCTAATAAATATATAATATGGTCTTAGAGGTCCTAGAGGGTTTCAAAATTTATTTCAATGAGAAAAATGTCCGCCAAAAAATAAAACTTCACTTGACTGACAGAGAGATGGTTTTTTTTTTTATGTGGGAGCCTACATAATGAAATGTAATTACCTAGCTGAATTTTTGTCAAATCATAGTGAGATTAATACAATGAAAAGATACTCTGAAGATGAAACTTTGCATTTCATTTGTAAAATAGAGGGCGAGCATTAATTAATCCCAAAGGGGACAAATGGCTTGACGTTGATATTGGTCGTCATTGAGCAATAGTCCTTGTTCGCAAACATTTCTATCCGCAATCTCAACAACTATCTTATACTCAGCAGTGGCGTAAATGCTTTAACGAAAAAGAGAATTGACAACTTTGCACCTTTAAAAGACTTCCATCAGATTTACGTGTTTAAGTGTATTTTCCACTTCTAAATAAACTACTCCAAAGTGTACTTGTAGTGTAAGTTCTTACATCCGCTTACCCGAAGGCCTTTGTTATAGATTTTTACGATAGAAATCTGCAAAAACAATTAATCCTTCGATTTTTTGTTTCTTTTGCTTTCAATTCAGGTCAAGTAAGTGTTTTGAAACACAATTGGTATGTATAAAAGAATAAAAGTGGAGATTTAAAAGCATTTCAAACTTTACTCATTTTCCTATTTTAAGTTAATTTTTTTCACCCTATTATATACAAAAGTATGTACATATATCTGTTGGAGGGGTAAGACATTTTTAGCTTTGTTTGTTATGACAATCTGTCTGGCAAAATTCAAAATAGGATCAAATTTTCTAAAGGCAACATCTCAACTGCTATATAAGTGATATTAAGCTATTAAGGGACGAAGAAGATGTCTGATGACATCACACTGTAGCTATAGTTACACCCCAAATTTGTTATATATTTTCTGCGGTGGTTCACGGAGTGTTAGAGGTTTTATCGATTTGCTGTAAAAAAGAAGTTACTTTGTTGGAGGGGTTAACATGACAACTAAATGCGACAATAACATTGTGTCACGAAAATACTCCAATAAAATATTTATTAAAGACTATACATACAGCTGTAAGGAAGATAGATGACATGATGACAAATAACACTTACAAACGAAAATAGATGGTTCTTTTAATGAAATATCTGAAAGAATATAAGTACACCAGGTGTTGTTGGTTAATTGTGACCTTTGAGCGACGTTACTTACATATTTCGGTCTATCATTAGCTCTATTAACAAACAGCTAATCAATTTGCTTAAGTTTAAGTAACGTTAACCTAATGTAGAAAAGCTAGAGGAAGAAAATAAAGACATTAGCCACATGTCTTTGGTTATTAAAAGTTAAAATGGACACCGGCCTTAAGAACCGAAAGAAGAAACGTGCATAGTAGATTGTGATTGATCAAAAAAAAAAAAGAAGCTTTCTAATGAAAGTTATACTCTTGAATGTTTGTCAAACACTCAAAAGCCAGTTATTAGTTTTCCATTTCTTTCTTGCACATTTCTGTCCATTAATCTGTTAAGGACAGACGTTAAATGGAATGTGTATCAATCATTTATAGATAGATACACTTTATTCTGATTTATTGTCCATTACATCGGTTGAAAACAATATTTCCTCTCGTGTCACTTTTGGATGTTCACACAGTTTTTAGCCATGAAACTTTATGCCATATTTCCATATGCTGTTGAGAGAAATTTCAACTCAGTATAGAGTTTGACCTTGTATTCGGAAAACAGAGTATGATTAAGAATCGTCGGTTAGTAAAAATGCTCTCCGAGTTAAATGGAAACTGCAGCTGAATCTTGGCAAATTAGAAAAATCATTTTAATGTATGTACATATGCATCCACGAGTGAGTTATCGCTTGCATTCAACGTAGCAACACTACTCCACGAGTAGCGTAGAAAAAATCAATACAGCCTTTTCCTCACATAGTTCTACAAAACATCCGTTGGCTATACATAATGCATGTCTATCTTAAGGACATTCAATGCGAGTCAAGAATACAGTCCCATCGCACATTTCAAAAACAACGACAGACCTTATAGCTCAACCACTTGCTCACTTGCTAACGGATTTGTCCTTTCTCTCCTTTCATGTGTTATACATATATATTCTTTTTTGTTTCCTTTTAGTTTCAATGTAGTGCTCACTCTTTTTGGTGATATTTTAATTTCGAGTTCGGCATTGGAAAAGGACACCACTACCAGTAGTGTGCACCGTACAAAGGGTTGGTTCGTCCTTCGGATTCTATTCTTCATTTCTATTTTTATTTCCCTTTTATAGACATTGTTTTATTGCGTCACACAGTTTTTTTTTTTTTTTTTTGGTAAGATGTCAAGCTAACGACTTAATACTTGCCAACAAAATAAGAATTATTATCTCTACCTTCGCGTTAGCTGTGCAAATTGTCAGCATTGTCCTAATACTTAATTTCTTTGCATCCTTCGAAAGGTTGTCAGCGAAAGGAGCGCTATTTACGTAATTTAATTTCTACAACATGTGACACATCACCTAAAATTGAACCGACCCTGAACCAGTGACATTCAACTCGTGCGTGAAATTGAAAATTTTGTTGAATTATCCGATGATTGCTGCATCAGCGAAATTTTGAGATACTTTTTTATCATCAAATGAAAATGATTACCTCAGTTGCTGTTCGGTGAACCGTTAACCTTTAAAAAATTTAAACAGCCACAGTACAGTAGTAGGTGCACACATTGCTATCTGAAAAGTCAAGATCATAATAAATTTGAACAAAGAAAGTCCATGTCTTATACGTTGCGAGCGCAAGTACGAAAAGTAAGTAAAAGATTTATAGCTTTGAATTAAAAAAAAAGACAACCAAAAGAGTATTCTAAGCCCATCGTCTTCATGTGCAGTATTCAAAAATCTACAACACAATAGACTCTTTCTTCCCATGTGCTGCTGGTGGCATTCAACAAATTTTATGTGGAATAATTGCCATTGCTTCCCTTTTCCATAGGAAGTGGGTGGTAGCTTCTTCCTTCGGGTGCTTTACAACAGAGGGCCATAAAGTAATACGTACATACATATGTACTTATATGTAAGTTGAACTAAGACAAACTTGTTGTTACAGACAATGAGAAGGAACAGTGCCAATAGCATTGTGCTGCACTGTCAGGTCTTCGTTTTCAAACCCAACAACCTAACGAGCTAACTGGCTGTAAAATATAAGAATTCAGAAGAATGACAACCGAATGGTTTTTCTAGAACCCACTCAGCCCACTTTTACCCCATTTCCTTGGTTGCGTGTACTCGTATACTATGTATGCCGTACCGTGTGTGCTGCCAGCCAGCCTCAAATTATCTGCATTGCAGCAGTTGTGACTGATATTTATTATCGACTGAATAGACTAGAAATAGTAGAACATAATTAAAAACTTGACCGAAAGGATACACACAAAGTTGAATAAAGTTTTTGGTTCAATTGCTGCAGTATGTTGATAGTATATTGAACCATCACCACAAAATGGGTTAACTTGTTGGTTTTTTTTTTTTTTTAACTAAAACAATTCCAACGGTGTCTACGATAGACCTACAAGCAGATAAACTTAAAGAGAAAGAAGCTTAGAAAATGTCAATGGAAAAAGTTTCGTCCTAATTTGATCCTAATCCTGATAAAGTGCGTGCGGTTAGAAACGTCTCAAATTATAATCTTTATATATTGAGGATATAATGACTGTTTGGCCTTTTACTCCGAGATTAAATTATGCCACTAATAGACGAAGATTACGACTGCTTCAAGATAACTTAATTATTGATTGAATAGGATTACGTTAATACCTCGTGGGAAAGTATTTTTGCCAATTTTATACTTAGTTATGCCTACCTACAATCACACTGGGAATATTACTCGTATAATATGTTTTTTGGTGAATAGACTTCTCTTTTACATGCATCCCAAGGTTTAAGTTCTTGATTTGATTATATCTGTTTAAATACTATATGTAATTAGCAGAAATAAAAATTAGACAACAAGCAGCCCATGAAGGGTCGCTTCCAAGAGGTGGCCCTTGAAGCTTGTTTCAAGGTAATCCTACGCAAAGTAACCAGAGTTGTAAAAGAAAACAACGATTTTGGATTGCATTTATTGACTTTAACACTTTAACTTCAAAATATAATATCAACATTCATTTTGAACTCACTGATTGGAAATTCATTTTAGTGAATTCAAAGATTGCATTCAACTCAATTCAACGGAATACAATCTTTTGTGACTTCACTGGAGAAATTCAAGTTTTTTTGAAGTCATCACAGTCATTGAAGTCGTAAAACTCATTGAAGTCATTTTCGACTCTTTTGGATTCAAATGTGAAGAAAGAAAGTCTTTAGAATTAATTAAAATTCTGTGACTCCAAAATGAAATGATTTCATATTTTTAAGTTAAAGTCAATAGGAGAATTTATAAGTCTGTTCGCGTACTGTTTGCACTAAAATTCGTAGATTATCAAATTTCGAAGAGTGAGGGTGAAATTCTCTCAGAGAGAGCTAAAATTACGAAAAAGTAAACGAACGGGTTGAACAAGAAAAAGTTGAAAATACACTGGGTTGACAGTTTTCATAAACCAGCCCAGAGAAATTTCTTGCACTAAAATTCGTAGCATGGGGAAATTTCTTACTCTCTCGTGAGCGCTCTCTTCTGCGAAAAACTACGAAAATTCTCCGTACGCGAACAGCTTTTCGTAAGAATTCGTAAATGTTCCTAAAAATTCTCTATTTTAGGAGAGTACGTGAACGGGCCTTATGAGTTAAACATTTTGGAGATAAACCAAATGCCTTTACAGCAGCAGCATAGGTGCAAACGTAGATAAAAAGTGTTTTGAAAAAGCGTGCAAACTGCCAAATTCGTCCGCCCAAAAATTGGTTTCAAAATGAAGAGGTTTTAAAGGAAATAACATGAAATCCTTCTCAAATTTAGCCAAAAGTTAGGCACTTATTGGTTCTAGTTACTAAGTGAAAAAAGGCCAACTTTCGCAATATGCATCTCACGGCTAAATTCCAAACATAGTCTCTAGTTCCAAACAGCGCTTCCTCCATAATTTACGATGAATCAAGAAATCTCATTTATTATTACTTATTATTATTATTATTTTACGGGTGGAAGACATTTTTGGAACTTTTCAATTAATACGCACGCAGTTAATGAAACCGCTGTGTCGCACGATTATTGGCAGTCGGTAGTTAATTCTTTGAATTGTATTTTTATGGTTATGTGCGTACAAAATTAGAATTTGGTTTTATTGAAGTAATTTATATACATGGCATTTGGAGCAAATTTATTTCAGTCTTGGGAAGCCTTATTTAATGCAGGTCTGGTTAATGCTCGCTGACTGGTGCCCACGTACCTTTGTATTTATTCAAGGGACTCCTTGATTTAAGGTTACTCTCTTTTGTTGGATGTCCTTTAATCAATATAAATGTATTCGAATGTCATTTCTACGCAGGAGAATAACTAAATTTGTGTCAGGTGTGTGTTCTTCGTTGGGCTCTTCACACCGTCCTCTAGGGTGTTTCCTTGTTTCATTCACTTGAGCCGAGTAATGCAATTAAATTGAATCAATATTAATTGGTAATACATATATACAAGCACTAAAGATGTACGCAGGTGTCATTAATGGATTTTCTTTTAAAAGTTACTGTAATGTAACATTTTTTTAACAGCGTTGGCCAATGGAGATTCCTCAATCTGAAGAATGTGAAATTGTGAATGCCGGTCCAAAGGTCAGTATTATTTCCATTAATTTTTTTGGGACAAGTCCACGCCCAAGACATTGGGGTTTGTTTTTATGACAGCGCATTGGCAATGATAGAAATTGTCTTTATTCTAACACGTCATACAACACCCCATAGACTATATCATGCAGTATACTTTTATTATGCTGTGATGTAAGGGTCAATGTTTGCAAAATTGCATTCGGGTCTAGATTTGCTTTACGAGAGTGCACGAGTTTGATTTGTCTTGTTAAAACCTAGAAGGAACGAGCGTTTTTTTTAAGTAGGTATTTTTTTGTTCTTAAAGCCAATATCTGAAGCACCAGTGAAAGCTTTCAAGAACAAATCTTCCCTTTGTTTGTGCAATTACGTAATTTTCAATCACTTGGAGGAGAATATTGAAAAATCGTAAAAACTAAATTGAAAGGAAGTTTTCCTGCAGTAAATATTTGATCTAGATTTACATTTAGTTAGGCGAAGGATTTACCTCTTTCAAAATGTGCTTTTGGATGAACTTTCGCTGATTATGCCTTTTAATTTAAATTTCAAATAATCCATTGCATTGTCAATAATGCCGAAGCCCTATGTGTTCCGTCGGAGTGAATATGTAAGCATTATAGGACGGTTGTGTCTAGACAATTTTCAAAATTGACATGTGAATGCAGCATAAGACGTGCATAGTGTGTGTGTTTTTTTTTTTTTAGATATTGTGAATTGGTCTTGCTATAGAGGCAAGGCGACTTCGGTCCACCCAGATGGTGTGGAGTAACTTTTATGGTCTCATGTTTCTCAATGTTGAAAAAATACAATTTCTTCTATTCGAATTAAAGGCCTCCTTCCCTATGCAATTAATTAGCCGCTAGATCGCTGTAAACCCGCTACAAAAAGGATACGTGTCGCTAAAACTAAAAAGTACTTATCCGTAAAAATCGGATAAGGAGCACCTAGAAATATGAAGCAAATATGAGGAGCTCCGCATTCATTATTTGTGTGACTTTGACTTGCTTACTTGATTTACTACGTCTTTGAAAGAGAAGAAATCTCTGCCAACGATTCGCTAAGACCCAGTCCATTTCCTCATCTTGCTGTTGCTAGATTTCTTAGCGACAAATCTGTCATCCCGGTTCAATTTCCACCGTGTTTTTATTTATATTTATGTTGGTTTTATACCCTATCCCTTTCTTATAGATCGCCAAAATATTTACTTTAGAATTGTTTTTAAATTTCTTATAAGATTACTCAAAGTGCCGAATTTTTTTCGGGAAATGGGCGGTTTTTGTAAAATGTAAGTAAATATCTTTAGATTCGCTGAAGTATGTTTTTTCGAGTTTTAATGTTGGCCACCAGATGACAATTGTGTCTCAACGCCATCTATCGCAAAATGCGAATAAATCGACTTTCTGAAATTTTTTCTTTCTACCTAAGCCTGAAGTACAGCAATACGAACAAATTAATAAAAGAATTATGAAAATCGGCCCTGCGGTTATCGAGATGACATTATCATCGATTTTCACCCCGAAGGATTTACATATACCTATGGAACTAGCTGGACCCGGCATAACTCCGTTTTGCCCGTAACTGTTGGCCACCAGACTGCAAATATATCGTGCGCTTTGACGTAGTTGAATTTAATCTAACGCAGGCTTGACTGAACATTTAAGCATTGGAATTTAATACATAATTATTAATTAAACCGAATTCATTGAAAGATATTTACTTTATAAAAATATCGCGTATACAAATCAGCTGTCATATATCGACACCCCCAACGCCAGCTTTGTTTTGTAAAATGCGAATTTCCTAAATTTTCTTTCTCTATAAACCTAAAGTACCTACGGCAATACGAACAAAATAAAAAAAGAAGCACGAAAATCGGTCCAGCGGTTATCGGGTTATAACGTCATCGACGTTATCGTAATCGAAAACTTTTACCACTCAAAATTTGCGGGTGGGAAAGTTCAAATTTTATTTTAATGGAGTACGATTTTTGTGTCGTATAACAGTAAAAAAATGCGAAATAAAACTATGATATTTTTTTCAGACAAATAGTAGGTCAATACGTGTAATTTTTGCAATAAAATTCATTGATTCTGACTGTCAAATTTTAAATATTTGGGGGTAAAATACTCTGAGAGAGCTAAAATTACGAATAAGTCATGAAAATTCCCACGTTAATGGTAATAAAATCCCTTTTTCCCTTTTCGAACCACAAAAAGTACCTCGAATTTTCACACTAATAATTAAGAAGAAAAAAAAACAACAAATTAATGATAATAGGGGAAAAACAACTTGGGATTTATTTTTCATCTCTTGCATGGCTGCTATACGGAAATAGCTCCGAAGTACTTCTCAATTTCCCAATATCCTGTTTAGGGATGCATGGAGCGCCAACGTTTAGCAAAGTGCAAATATGTGCAAGCAAATTTAAACTTGTTTGTCTTTCTATGAACAATTATTTCAAGTTCCGGTTGTTGATGGACACATTCAGGTGTGTACAATAAGTGTGTGAATTCAACAAAATCTACTTTTTCTATTCTTTTTACTTCAAATATGTTTTTGCTGAAATTGAGCAAACAAATTAAAGTTTTTTTTTTTTTTTTTGTTCTGGAAGGCAAAAAGTTTACCTTTTTAGGTCATTTCCGGACTAAATATTCCTACAAAAAGGAACATTTCCCACGAACTGACAGAACTGAAAAGTAATCGAAGGTGTTGAAGAAAAGTGAAAATAAACTGATTGAACAGTGTTCATAAACAATCCTTAAGAAATTTTCTTGCACAAAAATTTGTAGCATTGTAAAATTTCGTACAAAATCACTGTTTTGGAAAAGTAAACGAATGTAATGTATGATCAATAGATCAGTGTTTTGAAAGTACTTAATTCCTAAATTGGTAACGATTTGATGTTTAAATCAATTAGATCTTACAACTTATGAAAAATATTTCGACTTATGGGAACATCAGATACCAATGTTGTAGTACATACTACCTTACTTTTGTTTTCAGATCACTCAGCTTGTAAGTAGTACTTTGGCACACTAAACATGCAAATTTCAAATTCACGCGATCGAATAAATTATTGAATTTAAACAATTTATTCTCTAATTAAAGCCACTTATGTTACAGTTGAATGAGCGTAGTTATTAATAAAAGCATGTAATACCAAGTAGAAAAAAAATAAGTTTTATAAAATATAAACTATGCCATAGGCTGAGCTTTGAGTTGACATGGTCTATAAATTTTGATTTTTCGATCACCGTCCAACTAACACAAGGTATTTAGGTGGAGAAAATACTGTTTAATTTATTAGGAATAAACAAGGCATTATGTAATAATGGAGCAGCTATCTTTTAATGCTACTTGTAAAGTGAACAAAAATCTAGATTGAATTGAACTGTAACGAGTTTAGTCATGTGTACGTATTATGTCTTGAGAATAACTTAATACATTCTTACATGCAGAAAACTGCATGAAACATACATTTTTTTGTACCCATGGGGAATCTTTTTAAAATTGTCCAGACGTGTCTGCGTTATAAGCAAAAAGATAAATTCCCTGCTTGCAGAATTCCAGTATTATCAACTCGATCTGATCGCGGATACCATGAATTGATACGAGATCTCATTTAACTTAATTGACGCAAAAATTAACTCTGACAGCAGATTAAAATTGAATGGCGAAACCAATCAACCCGATCAAAGTTCAATCCCAATCAGTTACTGTGCAGTTTCTACTATTCTCCGTCCACATGTGTTCATATGTACATATGTATATCTCTCTCTCTCTTACGTATGAAATGTAATGTTGTAAATGATAAAGAAAGTTAGAAATACAACTTACCTTTAAGTAGATTCTGCAAAATGTGATCCTTATGTTCGTCCGAGTGCGGTTCGCCCAAAATAATCAACAAATAACAGCCAGTCAAGGGGCTTGGGGGCCCAACCATACCAACCAAACTTGACGGTCCTCCATCGGAGCAAGCAGTATCAATCGGAGCACGACCACCGTCCTCGTCGGTAGTGCCAACGTCGCCGGCAAGATTATCACCTTCCCCATTATCACCATTACCACCTCTGCCGGCGCCGCCGTTAGCTTGAGTCATTCCATTGGCGATAATATTTAAATTATCCGGAACCGGATGACCGCCACCATTCTCTGCACCTCCGCCATTAACTGCCCCAGTGCCACCAACACCAACACCACCGCCACCGCCGCCATTTCCATTACTCCCAACCAGGGCCATAGACTGATTTTCTGCTGCTGCTGCTGCTGCTGCTGCAGGGCCATTGTTCGCCTCTGCCGCATTTCTATTCTGATCAGCAGCCGTTGGGGCCACTGCTCCAGCGTTGGGACCAACTTTTGTATGATCCCCCATCACAGATTATTCCCTTTCCTTTTCTGATTTGACTTTCAGTTAAAAAACAAAATCTAGCAATTGAATTTGGTTAGTTAATCAGTTTAACTTTGAGACTGATGAAAAACCACAAAGAAGAGCACACTACTACGCTTTTACACTAAGTTACAACAAATTGCAGTCACTAATAGTTGTCTAGTAATAGTTATTCCTTTTTTTTCGACACTAAATGCACTAAAAGTCTAGATTAACTCTGCACGTTGTGCACACTGCTGGTTTAATACAGCAGATATTTATATTCTTTGCACGGAAATTTACTTAGTCAATAAAAGTTCTTAAATGGATGTTGTAGTTGATCTCTTTATTTTATTTTTGTTGATTTTTCTGTTTCTTATTTACTCTGTATGCTGTGTGTAAGAAAAGTGAAGGAAAAAGTTGTAAATTAGCAAGAGAAATTTCAAATAAATCAAGTGAGGGGTGAATCGTATAAGGAAAACTCTTAAAAGAGTCGTCGCCGCACCATGTATCGGTCTCGATTGATTAAATATGAATGACTCATAGCGGATGTGTTATGCCCTGGCAAAGAATCGATCCAGGAGGACAATGCCTCAAAAAAATGTATTAAGTGTCAGACACTCATGTTACCATTCCCGGAAGTTAATTCGAAAGTTGTTTCTAAAAAAAGAATAATAGAAAGTAAAATAGTGCCCATCAGTTCTCAATTTGTTATATGTAATAAAATAAAGTTATATTAAAACTTGAAAATGTTCACCAGCTATGCACAACTGCTGTGCATCTAAAGGGCTGCAGATGAGTACTGCAAAACACATAACAATTTATTTTCGTAGCACCAACAGAGGAGTGTATCTTTTCCAGTAAAAAGCCGCTGGTAATTTTTTTTTTTTTATGCTCTGAGGATTCAAACCATGCGTTTTCCAAAAATAAATTTCAATTTCAACGACATTTTTAGCAAAAGGGAATTTCAGTATACGTTTCACCCGTTCCACTGTTTTTTTTTTTTTTGCAAAATTTAAAATAGAGAGGCACACAAAATTTTATCCTATGGAAATATTATGGGCCCCAGTGAGAAGAAAGAGGGATAAGAACCGCACCCGTCCATGTACAAAACTAAACTGTGACTTTCTAGTTCTGAAACACTGCGCAACGGAAAGACGGAAAATCGGACAAAAAAAAAAAAAGAAATCCTTTTTTTGGAATAGGGATAGTCGGCAAGTCTGGCTTTTTTTTTTTTTTAATGTTCTTCCACGTACATACGGATAGTATGTATGTTTTTTTTTTTTTAATATTATAATCGATTTATTTGTCACGAGGTGGTGCAGTATGTAGCGCCCCTATTATGTTATTGAACAAAGTCAAGTAGTTATTATTAATGGTTGGTTGGTGTATAATACCGCCGCGGTTAGTTCGTCCAAAGTGAACTAGACTGGTTACTTCTACTCGAAGTGAAAGCTCAACGAAGACTGACGACCATTCTGCATCGATGCAGTGACTTCGAAGTGGATATCCATTGGATGGAAGGGTCGCTTGAGCTGGAATATACTAAGGGGGTGGTTTATTGGAAATTTTGAGCTTTTCTATTGGAAGGGAATTTCCTTCCAGTCGTCGTAGTAGACTTATGGAAGTCGATTGCACTTGCACAACTCTTCTGAAAACAACAACACACTGGGGATAAGAATTACTTTGAAACTTCACTTGGACCCGTGCCAGGTGTATGTTGAATAGCCGCACCGATTGCGTATGTAGTTTCTTTGATTCGCACTGTGGTATGTCCCGAATACAAGCTACCCATGGTTTTAACCAAAAAACAAACAAAAAAACTTCACACTAAACAAACAAGTCTTACTTCACAGAGAAGCAAGAACACAATTTCTGTTTTTTTGAGACACACTAGCTCGCGATGTTAGTTGCGGCTGAACTGATGATGGCTGTCGGGAAACCGGCCCTTTTTGTACACAGATTGATGCCGAAGATTTTGGAAGAATACCAAAAAAAAAAATTGAGTGCTGCAGATGTTTTCGTCGAGTCAAACAGTTCTTACTCAATTCACCGGATCCACTCAAAGCTTTTGAGTTTCAGATCCTATTTAAGTTTGGGATCTGCACATTGGTGATTTTCATTTACTTTTCACAAAGCCTTGTGGAAGGCAACGACACAGGACTATCAGAACGAACTATACACATCAACATAAAATGGGACTAAATTCGTGATAGAAGCGTATAAAATACCGCTGACTCCTTTGATTGACTCGTAAATAAACAGTGTTTATAACTTATTATTAGCGCAGCGATGAGTACTTAATGCTTTATGGATAGTAAACACGCTCCCGAAAGGATATCAAGGAACCCGAAAACGAAAACTTACATTAAATTTTTAAGGATACTATCATACTCGTAATATGCACAAAAAAGGAGAAAACTGCTTCTCAAATCACCGGTAGAAGGACATTCGACACCGCACAAGCGCACTTCAGCCTTAGCTGGATTAATTTTCAAGTGTTCACAGCTTTGAGAAGAGAAGTCACAGGCAAGCAACAAAAACGAAGACATCACATGTGCACTTGGAAAGGCTTGGATTCGTGAAGAATCGTTCGTCTGAACTACCATCGCAATCATCTGATTCAATATTGATTTTAAAGCGAAAACAGCTGGCTGTATAGTGTGAACTTCCCCATGGTGTATAAGGTTATTGTTGTTGGATACCAATACATTTGCACGTAGGGCTGGAATAAAGTTCTCTGTGTGTTCGTGCATATGAAGGTATAGTGTTTTAAAAAGTGGGGTGCACTGTTCGATTTTTTCCAACTCCTCACTAGGGCACACGACTAAAAAAAAAGGAAAAAAAAAAAAAACAGAATAAGGAAAAATTTTCATCAAATGCTTACCCTTTTTTCTAGATATATGTTGTATGTTAAATGGACAGAAAAAAGCTTAAATATCTTATATTAGTTGCCAAATAGTTTATTTAGTTTTTTCACTTTTTTTTTTTTTGTTTGATATATATGCTATATATTCTTATAAACTAAATGAATAAATGGACTTTTAAGCGAAGAAGCAAATTTCTTTATTTAGCTTTTGAATAAATATATTAACTGGTTTGTATATATGTATTATTAGTGAATTAACACTGAAAATCAGCAGTCTCTTAATTAAGCACTAAAGTAGAAAATTGATAATTTGAAAAAAACTTTTCAGAAAAAAATGTCTTTCTGTGACTTTTTTTTTTAATCTACTTGCGGGAGAGTGGGGCGATGATGGTTACAATATTAGTATCCACTTTGAAACCGAAATAAACTTTAGACGGATTTGGTGCACGCAATTTTAAAGTTTAATTTCAGTTTTCACATTTTATGTGTTCTTTTAGTTGAGGAAAAGATTTTTTCTTGGATTTTTCTATATATATATATGTATGTTTTCACAAAAAAATTGGAGTTGCGTCAACCGGCTTCTCACTTTGCTTCTTAAATAGGTAGCAGTTTGGTTGGTACTAGGTGCAGTTCATGTAGATTTTCTCTTCCAATCGTCAGAGTCTAAAATCACGACGTAAAACATTTGGCATGCGTCTGCAGTCAGGGGATGTTTTCCACTGGTTTCGGGTGAGCGGAGGGTATATCGTTCCCCTAACGTTGTGGAAAAGTGACAGCTGAAACGAGGAAAACGAAATAAATTGTAGGTTAGGATTTTGCCTGTAAAAAGGATATAGTGGTGGTTTTGTGAGACATGCGCCGAATTAAAATGAAAGCTTTTTTGTTGTTGTTGTTGGTATTGGGAGAGAAATTCGCAAGAACACATGGTTAGAGGATCCATTCCACTAGTGGTAAATTCCAGAGGACCTAGGAAACTGGTCCGCAGAGTAGGACTTACCAAAGGCAAAAAACAAAAGAAGAAGAATTCAATAAGAAGGGCATAAGGATATGTGAAAAGTAGGAATATTTGTACAGACACTGGTAAATTTTCATCCAACTTTCCATTTAGCAAGAATTTAAATTGGAAGGCATACAATATGTATTTCGAATATGTTTAGATGTGAGGAAATATTGAATTTCTCGTCTCTTCATTTTTATAATTTTTGTTGAATTAATTTTATTTTTGTTCTGTGACCTTAAAGACATTTGTTTTCATAGATGATATCTCCTTGGGAAATTACCTTAAATTAAGGAATTTATTATTTCACCCAAAACAATTCAAATGAGATTTAACCTCAACATTACATGTGTGTGTAAGCTTAACCATGGGGATAAAACATTTCACTTAGCATTATAAAATTTCACTAAAAAACAGATCTTTATCTAAGTAGCCAAGCCAAGTGTTACCACTATTTGCTGCGTGTCAAAAGGACGAAAGGGATGTATGATAATGATAGTAATATTGTTAATAACCAGAGGGAGAACCTTCATTTAAATTCAACCCTCTTTTACATAAGTTTTTTACGGCACAAAGGTAGGCACGTTTACTGCAGACCTACATATAGTTCCCAAAAGGTCTAAACACCACAATATCCCTCTGCCAAAGGGAAGAGTTTTCTCTTTCGGTGTAATAATTATCTAATGAAAGGGTTAGCTTTGTAAATATTAAAGGCTTAGGTCTTAGAGAAAGCCGCTACCGGACCGTCGTTGTTTTTGAAAATGTTGTTTGCTTAAGAAAGTAATTAATTAAATGTCTCAAAAATATGTACATAATTCTATAAATAGTTACACTAGCAACTAGCTACCTTCTAATTGAATTATTACTCAGATAAATTTTCACTAACGTTGACCGAAAATGAGAGGATATATTACCGCAATAATAAATTCAAACTTGTGAAGTATGTTAGTAGAAAGAATGGGTTTAAATTCGTGCAAAGTGCATAGTTCATTCAAAGTTAATTCTATTTTTGGAGAATATACATACATGTACTCGTACATATTTTCTTACCAAGCTTTCAGCCCATAAATTGAATAAAAGGAGATGGGGCACTTTAATGCCAAGAGCGTACATTAATGAAACTGGTATCAAAATAAAACTGATCATTAGTACAATAAAACTGTGAAGTTTTGTGAAAATCGTATGTGAGGATTTTGAGATTTTCTTGTGTGAAATTTGTATTGCGGATGGATTTTTTAATGATGTTGGTCCTTTATGAAGTATTTTTTTAAATTATCAAGTGTGAAAAATCGTCAGCGACAGGCTACCTCTTTTCTGCCTTTACTTAAAAGAACAACTTTTAAGCTTTAATTTGGTATAAAATAATGTAAGATTCAGCTAGCATTAACTAAGAAAAGCACTATCAAACTCCAAAATGATGCAAATTAATCACCATGTGCTGCATATGTTGTTCATATTGGACTCAGTGTCGATAGATATACTTTTTCGTAAGATATTAGCTAGATTTTTAATCGCTTTTAGATTAAAAAAAAAGAACAAATATTTTCATCTTGAGAAAATAACAAAACTTTATTAAAAAAATTCATCAATTCATTGAATTGAATCTGTGAAGTTTCTATTGAGAATGAACGCATCATTCCACTTCAAAAACAGCTTCATCACTCTTTATTCGCTTCTGAAGATCTTGGAGCATTCGGATCAGTTGCAGCATTTGTTATGAAGGTATGAAGTATGAAGCTGGTCTATCATTTTCATGTACATAATTCAGGGTTACCAAATTATACATTTGAAATTAATGTGTACCCACTTGCAACGTCTTAAGGGCTCATATGTATGTTCCAAGACCAAGTGACGTGGTATGACCTGTCTCCATTTGCCGTAGCAAGAGCTGTTGCAGTATCCTGCTGGATATGTTAATCATTATACAAAGCCTGCGATTAGCTATTTTGCCTGTTTTTAATTTTGCCATATAAGCAAAGCTCAGTACTTGAAATAGATGAAAAAAATGCGTATTTTCGAGAAAATAGCGGCATTTGACTTAAATGCTATTTTCCCCGAAAAAAAATAAATGCCATTTTGAACCATTTTTGCGGAGAGTAGTCAGTGATTGCATTGTCTACTCTGCCTTCAAAGACTTCAAAAGACTTCAACTAAGTGAATGCAATCACTGACTTTAAAGACTTCAACTAAGTCTAAGTCACTGACTTAAACTGAATTCAGGGAACTGAATGCAATCAGTGACCTCAAGTGACTTCAAGGAATCCAAAACAATCAAAAAGATTGCATTCCTTTTGCCTTCACCATTCTGAATGCTAAAAATGATTGCTGCAGTCATGGCTTTATGTAAATGCATTCCGGAAATCATCATATTGACTGTATGTTTGCTCGTGGACTGAATATCGCGCGACTTCCTAGTCGCACAAAATGAAACACACTCTTTGCAATGTGAATGCGCGCACAGAGCTTATAATTATCGCAGCGATTATTATACCGCGATTTGTTACATTTTTTCAGCGACGCGATAGTCACCAAAATAAATGAATCATATAAATTTAAAGGAATTAGCACGCACTGTCGATCGAAAAATAATAGTCGTAATAATACAAAACAGTGCAATTGTGTGCACATTTGCGAATAAAAAATCGTGACGTTTTCTTTCGCTGATGCGCGGAATGCCATTTCCTTCAGCGACTACGATTTTTTAATCGCTGTGACAGAAAATCGTATGTGCGCGCCTAGCCTAAATGGTTCGACAAAATGAGCCCAGCATACTTGGGAATTATATATATAATAACGGGTATAATAACTGTTCGTATTCGTAGTCTGGGAACTATTAAAACCCGATAATGTATATATGTATTTTATATAAATATTAATGTTTGTCTGTATGTCCTTTATAGAATTGTAAAGTATGCATTTGATCATGTGATTATCTTTAGCAAAGTTGCTGTGCATGAGCCCACGAAGGTTTTTGAGTTGGTAGGACAAATTTTCAACAGATGGCGCCACTGTCATATATTGCCGTGACAGTTCATGCTAATTTAAATTGAAACGAATGATGATGTTTCGAGTTGTGGATGACATAAGAATTTATGTTAATGGTTAAATTCATGTCCGGCTCACATTGAACAGACAATATTGTCGTTTTTCGAATAGTTTTGTGCATTTCATTGTGAGTTAAATTAATTTAGATAAATAATTCAATCGAATTGAATTTTCGTAGTTTCCGTGAGCTGATTTTATTCATTCTCTACAGTGAGCTCACGAAGATCATCTGACTGCTGATTGACATTCCGAATGAGCGTTCATTTCGAAAAATTTAAAAACTCTCGCGACATATGTAACTGTGTGACAGAAGGCTGATGTAATTTTATAGAGTAAAGTTGTTCGGTTGTAAGGTTATTGTTGTTGCTTTTTCACATTGATTATTATGAGCAAGAAGCAGCATACATAAAAACTGTATGTTCTTATTTTTTTTTTAAATCTATTTGACATTTGTTTCCAGTTATCATCAGTCACAGTTGATTTTTTGCTTAAAGTGGAAGTTTGTGTTTTAGCTGATTTCAGTATTTCTGGGAAATTTTCATAAAACTACTTGAAAGAAAGTTTATATTCTACTCTCTACCTTGTGTTTTTGTTATAAAAAAAAGTAGGAGCTAAATCGCAATGTTGCATATCTGCAATATATGGTTTTTGTTAACAAATAAATAAAAAAAAAACTATTTTTTTCAGTTCTTTTCTTAGTTGCGTCTATTTTCAAAATGTCAGCGAAAAACGAGTCATTGCGCTACGAGGGGTTACAACTTTTTGGCCAAAATTAGTCATGGACTTATGGACATTTTGGCTTAAAAACAATTTTTTTTTTCTAAGAAAACGAATCAACCAATTTTCATTTCATTCAACCTGTGACCCGAACCAAATTATTTTCTCTTTTCAAATGACAGCAAAAGGCATAGTGTCTGCAACTGAACATTTTTCTATTTCTACTTTTAAAAATCAATGCAATGCATTAAACTTATTTTTAGCTCGAAGACGGCAGTGAAGTATCTGAATATCAACAAGTGCACGAATAGGTAGGTACTTGACTTAGTTGTTTTTCCTAAAACAAAAAAAAAAAATTCTTCATTTATTGGCCGAATTTATTTTTTGACATTTCTGACGAATTTTCTAATGCCAACATACATGCATTGAAACATTGATAACCTACGATATTTACATACATATTATGTATGTTCATCGTTATATGGAGCTTGGAGTAGCGACTTACATATGACGCAAGGGTAAAATTACTTAACTTTGTTATTGGTGTGACATGTTTGAATAGTAACCTTCGCATAATACACTCATCCGTGTTTCCTTTATTAGGTAGTTAGGTTACCTTACATACATTCTGCAGAAATAGTTTTTCTTCTTCGTGACTTTTAAAGTTATGTATTTGCCTTAGGAAAATGTCTTTCAACACCACGTTGGCTGGCCGCCCTAAAAGCAAAAACCGGATGTGACACTGAGGCACAGGTGATGTAATCTGATCGTACACCAATACTGAAGCACCCTTCATTCCTCATCCCTTAGCAACAAAATGAATTTATATTCCAACAAGGAAAAAAAAATAAAGTAGATAAAATGTGTAAAAAAATAAAGGAGGAAAAGAATAAAAAAAAAAAAACAAAATAAAATACGTGCCAATGTAAGGAGTTGGCTCTTACTCACCACGACAACCAGTGTAGGTATGGTTCGTTGGATCCATCGCATCGCCTAGTTGTCTGGCGTACTCTTCGGCGGCTGGCGTGGTGAGTGACGTCCGCACACAAACATCATATCGTTCTCGAAAAGGTCCTTTTTCACATTTCTGTTGTGGCATACGTAATAAAAGCCACGACATACTACATTATCGATTTCTGCACATGACCAAGAGCAGGGTGAGTTGCGACGGCAAGTTCGTGGATGACTGCAGTAAGGATACTGCTGTCCCATATAATGACATCCTGTTTATGTACTTAAATCACATAGGCACATATGTACATATTGGAGAGCCCTATATAGGTATACACGTCGATGACAAAACTTATTTATGGTGTATAAGACATATGTATACGTTTCCAGTCAACGAATAGATCTGCAAGGTGTCTATTGATACATTTCCCAAACGAGGCGGAGGACAGACGACAGCGCCACTCACAAAAGAGTACGAAAAGGTTTTTTTTTTCTCAAGCTTTATTTATTAACTATTTTTAGGTATTAGTTGGGTTTGTTATCGCGGTACGCTCACATTTGGACAGGCATTTTAAGGCAGTTACGTCTGAACCCATACTTTAATGTTTTAAAGGTGAATGGTGCATACTAAAACACCTCAAGGATTTCTTGATACAATAAGTCCTCTAAGGTTACGTAAAAACCACCAAAGGATCATCGATACCTGATTCATAGCATTATGGATTCCATTTCAAGTGCCATTAACATTCCTTTGAGTCGTTGCAACCATTGTGGATCTTAAAACGTATCCTATTCCGAAAGATCAAGGTCGATGTGAAAACAATTCAAGCAGCACATTAGGGGAGGTGTTCCAATATGGCTTATCCTTGTAATAAAACTCATAAGGAGCACTTTTTGATGATATAAAGTGTCATAATTGACGTACATACGTGATGATTCTCGTATATCCCATGAGATTTGACTCCAAGCCTTACGGTGTTGTAAAAAAAAATTGGGTAAGTGCGAGGAGGGCCTCGTGCAATAGTGTTCCGGACATTTTATATTGTCATTAAATAGAAGGCAATTTATTCATATCCTGCATAGGTACACCTAATACTGGTTTTGATATGAATAATGTAATGTCTTGTACGTAGGTATGTCCTAGTAATACTGAGCTGAGATTCCAGTCCATGTTAACTTACACTTTCAATATAAAACATGGCGTACCAAGCTTTTGGATAAAAATGAATGTAACCGTACTTTGCTTGTTAAATGGTTTAAGTAAAGCAAAATACTGGCATTACTTGACATGCGAAGGAATACAGCATTTAGAGTTTTAAAAACTAAAAAAAAAAAAAAAATATTTTTGAAAAAAAAAATTGTTTTTTAAACTTATTTAGTTTTCAAAAGCAGCATAGAGCTAACATATACGATCCATTCGTGCAAATGACTTAGTTTTTGAAAAATCGAAATCGAATGCAGTAGCAGCAAGAGAAGAGCTTATAGGGAAGTCCATGCACTCTTCTAAAATCTGTAACTCGGAAACTACTTGGCGGATTCAGATGAAACTTAAAACTTGAGCAAATCGTAGTATCAAAATGATCTGCTGTAAAAATTATTTGGATAACATGAAAACTGGGGGAGATACAGAGGGGTAACTAGATGCCCCATTTTTTTAATTTTTCTCAGAAAATATATAAAATACAGGAATTTTCGTATTGTTTTTACAATCTACACTAAATTCTACGTATCTCCAATTTTTTTCATATTTTTACCATTTATGGTCTGGCCGCTAGGGGGGGGGGGACAACATTTTTCAAATGTTTGGCGAGCTTTTTTGTTCAACAAATTTTGCCAGAAAAAAATATTTCTTACATATATGGAGCCGTTGCAAAATTCTCTTTAATTTGATATGCCACATGATAGGGAAAAAAATAATTTTTTTTTGCCCTTCATACAAGGTGCCCAAAAAAGGGCTCCCAAAATGAAATTCATTGCCGCCATCTTGTGCAGGCTTCCACATAATGTATACATAGCGAAAGTTTCAGCTCTCTATGTCTATCGGTTCAAAAGTTACATGGCTGTGACAGACTGACGGACAGACGGAAAGACGGACAGACGGACAGACAGACACCGTATCAAACCCATAAGTGTTCCGTCTTACCTTTTAAGGTCCGGAACACTAAAAATCCAAAATGCAAGCAACAAACTTGTAAGCATGCATAACAACGACGCGACTTGAAGTGAAGCCCAGCACCATAGTGCATCTGCATGCGGTAAAAATTCGCTATTTCGTTTGCGTTTATATGCTTCTAATGGAGTAGGGCCCTGTGCCAAGATTTCTTTCTAGTTGTTGTATGCAGCCTCTGCTCCCTTGGCTCCCCTGCGGCATTCGTATACGAGTATTATATGTATGCAGGCACACACAGGATATGAAATGGCCTCAATTTTAAGCAGGATTTCTTTGACAGCTACTTTGCGTTTTTTTTTTTTCCACATATCGCATGCTGTGGGGTTGATTTAATTTAATGCTCCTTCCTATTTTATTTATTTATTTATATTTATGTGTTTAGTCGTTTTTTTTTTTCGCTGCTGGAACGAAAGCAAATGGTGGATTCTAATAATTGTGCAAGAGCCATTGCATCAGGTACATAGGCCTATTCAAAGGACTCGGTTTTTTTTTTTTTTGTTCCTTTTTGAGTTGGGTGAAAATATACGAGGCATAACCCACAAATGGTGGGTGTAGGCAGGTGGAGAAACGGATAAATATATGCTCACATTTTCAGACACTACGTGAAGCTAAGGTATACGATGCAGGTGGGACTACTATCTGTTCGCTCATAAAATAAATTTTTATTGTGTACATCATGATTATGGAAGAAGAAAGGAATTGTAGTGAACTCGAAGGGAAGGAGGTCAGCTGTGCCTCGACGACAGGAGGCGCTATGCAGATACTATAATAATTCTCAATATGTTTGCAAATCTGGAGTGGTCCACTCCTTATAATGGATCCGCAGTGGACTTGAAATTTATGGCCATTGGTTGTTCGTGTATCTAATCTTATTGGAAATCGAATTTCTCTTTTAATGCGTTCGGAATCTATCGCAGAGGTGGTACATATGTATTATCATAAAAATGTCATCATCCAGCCAATTAAAAGATAATGAAAATGGTCAGAAAATTCAATGAAAAGTGGGTCGCACAGCATTTCAACCAGTGAAGGAGTCAAACTTTGGGAGCCTTATGGCGACATCCCCAATCACATTCATTTTTTTTCTTTCTCGATTTTTTGTCTGAATAAACATGCAATTTTAGAACTGTGCCTGTCGGCAGTCTGGCTGGGGGGGGTGGAAAGGGGCAGCAGCGCACACAATTGCCGGTCGGCAGTCGCAAACTGCACAATTTAACAAACAGTCTACAGAGTGCTTGTAGAGCGAAAAAGGAGACACAAAGTCTTGTGCTCGTTTTTAGTTTCACTCGTACAGTCCTTTGCAACCTTTCAACTTTTCACTTTATTCAAACGGTCGGATGAGGGGACAGACGGCAAGGGTGAAAATAATACTATTTTCCGCACAGAATTTCAGTTGGATTTCAATTGTTGTAGAGCGGGGGGGTAATAATCATAATTTTTCAGAAGATTTGTAAGCCCATTGTGTGTGAGTGTCCTTTTGCTGTCCACTAGCTTTGTTTGTTGCATTTTCATCGGTAGGTGGGCTTTAAAAGTGGAAAATTCTTGCGTGAAAGCAAGTCTCTTTGGACTGTATTGCTCACTTGAAATGTGCGAACTGATAGGCGCTTTTAAAATGTAGTTAATAAAATAATTGTTAAACAAATAAAGTACACGCACTAGTTCTAAAGGTGTTGAAATATAGAAGGACAGAGATAGAAAATGTTGGAGCTCTGAATAAAATTGGTAGAACAAGAACAGTCACCAGTTGAGCAAATAGTAGCACCGTGATGGAGCCCGGAGAACCAACCGAAACCCGATGCTATTTTAACACAAAAATGTAGCCATTTCGAGATAGAATATCTGAATTCAAAAATGTAAAAAGTGAGAGCAATGAATCGTAAGAGACCTCACGCAGCGCATTACAATTGAACTTAAGAATGCTGATGAAGGTTTGAAATTGAAGGTTAAATGATTCGAGATGGACACATTTGACTTAATAATGTATATCTACTAGCGATTAAAGGAATAGCAACGATCTAGGAGAAGAACTGCCTTCCAAGGACGACTGGAAGCATTTCAATGAGCAAGACGAGACTTAAAAAGAGCGATCAAGAAGTTGTTATTATAACCCAAGAACAAAAAACAAGCTGGCATAATATGTACATATTATAGATTTGTGGAGCTCGGCATACAGGATAGTAATGTAATAACTAAACTGAAGGTTTTCAGTTCCACACGAATATCATGTCCGATAATGTTCAGGTCCATAGTAGAACATTAATTCCACAGTGCCCATCTAGTATGCGTGTCATAATAAGAGAGATCTTCACAAAGTAGATTCCCAGAGTCACGTCATATGAGTTGTCTACAGCATGCAAGAAGATATGAGACGCGATTGCGCCCTGTTCAGATGGCATCCGAAAGAAGGCAAAAGCGCTACATCAAAGGCAACCGGGCTTGCTAATAACAATAACAGAAACGTGCCTGGAGGAAAAAGTTTTCCTAGAACCATGGAAGATGCGAATTTTGGCGATATTGCTAAAGAGAAACAAACATATTGGGGAACCATCATTTCATCAAATATGGCTCTGCCAGATACACTTAAAAAGATACAGGTTATATGCAATAGATTGTAAATCAAAGCAGGGGGTCAGTACTGAGACCTCTCTAATTGAACGTCATGGCTTAAATCAAATACTCATGTATCAGCCAGCCGCAAATAAGCAGAGCACAAAAAGGAGGCTGTCTGGATAACCAGTCGAAAAACGGTGATAAAAAGCCCCATTAACAGCTCAGAGACCTGCGAATAAAAACGAACTTATATTCACATTCCTAGCAGTACTCTGCTAATTTCACTTGTCATTCATCAAAGAAAAATAGAACTGTTCGATTAAAATCAGAGAAATGCTTGGTCGTGTGAGTGTCGATTACGTTCAACATCACTGGGAAGTGAATAAAATTTGACAGTTCGAAAGAACAATCGCTTGTTACCGAAAAAATGAGCAAATTGTACAAAATAATAAAATCGTCAATTAAGCAATTGCCTTTCGTTGAGCTGTGGATGGACCTTAAGGGTTGGAATTTATTATAAAAACTTAGATGGAAAGAAGCAATCAAATATCTAGGGGCTTAAACTCCATGTGGAGTACTTAAGCTAAACTGCTACAAAAAGCAGTAGCAAAGAATTAAGTTCAGTCCTATTATACGCTGCTTTCGTCTGGCCAAGGACACTAGAAAACGTGAAGGAAGGTATCTTCGGACGTTCCAAGGGGGATAGAATACTGATTTACTAATATTAAAGGCACGGAACCTAGTTAAATTGAAAATGAGAAGAAGGGATAGAAAACAGTTGGTGTAAGTATTTGTATTCAAAGCTTGTGGTATTACTTACTTACTAACTTAAGTGGCGCTACAGTCCGGGGTGGACCTAGGCCTCAACCAACAAACCATTCCAGCCAGCCCGGTAACGAGCCAACTTCTTCCAATTGCGCATGCCAAGTTGGTTGAGGTTCCCCTCCACTTGTTTGCGCCGTATACCGCGAGGTCGTCCTCTACTGCGCTATTCATCCGCGTCGGACCTAGCCTCTGTATGCGAACTCTTCTGATCAAGTCGATGTCCTTGCACAGGCCGTAAATATTTTTCGCCCCCGTCGGACCAAAGACGGGGCCAAAGATCACTCGAAGAAATTTTCTCTCAAAATAAGGTGGTATTAAGTTTCAATATTTATGCTGAACGAAAGATTAAGTCAAGAAAAACGCAAACAAAAGTTATATGCTTTTGAAACTTATGTATGTATGTATATGCGGGGACCCTATATTACTTTTTAAAACATGTGAAAGAGTTTGCGTACTAACAGAATGAACGAAACTGGGAGAGAAAACGAAATCGGTTTCGTTAATTTTTTAATGGTTATAATGGAATTGGCAGATGATCGGATTGGCGGATGGTCGCCATTCCTTCAGCTCTTCCCTAGAAGGCGTTCGTCCTTCTCTACAGCTCTGCGTCATGCAATCTTTCAGGTTGTAAATACTTGGGGCATCTTGTTCTATTTTTAAAAGAAAGAGGAAAACGTTGGACGATGTATTCTCTCAAGGATCTGTGGTCAGCAAGAACACAGCAGGTCCAGTTAGCTAAAAGCATCTGTTATGTGTGTTTGTCCCTCAGCCAAAATGATTTTTGAACAGAATCTGTTTCGGTTTGTCAGGGCAAGACACTCGAATATGCCCTATTATTAACATTAATTTACTTAAGGCTAATTTTACAATTTTCGATTTTTTTAAATTTTTTTTCGAATTAGATTTTCTCGAAAACGCCTCTTACGATTTCGACTATAATTTTTTGTCTTAGCTCAACGAAAATTATCCCACACAGCTGACCAACTTTTTAGCAACACCCTGTCAAACATGTCAAAATTATATTGCACAATAATTCAGACATCACCACTGCATGATCATTTTTAGTGTTCCGGACCTTAAAAGGTAAGACGGAACACTTATGGGTTTGATACGGTGTCTGTCTGTCCGTCTGTCCGTCTGTCCGTCTGTCCGTCTGTCCGTCTGTCCGTCTGTCCGTCTGTCCGTCAGTCTGTCACAGCCCTGTAACTTTTGAACCGATAGACATAGAGAGCTGAAACTTTCGCTATGTATACATTATGTGGAAGCCTGCACAAAATGGCGGCAATGAATTTCATTTTGGGAGCCCTTTTTTGGGCACCTTGTATGAAGGGCAAAAAAAAATTATTTTGTTCCCCATCATGTGGCATATCAAATTAAAGGAAATTTTGCAAGGGCTCCATATATGAAAGAAATATTTTTTTCTGGCAAAATTTGTTGAACAAAAAAGCTCGCCAAACATTTGAAAAATGTTGTCCCCCCCCCCCTAGCGGCCAGACCATAAATGGTAAAAATATGAAAAAAATTGGAGATACGTAGAATTTAGTGTAGATTGTAAAAACAATACGAAAATTCCTGTATTTTATATATTTTCTGAGAAAAATTAAAAAAATGGGGCATCTAGTTACCCCTCTGTATCTCCCCCAGTTTTCATGTTATCCAAATAATTTTTACAGCAGATCATTCTGATACTACGGTTTGCTCAAGTTTTAAGTTTCATCTAAATCCGCTAAGTAGTTCCCGAGTTACAGATTTTAGAAGAGCGCATGGACTTCCCTATAAGCTCTTCTCTTGCTGCTACTGCATTCGATTTCGATTTTTCAAAAACTAAGTCATTTGCACAAATGGACCGTATATGTTAGCTCTATGCTGCTTTTGGAAACTAAATAAGTTTAAAAAACAAATTTTTTTTTTAATTTTGTTTTTTTTTTTCAAAAATATTTTTTTTTTTTAATTTTTAAAACTCTAAATGCTGTATTCCTTCGCATGTCAAGTATTGCCAGTGTTTTGCTTTACTTAAACCATTTAACAAGCAAAGTACCGTTACATTCATTTTTATCCGAAAGCTTGGTACGCCATGTTTTATATTGAAGGTGTAAGTTAAAATGGTCTGGAATCTCAGCTCAGTATTACTAGGACATACCTACGTAGATATGAATAAATTGCCTTCTATTTAATGACAATATAAAATGTCCGGAACACTATTGCACGAGGCCCTCCTCGCACTTACCCAATTTTTTTTTTTTTTTTTTACATGCTTCGTCTGTTCTTCACACCTTTCATATTGTAAAAACCCGAAAACACTTTAAAAGTTAATCAATTTACAAAACATATTTCAATTTTTAGCAAATGGCAATTGTTTATATATTTTTCCAGATAACCGATCGTCGCGAGCTATCAGTTTACGTCCTGAGCGAAGCCTGAGCCGTGGCTTTCCATCACTGGAACTCGATACAGTGCTCGAAGAACGCAGTGATGTCGAACAAACTCAAACGGAAATCTTCAATTCGGATTCGCCATTGGATTCAAATTCACAGCACAATTCATGTTCCAGCTAGCAGCTACTTAACCCAATTACTGCCACTAATAGTAGATCTAGTAGTAGTAGGGCAATCAATAATTCTGTAGAGAAATTTAAATTTAAAACCGTTGACGTCCATTATTTGAAGGAGACGAAACAGCGAACGTCACGATCTGACTCGATATTGTGTCGTTCACCGTTGTGGACGACCCTGACCCATGCTCAGACAATCAGTGAGTTTTCCGACGATTGTTCATAACAAAAAGTGCGAACAAGTTGATAGAGAAAATTGTGTAAATGTCCATTTTCTTGTACAATAAATTTAATAAAAGTGCGTGCTAGATTTAAAATGTAATTGTGTTTGTATTTAACTTTTAAGATAGTTAACTTAAAAGTAAGGTAAGTAAGTCCTGAAAAAATAGGGTTATTTGACTTTCCAGGCTCTGCGCTTTTTCGTCATTACTACAACTTCAAACGTTGAAAGCCAACGTACACTAGAACCTCCTCTGTTCATAGTCTTTGCACTAAGATTGGTAGATTATCATATTTCAAAGAGTGGAGGTAAAATTCTTTCAGCGAGAAATAGAAATAGTAAACGATCGAGTTGAATACTAGATGCGGTCGCGTACTCTCCTAAAACAGCGAACTTTTACGAAATTTTAGCAATTTCTACAAAAAGTTGTTCGCGTACCGAGAATTTTCGTAGTTTTTCACAGAAGAGAGCGCTCACGAGAGAGCAAGAAATTTCTGTGGGCTGGTTTATGAAAACTGTCAAAGCTGTCAAACCAGTGTATTTTCAATTTTTTCTTGTTCAACCAGTTCGTTTACTTTTTCGTAATTTTAGCACTCTCTGAGAGAATTTCACCCCCACTCTTCCAAATTTGGTAATCTACGAATTTTAGTACAAAAAGTACGCGAACGGACCTAAGGTATTGCCAACCTGTTCAAAAAAAAAGTCAAACAGCTGACTTTGCGGGTTAAATTTATTTAAGTTCATTTTGCGGTATCATTCGAAAGTGAACCTTTTTCCTTCGAGTCTCCAAATACACAAAAATCTTTCGAATGAACAGAGCCATTCTAAAGAATTGACTATTCATTCGAATCTCAAAATAAGCATGACTGTTTCTACAAAAAGTTTTCTGCTTCCAGGTTCTCAAACACTGAAATAAGTAAATCTCTCGAGCGTAGCGTTTCGCCCTGATGTAGTAGTTGGGCTTTTTAGTCAACGACCTACCACATCTAGTCTAGACGCACTGTTTATCCGACGGATACCGTCAATTAAAAAAAGAAAATTCAGCTAACAATTTGATTTTCTTAAATAGCCCTGATGTGGTGGTTGGGCTCATCAGTAGACGACCTACCACATCTTATCCTTCAGACACAATAACGATTAAGGACAGTCGATTTAAATTTTATGTCCGATAGATAGAACTTATCGTAAAAAACCGAGAACTACATATATACACATGCATATGTACGTTCATATATAAAAAAAAATCATAAAATATAGGAAAAAAGTGTTCTTATCCGCAGTTTGCAGGGACGACGCACGAAAAGGTATACAAAAATCCTCCACCTCCAAATAAGATATCCTATCCATGCCCTTATCCCCCTGCACTACCGACACCGAATCCTCGGTAACCCTCGACCGTCCCAAGGCTATCACACACACCGCAATAGCGATCTATCATAAGAACCCGTGTATTCAAATTTGTGCATGCACACCGGACTCGATATATATCGGCGATTGTTCCGATAGACAGACGGCAATTAAACGTATGTATCACTGGATATTTGGAAAAATATCCAATATTAAATGATTCTAATAATAATGAGTATACCGCGATCGCAATCGCTATGGCGGCGGTGTGTAACAGCCTTTAAGGACGACCGATTAAAAAAAAACTTTTGCTCTATGAAGCCCTGAACTTCTACATAATTCGAGCGAAACTTCCCCTTCCCGTTTTCGACTGTCCATCACATTAAACATTTATTTAATCTTGCTTTCGATATGGAGTAGTTACTCTTAAAACGGTTCTCATTCAATTTCAAAAAAAGACACACTCTAAAACTCTATGGAATTAATTTGAACAAAGTAAGAGCTCTCCTAAGCGAATGCAGGTTGTTTTTTTTCGAGAAGGTCATAGGTCCAACATACCACAAAATAGCCCAACGGTGTACACTTTAAATAAGTTCACGAAATTTACTCAATTTTCGATACCTTGTATCCGTTTTTCTACAAAAAAGGAACTTCTCAGTTACGAAACAAAGATAAATACTTTTGAATATGTTTATTTCCCACGACAAATTTTAACAAAATTATGGTATCAATGCACGATTTTAAGCAAAGAGAGCTCTATTGAAAAATTAGCCGTGCAATCAGTTTTCCTTGAACCAAATTTTAATTGAAAAATCTTACAAATTTAAAGGTGTCACTTCCCCTCTTTCGAATAATACCAGGATCGAATTTTCCTAAAAACGAAAAGTGCACGACTGAGTTGCACAAACTTCCACATATAACCAACGCAACGATCTATATTAATATATTATCAAGTTTTTTGAGTAAGACTTTGTCAAGTTGGCTATAAATAAAGTACCGTTGTTACCAACACTAGCCAAAAACGTGGTCTGCGATCTCATAGGTCTTCACAAAATTAGTTTGAATATGAATTTTACACGAAATCACCGGAGTAGTTTTCGAGAGAAACTACATTTTGATAAGCAATTGTAGCATTTCTAAAATTTAAGATCAAAAACGTGCTACGCCATTTTATAAGACTTTACCAAACTAGTTCAAATTTGAGATTCAAAGAAAATCAAGTACCGTTACAGACACTGTTGGCCCAACTTTTTTTAACCCATTTTATAGCATTTGTGTTTTGTAATCTAATTAAAGAACTTTAATGAAATTGTTTTATCCCTTTTCAAGAAAATCTTCGTCTTTTACCCAAATTGGCCATAACTACCGTTACAACAACTTTTAGCCGAAATATGGTACATCATCTTATTGCACGTGTCTGTACTATACTAGTCTCAGTGTGGAATTTGAACGAAATCATTTAAGCCATTTTCGCGTAAATCGGCTTTTTGGTAAAATTTTTGCAAGTAAAGTAACAATTTTGGTTAGAAATTTTACAAGTCATCTAATTGCGATTTCCCTGACTAGAACGGATATGAGACTTAAACAAAGTTGTAGGAACCGTTTTCCAGAAATACGAAAAGCACCATTAATATTAGGACTAACACAAAAATTTCAATTTTTCCTCGAGGGATTACCCAACAGACCAGATACCAAGTTTGATCAAAATCCGTTCACGCGTTTAGGCTGTAGCCCCGCGGACAGACAGACAGAATTTCCAGACTCCCATTTTTCGATTTCTTTTTAAAGGCAATGTCAGAAAACCTCGGCATCGACATTTTTTACGAATCCAAAACTTGCCCTATACATAACTACATATGTATCGGTGCGAGTAAAAATTAACGTATTAGAAAACCTTTTTTATAAATTATACAAATTACCAGACCGATTTTTTTGTACAAAACTACAACAACTAAGTTTAGTCCCGTCCTGGAAGAAAATTTTTAATTTTATTTAAACTCTAGGTGCCTGAACGAATTGTTCTGACAAACACTGTACACGGGTCTAATGAGTTAAGCATTATTCTATATTCCTTAACGTTCTTCACCAGAGTGTTTTTGAGGACGTACTTTTGTGGTCTTAGAAATCCCCGCACTAAAAATTTTGACCGCAAAACTCTTTCATTTCATTAAGCGATCTTAATCTAAAATCTAACGACTATTTTCGGCTTATACATATATAATATATAAATGTAAAGAATATAGGGAAATAAATGTAAATAAATATAATATAAAAATATATAAAACAACTCCACTACAGTTCGTAGGGAGGGCGATCTCCTGAAAAGACAAAGAAGAAATATCCCACCACCAAAGTCCTAGTCCCCCTACACTACCGACACCGAAAGGCAAGCTGATGAGCTTCGACCGTCTAAAGGGCGGTCGACTAAATTTAAAAGCACTTGGTTCTCTCTTACGAAGGCTTGCACTTTTATAAATGTTTGTCGAGCGATACCACCCTATCCTCATGAGTATATAAAAAATAAAAAAAATATATAAAACAACTCCACTACAGTTCGTAGGGAGGGCGATCTCCTGAAAAGAAAAAAAAGAAAGAAAAATACCACCACCAATTCAGATACCTATTCTAAGGCCCTAATGTCCCCCACACTACCGACACCGAACCTCGACCGTCTTAAGGCTTCCACACACCGCCGTGATAGCGATCTATAGCAACACGTTACGCGTGTATTGAAGTTTGTGCATGCACACCGAGTTCGAAATAAAACTATATCGGCGATATATATTGCGATTGTTGCGATTAAACCTATCCATCGTTGTATTCAGCAGTCGATCATTTTATCGCGCAATGGTGAATATGGAAAAGATAATTTCTTGTGCGATAAACTATTCAGTATTATATGATTTTGTTAATAATGAGTATCCCGCAATCGCTATCGCAGCGTTGTGTGAAAGCCTTTAAAGACAGCCGATTTAAAAAACACTTTCTTTTGTACTATGAAGCCTGATGGCTTTTGTGTATGTTTGTCGAGCGATTCTACCCTAATCTCATGAATATATAAAATAGAAAAAAATATATACAACAACTCCACTACAGTTCGTAGGGAGGGTGATCTCCTGAAATGAAAAAGAAAAAAAAATCCCACCACCAAAAGTCCTAATCCCCCCACACTACCGAAACCGTAACCGAGTACAATTAGATTAATCTTGACCGTCTTAAGGACGGCCATTTAATTAAAAAAAACACACACACACACTTTTGTTCTTTAGACGCCGATCGATACTCCCCTATGCCCCTTAATAAATAAAAAAAATATATAAAACAACTCCTCTACAGTTCGTAGGGAGGGCGATCTCCTGAAAAGACAAAGAAGAAATATCCCACCACCAAATGGTATATATGTAGATGGATATCCCCACTTCTATTCATATGTATAACCGAAAAAAAATTAATTCTCTTCGTAACGTATCGTAAAATCTTACCGGCGACGTGAAGTGAGGATCCAAAAACACAGTAAAATATAAAACACAAGACTCACATAGATTTTTTATGCTGCTTTCTTACTGCTTACACTGCTACAACTCCAGTCCTTTGCTGTCCTTTGTCATCCTCATTAGATGTTCGTTGTTCTTAAGATGCCTCCTCTTGAAGTCCACATCCAGATCCAGTTTCAGGTCACAGCTTCTTTCCGCACACTCACACACACTCACGCACTAAATTATTCGACCACCGCGACGTCGTAGTCGAAAAATAAAACATAAAGCAAGAAATTCTTTCGAAAAAAAATTAATTCTATTTTACGCATAAAGTTAACTGATTGCATGTACATTATGTACAATAGCACTCGCGAAAAAAAAGAAAAAAAATTCACTCACTAAACCGATCTGGACCACCCGAAGGTCCATGCACGACCGCACTCCACGAAACTGCACTCACGACTGAGTAGCCGTCCACTAAACCGATCTGGACCGCACTCCACGAAACTACACTCACGACTGAGTAGCCAGCCACTCAACCGATCTGGACCGCACTCCAGGAAACTACACTCACGACTGAGTAGCCGGCCACTCAACCGATCTGGACCACTCGAAGGTCCATGCACGACCGCACTCCGCGAAACTACACTCACGACTGAGTCCGAGTGGCCGGCCACTAAACCGATCTGCACCCTACGAGAGTGCACCATCGACTGAACCCGATCTGTCGACCCCACGACCGATCTGCACCCCACGATGGTGCACCACTGACTGAACCTTATCAGCCGACCGATGAGGACCCCATGTATGGACAAACGTGTTTGTGTGTATGTTCTTGTGTGAATTTTTATTTTTTTCTATTTTTTCAAATTTTTAATATTTTTTAATCCCGATCGAATTAATTTGTTTTTTTTTTTCTACTGGGACCTGGGGCGGTCAGTAATTGGGGTGAACATATTGGGATTCATTAGGACGACTATTAAAGGCGAAGGGATGACAAACTATGATACAACTGTTTAAGATGATTTGTGCCAGGAAGGATCACTTTACTTTCTGTTTTATTATACAATTGACTCCCTAAAAGGCGAATTTTCACGGGAGTTCACAATTACTCGTTGTTCGATATTGAGTTAAAGGGATTTTTGGAAAAATTCGAGTTATCGCAAATGGCGTGGGAGGTTAATCAATTGAGTCTGTACTCTGTGCACAACTTCAACAAACTTGAGAAAACTCTTTTCCTTTTGTGTTTGGGTCTAGTACGAGAAGAATCAAATGTAGTTTGAGCCAATGGTTTGTCAATTTTGTTGAAGAAGAGCACACTAGGGTGGGTCTCTAGTGTATGGGAAAAAATAAAACCTATTTGATCATATTCTAATAGTGATATTATGTTGTCTTATTTGTTAAATTAATTCATATTCTTCTGGATATGATGGTCTGGAGCTGGAATCTCTGGTCCAAACTACTAATTATCTGTTCCTCTAGGACAAACAACCACTACCTTTCAGGCAAAGGTCCACGCTATGTGGTCCGAGCTCTGTGCCAGAGATAGCATTAGAAGAAACCTCCGTAGATCTCATATCAACATACTTTCAATGTCTCCTTTAGTGGCAATGCAATAGCTTCCTTACTCTTCACTCGTTTAGTCATGCAGACAGACAAACAGAATCGGCAGACACTCTATAACTAGCTTCTCTATCAACGTACTTTCAGAACTGTTTAATATCTCGAGTTCCAATTTTTACACGAATTCAAAACATGTTTTATATCGAAAGTGTAAGTTAAAATGGACTGGTATCTCAGCCCAGTATTACTAGGACATACCTACGTACGTTTGATTTTACGACTTGATAGAGTTGATTAGACATTACATTGTTCATATCAAAACCAGTGTTAGGTGTACCTATGCAGGATATAAAATGTCCGGAACACTATTGCACGAGGCCCTCCTCGCACTTGCTCAATTTTTTATTTAAAGAATTATCAGTATTCTAGAAAGCAAGTAAAAAAAAAATATTTTTGCTAACAAATTAAATCTTTTTCTATAAGTTATTCAAAATCCGCAAATACTTCTACGAACTAATGCACGTTCCGAACATAGGTGCGTCTTCTATACTTTTTTTTAATTTTTTTTTTTTCCGCAGCTGACTTGAGCTTGCTGGGCATCATCCAAATAAGCTACTGGAAAGGATTAAAAATACTGTGTTTAATACTTTAATACGTACACATGTTCCTGGCATTGAATACACAGATTTGCGAATCCTACATGCATCACTTGTAAGCCTATGTAAGGACGACCAGCATGGCATATTGAGAATTTGGTTGGCAACAAAGTCGTGGGTCCCTTAAAGAAGATTACACATCTGTTAGTGCAACCAAACTTCAAGTAAGAACTCCTTGTAACCAGGAAAGAAATACTCTAAATGTTAAGAATTCAGGACCTACCCCTCTCAACGGATATCCCTCCTTTCACAGGTAGTGAGATAGAGGAGACAAAAGTATAAAAAACTATCGGGAAAGGTCCGAAGACATCCTATTTTATAGTTAGAGACAGTGTTGCCACAATGATACCAAAGTATCAAAGGTGATACTTTTTAATCTTGATTTGCACGTGATACTTCGGCTTCTGTAAAACGCCTATTTTGATACTTTTTCATTTCAACAACAAATTACTGTTATATGCCAGGCAATACTTCAATATTCACTGAACTGTGAATCAAATAGGTGAAGTGCAACTCAAACCCGACGTATTCTACGATACGGGGTGATTATTTCGTAATGTTTTGATATTTTATTTAAATATTCTTGTAGTTGACTTGGCCCCGGATATTTTTGTAAAAGATTTGAGAATATTCATGTTATTTTAAGCATGTCTTCATGTTTTTAATACTAAGAAAATAATAATAATGGCAGTTTTACTCATAGTTCCTACTATGATACCTTTTGATACTTTTCTTCTGTCTGCGGAGATACTTTTTTCTAAAGTTTTGTGGCAACACTGGTTAGAGATTGACACATTATTTCGTCGATCGAATGTTATTCCAATGCAGCTAAGGGTGGTGTTTTCTTAAATTCAAGTTCAATTTCTCATTCTAATGAGCGGCTAGGCTGCTGTTAATCAAGGTCATCAAAAAAACTATCTTTACATTAAATATTTCTGAGTACAATACACTCATTCAAACCGTTCTCAACAATGAATCTTTAAAAACGTCAAATATACACTATATTTCGCTTAAATTGGTTCTACTCTTCATTTTAAAGTCGCAGTCACTACCTTTTATATCCCCTATTTCGCATTTTATTTTTTCTGACTTGAATATATTTTATTCAGCCCTTATTCTAATTTTCCTCATTTGAATGTACCCCCTCACACATATGTACATGTTATCCTCTTTTATTATCCTTTTTCCAGTTCAAATTAATAGAGAAAAAAAATGAGACAAGGGTGTGTTTACTTGTGCGTCTGTCCGTCCATACCGCCTGACAGTGGTGTTCACTCAATTTATTGACGCACTAACTTCACCGTGAAACGATATGGGTGTGTGTTGCCATGGCATTAACATCACGATTTTGTTTAATTTTTTGCCTTTAAATGTTACGCCTAAGCCTGGTAAACAACTACATACTGAAGAATAGCAGATTAGTGGATTGGTTCAGAGTTAATTGCGCCCCATTAATTCCCAGTCCAATTAATTTGTTAACTTTTTTTTTTTTGAAATGTAGAATACCTCTGAGATTGTTTCAATCTGTGATTGAGCTACTCCTGTGGGAAAGATTGCTGTTGGTAAGGACTTGGCAGGAGCAAGCAAGCAATTAAGGTTGAGTTTTTTTTTTTTAGCCATAGGTTAGTTACCTGTACATGGCTGATGTATTTTAATATTCTCTTTGGGTTTGCTATAGATTTCTATTTAATTCTTGAAATGTATAAAAATTGGTACTAGTTTAAGTGAGGTCAGGTATAAAGCCACAATCAGGTGAGGCAATTGTGACTATTTTTTAGTTTTGGGTGAATTTGGGTTGCTGAGAGTGTGGAATATCAAAATAGTCAATAAGTTTGCTGTATAGTACGTAAAATAGCATAAAACCGTTGTCAATTACAATAGTAATTGGTTCTTTAAATTCACTGTTGGATATCAATGGTGGCAATAAAATCTCGAAATTGGTCCATTTATGCATCAAAAGTCGTCATTGGTGTTATTCGCCTCTTATGTAGATGTAAGATCAATTTAACATTCACATCTGTTGGTGCCAGCCCACAAGGATAGGTAAGGCCGACGAAAATGCTAAAAGGGGCTCTACTTTGAACATCCTTCCAGATAAATGTGATTTGGGTATGCCCTTGACCTCACCATCCATATTTTTACTTCATTTGTGTCGGAAGGTGGATGTTTTTCAAAGACGAAACTGAGTCCGTACTCAGTAAAAGTGTGGAATTTCAACCCAATAAACCCACCTCCCCATCCTTGCAGTATTGACGGTAAGCATTTCATCGCGAGGGAGGACTGCGTCAGGGCTCCATGCTTCGTATTGATCCAAAGGTCTATATTGGGAATAAATCTCTGCGTCGATTTAATTTTGTCAGAAGAGGTCCATGTATCTTGAAGTTATTTCTGGTTTGCTGTTCGTGATACTTCACTATCACTTCAAACTCGTTGCTATTGGTATTGTTGTCCTGCGTGTATAATATTTCCATTCTATAGATTTAGGAACTACAACGTGATAGCTTACGGTCTCCATAACTCATCTGCTGCTTACAAGTACTACCTCCACGTATCCCAATCCCAATCATCATGCTTCAACTCTTAAAGAAGTATGGCCACTATTTTTGAGAACCATGGGATTCGAAGCTTGACAACGACATCGTATATAAGATTTCACAATAGTGGACCTAGTGTAGAGTTCTGAGGGACACTGCCTTTGATATTATACTGCTTTATTCCGTCGTCGGTATCGTAGTATATTCCTAAAATAGTCCGTCATTATCTTTCCAGTGCGTTGGACTACTGCGCAAGGGGTTCCAAGTTCGAATCCAAGAATATACCATTAAAGTTTTTTTTTTACCCTGCCTCTTGCGAGCGTTTGACAAACATCCAACAATATTTACTGTCATGAGAATGCTTCTTAAAAACCCTTTGCCTTTCTGATACGGCATAAAACTATAGGTCCCTTCTTTACGGGCCTATAGGCACAACAATAGGACGACAAAAGTGGCAGTGGATTGGTCATACTCTTCGAAAGGGTGACAGATCTATATCTAACCAAGCGATATAATGGAACGCGCTTACCCAGGATGGCAGGATATGCGGCGGGGTGGGGAGAGCTGAGGCACATTTCCAGAAATCGTACACGATGGCGCGTAGGCGTTGTAGAGGCCCTAGGACCCACAAGGGGATACAGGACATAAAGAAAAAAAAATTATGACTACACGAACAGTTGCTCCCTGGCCCTCTATGAGCTGCTTATGGCCTAGTATTTATTTATTTATTTTATGTTTCGAGGTAGTCCGGTACTCTCTTGGCGGTAAGTGCTCAAAGAGTTTTGTCTCCAGTTTGCGGTGGTAAAGGCATTCTTAACATCCTGCGTGATGATTTCACAGTACTTTTTAATTCCGAACTTTCACCGTCTTGTATGTTTTTATAATTTTGTCGATGGCGATCTGGGAGGCTTCATCGGTCGCACTATCCAATCTGTTACCTATTATAAGCTCCAGCATTTTAACCAGCTTGAAGAGAGGCCTCTAATGTAAGGAATCCTGCCGTGGTTTATTACCTTTTGGTAAGGATACACGTTTCACGCAGCATTCTGATGGGTGTTCTTACAGCCTATTCACGCCAGCCACTTAGGTCTTGCCGCGTGTGATTTTCAAAGGAGTTTTAGAAGAGAAGAAGAGGAGGAGAGTTCTCCATCTTCTCTGTACATTTTCTGGGCTAACCGCTAAATGAAGACTCCACCTGAACTGTTCTTCTTTGATGGCCTCAATAACCTGCTGAAAATACCTTGGCCCTCGTGCCCTATGTTTATTTTTGGTAAGGACAGCTTTACTAACCCAACCTAAAATTTTAAACTTATCTCTAAACTCGCAACAACAGCATAATAAGGATGTTCATTTTCGCTCGCAGTTGAAGAAGTAAGACCGGACTACGAATTTGGTTAATTTTTTTTTTTCTTACAGAACACCCTCCATAAACTACTGTATAAATAGAATACTATTTCAAAATTAGCTAAAATGCTCTCTGTGTACATATTTTTGGGCAATAAAAACAATATCCGCTTGTCATTGAAGTGCCAAGGATGTGGTTATGATTCATTGTGAATTTTTTGTTTTGGTACTTCGCTATGTAAATCTGCATGCCAAAAGTAATAAATTACATATGTATACTCGCCTTAAAGCACTTGCATTTTTAGCCCCCATTAAGTAGACTTTATTGTATAAAATAAGTATGACTAATCGTTGAGAAATTGTGCTCCTTAAATGACTAAGGCAATCCCTTCAGGGCTTGTTATTGTTTTAACTAATAGCTCGTATTGTATTAATTACAACCTCTTTTGATTCCAATAAAAGTATATTACCAATGATATTTCTCTCTCAATGATTGGTGTTGTACAATATGGATAGCCTTAAGCAGGGATGATTGCCCCAACCACAGTCCATATGTTTTGTACATAGGATTCCTTTGCCTTCGAATGAGTAGATACATTTTGTTTGTATTCAGTGGGTGGTCCGCAGTTGTTTTTATCAAAATTTCGCTTCGAAAGCAGACACAAAATTCCTTAATTGATGATAAGAAGAGTTGAAGAGGCATTGTTTTCTGACGCCGGCAACGAAAAACAGCCCTGACAGAGATAAATTGATTTTCATGAAATTGCTTCAAATTTAGCACTAGCTTTCATAATGGGATCCAACTGCTTTAAACTTTAGCTCTGCCTCAAAATCGATCTGTTTCTGCAGAATAAAGAAATGTGTATGTATATGTGGTGCGTGTCAGAGCAATGTCATCTCTCATCAAAGAGGAACACCTGTCTGCATAATAATAACAGGACCACAACACCACCATCATCACCACAAACATTTTAGGTTATTATGTTATTTTGAAATTACCAACACACAGAGGGGTTGAGAGTTTCCTGCATTTATTTGGTTTCATCATATCCATTACTCAATCGACATTATGTCATCATCATGATTTTTCGCAACCGGCATTCGGTGAACTTTTCTTATATCAGGATATCACAAAAGTTAGGGGTAAAAGTCCTCTGGCAACATACCGCATGGGAAAAGATTTTTCCACACTTTCCAAAGAGCTTTTGCGGTACTGCTGCAGTGAAATTATTTTTCCATCGACTTTCTGGAAACCATCTGCAATTGTATGGCAAGGACTAAATTTGGAACAGTGTACAATGCGCATATTCTTCTTCTTGGAACGCACAGAATGAAAATTGTTTGTTCTCACACCAGACTGCTAACATTCTGTCCTGGTAATATTGGCGGCGGAAGTGATGGGGGCATAAATCCCCTTTATCCGCGTTAAAGCCATTTCGAAAGGTTATTGTTGTTGTTTTCGCTTTTTATTCTCATTCCTTTATAACACTATCGTATTAAGGAATCATTTTTTAAGCAGTATTCACCGAGCTCACTCTTGTGGATAGGTACTTGCAACGTGTGTAATGAAATTGGATGTTTAATGAATCGACCTTTAAGATGTAATATTTGGGTGGGGATCTGCTCGGAATATGGATACATTAAAGAGTGCGATATATTAAATTTTCATTGTTTTAGGATTTATTCACAAGGTCTCTTGTATTGAAGATCCTTTTGTAGCCGAAGCCTTTCTAAACACAAAAAGATATGCACATGTACCTATATCTTGCAGATTAATAGTTAATGAATAGTCAAGAGCTAACTTAAGTGGGCGACAATTGGAATAAATCTCTTTACTACACCCGTTTAACCATTTTGAAACATAAAAGCATCAACTCAACTGATTTTAAGACACTTAGAGAGAGTACTGATGATACTAAGGAGCTCTTCTGAACTCCTTGCATTCTTTCTTTAAATTATTGCATCCCACTAGCGGCATAGCTAACTTCACTAATTTCTTCCAGCTTGATTCCTCCTTAACTGTCGTAGTATTAGCTGAAGCCTTCCCAATAATGCTGTGAACATGTAGTTCCCGAGGTGCGTCCAGACCGGCGAAACATTTCGGAAGCATTGTTTAAGAAATGTCTCTGAACGTTTTCCATTTGTTTCGGAAACATTTCAGTGAGGACGCTTTCTGAAACGGTAAAGTACGTCCTTTCTTTCTGTAACTGATTTACACTAATTTTCTGCGCGAAAAGCTTAAGAAAAAAAATATTTTCCCACTCCGAATGGAAAATGAGACACGTTTGACAAATGCACTTAAGGTCTTGCTCAATCGTTTAGCTACTCTAAACTAGTTGGCAAATGCAAGAGTTCTTTGAATGGTCGCAAGTTTCAATCCATTGACTCATTTTTAGGTACCACGTCAACTGGTATCACGGAAATGAGATAGCAGGAATCCTAGTAATTTGCTTTAATACTGTTATCCCATTTTTTTTTTTGTATTGGACAAGTTTCATCATGCAGTTCTTTGTCCTCGGACGGACTTAAAACCGATCATTGTATCCAGCATTCAATACTCAAATTTAAGCTGGAATAAAAATAAATAAATAAATATTAGCCCGTAAGCAGCCCATAGAGGGCCAAGGACTAGCTTCTCACAACTGTACATGTTGTGCGTGGTATACATTTCTGCATGTACAGAAGGGACCTACAGTTTTATGCCGTATCCGAAGGGCAGAGGGGTTTTGAGAAGCTTTCTCATGACAATTATACTCTTGAATGTTTGTCAGACACTCGGAAGAGGTGAGGCCGTGAAAAAAACTTTTGATGGTATTTTTCTGGATTCGAACTTGGAACCCCTTGCGCAGTAGTCCAACGCACTAACCACAGAGCCACGGCACCCACTTAAGCTGGAATACTCCATGTTTTAGCAAGAGGACCCCAGCCCTTGTACATTGAAGAAAATATTATGAATGGCCTTCAAGTTAAAAGCTTGAAAATCTTATCAAGAAAGAAAAACAAAACAAGGAAATTTGACTTAAGCGTAGTGTGCCGCTGATTATGCTTAGTTTTGAAAAAAAGGAGATAAGAACATTATTTTCATACTAAACAAATCGAGCTCTTACATAAGACCACATAATTTATTCCGCGTTAGAATTAACCGTGACCAAATCTTTAAAAAAATCAAAGCCGCTAAATATGAAACGAACTGAACAGATCCTTAAAAAGTTGCCAAAAAAGCGCTGATTAAACTTTTGCTCTGTGGTTAGTGGACTACAGCACAAGGCGTTCCAAGTCCAGAAGAATACCATCAAACGTTTTTTTCATGGCCCAACCTCTTCCGAGTGTCTGACAAACTTTCAAGAGTGAGAAAGCTTTTCAAAAAACCTCTCTGCCCTTCGGATACGGTATAAAACTGTAGATCACTCTTGTATGTTCAGAAATGTATACCACTCACAACGTGTACAGCTGTGAGAAGCTAGACCTTGGCCCTCTATGGGCTGTTTACGGTCTAATATTTATTTATTTATTTTTATTATAAATGCACCGAAAAACAAATGATACCTGACCATCGATTCGCCTTTAGAACCAATATATGAACCCCTGGGGAAGAAAAGATTGGTTATAGTGCCTTTTTCGAAGAGTCTACAAATTATGGCATAAAGGACTAAAGCTTAGGACAGCTTCTGTTTAGGACAGTTACTGTTTTGGATAATTAAGCGTAATTTTGGAATCGTACCTTGCTAACCGACTTTTGTGTATGAAACAATTACCTGAATACTCTGCATTAAACGCAATTGCTTACAGACAGTGTTCGGACTTTACTGCAATTGCAGTAGATCTACTGCGATTTTGAAAAATATTTAAAATCTGCTGCGCCACTGCGCTTGACTGGAAATCTACTGCGATTTTTGAATGTGAAAACGGTTGAAAATTTGATGTTTTCTAGATGAAAAACGTAACACAATCTAGAAAAAACGTAAATTTATTGATGGAAAATTTCTTTTAAGAACTGAATTTAACTGAAAATTAATCAGTTACTAAAAATTTTATAAAAAAATTATTTCGTGCAAAGATTTGTGATTAAATTTACTTTAAACTGTGCAATTTAAGTTTGTTTTAACCTTATTTTATCGTAAAAAATATATGTGTACAAATCTAAACCCCATTATTGTTGTATTTTTTGCAACAAAAACAAATCTGCTGCGGAAAATACGAATCCGCTGCACTTTCTGTAAGAATCTACTGCTAAATTTTATTATTGAAGTCCGAACCCTGCTTACAGAGTACAGGAGGGGAATGTTTTTGGTCCAGTTTTGGTCTTACCTTATACTCGAGATACACCTCAAAAAGAAAATACTGTCAACAAAGCACTATAATAGCTCAGACGTACTAAATAAGACAGTCAACTTCGGGTCGTTTTATAATTTCGGTCCTCAAAGCTGAAAATCATTCAAAAATGTATTTGTATTTTGACGTTTCAGCAAAACTGACAGGAGTGACTGACAGCACTGCACTGGATTGACTGTCAGATCGACACCGCTATCATTAAATCCGTGTGGATGTGAGATTCACTTCACCCATTCGATCCACGCGCACTTATTTTTGCATCATTAATTCTGACGGATGCACTGCTTAACCGACAAAATTTGTTTCCTTTCAAATCATCTGTTCTGTCATTTTTGTAAATAAAAAAAAATTGGTTCCCCGCCAGCTGGAAGGAAAATAAAACGCAAAGATATATTTTTTTTCTTTTAGATTTGTTGCAAAAAACTTATATTTTGTTAAAAAACCTTCAATTAACCGAACTTCGCAGCATATACTGTCCAAATTAGAACTCAAGATTTTTTGACATTTTAGAGCAACAGAACATATGGAAAATAGAGAAACCCGACCGATAACAAACCCATACAAGCAGTGCTAAATAATTTAAAACGTTAACTAAAAAACGTATGTGAATGAGCACTGGTATTGGAATATTTTCAATATGTAATGAACTTGAAGTTCCTTTTTAAAGGAAGTTTGTAGATAGTAAAACGACTTAAAAGCTAGTAGATCTACTAGTTTTTTAGTAAAGTGGCAACGCTGGCTGGCTTGAAATGAGCTTAACAATTAACATTTGTGCGCTTTCACAGCAAAAGATGTATACAAACAAATTCTCTCTCGTACAGTGTTGCCAGAGAAATTTTAAATTGTTAGATAAATGAGATCAGTAAGTTATATAACAAGTACAACTGTTCTTCAAAATATTTTATCTGAGTTTTGGTTTTTCAAAACCTGCGGAGTTTTTCGTTGATCGTGCGGCAATTTGAGTTGTAAATATATAGACAACAGGACACATATGTATGTTACTTAGGCTTCAAATTCGACTTTTTCAATTTTTCTATCATGAAAAAAGCTGTTATAAATATATATTACCTTCTAATACACATAGGGATGTCATTTCAAATCGCTCTCAAAGCGATGCCATCGTAACAAGGCTAAGCTGATGTGAGAAGCAGCGCTATTGTGTTTATACCCTATCCTAAGGGTATATTAAGTTTGATACATAGTTTGTAACATAAAGAAATATTGAAGATAGACCACATAAAGTATATATATAAATGATCAGCATCACTAGCCGAGTCGATTAAGCCATGTCCGTCCGTCTGTCTGTCCGTCCGTCCGTCCGTCCGTCCGTCTGTGTGTCACCAGTTTTTGGGCCTTCAATTTTGAGCTAGGTTGATGAATTTTTGTATACGAGGTTTCATGGAGGAGCCATGGTTTCTACCTGGTACAAAATGGTCCGGTTGCGTTTGATTTCTCAATTATCTGATTTTTTTTTCGAAAATAAAATAAAAAAGAGCTTACATTACAAAGATAATACTTGTTACTATATTTATAGCCTATTACAATGCTTGACTTATTTTAAATAAATTATAATCAACTTAACTTTGCGAGTTTAACTCCGAACTAAATAGTTTTTAACTTAAAGGCATGCTGTAACTTTTGTTTAGTAAAAGACACTTTTTAATCTGCCGTTAACTTATAAGAATGTTCAATCAAACACATCTAAAAGCGATATTTTTTTGTTGGTTTTTCTTTCTCTTTTTACGAATTTATTTCACTGGAATGAAATTAAAATTATTAAGTTAAAGGTTACCTGAATTTAAATATGAACTTTCGACTAAAAATAACCAGCACCATACTTAGTCAACATCCAAGTTTCGTGTCATTTGCCGTCTTTTTTGCGGCTAACTTAATTGGAAATGTATATCTCTCTAAACCATCTCATTATTTGGGCTTTAACCAAGGCCATTTCCCGACAAGAAAGAGCTTTTATCCAAAAAATAAATAAAGTGGAAAATTCGAAACAATATCAACATAATACCTCTCCACTTTTTTTTTACTTCTCCGCAAAACTACGCTATTAAGGCTGCTGCCCAACAAAGTTTCTCGTAAGAAACCCCAGATACACTTAAAACATCCCATACTACATCTCAGCACTTATCACAAAAAGGAAAATCAATAATTCCTTTTACTTGCACTCACTCCTGTCTCCTAAGGCGCCCTCCTTCAAGGCGTTACATATTTATGTATGTAGGTACAGCAACAAATATACATTTTTTTTTTCCAGCCAAGACACGGATTATTGCTCCTGGTATAGTGTTTTATGCTGCCATTTCTGTATGTTGGTAACTGATACAGGCATTTCTCACACACACTGTCTGTTAATGATATATTTGGGTTGCCAAAAATAGTATTAAAAATAAAACTTATAATTGAGGGAGCATTTTGTTTTAAGAAATTATATTGCCGCTGGAAACTTTTGTCATATAACTTATGTAACAAAGGCCCATCCAATCTTCGGTGGACGAGTGGCACTGGGAATATAATCGTTTATCTGTATCAGTATTATTTTGGCGAAACAGAAATGAATTGAAATGCATTTCGCCACATTGCCAATAGCAATCGTGTGTCCTTGGGAATAGAAATACAACTCACTCTAGAGGACTATTAACGCGACCGATATTTGCTTTTACATGTTTTGAATGACCATCTCAATGGATGAATACACCTTGAACTAGAAATTTCAATTCAAATTTAAAGGCATATAGTGTGTTCGTATAGGACAAAGAAAAAAAAAATACACAAGTTTTTTTTCGCTCGTCATAAGATTAACTAGATAAGGACTCATCGATCCGTCATTCATTCCACCAACAATACGGACCAAATTGCCTTAGAGTGCATTATATCGCTTTGGCTAGCGCAAACTCGAGGGTCACTTGTCATAACCATGTCAAGTGATTTTATTGTTGTTATATCATTATTATAATAAAAAACCAGATTCTCTCGCTGAAATTGAAACGAACACTCTCGGACCAGCCTCAAGCAATAAGGACTATGGCGAGGACTTGCTACCAACCGCATGAAATTATTTTTACTTTTTTTTTTCCGTTGGTAGTTCCGCCTGCACCCTAAAAAAAGAATAAGAAGCGAATTAAGTGTTTTATTGCATGCTGAAATTTATAGCTTTTCGAGTAGCTATACACAAAAATAAAGTCGCTCTTGTTGTGGTTTAAGAAACTTTTTATCGCCAAAACGTAACACCGTTTTGTCTCTTTGTTTTTAAAAATACAAATGCAGATTGTGAGAAATATATTCTAATTTGCCATTGAAAAGACTTTAACTGTGTTGAAAACTTTCGATCTGAAACTTAAAGGTTATATTTATATTATATTAATTTTAACACATTTTTTAGGTACCTATTTTTTTTCATATAAAGTTTATTTATAAAAATAAAAGAACAAATATACAAAACAATAACCAACAATTTTTAAATTCCAGTATGTACATATGTAGGTGCATATTTAATGTACGAGTATGTATTTAAAGTGTTCCAGTCCATCCAAAATGTCTGTCACAGCCCTGTAAAATTTTAAATCGTTAAATATATAGGGCCTTGCCAACAACGAATCACTTAAAAAAGTTGTCGACTTTACCAATAATGTTTTAATAGACAGCTATTACTTAAACTTGAGCCTGTTTAGATGTTGACTCCACTTTTTCAAAGAAACTACTACGTTTTCATCGAATGTACTACATAACATTGGGCGAGTTCCCAACACCTCGCTAATCTAGCTGCTAGAGTACTTTTGCACCGGGATGACAGATTTCGTCCTAGAGAATCTAGCGGCCTCTAGGACTAAAAATTGACTAGATTATAGCAGATCCTAGCGACGAAGACCTTCGCTGCAAAGTAGTAAACCCAATTAGTACTTGCATAAAATGTAGTAAATCAACTAAAGAAATCAAAACAAACAACAACTGTATGCATTTTCGCCTTTTGTTGTCAAAAGGTTTCTAAATTTGTAAATCCCAAAATGTATTTATAATTGTAAAGTGTGACAATTTATGTATGTTGTATGTTTTTTTATTTTACGTAAAAATAAAAAAGTCTATCTTGCCCTGTTTATATGAGGGAATCGATTTTGAACTTAATTGAATCGATCTGATTATAAAATGCTTAGGGATCGGATTGAAATTTTCATGAAATTCAAAGATCGAAGGATAGGAGTATAGAAAGATCGAGTTTGGCAGGCAAAGAATAAAATTAATCGGTGTGGCATCAGAAAACAAAAAGCGGTTGTATTTCCACACGAATGAGATATACTGTAAGGTCGTAAAACTATTATAACTAATAAGGGTTAATTGTTTGGCAAAAGCACCTCTGCACATAAAGGAAAAGTGCCTTATATTACACGATTTCAATCAATTTTGAACTCGATCGAACCCAGATTGAAACCCAATTCGTTCCCAATCCAATCTCACAATCTGCTCATGTAAACAGGGCATGTTGGGTATATCTTTAGTACTTTCTAACTCTAGCTGTACGTTTCATCTTCTAGGGTTTTTCACCAATCTAGCAGCTAGAGAATTCCAGCCGTAGGGAACGCGGCCATTGGTATGACGTTAAGCTAAGATTAAGCGCGCTTCCAACGCTTGGTAATTCCAGCTGCTAGAATATTTGTGCATGTAATGATTCTTTGTTTCAATAAGTTAAATGTTTTTGTTTTTTTACTTGCCCGAGGTATTAATCAATTCTGACATTACAATGATAGAGAAGCTCGAAAAAGGGGTCTACTGATTTTGTCTGTCTGTCTGTCTGGCCGTCACTCTATGTATATGTATGTACGCCCAAACGGGTGGACTGATTTACTTCATACTTTAAATCTAGGGTCTGTTGCGTATTCCGTAGAGGAGGAATTAGAATTTTCTTTCTAGCCCTGTTATTAACGGTACTTAGGGCCAATTTTACAAAAACACGACTTTCTCAAATTTTGATTAAATTTCATGTTTCAGTTAGTCTAGACAAATGCTAAAACATGGCGTACCACGTTTTTGGCTAAAAATACGTATAACGGTACTTTTCTTATTAAGTGATTTTAGAAATGTGGCTATTTCTTTGCTAAAACTCAATGGATTTCCATTTAAAACGAAATCTGGACAAGATTTAATGTGTAATGAAATGTGACATTTATTAAACTTATTTTAAAATTTTGAAAATATTTTATTATATTTTTTTTTTATTATTAAACATTTATTCATTTCCAAGTAACAGCGTATATGTATAGGTGTAGGTACGTACAATCTAGTTGCACAATTTATTTTAAAAATCAGCAATTTTAAAAATTGTCAGCGACAGTGTACGTCTTTTCCGCCGAGCATCTTTCAAGCTTTAGTTTGGTGTATAATAATGTAAGATTCAGGCAGTTTGTGGTACAGACAGACGCAACCGATTTCGGAATAGGGCCTGTCCTCTCGCAGGAGTTTGAAGTTGGAGAAAAGGTAGTGTGCTGTTTGAGTAGGTCATTGAATAGGTGCGAACGGAACTATAGTACAAAAGAAAAATAGTATTTAGCTGTTTTGTGGGCAAGTGAAAAGTTGCGACCGTATATTGAAGGTATTCGATTTATGGTTCTGACGGATCATTACTCTTTAGTGTGGTTGAGTAACCTTAAAGATCCTCAAGGTAAACTCGCCCGTTGCACGGTGAGGCTCCAACAGTATGATTTCAAGATAGTCCATAGAAAGGGTAAAGAGGAGTTCCGGTAGAGGGCCCCCTAGATATGTAAGATGATCGAAGGTGGAGTGAACCCTTTGCAGTCTTTTGGTTGGAAGATAGAAAAGGGGAGACTGTGGAAATTTGTGAAGTCGAGTAGAGTCGAGGTGTTTGAGGACAACCACGAATGGAAATTAGTATGTAGTAAGGAAAGAGAATAGGAAAAATTCTTTGAGGGAATGCCATGACAATCCTTTGTCAGGGCATATGGGTGTGAGGAAAACGTCCACCCGTTTAGGGGGTAAGTATTATTGGCCGATGATAAGGGCCAGTTGCCGACATGCGTATACACTTTTAGAAAAATTTACTTTTTTTTAATATATTTACGTGAAACTAGAAGAAAATTACTTTAGCATATGTGAACATATGCATGTATTCGCTTATCCTAAAAATATCCGACATAAAATAGCAATATTTTATATTGTTAGCCATCTAGCATCTTTTTTTCAAAAGGTACCTTGTGAGCGTTGGATGGTATATGCCTTTTTATATTGTTCTCTCATTCTTTCGTCCGAATCGTACAGAAATTAACACTTAAATTAAGTTGTTTCTAGTCACTAAGAAAGTTGTTATTGGTTTCCACAGCACTGTCCATAGATACAGCTTTACATTATGCATACTCCAGTAGATCGAAATTTCTATTGTAAGGAGATTGGGTTCCAAGGAATTTTTTGCCAGATAATTATATAAAAATGTTTCTACGCTCGAAACATCGTAACAAAATACATACATATGTACAGTGTTGGCCAAAACTAAAGCAACTTAAACACAGACAACAAACACATGAGTAAAATTGCCTAAATGAAAATATATTCCTTAAAATTTTTATGTAGGAATGTAGTGGTTACATTCCAAAACTAGATTATGAAAAAAAAAATCCTTTTATTTATAACAAAAACAAAGAAAAAACAAATAATACTAAAATATGCCGATTTACAGCTGGACAAAACTAAAGCAACTCCATACTAAAATTGTATTTATATTCAAATTCGTTGTGTTAAACTCAATATTTTAATGGCAAAACATTATTTCAGATCACCGCTGCACACCTCCTAGGCATACTCTTCAAAATATTTTAAATTATGGAACTGGGGATATTATTCCATGCCTCCTTGACCTGAGTGATTGAGACCATATTTCGATATGTATCCCTATTCTATTCTCCGATCTACGATCTCCAAGAAGTTTTCTATAGCATAAAGTTCCGGAGAACATTCCATAATCCCAAATTTTCTATCCTGAAACCAATTTTTTACAAGTTTTGAGGTATGTTTACGTGTGGTATACTGTGGAAGTACCCATTTCAAAGGCAACTCCTCTTCGACATGTGGCAGCATAAAGCCTTACAGGATAGTTTTGTACACAAATCGGTTCATAATTCCATCTATTATATGGATTGGGCCAATTCCATATCCATGGAAGCATCTCCAGACCATGACATAGCCTCCTCCATGTTTGACCATACCCATCGAATATCGAGAAGTAGGTGCTTCATTGCTGAGCCGTCAAAGACGTCGAAATCCATCCGATCCCTTAATATTGAATTTGTATTCATCAGAGAATAGAGCTGTCTTCCTTTTAGACACTGTCCAGTTGATGTGGCCAGTTGTAAATTTGAATTAAGCCGTTCTGTTTTTGACCGAAGTAAAAGGTTTCTTCACGACACTGAAAAATGAAAGACCACCATTCACTGCCCTTCGACGAATCGTTCTGGTGCGGATATTCATGTTCAATTCGTATCTTAACTCTCAGATAACATGAACAGATTGCTCCTATTCTTTCTTATCACACATTTATCTTCCCGGTGCGTCCTAACTCCTGGCCTGCCCCCTCGATGAATCATTTTGACGGATTTGCTGGCCTTATAATATTTAATTAAACGACGTTTCACTAATTTATGAGTAGAATATAGCATAGATTTCCTTGTGTTATTCCATATTCTAAATAAGAATTTTTTTTTAGTCCCTTCAGAATACTATTCCTTGCCATTTTTACAAAATAAGTTAGAGCAGCTTTTTATGTCTTCTGCAGCAAAATTTTACCCGAAAATCGTCCAATTTTTTCTTGTTTGTTCATTGGCAGCATTTCTATAGCAGTAAATACTCAAAACAACTGTTACTTTTTGTTTTCCGTAACAGAAAATCGTTTTTTGAAGAAAGAAACGAAAAGTTGCTTTAGTTTTGGCCAGCCGAAAATGGACCTTAATTCAGTTTTGTATTTATTGTTTTTTTAATTTACTCATAAGAGTGTTTACTGATTCTATATACTAATCTATAATATTCAGAGATATCGGGAAAAATAAGTATAAAAATATTCTGGCTTATAAACACTTTTTAAATCTTAAAACAATTGTGAGGTGTATTAGTTGCTTTAGTTTTGGCCAACACTGTATGTATGTACATAACAACATAAAATATAATCATAAATTTGTTTCGTTCAAACGTTGTGCTTGGTGTCCTCTACATCGTGTGTCTACTCTATTTTGCAAGATACACACAAGTTTCAAGATCAAGTTGTGATCTTAATTAACTACATACAATATGTATACACCCCGTTATCAAATAAGAAGAAACTTTGTGTTTCACGGTTTTTATTGCTTTGTTAATTGATGGTATTTAATTTATCCAACTTACACACCGATATGTTTCAATCGACATTAACTCAACCAAGTACCTACTTAGCGTAGCGCACACATGTCGCAAAGGTACTCAGTAACGAAAAAGGCGTTACCTACCTCATTAAATTTATATGCCTTGTACTTGTTGTTTGCCTGCCTCTCTTGTTTCTCGGTTGGTAATCATCATCGTCATCCGTCGTCCAATTCTCCTGATATCGCTCGGAAAGTAGGTAGTGCTGCGTACTCTAACCATTGACCGATGTTGTTGTTGTTGTTGCCGTTGTAGTCTTTTACTGCTCCTTCTTCGTCGTCGTGTTTATTCATTCATTCAATATTCTTTCCATGTTCTTTTAATTTTGCTTTTCCCTGCCCGAGTTTTGTGTGCCCTGCTTTATGCATGCGCCACATTTTCGAACAAGAAACTGCTACTGCCAAGAATTATGTGCGCCTGGCGAAAGTAGAGCATTTATTGTACAACAACCATATTTTTCGTTGCCATAAAATTTTATTTAAACAATAAAAAGTAATAAACATAAAACACAACAACCGATTGACAGGTTGTGTACACAATGTTGTTGCCGACCACCACCGCAAGCGTCACTTTTATGTTCACAGTTATGTTTGGGAGGTGTTCATATGTTTCAAACCCAGCCAGTGGCGTGACGAACTTCAATGAATGATGAGCGACCAGCAGCTCAGAAAAGCGAGCAGGTTATGCCGGAAGAAAGGTAAGAGCGAAACAGAAGCATAGCACCAGACTCTGTTTTTTTCTCCATACAAAAACCTGCTGATTTTTCTGGACGCCTGGTGTATTGTCTAGGGCAGGTTCCTAGATGGTCCAAAAGTGGTCGTTTTGGGACGCGGCGGCTCTGCTCTCTCTTTTGACACTCTTGTGTCCGCAAAGAAGGCGTTACGAAACGTAATTTCCACCAGACTCAAGTGAATGGGACAACAGAAAATGTGCCGCTCCTTAAGAGATCCATCCAATCCAACCAAACAAAACCATTCTCACTTTCAACCCCATTTCTCGCAAAATACAACACCGCAAGTTCACCGCTGCTGTCGGCGGCGGCAGGTGAATTATCCAATCCAACATCCTAGTGACGACAACGTCAAGCAAGCATTCCATAGAAAGACGGCGCTGGTGGTTGAAGGGAAGCGGTTTCGCAAGCGAAGTTGTGTATCGTTGCGGCAACATTGGGTTTCTCAGACACAAGTTTCGCGCGTAAAATCCACCCGGATACACCAGGCCATCAGAAGCTTGCAGCAGCGAAATGTTTCCACATCTCAACACTCAGTACACCAACCGAACTCTCTCCATGGGAGGAAGGGGGAGGAAATCCCATTTCAACCGGTTTACGTTATGTGCTTAAGCAACATTATCTGGCTCTCTCACTATAAAAATACAGCAACGACACCCACACACATTTGTTACCGTAGATTACCGAAACGTCGCGTCATGTGAGTCACTAAACTACCAGGCGACCAGAGCAATGCACAGGTTCAATGTCGCTTCTGCCATAATAATCGGAGTGTCAGTGCCATTTAGCTGTGGAGAAATTAATTGAATGCAACTGTGTTGTGTGTTGACATCATCAAACCAAAGTTAATTTGAACACATGTGTGATTTTGTTTTCAAAGATCTATTATACAATGTTTACTTAATGTTTGTCAGACATTTTACTACATCGCGTGCCCTTTTCAACGGTAACGACGACGACGACTGTTTTTCTCACCAACGTCCAAAGTCGTCATGTGAGTCACTAAACCACCAAGCAAACAGAATTTCTGGCAACCAGTCGCCGGTGTATAAAATTGATTTACCGCCACAAAAACAAGGATACACATAGGCATAACCGAAATTCTCATATGTACCAAGTACCAGCCTTCAAATGCATGCCAACACCCAGTTGCCAACCAACATCGTGCATAAATCCAAAAAAGGGTAAGCCAATTCAAATCCCTTCGAGAGGGACAAGGAAGGGCCGATTATGATTTTTGTGAGGCACATGCGCTCTGCAGTACCTGTAACAAAAACTTCCTCACTCAGCTGTTTACGACGAATGACCTCATTCGTGTTGTTCGTTTCGTACTTCGTTCAAAACCGAACCAAGGGTCGCCGTCGCCGAGGTGAAACGTGAAAGGGGTGCTTGGATTTGAAATCGGAAGAAGACACCAACCACATGTGAGCGAGCGAGTTCCATATGAAACGGTGCGACGACGACGGTCCTCGACCTACAGCTGGCCGTATGTGTTGTTGCCAACATGTGTGTGGTTGCGGCTAGTTGAGAAAGATACTACTTTCGTTTTCTTGTTCCTACCTTTGGCTAGCCATTGATCAGGAGCCCTGAATTTACAGCAAGCAAATGTTCGGCACACTGTTGTAACAGAAAGCGTTCGCCTGGTAACCAAACCAAACTAAAATGAAAAGGGAGATTTTGCCACACTACTCAACGAAGAGCGCCCGTTCGTTGTTGCCTTGAAAGTGCAATAGCACCGCAATGACATGGCAATGTCCTTGTATGAAAAACGGTTGCATGTATCCGGCGACCATAAGAAAGAGCAGGCACCGTCAGCTGGCGCGAAAACTGAAACTGCCTGAGTCAGCAACCGGTGGTGTGGGTAGTTCATTTAAACGAAACCGGATTGAAGAGAAACAACCGCAGAAAGCGAGATAGACGCACTCTGTGTGTGTGAATCGGATGAGACAGCCCACTGAGTGAGTGAGTGTAACTGAAATGGGGGAACATTCTATCTATCCGTGTTGATGTGTGTGTATCTGATATTAAAATTATCATGGAAACTCTCGCTCTCTCTCTATCTGACTCAGTGGATTTGCCGTCATAAAGTGTAAAAGTAATTTGAAAAATCCCAAGCACTTGTGTAGGAATTCGCTTTGGTGCTTGCTGCTGGCTCTGCTCGCCTGATACCAAGCATACACTTTGAAGACGACTGACGACGAATTTGTTGAACACAGAGACGACGACGTCGATGGCGATCGCCAGCCGTCGTCCGTCCGTTGTGTCTGCATGCATGTTTTTTTCTATACCTGCCAGTGTTGTTATTTTTTTTTTATGAAAATTTACTTGAATTGTTCGATATCATTTTTGACCTTTAGGTAGATGATATTATACCTAACGTAGGTGGGTCCTGGGATAAAATTAGCCGCTACCTTTTCTTGTAATTGGGTAAAATAATTTCTGCCGGCATATTTCAGGAGGATCCAGTGTTTGTGAATCCCAGTTTGACAATTAATAGGCTAAACGCTAAACCACCAGCTGGCTTCGGAAATGGGCTTTTGGAAATACATAATTACAACCTTCTCAGTAGATTTTTCTGTCTGTCTGTCTGCCTGCTGTAACACAACCAACAGCGGGTGGGTGTGGTGTAAAGAAGCAAACATGCGAATTTCGACAATTGAGCGGATTTAGTTTTGCGTGTGAGTGGGAAAGCAAGTAATCTTGGGAGTTGTTTTGTGTTGGCAGGCAACACAACAAGTTCTTCTCCCTCATATCTGTCACAAGGGCGCACATTTTATGTGTAAATCCTAATAAGCATCAACGAAGGCATTTCCTACCCACCGCGCCGCCACCATTACCACCACCACCATTCCATGGAAAACAGAGAAAAGAACCCACCCACAAGTTCACTTTTGATAGGCTTTAAAACTTGCACCCCCTCCAACGGTGGCAGGACTCGGGGTGCTTGGCATAAAGTTTCCCGAAAACTGCCTTCATTCAGCCTCTGAACCGAACCATCCACCATTCGTGTATTCATCCAGCCAGCCAGCTGATAGAGGCCATAAAGAATCTAGCAGAACTGAGCGGCCACCGACCGACACTGGCTATAAGACAAACAGTTGGGAATGGACGTCGCAAACTGTGTGTAGTGACGACGGAGCCAAGGTCGGATCCACCACGCCCTAGATACGCCTCAAATTCATCATTTGCACCAGGCGAACAGAATTAACAGGACGTATTGCCTGAGGATTAAATTTCGTTTCACCATCGTATTCTATGCGGAGTGGTGGTATTGTGCTGCTGCTGCTGCAGTGAGAGTGTGTGTATGCGCATCAACGGATGAGGAGGTTTTCCGTGTGACTATCACACCTCTTATTTGCTTTAGCTGCAGCTGTGCGACACAGCGGCAATGATAACCACCCCACTTTTGGATTAATACTCTTGTTGGCTGGCTTGGCTCACTGAGTGTTTGTCGTTTGCCGCCTCGCCTGTCTGCTGCTTGGTCTGCCATTTGATTTGGTGCTGCGGCGGCGGCGGCGGTGGTTACATTGCAGGAGGTAGTCAGGTACTCCTTTTAGGGGTTTTTAATAGGTAGGCACGGCACAATTGTGTATAGAAAAGCTAAGGAGTTCTTACCAACGAAACGACAATAATGATGAGGTGGAAAAGCATTCCTTCAATATAGTAGGCGGATTGTTTGTGTGGACGGCTGTCACTCGGATGAGACTATTATTGTCGTGCGGTGGTAAGTTAGTTATTATTTAAAAAAAAAAAAAAGGCTTTATTTATCAATTCCACTGTAATACTGTACTCATCGGTATCAAGGCAAGGGTATAAACAGGTTAATAGTTTACAGTATAAAACTTGTGTTTTAACTTGGAATTTGATTTAGATTTTCAGCTTAAGCTTCTATTTTATGTTGATCATCAGTTTGTAGTGAAAACGATAATTTTTGATCTAATAAGTGCGTCGTGGAATGCACTGTATAACAGTAAGATCTACAAAAAATTGAATTGTATTTTTCGGCTAAAGCTGAAATTGACATGTGGTTTCCAACCTGTTAGATAACGCTTCAACGTTAGCAGTCCAAGTGTATATTATACCACTTCGGAAGAAAATCCATTTACATATGTATTTCTGTACATAGTGCAGTGACGTTTGCGAACAAGTATTTGTCGTTGTACTCTAAGAAGTGGAGCAATATAATCCGGACTTATGAGGTCAAAATTACTCCGTATATCGGAAATGTATGTTGGTAGTATGTAAGGAATCCATCCAATATAGACGATGACCCGAGATACAGCACAGAAACCAACATAGTGTTCCTGTTACAACCAGGGTATGCTTTATGCTTGGGCAAATACAGTAATGTCTCGCTAATCCGAATCAATTATTGCAAGGGGGTATTCGGATTATCGAATTATTCGGAATAATGCATACAGGATGAGCTAGTTATTTAACAAACAAATTCATTCTAATTGCTCCTTAAACCCATAAGAAATAGGTACATGGATATTTTTATGAAAGCTAAGCAAGCCGGGAGCAAGAATGAATGATGAGAATGAGTTACTGTTAAAATCTATTCGTTTGTAGATAAGTTTTTTTCATATATCAAAGAAAATCATTCATTAAAAAAGTAACTTATGCACAATTAAGGTAAATACCACCATTTGAGAATGTTCGTACGAAAATCTTCAGTGGCGATGATGCCGTGGTAGTAAGAGGTTCCGTGATCAAGCCACATCCAATTAATTTTCACAGTAAGTGGAATTTTAAAATTTAATTGAAACAATCAATAAGTATATTCAACACAAATATTTAAAAAAATATTGTAAATTCACAGACGAAGCTAAAATCGGTATAACAACGAGCATACAGTTTGGACAACAACCAACCAAATACAACCCCACGGAAAGAGGATATTGTTAAAACTTATTCCACAATTTCTTATCTCGTATTGTTTTCGTATACTTATACATATAATAAATAACATTCATTAATTTCGTGCACAGATTCTTAGTTTTCATTAACAATTCATAGCTGTATGAATATCTTCATAAATTAACGAACTGAGATTCATTATCTATATGAATTCGATGTTTAGCTCATTTTCAATGCACTTTTTCATTCCGAATATGTATTTTTTTATTTATTTTATGATGTATGTACATATGTACCTTTTCGAGTCAGTGTACGGCGAGGACAAAATGCTAGTAAAATGGGTCTTCCAGTAACACGAAAAATGTAAAGCATCTCTCTCGTTCACACACAGTTGTTTTTTACTAAGCGCAAAATACCGACGTACATATAACTATCTGCCTCTTTTTTTTAACTCAAACAATGCCATAATGATAAAGAATGTGAATACATTAGATTACACATACTCATTCGTTATTTTTCTAAAAGTACTCCGATAAAAGTAACGAGTAATCAATACTCCAGAGTACCGCCTACATAACAAATTAAATAAAAACGTTGCAAATTCAAATAGGTACTGTCTCTTTCTACGAGCTAAAAACAAAAGTTATCTCTTAATTTTGTCCCAAATTCAATTCGATTCTGTATAAATCTAGATCGGACTGCAAAAGGATTGACCCGATCTGACCACAAACATTTTCTGGGATCGGATTGAAATATTCCATGTGAATCAAGTTCTAAAGATCGAGTTTGACATCTATAGAAGTAGAGAATGAAGAGAGAGAGAAAGAGATTACACATGACGTCAGAAGACGATAAAGCGCTGTATTTTTTCACAGTATATGATGGCGTCACACTAACTACTAACGTGACCAGTAAAGGCTGAACTATAACAGTCGGGAGCAATCGCAAGCTAATTTAAAAATTCTGCGTTCAGTTTTCTTCAGTTCAGAAATTTCCCTAATTTGCCCGTAATTTTCGGAATATGTATTCGGAAGCGTCTGTCAAATAGTAGGTTAATAGTAGGAAGAGTTTTCTCGAGCTTTGACAACTCATTGATGTTTCAACGTAACGTTCTGTTTACCTTCGCTGCTATGAAATCGCCGCTTTTCCAGCTAATTTGCACCAGTGTTCCAAGCAGTAAGTAAGGATTCTTTGTTTTTCAATATGCCGGCCGCACTCAAATTTCCATATAAATTTCTATTTCTTATGGAGCGCACTCCAAACCTGTTCGCTAACTTTCTGCACTTAAAATAAACTGATTTGACAGATTTGACAGTTTTCACAAACCAGACCAAGGAAATTTCTTGCACTAAAATTCCTACCAATGGGTAAATATCTTAGTCTGTCGTTGGTTCTCTTTTCTGTGAAGAAATTTCGTAATAATTCGCTGTATTGGAAGAGTACGCGAACGGACCTATTGTGTGCATAGAAGCGAAAAAGACATGGGAACAAATCTTAATCTCATATTAATAACTGAAATCGTCCATTTAAGGAAATGTTTTTATCCAAATAAATGTGAAAATACTTAAAGATCCACTTAAAAGGATTAAGAGGAGAAAAAATCAAGCAAAATCATGCCAGCCAACCATTAAAGTACAACTTGTCCACCTAAGAGAATCGTCCACTTAAGAGGGTGCCCGTTCAAATTAAGAGTTCACTGTATTTAAAATATGTAAATAAATAAATATTATGCCAAAAGCAGCCCGTAGAGTGCCAAAGCCTTGCTTGCTTGCTTCTCACAAACGTACGTGTTGTGCTTGATATACATTTCTGCACGTACAGAAGCTAGAGGTCTCTCATGTAGCTCTTTTCGTTAAGAGGGAACCCACTCAGCCATTTTTCTAACGCTAAGATCTGTATACTTCCTCTTCTTTAATATCAACCCTCAACGAGGTAAGACGTACAATAAAGTTTGTAAAGTTCTCCATGAAAACACGTCTTTTCTTTTTTGTCGAGAAATTATTCCACGAGTCATCTACCCAAAGGGGAACAGTGTTACCTCTGAAAATTTTCGGAAATGGTCCTGAAAAGGGTCCCTGCCGAAATAAAAGGGGCGCATATAAAATTAAAAAACCAAATTTAGCGAACCAAATAATAATTGCCTTATTTACTTTTTTTTTACTTTTCTAAAAAAAAATAAATATCAAAATAAAAAAGAGCAAGAAATATAAAGTTATGATTTCAATTCAGTCAAAATCGGTTTTAAAGACCTTCAAGGGACCGAAGAATTTAGTCGTTATAAGTGATTTTGACTGTGTTTACATTGAATTCTTCGGAATGGAATTCCTAAACTTTCTATTCTATAGGTATGCGAAACAAAAAGCACTTACTACTTGAATGTATGCATCTGTTCAAAGGGCGAGTAAATGTACATTTTCTTGGCGTTGGAACAAATACATCAACACAAATCGGTTAAATGAGAAATGAATGTGTCAATTCTGAGCCAATTCGCAAAAAGGGTCCAAAAAGGGTCGTATATTTCAAAAAGGGTCAAATTTCGATGATTTTCGAAAAGGGTGGTCCAAGGGTCCGATGCATTAAAAAGTGCCCCTAAAGGGTCCGAAAGGTAACGCTGAAGGGGAATACTTTTTTCCCACACAATTCGTTTATATTATTGGTGCATGCATGTGTCAGTGGTACGAAGGCCTTGTACCGAATAATTAGTTTTCTACACCACTATCTGGCAGATAAAGAGAGAAATTTATCTATTAGTTAGCTATCACATCAGACTGTTCGTTTCTTTGAGTGTGACGACAAATTGCAAAAAAAAAAGGAAGAAAATGTATTAAAAATCGCTTAAGTCTCGACATACGAAAGTAACACAAAGCTACCAAAAGAGAACGTCAAATTGTCTTGAGTCTTTTTCGGCCTATCTATGAACTTTTAAGAAATGTTAGATAAGGAGACAAAAACTCAGGACTTTTTGACGATCTCTTTTGGTGTCCCTGTGTTACTTTTATACGCAGAGGAACCACACAAGATATCTTTTATATTTCTGTTTCTCCCTCCCTTCAAATTCAACGCCGAGAACACAAAATTGAAGCAAATGAATGAACGGGGTAACTTTTGAGAGTCTCCCTATCTAAAAGCGCACTTTGTCAGCTCGTCTTAGAGAAGGGATTGTCCGCGTTCCCTATGCAATGAATTCGATAGCCTCTAGACGGCTAAAACCAGCTACAAAAAACGAAACGATTCAAGTTATCAAGTTAATTTTTTCTCCTCGATGCCGCTAGATTCGTTAGCGACAAATCTGTCATCTAATCTTACCTAAGCTCATAGAAAATTTATACCAGTGATACCACGTAGAATTGTGTTCATAAGAAACCCAATCATCAATGAAAGCCTGACCGTTGATGCAGGTTGGGGAACCTGAGAACCTCTCCTCTGAGCCTTGTCTAGCAAACTCATCGGATATCTCATTTCCCGTGATACCTGGCACCCAGATGAGAGTAAATAAATTGAATCTTGCGACACAGTTTAAAGCTCTTTTGCATTCACCAACTAATTTGGATGAGGTTAAAGTGTTGAGCAATGCCTTAAGCGCAGTCAAGCTGATACTACAGGGACAGACACAGATATTGTACTACGACCACTCCACCTATTCTTAAGAAAGTGATTCGCAGCCATTAGGATCAGCAAATATCTCCGCCTGGAAGACAGAGGCATGCTTACCCAATGAGTATTGCAGTCTTGTATTATCATCTTCCACAAATACATCAGCCCCTGATCTTTGATCGGTTGTGTGAAATAAGACTACACTCCATTCCTGGCTCAGACGCTGGCGGTAGCCAATTCAGAATACCTGGAAGGTCGACCTCATACTTACGCTCCAACTAAAGCCTAGGAGTAATAGCATCAGATGGCATATCCATAAGACCAGGGACAAAGGATAAGTGTCGTGCAAGATCACCAAAACTCCAATGCGTTATACCCAAAGCCACCTTGTCTGAGTCTGGGAATAGCTTTCAGCGAACAACCCTTGATATAAATTTCAAGAGGAGGGAGATTCAGCAGTGCATCTAGAGCAGAGCCCAGAGTACTCGGAAATGCTCCCGTGCACCCGAGACAAACTGTTCTTTGTAGTTTGGCTTAAAAGGCAACCACGCATTTACGCGAAAGACCCTTCCACCAAACAAACGGCGCATAAGCCAGAAAAGGTCTTATCATATCCGTATAGACCAAACCCTTACACTATCAGAAAACTGAAAGCGACTAGGATGCTTTTGAGTCTACATGTTTTAACCAGAGAATCTTCTTATCCAGAATTACTCCTAGATATTTGACTTCATCTGAGACGCCTTTTAGTACTGGCTGAGTCAGACCGGTCATGACCCTCCTTCTCGTAAAGAGAGCAACTTTCGCCTTGAAAGATACTAAATGGTTACAAAGAGATGTCCTGTACCACGAATAGTTGGCAATTTTTACAGAGTTGTGCAAATTCGAGAACGGAGTTGGTGCTGGAGTCCTGAACATCCAAATCGCCCTTACCCTTCCCAAGTATGTGTAGTAACGTTTTTCAAGCCGAAGACACTACCAATTGTCGAACAGCTAGCAGGCTATTGGTTAATGAAGTATCAGTCTCGGATACTGTCATGTACATCGATAGTCAGGCAGCAGTCAAATCCCTTACATCCAGCACAACAAGTCCAAGCTTACCTTTCAGGTCATTGTAACATACCAGGGAACGAGCGGGGCTAAATAGTATGATATAAGCGTAACCGACATCGATGCGCCTACGTCTTATGTGAAATACCTCATCAACCATCATCGATGTCATCAAATGTTTTAACTGACTAATTTGCTTATCACTGGTTAGGTGCATTATCCTACAAAGACAACATCGATGACTTAGTGCACAAAAGTGGTAAAAAAAATGAGTTAAGTTATACTATTAGATTCAGCTCAAAAAGCGTTTACTGACGTTGAGATGAGATGCGAAACCTCGGCAAAAAAACAGTTTAGATATATGTACATATGTATGTTTACAGACACACGATTATTGAAATCCAAAACTTCAAAGCTCTCTTGTGTAAAACTATACATAGGTATAAATAAATATAAATAAATAAATATTTGAGAAAGTTTTCGTTTTTATAAATACAGTCGGCAGCCAATTCCATTTATATAAATTACAATCCACGACATGACGTAACACAATACGATAGCAGCTACAGCTACCCGTTTCGTTGCGTGCTGAGTGTTTGTTGCACATTCCTACGCAAAGATAATCGCATGTTTTCAACATACTTCCAGTGTCCGTGCTGCCTAAACACGCTGTGCGCCTGTTATCGTCCAAATAATTCGAATGTCAGTCGGTTGTTAGTGTCGCCGGCCGGTATTCACAAAGTAGACAAAATTGTTGTTGTTTGTTCATTACATAGTGATTGGGGTAGGGAGTAACATTGAGTCACTCGTGATAAGCGCTGGTATCGGTCGGCTGGTCCCTGATGCAAACACGCCCCCATTTGAACATCGGGTTTGATTCAGTAATTACTCTGTTCAGAGCCGAAATCCGACCAATGTCCTTCTTTTCGAAAAATTAATAAAATTGAAAAAGGGGACTAAATAACCGAATTATCAATTCTAATGATAATTTGCGATGAACCACTGAAATTGTCGAATCGAAATTTTGGAGGGAGCCAGGAAAGGGACCAACGAATTTATTAATATTTATGCAAATGATTATCAAATCGTAACAGGATCACAGCGCAACGCAGAAAGGACCTACATTTTTGGGTGAAAACTGAACTGGAAGAATGAAAGCTAACGACTGCAGCACAGCACACTACCACACCATTAGGGGGTTGGTTTCGATTTATTTGCTTTTTCTCTGTTGCGAAAGAGTTGGAGTAATCAAATGGGCGTTCCACACACCCAAGCATTACGCAATAGTAAAACTGGGAATAGGTATGTAGCTAGTGTAGCACACAATACTCGACGACCCGATGGCGGCAGGTTGATGATACATATCTTGCTGCCATGGCATGTTAAAGAAAAGAGCTATGTACATATGTATATACGAGTATTAGAGTACTCCATCGAGTGGCGGAGTGTATGGTCAGTTCTTCTCGAGTAGGGTCATTGAAAGCTTTAGTTGTAAATATGCTCTAGGATTTCTTAACGCCTGGTAGAATGAATCGTGTTTTTCTGGAAAAAGTTGAAAATTTAAAAAGGCAAACATGCTTCAGCGTTGATTGCATATTTGTGCACGGATAAGGGGTTGTTCCATAGCAATTAATAGTGCATGCAATGTAGACAATATTTTTTTGAATACCAATGAAATACTGTACCCAGACGATAAATGAAGAAAAAAATAAGGGGATTTAGTTAAATCAATTACCTACTTTATTTTTATGTTTAAGTATATTATCTATTAAGATTTATGCTTTAATGTTTGTTATATTTGATTGATTAACTTTAAAGTGGACTCACTCAAAAGAAAAAATTATGAAACTCAAACTCAAACAGCGGATTGCTGTAATAGTGGCGCTGCTAGCTACGTGGTTGTGGAATCAGCTAACTGGAGAAATATTTTGATATGGTATTCGTCGGCATTGCAGTGTAGCGGTTACTGCAATCGCTAAGGGAACAATTAGTATTTTATGGAATTTGTACTAAATTCAGTTGTCTGGGCTTTTTAACGAATCACCATCAACCGATAGTTATTAGAATTCACGACAGATGTCACTGGATTTCACTGAAAACAAAATCTAAAAGGAATTCAAATAACAGTATGTTGGTTGTAGACTGTTAAAACCTAATTGGAGTGTAATAGATTGTTTGTCTGTTCTACTATACTCTACTCTTATGGTCATTGGACGGAATGTAGCACATTCAAGCTGGAAAATTGTGTACTTTATTTGTCAGAGAATATTTTCTTGAGTGAACTTTCAAAGTATTGGCACCCACTGAATTTCAAGACCATAGTAACATCGTAACATGCTAGATTTGAACTTGATTTGGGAATTGTTGAAAGGACCAAATCAAGATTGATTGAATTGAATTCTCTTTGTACAGGGGAGAAAGGAACCCTCTCTGAGGAGAAAGTATTGGTTCTGTTGGTTGATCCATTCTTTGGTAGTTTTGGTAATGATTCTTGTAATTAAGGCCTAGATAGTGCTTTCGAACGGGCCTTTAAAGTTTTATAACATAAATATTGATATTTTGGTGAAATATGGAAGCACAACCACCTTTGTTTTTGTTTTTTTTTTTTTTTTTTTTGCGATGGAAGATGGGAATCTTTCAAAGACGAAACTGAACCCATACTCAACAACTCCTGGTAACTCATTCATTCTGTTGGCACGATATTTCAATCGGCTGACTTAACGAGGAGGTCTAATTGCACCATTACACACCGCGTCGTACGAAGTTGTTCGGAAGGCGCTGAATACTCTCAATGGATTGATTCTGTATACTGCTTCTGACTTAATACGGTATGACTTGGTGCTCATTGCCCCAGCCCATATTTAGCAGCATAGAGCACCATCGACTCCGCTACACCAAGTGTAGTATTTTCTTTTGTTTAGGTCTTCCAATATTTGACATGATCCTTGACCGGGTAACCGTTGTTCTCGCTGCCTTCTTCGCAACATGTCAGATGTTGTCTAAAAGGTACACCAAGGTACTTCATTCCTGGTTTAGAAACTACAACATCACGGTCACTCTTACAGTCTCCATAACCCGTCTGTTAGTGATGAGTACTACCTCCGTCTTTTCCTCTGCTATTAGTAAGTCCATGCTTAACAGCCACCTCTGTACCATTCTGAGGGTTTCATTGCAGTCATGTTCTAACTCTTCAAGAAGTTTGGCCAATACAACGATCGCTACATCATTGGCGAAGCCAAAGCCAAGTACCCTTCTGAATGCTTACAGAGATTACAACATCATAAAAGAAGGCTTCTGCGATTAGCTCCTCTTCTTCATGTAGCTTCTACAGAAATGGCTTGCAAAAAAGGGCCTGCCTTCTAAAGTGCTTCTCTGTTAGAGAGTGTCTGTCTGTAGCCATTAGAAAACTGAAAAACAACAAAGCCGTTGGTTCTGATAGGTTTCCAGCTTTTCGCTCTTCTGGCTCTAGGCTAACACCTTTGTGGAGATCTGAGGAAGAATTATCCTAGCAAACTGTTGTTTCTGCTTTATAACGATGATAAGTAAGAAAAATATTGGACAACTTCCAGCAAAAAATTCATATAGTACGGGCGAATGCAGGTATGAGCTGCACTTGGATCTGTACAAGACGCCAAGACATCGACTACAGAGGTTCGGAGCAAATGGGTGACAACGCTAGATAGGCTAGTCTCTAGTTTAGTCATATTGATTAAACAGTCAACTTTCCACGAGCTACTCTCAACACTTTGCTCCAGATTGCCAGCGAGAGGTGCTTTAGAGCTGCTCCTGCGTTGACAGATTGGGGCTTTTTCGACCGGAAGAAATCTGAAAGAGTTTTACACTTGTACTGTACTTTTTTTTCAAAAAACCTCGTACACCATACACAATTAGGTTTTTTTTCCGAAAAATATGCTGAATCGGGGGGTTCTTAAGGTTTAATATTTTGAGCATCTGGCAACGCTGAGCTGCTCATACCATTTATACATATCTCGACTCGACAAATGTCGCCAGTCGTTTTCGATAGATGACGACGACAATAAGACTGAATACCAACCATTAAAACATAGCACATCTGACAGGTGGCGATCGTTTTTCTTTTTTCGAAAGTGAGATTTAGTGTATTCACTTCACAGGCGTAATGAACATCTCTAGCTCGACATCGATACTCAGAATATTAACGCGTGTCAAGTCTCGAGGGAAATTCTGAATAAGGATAATATTTTATTCCCAAAACTTAAGCTTGAACCTCCTCTGCCATCGATCAGTAACAAAACCAAAGTTATGTATTTCAATACAGTTATTATTTTATTATTTATTTTTTTATTTAATTAGATTTTTTTTATAATAATAAGAAATTCTTAAAGAAGAATATTTAATAATTTTAATAATAATTATAATAATAATGATTATTTCACTTATTTATATACTTTTAATATATTCGGTTGCAATATTTCCTTTTTAAATTGTTCTTTTAATGGCTTCCTTCCTGTCGTCTTATACAGTTAAATTATTTTTATATATGTTTTTTTTTTTTTTGTTATCAAATTTTCAATTTAATATTTTGCGTTGATCTATTTTTATTGATTTTTTTTTTTTAACTTTTTGTTTACCTTAATATCATCCTCTACTATTATCTATTTATAGTTTTGCTACATATTTTCTATTTTGTCTTTTTAAATTGATTTTACTTGAAGTAAAGTCAAATTATTTTTTTTTTTGCTTTTCGGTTGCTGGTGGTTGTTCACTTGAATCAAAACAAAAAAAAAGTTATTTCCTTTTCGTTAAACAAACTTCTAATAAAAAAATTATTCTACTTTCTTCTTGATATGGATAGAGTTTTTTACCTTCTTAAGTTTTATTTTATTTAATTATTTGCCTTTTTTTTATATATATACATATTCTTTTTTTTGTATGAATATATCACGGTTTTATTTATGTAACTTAATTAATGCCTATAACCAAAGAAACGACGAGTGTACTTGATAAAAAAATATTACTAATGTTGTATATATGTATGTTTGTGTCAAGTACTCGAACATAAGAAATAATAAAATAATAAAAAGTGATAAATATAATATTGTGTATATGTATTACGTTGTTTGTTTTTTTTTTTTTAAGTTAAATGTCTGGAAGTATAAAAAGAGATTTTTGTTTACTTGTATTGAGGTTTAAGAAATGGAAGGAGATATTGAAGTTTTTTTTTTTTTTGCTACGTTTTACTCATATTTACAAATATAATTTTCAATAATGATAAAATTTTGATTTCGCATATATATTTGACTTAATTGAATTTACGTATTGTTGTTATTTATTTATATATATGTATGTATATAAATCTAGAATTATTTGTTTTTTTTTTTTGAAATCATAAGACAACAAAATTGCAAATGCTTGTGTGCTTAAATTGTGATTATTTAATTTAGCACCTTTATTCCTAACGAAAAAAAAAAATAAAAATATTCATTAAATGTTACACTAAATTTACGTTATATAATTTTATATATATACTTTACTTTTTGTTTTGGACGAAGTTTCTAACAAAATCTGTTTAGATGTTATACATTTTATTTTTATTTATTTTTCGTGTAACTGTAAACAAAAGAAGACAGTGAAAACATTTGTTGAAAGCCTAATATACTTACAGTGTAATATTAATTTCATTATATCTACATCTATGCTCTATTTTAATTAGTTTGCCCCAATGAATTTAAATTTAACAATGCAAGGATAACGGTTCCTTTTGTTTATTTTATTTTCTTATATACTTTTTTTTCCGCATGTATCTGGAAAAAGAAAGAGAGAAAGAAAGAAAAGAACAAACAAACCCAAAAGAAAAAAAATAATAAAGAAAACTCAAATAATTTAAAATGATTATCTGTGTGTGTGTTTATTTTCAGCAAATAAAAACTAGAAATAATATGTTTTTTTATTTTAAAAATAATAAGTGAAATTAAAATTAGAAAATAATTATCAAATATAATGATTTATATTAAAAACTAAACGAACTTCAGTAGGATATCCTTAAATAATTATTTAATTAAATACATATAACTTCTAAAGTATATCTCTGTTTTCGCTTGTTTATATGTATTTATGTGTAATAATTATGTACACTGTATAATAATGAGTTTCTAACAACTTATAACAATTGAGAATAATATATAAATTCATCGATATGCGGGATGCTATTTTTATTTTTAACTTTTGCTCAAAAAAGTTATTTTATTTTTTTTTCTTATATTTTAATTAAATATCGCCTTCATCCTAATTCTTTTTCGGTTCGCGTTAAATTTGATTAAAAATAAAATTTCTTTATTTACAGTTTATCTGGTAAATATTTAACTACCTTTATTTTCATGTGCTTATTCATAACTTTTAATTATTTGGTTCAAATATATATTTTTTGTTTTCTATGTTTTTTTTTTTTACTGTTATTTTTTATTTTTTGAGATCAAAGGAAGTTAAATAAAAACGTAAATAAAATTAAAAAAAAAAATCAAAATATTTACATAATGAAACTAAAACAATACAACTATATACAGGAATAAGATTAAGATTAAAACTTATGTGGACAGTCTTATAAACCTTAAATCTGAGACGAAGATAACGTTACTTTTATTTACACCATTCCTAACAGCGACAAACTAAAGTGTAGACTTATGTTCAACATAAAACTTAATCACAATATTATATATTTTTTAAATAACTTCTCTATAATTATTTATTTAAATGTTATTTCATAATTTTTTACGTTTTATTTTTATTTTTATTTTTATATTTTTATTGATTGCACAAGTTGTGGAGGATTTTGGAGTGGATGAATAGACATTAGTAGTTCCATGCACCAGGGGTGTCGTCCTCGTCGTCCCGGTGGTGTGTGGGTTTTCTTAGATCAGAATCATGGTCGTCTTGATGGCTATCGTTACTGTCACAGTCTTCTTCTTGTTTGATTCGGACCTCGGGCTCCATAAATCTTTGATCGATGTCCGCAGGTGTGTCGTCGCAATCGGATGATTGGGTACGATGATGGGCTGATGGTTCCTCGTCATTGGCGTCGGATGCGCCCTCGTCGTCGTCTTCGTTGGCTGCCGACTTGCGGCTGTAGTCAGCCGCTTGTTGCTGCATAACGCAAACGCCATTAATGATGACTTCTTTGTCGGTGGCACCGGCGGGCATTGGTGGCATTAGACTGGATTTGCCGTCTCCTTGCCAGTCGGGATTTACCCATTGCGGGGCGGCTGGTTTGCGACGAGATGTCCTAGATTGCATTCCCGCTCCAGATAAGGAAGAACGAGGTGTTTCACTCAGTTCAGACTTTTCATCGCTTCCATTGATGGATTCATTGTCAGACAAATGACTGTCGCCCTCGCCATCGTCTTCGAAGTCGTCATCTCGTTCCCGCTTGAGAGAAAGATCTAGGCCACTCATTTGCTCCTTGAACGCGTTGTTAAGGGCTTGTAGATCTGGCTCTCCCCCACCGGGAAGAAGACCACGACCGATGAGCGCTGCCAGATTGGGATTGGCGGCAAAATACGGTGGGTAGGGAATTGGTGCGCCACTAAGACCCATGCGCTCCTTTTGCAATTCCATCAGTCTTTGATTGAGGAGTATACGGAATTGGACGGGATCGAAGGGTGTTGCATTGGTGTTCTCTCGACTGGGTACCGGTTCAGTGGGTTGGCCATGCGGTACTTGTTGCTTTAGACGCATTCGATGATTGTGGAACCAGTTGGTGATGGTACGCGTAGCCAAACCCAGTTCGTTGGCAAGAAATTCAATGGTTCCCACATTTGGATATGGATCAAGAGCGAAGGCTAATCGAAGGGCTTCTTTTTGCTCTTCAGAGAAGAGTACGCGCTGTTTTTTGTTGGGCGGTGCGCCTACTGAACCTACCGAACCTGGACCAGGACTGCTGGTGTAGAAGTCGGCTGTGTCGTTGCTGCTGGTATCAGAGCTGTTGTCCTGCTGATTGGGACCTGTGGATCGGCGACGTTTGCTGGCCTCACGACGTTCGTTCTTAAGTACCTGTAAGCGCTCGACATTATTAGCATCGGAGAGCCACAGTTGCATTCGGATGAATGGTTCTCTCCCCTTTATACTCAGCATGTGCCAGGGTTTCGGTTTTGAAAGCAGTTCTGAAACAGAGCCTTGAGACAAACCTAAAACCGCTTCCCCAAAGATCTTTTGTCCAATGTTGTTAGCCAGTAGGGCTTCCTTTATTTTTGTTGTGATAACTTGTGTATCAAGGTCTTGTGTGAGAGCAGCCATCTCATAGACTGTCGGTGACATATGTTGGTGCATACTGCTTCGCATGGCATTGGCCTGATGCGGGGAGTGGATTGGCATCATCATTGGCTTTTTTTCGTTTGCTGCTGCAGCAGCGGCGGCTGCTTGTTGCAGGCTTATTGCATGCTGTGGAGGAAGTCCTGGTGTGGTCAGCAGCATACCTTGGTGCTGGGTGTTTTGCATGTGACCAGCTGCTGCGGCGGCTGCCATTGCTGAGGCAGCTTGCATTTGCTGCATGATGTGCTGTGCCTGTGGTTCTTGCATCTTCAGTTCGTTCATCATCTTTTGCATTGGAATGCTGTTCATTTTGTTGGCAAGACCTTGTGGTATCTGCGGACTGCCACTGTAACTGCCGGTGCGCATGAGTTTCTCGGGTGCAATCTTATATTGGCTCGCCACCAACTTGTGCACAGCGTTCTCGTCCTCCAGAAACATCTTCATGCGAATAAAGGGTTCGCGACCCTTCTGCGTCAGCATGTGCCAGGGCTTGGGCCTGGCTAGCAAATCTGACACCGACCCTTGCGAAAGGCCCAGGACTGACTCGCCAAACAGCCTCTGGCTGATTGAGTACTGGGACAGAGCTTCCTTTACTCGGCGAACAATATCTTCGGTGTTTAGATTGTTAAACATGTCGAACTGCTGCTGAGTGATGGGTGGCAGCACCGCCTTTGTGGGTCTTTGCGGCTGCGTGTGGTGTGGCGTTACTGGCGGCTGTGTAATCAGCGAATTGGTAATGGACGCCATTCGCTGCAGAGGGCTGGCAGCCGTAGAAAAATCTTCAGTGGGCGTCATAGCAGGCGGCAAAATGGAATTGCTTAGAGGACTGGGAGCAGCTGAATTTGTATTTGCATTGGAGTTGGAACTCGGAACTGGTGTCGATTCGGGTTTGTTACGTACTAAGCTAAATGCACTTGAGTGGCGCAGCCCTGCCGCTTCATCGTTGGCTTCTTTGGTTTGATTTGAATCGCAGCTCTCCATGGAATTGCGTTGACCGTTCACCTTCATTTCGTTTTCCTTCGGGACGGATAGATCCTGCGCACCGTTCAGCACTTGCTGTTGCAGTGCCATCAAGCTGGAGAAATTCGGGAAGCTCGGTATGTTACCACTGCTGCTCAGTTGCCTTTGGTAGGCCTCCAAGGCCATGCGTATATTATCATCGGGTGGCATTGCACTATTGGTGGGCGGAAGGCCACCGGCCGCACTGAAAAAGTGTGGAAACAGAAAACTACATCAATTATAGCATGTCTGAGGATGTGAAGTTTTGAAAATATAAAAAAATACCTTGGGAACGTATCGCGGGGTGTGCGGCTCATAAGTTTGGCCAACTCCTCTTGATATATTCGCGCCACCTTATCTTGGGACATCTCATCCGGCTTCACGCTTCGCCGCTGTGCCTCAAGACGTTGCTGTTGCTGTTGTTGTTGCTGCTGTTGCTGCTGCTGCACCGGTGACTCCTTGTAGAATGGTGAAGTGCAGGAGGCGTGCGGGGACTTAGAATCCTCGTTGCTATGCGAATCCTCCAGTGAAGAGGATTGTTGCTGTTGATGCTGTTGCTGACGCTGAGCTTCATGCTGCATTTGTTGTTGTAACTGTGAACCTGGTCCCTGTGGGGTTTTCATAAGGCTGGAAGCTTCGTTCAAGATGTGCGCAATGCGGTCATCCGACATGGAGTCCTCATTGCGACCATATTGAGGCATACCCGAATCTGTGGAGAAAAACAAAGAGGAATACGATCATAAATATCGAATTAAGAACGATCTATAGAGCCAAACAAACACACACACACATTCGCGAGCAAAGAGATGAACGCGATTTTAATGATGAAGGAGCGAATTGATTGCATGGCAATCAAAGCCTGCCCAAACCCACATTCTGCTGGTTATCCAAATGCGGCCGATAAAAGAGAACGTTTTACTGCCGCTCAGCGGTTTTATGACCTCCGCCGAAACCATTTGCACGTTTGTCGGACGCGGACCCTGTTGTCAGGTGCAAGGAATTGGTTAGCCCCACCATCGGTAATATTGGTTTTATTGATAGGAACGAGTAACGATTGCTCATGGCTGCTGATATGACCTTCGAAAATTAAGTAATAAACTTGCAATTAAGACCTGTGTGGTGATGGATCTGATGAAAGCACGATTGGTGGCTTTGGGTGCTCATGCGAATTCTGGAACTTCGCCGCTGGATTGGATTGTAAAGTCATTCGGTTGTTCACCGCCACATTATATCGGTCGGAATCGAAATCAAAACGTCTTCAGAGAATTATTAAATGCCCCAAAAATAGCCCGGATCGAGTGCATGAATGACGAATTTAATTTAAATAATATAATTGCCGCCGTCAACAATTTCATTGAGGTCTGTCCTTTGTACGTACCCATGTCCATATGCAGTGCCTATTTATATGCATATAAATGGGTGTATGTGTTTCTTTTTTGGAGGACAAAAAAGATTAATACATCAAAGGGATAAATTCAGTGCTGATTCGATTTGAATTTTCTGCTTGCGTTGGCACGCATTTTTACATTCATATCTGAGTGGGCTTTTATTAATTTGAATTTTTTTTTTATTTTCATCTCAACCAACGACGATACCGTATTTAATTGATTGATACCCACTAAAGGTTAAAAACACAAGCTCTCGTTCACAAACGAAAAATGATGTGTTTGATCCTTGGAATGCAAGGAGCAATAAGCCGCACCAGAGTTTTCCACTCGTTTTTTTTTTATTGATGGAAAAGCGCAAAATTATGGACGTGTGTTGTTGCGGTGGTACGCAGTACGTCAAATCAGGATGTATGCATTCGTACAAGTGGTTGAAATTCCCTCCCCCCACACACAAATTGTACGATGCGATGAGAGAGGGCAAAGTATCATGCAAAAATCGAGTGGAATACGATACCAAACAGGGAAGAAAAACAAAAGGACAGAAATAGGTAAAAAAAAAAGTACACAGCTCCTGCAAATAGCTCTACAATTGCATGGATAATCGATTCCCAAAGGACTAAACACTCTTTCATCATCATCATCATTGTCATCGAGTTGCTTCTACTGTTCCTCTTCACATCAATGGCAATAATACTTGCTTGCTGAATGAGAGTTCTCGCTCCATACACGGTTGAATGAATATCGAAGGATTGCAAGAGGATTTGGTGATGAAACGACAACGATTCTCACAGGAAACGGAAGCCAAGGGCGGTAGCAAACAACAAGAAGGAAAACAAAAAAAAAAAACGCCAATTGTAATCCAAATTCGAATCCAATTGATCCCTGCGGTGGAGAAAAACAAAAATGCAATTTTTCACCATTCAAACCTTGGCCGTCTCCATCCTGAATCTTAACCTTAACACACACGCTTTCAAAAGAGAATAAAAAAGAAGAAAAAAAAAAATCCTGCTGACGACGTGTTGCCAAGCTATCACCCTCGTGTCAGGACAATATCAAAACATGGAGTAACCTAGGACACTGGTTTTAATCGTAGCTTCGCAATCAGTCGGTCACTTGTTTCAATTCTCATCATTGACGACGCCAAACTGCGGGCAAGGAAGGGGCGCACACTGTATAGAGTTAGGGTTCAGCTCGATATATCCGCACAGGATATCCTTTTGCGAATTGTGTCATCGACATCGTCGTTGTCGTAGCCGTCGTCGTCGTTGGGTATAGCACAAGGCCACTTTGTATTAAGCCACTCTAGATCCTTTCGGAGGAGTTTTACCAAGAGAAGGAGAACATCACGATGTGTGTAAGAGTGTGTAGTATACTTTTGTTGCCAGCATGAGATAAGGCGAAGGTGGACTGACCCTTCGGCCGACCAACGAGTATGTGGACCATCACCGCAGGATTAAAAAGGAGATTTTATTATTTTCAATCATCGTTTTTATGACGGAAGTCCTTTTGTGAGCGAGGATTATTGAAAGACAATTTTTGTTGCTGTCTACCGATCAGAATGTGCCATTGTATCCATGCAGGGTGGATAGATGAGAAACATGGAAGGGATATTCTCTATTCTTCTATTTGTGTGTGCTTGGGGTTTTTGTCCAACGCTTAATGAAAAGAAATTAATCATTGCGATGGTTTTAATGACAGTGTTATTACTTTTCTTTTTTTTTGTTCTGTCCTCCTGGATGAAACATTAATGATAAAACTTGTGTCACTGAGATGGTTGGCTTTCAATTAGCCAAAGCTCCAACAGGCACCAACATACATATGTGTGTGTGTGTTGGGTAGATTTTTCTACTAAAACTTAGTTTTCCTGCATTTTTCACATGAAGACGCTAATTAGTTTGTAATTAAGTCGTTGTTCCAACGCACACCCGCATGACAAAGAAAATGAGACAGGAAGCAGAAAGAAAAAAAAAAAAAAAAAAAAAAACTTGGATAACATCAAAAGTCCTTACAATTACGTTTGAATGCAAATTACAATACGTACTCGTATCAAGTAGATCCCAGCAACGTATTTAATTGGAAAATTGCAATCGTGTAAGGGGTTCTTCATATGCCGAAAACCCACTCACTTCCCCCATTCACAAGCGCGCCGAGAGATTGAATAAATGAATTCTCAAATCGAATTTTGATTCACAAAACCGAAGATACAAATTCTTCAAGCAAGTCGCTGCGTGTGTGCACCTACCTTTTTATACATATGTATGTCTGTACGAGCGAAAATTGCTACACATTTGACACGCAGTGTTGAAGACCAAAGACGAACACAAGAAGTGTCAGAGTCGAGGTTGGAGTTGTACTGTGCATATGCTCCCGAACCCGAACCAGAACCCCTCCTATTTGACTTGTGCTGTATAAGACGCACAGTTGCCATAAATTCCACGCACATAGACACATTCCGGTTTGGAATTTGCACGCATCGTTTGTGATCTCTTCTAGCATAAATCGAGTAAATTGACACTTTTGCTAATAACAATAATAACTCCAAATGGGTGGTTGTTTGGCGGTGGTGTGGTGACGCACTGTAAAGTGTGGCTTTCACTTCTCAAGAATGCAGCACTAAGCCTGTATGTATGAATATCAATTTTTGATTTTTGATAGGCATTTTAATTATCTTTCGAAGGATCACGATGAGTGTCTATCTATGTATGTATGCATGTGGTGTCATGCAGATGGGTGTTCTAGTTTACGTAATTAGTAGAGAAATCGATTTGAAAATGTATTCCATACACATGTGTAGTTTCATCAAAGACGTAACCCCTTTTTCCAGTAACACAGCACTTAGGTTTGAGGGATATTTAATCCTTACATTACCCTTGTGTCGCAACTTATTATAGAAGGCGACTACGAAAGGTTGACCGTTGCCATTCTTTTATGCTGTATCCCCCATTTTTTTGTACCTACTACCCAACCCAGTCAAAGTAGAGGAGAAAAAAAAATATCTTGCCTGCTGCATGGAATGGCACAGAGGCGCTTCAAAGCTTTTTAAGGCGCAGAGTTAAATATTGAATGGGGCGCCACATGGGAGCTTTGCTTTCTAACTTCTCAATTATGTGATTATTTCAAGAACATGTCAATGTCGCGCTTAGACATTTGGGACAATCCGATTTTGACATGTACATATACCGTTAACGCCATATCCTTGCAAAATATAACCTAATTTGGTTTACAAAATGTACATTGAAATCTCCTATAATAATAGCTACTCTGTGTTCATTACTTGATTCAAATTTATACGAAAATTCTTAAACAAATCAGCTGATAGCAGTTTTTTGTACTAAATTTTGTGGGACAAGACTTGTCTTCAATGAAAATTCTTTACTGTCTAACAACCTCTCTCTGTTGGTTGGTATCACAATCATAATGAACCCCTGCGATCTATTTTTGATTTTCATGATAAAAAAAATTAGGAATTTCAAACAAATTAAGTACTTAACTTTTGTACGTATGCATTTCGACACCTTTCATTAATGATTCTGACTCTCTCATCAAATTGTGTCTGACCTTTTGAACATAAACGAAGTAGCAATTTAAGTTTTATAATTTTATTTTACTATCAGATTAGAAGGATATATTGGTAGTTGTCATCAAAAAAGAAAAAAAATATTTCGGTAATCCCCAGTTTAATCATAATTACTTTATTTATGCGTTCTGTGTTTGATAACTCGTAAGATCTGTCAAAAAATATGTACTTGTCATAAAAGGCTTTTTGACATTTCATGGTACTGAACACGTAGAAATACGGAGACGCACAAAAAAAACTTATTTGATTTTTTTCATAAACCAACGAAAAGGCATTTCTCTGCACACTTCTCTCGTCTGTGAAATTCTCCGTACTCGAACAAGTTTTCGTAAAAAATCGTAAAAAATCACAGCCTTTTAAGAGGGTACTTTGACACATCTGTCAACATTTTTTGTCTATTTGACACTTTTCAAGCAAAAAATGCTTTTCATTCAGAAAGCTTTGAGCATTTTGTAGCTTTTCACAGTCATGGCGCCCTAACTTTTGTGGAAGGCAAAAAAGTGTCAGATCCAACCCTAACCCGAACACTTACATTCGGACACATCCACTGGATCAGTGGACCCATGTTTTTTTGAAAATTTCAACTAAATATTAATAGGTGAGTAAGGGTCCAATCCAAGTAAGGTCCTCTGTAGAAAACTAATAATTTGCTTTGTCGCCCACACCAAACCCAAACACTTAATTGCTCAATAATGAAAGGCTTGACCTTAAACCCTTCCTCGGTCCGGTTGCATTCAGTTCGACTACTTGGTTTTGGCTTTTCTTCTCTTCTCGGTTTTTTTTTCGGGGGGGATAATTGCTTAAATCAAATTTGACACATGTGCCTGTTGGTGCTAATGTTTTAAAGCCATTTCTGCTCTCTGCCTCTTTCTCTTGATGAAAAATTACAAATTAAATTAATTACACCAACCGTGCAGTACACAAAACTGCAGGAGCAAAAAAAAAAAAAAAAAAATCAAAGAAACTTTTTTAATTGTATATACACGAAAGGGTTCAAATATAGACCTTAACTTGCTCCATGTTTCAGCTTCAGCTTGATGGGGTTTTCGCATTTCATTTCTCTTTTTTGTGCAACTTTTTGTTGTTTTTTTTTTGCATTGCATTGCAAATTGTTAATTGTTATTTTTGTGTGTTTTCTACTAAAACAATCAATGGGAGTAACTTTTTGCACTTGTGTGAGTGTGCGCCGCACAGAAATCAATTTTTCAATGGGGAAAAACAAATTATTACCTTTATATTTGTGTCGTGTTTTTTTTTTGTTTTTTGAAAATTTGTTCTGTTTCTCTCTCTAGTTCTTGAACAAAGTTGTGTGTAATGGAATCCTTTGAGGAATGTTGCCCAAGTTTTTTAGTGGTTTCCATTTTTATTTTTATGCTCTCACTAGCGTATATAATTAATTTTTTAAGGCATTGCCGCTGTTGATTTATCGCTCTGGCAAGATGACCCTGGGGACGCGAATCTATTTTCAAAATCGATAAATTGTGCTTTGTGAGAGATGTGTGTTTGTTTAAAAAGATTTCTCCCCGTAAAAAAAAAATTCCAATGTTTATTTATATTTTTTTTTTTGTAATTTATTCGCCCACTCATTGTGGGTTGTACGAGTATCTAGGGGTCAAGAGATACAAACTGCATGGGATTCTTGCATTATGTTTTCACAGCAATTACTTGTGACAACAATTTTAGCCCTAAATGTGTGTTTCAAAAGAAAGCGAAAGCAAAAGTGCGACGCGTATCCACCGATGGAGTGGAGTGGCGTGGCGTGCAGTGGGGTGGGGTGGTGACAAGTGGCAGAAGAAGATATCATCTTTGGCTGGGAGCCAAAGACAACATTTTCGAACTTATACTTTTTAACAAACATAAATAACATAATTTCAGTTTAATTATTATTATTTTTTTTTCCTCTCATATTGTTTTTGCCATTCGGTTTGATTTGCCACCGATTGCCGTGTGGCTGGCTACACACGACGGCGACGACGACGACGACGACGGCGATATAGAGGTGCAAAGAATTGATTTTATTTATAAATACAAATGTGAGTAGTCTTGCGGCTGACAGGAACAACAACACACAACGATAGGCAAATATGTTATTCGAAAAAAAAAAGGAAAAGATTCGTGATTTTTAATTGATTTAATTAAAGTCACTGTAAGTTTCCTTTGTTCGTCATCGTCATCGTAGATTTTTGCCTCTTTTTTTCTTTTTTGTATCTAAATCCATCTGTAAAGTTTGTTTGCAGCACGAAGGGGTGCAATGAAACCAAAAATAGCTGCATGTTTTCGGATCAAAAAAAAAAAAAAAAACGAAGAAACTATGAGTACGAAAAATGACAGAAAGAAGAAATGAATGCACGTTTGTGGGTCTGCACTACAATACACGAGTACAAATTGGCAGGTTGGGCTTTTCGTTGTTTTTTGGGCGAATTTTTAATTACTGACAAAGCGAAGGAAGAGAGCGAAGTTTCCCTAATAAGAATAATAAAAAAAAAAAAAAAAAGGAAGGCTCGGCATTGCAGTTTGCCACTGCTGATAAAGTGAGAGCGCGCCGATTGTTATTCTCCATGGGGTTAGACATTGTAGAAGATTCCAATCAGTCGGTTCGGTGGCGTGTCTTGTACATTCGATTGAGTAACCTGGTGCTTGTTTTTTTTTCTACTCTGTTCCTAAGATATGCCAAAACAAATGTTCTCGACATGTTTTGATTGCCCTCTATCAGCAATTTGCTGACCCTCGATTTTGGTCGATTGCCAGGAGAATTAAATTTATTTTGGCGCCAATTAATTTTATGCGAACCGAAAATGAAAATGAAAATCTATAAATATTTCTGTGTTCGCTGTCTTGAACTGGTGCACTTTGTATGTGACCCTTTTGTCGTCAGTGTAAGTGTGTAGAGTCGGTGCCTTGAAACTTCCAAGGATGGGGTTGAGTTGTTATGCATTCGCAAGTCTAACTGAACCCTCCTTCATGAGTAATCGCTATAAATTAATTGTCAACTTTAGTACCAATTGTAATAATTGCCATGTACACAGAGAGAGAGAGAGAGAGAGCCAACTTTGATTTTGCATGTAAGATTTATGGAAAAGTTAATATGCGAGCGTGTGTGTGAGTGCACATAGCATGCAATTGCGGAGAACAACAATAATCCACAGGATCACAGGTAGGTAGATATAGAAAATGTTTAAAAAGGACTTACCTTTTTTGGGTATCAGTGACTTCAGTAACATCACAGCGTTATCATCACATCCCCAGGCGTGCATTTTGCGGTAGCTGTCACGGCCTTTCTCAGTCAATTTATCCCAGGGCTTTGGCTTGGACAGCAGCTCGGAGACGGTTCCTTGTGACAGGCCGAGGATGTATTTGGCGAAAAGCCTCTGTCCGATGTTGTGCACGGAGAGGAGTTCGCGTACGCGGCGTGATATGTGTAGTGTGTCGAGACTTTGATTAGCGTACTTGTCCATGTTGTAACGTAGCATTTCCTGAAGCTTGGCCTCCATCGGATCGCCCTTTGGTATGAGAGACTCTCCGAGACGGCCGGCCATTGAAGCACCGGGTGGTAACTGGATATCTTCGGCGAAACGGAAGTGACCACGATCTTGGAATTGGAATGGCAAGCCTGGCAGGAATGCTGGTGGTAGATGTGCCAAAGATCCCAATGAGTTGTTGTTGTCCTCTTGGGCTTTGGCTGATTTGGAGCCGTTCATGTGCTCGTCATTGGAGCGCTGGTCCTGAAGATTAGGCGTACTCGCCGTTGACGATGAATCATGATGGCTGTTAGCCTTCTCATAATCCTGGTGTTGCTGTTGTTGCTGATGATGCTGTTGCAGCGATGGATGCTGCTGCTGATGATGATGATGGTGATGCTGATGATGGTGCGAAGATTGTTGCAGGTGGGCGGCCGTGGTTGTAGTCGAAGACGATGACAATGACGAGTGGGTATCTGTTCGAAGAGAAGGAGTTGAATTGGATGAGAAGGTTGAATTGACTAGCTGACTCAAGAGAGTGGTGGTTGATGGTCCCGTGGCCGACATAGAGAGTGGTGGAGGCGATCGGCACGAAAGAATTGATGGAAAATTTTGGAAAATCGATGTTGGCGTTTTAGAGGTTGGATTTGTTGTTGCTATTGATGGTGGTGGGTGAGCTATTGAAACGGCGGCCGTTGCTGGTGATGGCTGTTGTGGGGGCAGCGGCGGTGGTGGGGCCAATGGCAATGGCAAATGATGTGGCGGCGGTAATTTAAGCTCCGCTGACAAATCAAAGCCACGACGCCAATATGAACTGACCAACTCACCGCCTAGCAGCGAACCAAACTGATCGACACTTTGGAAATTCGACGATGGATTCTGCTCTACGGATGTAGAAGATGCAGCCGACTCGCATGGAGGTGGTCGCAGTTGTTCCTGCTGTTGCTGCTGTTGGTGCTGCTGACTCGAATCAATCGGGTCACTGTTAAGAACTACAGACTCATTATCCGAAGTCTTGGAGTTGTCTGCTGAGGCTGTGTCACTGGAAATTCCTGTGAAACGCATGAATTGTTTGTTTGGTTTTCTATGCATTTGGTTGGAAATAGGAGGACTGAAGGTAGTAATGGAATTTTTGTGAATCAATTTTTCTGTTTGTCTAAGAATATGATGGTCTTCAACAACAACATCGATATCTAAAACGCCAAATGAATGACAATTTTCAATTTTATCTTCGTTTCTTTTTTTTTTTAAAAAAAACGGAAAAATTTTGCAAACAAATAGAGGCCATAAAAATGATAACTACAAAAGCATAGCGCGGCATTTATTGGCACTCTCATACATACATATGTACAATCATCGATGGGTTGTGTGATAACCGGCTTTGATTTATATGAGACGGTAATAAATGCAGGCGCCACTTTAGGAAATGCCGCGCCATGTGCAATAAAAGAAAAGTAAATTCCTGATCTTTTTTTTTTTTAAGTGTAAGTACAATGTTTGTGAAGGGGAGGTTGTGGAGGAGGTGATTTGCTTACCTTCGGATTTGAGTGCCTCACTTGAGGCGGCCGCCAAAGCCTTGGTTCTTTCGAGTAAAAGCTCTTGGAATTGCTTGGGGTCATTAGCCGCGGCCGCAGCGGCAGCAGCAGCTGCTGCTGCTGCTGCAACTGATTGACTTCTGATGTCAAGTCCAAGCGGTGTGGGTGTTGGTGTTCTAAAGAGAGAAAAAGGATACAAAATTTGATTTGAACTCAGAAGTTGCAATTGATTGCTTGAAAGCGATTGTTTTACTCACTGATTCTCCTTTTTTATATGAATTTCGTCGGCCATAATTGGTGGTTCGGCAAGGGTGGTGGTCACCACAGGGGCGGCGACTGGAGTTTCTTCATCATCCGGGTACAGATCGGGACTTGGTTTGGCCGCCGCAGAGATATCACTCTTGAAGGGCTGTTTGTCCAGGCGAGCCTCTAGTCTTTGAATGTGCTGACTTTTCGCTTCTAGATTATCTTCAAGTCTTTGTATTTGTACAATATGGGTTTCTTGGAGGGCTTGCAGTCGGTTTACCTCGTCGATAAGTGCTTTAATCTGCAAAAAAAAAAAGAGAGTGAAGAAAGCTAATTAGAACTTGTCATGTGATACACAAAGTCTATGAATTTATTGTGCAATCAAGGAAAAGGCAGACAGAGTTGTCGTCAACTTTTGCATGGAACATTATTATAGTGCCATCGATATACACGATATTTGCTAATTTATATTGCAACCAAACCACCCACCACAAGAACGATAAAAATAATAATCTTTTTCTCCCCCTTCCGTCAAATGTGCGTGTATGAATATGTTTATGTATATGTTTATGATTCGATCCTGCGTGTGCATAACTCAATGCCCAACGACATATGGCAATAATTTCCAATCACAATGATATATGAAAAAAAAAATTGCTCAAGGGAATAGGTTCGTTTGCTACCGAAAGTTGTTGTTTAGATACTTAACAAATGAGCCAACTCCTGCTCCACCCGCCCGACCGCCTCGCGGCAGAAAAGGGATTCATCATTATTTCATTAGCGACGAGCAGCACACAAAGAATACGCTGTCATGTTTTGTTTCATATATATTTTTTTTTTCCTCCGCCGCATGTGTGTGTACGAAGTATTCTGTGTCACGTAAGGACGTCTCTGCGAGTAGTAGGAGACAATCATCCCCTACACACACTGTGTGCAGAATTTCTATCGACTTTAATTAATTGAATAAATTTTCAGAATTTGTCTTCGACGACAACGACAACACGGACGACATGGAAAGAAGAAGGGTTGCAAGTTGGGATTTTATTATAGATGGTTAAATAAAAGTACATACTCAATCCACTCAATCTGGTGAAGGGGTGGGATATGGTATGGGCTAAAAAATATTCTCGACGGGGGAATTTGTTTATAATTTAAGCGGGTGTTTTAAAACATCATTCGTTGGTAGGTTGGATGTGTATGTGCTGCTCTCCTGGCGATTAAGGAACGAACGCGATCTGCCTACTTTGGAAGTTCGAAGTTAACTTTGCAAAGGCAATGTCAATAATGAAACGAACCACCCCCCCTTTGGAACCAAGGTATGTGGACCTAATCACAACAGCGCCAGCGGTAGATTGTAGGTATATGACGAAAGTAAAACTTTGTCTTGGCTTCTTCTTGAGGGATGCCGTCTAGATTTTTATGTGTATATGCGCCGCTCGCGTACCACATAATAATCCCTGTCGAATTTGCGAATCTTCCAATTATCATATTTTCCCTTCAAACAATACCTATAACTGAGGTTTATCTATTCTTTGTTAGAACGTACGTACGTACGTACGTATACAGAGATTAAGAGGGGGTGGTGGCGGTGGTGGCATTCCTACAAGTACTTTACTACACCATAGGGGTGCGTAATTTTATTAAAAAAATATGTTATGTTATTTTGATGTCAGGCAACGATGGGTAATATAATGTCGTAGTCGTTGTCTTCTTGTTATTTCGTCTATGAGCAAATATGTAATAAATTTCAAACCATGGTAAAAGAAAGTAAATTTTACCAATTACACACACACACACACACAAACACAAAATACAAATACAAATGAAGAATGTCAATTATAAATTTTAAGAGGAACAGATGATTCCATCGAATTCATTCGGTATTCCTTCTTTCCCGTGTACCTAATTCGATTCCAGACATCCTCTTTGATTTATCACTTTAATATTGAACTACGTACCACCGGAAAAGGATTCGAAATAAAATTTCAATCGAAAACTCGATTCAAATTCACCCTGTCCCCCCCCACCCCCCACCCCCGTGCCCAAGCACCACCTCGTATTAATTAATGAATCGAATCAAAATTTCAAAACGATGGCAGATTTTCCCCTTATTTCTTTATCTGTTCTGTACCCTTCACTCCTGTGTTATCCTCGTCCTTACGTCGTCGTCGTCGTCGTCGTCGTTCTTCAGCAGATAACACACAAAAATATTCAACGCGTATTTTATTGTATGTGTTTGTAGGAGTATGTCTTCACAATGAATCCTTTCATTTTCATTTGTACAGCTGACTCGAGGGTGGTGGTTGTCATATTATAATCGAAGACACACAGAACAGAGAATCAACCCCTTCGCATGCAAATTGTAGAAATGTAGCGCAGAATTTTGAATTATTGAGCAAATACACGGATTTCAGTAAAAGGTAATTCATTGATTTCCATTGTTTGTACAATATCTCCCAGATACAAGTTCGTTTTGTTGCTATAAATCATTTGTCCTTGGTCGGGTAGTGCTGTACTCCTGCTGCTGCCGCCATAAGAAGGGAATGGGTGTATATGTATTAGATATAGTGTGCAAAAGGCTTCCTTGGGTTTCCTTTTAATTATGAACTCTTACACACTCACAGTGAGAGAAAGGTGTTTCGAGTATCTTCCCGAAGATTGTATATCTTTTTGATGGTCAAATGAATGACAGATTTTGGATGGCGCATTGTTTCTTTTTTTTGTTATGGATTTTTGATTAATTATTTGGGATGAATCTGACAGCAAATGTTGTTAAATTAAGGAAAACCGTTATCCTTTTACTTTACCTACAAAAAAAAAAACACACCCTTACGGATGCCCAATAAAAAAGAAAGAGCCAAAGGGATCTGCGTAGGATATTAGATTATGGCTAATGTCCTTCTGCTAATACACAGATATGGAATCAAAAATCAATGACATTCCCGCCGCCGCTCCCCCCCCCCGCCATCGAGAGTGGATGGATATATACTTTTGAAAATATTCGCTAGAATGAGTTTTAATTCCTTTTACTTGCCGTTGAGAGCCGAGTATAGGTATAGAGGCCAACCAACAAGAAGAGGGGGGCAGGGGGTAGAAAAAGGATATTTGTTTCAATGCGCCTTTAGCTGATTACTACTTATTGTGTGTAAGTGTAGACGGGAGAAGATTCCGACAGAAAACCAGCGGGAGTAACAGCAGAAGACCCCTTTCGGTCTTTTGATTGTTGGTCCGGGTGCGTATAGACATATGAAAAGGAGTCTGTACGACGACGGCGGGCGATGAGAATGATGACGACAACAGCCACAGCCACAGCAACAGCAACCTCGATGACGATGATGATGATGTTTCGTTTTATTTTTTTTGCTATGTAGGTACTGTATTCAAAGAAAAAATATATATTTTTGGGGTTGATTTCTATATTGTATTGGTTTTTTCGGTGCTGGCTGGCAATTTTGTTAATTACAAAACGAGTGCGTTTGATTGTACACTCAGACGGTGCTCGTGGGTGACGGTGGGCTGACTACTTTTGGTATATATTTTCAAATACACACAATAATTTTCGCAATAATTCACAATCCCTTCGTTTTGGCGATGCGATGGTTTTTGCATACTCAGCTTCGGGGGGAGAGAGGGATTATAAATATGAATTTTATCAGATATTTCAAATAAATCAATGAGAATTCGTCCTTTTGTTTATTTCAAAAGGGGAGATTTTTTTTCCACTTGAAGGCATATGTACCTACACGTATGTAGTTAGATATTTCCTCCTCTTTTTACTTTCCAAGAGGAACTACTGGAGTGAGATATCGATTAGAAAAATATCGAGGCGATGTTAGTAGCACATGTGAGCTTTTGTAGCCTGCTGTTGTAAACCTAATTTCTTAGTCCTTGTTCGAGTTACTATAGCAAAATACTAATCGTTTACTTGCAGTGTACATAGTATGATCCCAGAATGTATACTTAAACTCCGTTCTAAGAACTCCAAGCCAATTTGGGACTAGGTATGAACCGAAATGGTTTTGGTCAAAGAGGTGACATTTGGTTAGTGACTCACGGTCTTTTGGAAAAATTAGCCTTCTTGTGCATAGAAACACGCCTTTTCTTCTTCATTGTCTCTAGAGCTTCTGTAGACGTCACTGCAGGGGATTCCCAGTCTGTCAGCGTGTGCAGTAAGGATGTTTGGGTAAGGGTGTAAGGGTTATGCCATTGGACCTGGTTAAGGGACATGTACCAGTCTTTTATTACCTGTCTTTGGTGTGAAGGATTTAATACAGTTGGCCAATTTGGCTATTGTTAGTGGAAGATTGAAGGACCAACGTCTCCTGAGAAGATTCCAACTCTGACTTCATCCGTAAAGTTTGGTAGCGATTCATTGACAGGACGTCAAGTTTCATCCACTCCAGCTTGAAGCTGAACTCAGTGGGTATGTGTGGATGACCAGTCGAGAGAAGTCCTCTTACAAAAACCAAAAATACAAACAGCCATGTGATATCTCGTCCACAAGGATTCCTTTTTTTGCCCATAGTTTACAATATCCTTTCCCTGTTTCGCTTTCGTTTTTTCGTTTTTTTTTTTTTTTTAAATCGGTACTTTTGTTTCTTTAAACGTTTCAAGGGTACCTAAGGGATTACATTGGGAATCTTGCATGCACACGAACTCTGTGTACTATACTCCGACTGTATGTTCATCCCTCGAGAGCAATCATATGTACTATGCGCATTGTTGCATTGAAAGCTCTTCTTTTTTTTTTCTCTCTTTCCTTGGATTTCGTCCTTTTTTTCAACTACTTATTATTTTATTTGCCATGCGATTGTTTTTCGCCTCAATTGTATACGAATCTTGGAATAGAAAAAAAATCAATTCTCTTCCTGCATGCACTTGCATATGTCACCACACTTAATGCCAGGGCTGCTTATGCCTGCTATAGTCTGCATGCAACTTGTGCCAGTTCAGGATGCTTAGTGTATCTATCTTGTTTTGTTTGAACTTCAATTGCATTATTATTCCCGTACCGCTAGAAAATGGCGCTTCCTTGTGTATGTTTGAATGCGCCCGTGTGTGTGTGTGTGTGTGTCTATATATTTGAGTAAACAATGAAAGAAGCTTTACCCCGAAGCAAGAGTCTCAATTTATTCATGTCGGAAGGAGAGCTATACAATACAATAATATTTGTTGTACAAAAATACACATCTCTTCGCAAAAAAAGGAAAGGAAAGGGGCCAAGCAGCAGCAGACACACAGAAAAGCACAGAGTTATTCTAAACGCTAAATAGTTTGAGCAAAACTTTTCCATCTACGACTATGTACGTATACAATATCTCTTTTTTCTTTTGCTCTGCTGCATCATCATCCTTCGCAGCAGTATCCGGCAACCCCTTCATAATATCGTCACAGATCAAAAATATTTATAAAATTCATAAATTTTCATATATTTATGCATCTACGAGTAGGTATAGTGATTTCAAATGGGGAAAGATATACTACGTACATAGATAGAACGTTGGTACGCTCATCCTTCGCCTAGAATAATTTTTCATTGAATTCATCTCCCATTCCCAGTCAAAGTTGAAAAGGTTGTTGGTCTCGAACAAGAAAAACTTATTTGATTGCCATGAGATGGCGATGTTAGATAGTATTCGGGTTCGGGGTTGATTAAGAACCGGAGATGGGTAGCAGAAGTTGTAACCAAATCACATCTTTGTGCTTTCAGATTTTGTATATGTACTATGTACCTTTTGGAACAATGAAGACGGGTAATTAATCAAAAGATTAAATTGTGCATCGGTTTTTATCTTTATCTGCCATAAAGCTGATTTTGGCAGCACTCTTCAAATGAGATATTGATTAAAGCCCAGCAGCAGTATCTGCGCATCGACATTCTCATCATCATTATCAAGTTTAATAGACCGAAGCTAAAAACGATAATAGGGCGATACTGGCTTACGACTACGACCAAGGGGACTCGTTTTTTTTCGTTTTTCTTTTTCTCGGGAGACCCTAAGAAGTGTTGCGTGAAAAAATTGAATGAGGAAATTGAAAAACACGCAAAAGAGTATCCACAATAATGACAAATTAATTTGATGTCCTATAAACTGGCGACTTGAAGGGATGGCGCACAAAATCACTTTCACAGCGAATCAAAGTATCCGGCTGCCAATTAATTAGTCGCGCCGCATAAGGAATTACTCCTCTGGAAATGTTAAGTACGTAGTGTGTCCTTCAGAGGGATATACCAGTAAAAAATCAATTATCATAATCTGGTTTTAGTTTTGAAAAAAAAAACCGAGACTTGCATAATTAAGTTAATTTTAAATTGATTTGACAGACTGCACTAGTGGTGGCTTTTAGTAACAGCGAAAGGTCCTCCTTCAAATAGATACAACAGATCCTAATCAATTACATTACAGACATATGACGTATATGAGCGTCGTCCTTTTTTTTTTTTTTTAAAAAAAACCAAAGTCTAGACAGTAATTTATTTGAGCCTTGATACAAACTCATCCCAATTTCGCTTGGAACGATAAGTCTTTCAGTATTTTGCTTAATATCCTTTTGTGTGTTTGTCAACAATAGGTACACCGAGTAAGCAAGGAATCAAAAGTCTATGACTGGATTGTGATCTTTCGGTCTAAACCATAAAAAATATTTCCCTCACTTTTATAATAACCCAAAACAAAGGCATCAAAGTCGTTTTCTCGTTAGCAATTGGTCGAGTTTATTGGGCCACACACAAAAACAAAACCCACGTAGTTAAGGAACCGAAAGGATTGTAATCCGTTTGCTAGTATCTTTGCGCAATTTTCTGTTTTTTTTTTTTTGTGGACAAAACCGGAATCGAATGTAAATTTATGATTTCCAGGGAACGCGGTAGCTACTCACAAAAAGGACCAGTAGGCAAAAAGCCACAGCATTCTATAACCATCGTTCTTTTTGAATCATTCGAGAAAAAAAACGTCCTATAATATGTGTGTATAAACCAAGGTAACAAAACGAAAAAAAACCTATTTATTGTATATGTGCTCTGAATTATCGGACCGTTATAAAATTTTCTGAACTGTTACACTTTTCATAAAGGAAAAGGAACGTTCTATCCTTTTCCTTTTGCCCAATAATATTTGAGAGCAGCATCCTTATCATCGCCGACGACGAGTTTCACATTATTATTTGTTTCTTCTGATGATATATTGAGAGATCCGGACTCTGGCCATTATCCTTGTAGGGTTAAAAAAAACACACACACACATCTACACAGTCCTAGGCGAACTGTAAAAGAGAATTGAAACGAAACGAAAAATAAAAGTATATCTATTTAAAGTGGCTTTTATTTGAAGATATCCCAACTGAAGTGAAACATTTTTTGAATCTATATAAGCATCAGTACAGGAGGATACGACGACGGAACGACGCGGTTTAAGAAAAAGCAAATAAATCCTCGAAATATGAAAGCGAGTGTTATGGGGAAATGCTTTATCTTCAGCGAATTGATGAGAACGATGACGGCGACGACAACGACAACGACAACGATGATGATGATGATGCTGCTGTCGGGCAGTAAAAAAAAAGAAAGGAGTAGGATACAGGAAGACTAAGGATAATAGCACAAACAAACAGAAATACATGATTTTTCAATAATCCTAATGATGATGACTCCATTGGTACTACGTACCTACCTACACACCGTGGCAATGGCCAAAAAAAAAAAGGACATAAATATAAATTTACGAGATGAGTGAATACCTGTGTTGCTGCCGGCTAATGTTGTGCCAGTGTATCTATTATAAGTACGAATTTGAGTAAAATGCAGATATTTTAACGGTAATGACCGTTCTTAATGGATAAGTCTGAAAGCAAAGAGGGCGGCTATGAAAGTCAAACAGGTTCTTTGGTAGACGATAAACGAAAAGCTGTTTAGAAATGGATTTTTGGACCAAACTTATGTATTTTCAAGTTTTACAATGTTTTTTAAATGAAAAAAAAAAACAATTTCCAAATTCTTCTTGAAATATTGGCGCCCAACGTGAGGCTCTTTTTACATATGAGTGTGTCATGATAGGATTTATCAATTGAACGTGCAAATGAGCTTAGTAGTGCTGAAGAAAAATACACTCTCATTGAGAGCCGATGTGTACATAAATGTCCAGTGTTGCCAAGATGCAATCTTCTTCTTGTTACAAAGTGGACTTTACATGGAGTTCAAATCAAACTCAAAGAAAGAGTTGCATTGGCTCATCTGATATGCAGCTTCTAGTTTTAAAAGCATAAGAAACACTTACAAGAGTAAGAGACATTTCGGGTAGTTGACTTTCAAAATATTGATTGACTTTTACTGATTTCGACTGAAAACCATCTAAAAAGCATACAAAGATACTTCCATTTGTACTGTTCAACAGAAGTATATCTACTAGGTATTACTTAAGTAAAGCTATTGCTCGCATGTACCTCATAAAATATAGCAATTAATTGGGACCACGATTGCAAAATAAAAAAAATAAAAATACTCTCAGTATTTCTTCCTTATCTTTTATCTTGTTCAAAGCTGTTCATCTGGAATTACAAGTATCAGATGACTATCATCATTCTGATAAATACCATTCCATAAACAAATGTTAATCTTTTCATTATCTTGTTTGTTCGCAAATCAAAATGTGATGAAAAATTTTATTAAAAAATAAAAAGAGAACAGATCTTTGAATATAAAAAAAATCCAACATAATAAATTCATAAAAGTATCTTTTTATACACGTACATGGAGCATCATAAGCTCCCCTCGTAAATTCATTGGGTATTTGCGAGCATTGTATCTGTGCTGTGGCACGGCCACTAAATCTGACTATGACTCTTTTTTTTTGTTTCATGTATAGTCTGTGCTCTATCAAATAATCCATATTTAGAATTTGTTTGATAATTCTTAATTCATCTTGATTATAAGATGACGATGACGACTTCTCGAAGAGCGATAAACATGTCACACTGTAAATACTAGGGAATATATTTTTTTTTCTGTTAATAATTTTTTAACTTTATCCATACCATAGGTGGTAGATCAGTGCGCGCGGGTGAAGGTAATGCTGAGAGAGAGAGATTTCATTGATTTATAGTCATAACCTAAATTTACAATTAAGATAAACATAGACCTCTGTATCGCAAGCTGATAAAATTTATTGAGTTAGTTAATTCTTTCGAAATGTTTTGTTTAAATAGGAGCTTTATCTGTATCTTTCAGATACGTGTCATATTTATTAAATCTGTCCTCTCACGTCCTCTGAGTCAGATCTTTTGATTACAAAAAAAAAAAATACACTAAATTATAAGCAAAAGAAAAAAAAAAAAAAAAAACTTAAGAATTTTTATTGACTCTAAAATAACTAAAATATTTTATTCGATGATTAAGTGGGTGTTGAAATATTTATATTCATTCACCTGTATCTGGGCAAAAAATTAAAAAAAAAAACAACACTTTGGTTGTTAATTTTTAAAACATATACATATGTAAGTAGATTAAAATAAAACCCGCATTTGTTCTAATTTAGCAAATCTATCATGAAGCCCCTCCTTTACTGATTATCCAATTTACAAAAAGAACGGAAAGATATGAAAGAAAAAAGTCTTTGTTTCCGGTACATTTACTTAAAAACAATAAATACAAAGTGGTCATCTTATCTTATGGATGCATAGAGTAATAAAAAAATCAACTACTATATGCCCTCATGCGGGCGTCTACAACTATGAATGTACACGGCCCTTCTGAGTTGAGAGGAAATATTGAAAAATAATTGGCACAGCATTAATCTCATGCAAATTTCATCTACATGAATGCACATCCATCGATGGGAAAACTTAAAACAAATTTATATCTCAACCAGACGAGAGACGAGAGGATACGAAATTTTGGAATTAAATTGAATTATGTATTGCACAGCCGCCAAGCGAACTGCTCGACAACGACAAGTGACATGTCTCGAGCATATGGTGATGAGAAAACTCTTTGGCTGGATTGATTTATCAATCGATTCCCTTCTAATTTATAAGCCAATTAGTCGAAACGGCAAGGAATCATTTCACATGTTTCCTTCACTAGCTAGTTGGTGTGAAATTCTGCATGAATTGCGAGGAGCATTCAATCATCACCAGCAGAGAATCTTAATCAAGTTGAACATCATTGCACACGAAATGGAAACTCAATTACAAGGCTGAACGGAAATTTACGATAAATTGAAGCAAGAAGGTTGGAAAATTTAAGTTTTCCGGAGACTATTTTAAGAGAAGACAGATATTAAGGCGTGAAAAAATCTGCACACTAAGTCGAGTGATTTATGATCGCTTGTCTATTAATCTCGCGTTGTTTGTCGCCGCCCTTACTCAATCAATTATGGTTAATTGAATTGTAATGTACTACGTATGTCTGTATGTCTGTATGTGGTACTGCATTATTTCTTTGTCATGTCCAGTGCGCACAAATCAAAAGGCCAATTATTCAATTCAACAAAATAAAAAAATATTCAACTTATTTATGACCGACAATCCATTTCCTTTCAATTTCAATTCAAATCAGTTGAACATTTTTTTTCGTCGTTTTGTTTGTTGTATGTTATGTCGTTTGGTGGCGAATCAATCTACTACCTACGCTTCTGAGCCAATTCCTCTAACTTACAAATACATCCAAGAGCATCATCCACTTCGATGATCGACTATAATACGCTAGTTTAATTTTTTTAGTATACACACTGATAGATAGATTGTTGCATGCATAACGACGACGACGACGCGACGAGGTTAGTCGAAAGCTTGTGATTTCATTCGAGTTTGATTTTTTTAAATTGATTGCTTCCTTATTTTCGGTAGATTTGTTAATTTTGTATCTGTATCTGTGTGGATATATAGTTTTTTTTTTTTTTATCGAAGTATTCGACAGATTATTTGCACAAATAAGGCCGAGGGTCTTGTAGTCGACGACTACCACAGATTTTCATCATCATCATCATCATCATTATTATATTATTATTTTGTGTAATGAATAGACTGTATGTGTCAGTGCCTGTTATAGTTGAATGATTACACTAAACTGCTGCTACTGTGACCCTTTTGAATAAGTCTGCCTGCTGCTATACTTATGTACTTATATATGACCGACGAACGAACTTACCAATAGATATTGCAAATGTGGTGGAGTGAAGTGCCTCCCGCATAAAATGTTGCTCGTTGCACGCACTAGAGATGCATGGGAAACAAATGTTTCTCCTCCGCACATAATAAACAAATGATTCGAGAACCTACATGTGTCATTTTGTAGTTATTTAAGAGCAAACAATAAAAAAAAAAGAAAAAAAAACAACAACGATGTCGACGACGACGATGAAACACAAAACAAGTGATCATCGTTATGTCAACTATGAGTAAGTGCATGGGAATAGTTCTCCCCATGGCTGAAAGTTTAAACAATCGATTGGTATAAATCAATTGTGTTTGGCTTTAATGATGAGACACAGTCGCCCAGATGAACGTGGGTAATTAAACTGAAGTAGTGAAGAGGGGAGCCCCAAATCCTATCCAAATCCAAAATATCTACATACTTTTTCTGTTTGTATCTAAAAGGGTTACAGCATCGTCGACGACGACGACGACAATGACAACGAACACGACGCAAACGACTGTGACACGAGGTACACTTGGGGGGGGGGGGTGGCGATGACAATGTTAAATAATTAAGTTTAAAAAGTTTCTCCCCATTTCGGAGGCGAAACGACAAAAGCGGGAATTAAATGTACCAAATGATTGGGTAATTTGATTGGAATGAAATTATTTAATTCGATTGTTAGCTCCACGCAGAAGGTGTAATGAGTTATGAAGCGAAAAAAAAAAGTAAATGTGTACCAACACTCTCACCAATTGATTGCGGTCCTCGAATCCCTCCATTTCCGACTCAACTCAAAACAAACTCTAATCGAATACTAAATTCATTAGTTTGTCAATAGATTAGTTCTTAATTTTTTTTTTAATCTCTTTCTCTCTTTCTCTTTCTCTATTATTTTTTATTTTTTTTATTTTTTTGGAATTCAATTTATTATCATCAAACACACGACAGAAATCGAAACATTTTTTTTTTCATAATCAAAATATTTCACGCATATCAATCGATTCGGCAGAGTCCAAAAAAAACATACAAAAACAATTGATAGATAGATTGAGCATCCACCACATCAGGGTCTTGGTATCACTCGTTTGTGTCTCTCTGTTTCTAGCATAAAGTCGAGCCCAATTAAGAAGGCGAATCTAAAATAAGCACTACAAGTGGGATAACCATCTTTGGCAGCGCCGGCGACTGAATTAATAAGATTAAAATTGTATCTGCTTGTTTGAATATTGAAAGATTTCCGACTTTTTATAATGGATTGGAACTATGTATATGTATCGATCATCTGTCGAACAAACAAGATCTCTCCCCTCGGATCAGATCGGACCGGATTGCTTAAAGGGTTCATGCTAATAAGACAGCATACTATACTGTATAACCAAGAATTGATGGATGCATGCCAAACCCAGTACGGTGGATGGACAGAAGATTTTCCCGAAAAATGACTGATTAGAATCGAACCACGAGAATGAAGCACCGCACCAATAGACATGTGTATAATTTAGTCTTTTTTTTTTTTTGTTTGTTACATGTGAACGAATTCGAAATAGCGTGCCATGATAATTTTAAATATTTTAACACGGTTCATAGAGTTTTTCGATTAGTTCGATTATTTTTTGTGTGTTTCTCTCCATCATCTCGGGGTGAAGCGAGAGTTCAAACGAAAATATCTATATATTATAATTTTTTTTTTTTTTCTCGTTTTTTTTCCATGGTGAGGGAAATAGAAATAATAATTATGGTTTTCGAATCTTGATTGCTTCCGATCACGTAAGAATTTCTACAAAATTGATTTCTAGTCCGCAACAGTGAGTGATACATACCCGTAGAAGAAGACGACCTATTCCAAGTGATGGTTATCTGAATTATTATGCAACTGAGGAGCATCACCTTGTGCTTGTGAAACAAGTGCATACCTATTCTATGTGGAGTCAATTGAAATTTTTGTGAAAAGATCCATCTAACATTTATGATTTAAGGAAAAAGCCTTGTATGTATTCATGAAAGAAAAGCAGGAAAAAAAAAAATAGGTACTATGCATAGATACAAGTTGTAAGTGGCATCCACTTTCGCATTCCTATGAATGTGATGAGACGACGATGACGACGACGGCGACGACGATGGTGGGGTATACTATGTACGAGTATGTGCTGAGTGTCAGACTATAAATGAGATCCCTTTTATGCGGATGATTGCTTATTATGCTGCTGCGATGAAATATAATGCATACACTGCTTTTCGGTGCTGGTAGAATGGAAAAAAAAAACTCTAATTTCGGTTGAACGATAGAAACAACACACCAGGCGGACGCGCACAAATCGATGCAGGTAAAAGTGGAAAGTGAAGGCCCAGGCACAGGGGTACCTACATTGGCTTCCAGAGAAATAGAACCAAGTCGGATATTTACTGATGCATTTTTTCGCAAGTGCGAGGTTGGTTTTATTCTCACTCAAGTAATGCAGGTTCGGAATGTTCGTACGACTAAGAGTTCTTTGGCAAATGGAATCTTCTTCTGTAGGAGTACATTAGGTGTTTGCATTCAATTTTGACCTTACGCTTTTCAAGCTTTGATATTTCACATAATTTAGCGTATGCCTTTGACAGATAGACTAAGACCACAGGCAACACTAATTCCGGTTCTGGTTGCTTTTTTTGTTCCAGCATGTCCCGATACCCGAAGCCTCTACCAAGTTTTGATTACAGTTCAGAACAGCGTGTAAATTGCAGTCTGACTGTCAGAGAGTGGATATGTCTGCCCGCGATATTGCCTGTCAAGGTTGAGTTGGGCATATCCTCTTGGAATAAGCTGAGAAATGTACCTATACTATTTAAATGCAATCTAATACTTAGTCTATAGCAATCCAGTTCAGGTTCGTTATTTTCTACCTTAAAAGCAAAAATAACTCTTTTAATTATTTAAATGCTGCGATTTCAAAGGACCTTCTCAAAAAAGCTTGTTCTTTATCTTAAAATATAAACGCATCCCTTTTAAGGAAAATTCGTAGCATGAACCTATTCTACTGGAAAGCACTGTATCTTGCTTTAACCGCCTCTTTACTTTGATGCTGCCACAGAGCGATAGGTTGTCTATGCGTCCTTTCACGCGTATAAGTAACCCATCATCTTTGCCAGCAATATGATGATGGAAGAACCATAATGAGACATGTATGGGAAAATGCATCAAAATCCATTAAAAGCCATTTTCGTATTATGGTTTCCACAAAAGAGCGAAGCAAAAAACGAAATACCCCAACCAGGGGTGGCATCCCCCAACTCCACATTTGGCATACAACAACCCCACAGTGTAAAGGCATAGTACACCCACCTAATGCATTGTGTAATCATCATCTTACCCATCATCATCATCATTTGCAATCAGGAGTGTAGGCGGCGCGCAGTATACAAATAACAAAATGACAATATTTTTGAAACACCCCATCCGCGCCCAGCAGCCAAACAACCCTTGAGGATGATAATAGATTGGAAAATATTTTCTTTTTTTTTTCGAGTACATATTTGCTGATATACTCTGGAGTATTTGTCATTTTTTTTGAATCATTTGCACACTTCAATAAGCATTGAGATACAGCCGCAAAAAAAAAAAAAAAAAATGTGAACAGCAACGAACCACTTAAGATAATAACCTGTAGCGGGCACACACTAAAGGGTGCAATGCTGTGCAATTATACTCGAAGCAGTACTCAAAACCCCAAAAGAAATATCGTCCCCATAACACATTATGCATGATACATAGAAATCAATTAATCAAGTGCACCAAGATGAAAACAAAACACAACTCTATCTCCGGGACAAATGTGCAGCATATGCGAATCGTTCGATACGGGCGTCTGCAATTCGGCGAGATAAATTCACTTAACGAACAATCTAGACACGGTGATTCCTCAGCCATGTCGACCACGTCGAACTGGTCCGTTTCAGTAAAATGCTAGCCAGCCAGTCAGGCGGCCAGCCACTAATTGAATATTCCCCCAAAGTATTTTTAGATAAAAACGATACAAAATTAAGGCTGATGTCTTAACTCGAATTGTGATAAGTTAAATATATTTCCTATTTTTATAAAAATAAATACAACTACGTTCTCTCTTCTGATAAGCTGGAGAAAAAAATAAAAAAAAAAAAAAAAGGTTTTGCTGGCCGTTATCGTACATATGCATCCGTTTTGGCAAAACCCCATAATCACCATCTTCTTCGGCTTCTGTTGAGCAGAGTTATGTTAACAAAAAAAAAACATTCCTTACATACTGGTCGAGATAAGACTTTGGAAACCACCAGAAACCACCACGCACCGAAATTCAGTCGAATAATAAAAATTCCCACTAACAATTTGTAATAATTGTTTATCGCACCCAGAGTTCTCGATACATCGTTATCGAATTACCATATTTTCCTATAACCGCACACAAAAATACAAAAAAAAAATAAAAAAAAATTAAGAGCGAGACGTACAAGTAATAATTATAATAATAACAAATGGAACGGGGATGATAAAGCGACGCGAGGGAGTCAGCCAGCCAGTCAACCCATTCATGGTAATAGTATCTATGAAAAACCGGAAAACTATTCAAAATAGACCGGATGTCACATTGCGCTGCACCACTACTTTTATTCAGTGTTTTAATCACTCGATTCGAACAATGTTATAATTTTACCAATAACTTTATGTATCTATCTATCTTTATGTGTAGGTACTATACTAGGGGAATTCATTTTCCATATACATAGTACAGAGTGAAGGTGGTTTAGAGACAGATAATGCGGGTGACGGGCGCGACCAACGGGTTAATGCGAAAAACTATCTGAAACTTAATTTTGCAGAGCATCTCTATCTGGCATGAAGAAAATATTTGTCTCGTTTGCAATGTATCGGAACGATACCTCGTCGTCCGCAAATAAATGCACGGAAAAATCGGTGCGACGAAATCCCCCAAAAATCAAATGGAATTTCTCTCGTGAAACACAGGGAAAATTTTCAATTTTAATTAGGGAGAGCATCTCGTGGTTTTGATTTGCTTGCCTTCATTATACTCGTAGTATGTGTCGGCTTGGCTGGCATCCTTTGCGCATTTGATGTGGATGATGGTTTCTGCTTTGCAATTTTATAAGTATGTGATGAGATACCATGCCGATTATTTCTCAGAACGAATGAACTTCGAACTGTAGGGTTAAAGGAAAATTGTTTTATTGCTCCCATTAGTCAAACTGAGCCTTGTGCTGTTGATCATCAACACTATCATATCATAATCATCTTTTTTTTTTTGTTTCTTTTTGCTAATGATCATTTAAGATCGGCGGCAACTTCATCCCGCACGATGATCTACAAATTGTTCGTAGATCCCAGGGATAAGATATGGAACACATGTGCTCTGCAGATACTTTATATTTATACAATGAGCCATGCGAGAAACAGCCGGAGATCCTGAGGGAAGGCGCATTGCATTGCATTGCATTGCATTGCATTGGATTGCAAATAATAAATGAGCGCGCATGTTCTCCGGATTAATGTTTTAATACTAAATGAGGGCCAAAAAGTCGTACGACTGTTGATGCGTTATTGAGATGAGTTGCATGCAGTCGTCGGTCGTCCCGAACACACTCACTCGTACAATCAAACATATAATTAAGCATGGAAGAGTGCTGCACTTGGAATAGTAATAGGTTGTTGGTTTTTCCTCCTCCTTTTTTTTTCCTCTTTTTTGCATTTCTGTCTCAAGATCAATGGCATTTTTGACATTTTACAAATCAGAAGGTCATATATTTGTGTAGTTTCTCGCTGGAGACAGATGTGTCTTTGTTTTGAGTATTAATGTTGAAGAAGCCACTTAATTGTTGGGCAAAGTTATAGACTTGCTAGGAAGGTGATCGTTAGTAACTTTTTGCTTAAAATGTAACGAGCTTTAGTGGTTAGTGTGCAGTCCCACCTCTTGCGAGGTTCTGACAAATATCCAAGAGTACTACTGTCCTGAGAAAACGTTACTCGGTTTTGTGAATACGACTTCTATTCGTCTAAATTCTTCTGGGTAGTCACAGTATTGATTGATTTGTCGTATATTTCTACTCGAGAATCTTGGTACACTAGGTATACACATAGACAACACTTGAATACTCAAATAAGTTCTCTAAAGACTCATATCATACAAAAAGTATGAAGGCGAATTCTGGACGGTACTTGAGAATACTCATCAGAGTCATCCTGCATATACTGAAGTATGTAGGGTACTACGCATCCTGCTAAAGGATTGACATGTTAATTTCATAGAAAATTGTCTTTTATTGCAGATACTCAAGTATGCTCAAGTATGCTCAAGTTTGCCTCTAAAAGCAAAGACAAAAAAAAAACCCTTCGATTGATTTCGTGAGAAAAAAATAGAGCCTATAAGTGGCTAACCCGAAAGTACTCCAAACTTAATGAAATGTAAAGGAATTTCCCCCCCAAAGTCACAAGACAAAAGGTTTTTTTTTCCTTGAACGGGATGTTAGCCCACTTCCTTGCTGACTCCTTGTGCTGTGATTTTTCCTTTGCTATTTCCTCCTTTTTTTTTTTGTGTGCATTGTTTGCCCTATTTATACGATTTAAAGATGTTGTTTCTCGCCTTAAAAACAACCAAGCGACCGACCCACCCCTGCTTGTTTTTCCTGCCAAGATAAAGCTGCCAGTATCATTTTCAGTATTGACATCTTCATTTTTGCGCCTTGGAATATTGTTTACATTCTTTTTTGTGTTTCTTCGCCTTTTTTTTTTTTTTTTTTTGGGGGAAGAAAAGGATACGGACCCGCACATTGTAAATGTCATATTTATAACTTGCTGCTCGATTTTTTTTTTGCCAACTTAATGGGAACTTTGTTGATGTTTTGAGTTTCCCGCGTAAAGGGTGAATAGAACGAAAAGAGATGCTTTACGCATTATTGGATAAATAGAGTCAAGAAAGAATCAATTTCAAGTGTTTTTTGGGGTTAAATGGACTTAAGAAATTAAATAAAACTTACCTCTTTCTCTTTGGCAGCCAATTCATCAGCTAAATTATTATTACAACTACTACTGCTATTACTATTTGTATTCTTATTATTGTTACTAGTACTATTATTGTTATTATTGTTTCGTGTTGTGTCATTTCCACTGGCCTCCACCGAATGGAGGGGGCTATGCGACCGATTTGACATTTGATTGCTCGCCAGTGTTGCCGATTCGCTGGAGTCTTGATGGAGATTCATTTCGGCCGTCATTGCCGTAATGAGCTTACTAGCATCTGTTGAACCGTGTGTAGTGGGTGTCGTCACCACGGCGGCTGCAGCAGATACATCCGTCGTCGTCGTCGTCGTTGTGCTCGATGCATTTGTGTCCATTATTTGATTATGATTGAAAAGCAACTTGGCCGAATTAAGGCAGCCGTTTAGTGTGCTACCGTTCTCGGATAATGGTGGAGACGGTGACGGTGTTGCCGCTAATAAATTTCCGTTCTGGTGTAAATGCTGTGATATGGCAACACTATTTAATTTATTATTATTATTGTTGAAACTACTGTTATTGTTTATTGTTGGTGACAACTTGATATTTGGTAAAGGTGTTGATGTCGGTGTTGTACCGCCCACTGATGACGGCGATGGTGGCGACGAATGTATCGAAGATGCAGTTGTAGTTGTTGTCGAAGACGTTGATGTTATTGTTGCTGCTGTAGAAACGGTTGACAATTGCTCCTTCAAAGTGTTAACTTCCTTTTCAGCCAAAGTAGCCCTCTGTAAGGATAACAGCAAGAAGAAAAACAAAAAGAAACATTACATAAAATTTAGAAAAAAAAAAATTAATTTCTAACAAAAAAAAAAAAAACAGCCGACAAATTCCAGACAGAACCCTGAACCCCCGAAAAATGTTTGCCAAAGTATTCCCATTTTGATGTCTGCTGATAGTATCGGCCAGAACTTATAGCCCAATTAACCCCCATTTAAAATAATATTTTATAGGTTCTTCGAAGGTGGTGTGTTGATGGTGATGGTGGTTCTGGTATAACAACAAGCCAAGTCCACATATCCCCAAAAAAGCAACCAAAATTTCGGTGAGTTTTGTTTCCTCTTTTGGAACAGCAGACAAAAATTCAGCATAAATGTATTTCCGTTCAATTTGAATTGGTCTCCGCTTAGGGCAGCCAGTCACCATCGCCCCCCTGTCGAGTATGGGTGAAGACGAAATACGAGTAAATTTACCGCTCGAATTTTAATAGTTCGAAAAAGTTTTCCTTGTTTGGGTTGAAGAATACGAAAAAAAGAAAAGAACCACGAACCCCTTTTTGAAGGCAAAGCCATTCTTCCTCGGACACACCCTCATTAATTTTACTTTTAAAGTCATTACGGGCTAAATTTACCCAAATTAATACGTTACACTGTTATAACACTCGGTGCTAGGTATGCAGCAAGTAGTGGATTTATCGATAAGCCAATTTGGGGTAGAGTCCAAAATAAGTTTTGCCAAATTAGTCAGTCGAATCGAAGGACACCTCTTCCATGGGTGGAAGAGAGAAGGAAGGCGATACCGCCTTACCAATTCAAGAATCGAACAAGCTTAAGAAGGAATTACCTCGGCAAATTTATCTTTTTGTGTGTATCCAAATGTTGTGTGGATAAACAACAACAACAACAACAGGGCCACCGACATCCCTTTGTGTCTATCGTGTCTACGGGACTGCACCTTCATTTTTAATGCCCTGCAATGCTTTTGGGAGGAATTATGATTCTCTTCTTTATCGTCTCGCTACCTTGGAGCTTTTTGTCAATTCGTTTTCTTTTATCATACCCAAAAACCTCTCAGTGAACGGACAACGTTTTCGTGGATACAAGTGCATAGATTCTCACGAGGATTGAATTTCAACAAGTCGTGCCGGTCCCGGTGCCGTTGCCGTTGCCGTACCCCCGATAGTGGTAGTGGTATCAATGTCGACGAGGATGGACGAAGGAAATTAAATATTTACCGAAAAACAATTTTGACTAAGGCACAAGAAGAGAACGAGACACAAAGCAAAAAAAAAAAAAAAAGTTAAGACAAAAATTAAGCTCCTTACGAATACAAAAATCGATTCGAGAGGAGTTATGAAACCCGCATAAATCTACTCCAGTATTGGCAGCAACGAGCAACCCTTTTTTTGCTCCTCATCGAGCCCCAAAGGCAGATAGCTATTAGAAGTAGATTTATCACAATCGAAAAACTTTTGGCGAATTGAAAATATTTCAAAAACACCCCGCACCCTGTTCGCCGTTGTTACTTGTGCTGCGATGACAAGTTGCGCCGGATAGCCAAATGTTGGATTGGGAGAAGTTCCAGAACTTTTGTTGTCATTCCCAAAGTCGATAATGTTTAATTACAGATTACATCTGACAACCAAACCTCGTGCCGTCTCCCTCCAACTGCTTGGCAACGATTTTAATGATTTTTAAGCTTAAAGTCTATTGGCATCGTGGTTAGGAAGGGGATTGAAATTTTTGATGTCTGATACTGATGGTTGAACCCTTTAGCATTTCAATTGATTTTACAAAAGTCTTCGACGCGAAAATGCGGGAAGATGTGAACTGTGGTTGAAAAGATACATTTTGTTTTTTGTTTTTTGTTTTTTTCGGCCGACTTTTTTGGCATAGTATGTATGTGCTTGAAGGATACTAAAAGGAAAATTTTGCGCCAACTGCTTTAATCCTCCCCATCAATGGAGATATCAATTAACGAAAAAGGAAAAGGGTTAATTAACTAAAATGCGGGTTTCACTTCAAACACAAAAGACCGACCCCGAATGCAAAATCCTTTTACATATATCACATCCATTTATTTTTTAAATACTATTCAAAAACTCCCAAATTTTAATACTTCTTTGCACATCCTTGCTATGCGCACATATGGCATACTCATATGAGAATAAAGATGTGTTTTGGTGGTCATTTTTTTGTAAAGCAAACTCATCATTTCCTCAGAGGTTATAGGTGGCTACGGCTAGGTGGTAACATCCCCTCCAAGGATGATCGCTGTTCCAATATTTTTGTTTTTTAGTATTTACTCACTCCTTCGTCCGAGGCCAGCATGAACTGGGAGTATAAAAAGTATCGCTATCATTATTGGCTTCCTCGAGTGAGTCTCATCTCTTCCGACCTTTGGGGGGGAAGGTAGTCTTTGAACAGAACTTTACATATACGGTACACAGACCAAAGTTCGTTTTCATATCGTTTTCAATCCTCGAAAAGTGTTCTTTCTTTTTTTTTCGTTTTTAGATGCTGAATAGCTTTTCGACTGTGGATTATGGAATAATATTCTTCTGGTGCTCTTTTGTTGACTGCTGATTTTCGGCAGTAAAGGGTGGTGTTTGATTTGAACACACAGGATACGATGATGCCCTAAATGAAAGTTGAAATGAATATCTTTTTCTGTGTTTTTTTTTTTTTTTTTTTTGTGTTTTTATATTGCCCCAAATGGTGCAATTTAAAAAGGATGCTATTAATCTTTATTGGTTCTATCATTCACTCGATTCGGAGATATGGACGGCAAGTCAAATATTTTCTCTTAATTAAGAAGATGGAAGTACAAAACAGAAAAAAAGCCAAACAAACAAATATAATTGATGGGGGATGATGGGATGCAAAATGGATGAGTTTTCTATATTTTTTTTTTTTTTTTTTTTTTTGTTTCCTCCTGTGGGTATTGTCTTGCGAAAGTAAGTTTCTTTAGGTAGGCGTCAAACCTCAGGGGGTCTATTATGAAGGCAAAGCAAAAAAAAAAGACGTTTTCGATAAAAAAAAGCTTGTTTTTTTGTTGGTGGTTTACAGAGAAAAAAGGATAATAAAGACATTATTACAAATCAGGGTGTAAAATTTAATTAATATTTGTCTTGTAGTTGTAATTTTCCGTATTCAATTGAAAGAGAACCCATCAGGACCATGACGACGCGGGAAAAATTAATTAGAAAAAAAAAAGCAGCCTGAACGGCTGAATATTATAATAAAATCCTTGCGGCTATTTTGTCATTGGTCGATTTTGCAAAGCGGGGTAAAATCAATGCTGAAATGTCACTCTGTCATTCTGTCATATCCTTGTTGTGGTTATGCAAAGCCTCGTGTACACTATACAAGTGTTTGTTTGCGTATAATTCTTTTGATTTCGTGACAGTTTTTTTTTTTTTTGTTTTTTGCAATACCTACTCTCTTTATTGAATGCCTTTTGAATTGCTTTCCTGTGTGTCTATGTCCGTTTCGGTTTTATTTATAAATTTTATTTCAATAGAAAGATGCCCTCACCCGCGCGTGGTGTCGTTGTTTTACCCCTTTTCCTTTGATTCCTGGTGGATTTTGTCGTCGACCCTTTAGTAGGTATTGAATTGAAGCCCATACCATGAGTGTGTATTCAAATTAATCATGGCCTACCATCTGAAGTTGCAGTTACTCAGAAGCCTAAGGGGGTGCTTGTTTTTTTTTTAATTACTGATCGATTCCAGTTGATTTGTACGAGTGTGTACGTGTGTACGTCAAATACCTACTTTCAGTTTCAATCAAAGAAGCGTCAGACGTAAGAAATCACCCAACATCAGATCGAATCCTCTTCGGCGGGCATTAAACCGAAACAAATTAATTTAATTAATTACAATCCCGTCTTATTAGATAACATTTTCGGGGAAAATATCCTTGCGCAGTGATTTTCCTCCTCCTCCTTGTAAGGTGAACTAACCCATCACTCAAACTGGAACCACACCAACCCATTTGTATCTGCCTGATTTGATTCCTAGTCCTGTTGCTCCTTAAGAAATTGGGGAAAGCAGAAAAATTCCACCTCCTCTGTCTCTGTCTCTATCGGTTAATTGTCCCCAAAAGTTATGTGCCTGTGATGATGATCAGAAATCGAATGTAAAAGGATGTCACGTCAATTTGGCATGTCAAGATTTGACAAGTAAAAAAGGGTGTCTCGGCAGTGATCTATTACAACAGATGTATATAGGGTATAGAGGAAGAAGCCTATTCGAATTTGAGTTACTTCACAAAAATCAAATCAAAACCAACAACAAATGGAGCACACCGATTGACATGCAAGCTTAAGCAATGGCGTATCCTATAAATTATATCGAGACCATGTCGCCGCCACACTGTATCTGGGACACACTTTTGTGAAATTTCCTCAACCATTTGCCAATGTAAAACTGTCAAATCCTTTGTAAAACAATACTTACACGCCGCACAATGCCAATTAATCAGAAATTCCCAAATAATTGTCTTTAGTGCTTGCGGTGCGCGGTGCGCGGTGCGTCGAGGCGGCAATGGCGACAGACAGTGTATATACCAATACCGATGACCTGTTGGGATCGTGCGGCAGCAGTATTGTGGTGCTGCGGCGGCGGTGGCAATAATATAAGATTAATTAATGTTCATTTAAAATAGATCGAACCATGTCGAGTGAGAAAACCGCCGGTTGATTATAAATTCGAAGCGAACAGCAAAGAACAACTCAGCAGCGCAGCGTACAGAATTCTAAAATTATATTAGAATTAATTTAAAAGTATCTATTGTTCGCTTTCAAAGATTTGCGCGACGACGCGTTCGGTTATTTTATTCAAGATACATTCTTAACATAGACACACACATAAACTTAGAGACGACAATGCTTCTGACGCTACTGCCGATGACAAATGCTAAGCCAAAGAGATTGTTTTTTTTCTTTTCTTATAAATATTGTAATGGGGCGCGTACTGTGCTGTGGATAAATATTTAGTTTTTCTAAGTAGGTACCATGTCGTTGGGGTAGACACTGCGCGAGTGGAACAACACCGGTGGCTGTCGATCATCTAATTGTGATTTTTGGTCTAAGATTTGTGAAACGAGATGAAATTTGTTTCTAGCTAATCCTTTTAAACTTGAGACTTTTGTGTCTGCTGTGTAAAGAGGTAGATTTCATTAAGGAGTATTACGACATGTATGAGAATTGCGTTCCTATGTACAGTCAAAGATGTGGCTTTCCTTTTAGATCTACGATATCATGACAGCAGTGTTTGAAGATATGTAGGCACCGTGCTATTCTTTGTGAAAAAAAAAATTGATTATCACTTTGTAAGATTATAAATTGCAATTGCGTGGTATAGGAATAAGTACCTACTAATTTTGTTGTATTTTGAAAACTTAGCACGTTCCTAGTTAAAAGCAGGAATGACAAACTTCGACTTTAACTGCACTGTTTGCTCCTCAGAAACATTCTTCCAGGTATTTACTGGACACCAGAGAACTGCATGAATTCATTCATTTGCTGTTGTGAATCATTCGCTAAAAAACGAGCCTTTCACAGTCTTACGCACACAGAAAACCAGCGAGTATGAATCATGTAGGGTTAGGAAACGATAACGAAGTTCAATTCGCGAAACAAAATGAAAACGAATTATCATGTTGCTGGTATTCATGAATCCTTGAGTGCGTAGTAGGCTCACATTCAAAGTATTCATTCAATCGCAGTATTCACAAAAAAGGTGAAATGTACGAGCCTTTGAATGACTTAAAAAGTGGGTAGAAAACCCAGAGCACTACAAGTACAAACAACAAAGAAGTAATGCATATACATATATACCTCACGAACCACTCGAAACATGCGAGCCCAACGGATACTTCTTGTGAATGAATACGAATGTTTGCGAATGGCTCACAGAATGAGCTACTTGCTTCAGGTCTCTGGTAGATAGAAACTTTTGGATTAAACTTGTATCTCAAATGAATGTAATTGTACTGAAGAGTAATGAAATAATTATTTCCCTTCCTCTTATCTCTAGCGTTAGATAACCCTTTTCTTTTTATTAGTCTGCATCAGGACGATTTTCGATTGAAGTTTGAATCCTGTCACCCCCATCGCACATGTAGCACATACATCCATATGTAGGCATGTATAACGCCCCCTTTCATCTTGTCTAATCAATCTCAAACATCAAATTTAAGGATGCTTTTGCTCCGACAAAATTATAATTTAAAGTTTTTCTCCATTCAGTTCATCCATTAAAAATCGAATCCTGTCATATGGGTGTATGCGATGCCAACGAGTGGGCTGTGTATAAAAAAACTCACCCCTTTTTTATCGTTATTTTCAATTCCACCATGACAGATAGCTAATGTATATTTTTAACTGAAAAATAACACAGTCATAAATTTGCATACAAACATACACCACCTATATCTCGAAAATAAGACAGCCTTGGTGTACTGATACTTTATCCTTTCAAAAATACCCAAAGCAAAGCAAAGCATCCTGCCGCTGCCACTGCTGCTGCTGCTGCTACTGCTGGTGGTGGTGCTGCTGATTCTGATTAGTGTGTCTGGAATGGGTGGTGGTATGGGGGTAGAGGCGAAGACGAAGAAATAATGGTCGAACTGATATACAAATGATGATTTTTGTTCTAGGACGATGGAATGGGGTTTGTTGCTGACTGCGATGGGTGTCGCTTTTTTGATGGTGTGTAACGGAGATACAAACCTACATGTGTGTAATATTTAAATAAATAATTAGGAAGAAAAAAAAAAAACAAGCGAACGAAAGAGATAGAGAAAGGATTTTTAATCGTTTGTTCGTTCATTTATTTGTTTGCTTATATTTATTTTGTTTGAATACGTGTCTGTGTTTGTTTGTATGTGTACACAGAAGGAGGCATTCAAAAAAGGGTGCTGAAGAAAGAATAACGACATTCTGTATTAATTGCTTATACGTACAGATACAAAAGAGTCCTCCAATCAAGCAGTCGTGCAAAAAAAACTCATGATGACAATAAGGGATACACGCGTACGGAGCAGCAGCACAGACGGTGACAAGAAGACGGTGAAAACACCCTTTTTGATGGTAAAGAGCAAAAAAGGATTGGAAAAACTCCATACCCGCAGCAGTATGGGACTTGAAAGATACACACGCATACACTGGCATATATGAATTGCTAATTAGTTATCAAAAGCAAACATCGACATCGGAAGGACGCGCGTCATCTGCGAGAAAAGGAAAGTTACAAGCAACATCACAAGCATAAGCATTTTTTTTTTTTTTTTTTTTTTTTTGAAGATAAGAAATTTTCCAGCCTGAGATACAAGACATGGTAATTCCATTGATTAATTCCATGGGGCGGCGGCACACATGTGAGAAAGGATAACTGCGACAAGGAACAAAAAATTGATTGACACAACAACGAAATGTTAATATGTATTTATCCCGCATTTTAGGTAACTGCACCTTCACACCCCCACCCCCTGTTTAGTGGGCGGGGAAGGTACATTTTTAAGTAATCGCTTTCGCTTGGTATCAGGGAAAAGGAAACGAAATGGTTATCGGTCAGCATTACATACTTACCGCCAGGGATGTAACCCCGCTGCTTTCTAAAATATTTATATCTTAATACACACACACATTCAGATAAATGGAAAAATTCCTGCGCTATGGTAACCTTTTTGGACAAAAATATACATATCTACACATGAATCCGGAATTGTTAATTTTTGATGTGATTGCGATGTATTGTGCCCATCACACATATTTTAGCCATTGGACCCAAATTTATTATTATTATTATTATTTCACATATCCACATCCACATGGAAACTTTTGTCAACCACAAAAAGGGTACATGCGGCGCACACTGGAGTGGGCTGTGTCTATGGTGTGGGATCTGTCGAATAACTTCATCCCTTTTTTTTTTTTACAGTGGACACACATTAAAAATACCCCATGCCTCATCGAAAACATAATCATGTCCAGCAGTAGTCCTTTTTATTTTTGAGAACAAAAAACAAAAGCAGAAACATGACCGTATAGAGTAGATATATCCCTTCCACTTTCATTCATTAATTGTGAATGATTATTTATTTAGAAAATTTTTGACGAAAAAAAAAAAAAACCAAAAACACCAAACGAGAACCCAAAATGTTGGCCATAGATGTCCGTGATTCCTTACATGGGTACACAAACACACACACACACACACACACATAGCCTTGGGTTAAAAAAAAAAAAAAAAGAAAAAAGGATACGAAGAATCTAAAGAGTAGAACCAATGCTATTTGTTTTAATATTTCAAAAAGGATTTTCAAAATTAGACATATGCGTTTGAACAGGAGGAAGGTAACTCGTATCGATAAGCAAAAGAACTAAAACGAATCCATATGAGATGTGGGTGTGTGTCTGTTTGCTCGTAATCCTTTGGGTTAATTAGTCCTAATTAAATATGCATTAAAGTAGCGAACGTCGCAATAGACAGACAATGACGACGACGACGACGATAATGGCAAAGAGAAAAGTATAAGTACCTATCTATCTATCTAGCTATTTGAAAAGTTGTTGAAAAATGCATACCTACACACACACGCACATAGCATAGCATATCCATGTTGATTTTTTGATATTTGCATAATAAGGATGTGAAGAGAATAAAACAATTCCAATTAGCTGTGTGTTTGATTTTAAAATCACATATCTATCCAAAGACGTGTATCTATCTATGTTTGTCTGTCTATCTGTAGATGGTGTGTTTTTTTTTTTTTTTCTAAATAAGAAGAGAGACCAAATAACCAATTTCCGACACGAAGGAGCAGTCTCGTAGGCTTTCATCAATCATTATTCAATCATCATCATTATCATCAGTTGAATAGATGAAAAAGATACAAGACAATAATTAACTGCTTCATATACTTACGCCAACAATTCTACTGCTGCACACACGAAACATGGGGAAATTAAATATGCAACGGATTTGTGTCAAAGAGATGCACGAGCATGTGTTAGAAGTTAGACGAACGGAGGATGTATTAATCACTGTTGGCGGGGATATTCGATTTATTTTACAAAATACCCATAGATACACACATGTACTGTATCTAATGCAGCTGGAGTGTGAGTATGTATTTATGTATATTTTAAAAAGAGGTTGACACACCATCCCCAGAAGTCATTGCCATCTTGAATTCCTTCCTCTCTTATTTCTGTGTGTTTTTTTTTTGTTCCATCTCTGTGATCCCATTGTATCGCACACATCACTTGCAGATATAACGAAACTGCTTGTGATGCTTTGGAGGAGCCTCATTGTCAGATCTTAGAGCATCACACACGAGTAGATATATGTACATATACCAAGCAAGACGGATGTCATCAGCATAATGACAATTATTTCATATTCTACTGCATCTGTTCTGAACCCTTTACAAGAGTGACTTTCGTCAAAGTGGAAAGGACTCACACATTACTTGGTACACCTCCAAGGAGTAGCAGCAGTGAACTTAAGCCAGGCGAAAGTGGAAAGCCCGGTAGGTGTGCATGTCAAAAAGCACTTTTTCAATCACATTGCACACACCTGAAAAATCACTCTCGCCGCCCCTACTCTCCCCGTCTCTCTTTCTGGGCAAAAGTGTGCTTCTTTAAGCGTCAGCACTGTATCTGCATCGCCATCGTGTAATCCATTGTAACCCTTATTATTATTATATTTTGCCCTAAAAATAAAAGCCCTGAGATGACTTGCTCGAGAACTCTGACTGACGTGGCGGTGTTGAAATTAAAACGAACAAAAAAAGACTACACGCACAGGTTTTCAGTATCGACCTTGCAAAGGATTACACCACAATTTGCCAAACAACAGCAAGCACAAAAAAGAAAAAAGAACAAGAATCCACAAATTTCATCCTCCTTTTCGCGTGAAAATCACACAAAATTCCATTGCCACTGACACCCTCTAACGTTGCAATTGATATTGTCGACAAGCGGCGCGCGGACTATGATACAGTTGCCACCAGTTGTCCATCCGGTGGACTATATATAGTACGTAGTACAAACAAACAAACAGCCAACCCTTTTACAACGTGTTACCCCCAATTTTGCCGATTCACCATGCTCGACCAACTCATGCACATCGCACTTGTGGTGCGTTGTTTCATATTCAGTTGCAAAAGGTTAACCCATCGAGCCGCCCCCACCACACACAACCGCCAATTATCCTGTACATGACAGGTGGTTATTTGCACGTATTCCATTACTCATCTGATGTACTGTTGCTCTATTGCTGTTTGTGTGGTGTTTTTCTACAAATGCGACAAATCATCTACCAAAAATCGCGCGTTTAACACACTGCATCCTGTGGAGCGAGTATACAGAGTGGGCTTTACACTAACCATTCCATAGATTGTACGTTGATACTGTGTGCGTAGAAGGATGTTGCAAAAACAAAAAAAAAACAAGCAACAAGGAGATGGAATGGAAGTAAACAGTGTGCGCGCGAACCACCCAATTTCAAGGTCACTAGAAACGGAGGATAACCCCATTTTAACGTTGTGTCCTGTGCATTTTTAATCCGTCCCCCTGGTGCTTTGTGAAAAACAATTAACAAACAATCGTAATATTGTGTAATACTCTGAGGGAAACAGACAATTATATGGAATAATTCAATGTAGCTTTGCCATTGCACTGACTGAGTAATTAGTCATTCGACAGGACAGCTTGTGGCAAGTGGTTTGTAAGCCAAGTCTTTTAAAATGGATTTACAATGATTGGCATTCTAAATACTAAGATTAGATACTAAGAGTTTGGATTAGTCAATTTAGGATATATGCTTGTGCAAAAAACAACAAAAAAATCGCCCATACGCACGATTTGTCTAGTAGGACACTAAATTTGTTTACAAATATAACAACACTTATCGAATACCTTATAGTGTAAGAGGTGTTGCCGATTTGTTCAAATAGTATTAAATTTTATAAAATTCTGACGTCAATATGAACTCAGTATTACTTCCCCATACTTTCATAGAATCTACCAGTTCACGGCCAAAGCTATCTACACTAAGTTATGACTATTGCAAGACATAACCTAATTCTTATTAACTGCGGAAATGAGTTTCCGTTTCAATAAGCAAATATAGATTGATTCCTAAACGGGTATTTGTTCTCAGCTGTTATCAAAACCCACGCAGAATATACATATAAACTCTGCGAGTTCCCATCTTTAACAAAAGAACCAAAATCGTTCATGTTCTCTATATATAAAAAAAAAAAAAAAAGAAATTGAAATAAAAGACAGGAAATCAAAAAAATTCGCGCAAAGACCCCAAGAAACCACAGACAAAATCTCAAAGACTTTTCAATAGCGGATCAAAGCAAGAACAGCAGTCACAGCTTCATTGTGCTGTGCTATAATACACATACTCGTACACAGGGTCGCTCCAATCCAGTCACTGACGCGATCATCGAATTTAATTGAAAAGAAGTTATTGAGATTTGCATATTGTGCGAGGGCGGACTACGTTTTGCTGTTGTGCGTTTTTCCTTTTTTTTTTTTTTTATTTTGTATTTTTTTCTTATTCGTAGGGCACTTGAGCTGAACTGCTGCGCGACAACCGATCGAGACCGAAGAAGTCCTTTCTTTCATTCAATAATGTTTTTCAGCATGAATGGGATCATTTTTATAAGGCGCAGACATACACGACAAACAAAAACCAATCAAGGCCATTCTTAAAAGGTTCGTTTGAGCTGAACATGTAGGTATAAGCTACACTTTTTCATTCATTATTGAATGCCAATTGTATGTAAATGAAGTGGATTTTATTTTTTTCTCTTTCTCTGGATTGATCTTAAGGATCGATAGTCGAGCCAAACTTTATTTAGGGCTTGTGAACTATTGTACACCCACTTAGTTATGAGAGTTGCGATGATTTTTTTTTTTATAGGTTTGTATGGCTTACAGATCGACGATAGTATTCATCGAAGTGATCTTTACTGATGCCAAGACCTATTGAGTGGGTTTCAAAGTCTTCCACAACAACTTTATAATTTTTTTCTTTTTTGCGTATAAAAAAAAATGTGCACGACTGGCTCGTACGTACTTGCACCTATATGCTATTAGTTAGAAATGCATCAATTTTTAATAAATGCCACATTTTATTAAACATTTAATCCTTCCCACATTTCGATTTTGATAAAAATCCATTGAGTTTTAGCCGAGAAATAGCCATATTTCTAAAATCAGTTAATAAGAAAAGTACCGTTATACGTATTTTTAGCCAAAAACGTGGTACGCCATCTTATAGCATTTGCCCAGACTAACTCGAATATGAAATTTAATCAAAATCGTTAGAGCCGTTTTCGAGAAAATCATGTTTTTGTAAAATTAGCCTTAAGTAAAGTACCGTTAATAATAGGACTAGAACTAAAATTCCAATTTCCCCTCTGGAGAATGCACAACAGACCCCAGATATGAAGTTTGAAGGAAATCGGTCCACCCGTTTGGGCTGTAGTCGAGCGTACATACATACAGAGTGACGGACAGACAGACAGACAGACAGACAGAATCGGGAGACCCACTTTTTCGAGCATCTCTATCATCGTAATGTCAGAATTCATTGTTATCTCGAGTTCGAATTTTTGCACGAATCCAATACTTGCCCTATATTATAGGTGCAAGTAAAAATATCTGTGAAACTAACGTGTTTGAAGCTAGTACACAGTGCCGTCAAAAAGTTTGGAAACACGTTAAGTAGATTCATAATTTCAACTCAAACTATGAGAAAACTACTTGATAGCACTTCCACTGTTCCAAATAAATTGAGCGCAAACCGCTTGCATTACATTTAATTTTAGCATGTATTAGAGACTAGTATTAAATGAATTTTGAGGATAAGTACAATAAGTTTTCTGCTCAATAAAAGGACAAAATAGTACAGATTGAAAATGAAACTAACAGGCTAACTTGAATTGCTCTTTAGATATTTTTGTAAGTCCAATAAAAACCGCAGTTAAAGTCGTTGGTACTTTTGGTAGTATAGTAGGTATTATTCAATATGACAACAAAGCATATGGCAGCACTGTCTTTGAATTTATTTATCGTTTATCGATGGTATGGCAGCAAGACAATACCAGTGTTGCCTATGAGGTGATCATGTTGAGATTTTATAAAAATTGAAATTCAAAATTTAGACTGAAGGGCAAAGTATTATTCGTTGCACTTAAGGTATTTGACAGTAATATTGATTGAGTACTTTTACAAAGTGAGTGAGTTTGTAGTAAATGATAATTTGAAAACACTTAATCTTATAGAGTATAGAGTCGCATTCTGAAAAGGAACAGGTTCTATGAATAGTTATTGGCGTCATGGCAAGACATAGCTAGGATTAGGTACCCGATAATGGTTTCAGTAAAAGTTGTATAGGGGCGAAGAGGAAATAGAATTCATTCGCCAAAAGGAGAGGTACCGTAGGGAGTTATTTCTTTTTGGAGCTTTTTGATCTACGTATGAAAAATAGAGCTGAAGAAACTTCTGAAATTCATCTAGGTACTTTGGATAAAAACAGATTTGCTGAGACTGCTGAGAGTAATTAGGTTCCTATTTACACTTAATTTTAAACAAAATAAATATATAGGCATACGATTGCGGTTTGATAATTTTATAAGTAACTTGGTTTGGAACAATTCTTTTGCTAGAGGTTACTGAAAACAAACTTTGGTGTCGGGTCTGGCACTAAGTTCTAGCTACTTTACAACTCACTCTTCTTGAACTAATTGCTCAATCTAGAACATGTGCTTGGGTCTCAAGAGGATCCACTGTAGGTACTTCCCTGGAGGGAGAATGAAGAAAGTCCGTCAACTGGCAGAGTTAAAATAACAGCCACTAACTTGATTGTATTAAGTAGAAAAACGTATAAACATTAAAGTGTCAATGCAATTTCGCTTAAAGAACCCATGCTCTTTACTATGAACATAAGAATTAAAATACATGCTATAAGATTGCAATTTCAAGGAAAATATAAAATATATTAAAATTCCAAGGCCTCTTATGACTAAAATTTTATCTTCCTAAAGATACCTATCTTCTATTAGAAGATTGATAAGTAGCTTTGGCACACAGTGGTTGAAAGCATGTCTGTCTGCAGGATTTATTTGAGACAAACTTTATAACAATTTTATACCTTCGAGAATAAATGAAAATCTTCCTCTGTTTTGTACTCACTCTGACGAAAGATAAGTAGAAATGTAAATGAACCAAAACAAAAGAGCAAATTAAAAAAAAATATTCCAATTCCAATTCCAACACTTTTTTCTACGCCTCAGATGCAAATCGAACTAACTAACTCATGAAAGTGAGAATGATCAAATTGTATAGACCGTAAAGTAGCTAAACTGATGATGAACAAATAAAACGCAATCACTCATCACCATTTTTTGTATGTACATATCTACAACATCAGATAAGATATCGTATTTACTTCAGCTTTAGCTACAAATAGGTATATTCTCATTTTTTTTTAAATCTACTCGACAATTATTTAAGGAATGTACCTATACCAATCCGAGCCAAGATAAGATATCAGATTGATAAGCACTCTGATAAAAAAGTATAAAATAAAAACGAAAAGTTAATGTTCAGCCATTTTGGTTTTATTGATGACGATGAAGCGACACATCTTTTTGATTCCTCAACCGAAGACCTTACTGTACCTACCTACTGTACAAACAATCCAATGAAATGCCATACCTCTCCCTATATACACATGCTATATACATAACGAAAGTAAAAAAGCAATATCGATATTGGTCCATTGTATAGATGTAGGGGATGCGCTTCATCGCGCGCGCAATAAAGGCGTTTCCAATAGTAATTGATAGAGTTTTTCTTCTTTTTTTTTTTTTTCGTTTATACCTTTTCATATATGTATAACGAACGCAGGCAGCCAGATACCTATCTTCCTTTGAAAAACATATTGATTTCGTAATTTATTTATTCCATTTTCTTCACATACATATATACACATAGAGTCCTGTAAATCTGTCTCGTCCAATCGAATATCGACTTTCGCATTGGGGTGGCTCTGTAAGCGCTCCCATCACCACCAATCCACCCACTCACCCTGCCTGGGCGCAAAGAAAAAAAGTGAAAAAATATAATCACCCCTCACTCAAATTGAGGAAAAAAAAAAAAGCAAAAGAATCGTCGTACATAAGCGCCATCCCCTTTACTCTGCTGTGTATGTATATGAAAAAGCTTAGCGTATTTTTTCTTTTCCACTTTTTCTCTAGATTCTTTTTTTTTTGCACCCCCATCGATTTTGATTGGGAATCCATCCATACAACTAAGCGCGCTTGAAATATCCTTACATACCTCATCCCCAAATGGGAACTCGGCAGCGTCGCCAACCACCCCATTTTTCTCAACCTATCTAACACAATCTAATAACGGTTCGAATGGAATACAGAATCAGGTGGAGGTGCTCTCTTTCTTTCCACTCTCTCGCGGCAAACTAACTATACACCACAATCGAATGAAGGACACTTTTCCTTTAGTAGCATTTGCTTCGGGATTTGCAAAAAAAGAAGAGAATATTCCCATTGCCACTGCCACCCACCACCCTAAAGAGCGAGAGAGAGAGAGAGATTTTTTTTTTTTAAACTGTAGTAGGTTCCCCACATATGCTCTTAAAGTATGCTGCTGACTGCTGCAACTCCATCTACAAAGCTTTGGATTTAATAACATATTTTATTGAAAATTACTTCTCGAACTCACAGAGTGGGGAAATTCCAATGCATGATTGTTAAGCGATTCGACACAAGGGTGCTCCGCCCAGATTCAATCCAATCGAACCATATAGGGACAATAGACACTTGATAATCGAATAAATAGGTATAGCAAGGAGAATGAACCTTATCCCAACGCCAACCCAACCAAGTCCCTACACACTACCTACACATACGCCACCAAGAGACCAGAAGAACCAAAAAAAACCAAAGAACCTCAAAAAAAAAAAGGTGAAAAAAAAATACCAACCCCTTACATTTTCCCAGTCGATTTATAGTATCTACGACAACGACAATGCTCTCTTTTACACACAAATCAGCAGAAGAAGAAGAAACATAGGAAGAAGAAGATGAAAAAAAAAATATCCACGACAATCATCAACATCCCCTCCTACTGTACCACATTCCCAGTCAATAGCCATCCAATCAGGTTTGTTAAAAATCTATCTATATTCCATCTTTCGCATTTCGGGGTTTGCTGTGCTGTGCTGTGCTGCCACTGCCGGTGCTGGCGCTGCTGATGTTGGTGGTGATCGAACGGCTTTCGTTCGTTTCGTTTCACACACTCGTTCAATTCATTGGACTCACTCTCGCTCGCAAATACAAAAACTGCCACTGCCACAGCCACACATATACTTTCCCTACCCGCTGTCACTTCTTTGCTCTTACTGCGCTAGTGTTAGTGCTGATAGCATATAGGAAAAAAAGAAGCAATCAAAATTAATGTACAGATATAAAAAAAGACCAAGTTCACCATTGAGAAAATTGGATTGAGAATTCACCACACGTGGCTCTCTCTATCTCTCTCTCTCTTAACTTAAGAGACCTTTGTATTCTCTTTTGACTTCTTTCTCTTTAACCGATGATAAGTTTGCTTGCATGCAGTTTCGCGGCAATAAATTCTATCAATTGGATTTGAATTTTCTTTCTTAATTTTCACATTACAGCGAAAAATCATTACATAAGGTACTGCTGTACATAAATAAAGCTTTATTTGAATTTAAATGTGAATTTAAATTTTTAATGTGTCGCCCCCCTATTCGCTACTATCGCTTCATTCTTTCTTTTATTTTTTTTCACCCAATGTATGTAGTATTTTTTCCGCCATCCAGAGATGTCCTTTAGAATGAGATAGCTAGATAGGATGGATGGGTGCTTGCTTTTCTACATTCGTTCTTGTATTTTTCTTCTTCTTGTTTTTTTTTTACAAGGCTCCTATATCCTTGAATTTGAATGTGCGCGGCGCCTCTAGACAGGCAGTGACCTGACTGAAGTATGCAAGTGTGTATTCCAGACTCCATCATCCATGGGACTCTTGATTTTCCTTTTTTTTTTTTTCTTCTACTGCTGCTACTGCTGCTTTCCCCGATAGCTTTTAATTTTTCTTGTGCTTTCTGGCTGTAGGTGTGTGCTTTGATAAGTTTTTAAGAATTTTTTTTTTCCATTTTTTTTTTGTGTAGGGTGGTAGGTATAGGTATATATTGTGGTGGGCGCTCGGGACGATGATGCACACATAAATAATAAACATAGATGTTGCCATTAAAGTGTGTGCTGAGACGACGAGGACGACGAGAACGACTAGTGGCAGGAGAACTACTGGGGAGCTGCCTTCGGGTTCCTGTGCTGCTGTGCACACAATATCACCAATTGGTCCATTTGGGTTCGGTATCTATCGAGGTTTGTATGTGAAGATATTGATAATGTGTCAGTGCGCACATACCGTTTCAGGAGCAGCAGCACACTGTCAGTTGTATTTAATTCCTGTGCACTTGTTTATTTATTTTCTGGAAATGGAACCTCTACTACATATATAAAGAGGGCATGTACTCGGAGAGGTGTTAATTCCTGCTGAGGAGGTGTGAAATCGTATGTTTTTATTGGTGGCCCATACTATATGTACTGTTGACATAATACATATTGATTTGTTATTCAATTCAACAAAAGGTAGGCAAATTAATCTTCAGCTTGATGGCACCAATCAGTTTTAACAAATAAACCTAGTCCTAGTCCTAGTCCTAGTCCTAGTCCCCTATGTACCTACCTACCTACCTATAGAGAGAAGAAATATCCATGTGCTTCTAATAAAAAGAAAGAGAAGAAAATCTTTGTGTGTGCGAAAAACCAATAAAGGCAAAGGAGCGATATAAAAAAAAGGAAGAAAATCGAGAAAAAATTCCCGCATACATAAAAAAATCCGCCATGTACATGCATAAGGATATTTATTTACCCTTATCAGCATCGAATCCATCCAATACACATGCCCGTTATAATTCTGTATGTGCAGAGGGAATATTTATTTCTTTTTTTTTATCGCTACTGTGATAGGTATACTGTATACATAAACATATCATCGTCTCCATGTATGGGAAAAGAAAATAATAAGAAGAAAATGAAAAATCTTGAATTCGATGACTTTCGAGTGGGTGGGTCCTTGACAATATATCTCTTTTTTTTTTTGCGTTCTGGGAACCCTTACAATACATAGTTCGCGCTTCTTCGATTTCGATTCACTTGCTCCAACTGCAACACCAACAAGGATGCACAAGGATAAGAGATGCAAGTACAGAAGTGAAAGAAAATGAGAGAGAAAATGGAAAATTTATTATTGAAAGTATAGTAGTCGTTGGGCTGATGGGTTGGTGGGCCGATGAGGCTGGTAGGATGTTAGGATGGTGGGACGTGTTGGAAATGGTGCATGAGAAAATATACATGTAACGAGAAGGGTCCTGGAGCCGATGATGCTCTCGTTCTCCTGGGGAAAGTGTCGGTTGGAGTGCACTATTTCCTATATATATAAAAGTTCGTTGCATCAATTTTTGATTAAGGGTTGAACAGTGTACTACTACGCTTATTGCAAAACGAAGAAAGAAGAAATCTACTGCCGCAGCAGATGCAGTAGAAAGTTGAAAGGATAAAGTGTATCTACCGGACGTGCATTGATGGAAATAAGCGATGTTGTTTACTTGATAGTGTTGGTTATTTCTACAAGAAAATGTATCTATTGGCAAGAACTCCACCCTTTTGATGATTTTTAATCAATTTTCACAAAAAAAAAAACTATTCATTCACACATACAATATGCGCGCTTAAAAGGAACAGAGAACAAAAAAAAAAGAAGAAAAAAAAAAGAACCAACAACAAGACCCAGAAAAGTAGCAGTGTCAAGAATGAAGCGCGCATGTTAATGCGCCTTAATTTTGATTTATGAGTCTTCGCCCTCGTCTTTGCAGTGCGGTGTATATTCTTGTTCTTTTTAATTTTATTCTTCATCTCATCATCACACACAAATCCAGTGTGTGGCACCAAAGGATGCAGTATGCAGCATTAAACTCTCCCACTTTTTGAAATATGTATCGAGAATGGAAATGGAAATTGAGAGCAGCGCGTTCGCATAAAAGTTCCAAAGGAAACGGCAAAAAAGACATCGACAAGCGTATACTGCGTGAGACCCCAAGTGGGAACAAAAAAAAAAAAAAAACTATATAACATACTGATCTTTATGGGTGACAAAAACATTCCCTTTTCAATGCAAATGAGATGCTGCGGAGGAAGGGATCTCTTTTCAGATGAAAAGATGCCCTAAAAACAGCATCACACATTTTGAGTTGTTGGGTCGATTTTTTCTGATCTTTTTTTCTTTTTTTTTTCAATTTGTATTTCCGTTTTGGCTTGGGGGTCTATCAAAAATGATATCTTCTCTCATTTTTTAAACCATCGACTGTTGATCCCGAGACCAAGAGACTCGCATCACTTCTCCCACACACAACACAACAGCAGCAGCAGCAGCAGCTGTTGATGATTGCGATGATTCAATGATGATGGTTATCGTATCGTATCGCACGCACGCACTCTGTGCGCGTACAGACGCATATTTAAATTGAATTTGATTATTGGTGATCATTTAATTGACAGGAAGTCGATTTAATTGAATGTGTATATCCGAAGTGGTGAATTTGGAGACAACCACCAGCACGCAGTGGAGGCGTTAATTCAATTATATTTCAATTTGTATCTGTACTTCCGCTGAAAGGAATCACGAAGAAAAAAAAAAAACCATGTCCTTTTTTTTGCAAAACCGCCAACAACACACAAATACACACACACGCACAATTCAAATCGTCTATAGAGAGACAGGAAACGTAAGGTGTCATTCAACTGTGTTTAATACCATGTGCTACTACTGTTGGTACTGGAATTAAACTATGCCAAAAACTTTCAAGGACATTCACTCTGCACACAACGTGCGTAATTATGCCACAAACTAACAGACAAATGATAATGCAAATATATATATGTATGTAGGAATGTATGTATGTAGGTATACACAAACATACCGGGTATTGTATATATGGTATATTTGCAGGATACTATTATGCTGCTGTTAAGTGAAAGTGCGTTGTGTCGTCTCGTGATTCAGATTTACCAGAGCACACCCTTTCTTCTCTGTACCAACTCTGGGTAGGTAGGTATCTGTTGTCGCCACCCCTCACTTTGTGCGCCCACTTGTTTGTTAGTCACAACTGTAAATAGCTTTCGTATTCTTAAAGGAGTATGGATGTTAAAATATACCTTAAAATTAAGAGACGACGACGATGACGACGATGACGACGACGACGACTATCTACGTACTACCACTTTACTTACTTTAAGGCGGCAAACGAAAAGAGAACAACTCTGAGACGGCGGCGGTGTGGTGGGTGCGCAAAAATTAAAAATCCATGACATCACATCCGGTAAATTTTCAAGGACGACCAACGAACCAGATATACAGTTCTAATTTTGCAAAATTTAAAGTAAAAACATTTCAGTACCAACACCAAAAACAACAAACACACATAGACAACATTAAAGAGGGAGAAGAACACGCTCCAGAGAAGAAGGATTTTGCTCGCAAGGCGACAAAACAAAACATTGCTCGGTCGAAGGCAGCTTAAGTTGACTTAGAAAGGTTCTTCTAATACACCAAGAAAGGTACAGGCTACACAATGTTGTCTAATATTAAAGCGGCAGGCCGGCCCCCCAATCCCGAAACCACGAAAGGATGGAGTTCACTAGGTTTTCACAATGTCGGCTACCACTACCACTATTGCAGCACAAAATGAAGAAAACTGATAGTACGTCGGCAGGAGAGATATAGAAAGGCAAAAGAGAGAAAAAAAAACAAAAAAAAAACGAGGAGCAGGAGAAATTAGGAAGGGGTGAACCCTTGGAGGAGCAGCACAGTAGACGCCTTCATTCAAGGTGGATTTTGTGGCGAACAAACAGTCAGGACGGGGGAGGAGAGGGGCGCCACTAGAAGTGGTAGTAAAATTTCTTAAACGCCTTTAAATATATTTCTGATTGTCTGCTGGGAAAGCCTTTTTGGTGTAGGATTTCACAAAAATCGAAACCTTCAAGGACATGCTGGAATTCTATTTATTTATTTTTTTTTTCTTATTTAACTGCATTTAGCAGTCGTTTTGAAATATTTTCTAGGAAAAACTAAAACTTAATTCGACGCACACAAGTCAGAAGTACATACATACATATGACCCGTTTGAGGTCTAGATTTTATTGCTCCGAACTATTCGAGGTCATTGTCGTCATTGACAAAGATACTCGTACCTACCTACTTGCATACGTCAAAATCATCTTAAAATTTCACAATCACGACTTGAGTTATTTATGTTCGTCCAGAGTATCTATTTTAAGACGTAACTATAAATAAAAATAAAAAGCTTGACGTCCGACTAAATCGCAGATCTTTTTGAACCCAGTAGTCTCAGATACATATGTATCAAGGTTTTAGGGTCAATGCTTGCCCCTAGTATATCAGCCAATCTAGGTGAGTAGCCAATGGTTTGAGTTAATGTTCATTTGACTACTTTAGCACCTTTTTTTGAAGCTACTTGCTATCGAATCTGTTTTTAAGCCCTGTATGCTCTTTGGAAGAAATTAAAACACAGGAATTCGCTATTTTTCGTCCAATTTCATAGTTTTAGTCAGACCTGGAACAGACCTGGTTTCGGTGTTTGAACAGTTCGAAGAATGGCAACTTCGGATGCGTTTACTTCCCAATTGGGATTGATTAATGTGCAGGGTGATTATTCATAGTGAATACTGCGAATAGACCATAAAAAGGATCACGCTTTTACAGTGTGTTCGAATGATCCTCGTTCTACTCTTCTCTTTAAACACCTTTAAATATTTTATTTTATGCTCCCCTAAATGACCACGAAAAACCCACTTCATAACAGGGTTTTTGAGCCAGTAAATAAATGATTGGATTCTCTAAAAAATTCGCTTCAATCGATCTGTGAAGATCGAAATCGTATAAAACTTCTTGACATATTCTTTTTATAATGAAAATCGAACAAATCGGGTTGCTCTCACAAAAAGGAAGTCCTTTATTGCCTCAGAATGTGATTTGAAGTGATGTAGAGCCCAGAGGAATAAGAACCATGTCTGGCTTCTGCCTCAAGTGGTGACAGTGGCAGTGCGATCACATCCACAGATTAGGATAATTTCAAAGAACAGCCGAAAATTTTTAACATCATCATCATTATCTTTCGTTTTTTTTTTTTCATTCGTTTCGCTCTTTATTAACATTTATTGGGAGTTCTGAAACTTACTCCATTTGTGTGTTGGCTGCTTGTTATTATATCTCATATCTAGAACAAACATGTCATCCCTGCACCCTCTTAAAATTGTGATGTGAATTGGGTGAAACCACTTGAAGTCCTCGAATTCTCCTGTTCCCTTTGTCAGCTGGAGGAGAGCACAAACACATAAAGCATTTGAATTTGAATTTGAATTTGAAGCAACCACCACTAGTCGGTTAGTTAAAAATCTATAAATTTTCCCTTTACGTACTCAAAATCTATTCCATAAGAGTTTATTGCGAAACTTCAACAATTTAGATTGAAATCTTGTATTGCTAAAACTATAAGAGTAATAACCGCTTAATATCCTTCGATTTGGGTGTCGGTAGCGGTAGCAGTAGGTAGACCTTTTCGAGGGTGAAATCCCTCCGTGTATGCACACGTCCTAATACGTGTCAATGGCTGGGACACTGGTTATCAGTGTTTACCAATTACATCTGGTGGGGGTGAGTGTATACACCTAATAGTGTATCTATTAGAAACTAAACATACTTAATGGATGCTTCGGATCGTATAGATGTATCTACGACTTAATTATCGAACCGGGGGGATAGCTAGATGTCAATGTCTCCCCCACATGCACACATAGTAGATATCTGTATCATCGTGATATTAATAATTAAGTGAATTATTATTGTTTTTCCTCTTTGTAATAATGGTTGTCTGGGAAATTCTAAAAAAGTGACAAATGTGACTCCCCTTTTCTTCAACAAAACAACAACAACAACAAAAAAAACAGAAGAAACATCTTTGGTTTTTTTTTTGGGAAATCAAATTTAATCTTTGTCACAATTTTCTATTTTTGATATTTTTTCGATTTTCCTCGCACTGCCGCCGCCGGCCGCCTTGACACTCTCCTCCTCCTTCGTGTGCTGTTGCTGTATATTGGACCCAACGGAAACCCATTTGATTTTATGACCGAGCAACCGAAGAATTATAGGAAATTTTGATTTGATTTTATGTTTTAGAATAGATTAAGAAACGTCTTTGACGCCAATACACACAAACATACACACTTCATTCATGTGGTGATCTTTTTTTGTTTCCCAGTTTTTTTTTTTTTTGTTCTTTCCTTGGATTTTTCTAAAACAGAAGGGAGAGCGAATGATTTGTGGCACGGTAAATTCCTCTCAAGTCAAATGGGCAAAAATGAGCACGTGGTCGCACAGCAGGCGGCTGTGATTTAAAAATTTAACTTTCGTCAACCCTAAACAGAAGTAGAAGTAGAAGTAGGTATCTCAAATGTGTATAAAAAAAAAAACATACCTAGACAGAAAAAAGTAATGTCAATAATGCGAGACTTGCTTCGTACAGATGGATGGTGGCGCTCCAGCGTCTATGTAGAACACCTACCTATATGATAGTACGACAACCACAAGTCCAACTGTCTAGTGTCGTTTTTTTTTTTTATTCTAAAAATATGCGTTTAAAAATACCACCAACTCGATAGATTTCAAAAGTGGGAATACATAAATGTGCGTTGACAGAGAGAGAGAAGCGTAGACACGATGCGGCGAAGCTATTTTGAGCGAAAAATCCTCTTCAATCATGTCAATCATGTGCAGAAAATTATGACATCCTAATTGTTCGTCCATGGTAGGCGCATGAAAGACATCTTCTTAGTGTCGTATGCGGCTCGAAGGACCAATTCCATTGATCTACAAATATCCAAAAAAAAAAATCACAAATGTAACACACGTGTAAACTTATTGCCATCTGTCAAGTCGGCTGATGATTTGCATTATGATCAATTCAATGCCTAAACACACCCAATCAAATTTTATTGTCTTGCTTTATTGATTATGAAACGAAATTCAAATTCAAGCGATCTAGTTCACACAGAAATATACAAAACGAAATACTTTGAAATATACATGTGTCGAAGGAAGACACACACAAAATAGATCTACACAAAACTCTTGGGCATCATTAAAATTCAGAAGCCGTCAGATATCTAAATAAATCGAAACGACAGATCATTAAAACCGAACGAAATTTGAACACAACGACTTCGGTTTTTTTTGTTTTTGAATTATATTTAATTTTTATACATATAGATATTTTTGTTTATTAGTATTCGTTTCTTCATCTGACTTCTCGATCGAAAAACGAAATTCCCATTAAATTAAAAAAAAGGAAAAAAATTGAGTGGTACGTGTTTATCGTATTAGTAATGCTTATATGTATCTGCCAAAGAATCGAAAGAAAACAAGCCAAGACAATTCACTCCTACAATGTCTCTTAGAGCGCTTCACATTTTATCTTTTCTGTTTTGGCACATTATTAGCATATCATATGTTCCGACCGCAGAACAGATACAAACAAAAAACAAAAAAGCAAAAGATCAATGGAAGCTGATCAATTCGTCTTCAGTTCTGCCGTCGCTTGTTTCGAGTTATATTCCACTTGACTTCAAGTGTACAATCAATGACTAAACTACCAGCGATCATGTCCGATGATCGTGGTGATGAGATCAAGTAGATAATGTTTTGTATTTATCGACAGAAAATGGTTAATTTTTCCCCCCGATAGATACAATTAAATTTAGTGATTTTTAATAATACAATTTGAGTAGTTTTATGAAAAGTCTCAGGGTACATGTTTTTCGGGATGAATTCAGTGATTTAGTTGCCAATGGCTGGATGAAAATGATGTTTCTTATTCCCCCTCCTCGCACACAAGTTGACGACGCACCAGTCAATTTCTCCTCGCGATCGCGACTTGTTTTTCGGTGGCAATGTCTGTTTGTCGTTTTGTGTCTGCGATGCAATGGGACGAGACGCTTTTTGTGCATTCGGTGTTGTAAAAGTGACAAAAATAGATGTCACACTAAGTACTTTGACATTTTCCGTAAATAAGGCGTCACATATGATGAATTTTCTTCTTCTTTTTTTTTTCATTTGGGATTGTATTCCACCCTTTTTTTTCCAAATTATGTTGCACTAAGCAAATCGACAAATGTTTGATTGTTTGACAAAGGAAATGTCAAGCCTGGTTTGAGTTACAAACATAATGATTCTAATAGACTTTCTTAAACTATGGCTTGCTTACAAATTAAGGACTCCAGGTGAATTAGTTTGCAGTCACGACCAATCGACTTTGAAACGTTGTGACGAGTTTAAAACAGAGGTGTAAATAGGCTATTGGCTCTGCAGGTTTGCCCTAAGTGACCTCCTAAACTGTAAAGTTACCGAAGCTGACAACCTTAAGGAAATGAAGTTGTTCAATAACTTTTTCAGTTTTGCGTGTCAGATTGTTGACAGATTGTTGTTGTGCAGTCCCGCCCTGCGATAAGTCGAGTAAGCTTCAAAACCAAACAAATCAATTGTTAGATTGTGGTAAGTTTTCAACTAAAGCTTTTAAGTCTGTATTAAATTCTGTTCTGTTATAATGATAAACAAGAAACGGATGAAAACATTGAAAGAGTAGACAAGGCAGTGCCAATATAATTTCAGAGAATTGTAGGCAATTTTCGTGTTCGGTTGTAATTCACAGTATTTATTTTTCGCGTACTTACTTTTCGGTTTATAAAATAATTTATTTTAGTAAAATATCAGCTCCATTTTCCTGTAATTTTGAATAGTAACCATGATCGACTGTCACTTCTTTCAAATCGTACGTACGAACATACAAGGATGCTGACTGCTACCCTTGCCTTGTATAAATTTGTATGGCATATTTTTTTAAAATTTTTTTCTCCAATTTTTTATGAAAAGAACCTTTTTTTGTCTTCTACGCAACGGTTTTGAAATTGCATGTCGTTTCCTATATATTTTTGAATGAATAAAAAACTACTTAATATTCAGTTATGGGTTCGAAATGCCTAGTATTTGAATAGGAATATGAATGATATTAATTGCTATTCTTCACACTCTGTGACAATTTATATGGAAACCCTTTTTTTTTTAAAAAAAAAAGTTATATGCGCGGTTTTATTTGATTTTTTTTTTCCATCCGTCCAATTGATGGGTGCAAGTTTTTCTAAACATGATCCTTGCGCTTGTGCATACCCCGTGAAGCTGTATAGTGTTAATCAATTTAAATATAACCGGTTTTCGGCAAAAGAAAAAAATCTCCCTTGTTACGTACCGTACTATCCCCTGCGAAGAATTAGAGCCGATGGACTAACATAACTATCTATCATGGGAATACCAGAATCGTTCCCATTTTGAATTTGACGGAAATAAAAAAAAAAATTAATTCGCTTATCGTAGATATGTACATACATATATCTATATGAGGATTTTTAGCATTTGTGTGTGTTTATTTAGGGGATGATTCAAAGGGTAAAATTAAAGTTGTTCAAATGAACATCAACTGCACATGGAATGGCGTCTAACTATCGCTCCTCAAACTATTATTCAAATATTTTAACAAATAACTACAACAATTTGTAATTAATTTCGTGCTAATTTCTCAGCTGGAAATTTGTTTACAAACTATTTTATTTACACCATCAATAGTCTAGACAAACGAAATTCGTTAAAAAAAAAAAAATTCACCACCCACACACGCCACCATATACGGCCACCGAAGGCAGACACTGTATCTTAATAATGACAAACGATCGCAATCGCATAATTAGTATTTTAACATTTCAATTCGAATATCGAGTATCATTTAGGAGACATAGACGAAGTGATCTCTTCAGAGACTGTCAACTGAATTTTTTTTTTATTTGTGAGATCAGATAGAAATTGAAACGCCACATTCGCTTTAATTCGTCGTTATGATGAGTGTGTATCTCATAGAAACAAACTGTAGGTATGTTTGAAGCTGAGTCGTTACCATGTTTTGACTACTGTTTAGCACATGTTTCAGTCTGTTCTAGGTATTTTTAGCAAGGGAAGAGGATGAATAAATTTGCAACATACATATGTACATATAGATATTGCTAAGTGCCTTATCGCACGAAAGTAAAACTCAGCTTATGTTAGTAGGTAATGATGATTCCTTTTTAATTTTGCCTCGCATTAAAAGAATATCTTACACATGCTCCGGGCTCAATGTAGTAGAGTAGAGTTCCCATTATACTTGAAGAATCCTGCCGCTGCTTCTGCTGCTGCTGCTGCTGATGTATCGACACACAGAGGCCACCAGCAACAACAACAACAACAACAATCAATTGGGTGAGGCCCAGGTTTTGCGTTATTCTGCACAATCCACAAATGATGGGTGGTGGCCAGAGAATGAGTGATCTGTCCCTTTCGGATTGACTGATAACCAAGAGGAAGAAGGACTCGTACACATCCGCCCATATGTCTGACTGGGCATTTCAAGTTTTCGGGACTATAGATCTACACTGATCGCGCGCAGGTATGTAAGTATATAGGTACCCTAGCCATCTATAGGTATACATGAAATACGATTGATGGATATTTTCTCGTGCATTTCTCGCAGTCGAAAACCTAAAATTAAAAACTCATAAGATATCGACTGATATATTGAGCTCCGCACACAAATTACCGACAGACATTAGTCGGCCAGCCGGAGTTGGTATTTTTATTTCTTATTTCTACTGATCGCTCATTGTTTTTGCTTTTCTCTTTATACATCAAGTATTCATGTATCTGGTTGTTGGTTGTTGGTTACCAGATATTAGGAGCAATTAGGCATATTAAGACGTTTTAACTCTCGGTTAAATTGATTGCATGTAATTTAATTCGGTTGAATTTCCGGTGGTTTTTCTCGTAGTCAATAAAATGGAGAACAACACACACCAAGTAAAGTATTTGGTTTTATTTCACAATTAATTGGGCCAAGTGCACCGCAATAAAAACACAAAAATAATCAAAATAAGGAACTACAAATAAATACCATTAATAGCATTTATGCAAACGTTGGTATTATTTTCTTGTTTGGTAAAACAAAACTTAACACAAGCAACAATTGCAAGCACAGGCATCATTTTGATGAACTAAGCATTCTGTAGATATTAAGTAATTGCACTTGAGTTCCGCTTTCAATTAAATAACGTTCTCCAGTCGAATATTGTTGATGTTTTCCTTTTGTAAATTTTGCAATTATGTATGTTTATTTGTTTGCAGAGAACTCTGTCACAGATGCACAACAGAAGAGGTCGATTTACATACATGATTTGGAAAATAGGTCTGCACCTGTGTTTCTGTTTCTTCATTTGGTTGTGGTTGTTTTTTTTTTGTTTTTTTTTGTCTTTTATACAGACATCATGAAGGAAACACCCATTAAATCGAAAAAAAGCGATACTTCCACGCAAGGCCATTACCATTACGCGTTTCGATCTTTAAGTTAAAGCTTGAGGGGATCACATCGGCCTAATGACAGTATTGGATGATTGAATGGCATTAAGTCTTTTTAACATTTTGATTTTCTCTTTTGACTCGTTGATTACAGTGAAGTCATGGCAAGATCGGAAGTTACGCTCAAAATAACCAGAAAGACTACCCACATATGAGAAAAACTATTGCTTCCTCGAAAGACTGTCGACTCTTTAATCAGGATCCTTTTGTCCAGCAAATAAGACTAAAATATAAAAACTCTAAGCATACATTTTAAGCGACGATCTGGCCTGGCTAAAGCGGACAACTTTGACACAAAAGATGCCATGTCGATGAATGTCTACTTATCCTGTTGAACATATCCCGAAACCAATTTATTTTCCTGAAGTAATATTATTGTCATTCCCTCTAAAGAGTAAGGCTCCAGATGATGGAAAACTTTATTTCACTTAAACTGATCTGGTAACCCTTGGAAAATGAAGTTATTTCATAACGGTTACAATTGTGTTCTCTTAATTCATTCGATTGTGTTCATTCCGATAGTACTGCATTAATGACCAATGTGTTCTTCTGTTTGACAGGTTAAGACATAAAGCCATCTCTTTTTAAATTAACCTTCAATTCGAATAAAGTTATCAATGGAAAATCCAAAGCCGAAGCTCAATCAAACAATCTGGTCGATTCACAATAGAGACTTACACTTTATGGTTCGATTCGAGCTCAAAATTTTAAAAAGACTGAACAGGTAAAAAGTTCATACTGATTTGAGAACTAGATTAACTTACAATGACTCTACAAGTTATTCAATTTCACAATAGATGCTTACACATTCTAAAGATGTAAAAAGCGATCGGCACATTCTATACATGAATCGAAATGTTTTTGAAATTCGTAAGTATCAATATGTGCCATAAAAGTTATTTATCACTTTGCATCTGAATACTTTAAAAAGAAGAAGAATTTTTTGAAATCACAGATCTTTCGAAGATCATTCTAATTGATCTCAACTCAGATTATGTCCCTTTCAGCTGCCAACACCTGATCAATTCGCGCTCAACTAAAAAAAGTCGAACTCACCTAAGAATAGAAATTAATATCTTTTTACCCAGGGGATCGTGAAAAACATAGTATCTGCGCCGTCTTGAAAGAACACACGCTACGATCACAAAACAAAAAAAGCTCTGTCCACTGCAACTTAGCTCTCACAAAATGCTTAACGAGAATTTGATTATTTATTAATGACACGATACCAATGATTGTTTTGATCACAATTCCGCTTATAAGATCTCGTTCGAGAAAAAACAGCAAAATAAATAAAAATCGTTAGAGACTTCTGAAGAAAATATAAAACATAGACGCGAGTAATTTCAGACGATCAATTAAAACTGAGTCAGGTGTGTTTCTATTTCGTTCTCGTGTACCTGCAGACCAAACAAAAAAAAACAACAACTTATCGATACTATTTAATCTGCCAAAGTTGTTGATCGACCGAATTTCTGAGTCAATTTTAATTTGACTTGTTTATTGCGCGATTTTTTGGTTTTTTTTTTTTTTTTGCAGCACTCGATTGCGACTGCGGTTTTTGGACTATTCGACTGGATTGACTACCTACTTGAGGTGATTTTTTTTTATTACAACTGGTAGCATGAAATTACTATCCTTTTACGAGACTCCAAATGGAATTTGGTGATGATGTCACGCCAGACAAAAAAACAAAAGAGTTGTAACCAAAGATAAAGTCTGACTTATCGACGGCAAACGAAAAACAAAAAAAAAAAAAATAGACAGGTGCCTTAGATCTCACTGATTTTTAACACTTACCTGTTGCCAAAATTGTGCCAATAGATAGATTCGTTCCTTTTTAAATAACCAGTCCATTGATTGAACAGCCGTCAAATCCATATCGGCTGTCCCGGCTGTTTGCGGCAGTGTTGGCTGCATTCGGGTGAATTTTTGAAAAGTGGAGGCAAAACGATCTTCGTCTGCCTCCCTTTTGCTATGCGATTCAATTTCCGTTTCCAGTTTTTCCGCGTTTAATTATTTTCAAAATGTATTCAATAAAATTATGTAGATATACTTTATTCACGTCATTCAAACGTGCTGACAGTGTTAGTTGTAAGTCTTGTGTTAAAAAGGGGACAAATATTTTTTTTAAAAAAAAAAATATAAAACTTGCGGTGGTCTGTCACTTCACTTTATTTTTTTCTTTTATTATTAATTTTCTTGTTAAGCATTTAAAACTAAAATTGCATAAAAAATAATTATAATTTTTTTCTTGCGCCTTTTCATTTACTTGAGGGGGATCACCAATATTTTTGTTTCACCAATTTTTTGTATTTCATTTTTAAAACTGTCGCCATATTTCACTTAAAACAAAACAAAACAAAACTTTTTCTCCGGAACTTTTTTTTTACGGAAACAACATCACAAACAATTTAAAAAACAAACAAAAAGTTCACTTGAGTTTCTCGTTAAAATTGTATAATATGTAGGTAGGTATTTTTAACTTTTATTTTTGTGTTAAAAGAACAACATTCTTCCGATCGGTTGGTCTCGACAGTTGGTATCGGTTGACGTTCTCACAATCGAATGACAATACTTCTTTTGATTGATACCACCACCGGGGTGTTCACTTGTACAATGCGAATTACGATATAAAAAAGTGTATCTAAATACATTTAACATAAAAGGTGGTACACTACTTCTCTCCTGCCGCTGCTGCTGTTGTATATCAGAAAGCAAATAAATTATATACGTCCGTGTATATGTGCATTGTATGGTTTATCGGAGATGTGTGTTGACAAGTTTCGCGAAACACGGAAACTGAATTTGTATCTTTTTTGAAAGTGTATTTTTTTTTTTTTTTATAAATTTTTGTTCACATGTTTGTTTATTGTAAATCCGAGAGAGGAAGAAGAAAAAAAAATAGATGATCGGTTGGCGGGTGACAGGTAACAAATTATTATTTATATTTCTTATGTACTTTCGAATTATAATAGTTTCCCAAAAGATACTTATTACTGTGTGTAAAGAAATCGAACAGCGCAACCTTAATCTAATAAGATGTTGCCTGTCATGAATTCAGCTGATGACTGAAAAATTCAAACATATACAAAACACACACAACCCTCGATTCGAAAAATCGAGTTTGAATAGTTCGAGATACATTTGTATCTCTCATGCTCTTTCTCTGTCTCTCCCTCATACTCCACCTCCTTTGGTTGGTTGTGTGGGTTTGTGCATAGTCACCGTGTGTTGAATTCATTCACATTTCGATGAATGTTCGATTCGAATGAATGTATATTTCTTTTTCGTTTTTTTTTTTTTCGTTCAGATATTTATTCACCACCTATTCGCTTCCTTGTTGCGCTGTTTTGTTACTATACTACAAAAGCAGTTTTTTGTCGCGTTTCTTTTGTACCTTATTCGGCATTTTGTCGACTTGTGTTTTGCCGAATTATTTGTTACATGGCTTATGTGAGATGGTGGTAGATGGTTTCTTCTTCTCTCTGCTCGCAGTGGTGAATTCAAAATTGTGAGAATTTGTTCTTAGTCTGTTGGTATGAACAAGTTGTGGAAGAGGTTCCGATTATTTTTTGTTCTTTGTGTCTCCCATGTCAAATGGGAAAAAATAATCGTAAAGAAGGAGCAAAAAAAAAACAGAATTCAAATCAAATCAAGTGGAGACAGAGAGAAAGAGAGAATCAAATACTCGAAAAAAAAAAAAATTATACACATTTTTTTCTTGTGTATTTCCATACACAATAGACTAAAAAGAAAAAGTGGGTGGGTGTGAGTGAAAGATTGTGTGTCCAATCGTATACTTTGGTTGGCACTAACACCATGTGCATAGGTGGTGGCAAGGTAATCGAATCGTATCCGAATGACGACGGCGCCGAGCAGCAGGAGACTTTACACATGCATGCTCGAAGAAATATACTTCGATATTGCTCCAATCGAATAGTTACTAATCGGTTTCCTATTACTGGTTGTGTGTTCCGGCGACGGCCCCTCCCTTAAGAGCTGCTGCTGCTTGCTGTTGCTGTTGCCGATTGCCGATGACAGTCGCACTGAGATGGTGATATGTTAAAGGTGTTAGTCGATTGATGGATGGATGGATGATAGGAATCGATACGAATGACAAGTGATATAATTTTCTCGCAGAAAAATAAGTTCGATTGTAGGTAGGTAGGTATCTAAATATCTGCAGCAGAATAAAACTTCAATAATTCGTCTTTATTGGACTTGGTGCCCTGGCCCCATCGGGTTACAAGACATCTCTGTCGGTAACACAAGTTGTTCATATGTTGCGTCTCATTTTGGCGCGGGGTATTGATATCCACCACCCCCCGCCCTCTTTAAGGAAAGGAATTGTGACAATAGAACGATAGATGGTGGAAAAAATGGGAAAAAACGTTTTTCTCTATGTGTGTGATATTTTTTTAATATCTTCGTGTTATACCTATTTTTTTCTGCTCCATAAGAATACGACGACGACGTCGTCGGAGACTAACACATGTACTCGCGCGTGGTTGATAAGGATAAATCCTCCCCCCGTTTTTTGTTTGAGATTTCTCATTTCTTTTCTCATTCGATTTTATATTCGAAAAAGTAACGACGACGACGATGACGACAACGAGACGACAGGCACATGTGTGCAGGGGAGAATAGAGTTGAGTATTTGTCGTGCCCGTGGATATCTTCTCTTTGTGTTCCTCAATGGACTCTCTTCTTTTTATAAAATTATTGTTCGATCTTTTATATGCATATTGAGTGGGCGGTTGAAAGGGGTGGATTTTGTTTTCCCTAGAAAGACACAAATTAGATCGAATCATTGACGATCAGTTGGCTGATTAAGTTGACTTCTTCTTGTATTTTGTTGCGAACACTTATTATTTTATTCGCGATTAGGTTAGTTATTCGAAATGTAAACAAAAACAAAACAGAATCCATCTATCCGTATGCGTGGTGAAATAAAGGTTTCACCTCAATTCACCATGTGCAGATTCTAGCAGAAGGAGATATGAATTCATTCATCGGTGAAAGAGAAAATTCATCGGTGGTTGATGTTCGAAAATGAGCATGCTATGCTTCCCCGAAGGGGAAGGCGATTTGTATTTAAAAATACAAATGCGGAGGATTTGTATAACCATGAGATGCTTTAGTGGTGTGGAGTATGTTTTTTTTTTTTTTTGGTTTTTCGAATTCTCTTTTTCAATTCATTTAGAGTTTCTCCGATTTGGGTCCGGCTCTATTGTGTTTGTCAATTTTTGTATACCACGCCCCCTTTGGCTGCTCATACACGCACACTGGCTCGATACGATACGGAGCCAGTCCGGTATGGTTGTGTTTGCGTTTTGGGGTGTTTAGCGGCCTCCGTTTCGGAAGCCGGTTCTTCTCTCTCTGTTCGCAGGTGGTGGCCCACCGGTCGCAATTGCCACTAGTTTTTCTCAAGATATTTGTTTTGAGTTATTTGTAATAATCTCTCGATTGGAGTTTGTTGATGTTGTTTTTTTTTTTCTTCTGCCGTTTTTCTCTTCTGGATCTTGTTGTTGCTGTTATTGTGTTGAATAAGTGTGTTTTTTTGGGGGTGGTGGGTGTTTAATCGGTGGTGAAAATTTATGCTTAATTTTGATTTAGATATAGGATGGGTATCAATGGATTGATCGACTTGATTTGGTTGTTTTAAAATAACGGATTATATTTTTAAAAAAGTGCCTGGCATAGAGTTGTTGCAAGGATAATGTTTCGCTATGCTTATGGTGTTGTCATCAATTTCTTTCGGTTTGCCGACCAGATTGGAAATACATTGAACCCATTTTATTTTTCGACATTATCGGCTGATTACCTACTCTATACATATGTAGTAGGTTGTGCAAGGGAAGAACCTGGTCACGGGATATGACATCATCATCTTATTAGCCCGTAGGAATCTACCATTTGTCGTTAATAGTTCAAAAATTCTCACATACCTACCTTGCTATAAAATTATGCTCTAAAAGGGGTGGCTTCCTCGACCTAGGTATTTTACTTGGGCTTCCCACTTATTACTCTGCATTTTGCCTTGTAGTAAGCTAGTTGAATGAAGCTTCATAGTAAAGATAAGGAGAATTCGCGAGGCTTTATTGAGCCTCGAAAGCCTAAAACTTATTGCAAACCACATCGAAGTAAAAGGTGTAGGTAGGTGGAGTAAATTGGTAACTCTGCAATGCCCTACCGTTAGGGGAATAGGAAGTCGAATAATTTTAATGAGGCTGATTGTTGGTAGGTACTACTTGACTTGACTTTGTCTAACTCGGATGAAATTTCCTCGTCCTTGTTAGAAGAAAAAAATCTATAACTGAAAAAAATCTAAACTGTGTTCAACCTAACACCGTTTAATAGGTCACCAGCGTCTTGCCACACGTAATACCTTTTCGTAATTTAGATTTTAAAATGGCTTACGGAAGGTCACGATAATCTAACGACCAACCTGACATTTTAGACGAGTTAATTCTGCCAGTAGAAATGTCTGTATGCGCTATGTTAAGGGGGCTAGCTGCAGTTAATAACGCAGCTTGCTCTCTGCCTGAAACTCTGATTGAAAGTACCTACATATCTGTAAAGAAAGATCCAATTTTTAGGGTTTATTGTGAATCTTCCTTTGTGTCCCTGCTACCAAATTACTAAATGACCATCTGTACTCTGCCGCACTATTGTACAATGCTCAGATCAAGGATAAACTAAGCTTGCATCTTGCTGTTTTGTGCAGAGCTTTCTAGACACACGGCATTATGACAATGTTTACTTTCAGTCTTCTCCTTGTCGTTGGTGGTGGTAGGTGGTGTTCTTTTGGGTTTGACAAGCTTAAAACCATTAATAGGTCTCATTTAGATTCCTTTCCTTGCAATTCGTCTGCCTTGAACCAACATCCAATGCATTTCTGCAACGCTTCTTCCAGTACTCACTCCATTCTTTTCAAGGAGTTGGTATTGAAAGTTCAATAAAGAAAAAAATTTTATCGATCAACAGTTTTTGTGAAATGAATATAGTAAGGTATGTATGTAGGTATGTGATGGTTAATCTGAGGAATCATACTAATTGTGAAGAATAATACTTTCAAAACTAAGGACTATGTATTAACAAATTGATGTTGGACAGGAATACAAACAGGAATACTTGCTACTTACATATGTTCATATATTGTATAGGCATCCCTATGAATGTACATATATTCTAGATTTCCTAAAATAAATAAGCATGGTCATATGCGGTTCCTAACAATGTCCAACACGGACTTAGACCGAATAGTTAAATGTTCATTACAATAGTTCTTCAAATAATGGACAGTTTTTCGTCTATAATTTAAGAAGGATTCTGTTGATTAGTTGAGACAATATTCGCAATATATTGGAAGCTCTATTATGCTCATATGTATGCTTGCAGTAATTCGTTGTTGATCTGAGTAGTACGAGCATATCGCATAATCTCCAATAGTGGTGGAAGAATGCAACCTTGCCGGTCTCCACTATGCCCAGTGGAGTAGCACACCAAACTGTAAATTACAAGCACACATTTGTACATACTTGTATCTGCCTGGGATATGGTTGCATTCCATTTGTCGTCCTAGACCACTTGGACCACAATTTAGAAGTCTTACATTAGGTTTTTAAAGTATAAATAGTGAAGTAAATTTTGGTAGTTCTTCTATAAAGTAGTTTGTAACATGTGAAAGAATATCCGAGTGTCATTTAGTCCCCTTTCTTAATCACATTTCTGATAAATTTTGTGGCATATCTGGGGTTTCCTAAGTCCGTCACATTGCTCCTCCGTCATCTTTTGGATTGTAGAGTTTGTGTCCAAATGTAACATTTTAATCTAGCTTCTTCTTACAGCTATAAGTACATTGTGCGTGATATACATTTTTCCAAAGGGTTTTTGACAAGCTCTCTCACGATAGAAGTTACCTACACTTGAATGTTTATCAGATGTTTGGTGATATTCGAGCCTGGAACCCCTTGGACCAATCTAATAACATAAGAACTGACGAAAACAATATAGCTACATAGATTTAGGTTAGACATGTGACCTAGCCTACAGAGCTATCCGACAAGAAGGAATCTTATCTCCCCTATTATAGATTTCGGTCGTAATTGAGATACTAATAAAGCTGGAGTAAAAAGTTAATCGCAAAGAACTCATATTACTCTAAGCATGGCACGAGATAAACCTCTGGTATGCCCCAGGAGATGAAGGTATCCCAGGGAATGAAAGGATAGACTAATCTTCTAGACTGGCATCTGAACAAAACCTAGTGACGGCCCACATTTTCGTTCTCCCTTCTTTAGAATGTTTCAAATCAAAGAAAGCATTTGATTCAGAGGAGAAGCAAGCAACATATATATGGAGAATCTGGACATCATGTCGTGTATCCAGAACACTCAAGACAAAGCATGATAAGATAAAGAATAAACACATCCTCGGACAGATAACTTCCAATGCCAATGCCCCAATCTCTGCTTCTCTAGCAAGACGGCTCGACCTTCGACAACATGGACGACCTGTCTAACAAGCAATCGAATGCCATTCTGATACCTTCAGAACCTGTGTTAAAGAAGGCCGCTCGAACAACAGTTAGACACATCTCTCTACATACTTTCAGGTTCTTTTCATCTAGGTACTCAGCTCATCGCTGATGAGATGCCCACTGGGGGAAGGTATGTTAAAATTGGTGTTGGTGAAAGCTACCTTATGATCCTGATGGCCTACACTTAAGAATATTTCGTAGTGACAGCTGTCGAAAAATTTTTTATTAGCTGCATCTAAATATCCAACTCATCGCATCCTTTTCTTTTCGATTGCCATGATTGCAATGCCAATCAATCTCCGATAGGTCCCAAAACCCGATTTAAATTTCAAAGAATATTAATTCTCCTTATCAGACACCTATCCCTTTTATTTTTTTTGTTAATTTAATTCCAAATCTTAGGGCAAAAACCGGTCGTTTTCAGCGGTAAGACGCCGCAACTCTCTGTCCGTTGAAAATTACAAAAGTAAAATTCTTCAACTGAAGTGTATCGCTCAATTGCGCAACCCCTTTTGTAACACCACAAATCATAAAGAAAGAAAAAAAAAAAAGAATATCCTTGCAATAGAGTTTGTGTCATTTGCATAAAATAGTAATTACTTACAAGTTTTTTGTTCGGACTTGCATTCACAGGATTTGAATCTGAAACAAACACTCACCTTCAAATGTCCCATCCATCGAAGGGTTGGACGCGCACGACGATGATGACGACGAGACGACACGATGCAAAGGGACAAACAAAAAATCGCTCGAAGAGAATGGTCGTACTTTTTTTTTTTGTTAAATGGGCGGGCGAATAATCGTAATAGGAACTGAATCGAACATGGGTAATGCCAGAATCTGCATTCAATGACACGAAAAATATTCAAATTGATCGAAAGAACCGGATGTCCTTTGCACTGTGTATTCGTTTATGAGACCTTTTTTTTGTGGAATTCTGGAATAATGTATGAAATATGATCTGCGAAAGAATTCAATACAGAAAGGGTTGCATAGAGGTGTTGTACGAAGTCCATTGAAGAGACGTATTGCGCCTTTAAGAAGAGTTCTTTTTTCTCTCAGATATTTACATTTGTAAGACTGACTAATGATAGCTTTGTAACGATTGTTGGTATTATTTCTAAGCGGCTGTCACTTGGCTGCAGACTTAAGAGTTGGGGTTCGGAGCTATTTTTAGCTAAGCGCTGTGTGCCGTAGTAATATCAAGCGTCTAATAAAAGCTTTACTGTCATAAAGAGCTTATCACACTCATTCTGTGACCAAGATTTATAGGTTCTTCCAACAACAACATCTCTGGTTGTAAGAAGCTTTGTTATAGATTTCAACAACTTCTGTCGTCTACCTACTGTCTATCTAATAATAGAAACGTTTGAATTGAATAAGCTAGCACCTACTTATTTAGAAGAGCCGAAAGCTGTTGCTGCTAGATCAATTGTATATTCTACTTCCTTAGGCGAGGTTATGATCCGGAGTAGGAGGGCCACAACCCTAAATAGTGCATTCCTAGTGGTTCAACTACACTGGCAAGTTTTCCGATTTCGAATCACTTCGTCAATGAGGCCAAATAAGTGCTGGTGTTTGTTCCTTTGTCTGCCTTTTTTGCAATTATCTAGGAACGCTGATGGTTATTGTCCTCTTGGCGAGGATTTCCCCCATCCATACCTCAAGTGCTTGATGCCATCGGCAGCAAAGAATAATTGATGCTTTTTATGGTTCGTCACATATCCTTTAACTAAGACTGTAATAAATAGCAAAGGACTGAGAACGCTTCCCTGGTGTACGCCAAGGAACCATGACATCTACATAGATATAGACAAAAGCCAAAAGTGATGCCAGGAAGTGAAAGGACCAACTTAGTATTTCAAACATTAAAAGGGCCAATGCCTATAGCTTCTCACAACTGAACATGTTGTGCCTGGTATACATTTCTTCACGTACAGAAGAGACCTAAAGTTTTATGCCGTACTCGAAGGGTAGAGGGGTTTTGAGAAGCTTTCTCATGACAGTTATACATTATACTTTTGAAAGTTTGTCACAAGAGGTGGGGCGGTTTGTAATGGCATTTTTCTGCATTCGAATTTGGAACCACTTAGTAGTCCAACGCATTAACAACTGAGCCACGGCGCCCACCAATTTCAAGCACTACCTCTGTCTTATCTTAACGCTCTTATGCTAATCTAGGCTTGAACTTAGGCTGAATTTTGTGTTGGAAACTTGAGAATAGATCTCACTGTAAGCATTCTGTCTTGCGCACTCAGACTTAAGGCAGAACCAGACCCGAGAGATTTATACGAAAGGACAAAAAAATGTCTTTCCATCCTCCAAGGGAGATAATACTCCAAGGCCACGAACCATTGAAAAAAAAATTACGGCGGAAGGAAGAAGAACTTTGCAGTGGCAACGGTTACGAAAGACTTCTAGAAAACACGACACACCACTGCCACTGCCCGCAACTAGGTACCTACTTCTTCCATAACCTTATAGAGAGCTCCAGCGTACCTATCGACATGCTATAGAACTTCATCAGGTCATTAGGCTAATTTGTACGATGAACATAGTTACGTAACATGTTGAAGTAGTTTCTTTAAGTTTCTTGTGCTAAAAAATTACAGCTAGGTACAAACCCAGCCCATACTAAAAGGTATAAGTTACTTTCGGCGGTTTTAAACCCAGCATGAGCTTCTATCCGCGAGGTGGGTTTGCATCCCCTATGAAATGGGAGGTATATTACTTGGCCCCAATTCAGTTGCAAATCTTTCAGGACTCTAAATATGGGAGACATATGTCAAAATTACCTTTTTCTTCCACAACTTCTTAGGATGATTCTACTTATTTGAGAATAGGTTTCATTTCCTTTGGAGGTAGTCATGTACCTACTCTCGTTCTGCTGCTTCTATCCACTTTCAATAAACCTAGAAAAAAGACAGTCCTAGGTATATGGGTTCTGGGGACAGAAGCCCAGAGAATCAGTGCATTTTTCCTCTCATGAGAAGAACATTCTATGTTTGTACATAAGTGCCTAACCTAATTGAAGTCTGTATTCAAATCAAATCTGCCAGCTCTGCTATTATCGATTTCAAAGAAATTCAAATCTTACAAGCAAAAATAACTTCTTAGAATCGAAATACAACTCACATCGATTTGCGAGTGCTCTCTGCATCGCAGGTTCCATTGGTTGCAATACATAATTACAAAACGACATTGCACACTGTTAAACAATGTGAATTTAATACTCGCTCTCATAGATCCCATTTCGAGAACAAACCTCTTCCAGCCATGCGAAAAAAAAAACAGTCTCCAGATATTTAGATTATGGCGAGTATCTATTGCAATTTAGTAGATATCGCTGCTGTTGGTGATTGCATGCACTTATGAAACTATAACGAACTATTTCTTTTTTTTTCTGTTTGTTTGTGTCTCTTGTTTGCATTTATAGAATTGTAATAATAATAATCATAAATGCTTTAGATAGATTTTGTTTCACAGTTGCATTGCGAGCATCCGATACCGAACCAACTGAATGTGGATACGATTTCTTTATAGTCACAGTGATGGTATTGTTTTGCTCCAAAGAGCGACCGCATGATCTGACCGGGATTAGCTTACACCTTCTGAAAAACAGCGCAGAAAAATATACAAAAAAAAAGTAGCTAAATAAAATAATAAAAACGAAGGTCTCTGTTGTAGCAGTGGTCGTTTGTTCGTTCGTTTTTCTCTATTATTGAATTCTGATGAATGCATACAAAAGATTTACAAAAGTATCTACATCGATATTTGTATGGTTTCAGAAGACGCAACAAATACCTACAGAAATACATCAACGTACTCGTATCTCTTGCATTGCTTCGTGGCCTGTAAATGCTTTTAAGACGGATATGTTACCATTTAGTATAGGTATAATGTGGATGCTCCAATGCTGTTGCAGTTAGAGAGACCAGCAGCTCAATTTCATTCCCATTTTCCATTATTGTGTGCACCATTTGTGGAGCTTACGCTGCACACAAATAAAATTTTTAAAAAGGAAAATTTATATAAAACAGCAAATAAATAACAGGAAATGGGCGCCCTGTGACCAGTGCCCACAATAAAAGTACCATCATCATCATCATCATCATCGTCTATAGATCAGTATCAGGTTTAGATATTAAAAATCCAGATTCTTATCAGAGTAACGAGTAGGTTGCAATTTGTTGTTGAAATCGTTCGTTCGTTCGTGGGTAGTATCTGTCTGATATTTTAATGTAATCTGGATAATGAATTTGAGGCGCCATGTGTTTCGGAAAACGATGCAACAACACACCAGGATGCATTGGAAAATTTAAATAAAAATCACATTTAACCGAATACTCTAAGGATAGCCGGTGATTTATATTCACTCCATATGATCACAAACGAAAAAAAAAATGCCAGTTTATGATTTAACTGCATATTGATGGCAATTAACGCGGCATCTAAACTGCATGAAGTGGTTGCTCATCAACGAAGGATAATCGCGAAATCAGTAGTCAGCCAGGGGAATTTGTGTGCATATGTATGCGATCGCGCGGGATTCAAATCAGAAGGGTAGTTAACCCTCTATAATCATCACCCGTTCAAGGACAATGAATCGGTTACAATATAGCACATGGTAATAGCATGAATTCCTTTTTTTTTATTTATTTATTTCAAAACATCCTTCCATGTGTTTCAATGCAATCCATATCGTCTTGATATGCAAATTTATTTGTACTCAATCGACTGATTGCGTTTCTAGATAGACCGACACTCCATCGAATTTTTAAAATGAATCAAAAAAAAAAAATTAGATTCCATTCCTTCAGCTGTGAGTTTGATGCATAAATTTCAAGAGTAAGGGAGGAACCACACCACCGTGTCGTTTTTTCTTACAGGACGCGTACGCAGATGTTTACAGACACGCACCTTTGGCTAAAGAATTTATCCTTTTCAATTCATCTTTCCTTTGCTAGTCGAAGGATCACCCAAGATTCGATGCGTATGCAAATTTATTGTGTCAAATACATCGTTCTATACTCGGTTGAAAAGTAATGTGCAATAAACAAGAGTGAAAGGATTTTGATTTTGATCACAGAAAAGGATATTTTAATCAGCGATTTGATTGTTTTGCTTTCATATGCAAATCAACAGCAGTACCTATTCGTAGGTACCTATTGCCTGCGGTCTTTGTTCAATGGACCGTGTTTGAAAAATATTCTTTTATTAATTACTCCGTGGAAGAATGACACGAAAAAAAAGGACACGCATAAGTGAATGACAAATGATTTATTGGGCTGGGAAAAGAAAAAGCTCACAACACAACGTGTGAAGTTATAGTTCTCAGCCAGTCGCGAAACAGTAAACACTGACATATGTACCTACCAGTGACTGTATTCAAAATTATTCATTTCCAAACAAACATAACCATATAAGGTGTAGCACACCTTAATCTCAAACAAAATTCCATCGCACTGATAACAGCGAGGCAATAAATTCCATAAAGCGTTAATCATCCACACAATTGCTTCATTGATACATCACAACAAGCACCTGACCATCTATTGCTGTAAGAATTCGCATTGTGTTTACTTCCTTCTAATATCTACAGCTACAACTCACACGTAAGTAGGTAAATTATCCTTTGTTCTGTTGCACTACACAACAACAGCAAGTACCACAAAACTGCGCCGCACCACTCATCGGCACCATGGGAAACTGCTGGCATTCAACAGTTACAAGCCCTTTTTCTATCCCTAACATAATAAGGATTACCCGCAAAACTACTTCACAAAGCACTCGAATGCACACAAAAATATAAAAGGATATCAATTTCAGGCCATTGAGATTTGCGTGCAACTATTGCAAAATATTTATGCAGGGTTGTTGCTCCTGCTCCTAGGCATACACATATTCCGAAAAGGGGATGTGTGCCATTATCAGTGCACTATTTGTATGGTTTTTGGTTGTTGTACCTTTTTATGAACACGCGTATCATTAATTTGCATTAATTCCATATCAAAAGGTCCTGTGCCAAAAAAAACGAGAAACGAGAACATTTAATAAATGTAACAGTAATGCGATTGAGGTTGACAGTTTCCAATTCGGAGATGGAATTTTTTGACATAATGATCCAAGAAAAAGGACGACTAAGGAATATGTGTACGCGACGATAAGGATACACAATCCTAGAATGTGTGTGGGTTTTTTTGTTTTTTTTTTTTTGCATGCTTTGTGGATAGATTTGACATTTGAGGCAGGGTTTCATTTCGTTTGTGTGTGTCTAGGAGAGAAAGGAAAGGATTGTTTGCAGGCATAGCCTAATGGATTTTCTAATTTCCACAAAAAGGGATTTTATTAATGATAGTTGCGATTTATAGTACACAAATCGTTTGTATACGGATATGGGAGACTTGGACAAGTGATTAGACGCGAATGTGACGCAAAGAGTGCGTGTGGAAAACAACTAAAATTGGGAGCTCTATCTTTCTTTGGTAGGTACGCAGAGGCTGTGGGAAATGCTTATTGAAGTATCTGTAGGTTTTCGAAGATGTTTTGCACCTGGTTTCACTCGATATGTTTGATCGGATTCTCACAATATTTTGCACCGAAAACTTATAGCTTAAGTAGACAAGGCCAATCAGGTGTGACAGGCCACTTGAACATCTCCGGCATGGAAAGATCGGATGAAGGTTGAGCGCTTCGTGGGTCCTTCCTATAGCTTGAGGAAGCTAACAAGTCGTAGGGTTGATTAGATACGTGTGCTGCAGCCAATTCGTCTATGATTAAAGGAGATTTGCTAATCTCATAAAACTAAGTCCCAGGGATAAACGAACAGTTGTGACAGGGCCTTGCTTGATAGGCAATCATACAGCACGGCTAGGTCGTATGCTCCTTAACGACTTCTGTAGAAGTTGTAGGGACGAAAAGGCAGTCATCTACTTTGTGACTGTCAAGCACCGGCCGTTAAAAGGAAAGACACTGTGGGGAGCTATTTCCATTCGGAGCTGTGTACATACATATACGTAATGGAGGCTAATTATTCTGAACAAAAAGGATAGAAGAAAGTGAGTGCGATCAAAGGAAGATGTGCGTTTAGTCAAGTCACTTCTATGCCATTGTTCCAGCTGTGGCTAAGGGAGTAGCTAGAATTATTCTGGAGCAAATGAATAAGCAAATTCCTGCTCTAGATCCTTTTATGTCGACCACATCAACACCCGGCGTAGTTTCCTCCAGCTTTGGGGTGTATTGCGTCGGCTGCGCTTAACCTGCTAGTCACTCATTGTGATAGCATACATTTTTTTTTGTTCCTTGCCTTGGGATAAGTTTGGGATACTCCTCAAAAGGTGACCGTCTACAATTACGAATCATGGACCATGATCGGGATGTAAAACTTAGGGATACATTTCTTGTACGACGAGGAAGTCGTAAACGTTTGTTTTAATGATTTTCTGGCCAAACAGTATTTTAAAGAAACAGCTTTATCAGAAACCAAGCAATAGACACAAATATACAACGACATAATGGGTTGGTCACACCTTTTGGAAAGGTTACAAATCTAGGTGCAGAATGGTCGAGATGGAAGTGCTATAATTGGGACAGAGTTGAGGAGTGCTGAGGAGGCAGATAAGTCATAAGACTCACAAGAGGATTGGGCTGAAAATAAAATGCAACCATCGCGGAATACACTTGTTTAAGGTATGCTAAGAATTCACATGGATTTATTTCTAATAAATGGTTTCAATCACATTCAATCACAATCACATTCAGCAGTCAGGATGGTGCATTCAAAAAGAATGCAATCATTTTGATTACTCAGCAGTTAAAGTCACTGAAAGCGTTCAGTCCATGGAAGGAATTTGTGTTCTTTGAAGTCAATGATTGCATTCTTTGAAGCGCTAATTTTATTGGGTAAATAAATTGTTTTAATGATTTTTCCTTTATATACATATATATAAACGAAGAGTCCTTAATGAATTCAAAGATGTATATACTTGAATGGAATCCTTAATTTTCAAAGACTTCAAATGGAGACTGAATGCATTCAGTAAATTCAACTGACTTAAAGCAAAGACTATAATATTATATGCAACTTGAATTAAACTGAACTATTCAAGTTAGTTCAATCGAAAAGATTGCATTCTTTTTTATTGCAACATTTCGACTTCTAAAAATAATTGCTCAAATCATTAGCTAAAAATAAATGGCAACTAAAGTAAGTGGACAATTAGGCAAATGTAAAAGGCTGTTGTTAAATAAAACTGAGGACAATTTTAGGTAACTTTTAGTCAGACATCGGACCCTAGAATCAAAATGTGACGCAAAATATTAAATTTAATTGAAAATTTAGTACAACTCGTTACTTGCATTACTCATTGTGCGCCACTTGAGCAAGTCAAACGCTATTGATGATTTGAGTTTTTTATTTTTTATTTGTTGGACCGGTTCTATCAAGATACATGATTCAACCTCTTAAGTCAGGTGACACAGGAAACAATCACTATAATTGACCAAGCAGCCATTATTGCTCCCTGTGTGTATGTATGTATGTATTTTGCTTGAAAATCATTAAACATTTCATCATTTCGTCTATTCGAAATTCGGATCGCCTGTACACACTTACAAAAAAAAAAAGACAGATCACCACTTTAAAGCGATGATTTACTTGTGTTCCATAACATCAAAGCCAGTAGCAATCAAATTTTAGCTACTTTAATTAAACGTTATTTCGGCATAAGACAAAAATAAAAAACCAACCAAATACTAGGTACATAGTAGAAGAAGAAATCATTCAAACCACACACACTGTCGACGGTTGTAAATATGAACATACAATCTTTTGTTGTACCTGTTTAACTGGCCATTAAATAAATTTTAATTGCACAACGCTTTTAATAAAGACAAGAAAAAGTACAAAAAGTCTGAGAAAATTTAGGAAAATACCCAAAAGCAGCAAAAAAAATAAATAGTTTGTTACACAAATATACAAAGTGGTGGCGGTGTGCGATACCTTGACTCGGTCAGTTGTGTGTGTTTGTGTGTTTTTTTTTCGAAAGACAAATTACCAACTAAAGTTATAAAATTAGAGTAGCTCTTAATTGCATGTATCTAACTGAAATTGAAATCGTTTGATCGTTTCTTTTTCTTGTGTACCTACTTATAGCCTGTGGGAAAATCGAAAGTAAATCTTTGCCCGGAATACATTAGATTTATGCAAAGTAGGAAAATTTACATAATTCCCATAGGTAACAGGCCATTGTGCAGGCATGGATTGAAAGGAAAGAATTCAATCAAGGTGCAGAGTATCCTAGTCCTGGCGGCACAAAGCACAAAATAATATCAATAACAGAGAACAAAAAACGAAATGAAAAATTAATTCCTGATAACTGTGGGTAATGGCATCGGAAACTCGTTGTTGAGCTATCCTCGCCCCTTTTCTGGGAGTCGGTCGTCGTCCGGATTTGCATTCGAATAGGGTTCGCTTGAACAATCGCGGATCGTGATCCGATCAATGACATATGGGATTCGATTTAACCATGAAAAGAGACGGAATTTTGATTATAATCTATTTAGGGTACCTATACCAAATCAGATACGAGAGCTTGCAAACTTTTCAACCTATTACCTATTCAATGTATGGGCAAGTGCAACAGGTGCAAGCAGGTATGTAGCTCTGCACAACCACAGCTCAATCTCACCAGACCCAGCAGCAGAGAGACCTTATCAACAAATGAAAATCTTAAAAGTTGCACAAAAAAAAGGAATCATAAAAATTTCTCCAAGTCGAAAATTATCGCTTCTGGTGGTTGCTGCCACTGCCACTGCCGCTGGCTGGCTGGTGAGTGGTGCTGCTTATTGTTTTCCGTTGAACGAGCGAAATCAAATGAAACTACGCAATAATGAATAATGGAATGGTTAGTGTGTGTAGTGTACTATGGCTAGAGAGGAAGAAATCAGACATCAAATGAGATCGTGGGAACAGTTGAGTCACCTGAAGAATTAATGACAGCAAGCAACCTCCAAGAAATCGGTGGCGATGGCGAACCTAATATAACGTTGCTGTTGCTGTTGCTGTTGCCATGGATATTCATTCATTTCGATGAGAGAATAACAACATCACGCATGGTACTTCGATATGCGATTTAAGTACCACAAGGCACAAGGAGGAGTGTAAGCCAAGACCACCGGTTGATCTAATGCCATTGTTTGCAATGGCGTAATTGTTGTCTCTTTGGCATGAGACTTTTTTGAGGCATATACACACGCAGATTGATGTGAAGCATTTTTTTCCCTATGCACACAATATAGTTCTGGTCTATTAACGAGACAGTAGCGTCGAGCCAACAGTCAAGTCAATATAACGAATTGTATCTCACTGTAATTAGATATTGTTTGGTCAGATCGTTTGAAAGGAGGTACCTACCTACTATTGCATATTCTAGTGTTTAGAGGATTGATTTTAGGGCAGTTGTGAGATTGTTTCATTGTCTTACATTGGAAAGTATAGACTTACGTTAATGCACCGTCATTTAAGTGCTTTATCGTTACAATACTTAGCGTGGGATAATTGAGTTTAACTCGATTCCTAGTTAGTATTTTTGATCGGAATGTATGGATGCATATACATATGTGGACAACTAAGGCTATCTAATGGCCATATAAGCGACAAGTACAACTGTATATTAACAAGGGATTGAGCGCTTTGAGCCCTGGAACGATTAGTCATTAGCTGTTCGCCGTAGTTTTCTTCATGAAAATTGTTTTCATTTTTAGAGAATTTAAGAAAGGAAGATATATTCTTTATCAAAAAAAACCTAAATAGATTAATTAGGTATATGGCGAATATCGTCATAGGTGGATTCATAGGTTCATACATTCGTTTGTATTTATTTAAGCATCAAAATGATTGTACCTCCTTATAGTAACTGAAAAGAAATGATGATATTTATCTACGGCATTTCAGTAGCCCTCCACAAAATGATCCCTTAACTTCAAGAAGTTCACCTAGGGCGAGTTTCTAGACATTGAAGGGGCGTTCAATAGCGTGATGACGATACATTCCTGAGAAACCTGCATAGAACTCATCTTAACACCAGCCTTTGCAACTGGACTGTACAGATGCTTCAATCCAGGATTAACTTTTAGTTGCAATGTAACTATTAGGAGAAGGAATTACGCAGGAACACCTTAGGTGGCAGTTGTTTTTCCTCCAATATGGCTTCTTGTAGCGAATGAGATTTTGGTAATACTGAAGGAAAACGGTTTCAGCGCGATTGCTTATTCCAATGATGTGTTTCACTTCTAAGTAAAAGGTCTAAGAGTGAACCCTTCAAAGACGGAGGTTTCTCTTTTCATGTGCGGATCGACGGAAACAGACAGAATCCTGACAAAATTTATACCGATCGTTCCAAGATGGACATTGACACGGGATTCGGAGTTTATTGTGAAGCACTAGAAATAACATATTCCTGTAGATTAAATAACGCCTACAGCAGCGTCTTTTAAGACGATCATTGTCTATGTAGACAGATTAAGGCTCTTTAGTCTGCTGGAACTAGGCTTTTGAGAACCTGCAAATCACTCTTAATTAGGATATCCAGAGCCAATGAGATAACCCGAAAAGGTCGACGCTGTACATATTGTGGCAGTGCCAATCAGTTCCTTATGGAAGTAAATATAAAATGAAGTCACCTTTCGACCAAACAGGCGCTGGGTTGATCTGGAGACATGCGTAACTGAAAAGGGGCTATGGCCAGGCTTATCAAGAAGAGATCATCCTCTGTTGTTAGACCAGTCATTGGGGTTCACGTGTAGCAATTCAGTGTACTGCATAAAGAATATTGTAGAGGTTATAGGGACGAAGAAGAAGTTGAATTTGTCCGTCACCTTTCATATGCCCTGTCCTATCGATCCCAAGCTAAGGACTCTTGGAAGTTGCTACTTCGGGGACCTAAATGACTTAGGTAACGTTGTCGTGATGGACTTCCTGAGATTCTTATCACTATCTGGGTGATTGATTGGGCACTGATTGATTGGTCACAAGGCAATGTTCAATGTCTAAGCTTCTTCGACGAAAGAAATTCGGCAGCCAGGATGAAATGTTTACCGGCATTAGGCGTCGCGGCAACCCTGGTAATGGTGTGTAGTGAGTAAAAGTCTCTAACGGATGCATAGAGTTAGTATGTAGTTCTAGGCTGAAGTCTCCATTTGATTTCTAGAGTTATTCAACCGCAGTATAGAGCTTAGATGGTTTTCTTAACTCGTTCCAGGATGTTGGGCCACCAACTTAAATTAATGTTTAGAATGAGGTCTAGATAGGTATTAATGGTTGTATTGCTTTCTAAAACATTCGAAATAGGGACGATGTTTAACCAGTCTAATCAAGAAATGTATACACACTTGATATGGTCTTTCAGGGAGTACTTTTATACATATGTACGTAGTTAGTATGTATGATGGTTTAATTTGGCACTGATTTTTTTTTGTATGAAAAAACATGACAAAGAAAATACATACAACATGAGTAGTATAAAAAAATGTCGATAAAAAAAAATTTGCTCATGGGAATTTTGATATTTTATCATTGAATTTCAGGTTTGTGAGCATTAAACATTTTAGAGTAGAGAGCTTAAATTTTAAACATGTACATGTATGGGATCCAGTGCTGTCAATAGACGCATATTATACTCTAGCAGATCCATAAAAAAAGCTAGTGGATACAAAGAAAATGCAGCAAATCAAAGACCTAAACACTAAGAACTAAAGACGTACTAAATTAGGTATTAGATAGTAAAATTCAGGTCGTTTGACGGTTTCGCTCCTCCATGCCAAAAATGCCCAAAAAGGTGTTTGAATTCTGACGTTTCAGCAAAATTAAAAAAATGCCAAGAATAGTTTTTTTATTTAATAATAAACATAGTCCGATAGTTTTAAAGCATTGTGATTGGATTACTTAAAAAAAGAAATACCTCTAAATGAATCATAGGCTATCAACTCACATTAAGTTTAAATGGGGTTGACTTAACTCTACTCAGCATGGTGAGCAGTTCAACCAACATCTTGTCTTGTGATCGCTGTGCTCATTTATCAGTTCCACTACGTTTGATCTGTAGCGAATGTAGGCACACTATATACAAAAGGCCCAATAAGATAGAGTATCCTCAGTCTATAATGCGATCGAGGCGGTTTATGTCTATATTACAAGCTCTATAGGGCTCCAAGCTTAGGTAAGCGGGTTGATAGAAGAAAAGCTTTCGCCGCACTCAGGTCAGAGTTGTCCCATTGTGTTATCCATAGGGAAGAAAGGTATTCCCTAGCCCTATTAACCCATATGCCTAAAAACTACTACATATCATGGTATGTACTTACTTGTTTTCAGAGTATACAAAGAACCCTAGTTCTAGTTCATCTAGGCTTTGGAAGTGTGTGTTTACCGAGGAATTTATTCCTGAAATGATGGAGCACACGGTATTGGCAAAAGAGGTAGTGTCCTCAATATCTTCCTCTTCTTCTGCTCGACGCAGTTTCCTCATATGGGACCGCAGAGTGTTATGTCCCATAAAGATTTCCACAGGGATGTGTAAGGGTCATCTGTCCTTGCGGATAAGTCTCTCGTTCCTTGCTTTATCAAGGGATGGCGGGAGTTGTCTTGCAATGCTGTAGGTTTCTATAGAATTCCACTTTAAGTTCGCCTCTCTTGTGGCTATGTACCGTGCTTCAAGTCTGAGAACGCAGGACGGGATGTTTATAGAAAGATCGGGTTGTCCTAGTAAATCTGATGAAGAGTTTCTTACTAATTGATCTGTTTTTCCATTGACCGGGACATCACAGTGCCCAGAAACTCAGCAGCTCAAAATCGTGTGCTGTGTTCGCTCCCTGGTTGGAAGGTAATACCTTCTGGCGATATTGCTCTTACGGCAGATTCACACGTGGCTTTTGACACTGCTAGGACCTCCGCTTGGAAAACGCTATGATAACAAACATTCATTGGGACATTCTTTCAATGAAGAAATTCCTAGTGGATTGGTCATACCATCCTGTATTCCAGAGACCTGCCGACAGCTGGGAAGTGCAGGTATCGAAAGTCCAAATACATTTTTTTTTTTTTGATTGATAGGATATTCAAGACTCTTCTTTAATTTTTCTTCCTTTATCCCTTCTCATTTCAAATATAATTCTCATATCATCAGAGGAAACGTCAACAATTGTTTTTCCCGGACCGGCAGAAGTAAATGAAGCAACTAAAAGGAGGTCAACCGCAATAATCATCGATCACACACACCCGCGCACACATGTAATAAAATGAGAACGTGTATTTGCGTTAAGCAACACATTTCCAATTCAGAGGCTCATCGAAAGGTTGGTCAATGCCATAAAAAAAAAAGTCCACTATTGTTTCAGTTCTGGCTCTAATCTCGAAGGACAACGCCCCCCTCGCAGCTCGCAGGCATTCTCATCCCACACACCCACACACATGTTATGCCAGAAGTCAGTGGTCGAGAGGGATGAGAACGAGGTAGAGGTGGCAAAAGGTTAAATCGAGCTTTTTTGTGTAACCGCTGTTAACCTATAGGGAGGCATTGATAAATGTTCTTTAAATACCAACCCCTCACTTAGTAGTCATCGTCATCGTCATCGTCGTCGTCGTTGTTCACCCTTGGTACGATAGTCCATTCATCGTCACTGTCCAGTGGAGAGTAGTGAAAGCGACCCCTTGATTTTTTTTTTATTTCTTACTTTCCGATTATATTCGTTTTTTTTTTTTCTCTCTCATTGACTCGTTTACATGGCCGCAAAACAATCATCTCCAGGGTGGATACAAATGGAGGTCAATAAGGGGGTTGGTTGGTTGTTTGGCTAGCGAACTGGTTAACCGCTTTTCATTTGAATTCGTGTATATTAAAGTAAAGCCATTGGGACATATGTCATGGCGGTGTTGCTGTTCCTGCATATACTCATACAAATGGGAGATCTTAGTCATCGATAAAAAAAAAAGAAAAAAAAAATCCTGCAATGATAGCGACGCGCAGCATATGTAGTCGAGGGCATGTGATAGAGTGCCTAATGAGTTCCAGTGACTGTGTGTAATAATATTCGAATTAATTTCACCAACATTGCGCGCACCTTGGCACACTATCGTCACCGGCACCGCCACCGCTACCACCGCTATAAAACGTTTCTTGTTGGACACCTGAAGACTGATGGATTATAAGTCGATATCATAATAAAAAGGCGGGAAATTATCCCCGACGGGATAGAAGGTATGTACGAGTAGGCACGGGCATGTGTATGAGATCCTTGGTGGATTGGACGGTGTGGCAGCATTGGGCCATGACTTTTCAATGGTCAGCGGCGGGGTTATTAGCAGCGGAGTGGGTTGGTAAATGGATTCGATTTTTAGTTAGGGCGCATGTAAGTCAAGTGGACGTCGTCGTCGTCGTCATTGTCGGCGATGACCATGATAGTGGTTATAGTTTTTTATTGGCTCTTATGTATTGCGGGTAATTATTATGTAAATTGGGCGACCGAAGAAAGAGTATTGAAATTCGAAAAGTGGACAAATGTGCCAGCGATAGGTGAACTGCTTAGCACGCCATTGGCGGGGGTTTCACTTCTTGGAATCACATGGAACGAACATATTCCTGTATATGAACATATGACTGTATAATATTTTATAAACATTTTTATTAAGGATTCTTTGAATGCTCTAACCAAGTCTTCCTTAAAGGAATTCGTTGAAGCCACCTGTATGGTTATATATACAGAAACAATGCCTTTCCATGAAGGTTTTTTCCCATGAAGTAGTGGGCACTTGAAAAAGGGCTTCGTATGGCTACTGTTCGTCTTCTTCTTCTTCGCCTTTAGGCGAGGTTATGATCCAGAAGTAGGAGGATCATAACCTGGTTTGACCTCAGGAAGTAAGATTCCGGGTTTCGGATCACTTCGTCACTCGAGCCAATCAAATATTTATGGTTTGCATTTGTGTGATCCAGATATTAGATAATCTAGGACAGCATTGAATAGCAAAACACTGAGAGTGCTGCCCTGGTATACACTGCCTATGATTAGAAAATCTTTCTTGTCTTCTGCGGGTCATCTTAGCCTTGTATTTGTTCCCACGATCATGCGGACGTAAGATTCTGGGACTGCTCGTTGTCTGAGTGCCACCCATAGCAGATCTCTTGTTTCTCTATCAAAGCCTTTTTCAAAATCAACCAACGACATATGGAAATTCTTTAAGGAATGGCACTGACTGAGTCATCAAATATTGGACCGAAAGCTTGAAGCACTGTCTTATTTAATTGGATATGGATAAGGAGATGTCATTCCGATTTTTAGACTTGCATTAAGGACATGCCAGAACATTGTAGATAAATAGTCGTCTTCTCAAGATTACCAGATCACATGATTGAGTTTCAAGAGGATTCGCGGAAGACCTTTAACTTCCAAACTACTGCAGGGCTTTTCCGACCGAAGTAACTGCTGTCTGCTATGCTGCTGATTGGCAGCGCTGGATCTACATCGACAGGAAAGAAGCCCCTAAAAATAACAACTATCTACACCAAATACTATGTTATTATATACACTGAGACATCGTCTATAATGTATTTTATACAATCTGTACGTACAAGAAGGAAGAGAACACAATCGGTCACTTTTTGTGCACCTGTCCTGATCTTGCTGATTTCCCTACGCGCATCCTTTTTAACCATCTAAATAATCTTATCAAAAAGAAATGGAGGAATTTGATGGACTCTTACATCTGAACTCAAGCACCATGACACATCCATAGCTAACCAAGCGAACCCGTTTACACAGGATGGCAGGATACGCTACGGTCCTAGGAGAACGTGGCACAGAACAGTGGAATAGGAAGCACGACAACTGGTAAAGAGTTGGGGAGAGATGAGGCATATTTCCAGAAATCGCAGAGGCCCCAGGACCCGCAAGTAAGTAAATATCTAAATAATCTCACCATCAGGCCTTGAAAAGGTAAAATCAACTCTCTCCTACAGAAAATGAGAGAAGTATGTAGATCGTTTCAGGGTTAAGTTAGTGACCCCAGAACTTTTAGGCCTAATGCAACCTCTTTGAGGACTATTTTGAATAATATGCAAATATATGCACAGACAGTCTTCAAAGAATCAGCATGAATACATTGCTTTATTAAGGATTGCTTTTTCTAGACATTTGCACTTTATCCAGCACAATAAAGTTAAACTATCTCGTACAACTGAACAATATGTTAATTACTCTGTTAACAGGTAACACCACGCAGTTATAGTAGTTTCACGTTTAAATATATCGTAACACCCTTCTTATATACATTTAGTTGGTTCGTCAAAAAATTATCCTGCCGATGAATAACGAAAAGTCCAAATTAAATGACTCTGACGTGACTTTTGAATGTTTTGTTTGGTTCATTTCGGTACCCACTTAGGTAATATATACCTAATTTCACCTATGTTAATTGAAAATTTATATTGCGGCCGTTTGGGGGTTTTAGTTTAGTTTTTCGTTTTTCGTTTTTCGTTTTTCGTTTTTCTGTGCCGTCCCTTATCGATTCGTATATTAATTTGTTATGCTTGACAGCCAGTAAGAGCTGCGCCTGTTCATTGTGTGTAACTAGCAAGTATCCCATGGGACTGGGAACGACAGTGCTTGGCTTGGTTAATGAAAATGATCAAGGACAGACATGTGCTGATGAATTTTTCTTTTCCTTTCGTGACGAAATTGTGTTTTGACTTTTATTATTAATCAGACGATCTTGGACTATCCTAGTCATCAAATTTGTTTGGTGAGGTGAGGACTGATGTCAAATGGATGGTTAAATTTGTTTTGGGTGTATTGGTATTCCATTGGAGTTAATGTGGCGGTGGAAAGAGGCAATGGCTTTTCATCAGGACACGGCGATTGAGGACACTCGAAAATCCTTTGTTGTAGACATTCTTTTTATTGAATTTTTAATAATGTCTAACCATTGTACCCGAAGGATGCAGGTGAATAAATAGTGAAAGTCACTATACTTTGGGCTTATCACTGGATAAGGTCCTTTTGATCTATATGGGTTTTCTCTCTTCTCTTTTTTCTTACTCTTGGTCACCACTCCAAGGAATAGTCTCTTTTGGGTGGCTGGATATTTTTCCAATTTAGACGGACTGGATTTACCATCTCTTGCGTGCATGAGGCTTTGATGAACTTGGCTCTGATGCCAAAAGAGCAAGGACTGGCAGAAGAAGTACATATAACGTGAACTTTCACGATGCTCAGGACTGGATTTGGCATGCGTCTGAGCTATTTTTGTGACAGGGAGGTGAAAATTTTTTAAAAGATGAAACAGAGCCCGTGCAGTAGCAATATGGGCTATCCATCCGGTAAAAACCTCTTTCCCTTCATTGCCCAGCAATAACTTCTTCACAAATCTATTGGCGATTCATCACTCGGCCGCCTTTCTTGTTCGAGAAGCCTTTGTTGCATCCTGATAAGCTTTGCATAATTACTCACAGTCGCAGTACACCATATCTCCTGCGATTGAATCATAAAATTGACTATGTTCTCGGGAGTTGGTATCTCTCCTAGCTAGTTTCTTATCGTTTGTCTCTTGGGTTCGAACTGCGGACAGTAGAAGAATACATGTTCCACATCTACCTCAGTCATGGCTGCAATTCAGACAGTTGGAAGAATTGTCCTAATTGAAATTGTACAGATATTTACCTTGCTATATTTGCAGTTTGTCCATGACTTAAGAAGCAGGATGAGACGATGGGTCCATCGGCCTTTTCGTGACACATTTGCACTTTCTCGTGAATTCGTTCCTCCGTTGGTTATTACTAGTTCCTGTCTCCTCGTTTGGGACGTGTTTTGAACCTTCGGTGCCAGTATGTCGATTGGGACTGGCAGTAATTGGGCAGAAATATGGACTGCAACTTCTGATATTGTACGGAATGCTCTGTATACTCGAATTGCAGAAATTTGCAAAGTGAACCGTAGATCAAAATATATGGCCAAAATGCACGGAGGGTTATTTCTCAGACCTCCATAAATTTGGCATAATTCACATGAGTGCGTTATTAACCTGCAAGGCTTTGCCATTAGCATATTCCAGACGAGAGCCTTGCGTCAATCATGATACCTATACATTTGATGGCGCAGTAAGAGTGATCGCGTTTCTTATCTCTCTGCTTCTAACTAGTACCGCTATGTTCGATTAATTCTGTCTGTGTCATTTCTTTCAGAATTTTGGCCACAAGGACTATCGCAATAACTTTGGCAAAGCCTGAAATAGTAGCCTCTTCTGGTACAGGTTGAGTATCCCGTAATATATTACATTCCACAGAAGTGGGCTCAACACATAACACTGCTTGTGATGGTATACTCCAAGGATCAATGCCTGTGTCGTATATCATGTGGTTACCCTTTTTTTAGGCGATTCCAAGATTTGCCTCGAGTTTGCAGAGTTCAATCATTTTTTACATCTGCCTTCTAGGGCTGTCTTCGCTAAGTCAGGGACCACTCGGATGGAATCTATCATTGACCATAACCTTCGGAAAACCGTATTCAAATTCTGCTATTCAGGCACGAGCTGTAAAGATGGTTTGAAGGACCATGTTGGGTATTCCACCTAGATCAGGTGTTTATTTTTTTTTGTTTCCGAATTTGTTAGTAGCTAAGCTACCACTACCTCTTCTGTAACTGCAAGGACAGAAGGTATTCCTTCAGCTTACTAATCATCTAATAGGCCAGGGTAACCCACTGACAATAGTTTCCAACAGCCTTAAGCAGGTGGAAGCGGTTGATCTCAAAGTCTTCAGCATCTGATACGACATGCTACTTTCCTGTTCATAATTGCTAATTTCAGCCTTCAAAACAGTGATTTGTGAAAGTAGGCACAGAGTGACTACATTCACATTTTGGACTTCCGAATTCTCTGACAGACACTTACCACCCATGTATACATCGATCATTCAAAATAGGTACAAGCCTTCCTGCGTTCCTCTCCTGCGTAAGGGCAACCATTCAAAGTCTTTTTGAAGTCGATAAACAGATGTAGCGGTTCCGTAAAACATTTATGTGGTCAACGCAGGAGGATTCAGCATCAAGATATTCAGCTCGCAGGATACAAAGTTTAGAAATCTCAAAAGAAATCTTCCACACAACCCTTTCTTCCACAACAATCCCCAGCAAGGATGCGCTCACTAGCAAAGAATAGCAACAAGGCAATAGGACTTTCTGTCTGTAGAGCCTTAAAGATATGTCGTTAAAAAATTGATACTTTCAAGGGTTAACAAGGTTCCAGCTTCATTTCGTTTGATGATAAAACATCCAATCAAATCTTTATATTCCATCCGATGTTGAGGTTTTGTCAACTTCAATGAGTCTGACTTGTAGTCAAACTATAAATGGAACATCAACACCGGTAGTAAGTAGTTCTGGGTATGACTCAACCCTCTTTACCCAAACGCTAATAGAAGACAAAAATCCGTCTGTTGCTGTTGCTGCTGCTGCTGCTGCCCTTCTAGCAAACACAATCACAAATCTCTGGTCTATTATCGCGTTCGTCTCATATCTAGATAGTGTAAATCTTAATGTCGGTGGAAATGAAAAATAATAATAAAAATATGACAAGAAAAGTTATGTCCGCCCCAGAAGAGTGGTCTACTTTGTGCGCATATGATATTCCGTGGCTACATACATACATATGTACATACTGGCAAGAAGCTGCTGTTGATCAGCTTCTTTTGATCTCGGCTCAAAGTTAAATATTACCCCAGAATGGGTGATCACGTACGCAGAATTCACATAAAATTTACAATCTGTTTTGTTTTACCTTCTTATTTTTATGGCTATCAGTGACTTGTCTGTGGGTTCCAGCGAAGTAGTTACCACATGCAAAGTGATGGGTTTCTGTTCAATGTATGTATACTCGTCTAATTGGACTGTGCCAGTGAGTTCTGCCGACAATGAACGTGTGTACAGGGTGCGAGGTGATCATGATTCAACTTTTTTTTGTTTTCTTTTTTTTGAAGATCACTAGGAATTGACAAATTTGCTCAAGCAAAACGACTAATTGAAAGAAACCCTCTTGTGGGTACAGTAGTGGTTTCCGCTTCGTTCAGTCCCCATTTTGGTCACTTAACCATTTAGGTGTGAAATTTCACACCGAATCCGATTGCAATTGTAAAATATTGACCGGAAATTAAAAACAATAAAACAACAACACACGACACACTCAAAAGTGGAGTAAAACATCAACGCGCGGGATGCTTTGTTCCCTTGTTAATGGTGTCACTGAACATACATTTCCACACACATACATATGTATGTACGCACTGTGCCCTCGGGGGAAAAAAATCAATAGACAACGATCGTTCAACCAGTCTACCGTTGTCCAAATACGTGGTTCAATTGAATCTTCCAGGAGCAGAGGGGGAACCCCATTTCGGAACTGACACGGAACAGACCGACCACCGAATGGAAATTCGTCGGGCCGCTGAGCACCTGCATTGAGCAGAGTTGTGCGCGCGCGCCGCTTCACTGATCTACAACAGAATATGTATGTAGGTGCTCTTGAGAGCACTCGAGAGGATACTCGATCAAAGAAACATGTTTTTTTTTTTTTTTATAAATTTCAATTACACTCGACCCCCATAAATATTGAGCGATGACTGTTTGGTGTCCCTTAATTTATGCCAATTAAATGTCTGGCTGGCTCTAACGGATCATCATGCCACCATCACCATTGTCCATCAGTCAGTCGATTGTACGTTACAAAATTTGTATTTTTGGCGTCGAAAGGGAATCCTTCCTTCGATCGGGTGGGACTGCGCGTTATCAGTGCATGCAATCAGATCCATGCGTCAACGAAGCGTAACGTCAGTTACCCCTATTTGAGTAGTTGCGGTGGAATTCTAATTGACCAAAGGAGAGATGGGAAAACTTCAATTAACTCTCCGAAATGTGTTGTCCTCTTGGTGGTGGCAAATGAAGCGTGGCAATCAACAGTGCAGTGCAGTGCAGTGCTCAAAACATAAACAACAGAGTTTGGCCGCAGGTTCAACAGGTGAGACTTTAACTTCTTAATTACATGACAGCGACAAGAGGGAGAGAATGTGACCGCCGCCGCCGTTTGGTCATCAATCGATATCTTGATATAGGGGATTCCCTGCTTTATCTATTCGACTGTGATGGAATTCCACCTGCCCTTTTAGTTGGGTGCATCGGCATCGTCGTCATCGTTTGCTTAGGGTCCTTAAATACGGGCTGGGTTCTTATATTAATTATCAATTTTCGCGCCAAGCCATGCTGCATCTGTTGAGGCAGGTCGAATCTAAATATCAAAATTGATTAACAAGAGAAACCTTTTCATATTCGTCGTAGATACAAATGTCTTCCGCATATGTACGTCAGCTCGGTTACACAAAAATTAATAATAAAATTTAATTTAGAAGGATCACAAATGTCACAGTGTACATTTTTCATCATTTTGCCTCCCAGCTCACATCCCTGCTAATCTGATGGGGCACGGCTGGGGAGTATCTAAGTGTGATTCGGTATTTTATTTTCGTCTTTCGTTTTTTTTTTTTTTTTTGTTGCTTTTGGCATTGTTATTGGTCTCAATCTGACCTCGAATCTCTTATTGGAGATTTTAATGGAATTTTACTGAGTTTTACGTGAGGCGATGTCAAGTTGAGCTTTGTGTATGGTACGAGTACATATTGTATTTATTATTATACCTACCTATATGTTTTATTTTCTTGTATTTCATTTGATTGAGTACGTTCATGTAGATACATTATATGGCAATGTGTTGACGAAGTTTAACGATGCACGGGATATTAAATTTTTTAATTCGTCCGCAAATAATGATTTTTGTGTAAATATTTTACATACAATCACACATTTGATTGGAATCGAAACGATAACGACTTGTTTCAAGGACAACAACATTTCGAAATGGAGTTTAAGAAGATGAATCTTGGAACCAGTTCAGAATCTATTGGAGATGACTGTGCATTGGATTTGCCTCTTCAACCAATGATAGGCAGCCTGACACAGTGTCCGCTAGAATTATAAACCTGACTGGTAAAATAGAAGCCATAGACTGCTATTGATGGTAAACAAGTAACAAAACAGGACCACAGGATTAGTGTCGGTTGGACTCACTCTAAGAAGGGCCTTATAACGCCAGATTCCTCCAAATGGAGCACGACTACGCACGATACAAAAAGGGTTATCGTGCTCCTCTCTTTGATAAACCAGCTGGAAGCCCACGGAGCTCCGGTGTAGAACTCGTGCTAACTCCAGCAAAACTCTCATATCTTGGGAACCGCACTGTCACCTTAAATTGACGGCCAGGTTCCAGAGTAGAGCAGAGTAGGGCAGGTGATGAGCGATCTCACAGCCAAGGTAGGTAAAGACAACACTATGCTTGAACACGTGATTGAAATTCACGGCCTTGGAGACCGAAACGACAACGGTGAGCGGTTTGTGAACTTCTATTTCATTTGAATTGAAGAAGTTAGTGATATTCAAGGCAACGGCACCGACATGTCCGAGAATTATGAATGCTCTAGTGAGCGGTCTATTCCCAAGAGATACCGTTATTCGCATCCCTCATAGAAAAATGGCGGATACTGAAACAGTTGTATACGTTGTCTTCTTTAAGCTATAGTGGACTTAATTTCATCCTAAAGAAGGTCATTTAAATCCAACCAGGGGCATTTGTTAGCCTGTGCACAAGGTGCCTGGCAGGAGGAATGGACACACAACAAGTCTCCAGAGCAACCATCATCATATAGACTATTGTGCAGTAGGAAATTTACACTACAACGGACTTTGGAACCGATAGTACTCTACGAGGTTGTAGGTACTACCTATGCGATACAAGCAGTCTATAATATAGCACCCGAAGTCATATTGGGATTAGGGAACCTCATGCAAAGGAGGCTGTAGTTACCCTCGACATAAAAAGTGTGTTGAACACTGCCATCTGGAGATGCTTTATGAGAGCGCTAAGGGACATGCATGTGCCAAGCTATCCGTTGTTTTGAAAATAGGACTCAAAATGTATAAAATTATAGGATCCCCACAGGGATCAGTACCACGCCCACACAAGAGCGAAGGCAATGCGGGTTATTGCGGCAATGTCCACGCGAATGCTCAATATTGGAGGACCAAGGAAACTAATAAGAAGCCTACTTGCGACAGTGAGCAGGTCAATCGTTGCATGTATATGCAGCTTTCAGATGTGGAGGGGAGCTTCAGCCGGTTACAGACATATGTAAGCTCATGCCTGCGGAGACAGAAGGGCATTTCTAAGAAAATTCTGTGAATACAAAACGTTATCGGCAGATGCACAAATGCCTATCGGCCTAGAGATCTGAAAAGCAGCATCCATACACAATGACAACAACCAAAAAAGAAAAACAAAAGAAGCACCTTCAGAACAACTGCCTGAGTTGAGTGGCAATGACGATGAAGAAACTACCTTAGAAAATGGCCGATGGAACTATAATTTGCTGTCGAGCATCGAAAAGTATACCACAAGAAAACACAATTGGATGAACTTCTACCTCGTCCAATTCCTCACAGAGATTGGGGTTGAAGTAGCCCCAAGATGACTTATAGAGGTCATGCTATCAACGATGAAATCATGGGAAGCTGCCAAACAGGAACACTGCAAGGATTATCCAGGAGCAGCGTCGCGAAAACCAAAGACCGAAAGTCAAAGGACGAATGAGTCCCACAACTAAAGAAGAAGACTGGATTTCAACACCTGGCCCACGAAGGATTGCGTTGATTGGAATTACCATAGGGGTACAACAGGAAGAGTAGTTCAACCGGCACTATCTTAATAAAACGCAAGTCTTTTTTGCAATTTATCTACTACAAAGGACAATTGCTGACAATTCCTTTGTATCAGATCCTTCTTACTGCAACTTCCTCGTTGATTTCTTTCTATCTCAATTTTCGACCCTACTCTAGCCGTTAAAGATCTAGATGACCAATGGAAGTCTCTAAATCGTGAGCAGGAAATTTACCGCTTAGTAATGCAGTTGTTTCAAGCCTTGTATGTAAGCTTCTATCTTTTTTCTCCTGAAATAAAGAAAGCAAAAGTCCAAATCCTCAATTTCATTGGTTCCGACCTACAAAATCTGTCGAATCCTATCGAATATCCGTCTTTCTTCACAGCTTAATTCCCGGGCCAAAAGAAATGCAACACCATTGGAATTTCGTTGGTGATTTGATTAAACTGCCATTCAGTTGCCGATTCAAGGATTCAAGGACTAAAAAAATAGAAAGTAAGCCTACTCTATCTGTTTACAAGTAGGCGAGTATTTTCCCCAGGTGTAAGTTGAATCTGTTGATCTAACAAAGTACAATCTATCTCGAGCCGATCGTATGATGCCCTTTCCCATTCCTGTAGGTCATATAAGAAAGTATAGCTCACGAACAGACAGACATGACTTGATTAATCCTACCTTCAAACTTAATATACCACTAGGATAGGGTGTAGAAATATGTCAACTGTTTTGGTATGTGCCAACTTCATGTGAAACAGATAACCATTGGTCTTGAGCTGTAGTTTCAGTGACAGGAGCAATGTCTTGAGTGACCTACTTTTATAAAGCTTTCACAGCTTTCACGCGTATAAAAGGGATTTTACAGGCGGACCAATCGGTTCAATAGGTTTGACTCTTCTTCTTTTCCCGATCATACCCTCGACGCAAAGAGCAAGGGGCCTACAGTTTTATGTCGCATCCGAGGGGCGAAGAGCTTTCGAGAACCTTTCTCATGACAATAGCTCGATGTTAAACATTCACAAGAGGTGGGAGCGTGAAAAACTTCAAAGGCATATCTTGGGGTTCGAACCTGGAACCTCATGCGCAGTCGAACGTACTTACCTCTGAGCCACGGCACATGAAACATGAAATATATAAAACACTAAAGCTTCATATAAATATGTATAGGTACACATACAGTCAACTAAGATATTATTGAATACTTTCGGAAGAAAAAAAAAACTTTAAAAAAATCCACAAAAAAATGAAATACATCTATCTATTCATGTTTGTACATCTCCTCAAAGAGAGTCCTCTTAGCATATTCCAGTGTCTTCACGGTTGAGCGGCTCGGTCGTTTGTTATAATTATCTTACCTTTAGTTTTTCCTATTCATGTACACAAACACACACACGTGCAACAATGATTCACTAGCAGCTTCATTAAAAATTCACAAAAAGTCCACAATAATTAATAATAAACGATAATTGCAAAGTAGAAGGAGCTAACAAACTGCTGCCAAGTCTTCTACATACTCTACCAACTCGCATGGGTATGCTGCAGAAGGAGAGAAGCAGGAGACCCTTTACTATTGCAGCCCCTTGTGCCCTCGCTCGGCTGCTGTTGACGACGACGACGACTTGGTCTGTGAGAAAATTCAACGGCAACTTGGGTTCTGGCTTTTCCTGATAAATGCTTCAAAATTGGTAAATGGCAAGAAACGAAGGGAATCGAAGAATCCAGATTCGCGTGATAAGACAATGTAAACTTAATAAACTAACTTTGGAAGAGTCTACTGTGTGGGGTACAATGTGGGTTCTGCTTTGGTATTCCTTTGGATATGTTTGCCGATTTATGGCTCTGCGATCATACATTCATGCCGATGGAATTTAGTACATACTCGTAGTTATGCGGTTGTACTTGTAGGTACGGTTGAGAGGATTCAATGCTGCATTTGGACGAGAAGGATTTTTTAATGGAGAACTTATTAGTGCGGGTATTTTTATAGTGACAGTAAATTTGGCATGGCCTTTCTTTAGTTTAAGCTAAACTTATTTTCTATGGAAGAGGATACTGATACCCTATGGACCTAGAAGTGCAATGAAATTGCAAGGCTGTGATTCAAGTGCCGCAAAGTAGGTACAACATCTTTTCTATTTACAGAACAGAAGTCTGTCGTCTCTAAAACCTAAAATTGATAGTGACAAATAGAGTTAAAGACCTATTTCTACTTATTTGTATGGGAACCTTGAATAGGCGCCGCAATCCAAGTAGCCTGGTAGTGTCAGATTCTTTCTGGCTAAACCTAACCCTAGCTAGTTCAGCACATAAACTAGAGACCACCGCCTTCCATGAAGTGGGTACTCCGCAGTATAGTACGAATGAGCTCAATTTTAATATCTACGCCACAGTTTTTGAAGCACAAAGTCCTAGCTCCTCCGTTTTTTTCTTGGGCAGTGAAAGGCCACATGTCCTGGATCTTCGAAGCACATATTAAGCATTCTGGCGAGTCGTCGAATCTAGAATGGTGAAAGTATCGGAGATACACATCGTGGCACTATAGAAATTGCGTCAGCCTTTCCCTGGCTTCTATTCATCCACGATTCTTTCCTCGTGATAAGTTTGCAGGTCCACCTCCCACCTTCCCTTGTGTGAGAGTCCCATCTTTGCTGGCTTCTCCTCTTAATTCAGTAGAGTTGGGGTTTCCAGCAATTCTATCCCGAATTTTTCTTCATCGGCCAGGATGTGTATAAGAATCATACTTGGCATAACATACGTCGCGTTATCCAAAAGAATCCTATATCTGATAAGGATCAAAATTATGGTTGGTTTTTTAGTGTACACCTATTCTTTAAAGTACTAGGATGAACGTGAGAAGGGTCAATTCAGAGGCAAACATTTGCATCGTAGTATACTGTGCATAATGTGTTACCATCTTATTGGAACCAAATGTTCTGTAGGCGTAATTGATCCTAGGATCCGCTAGACGGCTCAAATGGCGCCCCATGTAGTTTTTGATGCATCTATTGACGTTTTTGGGGCCACAATCGTGCTTTATTCTTTTACTAAAAAGGTCAGCCAAGTTCAAATGTACTTCGTCGCCCGTAGTGATTGTTTCTCAAAAATAGTGCTCAACTACACTGAGCTGTAAAACTCGAACACCCTTAATTTTGGCGATGTTAGCTGCTCCATAACGAATATTCATCGACCACTCTCTACTGTTAGGTCCTTTGAGGCCAAATACCTGAAACAAAAACTCATCCCCAACATATAAATTTGGGTAATTAGAACCTGTGAATTATAATGTCACTCAGTTCCTACCTCAAGAAATTATCTGCACATATTCACGCACAACAGTTTGGCATTCTGCCCGTGCTGTAACAATGGGGCGAGGAGATAGACCCTTCGGGGCCCGCGCCGACAGCTTGTTAGACACTTATGGCGGTCGATAGAGATTGGATATGTGACTGGCATTCGAGTGGAACTTATAAGAATTGAATGCTTAAAAATATGAAGTAGATATAAGTGAAATTAAGACTAAGAGCCCCGCGAAGTAATACCGAAAGACATCGATGAATGAGGCTCCCGAGTTTTAGAATTGACGTCTACAAAATATGTAATGGGAAAGAGTTGCTTATTTGAAGCTTAGATTGTATTAGGTTTCATGGGTGATGACCAAATTAACTGCAGGCAGTTGTATGTGTTTTTTGCATTCGTTCGTAGTTCACAGTATTTTTTACGCGTTCCTGTTGAAATACTCTAAGTGCTTTCGAAGGGGGATTATTTATTTTTAGTGTTCCGGACCTTAAAAGGTAAGACGGAACACTTATGGGTTTGATACGGTGTCTGTCTGTCCGTCTGTCCGTCTGTCCGTCTGTCCGTCTGTCCGTCTGTCCGTCAGTCTGTCACAGCCCTGTAACTTTTGAACCGATAGACATAGCTGGAACTTACGCTATGTATACATTATGTGGAAGCCTGCACAAGATGGCGGCAATGAATTTCATTTTAGGAGCCCTTTTTTGGGCACCTTGTATGAAGGGTAAAAAAAAATTATTTTGTTCCCCAGCATGTGGCATATCAATTTAAAGAGAATTTTGCAAGGGCTCCATATATGTAAGAAATATTTTCTTCTGGCAAAATTTGTTGAACAAAACAGCTCGCCAAACATTTGAAAAATGTTGTCCCCCCCCCCTAGCGGCCAGACAATAAATGGTAAAAATATGAAAAAAATTTGAGACACGTAGAATTTAGTGTAGATTGTAAAAACAATACAAAAATTCCTGTATTTTGTATATTTTCTGAGAAAAATTAAAAAAATGGGGCATCTAGTTACCCCACTGTATCTCCCCCAGTTTTTATGTTATCCAAAAAATTTTTACAGTAGATCATTTTGATACTACGATTTGCTCAAGTTATAAGTTTCATTTAAATCTGCTAAGTAGTTCCCGAGTTACAGATTTTAGAAGAGCGCATGGACTTCCCTATAAGCTCTTCTCTTGCTGCTACTAAGTACATTCGATTTCGATTTTTCAAAAACTAAGTCATTTGCACGAATGGATCGTATATGTTAGCTCTATGCTGCTTTTGAAAAATAAATAAGTTTAAAAAACTAAAATTTTTTTTAATTTTGTTTATTTTTTCAAAAATATTTTTTTTTTTTAATTTTTAAAACTCTAAATGCTGTATTCTTTGCATGTCAAGTATTCCAGTGTTTTGCTTTACTTAAACCATTTAACAAGCAAAGTACGGTTACATTCATTTTTATCCAAAAGCTTGGTACGCCATGTTTTATATTGAAAGTGTAAGTTAAAATGGACTGGAATCTCAGCTCAGTATTACTAGGACATACCTACGTACAAGACATTACATTATTCATATCAAAACCAGTATTAGGTGTACCTATGCAGGATATGAATAAATTGCCTTCTATTTAATGACAATATAAAATGTCCGGAACACTATTGCACGAGGCCCTCCTCGCACTTACCCAATTTTTTTACTGGATATTGTTGAGATTTCTGCACTTTACCGTTCATTCGATTGCCGAATATACAGCCCTGATAGCGTGGCCATCCCCGTGCGTGCCATAAACTTGGCTTGGGCTGTATTCCCTTCGCGTAAATCCAAACCTGCCATGAGACGTGTACTTATACTAGAACTAACGTACCTGTATACGTTTTAGCCCTATTTCGATAGGATGTTTTCCAACATGGCAAAACCCAAGAGAATCTGCTCCATGCCTTTCTACACCTTATGCCGCCTTTATTTCGTCAATCGTGTCACCTTACAGGATCCAATATGCTGGTACATTTGTTGCCATCTACGAGTATGTATATGCAGTGTCCAGGTACCCATCCAAAATGCAATCCTAATTGGTGACATTGGTGACAAATACAGGTTAAGATAATTTCCCGAAAAAAGATAACCCACTCAACCTTAACGGCTCTACACTCGTACACGCGTTAAAAAGCGATGACCTTTTCGTTACAAGACGCTAACTGTGGCTGTCTAGTGTGCAAGTGGTTGACAACATCATTGTCAAGGCGGCATTTTACCTACGAGTAGCAGTGTTCATGCGATCAATTCGACCCGATAGTCTTCCATCAATGATGACGTTGATGGTGATGATCATCATCATTTTCTTTTTCTACTCGAAGAAGAAGAATAACTTTTGATAAAATGCGAAGATAGCAAGCAGGCCACCACCACCACAAACAACAACAAAGCCCAACACGAAAGATACCAAAAGAAGAAAGAATTCTTTTCTGACTCGGTAATTATTAATAATTCCTTAATGAAGTCACGGCTCGATAAGCGCAAACAACCAATTGTCTTTTTGCATTTCGGATTTTGTACCTATATGTCCTAGCATACGTGTGTGCGGTGGGAGTCAATGTGGTGAGGAAGAACACAAGTCCAACTCCAAAGAAGCGTAGTGAATGCGTGTGAATGGTTAGGTGAGCTCTTCTCCTCCTGTTTTATGCTTCATATAGAAAATATACGATTATGACAATAAAATTTATGATGATGATGGCTGAGTGGATTGGTTCGTTGGTTTGGCAATAAAATCTATAGCAGCCGCCCTCGTCTCCTATAAATAATCCATGCATAGTATTTGTGTGCCGCCAGAGAGAGGGTTTCATGTGACAATGGAGGGGAAGGAACGAGAGGCAGTAGCAGACCCTCTACCTAGCACTATGTACAACCAGGTACTAAAGTGGTCAAAGTGTTTGCGGGCTGACTGACTGACTGACTTGTTGGTTGGTTGGTTGCGTGTGAGACAGGTGATATCGGTGGTGTTGTGTTCTTGTTGATTTTGGCTCTGCGCAGGGAAAAAACTTAATTCATTAATATTTATAAGTTAACATAATAGTAATAATACCAATAATAATGATCGTAAAAAAGTACTTATAGACCGTTGCTGAGAAATGATGGAATTCGTTGCCACTGCCGGTCGCCGTAATGAATGCGAGTTGATATTCAATTGGAATTCTTCGATGCGTGGAATTAATAGAACTATTTTTCATATTTATGGAGGGCCGAGGCTATTATCCCCTTTGGAGCTTGTTAGGGCACACGCAAGCGTTCGTTCCTTTAAAGGAATGTCCTTATTCAGTTTCAGTTCGATGTGTGTGGAATGAAAGTTGACCAGGCTCTTTAGTTTTTTATTCGATTTTGTTGTGGAGCGTTGCAGACTTCGTCCTCTATAGTATCATCCCCTAAGTCTTTCTGTGTATTGATCCAAGTGTATAATCCGTACAATCATTTTTGGAACAGGAACAAATGCCGATTATCAGGGTACTGGCTGCGTATCAATATCATTGCGCCTTCCGGACCTTCATCTGGTGTTCTTAGCTGAGCCGTCCATGAAGGGCTATAACGTAGGTAGGTGCATTCTCCTCATCAAAAATAAGCCAAACGCAGACCTTTTGTCTGTTGGCATCTGTCGGGAGTTGGAGGAAATATCCTTTTCAGTACTTGGTAGGAACTAAACTCCTTGAAGAGCCAGAACATGCGTCCAATGACGCCATCGGAACGGTACAGGACTGACCAGTAAGCATGGACTTACGCCTAGTAGAGGAAAGGACGGAAGTAGTACTAATCAGCAGCAGACAGGTTATGGAGACTGTAAGAGTGACCGTGGGCGATCGTGTTGTAGTGCCTAAGCCAGAACTGAAATACCTTGCTGTTACTATAGACGCAGCGAGGCAGTGGCTGCCCTGGCGAGGATCGTGCCAAATATTGGAGGACCCAAACAAAGGAAAAAACTACACTTGGCAAGAGTAGCTCCCAAATATGGGCCCAAGCGATGAGCACCAAATTATACAGAATAAAGGTAGAAGCAGTATACAGTATACCTTCCGACCAACCTCATACGACGCGGCGCGTGTGTAGTGGCTGGCATGCTGCCAGTAGACCTCGTTAAAGAACCCGCATGGATATATCGTTCCAACAGAACGACGGTCCACGTGAATTACCACGAGGAAACAAACCTGGCAGAATGGCAAGATAGATGGAACTCTTCCGACAAAGGTAGATGGACGCATAGATTGTTTCCCAATATCGACCTTTGGATCAATAAGCAACATGGAGAGCTGAACTTCTACAACCATACCTTGTTGTCCAATGTGCACAGAAGCAGTGGAAAATGTGGAGCACATAATGTTCCACTGCTTACAAGGGTGTAACCTTCTGGAGAACAGACTGTGTGTGGATCTAATCCAGAGAACATAATTAGTATCAAGAATCAAGAAGCTTGGGAAGCAGTCAGTAAAACCGTGGCTACCATCATAAAGGAGCAACAAATACAGGAATGTCAACGAAACGCAGCACAGTTTGCAGTTTCGTCTTTGAAAGGTTCCCACCTTCCAATGCAAAAGTAAATATTGGCCTTAGTGACAAAGGGATCAGAAAGCCGGTACTTTCTGAGAACAAACTGGCAAACTCCATAGGTGCACCAGTATGCTTGGACACATAAGCCAATAGCTCTGTGCTTCGGTAGCTAGTGTCTAGGTTGCCTTCGGTTCAAAATAGTAAGTTTCAAGCATTTAACCTTTAAGTAAGTATTTTTGGACTTTTTTTTAATAGGTATGCCATTTATGATCCTAAGAGGAACTATTACTGTCCCAAGTGCTGCCACTTGATCAGAACTTCCTGCCTCATTGGTAGCAGTCCTCTCTCGTATTGTGTCATAGAATTTTGCCCATCTAAATAGGGCATGTGTGTGGCATAGGATAAGATGACATACACATTTTTCTACAAGTATCATGCAATGTCTAATGGGAAGCAAAAAAAAACCAACTGTCGTGCGTTGAATTCAGCTATGCATGAAGAAAGCCGCAGCCAAAACACTTAAGACCGGCGCGGCGCGGGAAATAATTACGAACCCAACGACCTGCTTACCTTTGATTTGAAACTTATTATTTATGTTAGTGATGTTTTTCTTTTGGTTGTTTGTCCCCAAAATTATTGTAAAATAACGTAGGTACACACAAAAATTCTCCACGTAAATAGTCGCAGGTTCATGATACCATAAATAAGAAGAAAGAGTGTAGAGCTTTTATTCGCCCGCCTTCGTATCGCGTTTGACATTACCAATATTATTTTTGTCATTAAATTCAAATTGTTTATAATGATGATGATGATGCGACCCGGCCGGAGCGCGTAATTTTCTTCCTTGCAGAGCGTTATCTGGTCGCGGTGGATTGACAAATTATTTTTGATTAAAAGAAAACTGTCTAGTATGCGTGTTGAAGAGAAGAAACCAAGAAAAAGTATTGTAATTCCATTTCCTGCACACTAGACGCTTAAAGATAAAACTTTCCAAATAACTGACCTCTTGGTGCGATGAAAAAATCCGCATTTAAGTACGTATTTGAAACGAAATTAATTACCATTGTTACAGCAGTTTTACAACCTCTTCCGGTAGTCTGGTCGTCGTCTTTGGCTTTGGATTGGACAACAGAACAAAGAGTAAGTGCTGGTGGTGTGTGGAAGATTTAATTGCTGTACTATCGCTTAAGAGAAGCGATTTTCACTTTTCTCATGCAAAATTTTACTGTGGGAATTTCATACTCCGTCGAATTGGTGATACCTACATATATGCGCGCATGTATGGCTTTCAATCAATCCATCAATCAATCACAGTCATTCACTCACTACTCAGTGAAACATTCAAATCAATCAACGGTGCCTTATGTCACGAAACATGAAAAAATAATCACCCAGTCCATGGATATCCCACCCTCGGGTATCTGAAATGATTTTTCCACAGGAAAAGGTAATTTTCTTATTCTTACTGTCAAAAATGTCTTCAGAGCGGAGACATGGTAGTATGCTATTGTGTTGCGTGTCTCAATTTGCCTATTTTCTGTGTTCTGTGTTTTCTTGTTGTCACTGTTGGAATATTTGCGGGGGAAGGGGGGGGCGAATGCATAAAACTTATTTCTTTTAGTTCAATATTTACTACACCGTGAGGTTTATTGTTTCTAGTAACAAGTTTAATATTGGCAGTCACCTTTAGGGTGAGTTTGATGATGACTCAATTCAGCGAATATTCACTGTAACACGTATTTCGAAGGTGTTCAGTGGTTAGAGCGTCGCATTGCCTAAGCCAAAGAGAATGGTTTTAGATAAAATTGAAATGGTAGTGTCACACAAAGTTAGATGGTACTATCAAGCTAAAACACTACGGCTTACATCCATTGCTAAAGGATTTTAAGAGGCAGCCCGGGATATGAATACCCGTATGCTGATAGTTCAGGGCACGAGCGCTTAGGAAAAGGGGAAAGAGGAACAGAGTAGGAGGAGAAGGAGGAAAGTTGTAATGACCAGGAAACACAAAGCCTGGAAGATCATTCCACATAAAATTACGTTCGAATTAGGGCTTGAGGACAAAGCGATAAAACAGGGAACGACATGAGACCTTTCTCCGATGTTCTACTGCGACTATGGAGCTCACAATGTCTCTATCTCCTATGTATAGGTTTTAACGCACGCTTCTGGATCCTATCTAATAAATGCAAAACGATCTTGGTTGATTAGTTGGTTGAAACCGGCTCTCGGTGAGGATGCACTTAAACCAGGAATAGGTCCATTGCGCTGCCGATGTGTACGGTGGGTTGGTTACCCTCTTACTCAGGGAACCATTTACTCCTTAGTATGAAGGAGCCAATCTTAGCCGTACAGGCATTGTTCATATCACTAAGATCGTTGAGCAGGTATTCACCTAATGTGGCCTTCTAATGTAGGCAAGTGCGGGTCTCCTCTTCTTTTTCATCTCTACAACTTCTGCACAATCTTTGGGCATGCCTTCCTATAGCACAGTGTCCGGTGAGAGTGTTTTAGATTTTGGAAAGGGTTCCTTTTTCATGTTTCAGAATTTCGATGAACCTGTTTTATTTAACGTGGGCCAGAGCAGCCTTGCAGTGTTACAGTGGCCGAGCTGTTGCCATCGATGGTTGGCTTCTCTCACTGCGTCGGCATGGACAAGGTATTTAGAGGAGGACGTTGGCGCCTCGATGTCGGTGACGTTTGTGGTGCTTAGACCTAAGGAGCCTCGTCGGACCAGTTCGTCGGCTTCACAATTCCTTGGTACAGTGACCCAGCACCCAGCAAAGGGTGAGGTAGTACTGTCCAACTGCCTTGGATCTCGTTGTGCTGGATCCGAGGGATTTGATGGCCGCTTGGCTGTCGATTTATATGACAATATCTGGTACTGATACTGCATTTGGCGACCTCGAATATGTGATCATTCTATCGGAGATGGTTATTGACACTCATACGGAGAATAGCAAGTCTTTTGGCTTCCACGGAGCAAGTATCATTCATGGTCATAATGGTTTCGCTTGAGTGACAGGAGACAGCATTTTGTTTTGGGTGCATTAAATTCCACTCTGTTGGTTGAACCCCATTTGCTTATGCTGTCGAGATCGGAATTTAATAAGTTTAAAATATTTACGTTGCCGTTCCTTTTCTACGGCTGAAGAGCAGGGACGTGAGTTGAGGAACGAATATGAAAAACTGAGCGTACTGTCATCAGCCAAGGAATGAATTGGATTAGAGGTAGCATACAAGAGTTCATATATAAAAATGAAAAAGAGAGTCGGAGAAAGAGTTGAGCCTTGGGGAACACCAGTATTTATGTGGTGGATAACAGACTTGAAGACAACTCACGCTTCAGGCTTTCCGGTTTCGGATAACTTCGTCACTGGTTGCAATCAAATGCTGGTGTATGATCTAGTTGTTTTTATGTCTGCCTTTTTTCGGCGATTGTGTAAGAACGTTGATAGACTTTGCCCTCTTGATGGGGTTGGAAGGATTTTACCTTTGAAGAAGACACTTACTTGAAGTCTTTTTTGAATCTTCTAACCTTATATTTTATCAAGCTTTGTTTCTGGGACTCCACGATGTCTAAGGGCAGTCCATATCAAATCTCTTAGTTGTCTATCAAAGGCTTCCTTTAAGGAATCCTTTAAGGAATCACGATGTTTTTTCATCGTTTTCCTCAGGACGACAGAACGTTTATTACCGCATCGTGCAAGGGAAGACGATAACTCTTCCTCCACTCACTAGGCATTGGATCACCACTTGGAAAGTTTGGAGATGAGATTCATGAGACATTTGGACTTGATATCCCCATTTCCTTACCTATTTGATCGCGTTCCTAACTTCTTCGAGAGTAATGTTGGATTCTTCCTTAGTTGAAAGGGCGTCTGAGGGAAATTCAATCAATAGACCATTAGAGTTATATAACGGCAACGCTCAGGATTTTACAACCAAAATAAAGTAAACGTATTACAGATTGAAATGCCGTTTAGAAACCTATGTTTGGAAAAATTTAAATTTCAACAACTTTTTCGGGCTGGTGGACCACAAACGGTTTAACATCAAGTCAGTTTTGCCATTGGCTCCTTTTTCTTTGAAGACCCATCAACGAGTCCATTAATGTTAAAATAAAAACATTTCCTTAAAACTTGCAAACATCAGCCCACCACCCACCACCCATATCGCAAATCCACATCAACAAATTAATAATTAATATGCAATCTTCAGGACGAAACAAAAAAAAAAAAAATGAAGAAAAAACATTGAACGAAAATAATTCAATAAGTCCATCCCCTAGCCGCCTCGAAAGCAAAGAAATACAACGCAGAAAGAAAAAAAAAAGCACAAGAACATTAAACAGAAAGTCCTTTCCATTTCATTAAAAATTTATCATATTTCAATCAATTCATCCGACTGTGAAATGGAGTCTATCCTGCCAATAAGTCGTCATGTCATCTCTCGCTTCTTAGTCGCCTTCCTTATTTTCTTTCCTCTTGTGCGTCTTGTCCGCGTTGCGCTGCGAAATTAAATTTTGTTTAAAATTTATTCGCGTCAATAACGGTCTCTCCCCGAGGACTCTGATCGCCGTCGCCGCCGTTGACTCCTGCACGCAACAATACAACAACAAAAAAAAAAAAAAGAAAGTATCCTGTTTGATATATATTATTTTTTTCCTTTCATTTTTTTTACAGGATATTTATCAGTAGTAACAAAAAATCGGTTAATATTAATGACCGAGTGGTTTGCGAATACAATGAGTCAAAAAAGGGGTGACTTTGTATTACAACAACCAAAAAAGGAGCAAAAAAATGAAAAAAAAAAAAATCCCCAATTTTCCACCATCGAAAAATTGTTTTCCTTTCGCGGGTAACAGTTTTTCTTTCGTCCGTCCGTCCGCGACTTACTTTAATGTTTTGGAATAATAAAACGGAAAGGAACTGAACAAAAAGAAAAAAAAAAAATGCAAAATTAAATACAAGTCTTGAACGAGGGGGTGGTGCAGGTGGTGGTGCGAGTTGAAATGAATGAATGGGCGCATAAAAAAATATTAACCATGTTCTATTCGATGGAAAATAAGTCCATCCGGGAAGTGTTATCCCTTTTTTTTGTTCCTTGTTGGCCATGGATTTGGAAACGTCAAACAGCCATCTAACCCCACCGGGGCCGGCTGTTAAGTGCGAGAATCGGTTGAGGGTTGTGGTGGTGATTTTTATATTTTCTTAAAATAAACACCAAAAATATAAAAACAGCGGACACCATCCACCCAGAAGAAGCCGTTCGAAGACCCGATAGCGGCCGGCGTCTGCATGCACCAAGCAGGAAAAGGGTTGATGATTTTGTTCTTTTTTTTCTTTCTTTTCATTTCCTTTAAGGATTGAATATTAAAATTAATTTATAATCGAGCCAAAATTTGTGGTGTGGGAGATACTACGTAACTTCAAAGCAGCCCCGAGCGTACAAAGACGATGACGACGCTGCGCTGCGCTGGCACGGAAAGAAGGGCACTCACCACAATAAGTTAGACTTGTTATTTTTGTTTCGTTGAAAGTCCAATGGAACGGGTGGAAGAAGTTCACTCCAGACGTAGTTGGAAATGAGGAAGTTGCAGTTGCAAGGTGCACGTTTCGCTAACCTTTACGAATCGACATTTCGACAGTCTTGTTTTGTTTATTTGATTTGTCCATAGTCGTCACTTATCACCTTTTCCAACGACGTGGTAAACCTACTCGTAGATGTAGAGTCTTTAGGACAATTTGCGTATTGGAACCACCTGTACTAAGATCTCAGGCCACAGTAGCCATTTAGGAAACTTGATAGCTTTCTCATACTTTCCTTGTCCAAATTAAGGATTTCCTTATATGAATATGGCTTGGTGAATCTTTTGGATTGTTTAGCACCCGGCGTTTTGGCTCAGTGATCTAGACGAAGTTTACTTTCGCATACTTCAATCAATTCGTTCAATTGACGCCACATTAAGGATCAGGACCAGCAGATTCAGAGTACAATCCCTTGGTGTCCATGGAAACAGACAAGTTTCACCTTGATTCGTAAGGGATTGTAGAGTATCGTAGCAGCATTAAACAGATTTGGAGGGCATTATATTGGACCATAGTGCCCTAAGTGCCGCTTGTCTAACTGAGAAGATATGTATTCTAGCATCTTTTAGTCCCTTAAGGCGATTATGTCTGGCGCAGATATCAATGGCATGGTGTTCAGCCTGAAACACAATGGGAATCGTACCCATTGGTATCGAAATCTTTGTGTTGGGTGAAAAGGATCCCCTTCTCCAGAATCTATTTTCGATCCGCCAGTGAACCAAACAAGACTTCTAGCGTCTAGTGTCGAAACACCATTGAGTCAGTATACTCTGTTCAACCTCAAATAACCTTCCAGAGCAATGTTGTTTGACCATTATATCTGGTATGGTACCATCTAAAAACTCTTAAACAAGCTTCCTCAGAACTGATTCACTATCATGATCATGGTATTCTTTCTTTCACATAGGTCCTCATTCTTGCATCATCACTGATAGCAACAAGGCTATCGAATTCGAATGCTGATTAAATCGTCAGCGAAAGGTAGATGACTAGTCTTTAACCCTTAAACTACGCCTTGCACTTGATAGAGCCACACCATATAATTAGCCATTAATCTGTCCTGTCTCTCATCTTGAGAAGAAAACCAAATATTACCAGTTTATCAGATGCTTCAGCCACACCAGTAGCTTTGAAAACTTAGTCGCCAAATTCTTTTCCTCACTTCACTACTTACTTACTTAAGATGCTTCCGATCCTTAGAGAGTGTCTGCCTGAGGTATATGTTGCTTTCAGCGATGAAGACAGAGTCTTCTGGCAGTTGTGATAGATTCTAGTTAAACCCGTGGTTTGGTTTCGGGTCAAGCCTAAAGCTCAAGGAGCCTTGACGTAGGCAACGTACCTTCCTCTCAATTTACTTGATACCTAATATCGGACAAAGGTGCCCAGCAGAACTATAAAAGAATGCAATAATTTTTGAATTCCTTGGAATGCTCCGAAAATTGTAACTTGCCTTCAAAGACTTCAAGTGACTTCAATTAAGTGAATGCATTCACTGATTTCAATTGACTTCAAGGAACTGAATGCAATGAATGAATGCCAGTTACTTCAAAGAATGCAGAGCAATCAAAAAGATTGCATTCTTTCGGACTTCACCATTATGAATGCTAAAAATTTATTATTCAATATTGCAATCTGAATTCTTTATTGAATTCATTGAAATAAAACAAATTTACGTGAATTTTTGTTATGATTTAAATGAATGCATTGCGCAATGATTGTATTCTTTTACAGCCCTGGTGCCCAGCATTTCTCGTCCAGAATTCGGTACTCGGAGCAGAAGTGAATGAACGTTCAGCAGAACGTAAATTAGAGTTAGGAGTTTTGAACTCAGTTGCTTTGTCAAACCAAAGTAGCAGCGGTTTGCTAGGGTTATTCTCTACAAATGGTATCATTTGAGGGATTTATATTTGCTCCAAGGTAGGTAAACTAGTGACGCTCAAGGATTTTTGACAGATAACTATTCAAGACCAACTTGTTTCCATCGCCAGCATATTTCAGAAGTTTGGATGAATTTGTGAATGGCAGTTGATGGTTAGTTGACTGAAGTTTTAGTGTAACAAACGGAAACCACTTCACTTGCTCATGTGCTCAATTAGGTGTTCTTGCCACCATGTAACTATAGAAATCCTTGCAGACTTCTGCTTCGAATGTGTCGAAGTACTTATATTGTTTATGGCTTCTGCTAAACCATCTCCCCGTGTTCAATCCTCCTCCTTCTTTATTTGAATTACGATAAATTTTCTTTAAGATACATTAAAATACCTTAATCTTTCAATCTTTTTCTAGCCATACATATCTACTTCTTAGCTCCAAATAATGTATACAGTGAACTCTAGTTCTGTTCACATGAAATGATCACCCATGACTGATCTACCCCCTATCGTTCGTGCGTTCAGTTTTACTGCCAACTAATTAATATTCACCAATTCAACTTGGGTTCGTATCGCCAGCACAGCACGTGTGTTAAGGACTCTTTAATCGAGCTTCGTGTTGACTCGAGCGAATCTCCACCTTAACCCATCGCTACAGTACAAAAAAAAAGGCCAAAATAATCGCCAACTCCAATCTCTTCCCTTAAGATTCACATAAAAATCGCTCCAAGATCTTTTGTTGTTATGTTCAACTTGTTTGGATTCCTATTTGATTTGGAGCGCTTCTAGATCAAACCACTGACACCATCAAGAGCACCAGGCCACCATTGCTGTTGCTGCCGTTCTCCCTCCTAATTAGCCGCAGCAAGTTCCCCCCCCTCCGGTTCCAACGATGACAATCGGGAAAATAAGTCAAAGACTACATTGGGCTCTTAGCATTCAGGCGTTAAGAACGCGCATGTGTGTGCGTCTTGGTTTCTATTTAAATTTATAGCGAATATCTATTGTTTCTCTTCAACGCCTAGATGAAGTTTTTCTTCACACATTCGACTTAGGTATATTTGCTCATGTATATATTGACCGCGCGACTCCGCCGCCACAAGCTGATTTCGAATTCAAGATTGTTAATGTTATAGGCAGCAGCAAGGAAGAAGAAGGCGTTTCGCTTCGCTTGCTTTTCGCACATACATAAGAACTAAGGCTTCATATTATAGGTAGATAGGTCTGATTGGTGTTGATCATTGTGGTGTTCTGTGCTGCTGGAGCTGTAGATCCGTGTAAGCATGACCTCCACCGCTACGCTGGGAGTTCATTTTTGGGTAACATGAACTCGAAATGCTTGTGTCACACACAATTGCCGATCGAAAGATAATTGCTTTGCTTCAACTTACTTAGAAAAGAGGAGATACATTCTTTTTTTTCTTTTTTCGGAATAACCATGACGGAGATGGTCTCTGATTTCGTTTATCGAAATTAGATCGTGGTAATTTTATGATCAAAAAACCGTTTCGGGACTGCTTTGTGAATGCGATCTTCTTAATTGTTGTTTGAAGGCAACCCAAAAGGAATCAAAAACAATTGAGAGCATTGTTCTAAATACAAATACAAGTATAGGAACCCCCTCGTTCGATAAGAACACAGGAACAAACAAGCAAATCGAGATAACGTCAAGATCACAGGTATCCATGGCAGCATCAAGCGGATGGGAATCATTAAACCCACACATACACATATGTCGTAGGGTGGGAGGGATTCATTTCCGTACCGCAGTATGACAAAAATTTCCAAATGACATTAATATTCAGCTGTCCTTTTTTCACATCTTCACCGGTGTCTGTCCAATTCGAATGCCTTGCAGGAATTTAAATCATCCCTCCGCTACTAGCCAAAGGGGGATGCGGTCGACGATCCCAATACAAATGATTCCCGCAACAAAGGATAAATAATAATACACAATAAAAAAAAAGGGCAGCATGTGACTAATATTTGGCAGGAATCGTTCGTCGTTAAGCCACATCAAATATGAATGTCCTTTTCTGGAAAGTTGAGATTTTCTCTTAGAATTTTTTTTTTTTTTTTGTTTAAATTGAAAAATAAAAATACCCAAGCAGAAGGTATGAATTCCAGTTGAGTGACTGAATGCCACCACTTGCATCCCCCCAGTTGAATGGAAATGTTTTTTTTTGTTTTCTCCAGGACACGTGTCTTCGTCAAGCGTTTGACCACCACCAAGTTAAACTTTCCCACTGATGCCATAGCTGATATTCCTTCCACCCCATAACCCACGAGAGATCCGGAGGCGATTTGGTTTTTGGTCTGCAAAAGTCCTTCAAGGGGAGAGAGTAACACTAACACCCCAACCGTGGTAAAATTGGATCGAATTTTAAGGTTTTTTTTCCATTCCTTAAAACAGAAAATTCTATTGAAATTTTATGCAACATAAATTTGTTGTGTCCTTAAGGAGGTTGTTGTGCGAGCGTCTTTCGTTGTTTTATAGCTTTTTGATTTGAGCAATCAATTCAAAGTATCTTGTTAGGACGACGACGACGACGATGACGACGACACGAAGAGGACGACATGTAATGAGATACAATAAATGAATTGAGGCGATTTTCAGGTACATTGAGTTCCAATTTGTTTTATCCTGGTTATCCCTGCAAGGCAATACGACGATTTTAAAGTGCGGATTGGATATTGGTGAATTAATTTACTCTCCAACAAAAAACACGATACGAAAGCCCATATTCATTATAGCATTATAGATACACGTTCCATTCTTATTGTTGAGGACAAGAGAAACCCTTTTTTTTTGTATGTTTTTGGTTGGAGCAATGTCACCATCCATCGTCCCATATGTCTACCGAAACAACAGACGGTTTCTATCCTTCTGTGAAGAATTTTGAAATTTCAGTTTCGATTTTTTTCTTATTTTATTTTATTTTATTCGTTTTTTCCTTTATTCAATCCTTTAGCGAGCTGCTGGTGATACTGAAGCTCTACACGAAGATTCATAGCTACGTACATACATATACACACCGAGGGGGGGTAGTTGAAAGGGGAATGTGATCGAAAGAATTTTCACCACTTCCCTATCTCTCTGGGTAAATTAGAAAATGCGTGTTCAGAAGAGCTGACTTTACGAATGAAGACGACAACGACAAGGACGAGTACCAGGACAACGACTACGATGTCGACGATGACGACGACCATCCGTATCGGTTCAGTGTGGTGGGACCCGACCCGACATGGAAATAAACTCCACAAAATGACTTTTGGTATTTTATTTATATTTTTGATTATTTAATAGCGGTATGGTATCGCAAAACACCAAAAGGATGTCGTCGCTATTGCAGAGGCATACACAAGCATACGCTTAATATGAACGCAACACTAACTGCTAGCTAAAGGGTGCGCTGCTGAGAAGATTCACAGAAATGCCATCTTCACCCTACAACACATACTGCTCTGATAATATGAACTTCGGAGTTGGGTGGAGTGGATTAAAAGCACTCGAGGAATCCTTCAATATATGAACATTTTAATTGCATTTTCTTGTTGAACGTATAAAATTTTATCGTTTGGAAATTTTCAATTCTAGAAGGCAAGGCAAAGACAAAAAAACCAAAAAAAAAAAAGGACAAACAACAGCGGAGACAATCTTGCGCGTATGCAAAGCACAACATTTGTGCAAATCAACCTCGTTTGTTTGTGTTTTCATTTCATTTCTTTCCTTTAAGGATTCCAAATAGGGATGATTCGAAAGGGTGCAGAGAGTGAGAGTTTACGGGCAATTGAGTGTCACCTGCACGCGGTAACAATAGAGTGTAAAATTTTCCTAAAAAAAAAACCAAATTGTTGCTCTCATACATAATTTGCAAAAGATTATGGTGATCGTTTGAATGGACAAGAATTATTTCTAGGTTATAACGAGATTAAGATTATATCCCGAAAGAATCCCAGTGGATGAGAAGAGCTTTTTTAAAGATTTTATTATTGTTGCGAACACTTACAAATTCTTATGCGAAAAATTGGTTGTTTTCCAGATTTTGCGAAAGATAGAGGGGACATCTGTCGGGACTCTCAAAACTGCACATCTAAGAAAAGCTACAATATTGTAAAAGTATACCAAACACATTGTAAAACATATTGTAAAAGTATACCACACAGCACCATGACTGATAGTATTCTATGAGTTGTCACTTTTAGTCTGACATTTGTGTTTCTACTTGCACTGATACGTAGCGTGGGGTATAAAGTTTTAGCCCCCATATTAACAGTACCTACTTTACTTAAGGCCAACTTGGCAAAAAAACAAACGATTTGGTGGAAAACTGTTCCTACGATTTTGACTAAATCTCATATTCGATTTAGATTGGGAAATTTCAATGCGATGACATATAAAATTTCGTACCAAAATTGTTAACAATAGTACTTTACTTATATTTTTTTTACACTGAGACTGTACACGCACAATAAGAAGACGTACTACATTTTGGCTAAAAGTTGTTGTAACGTTCCTTATGGCCAATTTGGCTACAAGATAAGATTTCGTTGAAAAGGGATTAAACGATTTCATTAAAGTTCTCACATAAGATTACAAATTCCAACTTGGAAACAACTCTTTGGAGCTCTTCCAAACGTGCACCGGATTCAGGCAAGGAGATGCGCTGTCATGTGATTTCTTCAATATCGTGTTGGAGCAGATAGTGCGCAGGGCAGGTGTCAACACGGAAGGCACTATCTTTCACAAATCGGTCCAACTGCTGAGATACGCAGACGATATTGACATCATCGGAAGATCCCGGCAAGCCATGGTAGAGGCGTTTACGGCTATTTATGAGCAGGCGAAACGAGTTGGTCCTGAAGTGAATTAGGACAGGACGAAGTATATGTTATCAACAAACAAAAATTTATCTATCTAAAACATTGGGCAGAACGTCACTGTCGATAGCTATAATTTTGAAAGAGTTAAGGAATTCACCTACCCCGGAACAAATATCAATCCAACAAATGACACCTTACTTCGGTTTGGCGAAACATCTGGGTTCAAAATTCCTAACTCGACGAACCAAATTAATGCTCTATAGAACGCTTATCTTACCAGTGTTGCTGTATGGAGGCGAGTGCTGGACGATAAGTAAGAAAGCTGAGCAAATATTGGGCGAAAAATACTCCGTCGGATATTAGGTCCCTTATGCGAGGAAGGCGAATGGGGGAGAAGATACAACTGCGAACTCTATGAACTGTACCAGTATGTGGATGTAGTTCAAAAAGCCAAGATACGCAGACTACATTGGCTCGGCCAAATCGAGCGAATGGGCAACAACGCTCCAGCCAAGAAGATCTTCGAGACGGAGAAGAAGACCGAACCTCCGGTACAAAGACCAAGCTATCGCGGATATCAGAATTTTTGAGATCGTTGAGTGGCGATTGGATGAAAAATTTAAATGTGTTAACTGTTATCACTGATCAAGTGCTTACGGAGGTTGGAAAGTGCTGCAAGTGTTACTAAGAAGTGTTCTTTCAATGTCTTTAATGAAAAAACGAATCGAAATGACTTGCTTTATTTATAGGACTGAAATATGAAGTAATTTTTAGAAAAATCCACCACCAAAAATGACAGATTGTTTTCTATAAAATATTGCTCGCGAAGACACGGTGTAAAAGTGCTAAGCAAAAAGGAAATGAAATCTTACTTTTATAAGACTCTTAAAAGAAACTGGTCCAGAGAGAGAGAGCTCTGAACGGCATTATTCTCACCTAGGCTAAGTAAGGAATTTTAAGCGAAAAAGCACTCTAAAAAGGGTACAAACCTCTCTAAGGTTAGTAGGGGGCACAATAGATCGCTAGGTCGCGGTGCAGAATACCCTATACAAATAATATTTACTTCCATAAGCATGATCAGAGGAAAGTTCGATATGATATCTTCCTCGTCTTTTTTAGAAGGGAAATTTAGTCCAAAAATTATGTAAAACTGAATTGAAAGACAAAACAAATAGGGGAAAAGGGGCATTTCAAGGTCTGTGATTGGAAATTTTACCAAGAGCGGCCGGGAAAATTGCATTGCATTCGTAAATGATGTCAGGTTTTGAACGTAAAACTTTTCACTCAATAACCGAATACTTGTCATTTCACTGTACCTTTGCCATCAGCGACTTATTGTGGTTTTCTGATAGAGAAGAGGAAGAGTTATTTTATTTAATGAATGACGAGTATGCCACTGTCAGCCAATTAACCTGAACTACCGTGTTCCAATAGAAAACTAGAATATTTCCTTCCGACTGTTGAAAGAATTTCTATAAATCACACTCGGATTAGGCTGGCCCTATGCAAGCTCCATGATTTACTACACTTGACAATACTTTGACATTTCGAAAATGAATTAAAATTTGAAATTATTTTGCACCGCGAAGGAGTACAGCACCCTTCTCGAAGTATATCAATGAGTAGGAACGACGCCAGTCGCCACGAAACATCGTTTTTAAAAGATTCTTCCCCCTGTTTATAGTCTCAGCCGGTGGACGCTGCTGGTTGGAGATGACAGGACGTCAGATAGTAATACCAGAAGAAGGCGAAATTGTCATAATTAATACTCGACGTGCATCTAAATTTAGCACTCATTCTCCTTTCTCTAGGTGGTAATCCTTTTAAAAAAACAAAAAGAGTTGAGACGCACCGAAGAAGTACTCTGTGTCGGACTAAGAGGAGATCTGCCATTACCAATTGTGGGCGGATAGTTAATTGGAATAGAGCGCCGAACATAGATTTTCACTTTATGTGGCGGGGAAGCGCACAAGCGACACTATTCGCCTATGACTGTGTGTGGGAGTTTAACTCAAAAGTGAATAATGAGCTAGCGTGTGCTGTAAGAAGTAGATGATGGTTTTGGTGTTTTTTTTTAGCAAACATATTCATCCGCTCTAAGTGTCCTATCAGTTTTCTTGAGAAAAAAATTCATCGGGTATCATTTGTCGAATGCTAAATCAAATACACTCGAAAAGAAATCCTTGAACAAATTTCCGCGATCCTTTGATCTCATTTAATTTGCTTCCATTTCCAGGGAAATTGAAACTCCAAAGCCAACAGGTTGGTCCATATAGGAGGCGAAACATCAAAGAACGCGTGACACTATTGACTCGAGTGTACACTTGATATACTTCTCGGAATGAATCACAGGTGATAAGGACAACAGCAGGTAAAATAACAAGTCACACTCACATACTACGTTGGTATTCCCATTTATTGCCCTCAATTAACATTCGCCCGCAATTCGAATGCCCGCACGAAAGAGTCTCTCAGTTGTTCAATATCGCGGCCGGCATCCTTAATAGGTGGCATAAAATAAAAATTCAATTAGATTGATTTCCAGTTGTAGTCCTTTGCAGCGGCCATTTGATTTATTGAATTCGGAATGTCAGCACGTCATTTTACGAGCTCTCTCTCTCTCGCGTCCCTGGCGGCAGACCAACGACCACTCGTCGAGGTGACAATCTCTCACAGACAGCATTGGAGGTGATAAATTGATGTGGCATGTATCCTGAGGTTCTGTTATAAAACTTGCAACACTTTGCACTAAATTTGTTTACGATCGATCATGGACGCTACGAAAACCCGTATTGATAGGTTGTGAGTCTGAGTCTTTATCAGGCTGTGGGATCCATTTTTATGTCGATGCATCGAAATGGTCTTTTAACGAGTCGAACCACATTTATTGGCACTTTGAAAACTACCAAAGAATTCGAAGGCACACATCAATGTGAGGCAAATTTAGAAAAGCAAAGGAACATTAACTATCTTAAATTTATATAGAAAGTTAGAGACGTATAGTATTGAGGCAGTTTGACAAAGAGGCAAAAACTTGATCCATGTGTCCTTTTGTTTTTATTTACTCGAAAGAGTGATTGAAAGATGACTGACTAGCTGGAAGGAAGCGGAGCGGCGTCTGAAAGTGGCAACGCAGCCAAATTGCAATTATATTCTAAAACTTTATAATGACTCGATAGCAATATTGCTAGCAATATGCAATGCCTGATGGGCCAGCTCATTCCCTTAATGCTACTGTGACCAATGACCAGTGAGCACTCTGCACGAGTCAGGAAGCCGGTAAGACATGGAAGTACTGCGAGCTTTGGAGAATATTCCAACCCCTAATCCAGAGTTCAACTTTTAGCCGTCGTTGCAACGCGTCGGTGGAGATTGTTGTTGGGAACGCTTTTGTCAGTTAGGTCATTTGCCACTCCTCTGTCATTGTGAATCTGACAGTGACGTCATTTCTAAGATTCACTCTGGCAGATATAACAGATGACACACTCAGGCTGCTTTTGTAAGCATTAGGGTTGGGAAACCAACTCCCTGCAGCTCTTAATCTGACTGGACAGACACGTGACATAAAGGTCGAGTGGTAAAAGGTGCCCTATTGGCCTATTGCATTCATTGCTGTAGCTAGTCCTCATGACCACCGTTGCAGCAAGTATTCTTCCGTAACACTGGCCACCGCACTAGCGAGTGTAGTTTAGTATTGAGTACTACACCAAGGTACTTGGCACTGGAGGAGGATTGTTTAGCCATGGAGGTTAAACACAAATACAAACCCATCTTATAATCTTACCTAATGCACCTTGTGAACTCTACACGGGATTTGTTGATTACTAAAGAAGAAAAGGACCCCGTCCTAACAGATATAGTGGAGCTGCTTTTACGGAGCAGTGATTAAACAGTTCTTGTTGTGAGTATAGTTAATATTCAGTTGCATTTGTTCATGAAATTAGCGAAGGACTCTCAAACATACCACGGCCACCAAAGAGCTTATAGTTGGCCGAAGCTCTATTCAACACTGAGTAAAAGGATTAGACGGTTCATTGCTAATATTGGATGAGGAAGAACTGAAGAGATAGAAAAAGCATTTTGCTTCTGTTCTAAACTGAGTATTTGCCAGCAATGTGCACTCAAGTCAGACTGAAGTAGGGAAGAGATTATTACCACAATCAAAGCACTTATATAAAACCAACAAGGCGGTAGGACTTGACGGCATGCCTTCGAAACTATTTCAAGCTGCGCCAACGGCATTAGCCGAGCTACTGTTCCCACTTGTCGGCCGAACATGAGAAGCCGGATCATTATCGAGTAGTGTGTATCAATCAATGGATTTTGAAAAGACGTTTGATAGCGTCAATTGGTGTGCCTTGCGCTGGAGAGGCATTCCTGATAAACTAATAGCAATTTGATACATAATGATGGGTCGACACGTCACGTCTTACACAGAGGACGGATGTCTGAGGAATTCGAGGTCCAAAGTGGGGCTTGGCAAAGCTGCATACTTCCACTTATACTGTATGGGTGCTCTGTGAATGATATAATCGACATTCACCAAATGGCAGCGACTATGAAGAGGTAAGAAGACGTCGTTAGGTTAAAATTTAACTCAATTTTCATCCTTTCTTCTGTGCTGTCTATTGCTTAGGTTGATGGTGTACATAGTTCCAGCGTGGTTCGGTTCAACAGCTTCATCAGATCGACCCCTACTAGATCGAACAGAATAGGACAGTACAAGCAAAAATCATTCTTCCTTTCCGTTTTTTGTAGATTGCGAATTGTTTACTCGCAGCTTTAATAGGCAAAGCCATTTCCATGATCAAGCTGTACCTTGTGCCATGCAATAGCCGTGTTTGGCTAGTAACTCTTGTCCTGGTTTTCATTTGATGAGTTCTACGTATGATTTAAAAGATACAGGTGGTACCTACCAGCGTTTAAGCCAGCTTTTCAGCCAACAACACAGTCCTAAGAATCATATCATGAGGGATGAGGGTATCCTCCATTTGAATGATAATCACAGCTCAGGATTGAGTGTGGTCATGTTAGTTTTAGCAGACACTCATCTGTAAAACTTTGATTTAAAAATTCCCAGTGGTGCCTACGAGGAGGACAACAGACGATGGGTCATTTGACCACATGCACCATGCTTTCGCCAGAAATATTAGTTAGTGCCATGGCAAAGTGTGTGCCGAGTCAAATTCTATGTAAAAGTAGGAACCATCGGTAGCATTGGTAACTTATGCAACCTTTCTTCTGATGCTTATCAGTGCCGAATTACCGCAATCGATAACCAGTAAGTAGGACTCGTGTACTCATATCTTTGTTGTTTCGCTCGACGATTCGACAGCACAGTAGTGTTCGAATGACTGAAATTTCGATAACGTACGCTCGATTACGAAAGCGGCCATCTTCACATTTCGATAACGAGTCACCCGTTGTTGTTCGCCAACTACTAAAGTTCTTAATTCAATAAATTTCAATCGCACATATGTAAGCTTAAAGCCACTGAGCCAAAACAAACTACTTTTAACCTACAGGGGTCACAATCGGTGATTCACGAATGAGTATCAACGAAATTTGCAAATTAACGAGTAATGTTAATTGAATTTATTCGCCACCAGAGAAGCAGGTGAACCCATTAAAAAAACACAAACACAACCGCGCCGTTCGATAATCGGTTCGGGAACGTAAAAGACATAATATACTTGAAGAAACGTAAAGTGGAATACCCTGTAATTTCTATATACCTACCAGTGTGGATTTAGGAAAACACAGCAAACAAGAACAAAATAAAAGACGTCTGCTTTCCACTTGAGTGCGTCTCGAAGGTGTCTTCTCCGTGGATGAACATGACTTTTATTTTATTTGTTACTATAATTTTGTTCAAAAAACTGCGCGTTCTTTTAATTGCGAATCTGTTATTCCACCTAGTCCCCTCCTCCCCCACGGCATAAAAGTAAAATAAGAAGAAGATGGAAAAAAAACCCATCAGTAAGCATTCGAAGTATCTATTCACAAAACCAAAAATCGTTTCGGGTCATTTGCACTTCCGCCATTTGTTGGCTGCCTCCTCCGCCGCGCCGCGGGCAGATGCAAAATCTACCGCAGAGCTTATTAAAATTTAATTTATGCTTAAATACAAACAAGAATGATATGAGTAGTATAATTAACACAGTTGGGCAGATAAAGAAAATTTTCCATTTGTTTCTATTTTTTTTTTTTTTTTTGGGTGATCTACAACCAACAATAGGGGAAAGAGCGCATTTGTTCCGAATATTTAGCCGTTAGCTTTCTTTGTCTATGACTAAATGCCTCACTGGTTAGGTGTAAGATAGTAGTTGCTATTGTGTGACCTCAATCAATTAACATAAAATTTCCATTAGCCAGCAAATTCGGAGATATACATATATAAGTAGAAATTTTTTTTATTAAAACCCGAATTTAGTTATTATTCACATTTAATATGATTATTTTTATATTACTTACAGATTGTACAGTGGAACACTGTGGGGTCCCGCACGGCTGTAAGTTGTCTACTTTGTTGGAAAAAAAAACTCATATCATTTGTGACTGAGCACACTTGCCTACCAATGAATGTCATTCAACCCTTCTCTTTTCTTCTCATTTAAAGGTACCTATCTCGACGGGCAGGATGTGGCCACGCACTAAGGATAATTTGAAATAAAAAGGCACCTTAAAGCAATGGGCCTAAGGTAATGACTAACATTATCCTGGAAGAGTTAAAAAAACATCACTCTGGATTTTCAAGAGTTGAAACACTCTCGGATCATCAGCACCCCAATGCTTGAACTCGAATACGACAATCAGACCATAGTCGCATTTAGTTATTACAAAGTCGTATATTTGCTCGTAAGATACGACTGTAGTCCGATTCGACTGTCATATTCGAGTTCAAGAATAGGGGTGAATATGCCCAATATCGATCGACTTGAAAAGGCGTTTGATATTGTCAATCGGGACATTATTTGCCATGTCTTGTGCAGAAGAGGTACATCATATTCAAATGCCAAGTTTTACACAGAGGAAGAATACTCTCTCTTTTTCAGGCAGAACATTCTATAATATGGTTGTCGTAGGAGAAGTCATTACCCTCTGGACGAATATATGCAGTATGAATCGACTGTAGAGTCGAGTGAAGCCTCTATAGACTTTTCAATTGCCGTTGCTCATAGCCTCATTAGAAGTCTTAAGGAAGAACCCTAACCGACTCTAATTTTCTTGAAATTAGGACACACAACTGGGGACTCGGATAAAATTAGTAAAATGAGAGCACAGATAACCTTACTTGGAAGAAGCATTAAACTCTTATGTTCTTTGGCTCGATTATGGCTCAGATAGGTATTCTGCCAATAATACTGCAGACAAGTCTCGGGAAGATTTTTAAACATTGCATATGGCGTGTTTTTTTCATACTCAAGGCAGGTAAACTATAAGTCTCTAGTCTTGCCAACATGCTTGAAAAGCTTCTCTATAATTATGTCAGAATTAAGTGCTTGAAGTAGAGAAAATAGAAACAATAATTCACGAAAAGGAACTCAAAAAATATTGAGGACTGGGTCATTGAAAATATCCTGGAGAGTATTATATTGGCTTGACAAATTGCTCAATACAAGAAATGTAAATACGAACTTATGAGTGAAACAAGGGTACTTTTCTGTGTCCTGGTTATTAATGGGATACTTCAAGAATTTGGTATTAGGTATAGGAAGTTTAAATCTCCAGATACGTCAAGTGATTTAATGGAATCAGAATTTAGAATATCTATCTAGATCATAAGATCTCAAAGAAGTTGAAATCAGGTTTTCGTTCTCTGGGTAGTACCATACAATTGCATAATTAGTGCGTGCAGGTTTCTTCTTCAGTTTCAGTCGTTTGTTTTAGACTTACTATTTACCTATCTCTCTGGATAATCTGGATAAGTTTTTAGGAAAATTGAGGAGATATTTCCCTTAATTTCTTGAGCAGGAAAGTACTTCACTAATGTGGAATGTAGTATCCAACGAAGCTCTTATGAAAATTGAAAACTCAGGACACAAAGTTATTGCATATGCAGATGGTGTCACTGTTCTTGTAACATGACACTGGCCGATGTCATGCAGTCTCTTCGCAATCCAAAGAAAACCGAGCTGGTCCACGAGAAAACACAAGTCGCCAAAGCTAAGCCTAATATTTAGGCTAAAAGTTTGCCTACAAGTTTCTTTGGAGAGAAAACGTTATCGAACGAGCCAAGATAACTATGGCTGCAAAAAGGTTGTAGTCTCTACTTGGAGCATATAACCCAAATATTATGTATTTAAATAATGTTTTGTAGTAAAACCAATGGAGTATTGGTTTGATGGCCCGCAATAGAGTGGGATTTCTGGATTCTTCGCAAAGACCTGGAAATCCACTATCAACTATTGCAAAGTCCTTTAAGCCGATGTCACTGCGACTCTTAACTGGCTTAACTCTTAATAGAGTATTGCTCTTTGATACTGTGATATAAGTGGCAGCCATAAATTCCTTTGCATCCAGGCAGTGAAAGCCTACCGCATAACTAGATAGTTGGATTGTGCAGCCTCACCCTTTGCTGGGTGCAAAGCCATTATAACACCAGGGTATAGAGAAGCTAGGGTGAAAACCTTTTCAACTATCGAAATGATATCAGCAACGATTGCATGGCTAATATTTGTCCTCAGAGTAAAAGGTTGATCCAACTTACAAACAGGCAGCTTAATGGACCTATTTCTGGTCTAAATGCATGCAGAGCTGGTCTTGACAAAGTTCTGCAAACTGGGATTCAAGGTGGGAATATACATAGCTCTACCTCATGCGATCGTTTGACTTTGACAAAGATCCGAAAATATTCTTCCTTGAGATAGTTTCTCCCAAGAATCAGTGTCCTGTTTCGACATATTCGTCTTACGACTGTCGACTTAATTTATATGTGCAACGGACTAGGCCTTGTTCCTTTCTTGGCTACTTGCTTATCTTTGTTTGTATATCTTTAAATTAACACACAAAGCAGATCACAGAAATGTGAAAAACTTTTTTTGTGAGTTCTCCGGGCAACAAAGGAATGACTACGTCACCTAAAGGGGGTCTTAGTTAGCCGAGCGTAAGCTTTATCAAAAGCCCTCAGCCTGGCTTATGGTTAACCATTGGCCCATCTTATCGTATCGCTCTTTGTAAATAAGTAACTAATACTTGACATATACATATATCCTTTATTCAATTCAATAAGTATACACACACGCACATAATAGTCGGGTCAGTTTGGCGTGGTAAGCCTCCGTTTAACGAGTGCGTAACGTATTATTATTAAATTAAAGAAAACTCCAGGCTCGGGCTCTATACTATCATACAAATATGGCTAATCCACGCGTCTTGTCAGCCTCCAAGACACAAGGCAAGCAAGAAACAAGAAAATATAAAATTGCAGCAAAACACTCAGCAAATATGCCGAGGGATTGATGGGGGCGTCAATTGATTGGATATGATTGCCAGTTCGAGATAATTGGAGACACTGAAACCATTCCTCCATATACAGAGATTACACCACTCGCGGGAGGGTAATCATTTAATAATGCCTATGGAATGCCTCTGGTTCATCGTGCGGATCATCGTCATCGTCCGTTTAGATCAGCAGAGAGTATCAGAGCCACACATAGTTTCAATAATCTAAGACTATCAGAAGAATCCATTGCATGATCACGCCAGCAAGTGATTTCATTTAAATATTTTCTTTTTTATTGTCCATTCGTTGGGTATTTGTCTCAAGTTGCCGTTGTAGTATCATGAGTATACTAATAATCGTAGGTAGATTATGATTTATTAAGTTGCATCCTGTTTGCCAAGCGCAGTTGATGTGGTGCTCATCAAAACATATTAAGACGTTTGTCAGATTCCATTCACCGAGTATGTTTGGAATGCGAGTACGGGGGTTGTCACTTACTAGCTAGCTACACCCACCCCCAAAGTCTATTTTTATCGAACGTATTCTTTTTGATACTGCATACAATGTCTCTTCCTACGAAAAGTGAACGATCAAACAGCAATTTAAAGTTCTTTACTTTACACTAAATCACCCCCGCCGACAACCCTTTGTATCAGCCTGTTTTTGGGGGTGGCAAAGGGTGAAAGAAGTTTCTTTTTGTCGTGCACCCTCTACAGCAGTCTATTTGATTTTCAATAACTTTAGCTGTTGACGTTGTGTGAAAATCGTCCTAAATTATGAGGGTGGAGGAATGTGTCGGGATCAACCCTTTCGCCCCGCGCGCAGTTGGCAATTTTAAAATACCAATCGCTTTTGAAAGACAATTTATATTCGCATATATTTTCCCAATGGGAGTAATTCCGAATGGCAGTTATGAGACAATTGATTTTTTTTTCTTCTCCTTGGCGAATGTGAATTTAAATGAAATTTTTCACCTTATTGTCTCTATAAAAGGAGTCGTTATTATTTGAGGGCTTAAATCAAGGAATGTGTATCTTTGAACGATGTGTGTATTATACATTTTCGACGAGATGTGTGTTTTTGACTAGTCATCTTTGGAAATCGGAAATCAATTTCAACAAATATTTAGAACACCAATCCATATGTGGGATATAGTATTCTGTGTCTGAACAGGGTATCAAGTTTACATGTTGAACTGGAAGCCTTGACCAGTTCGACCATTTTCACAAAAATTAGGTAGGTATTCGATCATCGATTCAACGAAGTAATATTCAACTCTGCTTTTTGGCTTAATTTTTTTGCCAAGATTATCAGTATTCTGATAACACATATTTATCAATATTTTGTCCATTATATTTGAACATTTTAGTGTTCGTCGAATCGACGAAGGTTACCCGTCTAGTTTCCACATTTGAGCTACTTCTCTGAGGTCTTATAAACGGGCAGCCTTCTGATTTCGGAGGAGGATCAGCTCGTTAAATTGAGAGAACATTTCGCTACAGTGTTAAATCACTTAGGCGATGTCGGTATGTTCTCAAATTCGAATGAGTTCTCCGGGGCAACGAATTCCCGCATCCGCACCGCACCTCCCAGCAAATCCGAAATCATATCAGCAATCAGGTAGGTATTGATGGTATCCCTGCCGAACTATTTCAAGCGGTGCCAAATATATTGGCAGATTTGTTGGATTCGGTAATACGGAAACCTAATGGACTGTGGAAACTGGAGAGATATATGTGTTGTGCCAGCCGTAGCCAAAATAACAGAAAGAATAATTCTGGACAGGATCAAGGAGCATTTAGATTCAACTCTCGACGTCGAACAGACAAGCTTTTGTGCTGGATCCTCCTGCATCGACCACATTAACACCTTAACGATCATAATCGAGCAATGCATTGAGTAAAGGTCTCCCCTACATCTGCTGTTTATCGACTTCGAGGAGGCTTTCGACAACTTGAATAGATATGCTATTTGGTTGGCCTTGCGCAGGATCCCAGAGGTATCCCGAAAAACCATAGCTATTATTAAGGCTATGAGGGCAGTAAATATCACGTCGTGCACAATGGCAAGGTATCAGAAGAATTTGAAGTCCAAATCGGAGTTCGTCAAGGATGCATACTGTCACCGGTGTTATTTTTAGTGGATATCAGTGATGTTCTTCGTGCAGCATTGACGAAGGGAAACCATGCAATTCGCTGGACTATCACATCTTACCTTAAACATCTAGACTACTCTGTTATCTATTTTCACATCGGATAATGGACGTCCATCTTATGGTCCATAATCTTGAAGCTGAGGCAAAAAAAGTGACAGCCAAAACAAAAGCCCTTAGCACTTCTAATACCAGCGCCCAACTTTACACTACAAAACAGGAAGTCGAGAAAGTTGACAAGTTTCTATATCTAGGAGGTGTGGTCTCGGATGGCACCGAACTGGATGGGTGCAGCAGAATCGGGAAGGCCAAGGCTGCGTTCGGTATACTTTCCACCATCTGGAAAAGTAATTTTATCAGCTTAAGGACCAAGCTGCGACTGTTCCGCTCAAACGTAGAATCGGTGTTGCTTTATGGGTGCATCACCTAGAAGGTGGACACTATAAACACACGTAGGCTGCAAGTCTTCGTCAATAAATGTTTAAAGATCATCTCGAGGATTTTTGGCCAAACCGAACACACCATATGGCGCGAAGACAACTCCATTGCGAAAAACACCATGCAGTAGAATCCGCTCACCCAAGCAGGCAGAACAGCCCTAGGCAAACAGTCGAGGAGGAATCGAGTTCTTTAGGAATGAGTTGGAGAGAGAGAGAGTTGCAGAAATACAACCAAGATGGCGCACAGGCGTTGTTGACGCGCTGTGCCCTCCCGATAGGTTAAATGACCTAAGTAAGCCAGTTATAAAAGGGGCACGTTTTGGCCTAAATTGTTAAAACCGATATTTTATTACTAACTTAACATTGTTTTGTATGTTCTTCTTCATGACTGTGCATTATAATTCCTTGGTTAATTTTTGAATGCTTGTAGCTAACATCGGTTTCTTTTTAAGGATAATTCGCTAGGACATCTGAGACAATTCCAATTTAAAAGACTTGATTCTTAATCTAGATTAGGGCCATCTGTCGATATCTTCTCTCATGAGTGAGGTCTCTCATAATTTTATTCGTTTAAACTCCTCATCCGTGGTTGGCATTGGCACTGGCACTGGCACTGGCACAAGGAGATCGTTTCGTTTTTCATAGCGCGTGCAACAGCAACCCAGAAGATGTGCGAAAACGGAAATGCGGGCTTCTTTAAAAGTCGCTTCAAGTGTAATTAGTTAAAACAGAAAATAAAATAGAGTTTTATTTGTCATGTGGCCTTGATGATTTTGCTGCACGCTCAATACGGGGGAGCACAGCGCATGCATCGCCAGAGTTAATGAACAACCACGATGTGTCTCTGCAATGGATTACTTCTTTGGTATGTATTTCCAAAGAACTTCATTTAATATATGTAGCTACTGCTATTGCCGCTGTTGATGTCGATTCTCATTCCCGACATCAGGCATCATCTTTATCTATAGACAAGACCGTTGCATTTGAATTGAATATTCGATATAGGGGTGTCGCATGTTGTTAATTAAATGAGCTTCTCATCGGCTTAAGGCAAAGATCAGTGAACTAAGAGCGCGCGACTTAATTGGAAATGAGAGACAAAAAAAAAACCCATAAGAAGAAGAAGAAGAAGAACTTAAATTATCACTCAATTAATTGATTTCACAGCGGCTACTCCAGCAGCAAAAGAAACGGAATTAGTAGGAGAAGCACAGCTCGACATCCAGAGCACCAGCAGCAGCAGGTATTGGTTTCTGAGAACCATTGTTTAGCATCTATCTTGATCCGAACTGTCAATGGGCAGACAAGATTCAAATTTCAGTTCATCATGTTTTTCGATTCCGAGAAGAAGCATTCAGTAAGTGGTGGAAATGTTGATGGCGCTTATGGATATGGTTATAGTGGGCAATATGGCGTTTTTGATTTTGTAGTTTTATGTTTTCATTATTATTACGTTGTTCTTGAAATATTCTCAATAGCTTACAGTATGACACAGGTTTCGATTTAATCTGTCTGACGACGTGCCCACGTTTAATATAACTGAGCATCTGATTGTTGTGACCTATATTTGTCTAGCGCCTTTACCGAACCAAAAATGATGGTGGGACCCTGCCAAGGAAGTGGTAATTTGTAAAACAACTCCTAGTCTTCTCTTACATCAAAATAACATTTAATGCCAGCCTGCAGAAGGGTTTCTGCAACTGATCCCACGGTTATGATGAGTTTTGTAGCAAATTAAGTAAGTCCTTGGAAGAAGTTGGGTTTAAGCAAGGGGTAATATATGTACATATTTACATATCCCGTTAGTAAGTCATTATCTTTTGATAATACTTGTCCGAATATTTATCCACTTGACAGGGGCAACCCACCTTGCTGAAATATTACCCTCGTTATACTTAAGAAAAGTAGCAAGGACCCACTCAATAAAGCCAAGAAATCCAAAAAGACGAAGAACTGGAATCCCTCACACTTTTTTTAAGAAGACACTGAGAAACGAACTCCTGGAAGCATATTGAAGACTCTTCTGAGACTTCTAGTCTGCGTAAAGTTCTCTTCAAAGAATGAATGCTGAATGCCTAACTATCTAAATGCTGAATCCTATTGGTTAATGGACATCCTACAGTACGGAAACCGAGGCTGACTTTCCTGGTAGCTCCCCCATTAAGGTAGTAATACCAGCACTTGCCCCCACACCCTTTCTATAACTTAATCGTTACCCTCGAAAAACTTCATTGGACTACCCTATACAACTCCTGTCCCTGATGGCGACCCTGTGGAGATTCATCGTCTTTTGATATTATCTAGCCCTAACTGGGTACTGTATTGAGAGGTTGTCTGCATCTCATTAACATCTCTATAAGATTGAAAGAAGTGAATTTCTTCTTCATACCCAAGGCTCCCATGTGAATTCTAAGGATCTGCGACCCATCTCCGTGTTATTTCCTCCAACATGCGTAGTTTAAACTGCTTTTCACCCCTTGTGGCGGCCCATTAAGAGATCTTTGAGTCTCAAACAGTAGTCTCTCTCGATACTGAAGGAGCTTTTAACAATGTCAAGGCAGGGGCGATAGCGAACATACTTTCAAGCATGGAAGTTGATGTGTTTCTTAGCGTGCTGGTCAACCAACTGCTTACGGCAGGCTTTTTAATATTTATTTTGACGGTGATTCAGCTCACACACTTGTCAGATGTGGTAAAAGAACGTGTTCCTTTGCTCTTTCTGTGGAATGTTGCAATTAATCAATCAAAGCTCTGTGAGATAGATTCCCGAAAACTCTTAGGGATCTCATCGAAAGTGCGTTTCGTACATTATCAAATTATAGACTGGGAGTTAACTTTCAGAAAACTGAGCTGGTCCCCTTCTCCAGGAAACATTCCTCGAATAGCTTTCCTTCTATAAATGACACAAATCGTGGATTCACTGAAAAAGCTTAATATTTGGGGCTAACTCTCAATGCAAGGAAGCTGAGGTGTGAAACGTCAAGAAATGTTCTTACTATTGTAAAATGAAAGAGTTAAAAACGCCAACATAGTTTTCTACACGTGCAGCAGAATTTTTGGGAAAACCTGGGGACCCTCTCCAAAAACAATTCTCTGGATGTACACGGCTATTATAAGACCCATCCTGACCTATGGCGGCATCGTATGGTAGCCAGCGTTAAACATGTCCACCTACCTTAAAGCTCTCACTAGAGTAAAAAAAAAAAAAACTAGCGTGTAGTGGTTCTACCAGTGTAATGAGAATCACTCCAACTACTGGCTATTCTTAACCTGCCTCCGCTAGTCATTTATACGAGATCAACGACAGCAATTAGCGCCCTAAGAATAAGTCAGACTGCGATAGGGCATGCGACCATCCTTAAATATCTAGATCTACATATACAACTCCCAGACCACAGCAGTGTTTTCCAAGCGGAGGTCCTGACAGTGACAACAGGCGCCAGTGAGTCTGCCGTTAGAACAATACTGCCAAAAGGTGTCGCTTTCTTTATCGACAGCCATTCAGCTATCAAAGGAATTAGCACTACAGAAATGAAATTCAAGCTTGTGAAGTACTGTCGCGAAGAGCTTAAGGTTATTGGAACACAGCACGATGTTCTGCTCTGCTGGGTCGCTGGGCTTAAGGGCGTCCCGGGAAATGAAAAGGCAGATAAATTAGCAAGAAAAGCTTCACCGGACCCACTAGAACTGACTGACCTCTCCATAAGTACCCCGCCCTGTGTTCTGGCTTAAAGCAGGGAAACTGGCTACGAGAGAGGCGAACCCAAGATGGAATTTCCTAGAAACTTGAAAAACTGCAAAACAATTATGACCAATTTTTGACAAAGCAAAGGCCGAGAGAATTATTCGGAAAGACAGACGTTCACTGTCCATGCTTGTTTGAATCCTCACGGGTCACAACAATCTGCGGAACGACCTAAAGAAACTGCATCGGAGGAAGAACTCTGCAGAGGATGCCGCAATGAGGATGATGTAGAGGACACTACCCACTCACTTTGAAAGTGCCTTGGACTCCATCATTCCAGGTACAAACTCCTCGGCAAGCACTTCTTTCAGTTTACAGGAGAACTCTCCAACGGTAACACCGACCTGTTATTGAATTTCATTAGAACATCAGAATGGCTTGTATGTAAGAGAAACGAGTAAGTACAACCATCGGTAGTTGTAACACACATTATATGGGTTAAATGGGCAAGGGGAACTTTTCTAAACCTCCCTATGGGTGACACAATGGGCCAGTTCTGACCTGAGTGCAGCGGAGGTATTTCGATTCTTCTGCCAACCCACAATCCTAACCTAATCTTGTAAAAGAGCGTTGAGCGAAAATGAGGTCTGTTTCTATTTGTCTGTAGTAAGGCCCATACTCAGAGCGCTATGGTTTGGTGGTCTGAGCTTTTTAAAACCTTCTGTACAAAATTCCAAAGGTCTGAATATGCATTAGTGGTGCCCTTGGAACTACGCCCACTTTTTGGCCCCTAATATCGGTGACAAGCAAATCGATTTTTCTCCGAGCTCTGTCCTATCTATCTATCTGAAAATGTTTTTCTTTTTGCGAATATTGTCAGACTAAATTGAAAGACGTTTGGAACAATTTTTCAACTCACAGGTGTGCCAAACATCTGTAAATAGCTTCAGTACTTTCTACAAGCGGTACGTTTACTCTCAAAGCCAAGAGCGAAGCTGTATAAGCCTTTGGCGGGTGACATGCTTCGCTCGCATGATTTACCACTTCATGCTATTTCATCGCTGCAATGAGGTATATGAATAGCGGTCATGTCTAAACCAGTTTACGATTTCTAACTTGGAAATAGACCCATTTATGTACCTACTACAAAAAAATCGAAAACCGATCTTGAGTTGAGAAATAGCTTTGGAGTCGAATGGAGTTTTTCACAACATGAACCGTGTTTCGTTGAAACCTCTACAGCCAGAAGTTCATTTGGACAATCCGCAGCAGGCTATCGGCAGTTAAAATTCTATACCCCCAAGTTGGTACGTGTAACTTCGGCGCTATGACATTAGCTGCCAGCATCATCTTGTTTCTTTTTTACGTATAAAATTTGCTTCTGCTGACTGCGGAGGTTTCAAAAAAACACAAAACAATTCATGATACTCGGAAAGTTAGTACTAGATCGGCAGCGGTACTAGTATGTTACTCTTATTATTTACCAGCGGATGAGCAAAAATATAGGAATTCGGGTTTAAAATTCTAAGTCAGATCAGACTAGGGCAAATAGATATCCATCGAATGAATGTAGTCAAGGCTAATGGATCATATGTACGCTGTCTGATATCAAAAATAGGAAAGCGAAATTGAGATACTCGTCGATCATCATCCAGCCAGCTGTGATGGAGCACTAATACACCGCTATTCTTAGTCAATTAATACAGTTTTGTCAACAATAAAAAATGGAATTTATTATTTATTTGAGGTGTTCTTAACGATCGTCTGGTAGCCGGTATTCGTCAGAATATTTCACGAATAACTAATCTTTTGTGTCAAATCAAACATGCGAACGGGTAATTTAGTTTTATTACATTAAATTAAGTATCTGCGAATCGCGCAAAGTACATATCATTTGTGTGACTTCCCGTGCTTCACATATCAAACTTAGTGCATTGAATTTCATCCAAATAGTCGAACTTTTATAGACCATAAATCGCCGTCGGTCGGCTTGAAGCTAACCCGGCAGCAAAATATTTCTTCTAGTGACCAAACTGCAATAAAATTTTTCCGCTGATGCACGCTTTAAAGTGCCCACCACTGTGCATACATATTTCGTATCCGTATAGTGTGCAATATAATTTTAGCTAGGTAATACTACTTAACACTTAATTTCGCTTCGGCCGTTCACAGATTTGGCTAATTACTTAATTTCACTCGAAGACAACAGCACAGAAGATGAGCAGCAGCATCACGTCGCGGTCGCGGTAGTTGTCCTGGTCGCATTCCTCACCACGAGCCAATGTATAGTATCTGTCACTCGTGGGTGTCGGTGTCGGTGTTGGGGTTCTCCGATTTACGTTTGAGACACATTTTTTGATTTGATTTTATGTCATTATTAAGAGATTTATGTGACATCGCTACAGCATCTTTCTTTGCATGCGAACTCATTTGCTGTGTGTGTACATGGTCTGGGCTGAGTATGGTGGGCGGATTGGATGTAGTGCTTAATTTTTCCTAGCCGACTGGTGACATGCATAATGGCTAACTGACTCATTGTTGTCCTTTGCATAGAGCACATGCCCCATCATCAGTGTCAGATGGAAAGACAATAATAATTATATGTAAATTTTGATTGTTTAATTCAATTAGGCTCACATTCCTCAGCACTGTCTCGCTCTCTCTCTCTTTATGTATTGCAAGTCATAAAACCGCACTGATCTTCATCGTTTTATTGTGGCATTTCAAGGAAACACTTAGAATTACACGATTCGGGGGAAATGCAATTCCTCATCGATCTGCCACAAGAAATAAACCAAAACAAAAATGCTCCGCCGTGTGAGTATGCGAGCAATGATAATTCCCAATAATATCCACGCGTGCTAAGAGCCATATAAACGCACCCAGATACGAGCCAGATCGAAGATTAAAAAAATAAGTCGTACACACCAAAAGAGCTGGCTCCACCGATGACCTATCCATTGGACGGTTGCTTACGGGGGAGAATGGCGCGGCGGTGGGAACACGGTAAAATTATTAATTCGTTGCTGTAAAGTTATTGGCCGAAGTCGGACGGACTGAAATGTTTATTCGATTCCATGACCAAGATGTTTTATTGATAAGGGCCCGAAACAACGATGAATGTATCGGATCGAAATAGCGTATTGGATATTGTGTGACAGTGCTCAGCTCCTGCTGGTGCAGTCCGGTGTCGGCTGTACACACGTCTTTGCAGACGTTGCGCGTATAACAGATTTTATGACCTGCTGATCACCCGATGATGATTATGGTATGTATTTGAGTATTGTACCAGGAGAGAAAGGACATAAGCATTCATGTGTTATTAAGTGATATGACCCGGGTAAGCTCCAGCCAATACAGTGGGCAGATACCCATCAACAGCAGAAGCCAAAACGACGGCAGGAGAGTGTGTCTAAGTCTCTAAGCAGCCTCCGAGAATACATCATTCGTAGATAATGTTCCAATTAGTTTGAAATGTTTTCCACCCGCCACAGGATGTCGCGCACGATTCAGGCCCCACCGTAGTCATAATTCGCAGAATATTCCGTCATATTCTGATTGTGCAGTTAGATTTTGGTTTATTGAATTTTCACATGAAACCACTGCAGTGTTAGCGACCGCCACTGCCGCACGTGGGACATTGATTTTCTCACCCATGATGGCAGCGAGCAGCAAGTCCTGTGGATCCTCCTCGCAGAGGCGAAACGACTGCTGTGCAAATTGTTTGCTGATCTGTTTGCTGAATGCTTGTTGCTGTAGTTGTAGTTGTTCTCCGTCACCGTCACCGTCACCGTCGTCGTCGCCGTCTCTGTCGTCGTCATTCTTGTCTGTTTTGGTTGTTTGGTTTTGGACGGACACTGGGGACCTATCACTGATAAAATCTCAAACATTGACTTGTTTCCCTTTCCGTTTCTTAATCTTGTGTTGGCCATAAACAATGCCAGTCTGTACACTACTCTCCTGTGGTAGGGACACAATGGAATTGCCAACAAAGCGCAGCAGCAACAGCAGCAGCAGCAGCAGCAAAAGTAAAAAGGCTGACTTGCATGCATGCAGTTTTAACACAAAATAAACTAACCACTGACAAATTTAGATAGGTAGATAGACAGAGACGCGGCGGTGAGCCCAACGAGCTCTGGGCTTATTATAGGTAGTAACCAGGAATAGCAGAAGTAGAGAAAATCGAAAAGAAATTTATCCTGGGCCAGGCTCTGATGTTCTTGTTGGTAGAAGTAATCATTGGCGCTCATGATTTTTACCAAGAGTCGTCGTCGTTCGTCGCCAAAAGTCGACAACCGTACAGATCGGGTCAAGTGGGTACTACTGTATTATGGTAACAACGAGTTGGAATTTGGGCGCCTTGATATTCTATTTGCAGAGTAAGACACCGAGGGAGACAGAGACGGAGACGGATTCATTGAGTTCCTCATTCAATCCGTTGCACTATCAGTAGCCACGGAGTTTCATGTCCGACACGAAATCCGTGATCGGCAATTTGTAGAGTGCGATCGCGCTGCTGTGTGTTGTGTGTCCTACGACAGAACAAATTCGCGACAACACTGCCAGCAGTAAGCTGGGTAGCATGCTGTATTCGCATTTAACAACAGATTTCGTCTTAAATTTCATTTGGGGGGAGGGGACCTTAGCTCTGCAACTGGCCGAAGTGAGTTGGATTCACTGCAATTAGTGCGTGCATGCTCTGGTGTGGCGTACGAGAATTACGCCAAATCTGCAATATTGGAGTCTCTCAGAGTCATGCTTCGGAATTTGGAGTCAGCGCCAGGCGGACAAGGCATAGAATCGGATTGCTGCATTTGTTGGATGCTCATGTGTTTTGTTTTTTCGTCGTTGTCAGAATATTTCAAAAGACCGTGGGTGGATGGAGATTTCAGTTACAAATCTGATGTTCAGTGTGACTGTTCAATAAAGTTCCTGCAAAGTACTTCTTCTCTGTTACATCTTAAAGCACTAGGATGAATAAAAACAAATTTCTCAATTATTGGCCAACAGGTATTTATAAGACTATTTGATACCTGAGGTCAAAGAGGCAAATACCACTAGGAGACCAGTGTGAGTATAATAAATTTGAAGGGTTGCTTCCAATCCTCCTACTCCGTTCCGTATCACAACCCCGCCTAAAGGAGAAGAAAAAGATTCCGTGCTACGTGCCTTAAATGCCAGCGATCAAAATGAGAGTGTCATGGGAAAAGCTTGAGACTTATTGTTAACGTTCACAGGGATGTTGGACCTAGACTTGTTGACAGAATGGTATTTTAATTCGAGTATTAGAACGTCAATAGTTGCTATTAGAGTATTATTCAAAGAGATGAGGAAAGGTAGACGAAGCTATTTGGCTTACTTCCTTAAAGGGCTCCCGACCCTTGTAGAGACCCTGCCTGAGACATTGTTGCCTTCCATCCTCTGCGGTCCCGGTCCCTGTTCCAGTTGTGAAGACCAAGTTTTCAGACGAAGCTATTTGGTTTACTACTTTATAATATTTCAAGGAGGGGGTAATAAATTCAATTGGAGCCGGAGGTTCAAGGTTTGCTATAGCTCCGTCGTCCAAGTTGCAGTAGCCAGAGAAGTGGTAGTAACTCCGCTCGGAAAGGCGTTATGTTTGCCTGGCAAATCCCAGTATCTTACCGATTCCTTTCTTTCTGGGGTGTGTTAGGTTTGGCATCACTGGGAGCTTTTGTTTTAACCTCGCTGTAGCTGGACAGTCACAGAGGAAGTGTTCTACAACTTCTATCTCCACCTCACAGTTAGCGCAGATTGGGGTTTCAGATATTCCGAGACAGAACGAATATTTGTGACCTGTAGTGTGTCCCATCATCAGTCTTAAGAGTGTCCTGCTTGAGTTTATGGCTCGTTTTGTTATGTTGTTACGATATGGGGTTTGTAATGACGCTTATTGTTGCTTTGCTGTCAGAGCAAATGTCGATTTGCCAATCTCTACTGGGGTCTTCGGCCAGTGTCTCGTTTGCTGTATGTAGTAGTAGTAAAACCTTGTGTTTGGAACATTGTTACAAAGGGTACCAGATGGATAGTAAGTTGAATCAGTGGATTAGCACAAAATACTCAAGCCTCTGATTCTCCTGATATGTTAGAGCTATCTGTGTACACTGTTATCCTATTAGAGTCTCTTGTCGATCCATTGTTCGTCCAAGATTCCCTTGTATATAAGTAGTGTCAGATCCCTTATTGTTTTCATTATTTTGCCATGCCCTGGATATGCGCCCTCTTTGAAGTGTCCGAGAGATTTTAGTCTTGTGCCTGGCAACTTTCTTCGCTTTTAAGTGGTCTGGCTTTATGTTTAAATTTGCTTTCATTGCCGTGGATAGTGTCGAGGGTTATGTTCCTGTTATCCCTGATTCCACGGCGAGATCGTCGGCATACGCTACGCATTTTACACATGTTCCCTCTAATGCTCTCAGAAGGTCGTCCATTACATGTAGGTACTCATAACAAGGGATATTTTATCCCCCCTGTGGTGTTCCAGTAAGTCTCCTAGCGAGTCTATGATAATGCGCGTCGTAAGCATATTTCTAGATTTCTAGCCAATTGTTTATTATTTGGTTCTTACAGTATAACGAGAGTGCTTCAATATTTTTTAGGGTTCTTATGTTACTTAACGCTCCTTCGATGTCTAAGAAAACATCTACGGCTGATTCATAGGCATCCTAAATTGTGCACACCACCTACTGTAGCTCTGTCTCAACGGATTTTTCCTTTATGTTCGCGTGTTGATTTGGGCTCTGTTGCGGGTTCGTGATCTATGGAGTTGTCACAGATCCTTAGGAATGATGTTAAGCTGGGAATGTTTCCTAATTTCCTAAATATACCCTTAAAGATTATAACTAGGGTTTTCTTTAGGATGTCTAGTTCTATCCCTTTTTGTAGAAAGATAGGGAGTATTCCATTCTTGCCCAGTGATTTATATGGTCCAAAGGAGTTGATGGCCATGGCACTTTGTCTGCATCGACTATGCTTTCGGTGTTGGTTCAACCCGAGTCAACCCGATGGCCATACTTAAAACCTGGTTGATCCAGATCAGTTTTAGTTCTCGAAGGCTGCTGTTACTGACTCTGGTATTATATTGTTGAAACTCTTCTAAGTCCCATATAATTTGGTTTTGATCAGGACCCAGAACATTCACTTGTATCTGTCACTTTTCTAATAATTTTGAAAATAAGTTTTAACTTTTTGAAAGGCATATAAGGATATCACATGCGTTTTGTCGTAAAACTGCTATCACTTGGCTACAAGCCCTTCACCTGCTGATATCATCTAGAAACCTTGGTGGTCAAACTTTGACGTCTTCTGACCGAACTCGTTAAAGCAGGCAATCTTACAAAGAAAGGTCCTAAAACAAATGTATTTTTACTGCTTTAATATCTGCCACAAAGTTTTACGAGCATAACCTTCATACCTCCATCCAGTTGATGAAATACTACATCAGTTTTACAGGTGTATCCTGAAAAGAAAAAAAATAAATAGTATTTATGGAGACAATTTTCAGAAGCAATCTATTTATGACCCATTTCTTTCTACTCGATATGTCTCTTATTTGCAACAACAAAAACTCGCAGTATTTACAATCTTTTCGAGAAAAGTAATTAAAAGCCGAAATAGTCCTTATCCAGTGAAAGGACCTTCTGAACAGTAGTTTGATAATTGATTTCTATGTGATTTTTACGATTAAGGCGGAACATTACTATCGTCCTTCGGGGGTACGGGACATTCTTACAAATTCACATCGTGTTAATTGGATAAATATCTATGTTTTAGGATCTGCTGTGAGCGATTCTGGATGGCTTATCTCGAAAACGGCCTCCCGAAATGAATGGGGGCTATGTGGAAAACAATTGTTTTTATCTGATGATCAACAATAAAATCCATAAACTGAATGGTATGCAATGGAGTAGGAAGAGTCTCGTTTGGTCCGCTGAAGGATGTGAAAGTCACGAATCAAAGATTTATGTCTACATTTTTGGTGGATATTTTCTTTAGAAAGTATTGAAGGACCATAAAGATTTGGGGTACCCGATAAAGACTTGAGGAAGAAATGATTTTATTATGTTTTTTTCTTCGATTGTTTTTATTTCTGTAAAAAAGTGGATTTATGTGTGGTAAAAGTTGATGGAGGATGTGTTTGTGGGTAGTAGTATGGAGGAAATATAATCCGATACCCTTTTCAAAATGCCTGGATTCGGGAATGTAATATTTTAGGTCGAAAAAGAGTTTCTTTATGTTTAAGGATTTTTAGTTTCTAATAGTTTTATTAACTCAAATCATTTTCGTGTTTAATGCTAAGTGTCTCTAGGATATGTTTGATGTTCATGTTTGCTTTTGATTTAAATGGATTAATTGCAAAAACAAAAAAAAAAATATTAAGAAACACATATAGAACTGAACATCAATGGATTCGCGGTCAGGAAAGATTTTTGAGTGAATTCTCTACGGTTTTTCGGCAGATGCTTGGCTGTATTGCGGATATATGTACCTTCGCTTCGCGTTTAATGCTTTTACAATGCAAAATGCAAAATTTGAAAACTGTCTGAATATACACATACGAGAAGAAGAAATCCGAGGGTGCGATACATGGCATGATCTTGGAGACCAAATTATCCAAATCTCACAATGGCCGGGCAGTAGAGCTGTATTCGTGCAGTGTGGCAGAGACCTGTTTTATTGATTTGCCTGCCTCAGTTGTAAGTGTTTTTTTAGTACTGAGCAAAAGGTTCCTGGTCCGAATACATATAAATACTGTAATATATTTATACGGCCAAATCTCTTGTGTGCGTCTGATAAACATTTAATAAGACCATGAGAAAGCTTCTTAAGACCCTCAGCTTTTCGGACGGTACCCTTTGCCAAACAGCTGGTCAAACAATTGATCCATTGAAGAGAAAGTTCGGTGATTGTCCGAAATTGGAATTACCACTTTGCTCATGCGAATTAACGCCGTTTGACTTGTTTTATGAGGTTACATAAGAACTTTGCCTGTACTTGCTTGAATTTAAAAAAAAAAAAAAATACTTTAAAAAATTAAAAAAATTTCAACATATGTATTTTGTTCCTAAGAAGTTAGCAAAAAAAATGGGAGTTTATTGAGTTTCATACTGAAAAAAGTGAATTATTCAAAAAGTGGGCGTGTTAGTGAGCGGATTTTGAAAATTGTTCTGTCCCGATTTCCATTCAAAAGACGGACGAATAGAGGGATGTACATGCCTCAATCGACTCGGCTAGCGATGCTGATCTTTTATATACGTACATAGATATATACATATGTATATACTTTACCCTTTGGATAGGGTATATAAATAATACAACAGTTATAGTTCAGTTTGATAAATACTCAATATATGTACATAGGTATCTAATTTTCAATATTAGGAGTAGGCATTTTTCCAGTTGACGGTACGTAATTACTATATTACGAATGATGCAAATATTTTACGTTTTATTATAGGAACATTTATGAAGCCAACCACTTGTTGTCGTATGTATTTGTAACAGAACGTTTGTAACTCGCCAAAAAATGATGCATAATAGTGAATGTGTTTGCAATTGTTTTTTTCAAAAAGGTTAACATATTTCCTGTCTTCGAGCAAAAAATTTATTGTTTATTGTTCACAAATAAAAAAAAAAAAAATATTTTAAATAAAAAGAGTGGGGGCCGTCCTAAGAAGACAATTTTTTTTTGTGTGATTCTTCTTAGGTAGGCCGCCCTGGCCTTAATTGAAATAGGGCCGAACTAGCCGACTTCTGAAGCAGAGGGAAGAATGAGGTTTCCATTATCATTTTTGTAAATAATTTGTGTTAGGTAGTAAACACACTAAACATGCCTTAAATTTCATAATTAACACATTCCAATTAATCAGAACTGTTAAATATTCTATTCTTTATTATAATAGCGGATTTTTAAAAGCACATTAAACGTTAAAAAAGTTAAGGGGCCGACTACTGGCTCCATCACCCTATAATATTTGCACCAAAAACCGTATTTCGTCAAATTTTTGAGAATGATTGATATTCTCCTGGAGAGAGGTAGATAAAATTACGTAGAAAAAAAAGTTGAAAATGAACTAAACAAAATCGTAAAGTAAAAAATTCAAATTTATTAATAATTAAAAAATAAATAAGTAATAGTAAAACTAAAATAAAAAAAAAAATAAATAAATAAATAAATAAAATAAATTAGTAAATAAATAAATGAATACATAAATAAACGAAATAATAACAATAAATAACAAACTGAATGAAATATGTAGAAAAGTAAAAACATTAAACATAAAACAAAATGAAAATATACTATTTAATAAAAATCTAATCATATATACCTAGTTTTTAATTGACAAACGAGAGGATTATCAGCAAAATCACAGTGATCAAAAAATCTGTCTCTAAGTTTGTTTTAATTCTAAAACAAGGTAATTCAACGTTTGCTTTATTATGCAAGTCTAGAGTTGAGTGATGCCATGGTAGGGTAATTTAAGCATCATTTCTAAAATTTTGTTTTGACATATTTAAAGCTCTCTTAGGTGATATTTTGCCCAATCCCCCACACTTGACAACCATATAACAAAATTGCCTGAAATATTACTTTATAAATGTTTTTCCAATAGGGACTTTCACTAATCATCAAACTGTCACTGTCAATTTATTCAGTAAACTCAACATATTCATCATGGTAAAGTACACGTACGACTAACGTCTAGAAGTTATAAGAATTTGCGTTAACTCCGATTTTCGGTTGTAATTCTCGCCCAACTACAAGTTTACTGCAAAAAATTTGAGTCTACATATTCGTTGTGTGATGTTGCCGTGTCAGTGAAACAACTGGTTGGTCGAAAATATCGCAGCCGTTCAGGCGTACGTAGAAAACGATCCAAATCAGTCCATTCCACGGCGTTCTCAAGAATTGGGCATCGCTCAGACCACATTATGGAGTATTTTGCGTAAGGAGCTTGGTTTACACCCATACAAGATCAAGCTGACTCAAGAATTGAAGCCGATGAACCATTTGAAGCGACGTATGTTATCCGATTGGGTTCTGGAGAAGATGCCCCAAAATGATGAATTTAATCGCAAAATCATCTTCAGTGACGAAGCTCGTTTTTGGCTCAATGGGTTCCTCAATAAGCAAAATATGCGTTATTGGTCGGGTGAAAATCCACATGTGCTTCATGAATCACCACTTCATCCACTAAAAATAACTGTTTGGTGCGGTTTTCATGCCGGCGGCGGTGTTATTGGGTCATATTTATTCGTCGACGATAACGATCGTCAGGTTACTGTGAATGGTCAGCGTTATCGCGCCATGATTATCGATTATTTTTGGCTTGAATTGGAAGATATGGACTTGGACGACATGTAGTTTCAACAGGATGGTGCCACAAGCCACGTTACAATCGATTTATTGAAGAATAAGTATGGTGAGCGTTTTATCTTAAGAAATTGGCCAGTCGATTGGCCGCCTCCTTCGTTTTATTTTTTGTGGGGCTACGTTAAATCATTGGTTTATGCCGAAATGTGTGGCCGAGTCGTTGAAAATTGGGTCCAAGGAATCAACCGGTGCAAACGTGCCCGCAGTGGCCATAAGAACGAAGTCGAGGTCCATTCAGAAATGTTTTGATTGTACTTCAAGCCAATAATAAATTTTTGAAATAAAAAATGTCAAGTCCTTATTGGAAAACCCTTTGCATGCAGTGGGCGTCCAATATAACGAATGATATAAAGTTTAAAGTCATTCGCTAAAACGAAAGTGTATAGATATGACGAAAGCTATATTTTGCTATTACACGATGTCATATGTACCTATGTATATAACATGTGTCCTAAAATGTTTGCCATATAAATATCACAATGGATCTACACATACAAGGTGTCCCGAAACTCAACATCAAGCGGACACCGGGTAATAGGGTGAACCAAATCCGAGCTGGGAGTAGCGTTTTCTTCCTCAGGATATGTATGTATGTAGGTACATAATTTATAACTTTTCTAGAGCAAAGGCTTAGATTCTTAGAAGAGCCTAGACTAGATGGAGTATTTAAATATAGCTTTCTCTAGCCAAGGCAAAGTAGGAGTACAAGACTCTCAAAAAATATTTCGAAAGGAAGAGTAATGTAAGAGGAAATATACCTCTCTAATCGGTTAGTAGGAAAGGACACTCGCATTTGCCACAAATTTCTTTAGTATGTACTTTGAAAGGCAAAAGTTTTTCGTATACTATACTATTAGATACCTAGGATGCGATTCGATTCACATCCTATTCCTGTTGATAGCGCTTGAGTGTCTGCTTCCCCTGCCATCCATTGCTACTCAACCTGCCCGCATTGATGTACTCCGTCGGTACACTGCACGTTTGTAGGTAGTACACTCTTTATTTAGGGAAAAAAAATCTCGTTAAACCACTATGCGCCCAGCTCGGCTACCGAATGCAATAAAATTTTGCCGCTTTCAATGATCTTTTCTCGGGACACACGCATCGAATATATAGATCGAGATTAGGTGATGCGCGTAAAGTAGGCTACACACTATCAGTTTTCAACTGACAGTCCTGGACTGTCAGTTCTCATCAATTCATTCCAGGCTACACACTATCATGCCAGGTGGTTCGACAGTTTTTCGAAGGTTTTCTCCTTTTTTTTTGTTTATTGTTCGGTTTGTCTTCTTTGGGCGCAGGCAAAAATTTTTACGCACAAGTAGGTCGGGCGATTCTGTCTGTCTGTCTGGCTTACTGTCTGCCTGTGTGTATGTATTATTATTGCACTAACAACAAAAAAAAGTGTGTGAAAAAGTGGAAAGATCCGGGACACAGAAGCCTGGACTATCAAATATGACCCTCGCTCGACCCAAATCCTGAAATCTACCTCTCATTATACACATACATGGAGCATTCTCCGTCAATCCAGCAAAATCCACGAAAAAATTCAACCCTCATCAGTTCCAGTTTTTTTTGTTTATTTTTGGGTTTTTCTTCTTTGGGCGCAGGCAAAAATGTTTACGCACTGTAATCTAATTCGAAAGATGCGGGACACAGTAGCCTGAACTATCAAATATGACCCTCGCTCGACAAAATGCCATATCATGAAGTCTACCTGCACTAGCAAAATCCACGAAAAAATTCAACCCTCGCCATCAGTTCCATCCTCATTGATCAGTTCTATCTACACACTATCAGTTTTCCATCAATTTAGCAATACTGTCAGTTGAAAACTGATAGTGTGTAGCCTACTTAAGGACTCTAGGGTGGTCCCCTCAGTCCGTATAGGGCTTGCTGGCGCTGTACTCTGTGTTTTCGGTCTTTTCTTTGGATTTTCTCAACCCATTAAACATTTAATAAGCAAAACACTTTCGCCGTGCGGCGTTTAAATTTAGTTTAATGACATCGTAAAGCGACCTACACAGTCCTTTCGTCTTTCATCTTTCATCTTTTGTGTTTTGTTTTTTATTATTTTCCTTTCAATTTCAGTAGCCGAAGATTAGACGCATCGGCAAAGCTGAAAAAGGTTGCGCACATGTAGATCTTGTTTGTTTGGAGGATTGATTTACCAAATAAATGATTACCTCCGCACTCTGCAGCACCGTGCGCATACACATACATGCCCCTCGTGGTATCCTCGGCGAAATCGTTAAAATAATGGAGCTTCTCGCACCTTGTGGTGTCGTTATCTGTTAAACACGACCACAAATTACACGATCACTGCATGCAGTCGTCCCCGTGTTGCATCATGCAACAACACTCGACAAAAACAAGAAAAAAAAAATTAAACAAAACGACAAAAAACAATTCCTTGCTCGGTACGAAATTAAATTTCCATGCTCGCCAAATGGGCAAGGAGAACCGGGCGCCTTTTTTGCGCCACCAACCCCCCTTTGGTGGAGGAATGTCAAAGGAAAATTTGTTTCCGATGTCAACCGAACATCGGATGACAAACGAACCTCGAAGGCACCTAAATCTCGAACAGAACTCAACTGCTACTCCCCCAGGGTTCCTCCGCACAGCACAGCACAGCACACCGAAACCATACAGCTGGAGAATGGCAAGTGCGCAAGAACATCGATACAATGAAGGAATGTCTGTCGCGGACAAAAACATTCATGATGGTGACTACACATCGACTCCTGGCTATTGGCGATTTCTCTACTTCGAATAATATGCAAATTTTTTCTTCACTCGTTTCTTTCTGCCTGTCTTCGTCTACTAAGAAGATATGAACGTACTTAGGGAGCAGTTGAGTTTCCTTGTGAGTAAATAGAATCAAAATCTATATGAGACATGAGAATCGTCCTTACACCACCATCATCGTTGTACCTTGTGAACCCCACCGAGAAGTTGTAACGTTCTTGGGATTCATTTGCTTGATTGAGAGATTATTTATTGCCATCTAAAATTAAATATGCGGTCGCCTCTTGTGTGCCACTACTGTCTCCTCACACCATACCACACCACCACATGTGTTTAATGACAAAATTTCATTAGTTCCGCATCAGTAATGCGCGCCACAACGTCAATGATCTGGTGCTGCCACTGCTGCTGTTGCTGATGTTTGCGATGATGCTACTGTTACTGTTGCGACCACCATATAAGCCCCGAATGATGTGCCCATTAAAGCCCCTCGGCAATCGCTTGTAATTATGGAAAATTATCGTATCGGAACATTGATGACGACCAAGAACCACCAAAGGGCAGGGGGAAGGGCTGTGACGAGAGGAATAACAAGAGGATGCGGTGGCGGCGACAGATTATTATTGGAGAATCCGATGGAAATAAAATTGCAGACATGCTTACTGTCCGAAAACACAACCAATGTCATTATGCCTCGTTTCTGTTTATCGCTCTGCATGTTGTGTGCATATGCTGCTTCAGTTCGAGAGTCCTTGAGAGTAAGTTAAGTATGAGTATTTCAAAGCGGATGTATGAGTCCAAATAGCCAGATTTCCAGCGAAGTTCATTTTGTTCGTTTACTTATATCAATAAACATGTGACAAGAAGCGGACACAGCTTAGTTGCTTGATATTTAAGCTTGCAGTTTGTTAATTCAACTTGAAGTTAGAGTTTTCCCTTATTAGGTAGCCCGGCGAGCTAAGACTTACCATATTCATTTCGTTCATAACGTTCTTTTGCACATATTTTAATGAATATGTCATCCCTAAATAGAAGGCAATTTTAACCGGCCTTGTACCGTGTGATCATCAATTTCTTCCATCTTGGACGGGCTTCCACATAATGAAACTATCAGTTCTTTAAGTAAAACAAAAGTCGCATTCTATAACGAGTGAGTGAGTATAACACGGGCAACTCATATCTTTATTTTTTTCGCTCTACGACTCGATAGTAGAATAGTGTTCGAATGAAAAGTAGCACTATCATCTCAACTCTCGATAGTGAATGCTCGATTACGAGGGCGCTAACAATCGTAATTCGTTATCGATTGTTGTATTTCGGCCCCTGGGATTTATAAGGCTCTGAAAGCATGGCAGGCAAACAGGCTGAATTTTTATTGAATCCATAAGTGTTTCGCCTTTTTTTCGACCTGACTAAAAACCTGTTTCTCCATACCAGAGGACGCCTCCGCACAGCTTTCCGGCTGTCGAAATCTTCTTTTATAGTTTGCCAAATAAGAGCCTGTTATTATGACCCCCTTCTCAAATAATCTCCCATAACTACTCCTTCAACATTTCAAAAAACGAACGCCATAATTTATCCTGCCGAACTTAAGACTTCGCAATTTGTCGGCTTTCATTATGACGGTTTATTCCAAACCATCGACAGCCAGACTCTGATTTTTATACCCTATCCTAAGGGTATATTGAGTTTGATACATAGTTTGTAACATAGAGAAATATTAAGGATAGACCACATAAATATATATAAATGATCAGAAACACTAGCCGAGTCGATTGAGCAATGTCCGTCCGTCCGTCCGTCTGTCCATACGTGTGTCACCAGTTTTTGGGCCTTAAATTTTGAGCTAGGTAGATGAAATTTTGTACACGAGGTCTTTGGAAAAGTAAACAATACAAGTGTAAACATTTTTAAAATCCGCCCACTGACACGCCTACTTTTCGAAAAAATCACTTTTTTTCACTATTTTCATATGAAACTCGAAAAAACTTACTTGAGCAAATATGTAGATATCCACTTAATCTACAAATCGTCTATACATTATATATGGCCACTCCCACTTTTTAGGGGCGTTTACTTCAAAAATTAGTTTTCGAGTAAAAATATTAGTTTATAGGGCAAAATAGAACATTTTGTGTGAATACATTTTCAACCGCCCACTGACACGACCAAATAAGATAGGGATAGGGTATCATACGATCCGCTCCAAGCGGATTGTAACATTTTTTCACTGGTTATATTATTTATCTCTGTTCCTACATATCGTGTGGCGATCTTACTCATATCTCTAATACCTAAGATAGCGCCAGTGACTATAACTTTGATGCGTAAACAAATTACAAAAGTGTAGGTTAGCTGCTTAAGTGCTTACACAAAGGTGATGGCTTCAATTCTTGTGTTCAACCTTTAAGCGAAATCTTGTGTTACGAAGGGCAATGATGGAAGGACACCTACTGATCATTGTGTACTCAGTATAGGGTAGCTTTGCCACAATAAATTTGGTCGATAAGTGAGAGGTTTAGTGATGAAGTCCCAACCATACACAAGCAGTAGTTAGTGTACTCCACTGCGGTTGAGAAAAATTACTGTGAACTATAACCGAATACTACAAACATCAGAAACAATTCTCAACAATAGTTTGGACAACAACATTTCCTGTTTTTTTTTTTTTTTTTCTTTTCTCGCCCGTGTCCTAAATATCAATACAAGGATATTCGTGAACCATTAGCTTACGAAGATTATAAAATAATTTTTGACATTGAAGCTGTAGATAATCCCTGTGGAGGACTAAGTATGTAGGTACTATCTACACTTATGTAAGTACAAATGATGTGAGGCAAAAATTATAACGGAAGTCGATTTGAAACAATTCCTTCCTTCTGCACACAGCAGCACGAAATGTTTTTTTTTATCCATAGTGGTTTCGGTATATTTCTTAACAAAAAAAGATGGAGAGTCGACTGTCGGTACGTTAAGACGTGTTTTTAGTAGTGCGCTCGAATTTAAATAAAAAAAGTACAAATATTATTTATATAGTTGATAAACAGAAAGTGCAAAAAAATGGAAGAGGAGATGAAAGAAAACATCCCTCCTGACAAAAATAAACTAAATTGGCCTTCTCAGTTATTATCTGAGAAGGAAAAAATAAACATTCAAAAAAGTGTTGATGAGTGGCGGGAGACCGACGCCAATGTTTTCTCTGTGACGGACAAAACCACCGTTAGGGACGCCGAAAGTGGCGTGTCTGTTTTAAATAAGATAAAGACAGCGAATGCTTTGTCTGCAAAATCAAGACAGCAATTTCGCATTTACAAAAGTAATACGAATAACAATGATCTGTTAAGACTGTTAAACCACGACAAAACAGCATACGAAAACGTAATAGTGCGCAAAAGGAGCCACGTTGCCAAAATTAACCCGGATAGTAAAATTCAAAAAACGAATGCGGACATCCAGCCATCTAATGGGAATCGCTTTGCGATATTGGCAGAGCAGAGCAATACTACACCGAAAGAAATGGACATACCCCAGGAGACGACAAGCGAGAAGCCGGCTCCCAACAACAAGGACGAGTGGTGCCCACCAATTTTTGTGAAAGGAATTTCATCTAAGGTACTATTTGAATACCTAAAGAGTAACTTGAAATATGATTTAAATTTAGTTAAGTTTGAGAATAAAAGTTTCGGTAGGTTGAAAATTATTGTTAAGGAAACCGAAATGCATAGTTTCCTTCTACACCATTTCGCGGAATCAAGTATAGAGGCGTACTCATTTGTCCCTAGACATTTAAAGAAACCGTTGCTTCTTCTAAAGGGTCTGACTGGTGGTTTCACGGCCGAAGAGATCCATGCAGATCTTATGAGACAAGACCCGTTGCTGAAATTCTCTGTTAAGCCCTTTAAAACCAAATGGTCAAGGGATAATGACTTTGACCTTGAAATATTTGTATGCACTATGGAGGATAGGGAGTCCCTTATAAAAATAAGGAATATAAAGTCGGTCCTACAACATAGGATCAGGTGGGATTCGTTGAGGAGGTCTGGACCCCTCCAATGTTACAGGTGTCAACGATTTGGACACGTAAGTGCATACTGCACATCGACCCCGCGGTGTGTAAAATGCAATAATGTGCATGAGGTGGGACAGTGTACGGCCGAAAAAGATTCTGCGGTATTCTGCATAAACTGCAATGAGACTGGCCATCCAGCAAACTTTAGTGGCTGCCCTAAAAGAGTACAATATCTGCAGAGGAAGGAAGCCTCTAAAAACTTAGGAAGAAATAATAGATTTTTAATAAAAGAATCTGTTATATCTGAAATTAAATCTAAACCCAACGTAAGAGGATCCTTTGCAGACGTTGTTCGGGGACAGGAGCCTCCAAAACACGTTGATGCGAGCAACATTGGGTCTGCGCCTCCCACTTCAATGGTTACAGATTTCCTCGGTGAATCCACTAAGCTCTTTGGTGTTTCAATTACTGTCTTGATTGGCAGAATTCGTGAATTCTGGCCACTTTATAAACAAATGAATGATATTGAAAAGCCAGGTGCATACCTGACTTTTATTGCCTCTCTAATGCCATGAACAGATTAATAACAATTCTCTCCTCTAATGTTAACTCACTTTCATCTGATAAAGTTATTGAACTAGAAAACGTTTTTCAAGATTTTCATCCCATTTTCCTCTTCCTTCAGGAAACTAGACTAAACTCAAAAACTTTCCCCCGGTTTAAAAACTATAGATCAATTCGAAATGACACTTCCAGAGGTACCGCTATTTTGATCCACACTAGCATTTCTTTTTCCCAAATAAACTTCCAAAATCAAGACATTTCTGCCACTATAGTAAGGATTTCCTTTAATAGCGCAAGAGGACGGGTAGAAAACCTAGCATTGGTATCCATCTACGTCCCTTGCAACACAGGTGCAAGACTAGCTCCTGCCCTAGATACCTTGATGAGTTCCCTTGGAGGGTTTGATTATGTATTAATCGGAGGTGATTTTAATGCCAGGCACGGTGCATGGGGTGACTCAACATCTAATATCAACGGAGTGCATCTACATCGATGGCTTCAAAACGACAACCTCCTCAATCTTGATTTGATTTCATCCGATGGTCCTACCCGACCTTCATCAGGATCATGCATTGACTTTTTTCTTGTTTCGTCAAATCTTTTAGCGCCCCCCCACATTCAACCAAATTTCTATTGCACTACCGTAGAACCAATTTCAGATCACTACTCAGTATTTCTTGCTCTTGAGCTAAATCTATTTTCTCCCCTGCCAAACTTCCCTCAATTTTATAATTCCTTTAAACACACTGACTGGTTAGCTTTCAATCGAGCACTCAATCAGCGTCTTAGTAGCATTAATATACCCGTTGATAGAAACCTCTCTAACCCAGAAATAGATGCTGCGGCCGACTCGCTAACAGACGCCCTACAGTCCTGCATAAACGATTTTTCTGAATCAATTGAAATAAAAACTTCTCATCTTAACATCTCCGATGCAACCCTTCGACTTTTCCAGACCAGAAAGAAATGGAAAATACAACTCAAAAGAATCTTCCACCAGAATAATAACCGCACTAACCAGAACTATATACAATTGTCCTCCCGAATACATTGCCTAAGCAAAATCATAAAGGATACAGTACGAGCTGAGCTTAACTCACAATTTAGAAAAAAACTCAATAGCCTCCAACCTTCACCTAACGTGTTCAAAAATATTGATCGTCTCACTGGTCGCAAAAGATCTTCCCCCGATAACTCCCCTTTAACAGACGGAATCAATAACTACACCACCATTACCGAAAAGTTACTTGCATTTCAAGAATATTACACCAATTTATTTTCATACAAGATTCCACCTTCCGAACCTGATAATATCAGAGAGGTCATTACCCGCACTAGTGCCTTCACGGCCTGGAACGTAGACTCTATGATCACAATTTTTTCCGAAACAAACAGATCAGATGCAACAGAACTTCCCGAATTCGTCTCAACAGCCACTTGCGACTCCATTATTAGGTCCTTAAACAATAAAAGATCTTCAGGTCCTGATCTTATATCTAACTTCATAATTAGAAAATGTAGAGTCCTACTAGCAAAGTTCCTAACTCCAGTACTTAACAACTGTATCAACAATGGGCATTTTCCTGACAAATGGAAGAAAGCCAAATTGATTCCAATTAAGAAAAGTGGTCATTCGAACTCAATCGAAAACTTCAGACCCATTTCAATGTTGTCTAATCTAGGAAAAATTCTAGAAAGAATACTTCTTAGTAAGGTTGAGATCTTTTGCTATGATCATAACATTATACCAAAACAACAATTCGGTTTTAAAAAACAGCACTCCACCGAACATGCCCTATTGTTTCTCCAGGACATGATATCGAAGAACTTGAGAAGGAAAAGATGCACCGTTGCCTGCGCTCTTGACCTAAAAAAAGCTTTCGACTCAGTATGGCATCAAGGACTAGTCTCAAAGCTTTCACTTTTGAATTTCCCAGAGTACTTCATCAAAATCATTACTAGCTTTTTGTCCAACCGCACCTTAAATATACACTTAAATAACGAACAATCTGCTGAGGTCCAAGTACAAGCAGGAGTTCCTCAAGGGTCCATATTAGGCCCCCTTCTCTTCAATATTTATCTGTATGACTTTCCTATCAATCATAGGTCATCCAGCTCAATTTTGTACGCGGATGACACTATTGTTCTAAATTCTCATAGAAGACCCCTTGAAGCCCTTTCCGGGCTTAAGGAACATCTGGGCAAACTTATCCCGTACTACAAAAAATGGGGAATTGACTTAAACATCAGTAAATGCGAACTTATCTGCTTCCGCAACGCTTCGGGTAGGGGACATCACCTGGCAGTAAGAGAAAGTAAGCTTTTAGATTTAAGAATTGGTGAAGACATAATCCCCTTAAAATCTTCCATCAAGTATCTTGGAATTTCCTTACATGAACGATTAAAATCAAACCCTCAAGGCAGATTGGCACTTAAAAAAGGGAAAGCAGCAGCAGCCAAGCTAAAACTTTTACTTTGCTCCAAGGAAGTAGAAAAGAAAACAAAACTCCTCCTATACAAAACTCTAATCCGCCCAATCCTGGCTTATGGCTTTCTTGCTTGGTTTAATATCACACCGAACGTAGCACAAGAACTACAGCGATTTGAACGACAGATTTTAAGAAAATGTGTCTCGAAATACCGACGCCAAAGTGGTAAATGGTACAGTAATGAAACCATATATAACTACGCAGATATTAAACCTCTTCTAGTTTACCTAACGCAGCTAGCTAAAAATAGAATAGCTAATCTAGAAACACATGAAAACCCTATCCTCCGTAGAATCTTCAATAGCAATATCAATTTTAATATAAATGGTAGATATTACATTTCTCCCATCAGTTTGTCTAACCCAGATTCCAACCAATTTTTTGAAGTCACAGATGACTCTCTATTATTATCCAATTTTTACAAAAAGTGTAGTCCTAACACCTACAGAGGATGATGCATCTCGGTCGCCTATAGTATATATATATATTTATCTATTTCCACACCTTTTAAATCTCGAATATATTAATTAAAGTCAATTTTATCAAAATATTTCCATGATCATATAATAATATACAAATAATATAAATGTTTTAACTACTTCCATAAAGTAAGAAATTTTATGTAAATGTTAGAAGATCTGGCATCACTATAATTTTATCTTTTAAGTACAATAAACATTGTTAGAGAACACGGTAACATTTAGTCATCCTGCTCTCTCCCTCAATGAAATGTCATTTCTTTCCACACCCTTCCCACATCCCAAAAAATTCCCTCTCTTGTAAAATTGTAAAAAGGCTAAAAACCTCCTGTTATAGCCTTTATTGAGTGGGCCATTTTTATATCAAATAATTAAAAGTTGTACTCTGTTCCATTATAAATATACAATAATGTGAAGTTCTCAAAAGCTGCTTTGCCAGACCAATTCTAAGTCAGCAAGAATATGTTAAATTAGTATAAGTCACACAAATGTAAAAAAAAAAAAAAATCTCAATAAACTTACTACTACTACTACTCTTAACAAAAAAAAAAAGAAACATTAACACACTACCCCAAGCGAAAAGGGGTATTCCCCTCGTATACATATATACGTATTTGCGAGGTGTCAACGTAAGACAAGAAGCCAACTGGATGCCATGAGCCCCATGTCCAATTTCGAAATTCCTCATCTTCTACCATTGTTTCACCTTCAAAAACCACATTAAAACATTAATTATACAACAACTTGTTGAATAACCGTTTGATAGGGATCACAGCCAGCGAAAAAATAGATTTTTGTAAATTTCATGAATTAAACACCAGAAAAGATTAAAGCCGGCGGCCGCGCGTTGTGCTCTGAAAGGTGCGCTTTTGTCATTTATTCGAATTTTTATGGCCCACAAGCCAAAGCAATGACAAAGACACAACTAAATGGATGAATTATATGTAAAATGAGAGAAGGAAAAGAAACAGATCTCAGAGATTCGGACCCGGGTGGTGGTGTCTACGATGTCTCACCGAGTACACACTACTCAGCGATAATATGGTTTTCCTTTCGCTTTAAAACTCACACCAATTTCTAGGAATATTTCGCGCACCGCAATCATTCATGAATGAGGTAGCTGCTGTGTGGTTAGACCCTCAAATTTTATGTTGGCCCAACCAAAAAAAAAGAAGAATAACCGAAACCAAAAAAGTAGTTAATTGCTTTCGTTTATGTTTCGATGTTTGTCAATGTTTTCTGTTTCCTTAAAGAGCATGTTTTTGGATTCTTTGAAAATGTACATATCTCTTTTTTTATTTTTTCGTAATGTGGAGCTTTTTTTCTGGAGTATTTGTCGGTTTTTGTTCGAAAATGATTTGGGAGGTCAGACGATGTCAACGCAATTAAATCACAACGCTGGCTCCGGGAAGGCCTATTTTAGGTGGAAATTATAAGAAAAATTCAATGGAAATCTTTAAAATGGAGCGTGATCCTCTTGATCTTTATGTGACTGGTATGTAAGTGTATCACAGATTGAAATGTATATTTAATATTGTATACCGAGGAAGAGAATCATATCGGACTCTTATTCTTAACATAGTAGGTACCAGAGCTAATGTCCCAACATACACCACTTGTTCTCACATTTTGATTTCAGCGAGAACATCTGCTTTTCATAAAAGGAACTTTGATTTAACACTTACAAATTATATTTAACGTAAAGGCAAGGAGTGGATTCAATTTAGCTGGAACGAATCCCAATCTGCGTCCAAACTTTGTCTATGTAGAACCAGTGGAGCTCAAAATAGTCGTAGCCAAAACAAAGCCCTGGACACTAGAAGTGTACTAGTCGGGAAAGTTGACAAATATTTTACTCCAAAGTAGAATGTGTCTGAAAAGTGGACGGACACTAATGCATTTGAGGATGAACGACATTTCCAGTGGACAACTTTTTTTTAGAAAACGAGTATAGAACTCGAGGCAATGACACCGAGGCTTCAGCTGCGGCGCAAGTAGGAGGTCGACTTTCCTAGTACATATTCAGGACTGGCTACCTACAGCCAGAGTCTGGGTCAGGAACGTAGTCGTATTATCGCAGGTGGTTCCAAAACCGATCAAAGATCATGGGCTGGTGTACTTGTGGAAGCCGACAACAGAACACTGCAATGCCTCTGTCTTCCAGGCGGATCCCACCGTTAGGAAAAGGTGGAAGGATCGTAGTACCTTGTTACACCCTTTAACCTCATCCAAATTATGTAGTTGGTGAATGCAAGAGATTCTTAAGCAAAAAGCTTATGTCCCAAACTGTGTCGCAAGATTCAATGCATTGACTTTCATCTGGGTGCCAGGTCACACTGGTGATATCCGATTAGACTGCTAGACAAGACTTAGATGATAATTTGTCAGGCCTCGATCCTGCCTAGCTTCCATTGATGATTGGGTTTCTTATGACCACAAAAGCGAGTACCATGTCTCTCCTGAATGTACCCTGATGCTCCCAGACTTTAGTGAGAAATCGGAAGGATTCTTGCTGGCTCTCAGCAGAAAAGACTACAGATCACTTGTTGGTGTTTTTATAGAGCACTTCGCTTTTAATAAGATTGGCTTAAGCGAAAAATCACTTCCCATGTAATTGTCCTGCCTTTGCTCGTATCAGGCAGTACATTTTAGGTGCTGTTAACGTAAGCTCCTCATCACTGAAGCGCCTACTCAAATTCATTAAGAAGACGATTCTTTAGACAAAATTAAGCAGAATGTGGACTGAGAGATTCCCAATTCCTATGAACGTGGATTCGAATAATTGGAGTAAGTGCTCTTAAAATTATAGCGGGTAAGAAACAAAGTCATATCTCCCAGTATGGGCACCATAATAGGTCAGTACTGACCTAAGTGTGTCGAGAAGAATTTGCCAAAGCACCTAACCTGAATTTGCGACCACCGATTCAGAATTTCAATAGTAATTTATAATACAGTCGTATCTGGATATAGTGAACTATTTTTTGCAAGGCCTGCTTACACTAGCCATGTTGTTCACTATAACAAGGTTGACATTTAATCAGAGAAATAGACCGCTGTCACACACAAACTGTCAAACGACAGAGACGCCATCAACTGCTCACAAACGCACTCGACAAAAATAAAAAAGAAACGTCAAGTAACAACCGTCTTTGAAGCAATCAAAGGGTTATCCACTGCAAGTTTAAAATTTTCAAGCTTGCCAACTAGTATCAGCTTTCGATAGATAGTGCGCAGAGATTGTTCCCCTGATGACACCAAGAGGGACGTACACCGTTTCCGCAAGGGAATCATCAAGGGCAGAACCTCTCCTCGCTAGCTTGTCCGCTCACTCATTGCCTTCGATCTGCTGTGACGTGGCACCTAAAGAAGACAAATACTGAACCTATGAGCCAACGTGGAGAGTTCCTTCCTACACTGTTCTGTCAATTTCGAGGATATAGTGTCAAAAATAAAGCCTTGATCGGCGCCTGGCTGTCAATAAGGATAGCTATAGTATGTATTTGAGGGTGAGGAGATTTGATTGAGTAGTCATCACGAAACATGCTGCCTCACGAACAGCAGGTACCTCCGCCAGGAAGGTAGCTTCACGCTGCTTTGGAGAATACCCCTGCCCCCACAGCACAGCCTATTTTTGAACCATATCGGTGTAAATTGTTGTTTCCATTCCTCCCTGCTTGGAAATTTAGCGCTGACAGTGTTAATAAAGATTAATACCATGTTTACCATGTCATCCGCATATGGTGGAACTACTGTTCCCTAGAGTCGACTGAATGATTTTGGTTTTGGAGCATGGTTACCAGCCAAAAACTTGGCTAAGATACAAGGAAATCCTTGTATGTTTGCCAAGACTTGTATTTAAAACAAATATTGCAAATGTTTCTGGAAGTCTTCCTAAGATTAGTTCCTCCAAGGAGGAAATTTCTTTTTACTGTATTTCATTTAGGACAATATTTCAACATATTCTAAGTATACGTTGATTGATCTTCCTTATTTGACCGAAATCCCTATCGAAAATCCGAAATTTCGAAGCCCACTCATTCATAACAATGTCCTTGGTAGGAAGGTATGCTAGCTAACTGACATCCACCCATATGAAAGCCATTACAAGTGGTGTAGGTATACAATTACATGAAGTTGTGCATGCGAAACACGCATCACTGATCGTCACTTGGTGATATGACGTGATATGACGACAATACGACTACGGATTGTACCATCTGACAGGGCCAATAAACGGTCGTTACGTCGGCAATACCTCGACAACTCTCCGCTGTCATGGGGTAAATAAAGAAAATTACCGTCAACCAACTACATATGTATAATCATCCAGCAGTCTGCCAGCGAGCCAAAAGATTGTGCCAAGATTGAATCAGAGCCGCCAACAGTACCACTTTGCAGAGAGCGCTACATCTGCTACATCTCTCCGGCGCGCGCAACGACTGTCATCGCCGTCAAAATTATTATCTGTGCTTTTCGCCGCGCATAGACGCGCGGTCGGCTTTCGCTATGAGTAGAGTTCAGTCATAGTATAGTCGTGATCGCAGCACGCATTTCCATAACAATATTGTTAAATATTAGTAACAACTTCATTGGATCAAAAAGAGATTATCGGTGGCGCGGACAGACGACGACGCAAGCGGCAGAGCAGAGGCGACAACGACAGCTAAAGCTAACCCCCTTTGAGAGCGTTTATTGGCTCTTTGACCTGTGTACCTATGATCACGATTCCATCGAGATTAACACATGCAGATAGCGGATTATTGCTGAATGCGGACGCGGCTAAATCGAGCATGACATATATGGAGGATTGGCTGATTGGTCACATTTTAGCGCTCGCGCAATTATGAGTCATAATATCTACACAGGTACACTTGGACGCGCTTGTTTATATATTTTGTTGTGTGAAGTGTGTTCTATCGAAATTCCCTGGAAAGAATAAAGAAGCTATTAAGATCAAGAGAAAGAGGCGCGCACGATCAAAGCGTACCGCCAATACGCCGAAACGCAAATCAAATGGCGCACAATCAACAAAATCACCGAAAAGGCATCAATATGAGCTGCTAATAAATTTTCGCATCAGATAAGCCGTCCGCGGGACGATGACAATGACTGAGAAGCCAGCGGTTGGATGGAGGGATGATGTTGAAGGAGTAGGGTCGCCACTAAATCAACAATGAAATTAGCTGTTGATGCTCTTTACCTGACATCGCCGCTTGTAGTCCGGCTGGTTAATTTATTTTTCTTCAACTTTGTTTTATTGTAGTTCGAGCTCGCGTAACTAGTTAAAGTTCTTTTCAAATGAGTTTGTCAATTCTTCTGTTACGAGTTTATTATCCCTTTTGTATTTATGCTGTTTTACTTGTTTAAGTTAGACTTATGTTTAGTATTCAATGAAATTTTGCTTTATTGGTTCAGCCTTGCTTTACTTGGTTGTAGGATTTTGCCAATATGTAATGGGCCTGCATATGTACATATAATAACTGTCCAGCTAAAAACACAAACATATGTATGTTCATAAATAGGTATCTCATGAACAATAAGGCGAGGATGTCATGTTGATTCCTTTAAAAATAGGGGAACGATCATCTTAAATACAAGGTAACACTCTTCCCTCATGCCTTGAACTGGAAGCGCCAATTATCTGAGCTTATAGCCAATTTCTTCTCATCACTTGATGAGGATGCACTTAGCCTTACATCTTACTCTGGGAACGGCGTTGCTATGCTCATTTGAATAGTTGTAGAAACATTCGCCCAGCGAGGCCTTACTCATGGCCTAGTGTGGAACACGTGTAATGTACTTAAAATACGTCGGCCAGCGCTTCGATACAGGTGACGTTTATACTATTGAAATCAGGTATGCCTTGTCGTGCCAGTTCATCAGCTTCGCAATTCCCCAAAATTGCTTAATGCCCCGCCACCCAGCATAAGGTGAGACTGTCCAGCCATTGAGAGATACGCGGCAGTCCTTCACTGTTCTTAATCTCATGGTGCTGGATGCGACCACTGTTGACGTATCAGATTCTGTGTTAGGCACTAGCTAGCCAACAGTTAGCCGAACGGCATCGATTTCAGCTTTGAAACACTGCTCTCAGAATTGGAAGTTAAAGGAAAAAAAATAAAATAAATTAATATTAGGCCGTTAGCAGCCCATAGAGGGCCAAGGCCTAGCTTCTCTCAACTGTACGTATTGTGCGTGGTATACATTTCTGCACGTACAGAAGGGACCTACAGTTTTATGCCGTATCCGAAGGGCAGAGGGATTTTGAGAAGCTTTCTCATGACAGTGAATACTCTTGAATGTTTGTCAGACACTCAGAAGAGGTGGGGTCATGAAAAAACTTTTGATGGTATTTTTCTGGACTCGAACTTGGAACCCCTTGCGCAGTAATCCAACGCACTAACCACTGAGCCACACGGCACCCAGAAGGTGGATATTAAGATCATTCGAAAAGAGTTTACTACCGACTCTGTTCTTAGCTTTGGTCCCGTCTGTAAATATTGACAGCGATTTCGAGTAGAGGCTGTTTTTTTTTTTTTAAGTGTTTATAGCTTACGTTGAAGATATATTCAGTAGGAAGATAGTCAGTGGTATTTGGAAGATGTCGTTGCATCAATATTATTTTGGCATGGCCAGCGGGTTGCTGTTTCTATTCCAGCTTCTGAGTCGAGTTGGCAGCAAACCTTGGAAGTTGGTTAAACAGAGGTAATACAGACTCAAGCGAGTGTGTGAATGAGATACTCCTTATTGAATAGATTGTTGTAACTTGTCCCCTGAGCTTCACCACGGAATTGTCAATTTTGACAATGGGATGTTAGGTCAAGTTGTCTCTTCGTTGATTTTACTCTTAAAACTAATAAATTTCACGAGTGTGACATTCGATTTCTACTTTGAATTGAATTGTTAGAGTGGCCCACCTAGAGCTTTCTCTTTTAAAAGATTGCAAAAATTGCGACAGTATTGCGGAGCACATAGGACGGACCGTTTTACCTGGGTATATGCTTTTCAAGAGCCGCTTCTAGCCATAAAGAAGTAGGTTTTCAACATTACTGTCGTAGAAGTTAGGAATTCGGTGAATGCTCCAAAAATTTAAAAGCAGTTGGGCCAGACGAGATGCCTTCTGACTTCTGAAGAAAATACATATCGGAGACATCGTCCTATAGGAGACAGGTCCTCCTCTTCATATGTACTTATGAGCGATGATCCGATGATTCAGTGGAGGGTTGTTAAAGTCATATCATGACGTTGAGCAAGTGGTATTAGATGGCCGTCTGGGCCAGCGTTTGAAAGATAACCAAGTGATCTGGTGTAGGTGGCGCTAAGACAACGAGAAGTCGGAGAAAATTACGTGAGCATGATCATTGGCATGTATCGGAGCCAGGACAGGGGGGTAAGATCCCAAACAAAGTCGGTATTCACCTGGGAAGCGTTTTCTATTCATTACAATTATTGACAATCTACTTGCAGGTAAAGTGTCGGCCCCCAAAGTGCATCAGTTATTCTTTACTAAGGATGGAGCCATCATAAGTGAAGGACAAATGTCCCTGCAAGGAGTACAAGTTTGTAGGCCATGATGTTTTATAGTAAAGTGGGTACCGAATGGAATGTAGAGATAGTATCCGTGCTGCCCATTCTCTGATCTACATACATATGTATATATAAGTGCCTTTCAAGTGCGAATATCTGGGATCTATGATCTATAGCGAAGTGTTTTGTGATGATAAGCGATGATCTCAATTATCGTCTAGACGTAGGGTGGATGAAGCGGCAGGAAAACTCTGTATCCTCTAAGCTGAAAGGAATGCTATACACCGCAGTTGTAGGTCTGGCGCTCACCTACGGCTTAGAATTCCAGAAAATATACAAAAACATCCTTCACATGCTTTCAAAAGGCGAAAAAAAGAAGATGTAAATAATGTACGGTTCTTAAAGGTCAAGCGAGAAGATAAAAGTAAATTTTAACACGATTCCTATATGCTGCTGTTTCCCTACTGGGGATCGAACATTCACACACAGATGCGTAGTCTTGTTCCTACCATTATCTCAATCATTTTTACATGGTCGTAAGGCAAAAGGTTTTCCTTCTCTTTAATGAACTTAAGCTCGGTCTGCTGTAACTTAAGTTGGAGTACGTAAAACAAAATAACAAACATGAAAAATCATGCTAATGGAGCCTGGTTTTCCGGATTTAGATATACTTTCTTAATAATTTGTTCTATGTTGTTGGACTGAGATTAGCTTTGCCCGCAGTGAATTGTGCTTCTTTCTCACATTGTCAAGGACTACACTAATACACAGAAAGATGACAAGAATATGAGTTTTGTTTAGTTTGATCTGTCATCCATAAGTCATCCATCCATCACCCATCGAATGTAATTCCTCAAATGACTTGTCACTCTGGTTCCATTTTCCCCGAAAGTGTTACAGAAATCTCATCAGCATCTCAGAGAACAAGAAAAAAAAAAGTTGCAAAATCCATTCGATTACAAATTGAAACATCAAACATGAATAGGAAGTTATTTGTAGATAAAACTAATTGAGCATGCTACCCGTCAATCTAGTCGAAAATTGAATTTCCCAAACGGAGGCAGCAGCCACATCAGCATCAACAGCACCAGGAATCTGCTTGCTCCAAACTAATCACATGATTAATGATTCGTCCGTCACCGGAGGCGGCACGACTTTGCAATCGTATAGAGTTGTGTCCCGATAAATCGTATCGTGCGTCAGCTCCACGCAATGCAACGTCTTACTTTGGGATACCCTCAATTTGACGTGATTTGATGTGTGATGTACCGAAATGAATGACAGGTGTCGACAGGTGATGGATTGTTGTGTGAGTATTATGTGTCGGTGCTGAGATGGTGCCCATTCAGTCTTCGCTTCAGGTCTCTGGGGCACTATTTTTTTCTCGTTAAACGATCATTACGGCATTATCTGATTATTGCGTTATCCGTCGGTCGGTCGGGCGGGCGGTCACCGCAAGAACACCTTTGTTTACGATCTCGAGTCTTTTGACGAGGCTGACGCATGCATTGACATATGAGTGTATGTCACTTGGTGTAGCACACGTATGTGGGCGTAGGCTTGAATTACCATGAAATTAACTTGCAAATTGGCGATGATTGGAAAAAAGGATTTAATGGTATTCCTCTTCGCCTCATTCTTGGTTTTGATTTTTCTGTGGTTAAATGGGGAGACGGACGGAGAGAAGAAGACGGAAAAAAAAAAAAAAACCCAAATCGTGACAGGAAATTTGTTAACATCGAAAAGATAAAGAACACCACACACACCGAGACAACAATCTTTGAAAAATCGACACAGCACTCGTTATGCCCTCTTAAATCTTATTAGGAATGACAATCGATTAATTTGGAATTCAATACGGACAACGTTCCTAAATCATCCCGATGAACGAAATCATCGACACGGCCGGCAGATATAGGTACCTGAGCATTGACTACACATTGACTGACTCTCGGACGGACAGAAGAGTAGACACAGAGGAAATTGTGGTCGATGGTGGTATACGTTTTGTTTTGTTGTGGTGTTGTTCCCGAACCATGTCCGATGTGACAAATAAGCAGCAATAAGTCAAAATGCTACAGAGGAGATGTCATGGAACCGTAATTTTACCTGAGCTGAACAAGGCTTATCTTCTCTCACTTTCACTGACTAGGAGGATGCGCAGTGTGATGATCGTGTGGTGTGTTTATTCAGAAAAAACGGGATCGCCCTTTACACCACCTGTCGGTATGCGGTATTAAAGGTGGTCGATAATACATCAACATTGATTTATTAATGGGTCATCATCACACTCACCATTACTAGGCAACGTGTGGTGGCGTCTTAGCGAGACAGAGACGAGCACCTCTAGTCGACATGTTTATTGTTCTTCGGGTATTGTTCTTCGATAGGGGATTTTTTTTTTTGGGATTGAAGGTGGATTCTGAAGATGATAGCGCACACCTACGCGCATGCAAATAACAGATTCTGCGCATCTCTTTACGATTAATCCAAGTGTCCATTTTCCGTGGAAACTCGATTAATTGTCAGAGTGGGGTCCCTTCTGTGCGAGTTTTGTACATTTTTTTTTTTCCAAACAATTTATCTCGTTCTAGTCACACCTCTTATCTTGGAAATTTATCAACGCGTTAAGGAACAAATTCGCTTGCATGTAATAACGCATAATGTGCATCTATCTGTATTTAAGCGCAAACACTGACATTGGTTGCAGCAGCTCGTAGGCAGTGCGCCCCGAGCTATGCTGAAACAACGAAATGCAATAATTGTTTAACGAAAATGAGCGCGCGCGCGCGCCGTCAAGTGGCTTGGAAGATACTTTGGCTGCTGGCTAAGAAGCAGGCATATTGGCATGCATCCAGATGGAGAACAGATATGCAGAGTTAAATCGCATTGGATGGGATCGTTGCAACGATAAAGCGTGGGTTTCTCAATGCAGTTTATTGGAAAAAAGGTAAATTGGAAGTGAAAGACAAATCAAGTGGTGATGATGATCAAACAGTATCTGAAGTGCGTTGTTTCCGCTGAAGTGTGTAAGTAAAAGTTGATTTTGCATTTGCTGTATAGATTGCTGCATCTATAGTTGTTTGGGACACACACTTCTTAACCATACTACGCTCATTTCATGTGATTTGAGTTCCGGTTGAAGTATTTTAAGTTAGTGAATTTGCTTCAATGAAGCTATCGAGATGCTACGCATGGGTCTGCTACTAGAAGTAGGTTTCATCACCAATAGGTGAGTAATGAAGCCCTTAAGAGTAACCATTCGCGATTACGTTTTAATTTCCAAATCAGAGTTAAAATAGGATGATATTACTGTACATAGATTCAAGGCCAACTCTTAAGAAAAATCTTCAGCATCCTGGTGAGAAGTTAGTTACGACTGCCCTGGTAGAAATCTTGTAAAATATCGGCGGACCGAAGACTAATTTCCGGACAATGTTACATTTTAGACCCGCGATCCCCTTGTTTTGTCCATTGTGTCACACTCAATGACGTTCTTATGTGTGAATTCTAGTTTCAGACATAAAGGGGGTGACGGATTGAGCTACTTTTTGGCAGAAACATCGACAGGTCATGATTACAATATTTCTAATTGTCAAAACTTACTTCAAAACTAGCGCTTATATAACTAAAGTATCAGAGTAGGTACTTTCATCACTGTAATACCCAGACTTTTAGACGAAAGAAAGAGAATTCCTTTCCACCCTCAACAAAGGAACCAATATTCTGCGGCACGGGATGAAGAACTGCGTCGGATGGAAGAATAATTTTTCCAAGGCTGTTGTGATGAAGGAGTTATTGAAGATATAACCTAATGCCCTTGCCATTACGAAGGTCATCAACATAGATGGAATAAATTTTTGTCATCAAGGACTTGTACACAATAGTTCAGCATTGACATGTGTCTGGCGTGGATTACTTTTCCTTCTCGTACCTAAGCTAACCTATAGGTTAACTGCATGTTCTTCGTCTAAATTCAGAGCCCAACTATCCAACGAGAACAAGCTGTGACCCGCTCATAAGTAGAAGAAGTATGTACCTAAAAGGAGCACCTGACTGGGAAAGTTTTTGCTGTGCATCCACCCACCACAAACACCAATAACCAGTGACTGAGTACCAATCCGCCATGACTACGCTCGCTATTATCAAGAAAAAAAAATAAAACTCTTTGTCCAAAACCTTTGACATATCGTCACTGTTGAAAACTACAACTTCGAGGTTGTTCTTCAACATTCATTTTCACTAAAAGGGCTTCCGACCCTTGTAGAGTCCCTGCTTGAGACATCTTTGCCTTCCATACTTTTCGGTCCCGGGCACGCTGCTTCTGGCATCCGTGACAGCTTGGTCTTTGTACCGGAGGTTCGGTCTTCTTCGCCGTCTCGAACCTGGGGGCCGGGATTTGAAGATCATCGGATCAGATAAATTTTTGTTTGTTGATAACATTTACTTCGTCTTGTCCTCATTCACTTTAAGACCAACTCGTTTCCCCTGCTCATCAATAGCCGTTAACGCCTCTACGACGGCTTGGTGGGATCTTTCGATGATGTCAATATCGTCTGCGTATCCCAGCAGTTGGACGGATAGTGCCTTCCGTCTTGACACCTGCCCTGCGCACTATCTGCTCCAACACGATATTGAAGAAATCACATGACAGGGCATCTCCTTGCATGAATCCGGTGCATGTTTGGCTCCGAAGAGTTGTTTCCAAGTTGCGCAGAGCATCGCGTGTTTTCCAGCATTACACGACACATCTGGATAAGTTTTGTCGGTATCCCTAATTGGGCCATCGCCTGGTAGAGCTCAAGACTATGAATGCTGTCATAGGCGGCTTTAAAGTCGATGAAAAGGTGGTGGGTTTCGACTTGAAAATCGTTGATCCTTTCCAGGATTTGTCTGAGTGTGAAAATTTGGTCTATTGTCGATCTGCCGGGCCGGAAGCCACAGAAAGGTGTGTTACAGAAAGGTTTTAGACGTTCACACAATACGTTGAATAGGATTTTATATACGACATTTAACTTTTTGAAGATGGGGCATATAGAGCTACTCCAGTCGTCGGGCATGCGTTCCTCCACCCATACTTGGTTGATGACTTAAAGAGTTCCGCTGGAAGCCCATCAGAGCCAGCGGTTTTGTTGTTCTTCAATTTTCTGATGGCTACGTTAACTTCTTCAATTCTCGTCTTGCCCTATCACTCTCTCTATTTGCTGCCTGGTAAGCAACTGTTGGAAGTGTTGCTTAAACACATCAACAATTCCCTATGCGTCAGTGACGAGGTTGCCTTCGCTATTTCGAAGAGGCTGCGTTCCGGGTTTGTAGCCAGCTTGGTTCTTCAACATAGGGAGTAAATAAAAATGCCACAAATGAAATATTTGTGGAAATCCTTCAAAGAATGGAAAACTGCTGCTGCTTTGGTCCAGGAACACAACTGGGTTCAAAACTCCTAACTCGAAGGACCAAATTAATGCTCTATAGAACGTTTATCTAACCTGTTCAGCTCTACGGCGCCGATTGGACTTTCAAAAACATATGGATGGAACGGACCCGTGTCTCAGAAGGATAATGTTAAAGGATAGGAGACCTTTAAGTATTGTTCTTTATATTTCACTAGCTAATTATGTATTTAGTACTTCTATGGTACGAAGGCATTATTAAGTTAGGAAGAACACAAATTTATGTTGTGAGTGACATTTTGTACGACCTTCGATGATTCGCTTGAACAAAGAAGATGACTAAAACTATCTTTCGAAACTGTGTAAGCTTATTCGTATACATACATATGTATAAGTAGGTAGTTGTTCTTCAAGTTAGTAACATCAGTTCATGTGTATTTTAATACCTAAAAAAGTAATTATTTTAATTGCAAGTGGAAAAGGTGAATTGCGAAAACGCTGTCAAATCTTAGGTACTAAAACCTTATCCAAGTATCAGCCGCAACCGCAATTGATTGAAAAGAGCTCGTGAACTTTGAATTTTAATTACGCAAATTTGGCTTCTGAATTACTTTGCCCAATAAATTAAGAAAGCTACAATTTTATAGACCCATCAAACCCAAACTGATTAGACTGTTAAGAGCACGGTAGCACTGCTGGATAATCGGTTAATTTTATATATCTTTGATCAGAAGTTTTTTTTATTTTCGTTGCTAGTTTGTAGCAACACGCGTAGATAGGTACATATTCTAAAAGCATTGAAATGTAAACTTGTTTTATCAATTTTATGCGCTTAAACGTGCGGTACTTAAAATTGCAGGAAGTACATAGTCACCACGATCAGCATCAATATTAGCATCAGCACCAGCACCATCGCCACATCGAAGGGCAATCGAAACGTTGAACCACTTCCCGATGTGGTTTGATATTGTCACGTTTTGTTCTCGATATATTGGGCGGTCCTCGTCATAGACGATGATAACGATGATGATGATGATGATCATGATGACGACGATGATCCGACACCCAGCGTGTAGCTAACACAGCTAATTCCCTTAAATATGGACGAATTTGATGGCAACGCGCGCTCGAATTCCATTCCAAGAAAGAAATGCTGTAAGACACCACAAACCGGTCAATCCGCAATTGCAGATATCAACAAACGATCATCACTATGATCATTACGGTCGTCCGGCAGAACAAATTTTCCGCCCGCGATTCGTATTGAAAGAAAATTCGTCTCAAATTGTATTATGACCTGAATCCACCATCACTCCGCCAAACAGCATACATACGAGTGGTTGGTATCACGTACGGATCAAAGAAAACACCATAAAGAGGACTCGAAACCAAATTGAAGCACATGGTCGTCAGCATAATTCTGCATTGATCTCTCCTTGTAACTTGCGTTGTATAGCCATCGTCATCGTCATCGTTGTTGCGGCTGGCCGGCCGGCGCGGCGCGGCGACTCGCCAGCTGCGAATCAAATTATTTTGTGACAAATCAATTCTTTTCGCCTATAGCCACGTCAATGTGTGCAAAGCCACATTATAACCATAGTCGAGTCTTGGTCGACCCAAAACACGACAACCGATGCATACTACAGGTGACTGCACGAATGAGCATTTCGTCTCGCTTGGCAAATATTTGCATAGTCCCGATCGTAAATCGTACGCGATCATTCGGCACTTTGGTTCATTCGTTTATCTGTCCGACTGATGGCATTCGAAACGCGCAATCAAAGTTCCGAACAAAGGAGGAACAAAGCGAATAACAAAGATGTTGTCTTTTGTAAATAAGATGGCAATAAAAGAACACATCTACCTCTATAGAGGCGGTTGTTTCTTTCCTCGTTTTATTGTTGGTTAATTACGAGTTTTCTCACATTGCTTTGGGTCAAATCAATAAACAGGAAATCTCACGAGGTGCCGAAAGTTCGATCTCGCGTCGCGAATAGTTTGTTGCTCGCGGTGTGTAGATGTTCTCAGGCTCCTTCAAATACGATTGATTGGTTTGGTATTTGGTTCAAATCTCCACGGAATTTACTATGCTGGGTACCTACACAAAAAAAGGTTGGTTAACTCAAAGGGACCACCTGGCATTGGTTGGGTTTATGGGCACTTTTGTTAAATCGATAGAACGAAATGAAAGTTGCAATTAATCGTTCGTTGTCGATAACTAGAGAAAGGTTTTAAGAGAGTCACTGCTTCCATATCCGGCATCGGATAGATGAATTGGTCACAGCTAGCTTAAAAGTTTGCTTTAGTCATAGATGCTGACAAACACGATATGAGCAGGCTTGCTAGCCAATGTGTTTGGGTTTGAACAACCAACTATGCTTATGTATGTAGCTATCCCAAATTTGATTCTCATTATCAACATCCTTTTCCAAGGATCTCGTATACAAAGTTTCATCGATCTAGCTCGAAATTTAAGGCCCAAAAACTGGTGACATCCAGAGTAAGGCCCTTTGCTCGCCGCGTAAGGAATCTAGGAAGCTAGCTTAATTAGGGAGATTACAGGTCAGTACATGCATAGGGATACTTTCTAGGCACCGTTTTTTAAGGACAGATGGCAGAAGGCTATACATATAGATGTATGCAGGATGCAGATATTGCCACGCCATGCTTGTTCATGTGAGGGCATTATTATCAATGTAGAAAGCTATTTCTTCAGTTCCTTAGAGGAAGTAGGTTCTATGTACAAGCCAATTGAACAACTTAGTGAAGTTTTGTAGACCAATTAGGGATCATGATTGTCTTATGAATCTACTCAACCTAGCCTTAACTATTATGCACAACAACATTAGGTAAGTAAGTATGTAGGATTGGATCTATCAAGCCCGAATTTGTACCGCAAACTCACGTGACTTCACCCGACTTCAAAGGTAAAACCTATGTTCAGCTACGGGTGTTGGGAGAAACCCTAAGGATTTTTTAAATCCGAGTGGCACCAAGGAAGTCGATATTTTGTACACAACTTTTCTCCGTCAGCTTCCCAAGGTTATCAAACAAGGTATGTATGTTATGTATTGTCTAGCTCTACTAAGGAAGTTGTAAACTGTTTCTGTCTTGTTAGCAGTATTACAACTGCGGCAGCGTGCATTGAAAGTAATGCCTGGTTATATTTGGGCCGCATCAGATTGATATGACGCGGATGCACACCTCCTGCGTCTGGCTAGTTTATCAGCTTATTCATTTGCGTACAAAAAACATATGAAAATGCTACTATTAGTTTGGACCGGATCGTATGATACCCTATCCCTTTCCTTTACACATAGATATTTCTTCCACCAATATACATATGTATATCTACTTGCTTAGGCAACTTTTTTTTAAATATCTTATAAAATTACTTCAAAACACGAATTTTCTCAATAAGTGGGCGGTTTTCAAAAATTTTTCAACATATACTGTATCTTGTTCCTAAAAGGTGCTATTATTTTGATGAAATTGTAGAAAACCATAATGATAAGCAAAAAACGCCCCTAAAACGTGGGCGTGGACGTATACTATGAATAGAAGATATGTCGGGTAAAAGAATATTTACATATTTGCTTAAGCAAGTTTTATCGAGTTTCATGTAAAATTACTGAAAAAAGTGCATTTTTCGAAAAGTGGGCAGTGGGCGAATTTTGAATTTTTTTTACACTTATACTGCTTCCTTTTTCAAAGATCTTCTTCTAAAATGGTATTGGGCCATTGCTCATTTCTATCGACAGAAGATCAAGTTTTGTTGGTAAGTATTTAGGGTAAGAAACCACTCTGCCATGGGTCTGTGGTAAGAAACAGTATGTAGAATATTTTCAAGGGTGTAAGAACGTTAGAAGAAGGCGGAAACGCAAGTACTACTTTCAGTTTTCATTTCAAAGAGGAGATATTAGTACACAGGACACGGGCGATGCGCAAATTGGAAGAAAACTGGATAAGAGTTGGTGCAGTGGCATCTGCATGGGCGGTGTGCTAATTTACTGAGGAGAGTTGTATGTAATCTTTGCATGCGTTCGCAATTCATAATAGTTTTTCTTTTTGAAATACAGTACCAACTTTCGAAGCGAGCTTTATAATATTGTTGCTGCGAAAATCATCTGCAGGCATGCCTTGTTGTTTTGTTGTCACCGTTTGAATCCTAGAATTGCTCTGAGGATCTGAAGATATGATGCAGCAAGATCACCAATTGTCTCTAGAGGTATTCCCACTACGATCTATACGGACGGATGAATAAAAGGATCAGGCATCTTCTCCGACCTCCTAAGTGTATCGAAATCCATATGTCTTTCAGACCACAGAAGTGTCTTTCAAGCTGAAATCTTAGCAGTGACAACAACCACTCGTGTTCCCTTCTTTATCGACAATCGATCGATTGCTTTATAAAAGCAAGTATTGTCATAGAAGTTTAGTCGAATCTTTTGAAGTGCTGTCGAGTACCTAAAGAGCTCAAGGATCTTGGAATACAACATAAGGTATTGCACTGAGGCAACGAGAAGGCAGTTGACAAGCTGAACCCTCTGTGTATATCCCGCCTTGCACACTTACGTTTGATGTAGGAAATTAAGCCCTTAGGCGAACACGTCTATGTTACCTTGTGCCGCTACTAGTAAATTCGTCATTTGTCGACAAGAACTGAGAGAATCAATCCCAAAGACAGGATGTTTTACATTCTGCAGAGCCTCATGAAGAAACTACGCCTGACGGAGAAAGAATTTTGCAGAGTTCTTGAGGCTACGACCTAGCTTTTATGCCTTTCTTCGAGTTCTCGCTCTCTTATCAAGACTACAATGAACAATAAAAATTTCAGAAACAAAAAAATAGCGCGGGAAAATAATTGAACTTCCGACAAAAAACATTTCGGCCTCGACTCAATTTGGTATCAGCCGAAATACTCGGCCATTCTTTGCCCAAGTAAAGTACCGATCCTTCACTGGTGGTCCTTACCAAAGTACAATACATTAAAAATAAGAACTCAATGAAAAAAGCGCTCATATAACATCAAATCAAATATCGATAATTTCTCGAGCCACCCAGGAGGCAAACCGCAAAATATCGAAACGTGATCGATTATCTCTTGCGGTCCGCAGACGGGAGTGGACGCCAGAAATCTAATCAAATCTTCATTTGCAAATAAACTATTACATTATGCTAAATTATTGAGCCGAATGCTGTGCAGATAAAGCAATCAACGGCGGAGTGTGCGCAAAAGTATCTTGTATATACGATAAACGGCACAGCGGCCGCTGCGGCAGAGATATTTTTCCATTTACAGATGAAATTGCAACTTAAGTTTGTAATTTCAGTGAACTTTGCGCAAAATTGTTCCATGCGAGTAATTGGGGCACGTTCTGTGCGTCGTAGTCGTCATCGTCATTGTTTCATGCTGAGTGGTAGATACAGGTGATGACCGTCATGATCATTGTGCGGGGAAAACAGTAGCAATTTGGTGATCTCTGGTCGCGGGTAATGATTCTTACCTCCATGAAAGGTCATGTCTTTTAACAGGCGCTTGCCTACATTGTACAAAGTATTTACAAGCAAAAGATACCACTACACCATTCCATATCAATTAACAGACATAAATAATCTGCTCGTAATCAATTAATTCACTTGGCTGAGCTGCCAAAAGCGCGGGGATTACTTATCACTACAATTGCTGCTGCTGCCTCAGCCAAGCACGGAAGCAAGACCCTCAGACTGTCGTCTCAATTTATTACCATCAGCATCATAATTCCCGATCGAAAATAATTCATTATTAATTGATCACTTTGGCCATCTTAATGAACACTTGAGCATGAAAATCGCCTCCGATTGATCAAAGGCGTGTATGCACTGCGCCACAACTGCATCAATGAATTATGAATGCGCTGAATTAATTACTCCGCGCGCACTTTCCCACCAATCAAGCGCAGCAGCAGCAGCAGCAGCTCACTGCAACTAAGAAAGGAAAAAAAACAAGAAGATGATAGGCGATACTTTTTAAATTAGAACGATCGTGCGGTGTGCGTGCGATCGCAGAACGCCACATCTCAGCTGGATGCTGCGATTTCTCAGGGTGGTGTGCAATAAGTCAGACTTTTAGACAAAGTCGCATCGAACACGGAGATACACCAACCAACGACCAACCGCAGTGATCCCTTTATTTACAACCTCCAGCTAGCCACAAAGCGAGAGATACAGTCAAAAGATCGATAATGATCATGACAGAGTGTTTGAATAAGGCGGTCGGCGGCCGGCGTGGCGGTCGCCGCCATGACCAGAAGCAGGAGCGCTCATTGACAGTTGGAAAAAATCACCACAATTACTAACCCCCACTGCGAGAGGCTCATCTCGGTGACCTTGAACCCTGCCACTTACATGTGCATGTACATGTGTAACGAGAGCAGGAGAAGAAACCCAATCGCGCTAATCCATGCATAATTCCTAATTAATGGAAACTGATCAGTTTTCCCGCAGACAAATTGTGTTAAGTGTCCAAATGGGACCAGGAAATTACTCATGAGCGACCCACGCTCATTTCAAGGAATCGGTTGCTCGCAAAACTTGATCGATGATCGGATGCGCGAAGCTACGCGATGCGGTGTTTTATCTTTCTCGCGCGCTCTGCAAGCTGTTGGCAATGTCGATAGTATGTCTCCATGTTGCATTGCCTTTTCAAGATCAATTGCAGGTGATTTGTATTTCTGTCGAAATCGTCTTATCGTAACTCATTATGAGATTTATTTTGTTCACAATCCCAGAAGGTACGATTTGTCTTCACTGGCTGCTTGCCTTGGTTGTCAGTTGGACAACGCACGGGGGAGGGAGGTTGTGGTGACACTGTGTGCACCTATTCACGGAACGGAACATGAATTCGATTTATACGACGACGCCGGCAATCGGTTGTTTCCTCTCTTGATTCGGTCCAAACTGCGCTCTTTTTTTTTTTTCTTCTTATAGAAGAAGCGATAATGTGATTTATGCCGTCCATTAATCTGGTAATTCATTTTTCTTGGAGTCACTCGTCGGTCGTACCGGTGGTGGTGGTGGTGGTTCTGATCGTTTTGGGGGCATGCACACACAACCAAGAACCTCAGCGTTATTAATAAACCATTCATTACCCTGTTGTTGGTGAATGGTTTTGTGGAGATGTCGTTTGGTGAAGAATTTCGTTAAATCCTTGACGTGGGTGGCATCCATCGAATAGGTTTCCAAATTTTCGGCTATAGTTTTCTGAGATGCAATCTATGATGAAAGACAAATGCTTGGCTATTTACAGTTTTGTTAATTACACTGAATAGACCCTTAGGTGGGGTATTTTTTTGCAATCTTTATCATCAATCGGTTTTTTTATGGTCACACAGGAAATTACAAAACCCAACGTCTTATTTGCCTGAGCCATTGAACCACCCCGGGAGTCCTTGTGCTCGAATTCACCCCTCTTGCGAATTTCCGTATACTTTGCGCGTTTAATTGAATACTGCGGAAAGAATAAAAAATAAACACGATGGTGGTTATCATCACATTTTATTTAATTAGACAGAGGCGTGTCAGAGGAGGCCAATGGCAGGCACATTTCACAATCATTGATTTAATTGTTTACAGCGAAAACGATTGGTTACGAAGCGAACAAACAGCCGATCACATTAAAAGTGCATCGCACTTGTGATCGTTGTTTAAATCGGACCGATGCCAATATTAGTCGTCGACTGTCGTAGTGCAATTCCAATTACATATTTTCCATGGCAATTATTGTCGACAATTATTAAGCTCACTGGCAGCGGCAGACGCACGGTTAATTATTTCTCGCAAGAGGGAGGGGTAATTGCAGCCGCTTTGTGTTTGTATTTCTTGTTACTTGGTTGATCTTTTCGTCATTATCGATAAACCGGGTAAGCGCAAAGTACATGTGATGTTTTGTCGCGTATCGTGCCATGAACAGATCTCCTCCCACTTTTGTGCACTGAAAAAAAAATTTTTTGTTAAATTAGGTCCTATTTGTGTGAAAACATTTGTTTGCTACTGTTGTCAGTGGGGTTGGTGCCGCACGGACACAACATTATTTTTTGTCCTAATGGTCTTATTTCAATCTGAAACTATAATTAATACTATGTTAAAAACATATCTTATTTTTATAACAATAAAAGTGTGTTTTTTTTAAACATGTGTTTTAATTGAGTAATTTTTCATTTTAAGTTAGTTAAAAGCGGATATAGACCAAGATTTTTACTTGACATTACGATGATAGAGAAGCTCAAAAAAGTAGGTCGGCCGATTTTGTCTGTCTGCTTGTCTGTCTCTCTGTGTGACCCTCAGGCTACAGCTTAAGCGTGTGGACGGATTTTGACCAAACTTCATTGTCTGTGGGATAATCCCTAGAGACGAAATATTTGTTTAGCCCTACTATTAACGGCGTTTTACCTAAGTCCAATTTTACAAAAATTAGATTTTCTCGAAAACGGCTCTAACGATTTTGACTAAATTTCATATTCGATTTAGATTGAAGAATTCCAGAATTCCAAACTGACTCAATTTTTTGCAAAAAAGGAGATTTTTGCGAAAACGGCTTAAACGATTTCTTTTGGATTTCACAATGAGAGTAGTAAAAATACTTGCAATAAAATGACGTACCACATTTTTTCCAAAAATCTTTGTAACGGTTGTTGTGGCCAATTTGGCTAAAGGACGATTTTCTTGAATTCTTACATTAGATAAAAAATCGGAAATTCTATTAAATGGCTTAAAAAAATTTGGCCAAAAGTGCGCATAACGGTACTTTTTCAAGGATTAAAAGGTTTTAGCCAATTTGCTCGAAAACCACACCAACGAATTTTGTTAATTTTCATATTTGAACTAGTTTGGTGAATTCCAATTAAATGGCATATCTACCGCGTGTTTGGCCCAAAATTTTTAATAATGGTAGTTTGGTACAACTCATTATATAACAACCCTTTTTATACATATAAAGACGATATTGCTTAATTTTCATATTTGGACGCATTTTGTGAAGTTAATGCGATGACATGACATACCTCGTTTCTGGACAAAGTTGGTAATAACGGTACTTTATTTTTAGCCAACTTTACAAAGTTCTGCTTAAATAACTTGATATTGTTTATCGTTGGATTATGGATCTCAAACGTGTACATATGTAGGTAAAGGTAAAAGTTTGTACCCTGTTCTTTATAACTTAAGTCATGTCTTTCCTTAGAGCTGGCCACCATATTTCTGACCGACATAATTAATCTTAATATGAAAATATCATAACAGAATAAAAGTATCGAACATTTTCATGCGATCTAATTGCCCTACAAGACACACCAAGTAAAATTGTAAGATCGTTGTTCTTCTCCGTGTAGACGAACTGTCTGCCTGTCACTTGTTAACTGGGCGCGACTGTCCGTAACACTCAGGCCAGACTTAAAGACTAAAAATTAGATCTGCCTGGATTGGTACTTCTACTCAGTCTCACATCGTCCTCATCATCGCCCATCCATCAGCATTTCTTTTGTAAGTGACGGCGCTGGCGATGTCGTCAATCTGTGCAACCTGTCATTCTGATCGAATTGTAAGAGATAAGACAACAACAAAAAAAAAAAAAAACAGAGAAGAAAAGAGTTGATTGCACTTTTTGTTTTTATGTTGAAAATCACCGACACGACGATGAGTTACTATCCGTACGCAATTAATAATTTCCAATGTCGAAGTAATTATTAATTTTTCTTTTGTCTTTGGGTGGTTGCACACACTGGGGTAACACACAACAACAAAAAAAAAAGTAGCACCACGACTGTAGAAAAAAAAGTGTAAGTACGAGTAGATGCCCCGCATGAATCAGGTGAATGAATGAATGAATGAGTGATGATGATGATGGGCAAAAGATAGGGCAAGAAGTGCAGCAGCACCACTACCACCATAAGACCAAACGAGGTAACCACTCAGAAAGATTTGTCATAATTGATAAGACGCATAAGCGTAACTCGTGAGAACCAATCGCCTCCGGTTAGCTTTGAGTCAGCAGGACAGCCAGCAGGCCGAGAGTACAAACCAAAAAAAAAAAAAAAAAAGTCAGAATGCACAACAAGAAATCAAAGCCCCTTTCACTATCCCTTCCAAGAAGACGCGCAGCGTACTGACAATATCAGGAGCATTTTTCAAATAGCTACATTGGCAAAATAATTGTCCTTGGAGAGGCGAGTCCAGCCAGCAACGTTGAAAAAATCAATTGCAATTATTCGCACCAATGTGATCCAAATTATTGTCGGCGAAAATCAAATAAATCGCCCTTATTGAAGCGCTTGTCGGTGACGGTGACAGTGACAGTGGTGGTAGTAGGAGACAGAGCGACGCAAAGTGGTCCACAGTGAGTCTCCTTAGGCAATGCAAACACGATTGATTATTTTCCGTTGAGCGTCATCGGACATCGCATCCGAAGTGGCAGTGATTAACGAAATTAGTTGTGATGCATTTTTATCCCACGGGAACATTGTTTTCTTTCAAGTCAATTGGAATCGGATTTTTGTTTCGCTTTACGGAATTTCGATGCCACAGATGGGGTCATTGCAGGTTCAGTGATTTTCGTATCCAAAATCATTATTATTATGTGCCTTCGCATGTACATAGCATAGGCGCTCATTAGGTCTGTAAATAATTTGTCACCTCGCGCGTCGGTGCCACCATAACTACATTACATAGCAATTATTTTCTATTTCTTTCTTCTTGAGGAACTCATCCATTCGGATAATTGTCGATGCGTTAAGGTAAGCGTACACCCTAGTACCTACCTATTCAGTGCTTAAAGACTTTGGTGGCTTCGGTTCATACGACCGACGCGACGACGTACAATTGTTGTGGTGGCTTTCTTTGGCAGCAGTTTCCTCTTTCTTCTTGTATCGAATGTTGTACGAGTATTCTATTCAATCCGCTCGTCTGGTTTTCATAGATGGATGCGCCATCGAGCATGAAGGAATTCATTGCACGGCACAAAAAGTGTTATCCGAAGCAAAGAAACCGCAGATTAATTGTGAATTTAGCCGCCATTTATGTGCAGTACTTGCCACTCCATCGCTTCGGTTTACTGTCACTGTAATTGTCTCGATCAAATTGATCGGTTGTTGACATTCGTTTTTAGCGAAAATCCCTTTCACTCTTTCTTTATTGAGAGTATGTCGTTTGTAATAATCCTGGGGATTAATTTCTAAAATCTTTCTAAGGACTTCTACGAAATTACTTGTGGAAAACGCGATCGAATTTAATCGGCGGAAGGATATGTATGCCCAGCGGGTGGTTTTTTATTGAGCAGTATCTATTGATGAATCTTGTACGCATTATGGGATATGCGTCTTAGATAAGGCGATCGTTGAACAAAAATTTAAAATGAAAGTAAAGGTACTATTTGGATTTAGGATTCTCTCTCTCACTATTTGCTTGTGCATCCTTTTTCTTGTTTCCGCTGCTATAATATCCTTGCTTAAACTCAAGTGTTAAGATCGGTGGAGCTTGATAGGTGGATTGTAGGATAATATCTAATACATCCGATTAGATCGGACATTTTGCGTTCTATTATTCTTTGTTCTAAGGGGCTTAATAGAATCCTTGGTGATTCTAGCTTCAGATGAGATCTGTTCGTCCAAAGCCATGCGTATCTCCTTTTGGCGAAGAAGCAATGTATAGAAATCACGTTCTTCGGCTTATCATCTTCTTTTGGGGGACTTTGAGCATGTCCTTCTTAAATTTCATGGTGTGTCTATCATTTCCTCTTTTGAGTGGTGTTAGCAATTCTCCCTTGACTATTTTCTTGATCTTGTCATCCTTTTGAGGATATTTACTTAAAGCTTTTTGCGATTATGATGGCGTCAGGACTTCGGGAATTTCTTCAGTTCATGCTTTTATCGCTAACTTTCTTCTTGTTTCAGGGTTTTTCTCTAAGACTCTGTTTTTTTGTCCTTTTTCTTTCGTCCTTTCTCCTTGGGTCTTCGTTTAACCATGCTAGTCGAACTTTCGTTGCCAGGTAGCTTTTGTTTTGGAGCATTTTGGATGATAATCTAATGTAGCAGGGAAGTCATGCATGGGTTGAAATAGACCTTTATAAGGGTCTAAGCCATCAACTAAATGGCAACGAAACATTGAGTGTTCTTTCAGTTCTTTAAGCCAGGCTATTCTGCTTATTGTGTATTATAATTATTGTTAATTGTGTAGAGTATTCTGCACCGCGATCTATTGGTCTATTGTGCTCTCTACTAACCTTGGAGAGGTTGTCTTAAGAGTGGCTTATTGGGTGTACACAGCTTATCCACTCGGACAACGACCTGATCTTAGCTTCACCTTCCAGACCGTACAGACTAGACTAGCTGCTGTGTAGGTAACGAAGCATTTATCTAACTAACATCATGGGACCCAAAAGAGTGTAACTCCATATTTCCGTTCACTAATTTTATTTTATAGAGTTCCAACATGTGTGCACAAGCTTGTCTGTATGCATAAGTACTGGCGTACGGTGAGGATCATTGGAACTCGACACTAGAACTAAACACACAACATTAATGGCGCAGAACGACGCTACTACTTCGAGGAAGCTGTCTACTTACTTGCGTGTGTATGGTATTCGATGGGAAGAATCCTTGGAATGTCACATGCGATCTCTAAGACATTCAGTCGCGGTTAACTGCATATCCGATGGGCCCTACTCATATATCATAGGGTCCATTGTGCTCCCCTAGTGTGGGAGTTCTTGTTAAATGTAAACTGAGAAGATATACCAAAACTAGACTACTAGGCGCTATTCAGCGCTTTTCCTGAAGCCAGGGTTTGGCTTGTTCATTTCCTTTTCTTGTCCCTTTCGTTTTACTCTCTTAACTAACTATTTCAAGTTCCGATGAATAAATACCCGAGTCCTCTCATTCGTCTGTTTTGGACACTAGTCTAGTTGACCCAGTCCACCATTGTCCGTTGTGTTCTTGTCTTAAATGTCCTTTTTCTGGTCACTGATAATGCTGTCTGTGGTTGGCTGCTCTGTGCACAAAGGCAGTACTGCCGCTTCTACTATCATGACAGTAGACTACTGTTCTTTTGCTCCAAAAAAGTCCAATCTAGCTTTTCAACTTGAGAAATTTACGTGGATGACTTGCCATACAAAATGCAGAGCTGTTAGATAGTCGGAGCATTTGTTATCCAGCTTGGGTCAATTCTATGTAGCGATTAGGCAAGCGGTGTACCGCAGGTAATGTTTATCACAATTAGTTTGTTAACATTTTACAAAACGGCAGACGGGACACCACTGGGTATTATTTTCACGTGACACATTATGTCTAAAGCCAATGTAGGAGTGGTGTTGTTGTCGTTAATACCTACGCAAACCAAAATGTTTTTAACCAAAGAACCCTGGCTAACCTCTTCTGTGTCTTGTAGTTCTTGTTATAACTTTAGTTTATTTTCAAAATAAGGAGAATCTCTTTTTTTCATCGAAATTTCCTATCATTCTTAAAATCTCCTGTTTTGGCAACATTTTTAAACGGCAGCACTGAACAGGGTACATTCTTGAAAATATCGTGGACATTGGAACGTCTTCTTTTTCTTTGCTAGTTCTGCACATTTATTAGCCCCTAAACCATCTCGAGATTTTTATCGTAGTCATGCTTATATTTTGTTAAAAATCACATCCAACATTCCAACATGGCCCGTGAAGAATAAATACTGAAACCTGAGTTTAAGATTCCACTGCACCAACTCTATCCTGTCTCTTCTTTTCGCTACCATTACCCCTGTCCCTGTCCTATATAGCTACACCACTAGAAGATATCTTCTTTGCAGCGCGCTAATTATTATAATGAAAAGTAGCGGCGCTAGTACGGAGCCCTGAGGAACACAGCATCGTTTCATCGTCCGTGTGGTTGTGCAGTATCCATTTAGTCTGGTACTCTATTGGCGGAATGTATGGCCGTTGTAGGAGGCCATTTCCATATCTATTATGGCGATTGTGTAATCGTCTGCCTTCGATGGATTTCTTTACGACTTCTCGATTGTGGAGCATGTCACTGGCGATCCGCGAGACCTGCGTTTGGTCGATTGTGGTCTCCAATGTGTCACTTTGAATGTGTTCGAGTATTTATCTCATGTTGTCCACAGATGCTTAGAGGTTTATACTACGATGGATCCTGCGGCGGCGGCCGCATTTTTGATAGGAGGATTAATCTTTATTTGTTCTTTGTAAACATCTGCCAATGATATCGGTGTTCTCTGCAATTGAGTCGTTTAGCCGAAATAAGATAGTAATTCACTCTTTTAGACGCCAAAGCTCGATTTTAAAATATGGTATCTTTAATAATAAATACACATCCTGTTGGAAAAATCATTGGATTATCTCAACAGATACGGAAATATGTAGTTCCCCCCAACTGCACTTTCTGAAAATGTTAAACTCCACGCAGCAGGTTTCAAGGCCCTTTGTTTGACAACAAACAGACTAACATTTACATCTCCTTATCGAGATTACTAAGGTATACTTAAACAATAGCATAATTATCATTGAAATGTCAACAAATTATGATTCGGTTAAATTCAATAGTCATTCCTTCCATCCCTAATTTTATGGGGGTTACTTTAGTGCCCACTGGAGGGGATCAGTTCTGAGCAAACACTTTGAAAGTTCGCCGGAAATACCGAGGCATTTAAACAGCGCGCAGTGCGACCGACGACGACGACGGTATTCGTTACATTCGAGATTTTGTGATTTTATGATTTCATTATTTTCGTTTCTAAGCATTTGTTTGTTGTTATGTTGCACGTATTCATGGTTTTATTGCACCTAAACCAATAAAACAACATAATGCTCTCGCTTAACGTGCTAACATCCCCTTGACTTTGGTGGAGAGAATACTTGGTACTGTGCCTTGTTTGCGGTGCGGTTGAATACATACAGTTTCAGCGATCAAAGGTGCATTTGGAGGATGTTGTCTGCGGCATATTTTCCGGAAGGATCAGCTGACAAAAAAAAAACAAGTAAAAACAGTCGACGCGCACATCCAAAGATGTTTTCATACTCATTAAAGATACCTACTTTATTATAAACTATTGGAGCGCGGTGAATTCCTTTGAAAGGCATCACTCCAATTTTTCATCGCTGTTGGAAGTTTACACCCTGATGGATTTTTAATTAGATACGTGGCCAGGCCAGATATCCAAAAATAAAAGAAAGAGCAACAACAATTGACGAAATGTTAAGTCATATATGGATTAGCTTCGATCTAGATTGATGGGCCGAAGTCGGAGTCAGAGTATCCGCGTCTCGGCCGAAGAAGGAGTACCAGGAGTAAACCGGTCGCAACAAAGCGCCATAAATATTCAATGGTCGAATGTGAAATTTATGGTTGATGAGGTTTCGAAAAGGATTGCGTGTTCTGCAAGGGACGCGACGGTCGGCCGGCCCGACTGTATAGTAGTTTCCCGCGTAAATGAGGGGATGTTGGCTTGATAAATTGATTCGCATCAATCAGTTTTATTGTTTCTTGAATTCGGCGGAAAAGAACAAATGTATTTGAAGATCTACATTCAGACCCAAATGCTCTGAGAAGGGTGCAATAATTGGTGTAGAAAATTACGAAAAGTGTGGTCTAGAATCAAATTTAGAGAAAAGATATTTAGTTTTGATATGCAGATCTAAGCTATACAACCAAAAATAGTTGACATCCATATGATATGAATGTATCATCTTCGAGAGTGTTGTATATGCCAGTGCAATAGAAATTCCATGCTTGGAAGGAGCTGTTTACTGCTAAAGTTCTTCTTATTCAGATTCTCGAGGTAAGCCCTTGAGGCTACAATCCAGGGAAACCGATGACGTCGTTCCATTTAAATTAGACGTTCAAGTTAATGTATTGTTGAAAAGAACAGTAATCTACGCAGTTTTACGAAAAATAGCGAATTCCTGTTCCCGTACGTCAAACTTTCGTAGTTTTTCACAGAAGAGAGAGAGAGAGAGCTCACCAGATAGTAAGAAATTACCCCATGCTGCGAATTTCAGTTGAAAAAATTTCTTTGGCCAAAAATATTTGTTCTGTTAAATGGTTGTGTTGTTGTTGGCTGGGAAAATAATTTGAAGTATATCAATACAAAGAAAAGTGAAGTCTAAGCAATGGGCACTTATTTTGTCCAACCCGTTCCCGTACTTTTTAGAAGATCTGTCTTTCTATGAGAGAATTCCAGCCTCATTCCTAGAAATTTGGCAAGCTGAAAAGTACAGGAACAGACCTATTAACACATGACATGGTAAAGAGCTTTTCCTCTACATTCTCTCAATGTTTCTACCAATGAAAAAGCGTACTCTCAATTCGTTAACCCGTGAACTTCAATATGTAGTAGAATGTGATTAAAGATTAGAGACTAAGTTTAATTTATCCGCCGAAGTTCATACACTCGTCCTTGCCATAAGAATATATGTATCTATGTATATAGATGATGTCTGCCCTTTTAAGACCCATTTTACTGAAATTCGGTTCGGTTTTTTTGACGTTCTGCTCTGTAAGGTATATCTTGGGTTAGGTTAAGTAGATTGGTGTCACTTAGAACACTATAAGTCCATTGTGCCCAAAATGTTGAACCCTGGCAACCTAGACTTCTAGAATGCTACGGTTTAACTAATCCACTGTCAGACTTTGGTTGGATTTATTTTTCTAATATCATTCAGTTCCGAAAAGAAATTGATCTCTATCTTCCCTTTTGTTTCTAAGGTTGCACATCATAGAGTAGATGACGTATGGCTCCCATTTAATCTTCGCCACTACAACTTCTACAGGAGTCGTTGTGGGCTATTGATTTACAATGATCACCTCCTTGTCATTAATAAATAACAGAAATATCACAGTTTCTTACGAAGTTTCTCACTGCTAATCGACGCCTTTATTTATGAACTTCCTCTAACTGACTGTTAGACTCTACGTCTATTTCCTTCTGCAAGGTGCTAAGCTGTGTATTGGCTTCAGGAAGGGCCTGTAAAGAGCATACACTAGCGAAGACCTCTACTTATGAGGCCGCTGCTTAATTTTGTAAATTTTTCCTTCACTTCTGCTTAAAAAACACTACAACTACCCTCAAGTCTGAAGGACACAGTAGACGTCTAGATACATATAGCCTTCTCCGTCCTTCTAGAAATTCTGATAGGGAATCGCCTTTCACAGTTCGAAAGTGGTATGATATAGTCCGTTTTCAGTCGGAGTCTCGACATATTCATACGATTTGCCGTACTGACTGTCGCGTGGAAGTAGATTCAGTATTGCAATTCCTTGTAACACTTTCAAGATGATAGTTCTCGACCGCCTTCCACTAGACAAACCATAGGCTAAGATGAGTCTAAGATGACATTCAGATCTCTTGCTTGCGTCGTATACTGATTAAGGAAGTTATTTTTCAGATACCAGAAGAATGGCAACATCATTGGAATAGGCCGGTAAAATAACACACGAATATTTTTTTAGCATTTTAAACATCCTTTCCACTACTAAAAGCGATTTACATCCCATAGAGTCGAAAACTCTACAGGGTTCTATGCCTACTACTGCGAATTCTGATGTACAAGGGCGTCTTCATACTTCAAATCCCGAAGTCATAATGAAGTACAACTAAGAACAAACCTCGAAGTGTGGCAAGATAAGTGAATGCAGAGGTTGATCCACAGTATAGACCTTTGGATCTACTACCTGACGCAGATGTTTACTGGTCATGGATGATTTAGAGCCTACCTCCACAGATTTGGGTATGAGGACGTTATTTTCCAAGTCGAAAGGGTGGAGCTCTTAATGTTTCACTGCCCACGATGTCATGTAGGCCTTCACCTGCTGACGAATAGACTGAACTGAGACTGGGGACTAAACCCCAGAGAACATCATCAGACAGATACTGCATTCACAAGAAGCTTAGGCAGCAGGTAGTGTAGCTGTAGCCATCATCATGAAGGAATAACGCTGCTCAGGTGGTTGCCAACACGAACGAGCAGAGTATGTAAAACGGAAGTATAAAGTGAAGTGTATAAATTAGTTGACGGTTATTGGCTTGAAGTCTTCCACCGTGTTTTTAAGGACTAATTATGGATCAATACAGCTTACCTCCAATTTCTGCAGATTGCCAAATCATTTGTTTGCTGAGGCTAGAAACAAGCCTTGTTACTCGTTTCGTAACAAAAGGAAGCGACTTCTTAGTTCAAGTGTGTATTAATGCTCAAGTGTTTCTATGACGATATTGTGTACCTTTTCGTTTAAGTGCTAATTAACTGCTGCTAAACCGCGCCTACTTGATTCGATTCAATTATATAGTCTCCTTACAATAGCCATCTAAAGAAAACAAACTAAAACTGCCTCTCAATCGGCTCGGCGATTATATGCAAATAAAAATGTCAAATCCAGCCAAACACCCACTGTATTCCCGGCGCAGAGAGTCAGATCAAATGATACCTTTTAAATGCACTCGATGAAGCTCTTATCGTTTCATAAATCATCTTTTGTGTTACTGGCGTGCGTATCTTGGAGGCACTGACTCCAATCCGGATTTGGCGTTCGTCTGCACGCAGAATTTAAGCTGCCAAATTAGGTCATCAACTCCAAAAGCAACCGTCATATCTTTAATAAATCTATGAGTCTCTTAGTGCGCTCAGCTAGACCTCCTCCTCTAGCCGTTTGTTCGCGTTCGTTCAGTTCATTGTATGCAAATTTAGCGGCTCGCGGCCAGGGCAAATCGAAGAATTGGAACGACTAGGCTACAGTTTACTCGTTTCTTTGGAATTAATGAGGACGGGTCTTTTCGGTTGCGGTACAAGTTCATCGCTCCATTCATCCATACTGCGGCCGTCCCGCACTTGTATCTTTCTAAATCCATAACTCGGGAGTGTCTTCCTTCATACATATGACGAAGAGTTGCTGGTGGTATCTTGTAGTTGTAGATACGATACTCGCGTACAATCTCCACGGTAGTTCTTCTGCTAATGTGTTTAAAGTTATTACACACAAAGTGGAAAGTATCTCGCTCACTTGGTTGTACAAAGGAAATCGGTCGGGTCACAGAAGCCAGGTAGTTAACCGACAATTGTTTTTCTCTTTAAACCACGTCAGCGGACGTTTCTATTGTTTTCGTAGAAATTATTTCCTTCATGTTCAGACCAGTGAGTATGTATTTCATTTCTGTTATTCTGTTTCTTTTCGTTTTTTTTTGGAAATTAATAACAAAATTTCACAGGCCGTATCATCATCATTGTGTGTCTGTACGACCCTTTAAGTTGACCATTTTGTCCAATGGACTGCTACTACAGTTCATTTGCCCGTTGACTGTGGGAATTTTTGTCATCGTGGTTAGTACCTAATTTAGTTTTTTTTTTTCTTTTTTTTTTTTGCTTTGCCTTCCGTTTAATGTTTTTTAATATTTTTCTGTTTAATTTCTGTTTAATTGGTTTCGAGTTTGTGTCATAAGTCTTTTAATTTCCTCCCTTCGCTTCGTAGATTGATGTATCTACATACATATCTCTTTGGATAGAGGTATACAAATAATTAAAGCGTTTCCTTATGACTGTCTTATTAACTGAAGGCATTTCTAAAAAAAAAAATTATTTCGGAAGTGCCAAGAAAGTATGATCCGTAATATACTTAGAAAGTTAATTAAAATGTTGAGTCAATTAGGTGCGTTGGCTGGCATTGTGTGGTCCTATAAATGCGGGTATCGCCTCGCAAGTGCATGGGAAGTGTGAGGTTATAAAATTTAGATATGAAGAGGGGACCTAAAATCGTTAATCTATCGCTGTTAATTGCGAGATTTTGTAGTTCAGAGAAAAGTTGGCAGTTAAGATGGAAAAAATTATGAAGTTTGATATTAGGCAAGTTTTTCTAAGACTGCTGAGATAATAGATGTATCTTTAAAGACTACTTGGTTATTTCCATCATCTTCAACTTTAACAACGACAGCGGAATTTTATTTGTATGGGAGTTAGGTGATCATGGTCCCACTTAATCTGCTTCTACTGAAAGATTTTAAGTCACAGATGAAAGTCCCTTATCCGATGTTAAAGTATCAGTAAGCAAAAAAGTATTTAATGCATTATAAAAAAATTGGGTAAGTGCGAGGAGGGCCACGTGCAATAGTGTTCCGGACATTTTATATTGTCATTAAATAGAAGGCAATTTATTAAAATTTTATTAAAAAATTTTAAAATCCGCCGATTGACACGCCCACTTTTCGAAAAAATCATTTTTTTTTCACTATTTTCATATGAAACTCGAAAAAACTTACTTGGGCAAATATGTATAGGTAGATATCTACTTAATCTACAAATCGTCTATACATTGCATATGGCCACGCCCACTTTTTAGGGGCGTTTACTTCAAAAATTAATTTTCGAGTAAAAATATTAGTTTATAAGGCGAAATAGAAAATTTTGTGAATACATTTTCCACCGCCCACTGACACGACCAAATAAGATAGGGATAGGGTATCATACGATTCGCTCCAGGCGGATTGTAGCATTTTTCACTGGTACAAACTATGCATCAAACTTAATATACCCTTAGGATAGGGTATAATGAACGCGGGAAAAATACTGTAAATTATAAGCGATTGCTTAAATCACATACAACTCTTTCTAGTTGATTTGGACACGATCCATGGAGTGGAGAATATATATAGAAAGCTAATACCACTTGAGTTACAAGTGCACGTACAGTATTTTTCATATTCCTTCTTCCTCCCTCTTTTACAATTTAACTAACGCATGTGATGTACTCCACAAAGAACAAGAGTGGTGATAGTATGCACTCTTGACGTACTCCATTTCAGACTTCAAATTATTTTGACAACTTATTTTATATATAGTCGATGCAGAAAGCCAGTCAGTCCGACGTCGAAATTTTCTTTGGTTCGCTCCAGAATTATTCTAGCTATTATTTTGACTACCAACGTGGGAACTTTTCCAGTCCTGTGAAACCCTAATAGACGTATAAACTCACTCAAGAACTTGAGTAAATCTCTATTAAGGATATTCTTGCAGGAAGAAGTTTTGATCAACTGTTTGGATTGTTTAAGGCCTGTGGTACTATTATTCCATTGTGTTCCCAGTTCTCAATCGTCAATCAACGATATGGTTGCAGTGCAGTTGACGTCACAATATAGTGAAGTTCCAATGTTTTGAGCAGAAATGGCGATAGTGGGTGGTTCCATTTGCCTTCCCATTAACCCTTCTCTTTTCTCTAACTTATGTACATTCTACCTATCCCATCGGCCATGACGTTCGTGGCGAGGTAACTTTGTCCACACTTAAAGATTGATCGGTCAGGTTGTACTGCTTGCATTCAGTGCTTTTACTATGGATTTGATGGGGAAGTCCCAGGTAACCTGTGAAGAATCGCTTGGACCATGGAGTCCTCAAAAGTCAAACGTTATATAAATGATGACGTTTTCAACACATTGGGTACTGTGTATTGGTGTATTGGCTAGGTAGAATATTCTTTAAGATGCGTCACCTATTCATCACATAATTTGACATAAATTCCTTCAAGACTTCCTTTTGCTAAATATAACTTCTTTCTTTAGCTTCATTCATCATCATCATATCATTTTCTTTTACGTGGATCACAAAATGAGCCCTTCCCTTTCTTACTGGTCCACTATTGTGCTTTCTTTTCTGCTGTACCTACTGACTAGATCGCATAATGGAAGATGAGGATGAGGTGAGAGATTCCTTTTGAATTTTGATCTTTTTAATTTCCCCACGTCTATTGAAGAGCGTCTAACAACAGCTAGTCGCAATCGACAATTTGATATGCTTGAATGTGTGAATTCCTTGTGTGACCGAGCCTCTTTAATCCTGGTCTCGGCCAACTTACGACGACGCTTAGCGGCTGCTCCTTTACTGAACCTCCTTTAGCTGCAACGTTTCGAATGACTTTGTTAATATTCTTCACTATTTTCCTCCCGTTTGCTATTTGCATAAGTGACAGTGATTTTAAAGATGGCCTTTAGGTCATTGAAGTTGTGCTTAGGCGCGATAGAGAAGAATGATATTTCGTTTACAGGATCACTTTGATGTGGGATGCTCTATGCGAGGAGCTCAATCTCATCTGACCTGGGAATGGGTCATTTAGCCTCGTGTTCCAGACGGGTCTCGGATGAATCTTCTTCTCTCTCTTCTCTTTCTGTAGATATTTCCTCATCCGATCTAGCTGTTTATTGAGATTTCGAAGACACCCAGGATGCATAGATAGCACATATGTCTAAGGTTGTCAATGATTGGTAGTTTCATCTCATGGTCTCTTCATAGGTTTTGAAAAAGTTCGAGATTTAATTATTTACCAATCGTTGACTTAACTTTGCGAATTAGTCAGCACTCTTTAAGCCCAAACACGACAACAAGCACTAGGATAACGTGGCTATAAGAAAAACTAAATCTGCATCTAAAATTCCAAAACCAAATTCGTCTCATATAAAGGGAAATTACTGACAAGCCTTTTGTTTGCTGAACACATCATGAAACATAATAATAATGTACTCCTCCGGCGGTCAACACATGCTCTGTTCCAATAGAAGCTTAAGCACTCAATTTGTTCTTTGTGTGCCTATCAAAGATACCCTCATCCAGGAGCCACATGATAAATGATGCTTACTGCTGCAGAGCTCTCATTAAGCTGTCGACAAAATCGATGTGACTCTTCAGCGATGCACGGCAGCATTCTTCGGTTCGGATGTGATCTTACCCCGTGTTGAAAGGTTCTTCTCGAAAATCTTCGATGATAAAAATCGCAAATCAAATCTACACCTCTTTTCGTCGACGACGGATCAATGGACGGTTAAACATAAGAAGTCTTTGATTATCTTCCATCTTTCGACGAACGAAGACATGGGCACGATGATGATTCAGTCTCTATGAGTGCATCAGCACGGCGGCCCACATTCGATGACTTGCACTTGTTTGTTGTATTTATGTTGTGACAAGAGTAGTGACGGTAGCTTGTGTCCAGAACACAAATCAACAACCTCTTCAATCGTTTGTCGATGAGTCCAAAGAAAACGGAGGTAAATACTCGTACACAAAAAAATTACAAAAACAAAAATTGAATATACTCGTAAAACGAACACGAACACCGAACGGCGCGGCGCAGTGGGCAAAATTGGCAAGGTTCTTCCCGCGATCAGGGGCTTTTGTTGAACGCTACAAATGGATCGCGCACTTTTTCGCTTGGTATTCCACTAGCGTGCCATCGATAATCAAAATCAGACAATAACGATAGTTGATCGTTATTCAAAATTTTATTTATTGGACTGAGCGTGAAAATCAAAGACGGCCGGCTACCGACACCCTGTTTGGTATGCAGAACGATCGCCGCAATTCGGGAGCATTTAGACAAGGGGCTATACACTTATTGGTTTGTGATTGACATGGACAGTAAAATCCGTATTCGAATTTGAAATGAATGAGCAACATGATGTTGCTGCGACAATTTACAGCACTTTGACCGTATTAATTGCCTCGCGATTACCCGAGGTGATCATGCCGGGCAATAAGTCACTCTGTTTGCGTACAAAGGAACGACAAATAAACTCTCAATCAGACCAATAAATCCCGCACATATCCTGCAATGGCTGGCGGATTTGCATATTGTGTTGTTGTTTTTTTGTTTGTAAGTTTTCGGGTGAGGGATAGAAATCAATATCCCTGTGTGTCCGTAGGCGCGCGTGGGATTAATGTCAATGGACAGATAATGTGGCGCGACAACTACTCCTCCGAAGGGAGTGAATGACGACAACGCCGAGAGAACAACGATTTGATTCATTGCCACTTTAAAATGAGACATCGCCGGTCGTTCGTTCCAAACCGATCCAAGCAAAAACAAAAAGAAGAAAAGAAGCAAAAATACCATAAAAAGGATGAGAGGACGAGAAGAAAAAGACAAAAAGTCTTTGGTGCAGATTGCACCACTTTGTTATGTCCAAGGGGATATGTCATCGTTCGTGCGATCGAAATTGGATTTAAATGCGATCACGCGCAAAGACAGAAATTAAACATTTTCCACCTGTCAGTGGGTTTGACAGGCAAAGCCCGTACCATACCGAATCGCCAAATATCAATCACATCGATGCCGACGCAACGGGGAGTCGTTCGGTGAGATTTTGCTCCAAATCTTCCTCCCACCGTTTGGCGAACCTATTAATTTGGAAATCAAAATGCGATCTTCTCTTCGACAAAATTCCGTCTGTCGTCTGTCTTATGTCTTCTGTTCTGCTGGCCGTGGTCCGTCTGGTAGGCAGGCCCCATACAATGGCAACTATAATTTGTATAATCAGAAGGTGTCAATCATAATAAAAGATCCATTAAAAGTGATCTTACACAGCAACACAGAAAGAGTGGAAAAGACAGCATCCTCCATCAAGCCCCCATCAAACCATCAGAGCACATCTAGAGAACAAAATCACATCGATGTGCTTCATTGGCCACATCAGACAGACTGAGAGTGGAGGAAGTTAACCCGGCAAACTGGTATCTTGTTCTTCTTCTTCTTCCCCTGTGATAGATACACGAAATGGCAGATGCAATACCAATTTCGATTAATTCAATCCACCATACAAAAAAGAAAAACTTGCGCAGCAATAGTATCCAGCAGCTAGCAGTGCGGCAGTGGCAGCACCGGCAACAACACATGGTCGGTCAATTCACCGCCCGAAGACGATCGATCCGTCAAGGTGCCATCGAAACGAACACGCTGTGATTAAAAAACTGCTGCTCCTCCTCGACGGCCGTACGGCCGACGGATAGAGTAGTGCATGATGGTGGATGGATTCACGGAGGATGGACTTATTCGCGAATGGCATATACGAATGAACAAACAGACAGACTGGCATTTGATTATTGGCTTCCATTTGGTTTGGTGAGAATATATCGGTTCGGCGCACGCGGAATATTCTTCATCGTCCTTACATCGTCCACCTCGTCAGGTGGAAATTATCATCAAAATAGCAGCCAAATGGAAGCTGCACTCGAAACTGGTTATTATGGCCAATACAAGTGAGTGACGTCCTCTAACCGCTTTGCATTTTTAGAGTGCACAATCATCATCAAAAAAAAAAAAGTGTCATCTCTGCAAAGTAGACACACGTAGGTGCTGTTGTTAGCTTAAATTCATTCAGTTTCTCAGTTTCTGGCCAACTATCATTTTTAATTGCTCATGCTGTTCTAAAGAAGAATGAAAGAGCAACCGACTTGAATAGATACCATCGATTTTATGGTTTTCCGAAAAAAGTGAGCCCGATGTTACACGACGCGCATCACGCTCTATCTGTGGACGTGCCTGAGTAGATAAATAATTCATAGTCCAATGGATGGATGTAATTCTTCGAAGTCAGGAGTGACGCTTTGATCTTTGATGGATTTTTTGTTTTCTTTTGTGAAAAAGGTCATAAGTTGCGGTGGATCCCAGCATTTTTAAAAATTTTCGTAAAAATATTCATATACGTAGTATATTCGAATAATCGAGATCAAAACGAGGTTTGAGGGAAAAAGTTATTGCTTCTTTCGAAATGTGTTTGGTTCAGCGAGTGAATGTTGGAATATCAAACCACATATTGCTCACAGCAAAATATAGTCGGATCGAGTCAACTCTATTAATGGTAAGAATCAGGAGAACGCCATTCCCCACAGTACTGCTTTATTCCGGAAGACTAGCAAGAACTCGCCCGTAAGCTACACTGGAAACTGAACATGGAGGAAAGTGTTCGAAAGGCGAACAATGCCCTTTTCATCTGTTTGAAAAAAGCAAGGAAAAAGGGGTGCCGTCATGATGCACTAGCTCTACGTCACGATAGTTAGACCCATACTCACGCATGGAGCTCTAGTATGGTGGAAGGCAACAACCAATGATTCTGATCAAAGATCAGCGAGTGTTGCTAACACGGGCGCTTTGCATACCAAGTCCGCGGCAACACTTCAGATATTCTTGACCTTCTACTGCTTGACTTTCAAATACAACCTACAGGCGGGAAGTGCGCTTCGGCTTACAAACATAGGATTCTTTAAGGATAGTAACATAGGGTACAGCTCCATTCTCAGAAACACGTTTCAGAACATTAGATGATATAGCATCAGGAAAGGCTGGAAAGGAAATTTGTCTTTAGAATAAAATTTCCATTTTTAAAGATGGGTCTAAGCCCAACGAGGAAACTGGATCAGGTATTTATTATAAAGATATGAACCTTGAAATTTTTCTAAAACTCCTGGACACGTGCATTGTTTTCCAGGCCGAGGTTCTAGCCGTGCTCAAATCAGCGAAACTACTTGAGATGGGATCTATATATTGACAGTAGGGCTGCGTTCAAAGCGCTTGAGTCTTATCTAGAGCTCTGTGGCCACAAAAGATCAAGGGAAATCATCAAGCTAGGAAGTCACGAGTTAGGACTATGATCGGGACCCTCTTTACACATTGTTTTCTAAGAAGGCACACCAGTAGATTAGGACTATCTAAATCTGATATTTGTAGATATTGTGAGGATCGACACTCCTCAGAGGATAGGTTCTTGTAACCAACCGAAAGACCTACTCAATTTCTGTGGGGCAATCAAATGCTTGGCGACATGATATATGCTCTAGGTTTCTTTCTGCCTACTTAGATTCACTAAAGACTAAAGGGATCGCGATGGGCGTCTAGTGTCTTTATGATGAACATATAACCGTTTTAAAACCTAACCTAACCTACTTACATTACAGCCTAACATCCATAGGATTATAACGGCTACATTCTAAATTGGAGTTCTTTGCGTCACCATCATCCAGAGTTACGCACCAATGCAGACCCTGGCGAAGAACGTAGAGGAGAGCGCCTTCAATCAATTAAGCGCAGTCTCTAAACCAACACTAATTGGATTCTAGCTAATGTGGCAGTCTAACGTCCATTAATCTAGAAGTAGTCCCCTGGATGTCCGAAACAGACAAGGAGCAGATGTGGGCATTGTACTAGATGGCCATCTTTTGATAGTTACTCTTCGACTAGGTACTGCTGCAGTTCGAAGAATCCATGGAGACACTAAAATGTGCAGCTACAATAGCGACAGATTAAGGTAACCCTCATTGTGCTAGCAGTTAAGGGACCATCATCCGGAATGTGACGAAGCTACATATGCTGGATCAAAGCTCCACGTCCTGAACAGAGGAAGATTGTCAGAGAAATTCGGGTAAAACAAGTTTGCATTCTTTCACCAAACTTTCTTTTGCTGATTGGCGATGTGCTTCGTAAAGCTTTTCTAATGCAAAACGGAAGAACCTGATGAGTTTGTACATCCTAACTGAAGCATTTTTGACTACGCTCACTGTGTATGTATCCCTACTCTCTCACAGAATTATGGATTTACACCAAATGACAACAAATGTGGACAGGGAGGCAGACATCGTCAGGCTGGAAATTTATTTGGAAAAGTATAAAGTAACCTAAAGTTATAAGCCCAGGAACAATTTCATCAGCTCACCTCAGCTCAGCTTAGTTCTAATATGCATTGCTGGACCATTGGTAGAGAGAGTAGATGATCCTGTATCTTGGTAGCATTGTCTCGGCCGAAGGTACATAGAATCGAATTGGATGTAGCCAACAGAATTTCGAAAGAAGAATCCGCGTTTTGATTATTGTACAAAGCATTACGAAGCAGTTCAAAGAAGACTTACGTAGAAAGTACGTACGTAAAGGTGACCGTTCCATTGGTAACCCGCTAACTCAGGATGACGGAATACCTGAGAGTGTGGAAAGATCATGGCGCGACGAAGACATCGCAACTGGGTTAGAGTAAACTTGGGAACTTGTCGTACTTAATATTTTAAAAACTTCAGTCAAAATCTTTTAAACTCTGAGGGAAGGCCGTCAAAATATGCCCGGCGTGATAGCTTTGTTCTCGTCAATGATGGAAATACTCCCAAATATGGAAAAAAGGCATTCATTTCGGAAAAAAGGAAGTCCGATTCATTGACCATATGATCAGCGCCGAAGGGATCAAACCACTTCCTGAGAAGAAGGACCTTATACGTAATTTCAAGCGCCCTGAACAGATTTGAGAACTTCGTCGTTTCCTGGCAACAATTAACTTCATGCCGAAAGCTGTCGAGACCCAAAGCTGACTTAAGTGTCTTATTAAAGGCAATAGGAAGAATGACCGTAGCCAAATCCAGTGGAATGAAGAAAGAGTTGCAGTCTTCGAAAAATGTAAGTACACTGGCTAATCCAAAGGTGAATTGTCAACTTGTTCTCATGGTTAACGCGTCAGATACTGTCGTAGGTGCTGCGTTACAACAGCTCGTTGATAAAATTTGGCAGCAACTCCGACAAAATACAGCACGTACTTAGCACTTATTATACAGGGTGTCCCAGTTAAGCAGTATAATCATTTAAGGGGAGATTCCAAAAAAGTGTATGGCAGTGGGGGGGTCTACTCTCACCCCATTTCAAGTTATACCCCCCAAAGTGGGTGGCCTCAAATTTGGAGGTGTAGCCACTTTAAACGCTATAACTTCTAAGCTATTATAGGTGGAAAGACAATTCAGTAGCGCATACAAGTCTTAAACACTTTGGGTACATCTGTGCAGCTACAAAAAAGTTATGGCTTCTTAAACTCAAAATTATGGAAATTTGTTGTTCTATTTTTATACCCTATCCTAAGGGTATATTAAGTTTGATACATAGTTTGTAACATAGAGAAATATTAAAGATAGACTACATAAAGTATATATATAAATGATCAGCATCACTAGCCGAGTCGATTAAGCCATGTCCGTCTGTCCGTCTGTCCGTCTGTCCGTCTGTCCGTCTGTCCGTCCGTATGTCACCAGTTTTTGGGCCGTAAATTTTGAGCTAGGTTGATGAAATTTTGTATACGAGGTCTTTGGAAAAGTAAGCAATACAAGTGTAAACAATTTTAAAATCTGCCGACTGACACGCCCACTTTTCGAAAAAAATCACTTTTTTTTCACTATTTTCATATGAAACTCGAAAAAACTTACTTGGGCAAATATGTAGATATCCACTTAATCTACAAATCGTCTATATATTGCATATGGCCACGCCCACTTTTTAGTTTACTTTACTTCAAAAATTAATTTTCGAGTGAAAATATTTGTTTATAGGGCAAAATACAAAATTTTGTGAATACATTTTCCACCGCCCACTGACACGACCAAATAAGATAGGAATAGGGTATCATACGATTCGCTCCAGGCGGATTGTAGCATTTTTCACTGGTTTTAGTTAAAATGCATTTTTCTAAAAAAATTTACTTTATTAATTTTTTTTTTTTTTCCCCCTGAAAAATTTCCTAAAAATTATGTGAGGCAACTTTTTTACGTACGATTTACAGAAGTTGTAGTAAAAGCCATTTTTTTGTCAGCAAAAATGGTTTCAAAAATTCCGTGCGGGAACGTGTTGAACAAAAAAATTTCCCACCTTTTAGACGTCATTCCTTTCTGTATTGTTATACTTCTAATTATTTTGCCAAACAACAACAACACAATCATTTGACAGAACTCATAAAATTTATTGGACTAAAATTCGCGGCATGAGGCAATTTCGTAACCTCTTTTGAGCTCTCTATTCTGTGAAAAACTAGGAAACTTTGAAGTATGGGAACAGGAATTCAATATTTCTCGTCAAATTTCGTCGATTTTTGGTGTTTTTTTTCTTCAACGTGGAAAGAGATCTCCTAATACTAACACAAATATGATAGCAAAAAGTCAACAATGAAAGAAGCAAGTATTCGTATAAGTCTCATTAGAAACCGAGCCAAAACCAAATTCCAAATAGATGTTTAATCGGACAGTGCAACGTGGTTAGACAGCTTTCCAACTCGACTTTATACATATACGGTTCCAGTCCTAACCAACTAAAAATAAGTCCGTCCTGTTCTAATAGGATTCATTCTAGCTAGCCTCAAAAACCCCAATCAAATGAAACCACATTTCCAATAAGAAGCATTCGTCGAATGTACTTATTAGACCGTCCGTATCAGTTAGCAAATCAAATAAGATTTTTTAAGTGAAAATACATATACACACGAACATATCTATGTTTCTCTAATTCGATTCTTAGACAAGCCATCTATGCATTATAATTGATTAGCCTCACTCCAGTGGAATTCATTAGGCGACTCTTTCCGCGTCAGTTGTTTTTCCTAAAAAAAAAGAAAAATAAACTCTTCTAATCTTCGATAAAATAATTGATGGTCAATATTAGGCGAGTAAACTCCAAGTCAATGAAGAAAACACCAGTTGGTCAACCCGACCATCATCACTACCGGCATTATCCCGTGTCACACATAAGCGATCAATCAATTAGATATTTGGTTTATTAAATTCGCCCGATTGTAGACGAAAGAAATAGTTACTTAATTTCCTCTCTTCATTTCGGCCATGGTCCAATTATTTTCAGAAAACGATCAATCACTCAAAGAGCAAGGAGTGCACCACCAGTCGTCCATCCTCTTCGAAATAATCAAGACGGAAATTTTGCTCAAAAACTTGATGTATCTACAGAGAGTGATTTGCAGGTTGTTCACTATTGTAACGGGTAACTACCCCCAAACGTACTGCTGCACCTTTAATCTTAATAAAAATACATATTCTTCCGAATTTGGATGAATAGTTAAAATGTCTTAAGATTAAAAAGCAAAAAAAAAAAAAAGAAAACCGACGATAGACAGAATGCCTTGCCAAAAATTAGACTGTCAATAAGCATCTCTGGGGTGTGATTTTAATTTCATACTCAAACGGATTTCTCCGCAATATTTCTCACGAAGATTAATAACAAACAACAGACAGACATGCAAGGAGACAGAACAAAAAAAAAAAAAGAGAGAACAAAAAAAATGGCCATGAATCATGACGACCGCGAACAAGCTCGTCGAAGAAAGATGCCATCTTAATTTTATTTTCATATGCAAAAGAGAAAAGTTTATCCTTGATGGGGTGTATAGCCCTTCGTATCCTGCTGATATCACAAGCCCTCAGGTTGCATACAATACGCCCTTTCTCTCGCAGGTAAACATCCCCATCAATATGTACCTCGTACGTTGTGTGGCAGTCAATAGGGGGGCGCTTGTGTGCCCGCCGCCGCCGCCACAATTCATCTTCTTTTACTTCGTTAACGTATTAAAATAGCAAACAAAGAAAAATTACCAAAAATCGAGCAATTTCCACCCGGGGGATGGGGGCGGAGGGCTGAGGGCTGAGGGCTGAATTTAATAAAGCTCATTCGGGATTTTTATTCGAGGGGTTGTCTTCTTTCAGATCAGATTCTCTCTCTCACATGTTGTATTGATTGAAGAGGAGTTCTCGGTGTGGGGGTTGTTTCACCCCCGCACAAAAGGTAAATGTGGAAATTTTTAGTTCAAGTGGAAAACAAGATTAATTTTTTTTTTTTTCATTCCCGTCGGGCGTTCTGTGTATTCCTACATGCTCTTTGACTTTAAGGGTTGATTAAGACATACGTTAAGATCGTGTGCATGTCATGTAGCTTCCACTTCGTGTATACTTCAAGGACTCGCAGATAAATCAACGTTCGATGATACAAGAAAAGAAAAAAAAGGTATGTAGCAGAACCTTTGAGACATTTTCAACATTTTTTATTGAAATGAACAGTTTGACAGGGGAATGGGGTTAGATACTTTATGACAGAAAAGACAGAGAAGGATTTTTCAACTCTGATAGTGATGTGGGATGTATAAAATGTTAAGCTCTAGTGCACATTTTATTTGAATCGATTCGCGAGGTGATTTCGACTTCATTTTCATCGCCTCTTCTGTTGGCGTGGTCTAGGTCTTTTAATTGGTTTGTTCCAAAGACAGAACTCTGACCTCGCGCTCGGTTAGACAGCGAGGTATTGTGAGCTGGAACCACTGTTTAGCATACAATCGGACCATTAAATAAGATGGATCACTTTCGGATACAAATTGTTCAAGTTAACCATCTTTAGAAGTGCGAAAGCCTCAATACGAGACTAAGCATTTGCATTTCACTGCAATTGTGGCGCACATTTATACGGGGGAGGTGTTGTGGAAAGTGTGTGTGTGTTTTTTTTTTTTGTTTTATCACCTGCAAGGCATGATGGTGGTTACCAAAATGAAAGAAGCCTCATTTGGTTCACCCTTTCATCTTCGAGTGGATAACGAATGTCTATTGCAAGCGAAATTTATTCATCGAAGATGCAGGAGCAGCAGCAGCAGCAGTAAGCTCTCGCGCCCAAGCAGGAAGTCAAAATCAGAGTCGTCATCACAATGGGCAATAGACACACATGCACACAACAACACACAGCTAGAGAGAGAAACACAAAGTATACACTTAAGGCAAAGAGTGTTGTGGGTTTTACCTTTCATTAATTATACTCTACTTAGGCTGGAGTTACATATTACCTCACCCTAACTGCTGCTGCTGCTGCTGCTTCTGCTGCAACAATGCATTCATACCGTACACACATAGATAAAGACAAAGAGATGGAGCGCTGAAGTCTGGGCTGATGGAGTTAAAATGGCTCGAGGGTTCGGTGTAACGATTCATTATTGTTGTCGCTTTTCCCAGAAAATGAAGATTTGTAGAAAATTTAACTGCGTGTTGTGCTATGCGCGCATTTTATTTGCCTTTATTTGAATCAAGTATCTAACCTATGTGGCGATGTTCAATTCGCATGGTAACACCTTTAGATTGCATCTGTGTTACAGACGATGAGTGCTGGATTTATGAAATATTGTACAAGATGGTTGCTTTATTTTCAAATTAAACAACACTGCTACTGTGAAAATATCAAGCTTTTCTTATGATGTTGACTTAATTTGTGTCAGTGTGAGGATTTAAACATTCGCCAGTCGAAAAGTGACTTTCAAACTACGTGCACCAGGTTATAAGTTCACAATTGATGGGCCAAAAGTTCATATAAAATACCTGTGGACCTTTGAACCATCGATTGTGGTCTTATTGCTCAGTAAGCTGGGTCATAAGTCCGCAACAGTTAAGTGTGGTGCACTCGCTTACAGGCGACTTCCTGATTGTTGTTGACATGGCCTTATTGGAGCAACGAAATCGCATGAACGGCTAAAGCCTTCGGAGAAGAGGGTGAAATCCTGTCCGCGGTTGACATATCCACGTGACGCATGTGGACTTACAACCCTGCTATAGAAGCAAGTGATTCTAAGCAGACAGCACTATATAAGTTGGGTAGGCTAACAGAGTCTGTGATAGTCTGTGCCAGCTAACAGAGGTGGTTCAAGACTCTCTTAAACTAATAGATATGTAAGTATTACTGTAACGAGAAAGAGAGCGAATAGCACTGGATGAAGGTGGATATACACCCTTTTGAGCATGGCATCAGCATAAACTTTTAAATTATAAACTATCATCAGGGCACAAAATTAAGTGAAGGAGGAGAGTCTTATTGTTACTTGACAAACAAACAACTCACGGCATCAACTGTCCTAGTGACATACATAGTCGTTACGGATAGAGCAAAGTTTAATGAAATCCTGAAGTTACACAACTCGAGAATGGCATAACAACTGGCCTAAGTCCAGCATCACTATCGTATAATTTACATGAAAGCGGAGACAGTCCTATCAGATACTACCCTGACACCAATCAACAAATCTTAAAAGGTGGGATGACTCTTAGATAGCAACGTGGTCTAATGGAATCCCCCTCCAGTTTCGATCTAGTGCGGCTAAATAGACTTAGCAAGTAAAACTCCTGCAGATACATTTCCATAGTTGACTTGACAAACGCCAGCAGATCACTAGCGAGAAGAAAAAAATTGTATTTCTCAGACTTGTATAAGAACAGCGACCACCTGGATACATGGTTCCATGACCACAACCTGCCTCGTAAAGTGGGTATATGATCAACAGCATCGAAATAAGGAGTAGCGAAGAGGAGCGAACAAAAGAAGTGGCATCATCTCTGACCAACGAGTCTTGTTGGAGAAAAGGACAGGGAAGAACAGTTTACTAGTTTTAACGATGACATCGCTAAGCTTCAAGCCGACTGCGGGGGCACCAGCAAAGGGCAAGAGGTTTCACTTGGAGAATTGCTATTTCAACAGGAAATAAATGCAATTCCGTAATATGATTAGGAAGACCAAAAGTGCATTATAGGTACTAGGTTCTCAGGGAGGAACTACAATACACTGCTGTACCGATATGCCCATCATATATCCATATCATCAGGCTATTCCCGAAGAAAGATGCATGTGATACAGCAACGGAGGCGATACTACTGGTTACAACTGAGGAAGTTGAAACTATCAAAAGCTTCGTTGTGAAGAAGGCTATCAAAACCATGCCAGCAATATTAAAAGAGGAAATATTTCTGTCCCAGTCAAAATGGCAAGGACTATTTCTCATACAAAAGTCAATCCGCGTATGAATCATTGTGCATGCTGGTTGGATACCCTGGTGAAAGTGCTTGAGAAGATTTTGCGGACAAGACAAGAGTAATAAACAGAAGGCGACTAAAGAAAGAAGCGAAGCACCAAGCACTCAATACCAACTGTCTAAGGCTATTGCGGAAGATGCCTCGAAGACACAAAACAGTACTTTGCCGTTGTAACACTTGATGTCAAGAAATTAAGCCGCTCAAAACTGTCAGTGAAGGTCCTGCAGGTACCGAACTACCTACTGAGAATAATTTTCAACTAGGTACCTACTTTAAAGACAGAACCCTCTACTTTAACACAGTGTTCTACATGTGTCGGCCTGGGACCGATTCTATGGAGCATAATGTACGATTGCATTCTAAGAGCAATTGTAGTAGTGGCCAAAACTATAGAGAAAGCTATGAGAAACTGCAACGAAACAGACAACAGGGTTAGAGCTAGCGATGACTGAAAAACCGCCATAAAACTATAAAGTCACAACCAAAGACCGATGGACATACAAAACGATCCCTGAAATTGATGCCTGATCTCACTTATGTTGGGGACGAGCGAAGGCTGGGAGACTGCAAACGAAATAATCACGAATATCATGCAACAATTGCGTATAAAGGAACTAGCAATGAGAAACGTTAGAAGTGAAGTTCCTGCCAGCTATGGTTGCTAAGAAAGAAGTGACGGAAAGTCAAAACGCTCATGTACATAGGTCTTGAGTGAAAGATAAAATATTTTTTTGTTGTGTTGGAAAGCGGGAATCTTTTAAAGATGCAACTGAGTCCGTACAGTGTGGAAGTTGTCCTCACGGTACGGCCTTCAAGATTGCCATCAGAATGCCTTGCATTTCATTGTTGCTCCCATTTTCTTTGTTCCTTCATAATGGTTGCCACAGTATCGCTAAATGCTTTCCACGTTTTCCTTCCCTGTTTAGCATCTGACTGGTGATGTTCTTTGGTGTCTGACCCTCGCCCAGTGTGTTTAACGTTCGGGTACGTTTGTCAAAAATGTCGTGAAAAATAGAAAATGACGTGTTTTGCATCCTCGACTGTTTCTGTGCACGTCTTCATGTCTAAACGTGTGGAGATGTACCCTTAAGCGTTCATTGTCTGCGTCTGCGTCGGATAGAAATTCAGCTCGTCATGCATCTTGTTGAACTAGGATCAATCTCTGCCTCTATCCACTTACGTAAGAGTGTCATTCGTCGAGGCTTGTCCTTTGTGGTAGTGTCTTATCACTTCGACTGATCACTGTTGTCCTGCTGGCACTATATTTTTGTTGGGCTTCTTTAGAAAGAACGTCTATTGGCATCATTTTAGCGATTACTCATGTGCGGAAGATTCTGCAAAATCTCATCCATTCTGTAAAATGCATCTGTCATCCTTTCTGTACGACTAGTCTTGATGGCACTAGCCCTTGTTTGGGAAATGTAGAGCATCATAAATGTTGCTAGGAGCAGCCTCTTCTTCTACTTATGTACATACATAGGTCCATCTATTGCTAGATGGAAGAGATCTTTGTTTTTGAATTCATGCAGGAACATTATGAAGTTCAATAAGTCTAGCCAAGGCATCCAACCGTTGTACCTCTACAATGTTCATTTTAATTCCTAGGAATTCTGTGTGACAGAATCTGAGAAACCCTGAATCATAAACACTTCTGTACAACTCAATGATGAATGGTATCCAATCCGCCTGTAAACAAGATAAAAATTATCTTCCACGCGTAGATAAGATGATGCAACACAGAATCATTTTTCTTATTTTTTATTACGTCAATTGTTGCGTATGACAGTTGAAAGCTCTTCCCTTATTATCGTGTAAACACGGCCTAAGTAAATAGTAAAACCAAACTCTGGCAAGTAACAAAGCCTCAATTGTGATCCAAATGATGCGGGCAAGTGATTTACCATATTTTTATCTTCAATATTTATTGTTCAGAAACCATTTCAAAATCATGGCATGGCACTATCTGCAAACGTCAAACATAATCTTTGGAGTTTAGAGAGTCAAAATTCAAATAGACAGACGGTTGTTATCTTTAGGGGGTTAGATGGTTTGGTTTGGTTTGGTTTGGTTTGGTCCCATGCTAATGTCAGGTGTTCTTTATCAATCTGTGCTTTTACAAGTCATAACAACGCCTCCGGGTGTTGACCAACAACGAACGCAATAAGTGTCATTTTCCGATTTCTTTACGACCATACATAATCGTCAACAGTGTTGGGGTCGATTATATTTCCTGGTGTGTGTTAGTTTAAATCCCCTGGCATCTAAGAGTTGGTTTCTGGTTTCTGTACCTACTGTTTTTTTTTTGTTTTTTTTTTATGATGGTTGATCTATAAAATTGCGTATTTATTGGTCCTTAAATGGTCCTTGTTAGTTTTGAAAGGCGCCCAAGAAACCACCACCAGCACACAGTAAAGCACTTACATTGTATTCCTTTAACAACATCGTAAAGAGGAAACTGGGCGGCAAAAATAAAAATGCTTTTCTTATCCTTACGACATGTCACCCTGAGGGCACATATATATTTTCGTTTGGCTATTGTATCGTTTTGTCGCACCCTTGAGTAGGACAAGGAAAGAATCAAGAATCACATACATCGGTTGCTTTGGCAAGGAAAATACAAAAAAACAAAAAAAAGAGAGGATTCTTCCTCGATTTACTGTTTTATGATTTGCACAAGGGATGGAGACATTGTGTTTGTTTGTAGATTTGTCCCAAAGTGGTCACATAGTACATATATGTAAACCAGGAGGCGGGGATGAAGTAACCGCTCACCAAATTAAATCATTTTATTGCCGCTGTGAGTCTCCCACTATAAATCAATGCACAAAATTTGGTCTGCGGCCACGAAAGTAACGCACAGACTCTCCAGGCGTAATCAAATTGAAAATCAACAATTGGTCGGTTGGTGGATATACAAGTACATACGACTATGTATAGTAGTGCAACATGCGACGAAATAACCACCTGTGATGCATATATTCGAAAATTGAGTGTGATATCCTATCAAAATATGTGCCATGGCATTGCCACACCACGGTATACACCTATCCCAAATAGCCCCAAACGTCATCTACATAGGTACATACATATGTAGGACTCGATGTGTGGGCTGCGTGTGGGTTGTGTTATCTGTGAAGGGTTGATGTTTGTTATTACAACGCGCACATACACAACGGGCGCTGGTACATGTCCTTCCTCGGTCGTCGTCGGTCGGTTCAATTATTGACTCCTTCAGGGGTTTAACATGCTCTGATGTAAACATAAATCAATTATCAACAATGATTACACCTTGGGCAGTTTAATTACGTATTTTGATCAACGTAAATTTACCAATTATCCTGCAACAACATGGGTTACCGCTATCGACATGGCGGCCGACGGTGACTGTGTACAAATATGCTTCTTTAAATTCCTTGGCCATGAGTTCACTTTCGATTAGATGAAAGGTCATCTTGCCAATTTTGTAGAGAATTTTAATTGATGCAGTTGTGATGATGTTGTTGGCCGACACCAATCAAGTCAGATGCGCCAATAACTGTGAATAATTGAGAACCCAATCAAATTCCCTCAGTATTGACATGAAATGTATTCGTCTAATGGCTCCCTGGAGAGAGAGTGTGTTACTACCGGCATCATATTTGGAAATCTTGTTAGCGGAGTCATCAACGTGAGTTGAGTCTGTCATCATCGAAGAGTGGGTGGGTTTTCGCTAGACAAACGAGATTTGTGCGGCATGGTAGCAATTAAACTTGATGTCCTATGGACTTTTATGTCATCGGGCGTAGTGCTGTTTTAAGACTTTGGATGGGAGCGATAGCTCATCTACCATTTTATTTATTCATAAGTATCTTTTCTATAATTATGCATACATATGTCTATATGTAAGTATGTCGATGGAAGAAAAGACAAATTATTGTCTTTGGAAAACTTCACAAAGAAAGTGGTAAGTCTTTGCGAGCAATAGTCACATTTGATCTAGCATGTCACTAAAGGATAACATCCATCTCGTCTTCTTGGAACGAGGTAGCTGAAGATTTTAACACCGAAGCAACAAAGATGTCGGTCAAATCTAAGGATTTGTTAACTCCAGGTGGTAATAGTCAAAACCAAAATACCCTTGTAGTCTTTTTTGACAGCTAAATACTGGTGCCCTAAAATAATAACTAATATACTAACAAAAAATGAAGGTTTATTTAGGAACAGGCACAGGAGTCTTTTGGAAAGTGTTTGCCGAAGATGCCTTCAACTCTGGATTAACTGTGCTAAAATGAGAAAACCAGTGGCGGCAAGGATACGTCAGGCACGCCTAATCAGTTAAGATGTATATATAGATGGGGAATCGAGGTCATAAGCTGACTGCTACTACAAACTATAATCAACACCATCTCCCCTAATGCCGATTTAAACTCCTGTTCTACCTTTAGAGAGAGTTTCTGTTGGAAACTCTTGTGTTGGCGGCGATAAATGCTGATAATGCATATCATTTCCTAGCACCGGGATCAAAACTTGCCTACCACAAGAAAAATCTCAAGATGAAGTTTGAATGCACCAGGAATCTGTATGAAAGCTTAAAACCTGTTATTTCAACTGTACACAACCGCTCTTTGGTATGTGAACTCAGAGGTAAAAAATTTTTTAGGTAACCCTCGAGCTTGGCATAATAAACTCAGAACTTTGATTGGGAACTCTTAGTAACTCCTGTGGGTTATTTGACCCTTGTCTTTGCTTTCACTTACATGGTAAGAAGCGGCTCTTGTGAACTATACCCGAGGAAACTGTTTGTTCAAGAGTCCTTTAGAATGCTGCCGCCATCTGTGGAGAGTTTTGTCGTCTTTCACAAGGTGCTGGCCTTGAGTTAATAAACTTTGGTGAATGAGTCTGCTTAACATATCGTCTTCTTCTCTCATAGTAACATCTGCAAGTGCTTGACCGAATATTTTCCTTTACCATTACTGTATAATCCACATTTGGTATTCAGTCTACCATACTCGGTATTTTATACCCGATACTCGGTATTTTATACTCGATACTTCGTATTCTGTACTCGATACTTCGTATTCTGTACTCGATACTTCGTATTCTGTACTCGATACTTGATATGGCGCATTCTGTACTAGATACTCGCTTTTCATTGTACTTCTCGGGAGTCTCCCAATATTTTAAATTACAAAGATTGACCTACATTTTGATATAAAAGAGAAATTAAAGACCAGCCTATTACCAGACCGCTCATCACAAATTGGGTAAAATTTCCTAAGACGACATTCGTGTCAGAACCTAATGGACCACCGATAACGCCCGATTAAGAGTCAATGCAAACAGAGTGGATTAGACGGTTTTGTGTACCCAACTGGGGTGGTTGCTTGGAACAACCTTACTATCCTTAAATCCTTAATCAAAATGCAAGAAAAAAAAAAGTATCTAAACCAACACCACCGGTGATGGTAGGTAAGTAACCCTTCCCTTGACAGTAATAAAAGGCAAACCAAACACCGGTGGGTGTCTGCTAAAAATATTATCCTTTGTTTGTCTCTTAGTACACAGCAGAAGCAGCAGCAGCAGCATAGCTCACCAAGCTTGAGTCGAAAGTCGAAGAAGAATATGCAAATTAAATGGATTTGATTAAAATTCGATGGTCTCGTTTTTATGATGTTGTGGAGTGAGTTTTTATCGCGATTCCTGTTGTGAAAGTGGCCTGTGGATAAATAATAACCCTTTCGGGGTTGAAACAACAAACATTGACAAAGTACACTCCATCCTCGCTACCACCAGCTAGCTATCTGTGGTTTATCGACGACACCCCTGGGTACAGCAGCAGCAGTTCGCGCGATGTTGGAAGCATGCACCATTTTCCGATTACAAAGTTAAAAAAAAAAAAAAAACAACAACAACATCTAAGACGTTTTTCTATATTTTTATAACCACCCAGAACCCAACCCAGGAACTTCCATTCTGTTTTTTTCTCCGCGATTTTATCTTAATGGACGAAGAAATGTTCCATGCAAAAAAATTTGTGTCCAGAAAAGTGCTAATTTACTGACGACGACACATTCAGTGCCTCTCTCTGATTACATTGCCATCACATCCGGCGGCGATGGTATGGAGGGAAAGGACCAAATGAGAAATGGAAAACTTTCCACCATATCTTTGCCTGTGGCTAGCTGGCGAACGCTCTCTATCAAATATTTAAAATTATTTGAAGGATTTTTAGATATTTTCCTCTTCCCCCCCCCCCCCCCCCCCCATCTTCAAGGAAATGCAGGAAGGCAGACAGAGCGAGAACGTGCTTATAGAAAAAAAAAAAACAAATTAATTAAAATGAAGAAAAATAAAAACCACACCATTACACCATCCTAAGGCATCGAAATGGCCATTGGTACTTCATCTTTTGGGCCAAATAGAAAAAAATCTGTTGGAGAAAACTTTCATCCAACACCACTATTGAATCTGGATAAATAAATGCATACAGCGAAACGGTATGAGAAGCGCCTTCCACAACCCTTGGCGGTGTCAAGCTGAAGGAGAAGAAAACTTTTTTTTTTTTTTTTACATAAAACAAACCAACAAGAAGGTTCGATACTGTTAAGTGTGGGTCGCGGTCCTCTTTTATGTGGTCTATCCTTTTTTTGTTCACAAAAAATACAAAAAAAGAAAAGAACTTTACTTTTCTTTTTTTTTTTTTTTTTTTTTTCGCTGGAAAAATTCAAAATGACCGTCGATGTAAGAAGAGAAGTACGGAGGTGGTAAATATAGAAAATCGCATGCACTTTTCACCATCATCCCTCTGCTGGTTCTCTCAAAGCGATAAATTAATGTTATCGCTCCGGGCTATAAATCTGCATGAATTAAGAAGAACATTCTCTTCGGATCCTTATTTCCTTTTAGATATTACGTTTTGGCCTCTATCGCATTTCTTTCATTTCTTTGCTACTCTCTCCCGCATCTTTGGGCAGTTTTCCGCGATTTTTCCCCCATTTTTTTGTGATTTTTGGTTTAAAGGTTTTTTTTTTTTTTTTTCGTCCTTTTGTTACCACCCATTCCAGAGAGTTGGTGGTTCTACAAGTACATACATATATAGACCGCGCCATCACGCAACAGCGTAGACAATGTCTTGGGGTGTAAGTTTCAAACGCCACTTAAGAACGAAAGGAAATTACCCCCTGTGTGAAGGCGGGGGGGATGGTCTCGATGGGCAGCCGCCAAATTTGTATATGTGTAATGATGCGACATGACTGGGTTCAAGGTTTTTTTTTTTCTTTTGTAATTTTTAGGAAAACATTTGCATTGTGCTGTAAGAATTGAAAAATACTCGTAGTTAATTTAATTTAGTGGAATTTCTTGTTGCTAACAGGAGCCCGTCAACTGTGCGTGGATTAAGCTTCAGTCTGCGGGTAAGGAAGGGAATAAAAAGAAAGCAGTTACAAAACAATCTAAGCTAAGGTACTAGACTTTTTAGCAGACAAGTGGCCTTACTTACTTAGAGGGCTCCCAACGCCATTGCCTAAGATAGGTACTACTCGTCTGCGGTCTCGGAAAAGCTGAATTCAGTTGTGAATACCCAGTTTTCTGTCATCTTCAAAAATTCGGTCTTTGTGCCGGAGGTTCCGTCTTCTTCGTCGTCTCTATGGGCTGTGTTCTCTTGTCTAAGAAATTGTTGTCCAATTGCTCAATGTGACGTATCCAGTGCAGACTACATTCACATCCTGGTACAGTATCTTGTATCTTCACCTCCATTCGCCATCCTGGAATCCTCTCTTATCCGACGAAGAGTTTTTCGATCGAAGGTGCCAAATATTTGCTCTGCTTTCGTACTTACGAAAAACACTTGTCGCCATAAAACAAAACTGGTAAGATGGGCGAGCGTTCAATAAGGCACTAATTTGGTCCGTCGAGTTAGGAGTTTTAAGTGTTGGAACATAATCTAGATTTATAGCTCACGCAATTTTACCACAAGTTGTGCTACTGGCCAACTGCATGATTTGAGTATTAGAATACATCGAGGTTCTCAGCATGAAGATCCGTACACAGTATACCCCTGACTTATGCCAGAGAAGACCCGTGTGCTATGCCTGCTAAGCTGCACCAGAGAAACATATTTCTTCTTGATAAGGGTCGTCCATAGGGCTGTGGCCGTAGCAGACGTATCCAGGCCGGTCCGGCGGTGATTGGCTCGATTGATGGATTCGTCATCTAATTTCTTTAACAAACCGATTGCGATTGGATCAGAACGGTAAGCCTGCGATGCATGCAGCGCCAACCTCTTTGTTGCCAGGTCTTCAGCCCTTTCATTTCGCACAGAGCAGAGTTGCCTCTAGATAGATCGTTCGGAAGTCATTTACAGCTTCGATCTAATTATCGCGGAACCCAGGACCTTGATAGCTGCCTGAATGTCTACATATGTATGTAAGAGTAATCGCCTTGAAAACGATATTTCAGACCCTGATTTCTACCTTAAAGATACTGCAATTCCAAAGAAACGATCTTCTTTTTTTAATTTAGAGCAATTTTGGCCACCAGATCCAGCGGAGCATGGATCGTAGTGATCTCATGATACTGATGCAGCTTTCCCTCTTGAAAAGTTAGAAAGAAAGTCGGAATGGGTCTTACAACCAGTAAACCACCGATGGCTTGGAGCTCCTCGATTTATTAAACGCCTCCTTTATAATATTAAAAAGCTTCGCTTGTTTTCCTGATTTGCTTATCAATGTTGTCTTCCGGGTTGGCAGAGGAAAAAGACTTCTGCCGCATTCAGGTCAGAGCTGACCCAATGTGTCGCCTATGGGGGAAACAAGGTACTCCCTCTCCCATTTCACCAATATAATGTAAAAGAAATACTTCAGGTAATTACTTATTTTTTAGAGAGTCCTTGTTGATTTTAAATGAAGTGTCTACCGAGGAATTTGTTTCTAGAAAGCTGGAGCCCAGGGCATTGGCAAAGGTAAGAGGTGGTGTACTCTACATCTTCCTCATCATCGCATCCTTTACTGAGTTCTTCTTCTGTTCGACGCAGTTTCTTCATATGGTACCGCAAAGTGTTAACTCCCGTAAAGATTTCCACAAGCATGGAAAGGGATCCTTTATCCTTACGCATAACTCTTTCGATCCTTGCTTTATAGAATTCCAACTTAAGTACGCTTCTCTTGTGGCTATGTTCCATCCATGCTCCAAGTCTGGGAACCCAGGACGGGATGTTTAGAAAGATCAGTTTTTTTCTAGTAAATCTGATGAACATTTATTGCCCAGGGCATCATCGTGTCCAGAATTGCCTTTATTACTGCCTGTCTGTCGATAAATAGTAGAATACCTTCTGATGGTATTGCTCTTACGGCGGCAAAGTTGCGGGCGGCTGTTATCACTGCCAGGACGTCCGCTTCAAAATCACTGCTGTGGTCTGAGATTCGTATAGATCTGGATTTTCCCAATGATTGCAGATCCTACGAAAGTGTCCACTTTTGATTCATCGGTATAACCGCTATGGACATAGACATAATGTGGCTATTTTCCATTCTTCTCTGCTACACTAAGCTGAGGGGAGTGGCATTTTAAAGTTTAGGTATAGTGGGTACGCATGGCCAAACGATTTATTAAGGATGGACGAATTGACTTCATGTTCGCTGTCTGACTGATTGTACGATTTTTGTGCCACCCTTTGCCGAAATATTGAAAAGAATAATGACCTAGTAGACCTGTCTCGAAGGCATATTAAAGACAAAAACTCAGAACCAATACCACTTAAATATACGCAATTCACTTTGATAGACTCAAAGAAAAACCCCACAAAAGTGAGCAATCCTGATGACACTGGCCAGGTTGCCTTCCACATCAGCGTACTCATTCGATCTGTTTCTGCAATTAAAATTATAACCGAAATCAAAATGAACGACTGTTTGCAATAAAAAACACTCAACTTTTGAATTGTGCGCTGCACACGATGCCGGAAAACTTCAAAGCATCTTTGTGAAATGTCCTTTTTAACCGTAATTTTAAGGGCCGCACACAGCAAGTATACGCGTACGCATCAATGATTGTAAATAGATTTTTTTTTTTTCCTGAAAATAATTATTCCTGTTGAGAGAAGGCAAAACATAAAGATATCCTCCGAAACAAAAAGGACAAAGTATCACGTGCACAATTACTTACAAGGTATTCCCTGAGCCATAACAAGCAGCAAGCGCAGTGGTGGAGATCCCAGAAAAACACATGCAAATTTAATGGCAAACACTTTAAAGTGAACTTTAATTCAAGCTCCATTTGCTCTAATGCTCGACGAGAGACCAAATTGTCGATAGCAATCATCGATGGCTGTAGGCAGACAAACACACGTAATGTACATAGTTTGGCAGAAGGCAGGCAGGCAGGCACAAGGACCACATCCTGATGTTGGCAGCGATAAATGCGGCTTCCTCTTTGCGCACCAAGTGTCGGCTAGGAACACCGACATCCAACCGAACAAATCCATTGGAAAACTCTCAGAATAAATGTAAAATCGGTAATCTATGAAGCATTGAATCCTGCCATTTAGCAGATTTCCTACTCCTCGAGCATCAGCAAGTCCGGATATCGACACATATCGCAAATGGTAGCAGAGGAATTGAATTTGTGATGTCATGCCGTTGCCATACGTTGATAGGAGGTGGCACTGGTTGTATGCTGGTATGGTGGTGATGATGACGATGATGATGATGGTGTCAAGACAGAATGCGAATGTTTGCGCCAGGAATTTCGGCATTGGGAAAACATCGGTTAACCTTAAATTGATGCCTTTGTTTGCATAGAGCATAGAACAACATTCCCATCCACTGACTCTATCCAGCAGTGGCGCACACATCCACGTTTATCGGAAGCTACTGTACATTGACGTGACGTGCGGCTCCTGTGGGTTTTGCCGGGCTGGCAAAAGGGATTGAGTAGAGCGGCAAAGTGTTCGGCTTTTGCTGCTTCACAAGTTTGTGCAGAGATTAACTAACATTTGCGGTGTTGAATTGAATATTGAAAGGCAGGGGCGCGCTCCGCTCCGTATTCGTCGAGTCGGCGGAAGCATGCAAGCAAAATCAACACAAGCCCCCCATTTGGAACATCCTTCCGGCCTAGTATGAATAGCATGCTGCATACCAATGCTGATGTGGATGTTGTGCCAGAGGTGCGTGTGAATATTTCAATATTCATAGCCGCCGTGAGTGACGAAAGGTGAATCGAAACCATTTTAGAAATCGGTTGACCTCTGAATGAATGCATGCAGTCTACACCTGTGGCTGACCCACGAATCCTGACTCTGACGAAACCCATGTTTCTCCATATGTTTATTGCGAGTTTCGCATTAATTAATTTCACCCAAAAGAATTTTTCCGCATTTCAAATAGGAAGGAGAAAAACGTAGAAACGCCTGCGGGATGAGATCGCGGATCATCCACGACATGACAATTCAAATACTTCTTGTTGTTGCCAATCGCACCGATTGATATAGAAAAAAAAAAAAAAAAAAACAAGTGAATCCGTGAAGTAATTGAAAATGAAATTATGCCTTCGAGGAAAACATACAACGCAACGTGAGGGTAACTTATCATCCCCCTCTGCCACGTGAAATCTAAAGAATTCAATTCAATTGGCATCGCGCTAAACAAAGAAAAAGAAAAAAAAAACCAAAAAGGATATGACAGGAGTATATTGTTTGCCCGTATTCAATTGTCTCGGCAACCCTGAAGTACTTGAGTTCTGTTTTTCCAAATGCCTTGAGCAGCGAGAGAAAAAAAAAAAAACTCCCAGAATGTTTTTTAATTTTAATTACAAGTATTTGCAGCTTTGCCTGATAAGGGAGGGTAATTTTCTAGTGTCTACCATAAAAATGTTCGACAGCACAAAGTGCTAAAGCAAAAGTCATAAAGAGCCAATGGCCAGGAAACATCCCTTCCAGTGTCACTTATGATGTCGTTTCGATTGGAATTTATATCATCAATAAAGGTATCCTGTGACAATCTTGTGGGCTGGTCCTCGCCTAATTTCGATGCTTGCTTAACGTAAATCTATATTTACGACTATTAGACTTTATGACATTGCTCGGTAGTGCGTTTCTACTCGTGCGTCTCCTCAATATCGTCATCTCGGTCAGTGTGGACATTTATTAGCACCGTCACATGGAATTGCTCCCATAAGACGGCGGCGGACTGTATGAGTCATAAAAGTAAGTGAAAGCCTGAAACAAGACGCTTTTATAGTTTTAATGACATGTCGTGTGTGACCCGGGGGCGCTGAGCGGCTGAGCGGCTGAGCTGATGATATAACACAAGGGTGTGTTTCTTTTAGAAATCGAATACTCGCCACACATCCGCCACCGCGTTGACAAATTGATTTCTTACTGACTAGCTAGTAGCTACCTACCCCGAGGGAGGAAAACGAACCCACTATTGATAGTTTCGCAACGAAAATAAATGACGACTTATCATTATCAGTCTCCATGGTGGGGAATTAAGACTAAGACTGATATTGTTATTCTAATCGAAGTCCTGCGCTCGCAGTACACTCGGTGATGAGTTATGACAGACACGTCACACATACGATTTGGTTCGATCCAAAAATTATGACATGTCACATCTGATTGTTGTGTGGGTGAGAGTCAGAGTGTGTGTTAGCGGTACAAAGGGGTTGGTTCGGGTCTAGGTCGTTGTTCTGTTGAAGCCATGTGGAGATAAATGGCGACGGCAGCAGCGCGTCAGGTATGAGTAATGGTTTTTATCCTGGCAGTCGTCGTAGTCGTCGAAGATTGAATCCTCAAACGTAGATGTGCCTCGAATATGTGACGTTATTAATATTTATTATTTGTGTGCTTTGCCTCTCTGTCTACCGATAAGAGAAAGAAGTTCTTCGTACTCGTTTCATTCGATGCCCGAATATTGTATCATTTTAATATTCTGTATACTTTCAGAGCACTCTGTTTGAAACCGCTGCGCTGTCGAGAAAAAAAACGAACGAGAAGGAGATACAATTCCGTAGTCCTGTCATTCGGAAGGCCATCATCATCATTGCTGCTGGTATGGATGTTTGATGGATTAGGATGAGCTAAGGAAGTCGTGTGTGGAATTTGGAATAATCATAGCACAGTCTAGAGTTTTTGTTTGGCACTGAAATTGTATATTCGATTTAATTGGCTTTCTCTGAATGGACTGATCCATTACATTGTTTAAATTGAGCGATATTTGTTCAGGAAATTTCATTAAAACTGTTTTGTAAATATTTTTCTCTTTTGATGTAAAGGTCAACTGTTGAAGGTATCATTAAGGTACTACAGGGAAGCAGGGGCCGATTCACAACAACCCATAACGATTAACTCGTTATCGAAGTGTAAGGATTTAACGTTATCGCTCTCGTAATCGAGCATTCAGTGTAGAAAAATGGAATGCCATTGCCATTGCACTGGAAGACACGCGATGCTCTGTGCAATTTGGAAACAACTCTTCGGAGCTTTTCCAAACGTGCATCGGATTCAGGCAAGGAGATGCGCTGTCATATGTTAGCTTCAATATCGTGTTGGAGCAGATAGTGCGCAGGGCAGTTGTCAACAAGGAAGGCACTATCTTTCACAAGTCCGGCCAACTGCTGGGATAGGCAGACGATATTGACATCATCGGCAAGCCGTCCTAGATGCGTTTACGGCTATTGATGAGCAGGCAAAAGGAATTGATCTTGAAGTGAATGTGGACAAGACGAAGTAGGTATATGTTATCAACAAACGAAAATTTATCTGTCCAAAACATTGGGCAGAACGTCACTGTTGATAACTATAATTTCGAGTTCGAGTTCATCTACCGCGGAACAAATATTAATCCTACAAATGACACCTTTGTAGAGATCCGACGAAGAATAACCCTAGCAAACCGGGTTCAAAACTACTAACTCGACGGACCAAATTAATGCTCTACAGAACGCTCATCTTACCAGTCTTGCTGTATGGAGCCGAGTGCTGGACGATAAGTAAGAAGGCTGAGCAAATATTGGGCACCTTCGAGCGAAAAACACTTCGTCGGATATTAAGACCCTTATGCGAGGGGGTCGAATGGAGGAGAAGATACAACCGCGAACCTTATGAGCTGTACCAGGATGTGGATGTAGTCCAAAAAGCCAAGATACGCAGACTACATTGGCTCGGCCACATCGAGCGTATGGACAACAATGCTCCAGCCAAGAGGATCTTCGAATCCCAGCCCCCAGGTTCGAGACGATAAAGAAGACCGAACCTCCGGTACAAAGACCAAGCTGTCGCGGATGCCAGAAAAATTTGGTCTTCACAACTGGAAGCAGCGTGCTCGGGACCGCTGTAAGGCAACGGTGTTTCTCGGCAGGGACTCTACAAGGGTCGGGAGCCCTTTAAGTAAGTTAGTATTGCCAGTGCACGCCATAGTGAGTCATTTCATTAGGTCCATTATCCATGTAGTGTCGCTGATCAACCGGAACGCTCATAGTTTCATCAAAATTAAGCATATCCTTCCAGATGCAGACTTTCGTTTCAGTTGGTAATATACATTCGATTCTGCTACCAGTTAAAATAATACTCCCAAGATCTTGCAAACTTTCTATACTCTTCACTGCTTAGTGCTTACTCAGCATGAACTGATGAGACTGACCCCAGGATCATCATGTTAGTTCTTACCAAATTTATTTTCAGCACAACAACGTCTGAGCTTTGATACTTTAGAGAGGTGGACTCTTTGTACCCTCAATCGTTGTCATATCGTCGTTCATACCGATAGGCGATAGCCGATAGTCGATAGCCAAATTCTGCGTTTTTTCTTTCCCGTTCCCGAATCCTGAAGAAATTCACTGTTGGTAGCAAATGGAAGTATAAGTGGAGCTAACCTATATAGTTCCTAGGTTTCGTAGGCTTTAGTTTAGCTAGACTCGTTACTTAGCGGATCAACACCTATCGGCAGACGTTGTTCCTGTAAGGCTTTTATTAGTCACTTAACCATTTGACTTGCATATAATTTGATGTTCAATCTAGCACCCTTCTAGAACTTTTGATATAAACATTTTTTTGGTGGAATTTGAAATATGCTCATGGTGCTAAACAGTTCCACAATACGCAATTGTCCTACAAACATGAATCCTTTATGATTTACCTTTTAATAAATAAGCGATAAATTTGCGAGCTTAACCCACGAATTTTGGACCAAGCTACTAATAAAATCTAATCTAACAACGACCACCACCACCACCATCCGCAATGATTGTATAACATTCAACAACTATAATTGTACACAATTCTAACACCAATTAAAATCTTGTTCCAACTTCTAAATTACAAGTTCATTAAACCGAAAGCATAAATAAACGATACCAATAACATTCATGACCTCACGCGACCAACCAACCAACAGAACAAATCCCAACAGAGAGCGGAGCGGAGCACCTACACCCCCATTTACATAGTTGGCATTTCCATTCAGACCATTCAACTAAAAACATTCAAAATTGAAATTATTAATAAATTATCAAAGTACAATTAATTTTGCACATAAAAACCGAATTAATTAATACAACGACTTTTCCAGCAGCAGCAGCAGTAGCAGCGGAACATCCTCTTCATGGTATCGTCCTTGCACATTGGTCCTTATCGACTACGCATCATCCAAGGGGTGGGCTGTGGGCACCAGTGAGGGCAGTTAATTTAATCCGATGAGGTCATCCATTTCATTATTACGTGTTTAATATTGCAGCGAATATTAATGGCTGAATGTTCAATCCGACACCAGAGTGTGTGCGAGTGCGTTATTATTTTACCAGAACCAGGACCAAGCCACCGTTCAACCAACCAACCAACCAAACCAGTCGCTCCGACAATAATGTTAAAGCCAAATAATATCCATTTAAAAATAAAGCCAGGTAATAAATGTGCAAATAAAATTAACACGGTAAAATCAAAAAATTACATCACCAGGCTATTGGGGGCCACATATTAATTGAGTTCTTTTCGCCCTCAAAGTGGATTTTATGTCAACCGAAGTTTGGAGCGCCACACGCAGTTGTTGAGTTTGAGTCCTTGTTGGGTTGGTTTGATTGCTGTGCTCGGCGGTCGGGTGGTCGGGTGGTCCTTTATTTTTATTATTTTAAAGCCATTCCAATGGTTTTGGTTTGGCGAGTACAAATCAAATAAACATTGAACTGAATTTAATCAAAATATTAAAGTGGCAACGCACAAAACCACCCTCTTATGGTTTTGTATCAAATATCAAATTGAAATACAATGACGTGCGGATGGCCAAACCTCCCTCTTTCTGTCTACTATCGCGATTTGAAAAATTGCAACATATTTCCAAAGACCTAAGATCGGGCATAAGAAATTGGAAGAACTAACAGCAAGAAGCATCAACCCCACGCACAATGAGCACAAACATCCCACAAGAGGGTGTATACTTGTGTAATGGCTTATTAAAATTCCTCGCGAAAATCACAAGGGTAATCGTGCACTTATGAAAATTTCCTGTTGCCAATGTCCCACACCTCCATGGGTCGCCAACCGCCGCCGCCGCCGCCGCCGCCGCAGCCGCTGTCGCCGTCGCCCGAGATTAATGCCACCAAAATCCAAAAACAAGGGCAGGGGGTGTAAATATAAAAAAAAAAAAAACGCGAATTGAGACGCCACAGAGTTGGGGATGCTGCCATAACTGCTACTACCCAATTTTTCAACTCATTGAAGTGGAAGCAATAATTGATTATGGGATAGGGATTAATCTCAGCTAATAAGAAACAGATACGAGGAGTCAGTACGAACCGGCGGATGGGGGTTGCTAAGTCGTTTTGGTAACAACGCTTGAAAAATAGATTTACATTTACAATTTTTTTTTTTTTTGCTTATTCCCTTACCACTTTTACATTCGATTCGACTAAAAGTGCTTTAGAGCATTGCTGGGAGGAAACATTCAAATGCGGGAGGGATGTTCCACAGGACGTCACGGCTTAGGTTGCTTGCGGTTACTGATTTCAGATGATTTATCTGTGCTTTTAGCACGAATTTGCATATCGTCCGACAGATTCCAGCATCGATGGCAGAGGGGGCCTCACAAAACCAAGGAATGAGACGTGCAATCTACCGGAAAATAATTTTATTAAAAAGAAATTGAAAATGTCGCTCAGATAGAGTAGCAAAATGAAAGTTGATATATAGCTTATACTTGGAAGCGACTGGTCGGTATGCCAATTGCATCTAACTGGGGTTCGGTTGGTCTGTAAAATGGATTTTCTATAAAATTCGTAGATACTAAATGCTCGGCTATTTGGTTGCCGGGAGATACTAAAATAATACAAGCTTTGAGTGTAACCAAAGAGCCGAGAGTTGAAACCTTGAAAGAATGAGTGATCGAGCTGGAAGAAGTGCTGATTAGAAAGCGAGTATATACCCTGTGTGTACAAGAAACGAAATGCTGAAAGACCGGAAATCGAAGGTGTTACTGGGACGTCAAGACAAAAGCTGTCAGCTGGAGTTGCTGTCATTCTAGCAGTTGAGGTATTTGGCAGCATTTTGACCATTTCAAAGTGCACTGACAATTTGATGTGTCTCAAACTGAGACAAGGTGCGATGTGGAAAATTGTATATGGTCCTCAAGTCGAAAGCGAACAGAGAGAAAAAGATGCTAAACTTTCACAACTTCATCAAAAGCATCTCAGAGGAAGAGACAGAGGAAGACTAGGAGGACTGTGGTACGCCAAGCATGTGTAGGTCATTCGGTCTTATCGTGCTTAATACCATTTTCATGAAACAAAGCTAACAGCTGACCACTTAGGTATAGTAGTGGCGGAAATCCAAATTAACTACTACCCGCGTTCATGAAGTCCAGGGCTAAAAATTGCAAAATGATCCTAGGAGAGACGATCGCCCAGCAACATCATCTCCTTCCGACAGAAATTCTTATAGAGATGTTAAAGAAAACAAGTAAGCAAAAGTTAAAAATGTTTAGCAAAGAAGAAGTGCTTCCAATTTTAAGTCAAAAGTATGGCAAGCTAACTCTTTCTTCGGCGAAATTCTCCCCAGATGGCGACAGTGTTGTGAATGACTTTTAAACCAAATATCCCCGAAACCAGCTCCTGATCCCTGATTAGTTTTGGAACAATCTGTGAAGATCTAATATCTCAGATTTGATTAAAGTCAGGTGGAATATATGCTCTTACATGTGCGTACCCTTCTCATTAGAAATATTGCAAAGTTTAAGCCTAGATACCAAAAGCAACTTCGACATTGTGAATCCCAAATACTCGTATATGTAAAACACGGTAGGCCAGCCCTCGGTGAGGATGCACTTAGACCAGCAGTGTGTCCATTGTGCTGCCGATGTGTAAAGGTGGGTGGGTCACCCTCTTACTCAGGGAATCATTTACTCCTTAGTATGAAGGAGCCAATCTTAGCCGTACAGGCATTGTTTAGATCGCTTAGATCATTGAACAGATATTCACCTAGTGTGCATAGATGCATAGATGCAGGGATTCCCAGTCTTTGGACATGCCTTCCTATAGCACAATGTCCGGTGAGGGTGTTTACGATTTTGGAGAGGGTTCCTCTCTTATGTTTTAGAAATCCGATAGACCTGGTTTCATTTAGAGTGGCCAGAGCAGCCTTGCACTGTTACAGTGGCCGAGGTGTTGCCATCGATGGTTGGCTTCTCTCACCGCGTTGGCATAGGACGTTGGCACCTCGATGTCAGGACCTTTATGCTGTTTAGACCTGAGGAGCCTCGTCGGGCCAGTTCGTCAGCTTCGCAATTCCCTGGTATATTACAGTGACCGGGTACCCAGCAGAGGGTGAGGTTGTACTGTCCAACTATCTCGTTCAGAGATACGCGGCAGTCCTTCACTGCCTTGGATCTTGTTGTGTCTCGTTGAAGTTGTGTCCAGTGTTTTGTTGTTTCCATTGTTTGGAACTTCTCAGTCTTATTGCTGAGCAGGCAGCCAGTTGTTTGCTGACGATGTCAATTGGAAGTAGGTGGAGCATGGTTTGGAGCGCTGCGGTGGGAGAGGTTCTCAGTGCACCAGTAATACTGTGACAAGCAATTCGTTGAGTTTTTTCCATTAGGATTAGGTTGAAGGTCTTCGCCAGGGCAGGCCACCAAACCAGTGCTCCATACATGAGTATCGACCGATGTGTACAGCCAGTACATGATGTTTGGTTGCAGGCCCCAGGTGGGGGGCTCATTTGTTCATTTGGATCTACTTGTCGAAAGGTCTAGAGATCTAACAATTGGCTATGGCTACTAAAACGCTATGATTGTACAAGGATATAAGAAGATATGTACTTCAACTTTTAAGCTGCAGCCATTTTTTAAATAAAGACAACATTTTCAGTTGGAAAAATATTTTAAATCGCATTAGAATTGGAATGCTCTCTCATTTGAATAAATCACAGAAGTAAATCAAAATGTTTCATTGCGGATTCACAATTGTCGGGTAGGTATTGTGTGTGCTTCTTGGGGACTCTCGCACCTTTTACCGTCGTTGTCGTCGTCGTCGCACAAGGGCTTACGCAAAACAATCAAATACCACAAACGAAATTATGATGAAAATTCTTGGTTTTATTGTTTTCCAATTATTGAAATTTTGCGTCTTCATCCTTGTCGTTGTCGTTGTCGTTGTCGTCCTGACGTCTTCTGGCGTTGACTTTCACACAAAATCCTTGGCACGGCATAGGTATAGTAGAGGCGAGGGAAAATTTACATTTGTTCCCCATCAGTGGTGGGTGGAAAATTGAAATGTCGGATGTATCTGACAATAATGAATTCAATTAGCAAAAAACACTCACGCTCCACGTATCACATCTATCTATCCGTCTCTTCAACTGAATCGCGCCACAAGGAAACCCCAAAATAAATACCTCTTACAGTTGGCACGTCGCTTCTTCGTAACTGATTGGGTTTTCCACAGTCAGTGGGAGGGGAGGGTTGGTTGTAGGTACATATTTTAATTCTTATGTTCCTCCCAAATCAGCGATGAATATTCAGAAAGTTTTATTGTGTGCGCGCCGAAGAATGGAAGAATTTTGTAAAATGCTAATTAATAAATTCGATTCAAATTCAGTGTTAGCCGATGATGAATTGTGCCCTTGGGGGGGGGGGGGGGGGGGGGGGGGGTTGGAGCGTTTTGTTTCATCAGACAAAGCAAAGTGGATCTAATCAATCGATACCAACGTGCGTTCTTCTTCCCTTCTCCGTTTTAAATTACTTTGAACGAACGCTTGACATTCGCATATTTAAATTACCTGGGGCGTGTGTGAACTTTGATCCCCCCCTACCCTTCGTGTACTGCCAATCGTTCAATTCATCCCAAAATCCCAAGAGAACGCACTGTTCGTTTTTTTTTTTTGTGAATTAACCGCAGTCTTAAAAGCCATTTTGCAATTTACACGCAAAAAGGATACACACCGCACAAAACAGGAGGGGTGGACGCTTTGTTATCGCATCATGTTATATGTCTCGTTTCCACCCCATCTTTTGCGAAATTTAAATTTCCTATATGAGGTTGAAAAGATACATATGCCCACCACCCTCGAACTCAAGGAGCAGCAAAAAAAAAAAACAGCGGAATTGATGAAAAATTTATTTCGTGATAATTCTGGGTATATCCTTGTTGGTGCGCCGCGAATACCTGAGAATAAATGCTTCTTCCATTCGAATGTGTGGTAGAGGAACAACACAACATTACAGCGGGTTACGTTGGCATCCTGGCAACTAAGTATCGTCTTCCGCTCTTGTATTCCCTTTGAAAACCAATTTTAATATTGTATGCAAGTGATATTATCGTCATCGTCATCAACATCATCATTGTAACTACGAGCTTTCTTTCGAGGGAGGTGTGCAAAAAAAATTCCTACATACTTACATATGTACACTTGGCGGAATCATCTTCTGCGGATAAAGTTCTTTTACCATTCTAAATGCGCTAAAGGTGGTTCAAGTGTGATTTATTGAAAATTGCACCTAAAAGGATGACTCTTTCTCTCTTTCTAAATTTCAAGTGTGAGTATGTTCATACACAAATCTAACGTAAAACAAAGATAGATACGTATGTATCTAGTATACAGATGTCTGTATCATAAATACAAATTTAGCAACGAGGCCACAACAGCAGATTTTTTATTTTGTTGTTCAAGTGCCATATCCCTTTCTCATTTGCGCAATTCTAAGGATTTATTTAGAGAAAACCTTTTTCTTCATCTGCATCTGCTAACCGATTCCCATTGCCAGACTGCGTCTCCTAGTAGATACGCCACCGTGCGCGTACCGCCCACTGTATTACAATAATTTTTAATTACCGGAGTAAACGTAATTATGAATTTTATATTTGCGGTTAACTGGGAACAAAGGACGAGTACAATTTTTTCGCCGCTTTCGTTCATATTTTTTCTGTTTTTTGCCTGAATTTTTTCAAGCCATTCTCCTCCTCCTTTTGGTCTCGTCGGGTTGCAACCAGAAGCAGTTTCGAAAGCTGGTGTGTGACAATGGTTCTGGGTGATGATGAAGTTATATTCCATGCTAAGAAAAATGCAAAACCTACGAATAGGGAACAAAATGGTATGTCCTTAGTTTTTCTACGGCGAGTGTTGTTTTAGTCGTTTAATAATTCTTTTTTTTTTTTATTCTCTTTCCACATTTTTAGCTGACTGATTCAGTTGTGCCACATGCACACAGAAGGAGTTTCGCGAGAGAACTCTATGTATATTGCCATAAGGACATTTGGCTTCACATCCTTTTCCACACAGCCACTCTGTTTTTTTTTTTTTTTTTTTTGTTTTAATTTTCAAAGTTTCCTCCGAGTTAATGAATAATTGCTCGCAGTTAGCAAGGACCTCTTAATGAGTTGTGAAATATATTTCGCTTGACTTTGATTTTAAATCACAACTGCTGTCATATTCTTTAGAAAATGCAGAAGCAAAAAACACGAAGAAAAAAAACGTTTTTCTTTAATTATCTTTCGCATTGAAAGGCGTTACTGGTATAAAAGGCCCCCATTTGGGATCATTTAAAATCCAATCTCATTCGATTTCGCCTTACAACAGAGGCACTGCTGCACATACTCAATTCAGACCGACCGACTACCAGGACCATAAAACATCCTCGTAATGAAGTATTAAATATGCAACCGAATAGAAAGCATCCCATTCAGTACAAGCGTGTAGAGAAAGTCTCGAAAGTTATTTCAACACAGAAGAATGGGTGGGTTGCTGGTGGAGTGTCCAGGACGTAGTCCAGCGGTAGCATGTTGCAAGGACAAACACACGGTTCTGCTGCGTTCCCTGCAACAGGCTGAAAAGGCAGCTCTCAGACCGATATTAGGCGCATTCATAAATTTCCAAATGTTGTCTGCAAACACACGGCCACATATGTACGTACACTATGGTGTGGTGTTAGTCGATGAAAGGATGTTGAGCGTAGGTCAACGCGTCCATTTAAAGAACTGATGCGATGCTGATGCCATAAGTGCAATCGAAAGGATTTCATTTTCGTTTTGGTGCAGAGCAGATAGTGTGATCCAGTCCAGAATTGCAACTGCCAAAGGAGATTTTATTGAAGATTTCGCTTTAATGCTTCTGTCATTCACATGAATATATGTACATATGTATGTATGCACGTTGACTCTAATGAAATTCAGGATGCATAAAAGGTAGTCCTTGTAGTCAAAGTGAAATCCAAAGTCGATATATTCAAAAACAGTTTTTGCTTGTTGGGGTTTTGTTTACTATATACTTTTTATTTTGTGCTGCTTTTTGGGGTCCTTTTTGCACAGTTTTCGACTATATTAGTCTGCATCCTTTGTATAAGGTTTTGTATGCAAACTAATATGTAGCAGAATAAAAATGAAGAAGAACACATCGTAGAATGTCGAAAAAGAAAAAGAAGAGAAGCAGCAACACAAAAATTCGCAGTCAGCAAACAAATTTGCACATGTACAACGCCTCAGCGCTATCTCCACATCATCGTCATCATCATCCTGAACCTTCACACAAAAAAGGATAAAAATTCTATCGAAACACATACATACCGCGCTTGCATATCTACATACACACATATAGATGGCAATGGCAGAGAGATGATGATGTGGACAAACCTGGGCAATATCTTCCTGTATGCAGATCCCGGAACGACGAGCCCTGTTCGTTAGTCCTTCTCGTCGCCGTATAGTAGTAGCAGGTCTAACGAATCAAATAAATTTGTTGGTCAATTAAAAAACTGCATAGCGCACCATGAATCTCCCAATGGGTGGCGGCTGGTGGTCCTGCTTTCTATTTTCCGCTATAAATATTCCCACAAGAGCATGTGTAGCTGCTCGTAAACTGATTCTGGGCTCAAGCGAAACAGAGAAAGAGAGAGCCATAGCGAGCGAGAGCCACTTCCTAGACACGATTGGAAGAAAAAAAAAAAATCCATCCAGTCGACAGTTTTTTCCACCCATCCTCGCAAATGCCACAAAAAAAAAAACGTGTACGGTAACAATTTTTTCCAATTTACCATATTCACCGAGGAGAACACACAGGACTCGGGCGGTATCCCTAATAGGGACAATAATGAAATAGTGAAAAGGGGGAATCGTAGATTTGGAACAGCATTTGTTTGGAGACATTTATTTCGTTTTTTCTTTTTTTTCCATTTTTTTTGGGCGGCGGCGGTAGGTACCTACTCCTTCAATGACTTGGGCAGGTCCTGATTGAACTGGAGTGTGCGCGTAATGGGAAACCAATAATTGTGCCACTGCACCTATATCGTTCGATATTCAATAGCGATTGGCAGAAGCAAAGGATTTCCTCGTATTGGATTTGGTAAAGCAAACGCATACAATGGCATCCTTTTGTCCTTACTGTAATCCTTATGGAGGATATTTAAATTGGAAAACCTTTAAATTAGTTACTTGAAAATCGATTTGAAAAGGAAAATTTAACTCGATGAGTATGAAATATTCGTACCATTGACTGAGGTCAAAGGAAGACAGGAGTAACTATTTTTTTTAATTACATAACTTGCACTAAGGAAGTGAGAAGAAGGTTTATGAAGGTGTTGACGTTATGTGTCTTGAAACTGAGGTGTTTTTGTGGTTGAGAAGTTCGTTTGTTTTGTTAAATAGTCCACACGGGTTTTGAACCTTAATATGTTGTCCAGAATTACTCCAAGATCTGACTAATTGGTTTCCAACGAGGAAATTGACAAACTCTACAATTTTTCGACTGGAAAAAAGGACACCTTTTGGTACAATTGTACAAATCTATATGCCTACTGTCACGATGGCAATATTATGAGCAAATTCAATTAACGTCACCATGTCACTATCGGTAGTCTGAAAAGGTTCCTGCATCGTCTGCGAGTCATCTATTCCAGATAGTCTTTTCGAGAATCTTTTCCATGCCGTCGAATAGGAATATTGGGCGATATAACTAAGGCTTCATTTCTTTTCAAGCCTACTCTACAGTATTAAAAAGTTATTTGTAGTATCTTCATTGTCTTTTGTTTGTGACAAGTGTCCAAAAAAATTACGCGTTTGCTTTACGTCTACTGGATTGTCTTTCAGGCAGAAGTCGTAACCTTTATTTAAGCAGAGTCCGTTCGCGCTTAGGAAGACAAAGATGTAGCTTAAGAGGAGTTCAGTGAGAAAATTTGATAGCTAGTCTTAGAGTAGAAACAGAGCTGAGCTGAGTTTAGTTTCTTTAATGTTTTGCACTTCAGGAAAAATCTCCGCAGCATACTTCAAAAGTTTGCTCAAAATGAGTTTCTGGATAAGAAGCGTAAAGAGTTCGAAAGGTTTCGTCAGATGAGACAGAATGCTGTGAAACTATCAGCTTATCAGGAAGCAGAGAGTCAGAGAGACAAGGTTCGGGGGTGGGGCTTTAGCAGGTAAACATGCAGGAGCATGGAGTCGGCCATAGTCCATCCAGCTTTAAGAACTATACTAATTGTGCTAAGCGTTGATGTATGTCAAGCTAAGCGCGATGCTATTGAAGATTCACTGACTGTAATGGCAAATCAGTGAACACTGTTTTACACTTTGTGGTGCACCCCATTGAAAGTCCACTACGTCTCAGGGAATATATATATGTATGCACTGTTTCAGCCTTCTTGGATATCGAGGGAGTGTATAAAAATGTCAAGCCGGAGGCGAGTGCTAATGCACAAAAACTTACAACCTGTATTATAAGCACAAGCCACTTGCATTGGCTTGTCAGTCAAGGGACCCCTTTGGTGGGATGGCACCAATTCCATGAATCATCCCAAGAAACTAGCTCTTGATCGACCTACAAGGTAAGGCTTCTAGTAAATTTTGTAATACCCTAAAGGGCCTCATGCAAAATGCACTTCACATGCTCTCCGAATGAGCCACTCATTGGCAGCGCATGGTGAATCTACATAAAGCTGATCTAGATTCCCTTACAAAATTCCTCGAATTTGAACTCGTACTTTTAATGGCCCCATCCTGGATATATGTATTTTAGCGCCGATATTCGTGCACACATCAATCCAAGTTAGACACATGATCTAACCATGAGTAGCTGGCCGCCGGCTGGTTCCATTTCTTTACAGATGGATCCATGACTAAAGTTGGAGTAGATAAAGGTACTTTCTCCCAAGAGATTATTTTAAGCATCTCCAGTAGCACATTCTTGTCGGAAATAATACCACTCAAAGAAGCACTATCCTGCCGTTGGTGTCATGGAATATTTTGGTGTGTTATCTCACTGCCTGCTTAGTATAAACGCCAGACAGCTAGGCCAATCTTCTTAGTATCTCTGTCGGAGCTGTACAAGTGAAAAAGAGATGAAACCACCCACTACCATCCCCTTCAACTAGAGGTAATATTAATATTATCAGTAAGTCTACCCACATCGAGAGTATCTGGATGGAAACAGCTTCACAAATCAATCATAGGGTACAAATGTATACAATCGTTAACCAAAGATGCAAATTCAATCACGTAGGTTCATCTTTCTGGATCCTTCAAACAATTTGAAATATTTTAAAACTCATCAGACTGCAAAGTATCTGCAAGGAGTAATAAAAATCCTTGCCCTTCTCTTTCCTATAGCAGAATTCACCAAGGTAATCAAATTACTGTGGCACCATTCAACGCAGTTGTTACAAACGGAATACACGATTATGATTTACAATTATTATATCTGAAGTTTCTGTTTGTATTGATGAAGGCGAAATTCTACAAAGCTGAACCTGACACCGGTGGTCATCCGCAAATCATATCCGAATTCCATTGCCGAGGACGACTGTCTGCTGCTGGTTGGTAGTACAGTACCTATCAGCATTCGAAATGAAATGTACAATTCGGAGTGTCATTCGCCTTGGATGTGTTGTGTCTGTCCTTTTACACAGCAAAACATTTGATGTAGGATAATGAAGTTTTGTTTGAGTTTTTCAAAGTTCTTCAGACTCTCTAATCCGTTTTTGACAACACAGCATCGTACATTTTTAATGTGTTCTCGGTCAGATGATGTCTGGCTTTGACTGACTATCTCTCTCTCTCTCTCTGTCTCTTTCTGTTTGTGCTGCTCCTCGGCAATCATCAATAATTAAGAGGTTTACTAGGAAACGACGCGCTCTAAGCGCAGCTTATTCACGCTTCACACCCCTCACAGTATCGTACCGACTCCAAGTCACCCTTCGTCCTCCCCCCCAAAAAAAAGAACATCGAAAGATTAATTAACTTAAGTCAAAGTAATTTTCCCAGGAAGTCCAAGAAATACCAGAACTGGTGGCAAACAAACGAAATTGATTGTTGGTCCTTGTCAGTCGATTTTTCACTTCGACCGCTTGCCGCCCCTAGAGGCACGACGAGACGAGACGAGACCGACCGAAGTCAATAAGGAAATAAATGAACGTAATTACAACGAAGATAAACACGGCCAGCGTAAACATTCGACAAAATCAATTCATCCTTTTGCAAACGTTATTAGCCAAAGAAATCCACTATAGTTTACCACCCCCGAACTGACACAAGGAGACCAATTCATCTCTTGAATCGAACAAGTCCTTCTGCAGTTAGTCAGCACTTCATTGCTAGCATATTTATCGTGTCTTTTCAAAAAAGAAATTTTGGCATTCTTCTTTTAGAGAAGATGACGACCGACAAGGACGACGACGACGACGACGACGAAATCAGATATCCAGGAATACAACACTTACACAAATGGGGATTAAGGACGCTCGAGTTGTATTACTTGCAAAACAAATTAATTGATGAAGGACACACAGTCACAATCACTTGTGACAGCACGAGAGGGGACACACAGAAAAGAGTCTCTGAAGAAGATTGTATCTCCTTCGCCTTTTGGCTAAAAAATAATTGAAATTGGTATTCAATGAGAAGAGGCCAAACACGGAATTTTGGGTTGGGGTGGAAGTCGAAGTACGAGTATCCTTGGAGCTAAAGTAAATTTATTATTCTACTATAAATCGAAAAGCATGAGTTCCCACCCTAAGCAGGCTTTTCTAGGGATTACAATATTAGCCATAGACATCCCTTTGTTGTTCTGACTCGTCGTCGTCATCGTCGGCTATTCGAAAACCGCATTGGCTGGGCCTTCGCCCCATAGTCGACTGACAGTTAATAATGAGCCATCGGAACACAAAGAAATTCGTATTCGTGTCACATTATTTGTGTTCAATTGATGGTGCCCATAGGCGCCGCCACACACCGTTGTTGTCCTGCTAAGTGGACATATGCCACACATATTCTTACAAGGCATGTCCTTGGAGTGCTAGCCATGGTTAGCAGTGGCATCAAACAACCACCTGTCCTCTTGTGGGGCCGAACAAAAAACACATGATTTATGGTTATGTGTAGTGTCAGTGTCCTTTTTTTTTGTGAAGAGTGATCGATATTTGGAAGATACATAGTTGCCAGTTGCGTCATTGGTAGTTGTAATTTCAATAACTTGCGTCATAAATTCCCAGCAGTGCGTTATGCTTTAATGTCGAGTCCTTGAGGCATATGCGACTTGTAGCTTGTCTTCTATTAATTGAAAGTTACCCTTTTTCTGGCGGCGGCGGCGGCGGTAGCGGGCGGACGGGCGGATGGGTTAGAAACTATAAAATCCAAATGTACCGAATTTCAAAGCGAATAATTTCATTCGCCATTATTCTTGTTTAATTGCTTCACACATGTCCCGAGAAGAGTAGAAGGAGCACAGCATAGCACAGCTCGCATGTTTGCAATGAAAAGGGACATGCACACGAAAATAAATACGCCATTAATTCCATAAATTCCTTAATTAAAATTGGTTTTATTTCGATTCGAAATGAGCACATACGACTGTGTACATACATACTCGTACGTACGCAAACAGTCAGCCACCCTTGCCAGTTGTAGGGGTAAGTATACTTTCACTCCCACACCGTGACACGACACGCATTATTTTCCAAAACATCAATTTGCATAACCTTTAATTTTCCATAGAAAATGTCGGCAGTTAATCGTTCACCAAATCAGGGGGTAAGGGGTTGTATAGTCCTTCGGTTGGGCGATGGTTGTCGTGTCAACTTTGTGCTTCTTAAATTTTTAGATCGACAATCGAACTAAAAAAAAAAAAAAAACAGAAAAGTCCTTTTCATATGTGTGAGGGTTCAGTTGGACTTTTATCGCATATTCACGTGAAGTTAGCTGTCGGGTAATAAATCAAAAATTTCGCCGTTTTTCTGTATTTGTTGATACTTTTCGAAGTAATACCGCAACAGAATGGAGGAAGTGAAAAAGAAACAGAAATGCTAAGAAACCACTGCAGAAGTATTCGCGTGTAGCATGAACAGTTATGAAAACCGCATGGGGGTTGGGAGCATCGGCTTTGAGCTTTCCTTCAGGATCCATCAAAGGGTTTACAACTCCTGAATATTATCACTCGTTCAGTTTTTTGTCGGGTTGAAGCTCGGTTATGCTTTATTTTTTTTTTTTTTTTTTGTGTTTTGGCGGAGAAGAAAAAAATAAAAATAGAAAATACGGCAGTGGTGACACCGAATCCTTTTCTCGCCTGAGGACACACTTCAGTGGTCGGTTGTGTGGCTCAGTTTAGAAGAAAGTGTTTTGAGCAATTTATCAAAACTGATGGTGGTGTTGCAACTGGTTTTTCCCTCTTCCTAATGAAAGTGGGGAAATGCATGTCGGCTGAGAAAATGATTGAAACGATAGGAAATAATTGCCTCTAGGCGATGGAAGTGGATGGAATCACCATCAAAAAGGGTTTCTTTGAACGATTGTCGAGGAATAGTCATGGAAATATTTCATTGGACAAGACTGGACTGGATGGTGAGTGATGTTGCGTAAAGCTTCATTTCAAGAAAGCATACATTTTTTTTTCATACCCTGATCTTTCATGAATGTTTGACAAACTGCCATGGAGAGGTGAACGAAGAGACCCAGTAACTCCCAGTAAAGAACAAATTATGGCCACCATCAAGTGCTACAAAGCGTTTCGTACTTACTTAGGTGGCGCTACAGTCCGGGATGGATATGGGCCTCAACCTTAACCAGTTTTTTTCTTTTCTTTTTTTTTTTTTGAGGAAAAAGATGCGGGATAAGAGAAGGCTATAGGCCTATAAAGCACTACGACCCAGGAAGATCTTTTGTTTGCAGGCTTGAATATACTTAGTTATATTTTTTTTCCATCTGAAGTCAAGTTTATTTATAAATCTAAAGACATCTATAGCTGAAGCTATAAGGAGACATCAGAGGAAGATGTGAAGCCGTTGTTATAGTACTTAAGTCTCAGCCGAGCTATGGCAGGACTCTTCAAGTGTCTTCTTTTTCCGTGTCTTCAAGACATAGGCGACACGTGTCCGATTGGACAAGGCCCATTTTCTTGAGGTGGAAATTGAGAGAGCAATGACCAGTTAGGAAATCAGTGCTTTCCTTAACTTTGTATTTGCTCATAGAGAGGATATATTTTGTTCTCTTTTTTGAGTAGTTGATGAATTGTTTGGCGTGTTTTAAGCCAGTTAAAGAGTTCCAGTAGGAGAGCGATTCTTGTCGTTCCCATCTGCTGAACTCCATTCTGATTTGACTAGTTTGTGGACCCCAAAAAATTTAGGACCAATGAAAGGAGCCTGAGCACCTTGTCTGGCAAGCGCATCGGCGGCTTCATTGTCAGGGATGCCCCTGTGCCCAGGGATGCCCCTGTGCCCAGGGATGCCCCTGTGCCCAGGGACCCAAGTTAGTGTGATATTATTGTGTGCAGCAAGCTGCGAGATGGATTAGAGACAGTTCCAAACTAGCTTAGATACAAAGTTGTAGAAGTTGAGAGCCTTGAGTGCTGCTTGGCTGTCTGAAAGTATGTTGGTATGAGATCTTTGGAGGTTTCTTCTAATGCATTCTCTGGCACAGAGCTCAATAGCGTGGACCTCTGTTTGAAAGATAGTAGTTTTTTGTCGTAGAGAAACAGCTAATTATCTGTTTGGATAGCTAGTAATTCCCACCATACTAGCGATCCACACTAGTGGATCATTTTTGGTTTTAATCCCCATGCTTTGCCGAAAAGTCTAGAGCAGGCCCAGAAGGCTCTAGTTGCCTTCTCAGTGGTACTGACTATGTGCGGCTCCCAGCTCAGTTTATGGTCAATAGTTACCACAAGATATTTGGTTTCTTTTGAGAAATTGATTTGAACACTATTAAGGTTTGAAGCTTTTAATTTCTTCTTCTGGTGAGGTATGATGACGGTCTTGGTTGGATTGACCGTAAGCTCTTCTGATTGACACCAGTTGCTGACTTTGTTAAGGGCACGTTGCATTTGATCTTCAATGCAGACTTCTTCTTTGCCCTTTATAATTATGACTACGTCGACAGCGTATGGAATATATGTGATGGAAACCCACAATTGTTGAGGTCGTTTAGAACTTTGTCCACCACAAGGGATAGAACACCCCCTTGCGGACAATCTTTAGTTGTTTTAATGGATAGCGGTGTTTGTCCAAGTTTGGCAGTGATAATTCTACTGCTAAGCATGGAACGTATCCATCTGATAGTCTGCGAGTCAATACCTTTAGCATCCGCAGCTGCTTGAATGGAATTAAATGTCGTGTTGTGGATGGAATCAGCAGAGGAAATTCTTTTGGCTGAGTTCCTAGTACGTTTATTGGTTTATAGGTGTGAGTGGGTTGTCTGTTTCTGAGTCTGGGAAATGAGTTTTGAGAAGAAAGCGCAATGTATCCGAGTAGTTCAGAGTAAAGCTGCCGTCGCATTTTTGTAGGAGACCAATGCTTTTGGGCGAGAGCCTTTTGAGTCCTGACAGCAGAGGGGAAATCATTAATGCTTTCGCAGAAGGCTCTCCATGTATGGCGTTTTGACCTCCTAATAGCAGAGTTGTAGGTCGTGAGAGCTGTTTTATATTCGATCCAAGAGTTGGTGCGCTTAGCTTTATGGAATAGCCTTCTGAACTTTCTTTTTAGAGTTTCGAGCTCATCAGCCCACCAGGGCACATTCCGAGCGGTTGCTTTACTATTAGCTACACAACTACATTCGTATGCCTGGGTGATCATACAGCTAAGTTTTAGAGCTTCTCGGTGACAATCCTCACATTTTTCCTCCTTGTAGCAGCCAGTCAGAAAACTGGGAGCGACTTGGCTGCTTTCGATTCAATACGTTTTGACCACAGAATCTTCTTATGCAGGATTACTTTTATATATGTATTTGACTGACTGAGTCAGACCTGCGCTTGCTCACGCGTAGATGTCAGAGCTATTGAGAGTTTTCATCAGAGAGTCAGGGGAGACACGACACCTCCTAGGATAGGGACTTCTCCCATCACTCCAATCATGTTACGCTTATGATTATTCACCTGAAGCTCATGTAATCCGCATGACCGCAGTTAGAAAGGTGGCTCAAAGTCTACCTCCGAATATATTCCTCCAAAGGCCCCCCTCAACAAAGAATTGTTTACATATGTATAAATGACTGACCGCCAGAGTCCAGAATTTCAGAACTCAAAGCTGTAATTTAATTTGCACTTGCGGAATGATAAACATTACAAGGAAATTAATATGAGAACTCGCCACAGAGATGCACAAATCTCTCATAGCGAGAATGTTAATTCGCCCTGCTGCATGTCTATATAGTACATATGTCCCGGAACCGAGTGGAAGAAAAGCTGGATAATAAGATAGATAAAGGAAAACGTTTCCATTTGTGGTCACATTAACTGAATCGTGCGTAATCTTCGCGTACTGACTATCACAATACTGTACTGTAGGTACCTTCTTTACCAAAGGGTCGACATATGAATACTAAATGAGCAACAAAGTTGTTTGAAACCTGTACCCAGAAGGCAGCGGGTAGGATGGGACACTCTTGTTCCTTTTTGAAGTAAAGAATTTTTCGCAATTCTCAAAAAAAAAAAAAAACAGTATAATCCTTTTATGGCAACGGGTAGAGAAAAAAAAGAAGCAGAAAAGACGAGTGTTATCCCGTTTCAAAGCTGGTATCCCTCTTGGAGCTCACTTTGCGTCTTCTTAGCAGAAATTCTGCGTTCTCGGGTTTAACAATTTTCGTTATTTTTTCTGTTTGTTGGTAGCCAAGCGGTTAACAAGGATACTTTCATAATTTTTTACAATAACTGACATAAAGGCTTACCTGCGAGAAGGATGTACATTCCGACTTTTATACGCGCGCAAATCGCCTTTAGGCGGTGACACTGAGTCCTTTAGTCCTGTTTGCGCCGCATTTTTTCCTTTTTTTTGTATTTTTTGTTTCGCGTTGCCTTCTGAATGTGAAGCATCTTTTTAAACTGTGTGCATTTTTTCGGTTACTCGGTAGGTTTGTTGGGGTCCTTGTCTTACAAAAGATTATCTTACGTGAAAATATTGTTGGAATGCCTTTTTTCTATCCTTTTTTCTCCTTTGAGTGTGGCATAACCAAATCCTTGTTTGTGTGGTGCGCTTTTAGCGTAATTTTATTTAACCAAGCACCCAGAACACATGTGACTTTAATCGCGGCCACTGCTCTTACTCGTATTCATGATAATTTTCTCTAAGAAATATGAAAGGAGGACATTTTTATTCGCGGTATCCTTTTCAAGGCAGAGTCAGATAATTGTGATATCCCCTCTGACAAATCTAATTAGTTATACAAAAGGAGAGAAAAGGATTAAGAAACACACAAAAAAAAAAAACAGAAGAGTTAATTTTTTAATTAACATATTTAAGGATGCGTAAATTTTTTCTTAAATTGTTGTTGCTGGCTAGTATACTCATACTGTGTCTTGTAAGTACACAGATGGAGTGGAGCAGTAGTCTGGGGATGGTTTTTATTAAAATTTATTATAAAACATTTAAATGCAATACGTCAAAGGATCCAAAATACGAATATTTGCTTAGTGAACATGTGCGAGACGAAAGAAAGGATTGAAACTTTATTTCTTTGAATTTTAGCTAACACACATATTCCTCCGAAATGCGTATGTGTGTGTGTGTACGTTTTTTTTTTTTTTTTGAACAAGAAGAACGAGATGCTGCCATAGTATAAACATGAGTGGCTAAAAGGGGTTGCTATTTGTACATACATTACGAGTCCTTATGCATACATATTTTACGTACGATTAATGTATTTAGGATTTCTCCACATGCCCCACCGGCGTCCTCTACCCCTGTGCTCTCTCGTTTAATTTAAAATTTTGTTTGCTAAAAAGTTTTTGAAATTAAATATGCGAAATGCAAATATAAGATTCTCAATGGAATGTTTTCTTTTTCATTATTCTAAGGATATGTATGATTCCATAAATTCGCTACAGTATGTCGAGTGGGACGTGGATCTAGGATCCGCTTTGTAAGGATGTTTCTACACACATACCTATGTGTGATATGTTAATTTCAACTGGATATTGGTTTTGACACTAAACAAATACGAGCGACGGAGATTCAAAAGTAACAATTATTTAGGGTGCAATCAGGGATATGAGGTCCTTTCATTCACTTGACTTCAATTCAGTTCTCCAAAGATGGAAAAAACGGGAAAAATAGGGCTGTATGCAGATTTTACAAAAAGAAGAGATGACTTTAGCGCTTCTTTGGAAAGGATTATCAAAACGCTTGCATTTGCATTTTAACTGCAACCTAGAATTAATTCTATCTCACACCGAGGTAGTATCTACCTAGAGTTTCTTCATTCTTATTCTCTCCCTGCTAACGATCAAATGTGTTTTCAGATGCACATTGTGTTGGTTTTTAGAGCCTAGTATAGAGTGTTGTAGTTTTGCACTTTTTTGAGTCTGCACTTCTTATTCTTATGTAGTTCATATGTGAGAGTAGCGAGAAGACTTACTTATTTGTGTCCTGTATCCTCTTGTGGCTCATAGGGCATCTACAACGCCTATAGTGCGATTTCTGGAAATATTATTTAGTTCTCCCCAACTTTTTCTCTGCTGTCGTGCTTCCTTCTCAACTGGTCTGCGCCACGTACTCTCTACTCTCTCAACCGTTTGTCCAGTAATGCATATATGTATAAGTTGATGAGTTCGGTCCAAGGCTGATCATTTTTGTTTTTGCTTAGTCTGCCGACGTCTGCTTCCCTCTCCACATTTGCTGTCATTTGGTGAAGGTCCATTATTCTGTGAGACAGAAGGCATACATCACAGGTGTAGTCGAGGTGCTTGAGTTCAGATGTAAGAGTCCATCGAATTCCTCCATTTCCAGTTGATAAGGCCACATTCAGTACATTGCTAATCACCATTAAAAACAGTATTGGTGAAAGCATGCAGCCTTGTCGAACCCCACTTTGGACTTCGAATTCCTCAGCCAGCCGTTCTCTGTACAAGACGTGGCATGTCGATCCATCATACGTAGCCTTATTAATTGCTATTAATTTATCAGGAATGCCTCTCCTGCGCAAGGCACGCCAAATGAATTCCCGATTGACACTATCAAACGCCTTTTCCAAATCGAGGAACAGCAGGTGAAGTGCTGATCGATACTCAACACACTGCTCGATTATGATCCGCAACGTGTTTATGTGGTCGACACAGGAGGATTCAGATCGGAAACCAGCTTGTTTTGTGTCGGGTGTGTCTTCAAGATGTTCTTTGATTCGCTCCAGGATGAGTCTAGCTATTATCTTGGCCGCAGCACGCAGATGCCTCTCCAGATTTCGCACTTCATTAGATTGCCTTTTTTAGGGAGCTTGACGATCATTCTATTCTTCCACTCATCCGGAAAACTCTGGGCTTCCCATGGTCTCCCGACAAGTGGGAGCAGTAGCTCTGCCGTAGCTGTTGGCGCAGCTTGAAACAGCTCCGCGTCTTTTTTTGTTTTACAGTGCTTTGATTGCGGTAATTATCTCATCCTTACTTGGGGGTTGTCGAGCGAATTCGGGAATTACTTTCATACACTTCTGTCTGACTTGGGTGCATATTGCTGGCGAATACTTGGTTTAGAACCGGGCTTAGAACCGAAGCAAAATGCTCCTTTCATCCCTTCAGTTGATCCTCATCCGATATTAGGAACGAGCGGTCTAAGCCTTTCATTGGGTGTTGAGTAGAGCTTCGGCCACCTAAAAGCTCTTTAGAGATTCCGTAAACGGTTCTGCTGTCGCGCCTCGCTGCTGCTTCTTCTGCTTGAGTGACCAGCACGCTGCTCGAGGTCTTAGCTGTTTCGTTGATCCTTCTCCAGGTATCCTCGCCGCCCTATGGCTTCCCTGCGACTGACCGACAATCCTTAGCACACCAATGGTCTTGGATGGTGGCAGGCAGTAAGATGCTGATTGTTTCCTCTCCATGTGAGAGATGGTCCCTTAGTACTTGGTGCACTGTAGGAACTCTCAGTCGGTCTACGTTGAGCCTAGGTGTTCTAGTGTCGTTAGATCTTCAAACGACAGCAGTGCGTAATCGGAGAGTAGCTATCATAATATAGTGATCTCGTACCAACCCTACGTCCGCTCCTCGTAGGAGGCTTCCGGATGGTCTTTCGGAGTAGTAATATAGTGTTACGCGTTGGGGATTGGTATTCACCCGCATCTAACCATCTTATCTCGCTTCCTCACTTACGCATGAACTCATGCTCCAATTGAAGGAATCTGACATTTCTAGGTCCTTCAATCTGAGAGTCAAGGAGCGTCTTCACATTCCAGAAACCAATCTTAGTCCGGGTACGATAGCCAAAGGCCGTCAACGTGTTATCAGTCCTTGTCCGAGGCATTGTGTCTGTTTCCGTATCGGGCTGGTTGCGGATTGCTGACCCAGGTTACCTAGTCTAGGTTTAAGCCCTTAGACCTGCACCAGGTTTGGAACAGTCAGCAGTTTCCTGTTCAATCGCCATGCAGGTCTCCATTTTCGCCTAATGGCTATCATTGTTTCTGATAGGACGCCTTAGCTCCAATGGTATGTTCAGGTGTTTGGTGACAAAGTGACATTTTTATCATCCGTCGAAGATTTTATAAAAATTTAGGTATTTTATCTGTTCTATAGATCCTATTTACATATGAATCTATAATAACTCTCTCTTAAGTACCTACAGTGAGATGTCACAGAAAACCTTCAAAGATTCGACTCATCTGTGTACAAAGCCACATCGCTTCAATCCTCTTCCTCCCTAATCTGCATAATAATTACGCGTCTTTCCCATTCTGCAATTGTTATACCCCTAAAAGCTTTCAATTGATATCATTGAATTCCCTGTGGGGGGAAATGCTTATTGAAAACACCAGCTCCGGCAGTAGAAAACAAGCATCCGATCCAGATATCTCTGTTGAATATTCAGAAAGGACTTATTGGCCGTCTATTGATTTATGACACTTATCCTTTCGACGTGCCATTTGTCCTCGCAACAATCCATTGAGAATTTAAATCAATTCGAATTCAAAGAGATTTATTAATCAAAAGCATCTCTTAGCCTGATGTTGCCATTTGAGAAAGGACCTCCTCTTCTCGCTATCAAAATGCATGATTTATTAGAGTATTTGTCCTGCATTCCGATTTATCGATAGAAACAATTGCAAGTCAGTCGTTGTGGTGTATCGGCAATAATTGATGATTGTTTGCTCTTTGAGAACAATTGCAAGCAAGGACAAGAATTTCTAGTTGTCCTTGTCGTCGTCGTGTTCGCCTTTCGTTGCAGACCCTCATTACCGCGGCCAGGTCATTAAAGCAATTAAAATCGGATAGCAAACACATTGTTCACTGCCTAATGGCGGCCGGAAAACTTTTGGCAATCGAGTCATTGTAACTTGGCCCCCCACTCTTTATTGCCCGTTGTCCAAAGTGACCAAAGCCTGCCAGTATCTCACTGGCAAGCCCTTTGTCTAAGATCCATAAATAATACTCGTCCCAAGACAAATAAATAGACCCGGCATTGGCAACAGATTATCGATTCTGCACATAATTAGGGAAGAAGGCGTTCTGCTGGAAAAACCGAACGGCAAACAGCAGAATTACATCCCAAGTAAAAACTATAAATTATAAGGATTAATCGAAGGATAAGAGTGTATCTCTCGCATATACATAATGTTTCTTCAATAATTCATAATAAATGATTTCAACTTCGAATGGGTCATTAAGATGTGCTGCTGCTCACATCAAGGAGGGGATGATACTTGTCGCCGACATCCTTTTCGTCGTCGTCGTCGCCGACGTATTCGAACTTAATGGCTTGGCCATTCCATTATGAATATGGATGAGTGCTCTGTCGATGATATGATGAAAATGCAATTATTCAGTGTCCTGATCAATAGTAAAAGAAAGTAAAAGATACTCGTATCAAAGATTAATTTACTTAGGGGTGAGATAATATTACGAGAGAGTCTTTTAGGGGGTGAACGGATAATTATGGACAGATGAAAGAGAAGAACATGAGTTATGTCCTGAGTATCTGTTGATGAGAAATTAGATGATTTAATGGGATAAGAAGCTATGATGGAAGCGTTATAGTGACTGCTTTTACTTCATGTCTTTTTTTTGTTCTTAAATGGAAGTAGTAAAAGGACACCTTTTCTAGTTACATATTTGATGATTGATTTGCATAGCTCAAAATAAGACTCGATTACATTTGTCTAGGCAAAACAGCTGTGAGTTAACGTGCTTCCTCGTTTTTAAGTGTTAGTTTTGAGGTATGGCGAATGATCGATAAACTACGAGTTGATCAAAATATGAATTACTTACTTTTGTAACCCCTTGTGAGTCATAGGAAAGATTTCTGGAATTGTCCTTCATCTCTCCCCCTTAGAAGAAAGAGTCGTCTTAGGGGTTAAGCCGAAAGGCATAGCATCAATTATAAAGCTTACACACAGGCTTTATCAGGGGTTTATATCATCTGGACCAGTGGATCAGTAAGAACTCTTGCATTCACTTGTATGCTGGATAGCACTTGAGAAGCAATACCAGCTTTCAAGCCTTACCAAAATCCATAGGACGGCTGGCGTGCATCGGAATCATGGGATTTATGAGAACAACACCGACGGCGGCAATGGAATCCATGCTTACTTTCATTTTGCTCGACATTTATGGTAGGAATCAAATAAAAGTAGTCTGCCAGCTAAACCTGCTATAAGATTGAGGGAAGGCCGATTGTGGTTATTGAACCCCACGCTACCATTCTACCCCGATGGAAGACTACCAGTGGATTGGCGGAAACTTATCACATGAACCCGATGTTAACATTCGAAAGGAGATTCAATATAAGAAATCCTGGCAAAATTTAATGAAATAAGTGGAGAGCCAAGGAGTTCTATACCGTTCTATACCGACAGTTCTAAGATGAAAATTAGTACGGGAGTCGGAGTTCATTGTGAATCTTTAAGAATAAACCCCTCCGATGTCTTTCAGGCAGGGGTCGCAGCCATACAGCCTGATGCCATTATACCCAAGATATAATCAGCTAGATATCCTTTACGATCGAGGCTTGTTGGCACCTGCAAATCATACTTAATCGAGAGCCAATATGGTGACCTCAGTTGGATAACAGGACGAAAAGGCTGGCGAACTTGCTAGGAAAGGGTCGACACTGCACCTATCGTGTGGCATTCTTTTTGTAGTAGCTCCAATCAGTTCCTTGTGGAAAAAATATAATATGATAGAAGCAAACAGACGCTGAGTTCATCTGGAGATATGCGTTATGACCAGGGTGCTATGACTGGCCTTTAACAAGCAGATATCATCAATTCTGGTCAAACTCTTTCGTTTCGGGCGTAATTACCGTCTCAGTGTGACTCGTTGTGCTGCATAACGACTATTGTAGAAGTTGCAGGGAAGAAGAAGAAGAAAAAAGAAGTCACCTACTATGTGATTGTCCTGATCGGAGGAGGAGACTTAGACAACATTGATCCTGAGATTCATATCACTATCTGGTTGATTCTTATAGGAGCTCTTTTAGCGTTTCCAGGGTAAAATTATGTGGCACAATGACCCCGATTTGTTGCATGGCACAAGGAAGTGCCTGAAAGTTGGATGCGAAATTGGATGATGTAACGCAATGGTTGGACGATCCAAGAGCCGATAATACGTTAATGGTGTCTTAGGATGGCGGTATGAGCGGTAATAAAAAAAGATATCAATATACCTATGTTGTTTGCCTAGAATGACAAGGTCTACCTATTAGCAATGTAGTTTGACAACGTACATAAGTAGAATTGCCGTCAATGTTTGGACTTCTATACATGAAAGAGTCATGATTTATCTTGGACTAGATACATACTAAGAATTGTGGCATTACCCCGTTGCTTACACTCCTTTGCCTTATGAATATTTTTTCAGTCAACTTATTCCTTTTTTTTTTTTTCTAGATAGCTAATTGGAAGCATTTTCCACCGGACTACAGTATATATGAATACAAACATATAAATGCAAATGTGGCCACAACCTTAATACTCATCAAATGCAAGGTCTACACATCCAAGTGTAGTTGATGGCGTGCCTTCGTCAAATAACTGAGGTTAACATTTCGTTTCTATATCATTACATTAATTACTTTATTAATTTCAGAAAGTGTTATACACACATTTTTTCATATTTCATCAAAAATTAATGAAGTATATTTATTTGCAGGTACATACGTAAGGATATGTGTGTATTTGTAGCGTAAAGTGGCACAGAGAATTGCGCATTTCCATTTTAATCGCTAATTATCACGTAATATCCTTTAAATGGCCTCCTAGTTACACGAATTCAGTTTTATACCTGTGCTGCCCCACCACCACCACCCACCCACATACACGTTTAATTAGCTGGGGGATAACTCCCCGGAAACTCCTTCACCTTGTGTGCTGTGCCTGGTCGTCGTTTTAAAATTCAATTAACCGGAAAATCACTTTCAATTTGTAAAAATCTACTTTCACACTAGATAATCCACCCCGCATATGTCCAAAGGATTAACCTTAATGTTTTACAAAACACCAAACATCGAAAGGTGGTGGTGGTGGTGCGAATGATAGCCCAGCAGCCCAGTTAAAAGGAAGTACAGAGTGAAGTGAAAAAAAAAAAAAGAAAAAACGCAAATCCGTCCAGCAAACAGACAAATTAAGCTTCCCCCTAGTGTGCATAGCCGAGTCGAGCCGAGCCGAGCCGCCTCTGCTAAATGGTCACTGGAACATAATATGACGGTGGTGATGATGCGTATGTGTAAAAGGGGTGCGTTTTTTGCACTCCTCTGCATTGGTGTACAGTGTACAGCATTTATGGCTGAACAGCATCGAGTGAGAACGCGAATTATCCTTTCGCCTATCGGTTATATGTCAAAGGACTATTGTGTTGGTCTGGATACAGTTCATACCATCATCGCCAAGTCCGCAGAATTGCACACAAACGGAACAAAACAAAATCTAAAAATCTAATAATGAAATATGGAAGTGAATTTCGGGGAAAATCCTCGAGAAATATGTCCTTTGACAGGATAATAATATTATTTTCTCTGTGGCACTATAATAAATGATTGAGATGGGGATTTCACCGTGTCTGTCTGTTGACTGCGTGCGTGTGGCTTGTGCAAGGAAATATTGGCGTTAATGTTCATTACTGAGCGGGCGGCGGCGGCGGTGGCGGTGGCGGATCAACAAGAAAAATCACTTTCTTTGGAATGATGGGCTCTCCCTGGGTTTGGGGGACAGGATAAGTAGGTAATCGGCATGGAGAAGCACTTTGATCTGCTTGTATATGTGGAGTTTAAGAGGGAATCCGATAAATAATGATGCTCATTCCAATTGTATTGGCTCTAATGGCATCACCTACCGAAAATATGTGGAATTAATGCAATGGTGATGGCGTGCTGACTACGTCTCTCTGTGTATATATGGAGAATAGAATGGATTTATACTCATCTATTAAGGATTTTCTTTCTTTCTTGCTTTTTTTTTTTTTTTTTTGTTTAGCAGACTTGTAGAGAATGAGACTCTCTTTCAATCTATTTAGAATTGTCTACAAAATCAATGATTTCACTGGAGACAACTGTTTATGAAAGTCAAATATCCTTTGTTCTGCGCGATTTGCAAATTCTTCTCTTCTCGTCGCATACTTAGCGGAAAACAATGTAAGAGCCGTAAACTTGTCGAAAACTAAACAACCCCACTACGGTATGACATGTATGGTTCTTATGTGGAATTTCCAAAACAATAATTATTCCTGTTCGGTTTATTGTTTGTACAGATACACACGCTAACGTGGATGTATGGACCTCCATCGGAAAATGTTTTCCGTTCGCCTCTACAGGAGGATATACATAGAACGTACGTACATATATTGTGATAAGATCCCTTTCAATAACTATGCACTTCAGAATCAGAATATCCACCGAATGGATGGCGCTCCTTCCAGCTCGAAAAGGGAATATATATTTAGCCTGTGTCGGTGATAGATTCTTGAAATTCCGGCGAAATTTTCACAAGGACCCTCTCCAGTAGAAGGAGTATTTGCACTTGATAAGCGGATGTTTTTGCGCGGAAATGATTAACAGTAGTTTTGAGTGTATATATCCAAAAGGTTGTACGTTTTAATGTGATGATTTGATTTGTTTTCACTGCATCCTTCAATTAATTTGGCAGACTTGTTATGGACAAGTCAAAATTTAGTTTCTCGTATCCTTTATATCAATGGGTTATAAGGTATCTTTAACATATGTATACGATGTTAGTATGCCAAAATTCCAAAGGTAAATGGACTACTTCTCTTCAATATTCACGAGTCCATTTGGCCGAAATGTTGAGCGGAACTAATTATTCAACGTTAGATGTTGATATGGCCTACGCCGGTACTACCTTGCTGTGGAAATGTTTTAGATAATATTTCCGTCATCACTGATAGATAGCGAAGGTACATATAACTTGTTGTTGCCTTTGTTTCAGGGCACCTTATTCAAAAAACAAATGCCGCAGGTCTGAATTCGATGTACTTTCACTTTGACTTAGGAGTACAGCATTTCGAATACCATCCTGATGTGAACGAAGTGTAGTATAGAGCTTGATTCGGTTTTGGATTAGAGCAGCATAAGATCTAAATATGTATTTGCCATATTCTTCCCCCTGCAACGTGTGGTAAGCCAGAGTAGAGGCATAAAGACTTCTGGGTTTGGATAACGTCAAGCTTTGTAGGTGCTATAGGTTACATTAGGTTAGGTATTAGGAGTTTTCCTGGCAAGAGTCAGGATATACTTAGGCAAATGGCAGGTCCATTGTAATACCACATGTTGAAAGACTGAGGAGTTACCATTTGTTTAGAAGCTTTTACCTTTCTTAGGAAGTTTATTACTGAGTCGGAAGTTGCTAACTAGGATGACTGACACAATCAACCCTAACTACGGATCGGGAAGGTAGAGTCTCCGAAGTTTCCGGAGAGTCTATAAGGCGGCCTCTGTGATACACATGCTCGTATGTATGTAAATTCTAATCAATATATTAGAGTTAGTGTTTGGGTTAAATTCTAGTGCATTCTGATTGACGAAGATAAGTTCTGTGTTGCTAAGCTTAGCTTCTATAGTTTTTATTACTATTTTTCACGTTGAGTTATGGCATGTCATAGACATTTCAAAATAATCGGATCACAAGTCTATGAATTCCATGGGTTAACTTAGACATTCAAATTAAGATGTGCTTCAATGGGAATGCGGTAAGCCTCGAACTATTCCATGCTACATGACTGCTCTCTAAAAACACTCGTTAAGAATCGTGTATTGTCTTTATTGCCCTTATTAGTGAGATTTTACACTTAAGCTGTACGATTGTTCCATTAGTGACCAAATATGTACTCAACAGTAGATCTTGCAGAAACGCCAAATTGATGCCTACGATTTGTCCATCTATTGCAACATAGTATACAATAGGCTGCATTAAAAAGACAAGCTACACAGAGCCATGTCTTCGTTCGGTATACTTCTTGCCAAGCTCGTCCATCTGGAAAATATTGGTTGTTCCTTCAAAGGCGCTAAGCGATTCGTAGTACTAAGAAAGGCTTAAGCTGGGTGACAGGCTTTCATAACACATGAGCTCGATTAAAAGCTCCTGAATCTGATGAGGAAAACGTCTCTTCGCATTAGATGAAGGTCTCACGAAATATGTTGCTGGAAAGTGAAAACTGGAAACGGTTAACCTCAAACCAAGCTAATTGAAGATGTTTGTTATTCCCAGACCAGGTCCACCCGGACTGTTACCCTATCTTATGAAGAACTTTCTTAGTCTGTTTTTGGATACTTTAATTGTTGTAATGTAGTGCCACGCGACACTCGTCACACTACACACACACACACTCGTTACATTTGTAATTACAACGCCCACGTCTCCCACAGGAAGTCAAGCCAATACATCACTCTTTCACATAAGTACGTCTGCCACACATTACCTCCCTCCACACAAGCTTTGTGGTAGCATTATCCTGTAGACAGTTTCTGCAAACTTTTAATATCTCTCGATCATAAATCAATGGCGCAAATCTTTATTTAAATACGAAATAATACCATACGCATTTTCGGAAGACCACTTTCCGCTCAGTTACTCTCCCCCTCTGAGAATTTAAAAAAAAAAGAAAAAAACCATATTGATACTCAATTTGACACACATGCTCCTTGTGTTGGCAAAAAAGTCGAGGGCTGATGTAAAAAAAAAAACCATCATGAAAACAGCATCAATAAAAATTCAAAAAAAAAAAGAGAAAAAATACTATCCACAGACATCCCACATCAGAATACACATATCTATTCCCAAAGGATAATTTGCATACCTATTGCTTCCGTTTTTGCCGGTTGTCGGTTATCGGAATCTTGAAAATCTCCTTTTGAAGTCATTTGTTATGGCATGGCATGGGTTTCTTCCGATTTGACGCCTCCAGGCAATAGAATCCAGGAACTACACATACGAACGCATCCCAGTTACCGCCGCACACATCACTTAATCCTTAAACAAACTTCACTTCCAAGAGTGTGTAAAAAAGGATTTGCTTGATTTGCTGTAAGGGATTCAAAATAGCACCACCACCCTCTTAGAGTGGCTGCTTTCACTGTCTTGATAAAGAATGTTGTAGAACGTCAAGGTTGCTCTTCCTCTCTCTCTCTCTTTCGCCTCTCAGTGTGTAAAGGAGTTGAGTTGTGTCTTTTTATCCAAAAAAAAAAAAAAAAAAAGTGTTTGTCCATAGGGATACTGGGCGGATGGTATCCTTATGTGTGGGAAAAATGAGATTTTCCTTCTGCATATTTGGCTTCTATCATCTTTCCGGGTATTTATATTCTTTCTCAAGGAACTTTGGCGCTTCAACCCTTCTTTTGACCGTTGGCTGATTCTGTAGGAAAATTTGTGGCATTTGAATGCTGCCTGTTGGCAGATGTGATGCTTCGTCCATGGAGACCCATCTCAGAGTTCATTCTGTCAGAATTTTGCTTCGAATTATCGGTGGAGTAAATGTGTGAACATATTGATGGGTGGTATGATAATTTTAAGTCGGGTTTTTAGTTACAAAAAAATCTAAAGCACGCTTTAAGACCTACCTACATGTTGCTATGGTACAAAATGTATATTTAGGAAATAGGTGTTACGAAATCCAACTCTCTCGACATTGTGGGTGCCGTAGCTCAGTGGTTAGTGCCCTAGCCTGCTGCGCATGAGGTTCCAGAAAGATACCAATGAAGTTTCTTTCACGGGTCCACTTCTTGCGAGTGTCTGACAAACCTTCAAGAGTATAACTGTCATGAGAAAGCTTCTCAAAACCCTTCGGAAACGAGATAAAACTGTAGGTCCATTCTGTACGTGCAGAAATATATACCACGCACAACATGTACAGTTGTGAGTAGTTAAGCCTTTATTCTCTATGGACTGCTTACGGCCTAATATTTATTTAACTAGCTACCAGAATGGGGCAACGCAGAAAGCTGGGACGTTTGGCTTGCAGTTTTTATTATACTCCTACCTTTTGGGTTTTCTGACTTCAGCATCTGATTCTGATAATGCGATTGAGAATAATCCTAGTCCAAGGCCTGATTGGTGATCTGCTATAGATGAGGATCTTCGAGGACATTCATGCTGCCGAACATTAACGAGTAGACCACAAGAAAAAGCGATGAGGCAAACTTCAACCTTATCAAATTCCAGACAGGACATGCAAAAAGCATCAAATCATGTTGCTCAATTGGACCATAAAACCAGAAGCGGATTACGTTAATCTTATCGTATTCAAGTCGTTTACACGACAGAGTGTAAACGTTTTCTTGAGTAGATTTTAATGTCATCTTGTAAAAATGTCGATCTTAATATATTGATAAATTCTGACATTAACTTTATAGAGAAGCCGAAAAATTTGTCTGTGAATTCCGTCTGCCTGTCATCAAGCTTAGAGCCCAAATTTTGATCAAACTTTATATCTGGGATCAGGTAATCCTAACTAATATTTACGTTACTTATGGCCAATTTGACAAAAAACCAATTGCTGAAAAACGGTTAGTACGATTTTACTTAAATCTTGAATTTGGTCAAATTTAAAAAATTACTACAAGATGGTTTACAACATTTTTGGTCAAAAGTCTTCATAACGGTACTTTACTTATGATCAAATAGGTAAAAAACTGACTTGCTGTGAAATACCTTCAGTGATTTTGCTTGCACTTCAAAATGAATCCAGTTTAGGAATGTGCTGTAAGCTGATTTACAACATTTTGGCTTACAAAATTTTTATAACAGCACAAATTGGCTAATTGGCTTTTAAAAGGGTGAACTGATTTTATTCAAATTTCTAACTTGTATAGAATTTAGTAAATGCTGTAAGATATAATACCAGATTTTTGGATAACAGCTCATCGAGTATTTTTGAGTAATAATTTTGCGACATGTAGATACTAAATGTAAACTGTCAAATTTCATATTTGCTGAAATAGCGACGGTCCATAATCCGCTTTTTCGTCGTGTGCCAATTTATGTCTTTATAAATTGTGAACTATGTAGGACATTCTATGTGCTCAACGTCTGAATCACATGCTTTTCAAATTACAAATGTTTACCAAATTCAATAAGGACTATTGAGCCTACTCAAACCTAGTCTATCACCATATATGCATGCAGTTGGATAAATAATTAACAAGCAAAACAAAGGAACTTCAAAGCAATACCACAATCAGGTTTTACAAATATTTAATTAAGGAAATATTTATTTTAAAATAAAAAAAACTACATTATATTCCTGACACACATACACACATGATGGCAAACATTAACACCCCTTCAAAAGGTAAATGTAAGTTCTGTCGGAAAAAGGGATCAAAGGAATTCTTTAAATAGTTTTACACAGAAAACTTGCCTATATGACCACGTAAAATAACGCCCCAAGATGTATTCTTTCCGTACTACACTTTTTCCAACACATGGGCTTTTAATATCTAACAGATAGTAGATGCGTGTACATAGCTTGTATTTGTAACTGACAGGAAATTAAGGAGATGTTTTAATTTGAAAAATAGAAAGGTGGAAGTTTCCAAAGGGTCATCAGTGCAATGTATTATGAAATTACTGTTCTTGTGTAATAGCACTCTAAGCGAGCCTAAAGCAACGGAATCGGGGGATGATGCCTTGATATAAGAGAGATGAAAACCAAAACCACTAGGCATATGTTGTAATTGCTTGTTAAAAAAAAAAGAAAAGAAATTGAGTTCTGGCTTCCTCTTTTCTTCCGTTATGCGCCGAGGTCATCATTAGGATTACGGGGATCAACACACATTCAGTTCATTCAAAAATATTCGATTGTTGCTCAGGTGCATCACAGGGAAGTTTTATCTGGCTTATTTTTAGTGTTCCGGACCTTAAAAGGTAAGACGGAACACTTATGGGTTTGATACGGTGTCTGTCTGTCCGTCTGTCCGTCTGTCCGTCTGTCCGTCAGTCTGTCACAGCCCTGTAACTTTTGAACCGTTAGACATAGAGAGCTGAAACTTTCGCTATGTATACATTATGTGGAAGCCTGCAGAAGATGGCGGCAATGAATTTCATTTTGGGAGCCCTTTTTTGGGCACCTTGTATGAAGGGCAAAAAAAAAATATTTTGTTTCCCATCATGTGGGATATCAAATTAAAGAGAATTTTGCAAGGGCTCCATATATGCAAGAAATATTTTTTTCTGACAAAATTTGTTGAACAAAAAAGCTTGCCAAACATTTGAAAAATGTTGTCCCCCCCCCCCTAGCGGGCAGACCATAAATGGTAAAAATATGAAAAAAATTGGAGATACGTAGAATTTTGTGTAGATTGTAAAAACAATACGAAAATTCCTGTATTTTATATATTTTCTGAGAAAAATTAAAAAAATGGGGTATCTAGTTACCCCACTGTATCTCCCCCAGTTTTTATGTTATCCAAATAATTTTTACAGTAGATTATTTTGATACTACGATTTGCTCAAGTTTCAAGTTTCATCCAAATCCGCTAAGTAGTTCCCGAGTTACAGATTTTAGAAGAGCGCATAGACTTCCCTATAAGCTCTTCTCTTGCTGCTACTGCATTCCATTTCGATTTTTGAAAAAAACTAAGTCATTTGCACGAATGGATCGTATATGTTAGCTCTATGCTGCTTTTGAAAACTAAATAAGTTTAAAAAACTAAATTTTTTTTTTTTTTTTTTTCAAAAATATTTTTTTCTAAAATTTTTATTTTTTTTTTGCTGTATTCCTTCACATGTCAGTGTTTTGCTTTACTTAAACCATTTAAGAAGCAAAGTACCGTTACATGCATTTTTATCCAAAAGCTTGGTACGCCTAAACTAACTGAAATATGAAATTTTATCAAAATCGTTGAAACCATTTTGGAGAAAACTCCGTGTTTGTGAAAATGGCGGTACGTGAAGGAACTATAAGAGTAGGGCTAAAACAAAATTTTAATGTCCCCTTTAGTGTCCATGCAATAGCTCCCTAACATGAAATTTGAAGTAAATTGATTCACTCGTCATACAGACAGAAAAACAGAATCGGCAGACACACTATAACGAGCTTTTTTAACAACGTAATTTCAGAATTGTTTAATATCTCGAGTTCCAATTTTTGCACCAATACAATACATGTTTTATATCGAAAGTGCAAATTAAAATGGACTGGAATGTCAGCTCAGTATTACTAGGACATACCTACGTACAAGACATTACATTATTCATATCGAAACCAGTATCAGGTGTACCTATGCAGGATATGAATAAATTGCCTTCTATTTAATGACAATATAAAATGTCCGGAACACTACTGCGCGAGGCCCTCCTCGCATTTGCCCAATTTTTTTTTAAAGGAGCTATAGCGAACGCCGATGCTTTAAAATTGTTTCTCAGGATTTCATCGTTAAGCGATTGTCCGTAGATGCAATCTGACACTGGTCCTCTTTAATTTGAATGCAAGAAAAATGTTCCTTATATTGAGAAATGCCATATCGAATGGCTCACAAACCGAGCCACTTGCTGCTAATTACATGATCGGTTTCATTGAACGTAATACAGTTAATTTGAATTATTTTTATGACTCATGAGAGACCAAGGCTCTTGGACTACTGTGACATAATGTGGTTCCCCATATCACTTCAAGTACATATTGCTAGAATGAAAGAGAATAAAGACCTTTTTTTTAAAAAAATTGAGGAAGAAAAATCTCTTAAGGTGCGTCCAGACAAAGTTAAATATTTCATAAACATTTCTGAAATGTTTCGCTAGGTCTGGACGCACCTTTACATATATAATTTCGATAAGCTGAACAATATAATAAAAGGAAACTAAGTAGGTCATAAATCAAATGGACAGTGGTTCCCAACCTTTTCCACCGTATGCCAAAAAAAAATCCTAATTTCTGATGTTGCATATTCTTTTTCCGCAAAAAAATAAGTAAATAAAGTCTTCCAATTAGGATTTCTAAACTTTAGCATATGACTGCAGCCATATTATTTAAGCTATGTCTATCAAATTTAATTTGTTTTATTAAATCTGTTTTGCCAAATTAACACAAAGAGTCATAATGTCCAACAATATATGCAATTGATTGAATTGTCTTATGAATGTAGGTCTTCTGTTCGAACAACATTTCGCGCACTTCTCCCATTTTATGGTCGCCATAATCGTCCTCCCGAAAGCACTTTTCACAACGTGGTGGATAAATGTAAGTAGACCGGTTCAGTCAACAATCGACGAAATGCAAAATTTTCCGAAAATATCGCCGCTATCCCTGAGAGTGTGCAGGAGAATCCAAGGCATTCAATTGCACCCCACACACAAAAACTCGGACTTTCGCAGATCACAACTTTTGTGTCATGACTTGGCCCTACGCCCGTAAGAAATTCAACTGACCCAGGAGCTCAAAGCTAATGACCATAGACTACACTGTTTCCTCGCTGACCGGGCTCTCGAGTTGTTAGAAGTTAACGCCAATTTCGGTCGAAAATTATATTCAGCGATGAGGTCAAGGGTTGGAATGTCCACAGACTTTAGTAATAGATGTTGAAGCCTTCAGCATTTATACATTCTTTGGATCAAAAATTTACAATTCAAATCGTGTTCGCGGCCCACCGTTTGGGAACCACTATGGTTTTCGATTAAACCGATTTTTGGTTGAGTTGGCTATAAGTAAAATACCGTTCTGAGCAATTTTGACCTAAAACGTGGCACGCTAGTTTATTAGACTTCATAAAACGAACCAAAATTTTGTAAGCCATTTTGTAACATATATCTAAACTCTATTCAGTATAAAGTTTAAACAAAATTGTTGCAGCCGTTTTCGAGTTAATTCGTTATTTACCAATTTGGCTATAAGTTAATTACCATTATTAACGTTTTTGGCCAAAAATGTGGTATGCCATCTTAAAGGACTTTGCCGAACTAGCCGTAATATGAAATTTAAACAAAATCGTAGTAACCGTTTTCTACCAAATCAGTTTTTTGTCGAATGGGCCTTAAGTAAAGTACCGTTTATATTAGGTCTAAAACAAAGATTTCAATTTCGTCTCTAGGCAACAGACTACAAATACGAAGTTTGATCAAAACCCTTTCACTCGTTTAGGCTGTAGCTTCACTGACAGACAGACAGGCAGACAGAATATCCAGACTCACTTTTTTCGACTTCTCTATAAAGGTAATGTTAGTGTTTATACGTATCGTTGCAAGTAAAAACATTAAAAGGCGAGTTTCAAATAGAATTTCGTTGATTCCTTGTAATAATTTTGAAAAATTTTAAAATAATAGAAAGAATAATAGAAAATCAACTTCCTATAAACTTATTAAATATCTCGGAAATTTAATTGTGTCTGCTTGGATTGCCAAAATTGCACACTGAACGTACCTAACCTACGTCAATACGAAAACAATGTGTGGACACACTGTATCAGTCCTCATACTGATAGAAATGGCAGCCGTTGTGTAGATTTTTGTAACAAGATAGGAAAACTGCATCTAGAGATATTTCGCAAATAAAAAAATTACGAATGTAAAACAAACCCACGAGCTTAATTAATTGACTCAAAGTCTACTTGGAAAATACGTCTTTTTTTTTTCTTTTCATAGAAATCATGTCAAATATTAATACAAAAGAAAATCAATTCACGCTACCGATTACTCCGACAATAATAACCAACAAAGTGGGTAGAAAATTATGACATTGTTCGCCCCTATCGACTGACAATATCGATAATGATCACCACCCTCCTCGTTCTGACAAAGGGTTGTACTATTGTTTGCTATGTGGCATTTAATTTACGACACATTTATGTTTTATTGCATTGCAGCCAATAAAACACATTTGACTGAAATGTAAGCGAACCCTTTGCACCGTGTCGTTGTCGCGTCACCACAATAGCACGCCGCCGCCGCCGGCCAGTACACCTTGCGTGTCCGATTGACCATTTGAAGATTGTGTAGTTTCGATAACTTGCTTAAACCGCCCGCCACCGCTACACTTTAGTCCTGCGAGAAGGTCAATTCTATGGATTTTTAATTGTGCAGAACTCAATCGGTGGCGCGAGTCCTTTCGTGTGCTATCGATGAATGCATGAAACCGCCAGAGAAATACACACAACGATTCATAGAGAGTTTTATTGATAGCGTCATTGTGGAACGAATTATTGTCGATCGGCACGCTAATTCGATTCGAGACGGTGGCAAATGCCGTTGCGTTTTTTTTATTTTTATTTACTTATTGATTGTTTTACGATGTTGATATCTGATTTTAGAGGTTGGCAAATTTCCATGAGGAAAAAAAAAGTTTTCCCTCCCGAATACTAATGACTTGGAATGGAAGTCCTTTATTTTGATTCAACAAAGAACAAGCATGCTGCTGGCTGTGGTCTGAGTATGCAAATTAGGCTTGCAAAATTTTTAGTTCGAATTTTTGTTTGTAAGTGTAATGACATTTCATTAATCAAAGAAACGAGGGGATGGCGTTGCTAGCTTACACATCGACTCGCAACACAACTGTAATCTAAAACCGTACATTTTAATGTTATGATGTTCAAGCTACGATATTGCCTATTGCCAAGTCTACCAATGTGCAACAATTTGTTGCCAACGCAGTTGTCAGATTTTGCCCAATTCTCTGATTGCTGACAATGCTTCAATACATTACTGACAAAGCTTTACCTGACAACATTAGCAGACTGAAAATTGTCAGTTCATACGGTAGGCAGATTCGTTGTCAGACTCTGTTTAATGTAAAATTGTACGCCCACTTTTTAGGGGCGTTTTTATTTTTAATAAGATTTTGATTAGAATATCACTTTTTAGAAACAACATGAAGTATGTTAAACATTTTTGAAAAATCACCTACTGACATGCCTACTTAACAAAAACATTCAAGCTCAGAATAGAAATTTGTAAGAAAAAGGAAGATGATCTGCGGGAAAGTGATAGTGCACCATAATCCAGACAAGTTATAGAATTTAAAATTTCCCAATCCATCGGTGACAGCGATATTACCACGTTGAAAGTTGATTTTAAGCAACCTGACAAAGGTAGAAAATAAAGTTCACACGATTGGTAAATACTTCACAATTTCACAGAGATAAAAAAGTCGTAAATTCAGAAACTCAAAATTGTTGAAAGCAAATCGGTAAGAATTTTCTTCCAAAAATATGTCAACAGCTAATCACCAGTTTTAAGTTAACTCAACCGATTAATTGGTTCATTTGGGACATTTTCCAGAAATTTTTTTGACGCGCTGGAAGAATACGGTCGTGTTTATACGCCTATAAAGTGAATTGAGTTCTTAGTTAATAAGATATCTTGAATAAAGAATGGATAATCAAGTAAAGTGGCTGATAATTAAGATCTATTGCAACAGAACGAATTAACACATATGTAAGTATCTTTTATCAATGCTTTTCTTAATATCGTCGGTATGCTGGAAAAGTGTACATATCCTATTTTGAACTTAAGAACTTTTTGCCGCTTACCGTCTGGCTGTTTCAACTACTGATTCTAATGTCTAGAAAGCCCTGCCAATATACAAACCGATTCCCATAAACTTTGGCTGTTATATGTACATAACCAACAACCTTATCCAACCGTGCGTCGCGACGCGTCGAAAGCAAAGAAGGAAGGACATATGTACGTCAATCTTTGGGATCGAATGTTACTGAAATAGGGCACGTTTCGCATTCTAGGCACTAGGTAGTCAAACGTTTGTGATTGGTCGAGAGATTCAGTTTTGACCACAAAGTAAGGCATTCCTTTTTGAGGTATTGGACTGGATTTGAAGGTAAGATAATTCTCCCTACCTTTTAAGTCAATAGTGTCCTCCACTCAAGTAAAGATTGGTAATTTTAAACAATCGATAAATCAGAATTAAATAAGCGTTTTTCTCAGATTCAAATAAATTTTGACTGGAGAAATTAAAGTAAAAAAATAATTGAAGCTGCAGTAAGGAGCATGAAACTGATACCTTTCAGAACATGACGTAAAAATGTATGTCCACAAAGTGATAAGCAAAAATTTCTTCCGATCCGAGACTTCTATTGGAAATTCAATCAATTCTATGCTGCTAGTAGCTTCGACAGAAAGTACCTTAAAAAACATTTGTTCTTCTCAGTACATGCTTTATCACAGCGCAACATGTACTTATTTTGTCCTCATTTTGCCATTCAAACAATATTAAATTGCTAATTCATCATTATGTAATATTATCTACTGAATTTACAATATAATTTCACCCCTTCATTCCCGACGTTAAGGCAGTGATCGAATTGTAATAATTTCTAGTAAATTAAGCTAATTTTAATGGTAATTATCATTTTCAACAAAAAACATTTAGATTTCGAATATTCCAAATATAAGTTTTAGCAGGTTCATATTATATGTACTCTAGGATCTAATTCACACATGTTTGTAGAAGAAAAAAATCGTCCATAGGGAAATATTTGCTTTATTTCAAAAAAATAAAATATACATTGTTTTAAATATATTTTCGATGCATATCTTTATGGCTTTCTTCTAAAAATTTTAAGAGTAAAAAGAGATGTAAATCAACAAAAGTGGTTGTAAATCTAAAATTTTAAAGGTTTTAAATCAGTAAATCCAATTTTTGTACAAAAGTTCGTTTTACAAGAAAAGCTGTCATACCAACACACAAGTATGTTTAACCAACTGCTTATTAGATTTCTACAGTTTCCACTCTGAATACAACCTGGTTGCTAATTTTGACTTGTATGAGTAGTTGATTTTACTGGTGGAGTTGTAATATTGTTGTTTTCAAATGCAATTTATGGATAAGTAGTTGATTTAACAATTGAGCAAAATCGTAAATTCAACGTTTTATGCTATAAGCTGAAAATCAAGGCCGGAAAATGGTGAATTGACAGTCGTTTTCGGTAATTTCAACAACTTCTTTTTCTCTGTGTTCGTTTTCAGATGGCAGTGTAATAATATTTTGACAAACTTGTCACATTAAAATCGTCAGTTCACATAAACGTTTAAGGTTAATTTTTCGAGCACCGTCCGAATTTTGCTTAGCTCTTTATACATTATGTATAGTTTGTATACAAATACTTAGAGCATGTACTTTCGGACTTTAAAAAGTCAATAATGGAACATTTATGGCAAATTTCTTGAAAAAATTTTTTTTCATTAAATAGCTCCCGACCTAAGTAGAGTCTCTGCGTGAGACAAGTTTTCTGGCATCCTGGTCAACGCGTTAGATATAGACATTTCACATTCACTGTTTCGTCTATATATTGCCCATTGCGCTGTAAGGTTGAGGAAAGGGATTTCACAAACACCTTTAACTTCCTTAAACCAAATTTTATTATTGGTGGCGACTTCAACGCGAAACACCCTTTCTGGGGTTCAAGGCACGCCTCTCAGAAAGGTAGGGTGCTCTATAATGCGGGTATGCAAAACGGTTGCAATTTTCACTCGACGGGTAAACCAACATATTGGCCGACTGATAGAAATAAGATACCGGATCTAATCGATTTCTTTGTTGTTAAAGGAATATCAGGCAACTTTATAAAAGTTGAAGAAAGCTTTGACCTCTCCTCTGATCATTCTCCAATCATTATGACCGTAAGCGAAGCTCTAATTAAAAAAGAAAGAATGGCCAGATTAACCAGCGCGAGAACTAATTGGAGTAACTTCAAAAAAGATATAGAAGTAAATATCGATCTGAGGGTATCTCTTAAAACACCGTATGAACTTGAAATAGAAGTTCATCGGTTCGTTGAAATCTTACAAAGTGCCGCGTGGAAAAATGCTCCAAAGCAAAAGAAAACGCCGGTCAGTAATGTTCAAACTTATCCCGTGGAAATACAAGAGATGATTAAGGAAAAGAGAAAAGCGCGTAAGAAATGGCAACAAAGTCGGGCTCCCTAGCATAAATCACACCTTAATCGATTGTGCAACTCACTAAAAAAGGCTATTAAAGATCTAAAAAATAAAGAAATAGAAACTTACCTTGAAAGCTTATCGGCAGAAAAAGATTCGAATTATTCGCTTTGGAAAGCTATAAAAGGTATTAAAAAGCCTATAATACAAACCGCACCAATCAGGAAAAATCAATACGAATGGGCCAGGCATGATAAAGAAAAAGCACAAATTTTTGCAATGCATTTGGAAGATACTTTTAAGTCATTTGACGGACAAGCTCTTGCTCAAGATGCAAATACGTCGGATATAGACAATATTGCAATAAGATATGCAACACTAACCGAACTTAAGGACGAAATTAAGAAACTCAAACCCAAGAAAGCTCCTGCATACGACTTAATCACGGGAGAGGTTCTTAAGGCACTGCCAAGAAAAGCTTTAATTAAGCTTCTCTTTATTATAAACGCCGCGTTTAGACTTGAACATATTCCCAGCCAATGGAAAGTAGCGGAAGTGATAATGGTTCTTAAGCCCGGTAAACCACCAACTGAAAAATCGTCATATAGACCAATTTCACTTCTTCCAATTATATCCAAGGTATTCGAGAGAATATTGATTAGACGAATACAGCCGATAATAGAAGAAATGCATCTCATCCCGGATCATCAATTCGGATTCAGAAGTAAGCATTCTACAGTTGAACAAGTTCATAGAATAACAGATGTAATCGAAAGATCTCTTGAAGAAAAAAAGATTTGTTCAAGCGTATTTCTTGACGTTTCTCAAGCTTTTGACAAGGTCTGGCACGAAGGCTTAAAATTTAAATTACGACAAGTTTTGCCAGAACACTTATATAATATTCTAAGAAACTACCTTACGAATAGAGTATTCCGTGTCAAATGTGGAAATGAATATTCGGATTTTAAGGAAATAATGGCTGGGGTGCGGCAAGGAAGTGTTCTTGGTCCACTTTTATATCTACTATACACTCGTGATATACCGCAAGTGGAAGGAACGAAGTTAGCCACTTTCGCCGACGATACTGCTATATTGGCAGTAGGTAAAACGGTCGAAGAGACTACCGAAAAATTGCAAGAGGCATTGGATAGAGTAAATGAATGGACAAAGGTTTGGCGAATCGCACTTAATGAGACCAAATCTGTGCATGTAAATTTTACTAATAAGAAAATTAATTATTTGCCGATTTTTTCGAACTCTGTTCAAATTCCGTTCGCAAACGAGGCTAAATACCTTGGAATGACACTTGATGCAAAGCTTAAATGGAAATCGCATGTAAAGAAAAAACGCAAAGAACTAGAAAATAAATATAGAGATATGTATTGGTTACTTGGAAAATATCCCAAACTTAATATAGAGAACGAACTGCTTTTGTACAAGCAAGTGCTAAAACCAGTATGGACTTATGGTATACAACTCTGGGGTTGTACCAAAATAAGTAATATAAATATTCTACAAACCTTTGAAAACAAAGTGCTAAGAGGAATTGTTAATGCGCCATGGTATATTAGAAATAACGATATCCACAGAGATCTCGGCATTAAAACAATCGTAGATGAAATTAGAAACTACGCGAGAAAGCATAAAATTCGACTAGAAAGTCACGTTAATATCACAGTCCTTCAAGTTTTGGATGAAAGTAATCTACTGCGCCGTCTTCAAAGAACTAAACCTCTAGACCTGGCGCGATAAGTAACCGCGTCTAAACTGCGGAACTAGCAGGAGTTTCTAATGGGAAGCTAACCTGCCAAATGTTCTTATTTCGTGAGAAGAAAACTGCTTGATAAGTCGAACACTTAGTTGTAGTAACAATAAAAACCAACAAATACAATAGTTTGTTGAAGGGAGGTTTTTTAGTGGGTAAGAATCCCACACTACTATGAGCACGCGCTGGCGATCCTCATAGTGTCTTTTTGAAGATTTTCACCTACCCTCGGAAAAAAAAAAAAAAAAAAAAAAAATCCTGGTCAACTTGATTATTGTCTCGAACTTGGGCCTGGGAGTCGAAGATCCTCTTGGCTGGAGCATTGTTGTCCATTCCTTCCATGTGGCCGAGAGACAATTTAGTCTTGAACAAAAGGGGTTGATAAATAAATTTGTAAATTAACATATGTATGTATGTATGTCCCTATCTCTCAGAAATGTTCTTCTGCCCAGTTTTCCTCGAGTGTAGTTAGTTGGAGTTATTCTGTTGTATCTTGGAGTATAAGTCAGTGAATATGTCTCGCCGACTTAAACCAGCAAATAACATAGGATAAGAGCAATATTGTTTGGCGAAACCATAATCAGCTTTGGAATATTCTTTCTATCGATTATACGATCCTTTTTTTGATTGCGGAAAATGAATTAGTGACTTGACAACAGATTCTTTCGTGCCTCAACCATCTTTAAATGTTTGCTCAAAATCTTGTTAAGAAAGTTTCAAAAGTGCTCTGTGTATGTAAATATGTATTAGGCCACAATATGTCAAACGCGTATAGAGGGTACGATTTGGTATAGAGAAGTAAGACTGTTTTGAGAAGCTTTCCTATAACTATAATACTCCTGCATGTTTGTCAGTTGGTCGCAATAGGTGGGGTCCTGATCCCACACACAATGATCTAACCATCTAATCTGTGGCCTATTTCACCAAATACAATACAAATTTGTAATCTGATACCTAGTTTCGGAAAGTATTTCTTTCTAAAATGTACACATGGTGAAATGAAATTAACTGGCAAGTTTACAAATTTTGTTGAAAAAAGCTTGCAAATTACAATTTGTAAGTTGGTAAAATGGGTCCTGGAGCTACAGGTTTAAGGTGTTAAAGACTGACGGTAACACTAAAATCTTAGCACTTTCTATCTCATATGTTATTTATCTAAGGCTATTAATTTAGGTTAACATGCCACTAACAATGACCAGTCCCATACAACTTGATAGCATAAGCGTAAACTTTTTTAAAATTTCCTTGAAACAAAAACATTTTATTATTGTATATGTTTCATGTTCAATGCACACAAATCACTCGTAATGCATCCACAAACATACATTTGCACAGAAACTACTGCGAAATAGTCTGGACATACCCAATGGCAGAGAAAGCACCACATGAACTTTCTCCTGTTGAAGGCAATTCATCAGCTCGGCTGTTCGCTTAAAACGCAAACAGGGACTATCCTACACGCATCAACTCTACACACTAAAACATAAAAAAGGACCTCATTATCCCATAAAATGTGAGACAAAGACCACGTTGACAAATGATGTTATTAATGATGAAACTTTATGCGTTGTCCATGGGCCCAATACCCGCCCTCCGTTCCGAAGAAAGAAGGTGCGGAATTTTAATTATTTAATTAATTTGGATCACTGATTCACGCGAGCAAGCAAATAATAAAATGATAAAAATGATAATAACAATAATTATGAATATTATCCGATTAAAATGCTATACCTATTCTTCGGCATGTGCAAGCGAGGACACCGAAAGTTCGGCAGGAGTGGACATCAACGCACTATTCACTAGTAAGGAGTAGATCAAACATCCTGATACTGCCGGTCTATTCGTCCCACAGATGGATTGTAATGCGTGCATGCGAACAATTAATAGTTATCTAGTTATTTAGATGAAGGTGTGACCCGCGGCAATGCATGTCAACTTTGAGTGACGAATGATGTCATATTCGTCAGATGGCTCAAAGCATACTACTCTACTACACCTAGTCCGTAGTTTTCGAGTATTTAATTGCCAGTTGTTCTATTTGTCCCTCTTGGCATTAGAAAGTTTCGATATACTTATGCCCAATCGCTGCGCTGGTTAAGGGCGAGATATCCTTTTTGAATTATGATGAGAAAAGCAAAGCTGTCAATAGATGGGAGCGGCGCCGGATTTGTAATAAATCTCTCCTCTAACCCCAGCAGGGATCACTGGCAGTAGAGCCATATGTAAATTTCCGCAGTAAGGAGTGCTCCCCCTGCGCGCTTGTATCGATATTCAAAATTCGTTCCATATCGTCCGGAGTGACGATGAGATAAACTCTTTCGATTCAATGTTAATCCACCCCATAGCGAGGCGACCGACAACGTCGTTCTTACTTCCACATCCCCCGTTCAGGATATGACATTCAAATACTTTGGCATATTCAATTCCATTATTTTATGAGTTCACTATATGAACTCCAGCATAACAATAGACAATTTGATGAAGCAAACCAATAAATCAGTTTTTTTTTCTCTTCGAAAAAAAAGAAGAAGAAGAAGCTGAAAACCCACAAGATTTGGGTTGAAAGGGGTGGCGGCCTCGTTTTTTATGAGCATCTTTTATTGCTCCTTTAGTCATGTTCTCCTTCATTGGGTTGTGCCGCTGTATTTGTGTAGAGAGTACTTAGTCGCATTTTAACATTTGCCGATTGCGTGAATGTCAATTTCAATATTTACGAAATAACAATATGACTTTATGAGCTCGGAGTCGATTGTCATGCATGCAAATGGCCTCATTGTCGTTGGTTCAGCGGAACGGGGTGAGTGTGTTCAGTAAGCACTTAGAGTGATTGAAAAACCAAATATGAGCTGGCTCGTTTTTTTTTTTTTTGGGAGGAAACATGAAGCGATTGAGACGTCATATTCAATTTACTGGAATGGAGGGAGCTTCTTTATGTTTTCATATTCACATATTCAGTAGAACAGGCGGTCTTTATTTTAAATTTAATTTAAAGCGGCTTCCTTGATTGGAATGGTCAATGAATTAAGTCAGTGTTTATAATTGGTAGACATTCAGACTATGAATTCGACAAGGCTTCATTTTACGTACCACTTACGATTGTAAAAAATAAAGTCAAGTCTTTGAATTGGAAACACAGTAGAAAGCTTGACCGAAAGTTGGTGAAAGAGTATTAGAGAAGCAACGAAGTGCTACTTAAGCAAATCCCGTAATTCTGCGGTAGCCTTTGAGGTTAGCTTAGGTTAGATATGTATATGGGTGCTCTTGTTAACAATAACTTATACCATTGTGAGCCTATTGTGCCCAAAAGTTTTTTGTATTTCAGATATGTGTAACTCAGATAATCTTAGGAGCTAAGTGAGCTCTATGTTTTCTAGATTATCCAGGTCCGAAAAGAAATAGCTCTCTAAAGGAGTGCTGGACAGCCACACAGCACATTGGTGTAAAAAGGACCTGACAGATGGTCACAACTCTTATCCGCTATAAGGTTCGCTATGAATACTGTAGTATGTTCTATAACTGGTCAAACCGCAGCTTTCCTTACATTCGACCTGGGGCTACTAGCCCCTATTCACATTGCTTACGTTCTCAGTGAAATTGTGACAAATCACAATTTCGTCCCAGAAATAACATCCATTCTACAATTGTTATCCAATGCACGCTCCTAAATCACTGACAAGTCGCTTTTTCGTTTACAGTCAGTTGTAATATATCGGCAGGATCCTTATCTCCTTTATGAACATCTAACTGGCTCGGCAGATGCTGTTCTGCGCTTTTTTCCTTCCTTTCAAAACGTTGCAAGCCTAAATATGGATCAGAAAAGGACATGGTAGTAGTAAATGTAGATCAATTGAACAAGCTAAAGTACAAAAAGTCGCCATTGGAATTAAAACAATCCTTATGATGGGGAAGTCTGCCAAGAACGTTCAGGAATCGATTCAAAATTTGCTTTTTATTTTTAAGTTTGTCTCGGTTCAAGTAACATTATTCCATACAGCAACACCCTGTAGATTTTCTAGTGTATTTGCTAGACCTTAAGCCATATACACGACTGGTCCTAGATACATAAAATTAGCAAATTTTATTAAAAACATTTCAACATTATTCAGTAACTCCCAACACCTTTATATAATTTAACCTTTAAATATTTTGTTTGCTCTTCCGACTTAACGATTTGGTAGGGAATACATATGTATATCCAAAAAAGTATTCTGGGAAATGGTAACGTCTTTCTTATATTTTATTTACCTAATTTTAACAAGGATAAAAAGCGATCGAAATTTACGTCACACGATATCTAATAACTGAGTTATTTAGGTAAGAAGTATTCAAATATTTCTAGAAATTAAAAGATCCTTCGTGGCTAACCTCGGAATAAATATAAATTCCACAAAAGACTCGGAAAAGGATTACCACTTTGGTTTGGCAAAACGACTGGATTCAAAAGCAATGCGAGTGATTGAAAGTACAATATATATTAGAACGTGGAAGGCTTTTTTTCAGACCTATCAGATTGGTGCATTTTAGTATGTGAGCATTTTGGATTTGCCGAATATGTGGCACTTCTAAGGGGAATACTTATCTTGTACTTGAGATATTCGTTCTGCCTATTGTCTACCCAGATCTGCCTTCCTGCAAATCCTTACCTGCTGATGCCTCATAGCTATTGAGATGTTTCTGCTGAAAATAGATATACACACATTATGTAGCTTAGTCTATGACAGTCAGATCTTTTTTCAGCTAATAGGTGGCTCATTGCGTACTCAGGAACCTCTTGGCAAATATCACCATTTGAGTCATGTTGTCAACATTTGTTTTTGTTGGAGTACCACAGTGAGAAATCATGAAGACTTTACAGAAGGGTGAATGAGACTACAGTTTTATTGATACCAGAGTTACAGTCCATTGATCTTAACGAGGCTTGGAGGCTAGAATTGCCTGTCAAGGATCTTCTAGTAAACTTTTATATGTTTATAACCCAAAACTCTATCTGATTGGAAGAATGTCTTCTGGAACTTGGCGAGGTTTGTAAGCTAGAATTGCCTGTCAAGTATCTTCTAGCAAACTGTCATATGTCTATAACCTTGGCGAGGTTTGTAAGCTAGAATTGCCTGTCAAGTATCTTCTAGCAAACTGCTGTATGTTTATAACCTCAAACTCTATCGGATTGGAAGATTGTGTTCTGGAACTTGGCGAGGTTTGTAAGCTAGAATTGCCTGTCAAGTATCTTCTAGCAAACTCTCATATGTCTATAACCTTGGCGAGGTTTGTAAGCTAGAATTGCCTGTCAAGTATCTTCTAGCAAACTGCTGTATGTTTATAACCTCAAACTCTATCGGATTGGAAGATTGTGTTCTGGAACTTGGCGAGGTTTGTAAGCTAGAATTGCCTGTCAAGTATCTTCTAGCAAACTGTCATATGTCTATAACCTTGGCGAGGTTTGTAAGCTAGAATGCCTGTCAAGGATCTTCTAGCAAACTGCCGTATGTTTATAACCTTAAAGTTTATCGGTAAGGAAGAATGCATGCAACGTCAAATTTCGAGGAAAAGCAATCTGTCTGTACGTTACATTTTATTTCATTAAATCCTAAGGAATTGTTATAACGCATTAACTTATGTATATGTTTCCGTAGAACTTTAAGCCAAAAGAAATTCCAATTCAATGTGACATCTTTTATATGCAGATTCTTGCTTCGAAAATTCATTGAAAGGATTGCGTGTGTTGGTGCTCTCATAGGATCCATTCGTTGTACGTCACCACAGTTTAATTGAACTCCAGAGAAGAGCCCTAAAGAGCACGGCAATGGTACGTAACGCATTTCTTCGAACATCCCCAAGTTCCTTTGTGTAAATGAGAAAATGCACCTCACTCAATTTCCCCAACATAGTCGCAGGATAAGAGTCGCCCCCACAGTAGAGAAGAGCCACGCACACAGACCCACACAACAAAAAGAGATTGAAAGAGCATAGGAATACAAAAGCCGAACCACCATCATGATGGGGAGAGTAGAGTTTCTCTTTATTCGAAACGACACCAATTTAATCCGAGTGTTTCCGTTTTTTTATTCATTTTATTTTTCGTTTATGCAGGAATCGACAGACGAAAGGAGTCGTTCTTGTTTTTTTGCTATTTTTTGTCTCATCTCTCTTCGATGGAATTCTTTGCTTGGATGCTGATGCAAAAGTTTTTTATACACCACGCCTCCTTTGATTTTGCTGCTTAAAGGTGCCGGGGAATAGTCGTCGTCGTTGGGTCGGGGGTGTATGGGAGACGTTTTTGCCGTCGCTGGTGCTGCTTCTGCTGCTGGTGCTGGTGTGCATGGATAACTTGCAGATATAAACTGTGGGAGTTCAAGACATTGAATGTTCCGACTACCTAGGCTAAGTTGGGATGTTGTCGTTGTCGTTGTTGTTGTTGGTGGTGGCAATTGTTAAAGTTGCCTAGGTTCGGGGGTAGGTGGGTAGGTAGGTGCATTATGGTGGGACCTTTGGTGGGTGGCTATATACTACGTATAAGGTGGCTGAACGACGCGGTCGTGAAGTGCACTTTGTGATGATTTTCCGGGCTTTCTTGGAAATTTGCGCTCAGACAAAATGGCATGAGTGAGTAGCGTTGATTGAAGGTGTGATGAGGTGAGTGCGCGAGGTCAAACGTTATTTTTTTTTTTTTGTCTTTCTTTTTCGTACATTTGCTTGATCTTTTACAATTCCACGCCATTTACGTTGAGAGTGTGTAGTACATATGTATTGACCTGTAAAATGTCCTCTAATGCTATTTAAAGATTTGAACAAAAGCAGACGACAGACGGGGCAGGATTTTCGTGAGATGAAATGTCAAATTCTACCTTCTATATGTTTCGCGGGATATTTATCGTCTTCTTTAGCTTCTTTCTGAGTTCTGACTATTGAAAGAAATTGTGTCTATAGGTGACAAAATTATCTGAATGACGATCATGTCCAAAGTAAATTTTCCTTGATGAATATAGGACCCAGAATCTGAAACTGAAACTCAGTCGGAACAATATACTTAGACTGTCGGCTACAGTAAAGGTCCCTAATGACCACCAGTAAGGGTGGAAAGAAAGAAAATCATTTTGTTTTTTCAAATGTTTGTGTATTAGAAATAGGGTAGTGCGGGCTAGTTGGACATATTTTGTGTGGTCTCATAAAAATCTATTAACCTACTTATACTACAACTATGAAGCTGAAGTCAATGGAAAGAATAAACAAATGGCTTCTAAATGCAATAAAAAAAAAAAATATGTAATCACAGAAGAATAATATTGTCTCAAAGGCCTTATGTCCAAGTGGTCCCATTTGCCTCTATAGTGGAAGTGTGGGGTAAGTTGGCCCAACACCGAAAGGTGGAAATATGAGTTGAATGTTATCAAAAAGCTAGAATTTATAACAGAATATTGTAAAAAAAAATCGGAAAAAAAATATATTTCATGGTTTGTACCGTTAGCTAAAGGGTCCGCCAAATAACTTTTTTTTTTTGAAAATGCTATAAAAAAACTACTGAATATTTTCTCAAATTTCTTTTTTTATTTGAAAGTACAATCCTTCCGGTTAATAATGGAAAATAATTTCATTCAACTGTCTGCCTCGGCTTGCCATGCAGTAGCGAACAAGATCGGTCCAATTTTTAGGCACATTATCGATTGTGTGCAGCTGTATTTCACCAATGGCTTCACGAATATTGTCCTTTAAAGCGTCAATTGTCTCTGGCTTGTCGGCGTAACACTTATCTTTTACGGCACCCCACAAATAATAGTCCAACGGTGTCAAATCGCAGCTCCGAGGTGGCCAAACGACATCAGCTCTGCGGCTGATAATGCGATCTTCAAAAACAGGGCGCAAAACATCAAGTGTAGCTTCGGCTGTGTGGCACGTAGCGCCGTCCTGTTGAAACCAAATGTTGCCAATACCCTCCTCTTAAATTTTTGTGAACAAAAATTAGTTCAACTTGGCCCGATAACGATCGCCATTGACTGTAACGGCCACTCCTTGCTCATTTTGGAAGAAAAATGGCCCACTTATGCCTCTGGACCAAAATCCGCACCAAACAGTGACTCGTTTTGGGTGTATCGGCTTTTCAATATATGCGTGCGGGTTTTCTGTGCCCCAAATGCGACAATTTTGCTTGTTTACATACCCGCCAAGATCAAAATGAGCTTCATCTGAAAAAATGATTTTTTTGGCAAAATCGGCATCTTCTCTAAGGCGACGGCAGGCCCACTTAGCGAAGCGAAAACGCATTGGATGGTCAGTTGGCTTCAACTCCTGAACCAATTGGACTTTGTATGGCGTCATACCAGGGGTCTTTATGCAAAATTCGTCTCAATGATGTCTCCGAAATGTTCAATTGTTGAGAACGATGGTGAATTGTTGTTGATGGCGCTTCACGCACATTTTCTGCCACAGCAGCAATTTTCTCGGGGGTACGCACTGTTTTTGGCTTTTCACGCTTTGGCTTATCGATGAGGATGCCAGTTTCTTTCACTTTTTTCACAGGATAACGAACATACGGAGCTGACGGTGCTTCTCTTCTTCCAAAATCCGTATGCAATTTTCGCACACATTCTGCAACATTACCATGATTTTCAAAGTAATGTCGCAATATTTTTTATAAATGCGCTCAAAAATAATAAAAGACTTTTTCTTTTTCGTAGAAATAGAAACTCGTTAAGGCGAATAGTTAATATTAAAAAAAATTCTGGCCTATTTAGCCACAAATATTTATTTACACTACAGAAGTAACAATTATTATATTACAATAATCGTGTCATGAAAGGCAACTTGGTCCCCCTGGCCCAACTTAAGCCACACCTAGTTTGATGGATGGATATTGCGTCATAAATAAAAAATAATAGTGTAATACTTTTAAAGTTTTTTACCTTTCGAATTGAAAACACTGTCTTTTGAATTAAGTAATTTAAATCACCAGTTACATCGTTATCAAAAAAGTTTAGTGCATCTTGAAATTTTTTGAAATTTATAATTTTAAAGAGGCCTCAGCTGCAAGAAGGTCAAAATATTTTCAGAGAGTAATACAAACAATTAATGGCTATTGAAGAAAAATAGGTGTACATATTATAGTTTCCACACTTTTATTAATCTTGCTCTTAAATGATTTGAACGATGTGCTATGGCTTATGGTGTGGTAAGGGAATTCGAGCTCTCATGCATGCAGATGAGAGTCTAAGACAAATGATGTCTTGAAAAATATTGTACAAAATGTTATCTGACTTAAAAGAATTTATGTAACTCTAAGGAAAGGAGTTGGTCGCAATGAAAGCTAGCAGTATGCTGAAGCCATGCATAAGTTTAGACTATTTGAAGCCACTACGGGATCGGTAATGTTTTAAACACCACAAACATGCGGAAGTGAGCAGAACGAGGAGGTTGAAAAAAACTCCGACATTTATGGAAAAGAATGTTTCACCTATCATTTATCCCTCTGAACTACATGCTGTTTTTGGTTTACTGGTTTATCTCCTTTGTTTATTGTGACGCTCAATAATACATAAAAAGTTAACTCATTTGGCTCGAAAGTACAGCTTAAAGCTAAATGTACCGTTGGAGACAATGTAGATATCATAGTTGGCGAATTACTTTTTACAGGCATCGAGTTTAGAGATGAGTTCAAGAGCCAAGCTGTATGATCCTTATATAGAGAAGTTTAATATAAATTGAACTATGATTTGGAATGTGCAACTATTTTCAAGAAAAGAAAAGTAAAACAAATGTCTTTACTATTTTAAAGTTCCGAGACTAACAGAAGATCTTCCTATATTCCATGTTGTGTATTCTTTGTAGCCAAGGAGTACGCAAAGATGTTTCCATTGTCTGTCAGCGTGCACTAAATAGTTCGGTGGAAATAAAAATGGTTTATTTTTAGAGTCTAAAATCCTTAAAAAGGGCAATTAGAATCCTCAATGGGGATGAATAAAATAATTGCCGATAAACTTAAGGCTTATTATACCCTATCCGAAGAGTATATTAAGTTTGATACATAGTTTGTAACATAGAGAAATATGAAAGATAGACCACATAATGTTCATATGTACATACATATGTAAGTGTCCGTCTGTCCCCAGTTTTTGGGCCTTAAATTCGGAAAACGAGAACATTCGTATTTTGGAGTCTTTTTATAAGATATTTGAAAAAAACTTGTTTAAACAAGTATACTGGTGGAAGAAGGAGCTATGTATGTACATATGTAGGAAAGGGATAGGGTATCATTTCATCCACTCCAGACGGATGAGGTGATATTAAATTTTGTTCATTCTTTAATGTTTTTACTCTCTTCCCAATCCAATGAATTTACTTAAACCCAATACCAAAGTAATACCTTTTACAAATTGTTTTTTGGAAAAATTACTGGCTACTTGAAGACGCCAGACTGCCAAGAGCCCACTATAAGAGCAAATGATTCGCTAGAATTAAAAAGTACTTATTAGTAAAAGTCGAACAATTTTACGAAGCACTAAAAATTATTAGACAAATCGAGCTCTGTATACATTCCTTGTGTGCTTTTAGTTTGAAGAACTGATTTATTTGCCCTTTTTTACTTGATTTACCCCATTTCATGGAAGTATTAGTTCTATTACTTTTACCCTTAGCTAGAATTAGCTTAAATCTAGTCAGTTTTATGTCCTAGAGGCCGCTAGATTCATTAGAGACAAATCAGTCAACCACGTGCAAAAGTATTCCCGCAAATGAAACATATATTAATAATAAGACAACTGACGAGCGTACTGGTTTTAGGAGTACATGTCTTCTTAAGCAATCATTGTCACTGATAAAGAATATATCATGCAAAGTTTTTCTAAGGTACATCAAGCGATTATTCGCCTACTCCTTGTTCAAAGCCTCTATTTCTTATGAGACTGAAAGAAAAAAAATATATTTGCGATCGAGAATCGGTTTGACAGAATTCCCTTAAGCTCTTGTACCGTATGTAATTAAGACTTCTTCCTCAAAAGTTTGAACGATCAATCTGCGCGTTAAGCACCACTTCCCATGCATGCAAACACCAACCTAACAAATTCGGTCAGCCTGTGGCATATTTTCCTAAGAAAATCTCATCGACTTCCCGATGTGGCATTCTCTAGTAGATCCACAGAATCTAAAAACAAAACTGACTAGATTAATTTCTATCGATAGATCATCAGCGCACTGCGCTAGTCCGTTGTGCGGACTGGGGATTCCGCCTTTCCTTCGCCATTGAGCTAATTCAACACCTTACGACGCTCGAAGATATTTAACGCTATCATTTGCATCTACTTAACACACTCGGAAGATGAATGGACTCCTTGGTAGTTTGTCAGTGCATCATCGTCATCGTAGTCGTCGCCGTCGCCGTCGCCATCTCCATGGCATCCGAAAATCTGCTTAACTATGCTCGCAAGTACGCGCAAAAATAGAAACGATGCTCCTTCCACATTTACGCCTAGGATGTTGCATATAAGGGTATTCACTATCCGTTATGACATTTTAACTATAGCGAAGGAGTAGTTGGAATTTACGGCACAGAAAATGTGCAATGGCCACAAAACGACCTGCCTTGGGCTATCAATTAAAATGCGCAACACTTTGCGTAAAATTTATGACGAAGCACTTAAAGTTTCTTTTACAGTTCCACATCCGGCCACATGGAGGCGACAGCCACTGATGGTGGGTCAATGTTGGACGAGGAGGAGGAGGATTAGTGAGATGGATGCATCCCCCTCTCTATATCGATGCAAGTTCAATGGTGAGGGCGTGGGTGTCAACTCTCCTAGAAGACGGAATCGATATTGATAAATGGCATGCGCAAAGAACCAGAGACCACTTGCATGTGTGTGGTTTCATTTGCTTTGTTCGCGCTTGCAATTTGTTAACGGCCGATCAATCTATCGATAGCCTTGAGTCCGAAATAATATAAATGACCGTCAATTAGAATCGACATGAACAATCTGAGATAAAAGAAATCGAAGGTATTAATAACACGAAGCCATTATGCTAATAAATGGTTATGGTGAGGAGTCTTCTGCTGCTGCCGTCCGTTTAGTGTTCGTTAAATGGGCCCCATCAGTTGATCAATTTTACGATGCTGTAACAATGGGAGCGAGATTTGTCACCGACTTGCGATGGTCAAACGATATGTGAAGAGATTTATCTCCACGGAGAGGAAATGAAATTAAATAAGCCAGCATGAACTTTTTGGGAACTTTTCAAGGACTTGCTGCTGTCTTTTAATTAAAAATAAAAGTCTAAATCAAAAAAGAATAAGTCACGTTGGCCATTGATTCATTTCGCATTTAATGCAGTTGAATATCGCCAAGCGCCAAGTCCTTGATTGAGATGAACCAAGAGTGCCACTCGAGCAGCTACGACGACAGCGCGCGCTAACTTTTAAGGAATTTCATTCGCGCAACCCTTTGTCACTTGAGCAAAGCAAAGTAACTTTATTTCTCGAGTGTTCCTCTCTAGAAAATAAACCTTAATTAATGCGGCAGTGTATATTGAAGAATGAAAATTTGCTTCTGCTGCACACGTGCCAACTGTGTGTTTCGTCCACCTTCATTGTATCCTTCCCCGTCTATACGAATACACAATCAAACCGCCCCAGTCGACACCAGATTGTAAATACACTGCAGGCTAGTCAATTACCGATTCACTTTGTTGTGTCCTTCTCAGCAGTTCAGATCGATTGAAAAATATTTTCCCTTTAATGACATACAATTCTCGCTGATTAACTCGGCAGTGGTGCGCAAATTCCAAGTGGCGGCCGAGCCTTTATAGTCTTGCCAATCATTCGATTCCGATTGATTTTAAGGAGGCGAAAAAAAAGGTGCCGCCAAAAGCAGGCGATTTGCTGCTGATTAATTACGTACACAGATTTAAATGCATCGCTCCATTCCAGTCTATAGAGACATCACATTTGCAATTCGAAACTTAATCTGCATTCGACATGGTCACAGATTGACTTTATGTTTGTCTCTTTGACCACTTACTGTGGTAGCTATTGGAAATATGTATGTACGTCCGCCGCCAGGTGCAGGGATCTGGCGGGCAATCAAGATCAAAGAGCTGCGCACCAGGACTCTGTTTAGAAACACAATAATTTGGCATTAAAGTAATGTACATCGATCTGCATACATCTCCCACTGACTGGTTGGTTACTTGTTTTGGAAATTAAATCACCTAGAGCACTAACAGACAGTCTCTCGACCCACGGCACACGATCAAAGTTATAAATTACTTACAATTATGTTAATGAGTCGCTTTGTTGCAATAAATATTTGTCACATTGAAATTTGTCGCTTAGACACTGTTTGGTTAGTCGCTTGACTGGCGGCCACCCACCTACGTGTCCCATTTGGATAGAGGACCGTCAATATATCACTCTGAGCGCCCAATGAATAAAGCAATTTTGTTGCCTTAAAGTGCACCGTTTATGAGCGGAGGTTACAATAAGGTCGAAGATATCTTGGGATAGTTGTAGTCATACAATGGATTGATTTGGGAAGATCCCTAAATATCATCTAAATGGAATATTTGAGGATGCTTTTCGGATGACAACACAAATTTGAAAAATTTTTGAATATCAATTTGAAAAGCCATTGAACATTGTGCCTGTGAGAGCGTTGCCAAATTGCGGATTTCGATCAAAATTACTAACCAACAAACCGCATTGATTTCATTCCTATGTATTTAAGACATGTTCCGTTATATAGTTGCTTTGTAATTTAGGTGACTGGACTGCCAATTTAGCTTCCCAATTTGTTCACCACTTATATTTAAAAGGTTAAAGATATGTAAGTATTTTGCTTTAACAATTAAGGCCAAACTTTTAATGGTATTTTGGGAGAAAAAATAATTTTTCAGATCAAAAAAGACAATCTAAACATATGCTATGAAACTTAAGTTTTGGGATTTTCATAGTAAAATTAAGTTGAGACATTTCAATAAGAAAGTTTTCGGATTTCTAGTTGCTACGTACGTTTTTTATCTTGAGACTATTGGCACTTTGTGCGCACGCAATTAAAATATATACATATTGAATTCTATTTTTCTTACATACTTTTTTTCAAATTTAACTTTGAAAAACTTGAGAAAATTATGATGGAAAAATTTATCATTTATATATCACAGAACAAAGAACCAAAGTTCTTTAATATTATTTGAAAGAAAGCTGCAGTTGTTCTTAAAATTAAATTGGAAATAGTTTAGGCAAATCAAATATTTATGTATTTTTCTGACTTATTGCCTAAAGACTAAGTTATATCGATGCCCGATGGGAAGCAGTTGCCCTAGACTTAAGTCGTTAATACCAAACGAAAGAGAAAATAAAGTGCACGATTGGATCATACATACGTACTTGCACCTATGTGCTGTTAGTTAAAATTGAACAATTTAAAAAAAAAATATTAAATTTTTGGAAAAATATTTTTAAAAATTTTGAATAAATTTAAATGATAAATTTTTATTAAACATTAAATCGTGCACACATTTCGATTTTCATGTGAAATCTATTGAGTTTTAGTTAAAAAATAGCAATTTTTCTAAAACCAGTTAATAAGAAAAGTGCCGCTATACGTATTTTTAGCCAAAAACGTGTAAGCCACCTTATAGCATTTGTCTAGACTAATTCAAATATGAAATTTAATAAAAATCGTTAGAGCCGTTTTCGAGTAAATCGCTTTTTATGAAATGTGTCTTAAGTAAAGTACCGTTAATAATAGGTCTAGAACGAAAATTCCAATTTCGCCTCGAATTGCAATCCTAGAGAGCTCAAATATGATGTTTGAAGCAAATCGCCCCAGCCGTTTTGGCTGCAGTCTGGCGTACATACACACAGACAAACACACAAACAGACAGAATCGGCAGACCCACTTTTTCGAGCTTCTCTATTATCGTAATGTCAGAATTCATTGTTATCTCGAGGTCGAATTTTTTCACGAATCCAATACTTGCCCTATATTATAGGTGCAAGTAAAAATTGACTAAAACAGAATCAAAAACCCAAAATGAAATTTTTGACAAAAGACCTTTTTGCCTAATGTCAAGGAATTATTCTGGCACAAAGATCATATCGAAATTTATTTCATGTTCGAAATGCGCCTAGTGCTCCAACAATTTCCCGATTTGTCCAGCGTTTTCAGCAACAAGGGGCTGTCTATGATCTGCCACGTGCTGAAAGACGTAGTGGACTTCGAAATGAGTTAAATATTGTTCGAGTGTAAGCAAATAATGAGGGAAACACCGAAATTTCCATCAGGCAACAATCTCAGCAGTTGGTGATTTCTAGGCGGACTTTGTAAATAATTTTAAGGCAGTTCCATATACGATTTAATTGGCTCGCGAGTTGAAAGCAAATGATCCACAACACAAGTACGCATGCAGTATGCTCGGCGTTTTCAAGAATTGTTCCCAGAGAACAACGAGTTTATTCTCAAACTCATAATGCACGCTGAGACCCATTTTCCCCTCAATGGTAACTCTACATATGTACACAAATGAAGTTGCCTTGTCCCTATCATTAAGGGTCTTGCATATGTTCTCAAAATGAGAAAATAGTTCAAACATATTTCATTTGCGAGTAGTACCTATATTCTGAAAAACAGTATTGTATTGCGTCTGCTTGAGTGAGCGAATTCCAATGCGGATTCCACTGCGCTGTATGGTGTTTTTCAAATCCACAACCACCTTCTCCTTCGTATAGCAATGAGGTATTATTCTGCCAGAAAGTCCTCAAGAATCATTCATAAATATTTATTAAAAAAGACTTGTAGCCTTGTGTGTTAACGGTTTACCTACCTTTCTACTTTGGAGTAAAGCTAAATTCTTAACTTTAACTTTACAATATTGGTGCTCGTAATTTTGGTACATTTTGTACGCAGCTTAAGTTCTTCCTAAATATATAATGTTGTTTGGCTGTGATTACTTGTTTTAGGTCCTAGATTGTGGGCCAAGAAGTGAAGTTCCATTATCCTGTGTGAAAGTTGACAAACATCGTCAGCGTCATTATTGCGTATTAGAACGCCATAGTGCACCGAATTCCAAAGTCGCTTTTTGTCACTGCTGCACGGAGTACATTGCTGATAATAGCGATGGCAATATGCAACTTTGGCGTACTCCATGAGATAACAATTCGATTCGAGTTGACGAAGAAGTAGATACCTGTACTAAATACACTGCTCTATATTGATTAGCAAAGTGTTTAAGTGGTACTTGGAGGAGAATCTATCCTATTCGACGTCGAGAGTTGAATGTAAGTTACCTTGTCTACGCTCATGCGAGTAGCTGTCCAGTTTCCGCATTCCATCAAGAATCCCTTTTTAGAATGCTTAATCAATACCTACGACCTTGTTTTTCTTGAGGGACTTGATTGCTGCTATATTTTTACTATTACTGGGTGTAAATTCGTTGCTTTACAATATTCACTCGAGTTCGGGATCATACCACCATTATCTAAGTAGTCTAGGACTAGTTTCTTATCGAGAAACAGAAGATAACAGTCTAGACTTTTCTCAATGGGTGTTGTTCTGTCGTCACATCTTCTTCTTGCTTTTTCAGTGCTTGAAACTGATGGGTCGATATGCTGACGTTCGTCGTGCCTTAAACTCCGATGCGTTTATGTAATTCTTCTTCACACTTGATAGACCTTCTAGCTCAGTTCTCTCCTCTGCAAAGACCGCTGCAATCCGTGTCTTAAGTCACAACATTCCGATGGTTTTTCATGCTCTCCGTCTCCTGCATTGTGTTGATTGCTTCTGCTTTTTAGACAAGGTGGTTCCTGATATATTGGCGTTCACCAACCTTGAGCCTATCGATATTAAACTTGATGATGTTAAGCAAGTTTGGGTGGTAGCTATTGATGGCTGCAGTTTGAAGGCGTAAATGAGGATAAGTAAGATCGCGTTCTTATGCGATGCTGCTTGTCTGTCCAGAATACAATTTCTAAAGAAAATCATCATCAACAAACAGCTTCAAGACTATGAAACTCCCCAAAACCCCTGAATCCAACTTATGCCTAGGTAATTAGCAAACAAGCAATGTCCCCCAATATATCAATATGTTCTCTCCATAATTTTCACCAGATGACTACAAGAATATTGCTTATTTGTAGCAGGCATGTGAATTTAAGGCTTTTGAGGAGCCTTTGATTCTCCCTTTGTCTTTTCGATTTCAACTAGCAGATTCTAAAATGCAGTTTTCCAGGGCTCCATTCGTTCATAGAAAATCTGGGACACTGTCTGAAGTTTTTTCTTCTGTCAGAAAGTGCAAACATATTGGATCTGACTTACGTTTTTTCCATCTACTTCAAAGCAACCTCTATATTAGAAGAACAAATCTAACTTTTAATACAAATCATCTGACTCCGATGGATACTACATTGTTCATGCGAAGTACAAGTAATGATGTGCATAGAACGCTGGCATCACTTTAGTCAGGCAAATCCCATTGGAGGCAATAAATTCACGTCTGTAGGTGTGAACATAGTTCACTTAACTCCGGTGACAATCATTATGCTCACATTGAGAATTATGGACCATTTATCCGTCGTCAGGCTCATTCGAGATTCATTAGGCCACCAGAATCCGCCAATACCAAATTGCACGTGACCAATACTTTATTCGATCGAACTCAACAGAGCACAGGGCACACCGTTCAGAACATTAAACTGGAATCAAAGTCAGCATTAATCTTTGAATTTATAGCTGCCGCCGTTGCTTACAACAGCAACAGCAACAGCAGCAGCACCTTTCCAACCACTGCTCGGCTTGATTGTGCCCGATATGTGACCATCTCGAATAAGCCAATCGTTTGGCTAATTGTGAATCATTAAATTGCCCATCGAATCCACGGCAAATCTGTGATCACCTTAACAAATCAGCTGAATGAAGTTGATGCGATGATATTCGCATATTGCGATTGCACTATCGATAGTTGCTTCATTAACCCGATTTGATTTATGCGGACAGCTTGAGTTATACCCTCTCACTCTTGTGGGATTAAAAATGAAATTTTAAATGAGCGATGGAGAACAATCGCAGCATTGTGGCTGCGCTTTGCTGTGTGTGCATTAAAGTTACATGTTCTCCAGAACTTATCACGAGATCAACTCAACTCCTGTGTATGATATAATCTCCAGGGCAATAAAACACAACCGATGACAATTTCTCAGTTTGTGATGGATGTCATATCACCTCAAACAAGGGGCACATCCCAAAAATAGCTTCCACACAATTTAATTACTCAGAAACCTGGCCAAAAACACGAGATATAATCGATGCATGTCCTAAGAACAAGGTTAACTAGCAAAAATTCCAAAGAATCCAAACCAATAAAAATATATCCTCAATTGGAGATAAACAAACAAAAAAGGAAAACACAGAGAATCCAAGAGGAGAACTCCTACCCAGACGTGATTCTGTTGTGTCTTGTGTATGGTGTTTCAGATATACTACGTGGCGGCGGTGGCCGGCTACAACAAGAAGGACTGGTTTGACCTCCTAAATCTCATCTGATCACACTCGAATGACATCTCCGATTAATTTGGAATTCAATACGATCCCACCACTACTAGTGGTTCCTCGCCCCGACCGGCTTCGGTGGACTATCTTGACTTAATGCCTGAAGTGAGATTTATTTGGCCTTGCGGTGGTAGACAAACGATCGATGCTGTTCGCTGGTGGGCCCAAGAAATCTCCAAGTATCATCTTGGCCAAGAGATCACACATGTGAGGCGATGCACAGCACAGGTGGTGGACACTGTGTTTATTCACAACACAGCTAATGGGCTATCTAGTATAATAGGTTGTGAATAAAAATATCGGAAAGAGGAAAAGATGACATCGCATGATAAGGTCGGGGCGCGTATATTAGGTGATTTGTTGATGTTCATATCGTGCCCATACATACATACATACGAACATATATCTAGTTGCCAATTTGTATGTGTCACATCATTGGGACCGCAAATATTCTCCCTTTTGCGCGTTTGGGACGTCGACGATTGGATTCGGCCACAGACCATTTATCTTCTTTGGGAATTGATCCACCGTACAAGTGCTCATCAATTTCGCTCTTAAATAAAGCTTATTTGCCGAATGATATATGGTTTCTTGGCCTGGACATCTGAATGGATGCGATGCGCCCTCGTAGCTATTTCTCTCAATTACAAAAATGAGACATCATATGTACGGGGTTGTTCGGATTAGCTTAGCGTTTACATTCCGACTGTCACATTTGACAGAAAACCATCACTCATCCCATATGGAGGACTTCAAACAAATACATACCCCTTTTCTTTCTTCTACCGATCGAAGGTACAGGAAATTGGCATTATACAACACTTCCTAATGCTGAGAGGGGACAATGCATGGATTGACATGTCACTGTGTTCTACACACGTACCTTCGCTATGTACTCACTCTTCTTTGGTGGATCATTTGTCAAAATCAATTCATCTCATGTGTTTTGGGGTGAATTCTTTGGAATTCGTTTCGTGCCTTGTTGTAGATGTTCAACAAAATTCTTCCAGTGAATCTGGAGCAATAAAGATCACCGATAATGATTCCGGTCGGTCTCGGTATGGCTACCGAACATGAGATGTGATTTTAGACAAAAAAAAAAAAAAAAAAACAATGTTGTTTGTTGCCGTCCAAACCGTGGACTATATCATTTATGTGGTTCAAAGGAAATTAAATATCAAAGTGGTTTTATGTCATCAACTGGTTAATGGGAATGACGGACGGTTCCCAGCGGAGACTGCAAGAGTAATATTTTTTTTCTAATTCTTGTTTAGAATTTTACAGATAAACAGGTGATGGATTATTACGTACTTTTGTTTGTATCTTGGTGCTTATTACGTCCAGTTGCATTGGGAGGATGTTTAAAATCAGTTGCAGTGGAATATAGAGGGTTTTTTTCGTAAGGGTACGCTGTAATTACGAACGGTTGTTGCACATAGCAGCTCTGTAACTTTATGTTTTAGAGTACTGATCCATAGCACGCAGCCAATAGACATAGAATTTTTTTTTTTTACACATAGCTTTTCTCTAGTGTTATGACTTCTCTGGCAACATTAAGGAGCTTTGCTGTCTTAAGTATGCCATAAAAGCATTCAAAAATAAATAAATAAATATTAGGCTCTAAGCAGCCCGTAGAGGGTCAAGGCCTAGCGTCTCATAACTACGTGTTCTGAGCGTTATACATTTTGCATGGATAGAAAATGCCCACAGTGACAATCGTACTATTAGACGTTTGTTACACGCTCGCAGTTGGCTGTTTGTGGGTTTCGAACCTAGAACCCCATACACAGTAGGCGAACGCACTAGCCACTGAGTCATAACACTCACTGCTTCTTCTCATACTCTGGACTATCCAAAGGCAAAGTAGTCTACCTAGCCCAAAAGCTAAATAGCTGGTTTCGAGACCGGAATATATGCAGGAGTAGGTCCATTGAAATAAGAAAGGCAACGTAGTTAGGGAAGGGCTATTGCTTTTTTGAGCGGCGAACAGAATGAAATGAGAGACCCCTTCGGGCCAATTATGAACCAATAAAACAACTGCGACCTGTATGACTTGGATGCATATATGTAGTTTAAAAAGTCAATACACGTCGATTACATTGGTCCGGCCACATCAACCGAATGGACAACAACCCTCCAGCGAAGAGCGACTGAAGGTCAAATGGTTGCAAAAAAATTACGACTGGTTTTGCTAAAATTCTCTTAAAGCACGATCTAAGCCAATAATATCAGATATCTTGATGATGATGATGGTGATATCGTCTGCCTGCCTGACCACTTTCTGTTCCAAAACGATATTGAAGAATTCACATGGCATACCAATACATCTCCTTGCCGGATCCGATGTACGTTTGGAAGAGCTCCGAAAAGCACCGCTTGTTTTACTATGTAACGCTAGTCATCTGGATCAGTTTTGACAGGTTATCACTTGGTAGAGCTCGAGAAGATGAATACTGTAATAAGAGGCTTAAAAGTTGATAATTAAGCAGCTAGTTTCTACATGAAGCTCGGTGGTATCTTCCATGATTTGTCTTAGTGTGGAAATTTGCTATATTATCGATCGGCCGGGCTGGAAGACACGCGGGTTGCGGAAGGGTTTCTTCTGGTCCGATACTCCCCTTTTGGTTCTTTTGTCTTATGCTACAGCGCTTTCTTTTGTCACCCTCCTCCGCTGAATGCTTGCATCATCACACAAAGTCTTGTTTTTGATCGTGGTTGGAAGCTAAAGATGGCCACACCTATCTGCTTAATGATGTACCGGAATTCAGTCCACTTGGTTGTTTATGTTTGTGGTGGATGCATGCATCACAAAGAGTTTCTCACTCAGGTACTTTTTGTAAGCTCTGGCTCCTTCTGACGTACTAAGGCGTCCAGCTTTTTCTCCAGCTTCTTATAGCTGGATAGTTGGGCAGTGTATTTACCTGCTACAAGATAGTGGTCAGAATCGACGTTTGCAATCCAAAATGCTTGGTGCATGCATTGTGTCTATTAGCATGTAGTCGATTTAGTAGAGTGTTTGACCATCGAAGAATCACTTGCTTTACCTATCTTAAAAACACCAGCACTTCCTTAAATCAAGCCTGGAAGGAACCTTTTCCCATCCAAGTAGTCAAATCTACATGCCAAGTGTCCTAAACAACTTTCAGATCTGGCAAATAGAAGCTCGATATCAGAGCCCCCAAGAATAGGATATAGTACTTTAAAATGTTTCGTTTGGACGGGGAACACTCTTGGCAACATTTTCTTTTATCCCTAATTTATCCAAAAATGTCCTCGCCTAACAGAAGACTATAACTATGGGGGAGGCAAAAAAAAAAAAAAGGTTGTGTCTTTGTTTTCCAACCCAAATATACACGTTACGCAGTCCATCCTACAAGAGGATCAATTAAAAATGATAATTGCATTGACTGGGGAATTCTGCACTCATACTACTCATTACTTATGTACCTACAATGACCTGTCAAAAATTTCATCTTGTGTATCCTTACGCATATGACAGACAAAGCTCTGTGTACCCATACCCACCTCATTGAGGGTACAAGTAGATTCCATTTCCCATCGCTTTGATGATGATCCGAACAGATACGGATGAAGAAGTACGCGTCATGATGGAAAAACTTTATGCCCAGAGGACCATTTGGTCGATGCTTCTACGGCGGAGTGGACGGAGTTGTTGTTTATTTTTTTTATTTTTTAAGTTATTTTTTTTTTACAATAATTACCACCCCACTAGTGAGGAGAGTTTTCCTTTCGTGTTTTCCTTCTAAATATATGGAATCAATACGGCAGAGCGTCGAGGGTCATGCCAGCAGATGAGGGTTTGATATGCCGCGTGTTTAATTCTCTGTTGTAATAAATTTACAAATTTTCCAAAAAAAAAACATAACGAGCTAAAAAAAAAGAAGAAATCAATTCGAACTTTTGGGCATGAGGTGATTCCTGATGAGTGTAGTCTAAAGCGCTAATGCGAGGTTATCCTCCATGAAAATCTCACCCACCAACGACGGACGAGGGTGGGTATGTACATAATTATGTTTTCCTCCATCTTCCACAAAGATTTACAAGACCAAGTACAAGAAAAATACGCAAAAAGAAGGTCGAAATAAGAAGAAGAAAAAAAAAAAAATAGACGGTACATTTTTTTGATTAAAGATGAATTTTTAATTTTTATCTGGTCCTGTAAAGTATCTTTCATCTTCCTAAATGCACGGCGACCACCTAATAGAAATGAAAAAAAAAAATCAAACACGCAGGCAAAGATGAAGAATGGGGTAGCACTCAAATGATTTATGCACAGTTGCCTATATACATAGAAGGCGATGGTATGGTGCGGTGTTGGTGGTACTGTTGATGGTAGTCGTCCTCCTAAGACCAAAACTTTTGCATTCAAACACCAGGCATGTAAGGTTCTCAAATTAAGTGCCTCGGCGTCGTCGCATTCGCTTTGAAATGTCAATTGGTGTCATGTTGGATGTCTAAAAACATCATATGACTAATGACTGAGATCATTAAATGACCGCATTCGATCTGTCGGATATCAATTAATAGCGCAATGAATAATAAGCCCATTGCGGATCGAAATTTAAATTCGAACGATGGGAACCATCATTGGAAGAGTGTGTGCGTTTAGTCACCAATTGCTACTGCTGCTGGGATCCAGACGATTAATTAAAATAAAATTGTTGCTTATGCGTGGCTGGCGTTGGCGAGTTGTACGATTTGGGCGCCTCTATATAGTGGAAATGCCAAGCAGCGATGACATAAAATAGATCACAATAATTTCGTATCTGGCACTTCGGAAAAATGTTATTCATTTTAATCTTGACAATTAGCATTTGATGGCAATAATACATTGAATAGATATCGTTCGGGGACGCATGTTTTGTAGTTTGAAACGTATCTACATACGTATCCGTTCCAGGACATTTGGATAGTAATGAATCAGGTAAGCAAATACTGTGATAATTTACTCACCTAACCTTTCTCAGACTCGTCATTGAGTAAGCTAGTCGCTGGAAACTAATAAGTCTGCAGAATCTTGGACATGGGCAAAAGTGGACGTTATTTAGACTTTCTTACATCCTAACATGAATTTCAGTTTAATAGTCTCATGGAAGGAGGTGGACAAAAAGAAAGGTTATTGAGCCCTAGGTCATTTCCACGCTTTACGCTGGAGAATCTGCAGAACCATCCGGTTTTTAAAGCATTCCAACTATGTATGTGGGAAATGTGAGTGCCAACTATTGCTGATACTTGTCGGGCTAAGTTGAGTTGCTAGACACAAGAATATTCATGGTGTATACAAATATATGTATACCTGCGATCTTTTTAAGATCTTCAGGCAGGACTGCAGCCACACTTGATTGTCGATAGATTGATTGTGCTCCCCAGATATCTATAAATCAGAAGATTGTGTACTATTTAGTGCCCAAAGTACTAGAGCTAGGACTCTAATCGCCATGACTCTCAGTTAGCACAGATCCAGTTACATATGTGCTCCAGTTTGACTTCTTCTCTTCCCTTATCTTTTGTGATCCTATCTCACAAGAATGAAGATCTGGCTGGTCTGGCTATTAGTCCTGCTGGTGTTGGTATCTCAGTGTATACCTAAGTGCACGACTGCTTTCACAGGAGAGCCCCTCCTTTTATAACACTACAGGAAAACTACCATCAAATTCCTGTTTTTAATGGGTGATAGGTGCTTTCCGCCTTACTCTCTGATGCTTCACATTCAGGCTATAAACTGAGCTGGAGAACAGTTCTTTCTTCATTGTCTTCGGTTTATCTCCCATTTGTATTCCTTAGTGAGTTTAGTGTGTTGGCTTTATCCTAGGAAAGGGAGAGTAGCCGCTGTAAGAGTTGATGATTAGATGTACATAGATTATCTTGATTTCGATTTTATATCGCGGTAGCCTCTTGGAGTAGGCTTCGTATTATCAATCCAATCTACCTTTGCGGACTTCGGATCTTACCTCTCCAAGTGCTTCCTTTTGCTCCTTGGAGTGAGGCATCTTCCAAGATTTGAAGAAACAGCATTGCTCTGCTCTTGTCTTTCATATGTTCAAAATTCAACTCAAGCGTGGAGTTATAACAGTCCCAGTCTGTTTCGTAGGGACTTCTCCCAGAGTTGTAGGTTTTATTTATAAGACCTTCTATGTAAGGTGATGATTCAATAGCCTGGTGAAGCTTGTCTGATACTCTTTAAGTTAAACAGTTATACAACAGATTCGAAAAGTCTTCCTTTACCGTTCTTACGAAAGGTGGTGTGATTCCCATATTCTATATGTTTAGGTGTTCCCCAAGGATGAGAATAGGGTATCAACTACTTCGGACTTTGGCAAAGCGTTTCAGCGTTTCAACTTCACCGAACTTCACCAATGTCAGGAAAGGACTTAGGCAAGTCCCAATGTCCTATCATGCGATCTCTTTAATATAATACTTGCGACTATTGTATGAAACCCACTAGTCAACACCGGAGGTACAATTTTTTTTCAAGTCTGTACAACTACTCGCTTACACCGATGATATTTACATAATCAGAAGAATTCAGCGGGTCGTCAGTGGGGCATTTGCGAGCATTGAGATCGAAGCAGCAAGGATGGGCTTAGCGGTAAATTGAAGCATGGCAAAATATATGTTGTCTACAAAAATGGACACTCAACGTCGACGTCTTGGACAGAATACCACAAAAGACAGATATAATAGCGAGGTAGTTAGGTACTTTGTCTATCTAGGCTCTATGGTGAGCTCGCGAATGACACCAGTCAGTGGGGAGACCAAACGTAGAATCACTCTTGCCAATCGGTCCTTTGGTCCCATCTGCATAGACGGTGAGTGGCAAAGAAGATATAACACCGAACTATACGGCCTATGCAAGGACATCGACTTGGTCAAAAGAGTCCGCATGCAGCGGCAACGATAACTGGGTCATGTAAAGCGGATGTAGACCAACGTTCCAGCTAAGAATGTCTTCGAAACAATCCCGGACGGCGCAGTAGAGGACGACCTCGCGGTATTTGGTGCAAACAAGTCTAGGAGGACCTCAAACAACTTGGCGTGCGCGATAGGAGGGAACTGGCTCGTTACCGGGTTGGCTGCAGAGGTTTTTTGGTTAAGGCGCAGCTCCTAGCTAAGTTAGTTAGTAAATGTGAGCAGTGACAGTATGTTTGTAGGTCCTTGGCCACTTCTCATATAAAGCTGTTTGTTGCAAATACGTGCGGACAGAAAATCGCCAAATTGATTCCTAAACATTCATTTAGTGTCCAATTTACAGGTGCTGCACCCATAAAGTAGCATCGATTCTACTTTAGGGCGAAACAGTCGCAACTTAGTTCTTAACTTGATCACATCGCTTCTCGGTAGCATTCCAAACACAATTTATGCTTTTCTGATTCACCTAAACACATCCAGTTTGACGACCATACTTTCGAGATATAGAAGTTGTCAACTTTCTTCACTTCCTGCCCGGCAATGTTGACTTAAGTGCGGGTGTTAGAAATGCTCAGGGCTTTTGTCTTAGCAGTCTTTATTCTGAACCCCACGTTGTTTGCCTCAGCTTGTTCATTATCCGATGTCATTGTCCAACGACTGCATTAGTTTCCTTCCCTTAATACTGCACGGAGTACCTACATCGCAGATAACCACCAATACAAGTAGTGGTGACAGTATGCATCCTTAAGTACCCTCTACTTTCGTTGTCAAAGCAGTCTCTTAACACTGGAGTGGAGTGGTTATTGGTTATCTGTGTATGTATCATAGGTATTGAATAAGTAAAATATTCGATATTTCTCAATGTGTATAAGTAAATCGTGCCCGAAAGTGAAACAATTTTCCCTGTATTGATTTCTACTTCAACCAAACACTACCATTCCCTGAACTCTGATGAAGAAGAAAAAAAGGTTTAAAATGGCTAGCTTATAGCCTCTTCTTCTAATTAAACGAACACCACGGGCAATAATTGAAAATAGAAAGAAAGAGAAAAAAAAGCAAACCAATTACACGCACCTTGCAGAGGAATCCTTTGGGGAGTCTTTGCTTTCATGTTATCGAAAAAAAGACATCAACTCTCTTCAATAAGCCCCCGCCCACAAAGCACTGCCGTCATATTGAACTGGTCACAGCTGCAGCACTAAGTAGCAACAGCCAGCCAAAGTAAAGGAGTAAATATCCTTCTGAAATCATTGAAAGGACCAAGCAAAAAAAAAAAGGGTTGAACAAATAAATCACTTTCTTTTATTTATTTCATTTTTTCCTTCTGATTATTTAATTTTTTTTTTTTTTGTCTTCTTCTTCTACTCCTTGCATTGTTTACTTGGATCGTCCTTTGGAAAATCCTTAATGAGTGAGTAGTAGTAAATAATCCGTAAGGAAGAACATCTAGCCAGACCTAATGAATGAAATTGAATCTTTAAAGATATATATATTTTATTTTTTATTTTTTTCCTTCTTCTGTTCCTATTTTGCCTGTGGACTGTTACGTGTACTCTGGTACAGAGGAAGAATGGTGTAATCTCTGGATATCTTAAAGGATTCATTTGTTAATTTTAATTTTTTTATTCGTCGCAAAAAAATAGAAGAAGAAAAAAAATCAGGATGAAGTAACAGATAAATCTAAGCTTTCAGTGGAAAAAAATGTGTTTTGATGAGGGTGGTCGGTGGCATCCTCCTTTTTTGATAGCCACAAGAAAGGATTCAACTTAATTAGAGAGGATTGTTGATAGAAAAATGTCGTTACATTGGTCCGAACTGACAACGGCTAAAAATCATGCTGGAGGGTGCTTTGTCCTTTTTAGTATTTTTTTTTTTTTTTGTGCACAGCCCTTAACGTTGACAGCCTGATTAATTTTCCTTTGGGAATTGAAATTCATCCCTTTGTAGTATGTGTAATCAAAAATCAATTGAAATGACAGGAATCTAAAAGCAATTCATCCGAAGCCATATTCTACTCTGTCGTCACCCGGGGTAACCTGAGCGTCAACCGTCAAACCATGAAAAATTAACTACCCCCAGCCATCAGTGTCTGCAGGATTTTTCATTTCTTTCGCGAAAGTCAATATTGAAAATAAAATTTCCTTTGACAACGCGTTATCCTTATTTTGCCGTGTAACAAGGATAATTTTCAATATTTTAAGTCTTCTGTTGATGCCGCCCGCAGGCTAATTCAAACCGTATACCAGCGGAATGGGGATGGTTTCCAATTTCCTTATATTGCCTGTCAACATAGACAACTACACAGAGAGCGACGAAATCTCCGGCAAACAGGATAACGAGAAGGAATTCCTTTGAAAATTCCTAATCGATTAGTGATTACATTGACATTTTACGAGAAAAAAAATAAACACACACACACAACACACACAAACTCAGAAACTAAGGACTCCGGTGGATGATCTTCTCTGCCTGAAACTGCCCTTAGTAATAAATACTCATATCAAAAACTCATAACATATTAATGGAATTAGGATTGATGATTATTGCGTTTGGATATAGTGTGGCGGCGAGACTATAAAAGTTCTAGTATTCCACCTCCCCCCCCCCAGATACATTGTATGTATGTACGTGCGCCACTATTAATGTAGCCAGTGTCCGAGGTTCAATAAAATAGCAAAAAAATATTTATTCCTTCGGAGCGGGTCTTTGCAACACATGGCACATAGTGTTGTCGCGTCGTCGGTCACCCCACTTACGAACGACAAGTACACACAATAATAGACTCAACACGTTTATTTGTGTGGCCAGCAGATTTTATTATTGTTTATGATGGAGTGATTGAGGACGAGGCTACCGAAACTTAATAGAAATTCCGCAGATATGTTGGAACTTATAAATTCAAGGCTTTTCCTGCTCTCATGGTCGTGGCATCTAGGAGAAGCTCGCAGATATTTCACTGACACTGGAGTTCTGCAGCATTTATGGTCAGCAATAACAGCCGCTTTGGCAATCGCTCGTATCTTTTGCGGTGTCCCCAACTCCCTCTGCCTTTTGGTGGCGAGTGGCGAGTAACGTTTTCTTGTGTCCTTTTATGATAAAATGTAATCATCATAAAAAAGGATTTTCGGTGGTAGAAAGCAATCACGTCTAGCAGAAAGTCGCTCTGACCACCATTACGGTAATGAAAATATAAGGATGCTGTCTTTATTTGATTTCGATACATATTTGTGTTGGTGTTTAAAAATGTTTGCAGAGTTGCAGTAGATTATGTAGATTAAGTATCCTCCTTGCCTGCTGGGGTATCACTGTTCAATTTCGAGTAGCTTTGCCGTTAATGAGTTTCACTTTCAAAAACAAAACATGGAAAAAAAGTTACGATACACATCTCCGACTGAAAGTATTTCATCCTTTTTTGGAAGTATACCACCCCTGGTGTGGTGGACGTCTGCCGAGGCAATGAAAGCGAATTTAAAATTTAAATTTGAAAATTTTTAATCGGATAATACCGAATTTTAAGTTTAACCCCTGCATGCAGCCGAGACGTAACCCTTCTCTTTCCTGAAGAGAATTAACCCTATACCATTGGACAGGATCTGTATGGGAGATAAACTCGCCTCTCGATATTCATTGACTCTGGGGAGATATCTGTCGGGTTGCATATACATATCTTCTGCGGAAGATGATAGTCGTAGCGACGTAGCCATGAACAGGATGCGCAGGGGTTAGAACAATGAAAGGCATGCAAATAAAACGAATTGATTAAAATTCAATGGAGGGTGGGAGTGGTGGAGTTTTGTGTTATCACGTGGCCTGAAATATATAAAAACCACCCGCCCTTGTGCCACCCTAATCATGTGAAAAGAGGTAAATATATCTGACCTTTGTTCTTACGATTCGGGAGCGATGACAATGAGTGGATGAGAACTGTGGTGACATTTGACTGTGATGATGGTTATCTCTGCAGTGTGGGTACATAAAACCAAAAATATTGTTAAGAAGATAGCAACGTACTAATCCTTTCCTTTTTTTTAAAGAACGAAAATTATTATTTTTGCCGCATTGGAAAGAGTATATGAGATATAAGTCATAGGACCTTTTGGAATGTTAGAAGAGTCCAGGCAGAGTTCAGATTAGTAACCATAACTAACATACAATTGAATGTAGATTTAAGAAAAAAATAATAATATGAATTATCCCAGCAAATACCAGAACTAGGGAAAGTAGGTGTAAGATGGGGCTCTTAAGTGTTTGTTGGTTGGTTGGTTGGTTGGGTGGAAGTGGCTGCCAGCCGGAAGCGCCAACACACTTGGACCAGAAATAAGCACATTCTGATACTACGAAGCTTGGGTCCTAAATTCACCAATACTTGTTAGAACTATATAGAGCTTCATATGAAGTGTAAGAGAATTTTTATGTCTATATTATTTAGATCGTGGGTGCCGTGGCTCAGTGGTTAGTGAGTCAAAGCTTTTTCAAGGCCCAATCTCTTGCGAGTGCCCGACAAGTATTTAAGAGTATAACCGTCATGAGAAAGGCTCTCAAAACCCCTCTGCCCTTCGGACACCGCATACAACTTTGGTTTCCTTCTGTACGTGCAGAAATGTATACCACGCACAACATGTACAGTTGTGAGAATCTAGGCTTAGGCCCTCTATGGGCTGCTTAGAATAATATCTATTATATTAGATTCGTTCTATAGGTCTTAGATCCTTTGGATTAATATGAGAGCATTCGCCTGCTTTGGTTATGAAGACCGGTTTAACTTCTTTCCATAGTTTGGGGATATACCTATACCAGATCCAGATAGCTTTTTAAAATTGTCTGAAGCACTGGAAGAATAATAGCTGATGACTTCTGCAGTTCGGCAGGTATAATGCCAGCTGGTCCCGCGGATTTGTATGGTTTGAAGCTATGAATTTCGCAATTTACCTTGCTCTGGTTGATTACTTTTGAGAAGATGGTTGTTGGTTCTGATGATAATTTTTAAACCATACCGTCAACCGTTCAGAAACTACCTGAAAAGTGAATGTCAAATAGAGTCTTACTAGAATTCCTCCAAGATCCATCGCTTTTCTTGGGGAAGCTGGGTGTTATTGGATTGAAGGAGATAATTTTCCTGAGTTTGGATGCCTCGGATACTTCTTCTATATTTTCAAATAAGCTTTTCTAAATTCTTCTATGTATATACTTAAGGATACCTTGTACAAGTTCCAGTCTAGCACATTTTTCGTACTTTTGGTATTATTGAGAAGTTTACTGCATTTACTTCCTAAAGGTCCTAGATCTGCAGTGGACGAATGCGGCTTTTTCTTCCTTTGAGGTTGGATTAGAGAGCAGGAAGAAGTTTGTTGTTTGGTTGCTTTCAATATAATAAGTGGTGCTCGAGGCCTAAGGGAACGAGGGCATGTGCGCAAATATAGTTGGAGTGGAGATTCGATTTGGGTTTCTCCTATTTTTTGTGACGAAATGAAACTGATAACTGTTATGAGATGGTTATGAATCAATGAAACTAAAATTAACGACTTTTAACCTTAAAATATGTACACCTTTCAAAAGATGCTATATAAAGTTATTTCTTTAACTTAAAGGTATGGGTCTACTACTGAACTACAATATAGCATACCTATCTAGGTTAGTTTAGGTTAGGATGGCAGAAGAAGACTTGTCTCATGATATACGTACTTGTTATCAAAATAAAGAAGCCACCCTGATGATCTGGTGAAGTTCAGCGACTTGTCGATGTTTGAACTAGAGAGATCGTCAAGATTTTGAAAGAAGTGTTTACCGTAGAATTTGTTTCTGAAATGCTGGAGTCTAGGGCAATGGCAAAGGAAGTGGGCGGTGTCCTCTATATCTTCTACAGAGTTCTTCTTCCATTCGACTGTACTCTTCATAGGGTACCGTAGAGTATTATGCCTCGTAAAGATCCCCATAAGTATGTAACGATTCTGTCCTTACATCCTGTTCTTAGTATCTCTCCCTTGCTTTATCGGAAGATGGCCATAGTTGTTCATGGGCCATGGAATTCCATCTTAAGTTCGGGATCAGTTTGTTCTAGTGATAGTGATAATTCAACTGATTTTTAATTGCCTGGGACACCCTTGTGCCCAGGAACCCAGTAGAGGAAAACAACATCACTTCACAAGCTTGGATTTGATTTAGTAATTGCTTTTATAGCTGCCTTGTCGTCGATAAAGAAGATAATACCTGTTGTCACTACCAGGTCTTCCGCTTGGCAACCACTACTGTGGTCTGGAAATGATTCATAGAAGATTCCAGTTCCTCGGCCTGTATCCATTTTTGATCGGTCAGAATAAGTACATCTGATTTTCCATTCTTCTCTGCTAGAGTAAACTGAGGTAAATCACATTTTAAAGTCTAGGTATGGCGTAATGTAGTCCGTAGTGGGTACATGGTTAAAAAATCTATTAAGGGTGGTCGAATGCCTCGTCGCATTTGACTTCCAGTTCGCTGTCTGGTAAAAATATCTAGTAGAAGTAGGTACTCCAGTTGGAGTTGTTCTTATTACACTAGTGCCACCAAGGCACGCTAGTCTTCGTACTTTGGTGAGAGCCATTAGGTGGGTGGTGTAGCTCTGGCCACCATACGAGGCTGTCATAGGTCAGAATGGTTCTTATAATAGGCTTGTAAAACCAAAAAATTATTTTTGGAGAAGGTCCCGAAAATTCTGTTGCACTTATAAAAGGCTATGCTGGCTTTTTTGACTCTTTCATGGATATTCAAGTATACCTATTTAGTTGGTGTGTTTATTTTTTGTTTTCAATAAAACTCGTTTTTTTTTAAATGACATGTCATTTTGATCTTAACAGCTCCTTTGCCGAAGGCCCACCTTTTTGTCCAGACGACGAGGAATCTATCAAACCCGGGTCTGCTAATAAACTACATGATAAGGTGCAGACCGTGCAGTTTGCAGCGATGAGTTGAAACGGTAAAGATGACATAAATTTCAAGCAAAGAGTATCGAGAGAGTATGATTCGAACCAGGCTATCCAGGGGCTACGACAACTAACCTAGAAATAGTCCTGCAATGAAAACCAAATGTCAGGAGTTTCGCTCGCCATTTATTGTTCAAGATCAGCTTTTTGTGGAAGATGACGAAATTCTCTACAGATGGCGCTTCTGAAGGACTTTTGAAAGAACATTTTCCCCGAATATGCTTTCCAAGAACAGATCCTAACGAAGTATTCGACATTAATATCGAAGAGGTAACTTACGACTTCTGTCTTGTCTCTTGTGAGTTGTGTAGACCACAACGCCTATGCGCAATTGTGTGTGGTTTCTGGATGTGGCCATATGTCACGATACTTTGACAATGACCTCAATTTTCACTGCTTTATCGATGATGTTGTCAAATCAAATTGTGTGCTCTCTGATTTGAAACGCTGGCCCAGACAATCATCAGGTCACAAATCACGCGGCAATCCAACGGACCTCGATTTGATTAAGTTTTCTGTAAAACCTATCTTTGAATATGCCAACTTAGCTCGAGCTTCCTGTCATGATGCCCATTCTTATCGAAGTGTGGGTCAATCAGAGGTTTATTGGAGAAACTTAATTGGTCTGACAAATAAGACCCACTTCATTTGAATTTGGGGAACATGCTTTATCATCCTCCAGATCATCTCACTTTCAATCTGTGTATTCTACAGTAATGACCTTCTTTTATCTTGAGTTTAAGTTCTTGAAGTGTGGACATAATAAGCCTGCTACTGCTACCCTTGGCTAATGACAAATACAATTTTTTTAAGACACATCCTTTTTTTAATGACTTCTGTACGAGATCCTATATTACTCTCCTAGTCAATTTTGGAGGGCGCAGAGAGGATTAAGAGTTATAAAATTATATGGGTTGCGGAAGAGTACAGTCAAAAATGTTGCTAAGAGTAGGTATCCGGCAGGCAGACTGGTCCCAGAATCTGAATCTCTAGGTCTAGGTCTTACTCAATTATCTCCATATGTTTTCTCAGCTCAGTCCTGAAGTGTCTGAAGTGACTCTTCTAACAACTGCAAGATATTAGGCTGTCAGCGCAGACTACTCTTTTCGATGATAAGTATTAATTTATAAGGTGTATGTGGCACTTATAACCCTCTAAGCCCTTAACTAAGTTGTTGTTAAAGTATTAATGGTCCTCGATACATTTGCAGCTCAATACTCTACATTATTGAACTATTTTTCTGTCAAGCGAAGCCAATGGAGGCTGATCAATTAATCAAACGCCTTGTGGTTATAAATTGACCGACCAAAACCAAGTGTATCCAATATCCTCATAACTTACATTTATTACACATAAATCGCCCTGCAAACATGCATCTGCCAATTTAAGTCTGTCTGTTGCGCTAAGGAAGCGCACACTGCTTTATTCAAAACAGACTGACTAGGCCTCCAGAAAGTGTATGATGGTTTAGCAGTGGCGCAACAGACTCTGCACGCACTTTTTATCCCATTCAATGTCACCTATAAGAAGTGTGGTGCCGCTGTCACTACTACGACCACTATTGCCACCAGCACCACCCATGCCCAGAACCACCTACGGAAATTACTCACAAGTCATTTAATACCCGTAAATATTCTAAGTGCGGCATTAATAGCCGTTGATTAATCGGGGTGTCTGGACTCCCCGACAACAACGACGACGAAGACGACGACGACGATGCAAAAAAGCCACGATGTGATGCGCCTGTGTATGTGCGTCCTTTTTTCGTCCGGTTTTCTCCGAATTGATTTTCTATAGAAACACTCTCCTTGAGGAGTCGACTCCTCTACTTGTACTTTCATTGGATCGTCGCTGCACATGTGCACGTCCAGCGTACTCATTAACAATGGACGATGACGATGACGATGACGACAACGAGGAGATGATGGTCGCGCGCGATTCAAGCATCGGCAGAGTCATCAGCGCAAACACTTCCAAGTTTGCCAGAAAAATAAAAAAGGGGCACAGATTGGTACGACTTCTTCACCAACCACCACCAGGACAGATGTGAGGCTGTGGTTGGTGGTGGGGCAACTGCTGCTGCCCACCTGCCGTATTACGCCAACACACATGGTGCTGGCTGCTTGCGCAAGGATACAAATGGCCCAGAGAGTGTACGCGCTCGGGCATTGTGTTAGCCATATAGATGCTCAGAAGACCTCATCTCGGGATGGTCGTTTGAGGCTTTATTGTGCGCGGTGCCGTAAAATTAAACACTTTAACCTCCTCCATGTGAATTCGTCGTAGGTGGCTTTACGCTGGTCACTCTGGCAAATAGTAGATGAATTAATGGTGCGTGTGCGCGGCTCATTCTTCCTACTTGGCCCGGGTCCGGACTCGCGCGCTCTGCCTATCGTATTCGGTAGCAATTTGGCTTCTAGGTTAGGTGAAAAATGAGACGACGTAATGGCGTGTGGAGCTGGTTCGTTCGCCGTCACAACATGGGGGCGAGCATTTTTAATGAACGTATAACGAGAGAGAGTGCACGATACTCCAAGGATCCAAGGCATCCATGCAGTACATATTTATACAGGACAAGGGCTCATGATTGATTCCACTTAGTCAATGGTATACCGGACGATATCTTTTTTCCATATTTTGGCTGATTGTGTTGGTAATCACACTTATGTCTTTCGGTAGCTGACGGACTTATGGGCCCCACTAAATCACAATACATGGACGAGCATGAGCGGAAAAGTAATTTCCACCTTGGAGCTATTTTAATTTCACAGAAAATAGCCCGGACCCTGAAAAGTGATCTTCTGGCCCCAATTGCTTGTCACATGGCCAACATGGAATTCAATTCAAAACGACTTTCTGCTCCCGTGTCTCTGCGTTTTTTTTTTTTTTTTTGTCTTTTATGTATTTTTTCCCTCTGTGTTTTATTCGTCCTGTTGACATCGTTGAATTTGTGTTTTTTTTTTGTTTGCTCCTTTGTTAGCCTATCACCAGGGAATTGGAGATTAAGGATGAATTCTTTTTCCACAACTCTCATTTTCTCTGTCATTGCAAATGAAAGTGGACTTGGACATGAGTTGACAGCTGAAGCTGGATTGAATTTCACTCCCCGGGCAAGCATGCAAGTTGAATGATATGTACACCTTTTGAAAATATTCTTTTCGCTATTTTTATTGGAATTTAATTTATAACAAATAGATGTAAATTGTTGGGTTCGGGGTCGACGTTAGCGTGGATTCCCCCCGAAAGGGGACTAACCGGAAGCGGCTGTTGTAGCAGCAGTTGTGGGTGGTCGTCCACCAGGGCCACCAGGACCACCATTGCATCCTAGAAACAAAATACAGTCAAATTTTATGGAAGAGAAAATCAAATAGAGTATCTTACCCCTCATGCCGGCGGATTGAAAGCCCACATCTTCGGCTGCGAGTTCGGCTGTCAATGGAACATTGGCGTCTCCCTTTGCTACCAATGGTGTGGAAACCTAGAAAGTTCAGACTGTTAGTACTCCCAGTTTAATCAAATTGAATGGCGATATCCTACTGTAATTCCAATTAGCATCAACCCGATGAGAGCTAATGCTAAGACCTTGCTTGTGACGTTCACCATCGTTGAATATTCAATAGTGTCTATGGAGTTTGTCGAATCGATGGGTCGGCTTTATAGGTGTCGTAATTGAAAAACAGCAACTTATTAACTGACCACATAGAGCATGAAAGGGTTATTAGCTTTTTTGCACCTGTTTGTCCATAGAATTTGATATTATTAATCAATTTGGGGCCTAGTCTATTTCGCAGTTGAGAATTACTTTAATTTTGCACTCACTTTTGCAGTTGCGTCAGTGAATCTATACACTAGACGGAAATAATGGAATGATTAGGCCATTAGGGAGTCATTTTAAATGCGATGCTATCAGTAGATTAAATGACGTAATTATGGAATAAAACTAATTATTCCAGAGTTAAGGCTCGCGCCTTTCATTTATGTGGAATCTTTGGCTTTGACTTAGTCAGGACAATCTTTTTCTATTGGAGTCGTACAGGGGGAAATTAGTCTACTTCGTGGAAATCTAAGAGTTTAAAATTGGTTGGTTCGGCTGCAGCAAGTGCAGCACTCCAAGTCGACACGCACTGAAAAGAAAAAATGCAATGTCCTTTACTGGCTCCAACCATAGTGGGAAATTTGTTCAGTTTTATGGAGCTGTTGGAATGATTAAGATCCAGATTCGACCAAATCTGTTTAGTGATGCAACAAGTGGGTAGGAGGAGGACCTGTGATTAGTACCGTTAATCGCGTTCTTTTCTGGAACACTCTATAGAGTTGTGCCATGCTTGGGGAATGCCTATTAGAAGACTCAGATGCGATATCGTGGAAAACTTTTTCGCCCAGGATACCGCGTTCTTCCTCTTGTCTGAGAGTTTGTCTGTAGAGACTCTGCCATAGAGTGCCAGAAGCCTACGGGCGGTACGTCGCTCTCTTTATACAAAGTGTCGTAGACAGACATATATGCAGGGTGTTTGAAGAAGGCAGGACCAAGTTTAGTCACTAAAGTCCTTACTGGCAGCATTTCAGGAGCTGTGTTACTGGAGGCAGGGTCCAATGCAGTACTTCCAGTGGGTACTTTGCGAGCACCATACTTCCTGTTTGATAAATTTATATAAATTTCGGTTTCATTATAATGGACCCACGAGTAGGGGCGAAGGTATGTCCATCTGTTGACGGCTTCCCCTGATCAAGTTGATCTTAGGCAAAGGTCGTGTTATACCTTATTCGAGCCAACCGGAGAGAATGAAGTGAGGAAAGAAGAAAGAAAGGTTAAGTTGGATGAAGATAGTGAAGGCAATGATGGATCGCAAGTCTCCTCTGAGGTGAAGTACCCGAGATTCATGGATCTTTATCAATTGTATTTTCACGCAGAGGCTAAAGCTGCTAGTTCAGGTTGTCAATCAACTTTTTTTTCTTCTGTGTTTAATTGCCTAGGTGCTGTTATTTTTAAAAGCATACTTCTCAGACTTTATTTCAAAAAAGTATCCATTTCAGTCACCCTTTCAAAGTGTTCATCCTAGATCGCAGTTTTTGGTAAAATACTCAAATCTCTCAAGCATTTAAGTTGCTATGCTGACTGGGACAATAGAGTTGTTTATCCAAACTACAAACGCTTTAGTTTCTAAAACTGCTTTTAAAGCTCTCATATCCTTCAGCTCTGAGTTGAAACTGATTTGGTAGTGTCACCTAACTCTCTGCACACAAAAAAAAAAAATTACATACATATATTAAATATTGGAGGTCTTTGGACAGAAAGGCATTCCTGGCAACTAAGCTGTTGATGAATTTGCCTGATCAGAGTACAATCTACATATTTTTACATGCGCTGAACCATTCAGTGGTTTTTAATGATAGATAACTTACTTTACTTATGTATGTCCTGTATCCTTTTGTGGGTCCTAGGGCCTCTAAAACGCCTACGCGCCAATGTGTGCGGTTTTTGGGAATGCACCTCAGCTCTCCCCGTGCTTCCTTCTTAACTGTTTTGCGCCACGTACTCGTTGGACCGCCGCGTTCTTTCGTCATCGTATAGTTGTGCCTATAGGTCCATCGCCCCTTCTCTGATAAAGCTGTTCGTTAGAGATACGGTTTGGCCAGAATACCTTTAAGATATATAATAGACACCCATTAACAAACATTTGCAGCTTCCTCGTGATAGTGACGGTCACCCTCCAAGTACCACATCCATATAGCAGCACGGATTCAACGTTAGAACGGAACAGTCGTACCTTGGTGTTTAAGCTAATTCCATTACGCAAACGCAGTTTTTGTTTTGCCTATTCGGCTGAATATTTGCAATTCGGTTCCACTATCGATTGAGACAATAGGTATTGGAAACCCTCTACTCTCTCAATCGTTAGCCCAGCAATAGCAATCGATGAGTTCGGTCCTAGGCTGATCATTTTTGTTTTTGCCGAGTTAATTTTCAGCCCAACGACGTCAGATGCCTTCTACACATTTGCTGTCATTTGGTGAAGGTCCATTACGCCAACTAAAAACAGTATTGGTGAAAGTATGCAACCTTGCCGAACCCCACTTTCAACTTCGAATTCCTCAGACAGCCTTCCTCTCTGCAATACGTGACATATGTAGGTACCCATCATACGTAGCCTTGATAATTGCTTTTGATTTATCAGGAATGCCTCTCCTGCGCAAGGCACGCCAAATGAATTCCCGATTGTCACTATCAAACGTCGTTTCAAAATCTATAAACAGCAGGTGAAATGGTGATCGATATGCAACACATTCCTCGATGATGATCCAGAGGGTGTTGATGTGGTCTACACAGGAGGAAACCTCGCGTCGAGTGTGTCTTTAATGTGTTCTTTAATTCGCTCCAGGATGATTCTAGCTATTATCTTGGCTACAGCAGGCAGCATGCAGATAAACAGATCGAAACATATTCTTTCCAGGAGCAAATACAAGACTAAGTTAGTTTCAGACCTTCTAACTAGACAGTGCTTCTCACATATCTTTTTAATAAAACAACTTATGTATGTATGTGCCGTCTATGTCTTTAAGCCACTGAAACATTCCGAATGTCCTGCCATAACTCGGTTGTGGCTTAAGTACTTTAACTAAGGCTTTAGCCACCATGCCCGGAAAAGCACTACGTAGGATGATAATTACAGTCCACTTGCAACCATTTAGTCCAAGTTCATCATTTACCGTCCTGGTAAGGTTGGGATTGCATCTATTCGCGATAATTTAGCCATATTCAAAAGAAGTTATCCAAGGACTGACCACAGTGGAACTCACGGGTAGTACTTAACGCCATTGTCACTCTTTCTGTCGGTAAATTAATACCCGACTAACTACATATGACAGGTACTGCAGTATATTCTATAGACTGTATTTAGACCATTGTCTATTTTCGCTTCGCAACTAAGTTTGCTTTCCTTAGGATATGAATGTGTTACAGAATATTCTATAGAAGGTAGACTGTTCTAGTCACAAGCATTCAACCTATCATTTACAGTTGATATGACGAATGGATCGGAAAAAGTCTAAATAGCTACTTGTCGTGGAAAAAATAAAGTTCGCACTTTCCTCTCCAACAGCAATCAAAACAATATTAGTTCCGCTGATTCAAAATGACTTCATTTAATTGTGGTAAATATACATATATCGCTATACACGCACCGGTGATTATTATACTGACCGCATGACGTTGCTAGATGCTGACCATAAGCCCATCAGATCATTGTAGCGCGAAATGTTGCGGCTCCAAGAACGGCGAGTTTGATTGTTGTGAACCTTTAAAAAACAAAATCAGTTGCTGACAGGTTGAAATAACACAAAATTGACTTTAACTCACCCGACTTCATTGCTAGGAGAGCTTCAGAAATCTGCTGAATAGACTCCCCAAGATTGGCAAAGCTCAAAGGATCATGACTGATCACCGGGACACTGGTCTAATATGGAATAACCAGTACAGAAAAGAAAATATGTTCTTCTCATAATCAAAACACCGTACTTACCACCACTGCAATCAAAATCGCCAGTACAAATCCAACTGCTACTAAATTCCGCATGATTTTCCAGACTAGCTTAGCCCCAAAAAGTTATCCGCTTTTATAGGGGGGAAACCGTTCCGAGATGATAGGAATCAAAGCATTTTAAAAGTTTATCATTCGGAACGATTTCGAATTTGCAATTTAATTGCTGATGCTATCTTCTTGTAATGATGCTCCTTAATTGCTATCATTCATAGTTCATGTCAAAGAGATCCGCAGGTAGGAGGAGGCAGGGTGCAAAGACCAACAATATTTTTCGAGTTGACATAAATTGGGGGGGGAAAAAAGTCGTAGGTAGCATAATTATTGGAGTCTTTACTCGCGGCTGAAGCTCAAGTGTTGAAAGGTGAATGGTTGCGCTGGAATGGAGCAGCAGCATCGCACAAGGATGAATGCGTCTACAAGACGTCATTCCATCTATCTGTGGAAACCACCACCCACCATTGACAGTCATTCAGGCATAGTCATTTGGCGGGAGGATTGTGTGGTTCGCCGAAGGCTGGCTTGAGTTTTTGGGAGTTTCCTTCAAAGTTTTCTCAAGATTGAACGTCGTTTCGGGATGGCTTTTTATTTTTATTTTCTTATGCGTTTGAAGAGGAACAATAACGATGACATTCGATTTGAAATTATTAAATTTTATTAACAGATTTCATTTAAGTTAAACCTCTAGAAATACAAGGGTTGGGTGACGGTACCAAGTGTATGGTCCTTATCGCCACGTGATGTGGAAATTTTCTCTCCCGTTTGCCGTTTGATCTTTTTGATGATTTTCACTTGTCATAAAGCTATTAAATGTTCATCTGTATGGAAAAATCACATATTAACCGTACTCCAGGAGGCTGTGAGGGGTACGTATATGGCCCATATGCACGGTTCGTATATCCACATTATAGGCATATACTGTGTATACTGATTAGTTCCGCAAGAAAAGAGTCAAGAAAATGTGCTCTTTGGCAATGTTGGAAAATCGCACACATGAATATTTTTGGAGAGCCCGAGCGCATATCCGTGTAATTTTACGGCATAGTAAGCCTTTCACCTGGCGAAGAAGTGAAAGGTTGTTTTTTCAGGCATCAGGCATCTGGCATCCCCCTTTGCTTAAACACACATCAAGTGTCCTTACACTAGTATAAAAGAGCAAAAAGGGCTTATTAAATTTACACTATCGCTGATTTTAAATCAAAATTCACACATGACTGCCATGGAATTATTTTAATTAAAAAAAATGGTTTTTATTAATTTGTATTTATTTTTTTAACACATATTTTGTTTTAGTGTTTTTTTTTTGTTTTTGCTTTTTTTTTTTTCATCCTACGTCAAATGTGAGGCTGTAATTTTTTTTTTTTTTTTTTGCGTTTTGTTATTACTCCTTCATATATGAATGTAAGCAATTAAGAGGATCACACTAGAGAGGCATCAGCGTATATTGGATGTGGAGCGAAATAAAAACCCCCGCACTATCGTTGGTGATATGAAAGAAAAGAAAAACTGGATGCTAGCTATACTGGAGCAGTGCCGCATGAATTGCAAGTTTTTCTCATCATATTGGAACAGATACAGGGTAGCAAGCTATGAGAAAGGTGAGGGCAACGTGTTGTTGCTGAAAGGGCAATGGTTTTTTTATTGCTTTATATTTCAAATGCAATGGAATTATGGCATTTCTAATGACCTAACAAGAGCGTGTTTAAAAATTTGTTGATAGTTTTCAAAAGAAGAAGCCACCCTAAGAGTATGCAATTTTTTTTGACATAATATTTGTCATACGCTAAGAAGTAAGCAACAGAGTTACGCGATCTTGGGTACGTTAATATTTGCCGTATTCGCTGCATACTCCTAGGATTGATTGTGATCGTTGAAGTGTTGCCACTTGTATGCAAATAGATAAATACGAGTATGTTCGGAACGATGAAGTTCCGATTGTATATAAATTCTAATATTAAAAAACTATTATAAATATTATTGATAAATATATAGTTTCAGGCAAGCAACTATGTAAGTTCTTTCTGCTTTTGAAAAAATGGTTACAAATTAGTCATTCAAAGTATTGCCCGTCGCTAGCTATAACTTTTTCCCCATCTCGAATACCGTTACGGTAAAAGTGTTATTTTCGAATTAAGTAATTTTTTTATGTCTTCGTGACGAAACGAAACAAGCAATAAATCGAACATCACAATGTCTGGGGATTATGGCTCGTAAGAATTCCTATTTGAGTCTTTCCAGGTAGTTTTTAACGCGTTTGGCAACGTGAGACCATGTGCTTTCTCACCATGTTTCTAAGCTTGGTTTCTGACGGTTTGGATATGTTAAAATCGACAAAAAATACTTCTGGCGGTATCTATTAAGAACTTAGGTGTTCATCAAGTAAATACATAAAATGCCTGATTCACAAAAAAGACATAAGGACACCCACAATATGCACAATCCGACTTGTGAAGTTAAAATGTCACAAGGTTACTGAAGAAGGATACCTACTCCAAGAGTTACGTTTGGATAAAGCTATTTTTTCGACGTTCGCATGGTCTTCATTCAGTACGTAGCCGCACTCCTCTTTGAGGTAATAAGTCCGTAATAGTTCATATGAAAAGTACTAAATTTGATATATTTTGGTCGAGGGTGAATTTGTTTAAAGTTTTCGGAGCTAATGCTATTAGCAACAGAACATCAAAATGTTTCAATTTTATGGAGTTGAAATGCTATTCTCTAGAGATATGATTGTTGCTGAGGACCGTAGATAAAATTATTCTTATAACAGCTTACTTGAGTCCTGTATCCCCTTGTAGGTCGTCAGGTCTTGGCCAGTTGTCGTGCTTCATAGTTACTATTCTGCACCAGGTTCTTTTAAACCGGCGCTAAGGACCTTTCAATTTTTCGAAAAATCCAACCTTAGTGGTCAGAGTGTTGCACTACTGCACAAACGGCTTAAGGATCAATTCTGAAAAATATTGTTTATTTTCAAGAATAGTGGATACATGAGAAAAGGCATATTCTCGTCTCATCGTCCTCATATAATCTTAGAGGGTGTTGTTTAAAAAGTGGGCGGTTGTGTTACCTTACGTTACGAACTAAGACACATTCTCAGAAAGGGTACAGGATGCCACGTATGCGTCGCAGAGGCCCTAAGATTCGCAGGCCATTTGAAGGACGGAATGTTTATATAGACGGAAAGATCGGTTGATGCAACGAAAACTTTGAGATGTAAGGAGAGGTTTTTAGGGAGACTTATTAATTTCCTCGTTCTTTTCATTAGTAATGTCTTGTTGTGTGGGCTTAGGTACAGCCTTTATATCTCTGATAATCATTAAATTTTTAATATACATATGTAGGTACCTTCTTTTGCACGAACTTAAATTTGTTAGTGCAAGTGAAAACAAATACAAGCTAGGTACAGAGCTACATAAGTACATATCTACTAAAAATAAAACGAAAAGAAAACCAAACAACTCAGCATAGCACTCAACAGCATCCCTACATATTCTGTCGTTTTCGGTTCTATTACGAAGTTTATCTCCATTTCACACCAGGCACTGGCAAAACTAACAATTGAAGTGGAGAAGAATTTCCATAGCAAATCGAAATACACAAACCGGAATGGAAAACGTGTGCATCTGCGAAATAGACAATCCATAAAAGTACACTTGCTACGAGGAAAAAGAAGAAAGAAATTGCCAAAAAAGAAACAATTCAGGAAACACGGATTTCTACTAGATTCGTTTTTCCATTTCGGGCAGACGACGAGAAGAATCCGAAAAAATTTAAGGACTGCGGCGGTGATTCCTTTATGAGAGAAAGACCAGCAGGAGTATGGAAAAGAACGAAAAAAAAAAAAATCGCTGAGGTGCTCATATGGTCTGTGCCGTAAACATAGAAAAAAATAACTCCAACACGAGAAATAACAACAGGACTTCATACAATCTCTCACATGTATATATACATACACAGAGGAACAAATATCGCAAACATATATTTAGGGAAATAATTGAAGAGATGTCTTGCGGATATTATAACGAACGAGTCGAGTCCTTTTTTCTTTATCATCGTTTGGATTTTTCCGTTGGGTCCTTGTTCGAAAGCTAACTATACACCAATACAGATGCAAGGACATGTGGGGAAAGGCTCTCCTATATGTACCGGTGTATGAGTGTGTACAGAATAGTATAATAAATAAAAGCCATAAGGCGGTAAGGACATTAAGGATATGGGCGAAAATGAAACCAATCCGCATAGAATTATTATTTCTATTCCGAGAATGAGAGAAATGAACGAAACAAAACGAAACGAAACAGACAGACAGACAAACAGACAGGTAGAAATACATAATTATTGTTATTTCTCCTTTTTTGTAGTACCATCCCCTGTTTGCTCAAGTCTTCCTTAACCACCCCACCTCCTCCTGCCATAAATCCTTTTTCTCATTTGGTGGTCGTATGTGTGAGATGGTGTGTGACAAGAATTCACAAATGCGAAACAGGAAAAGAAATTTATTTGTCTGATGGTTTTGATGATGGTAAAAATAAAACGTTGTGTTGTTGTACCTACTCTTCTTGTTATTGTTGTTATTTTTTAAAGGACAATATTCTCGTTAATCATCTATATGTGTAGCTTTGTTGATGGCAAATGTATTAAATTCATATTTTTATGCTTCCCAGTGGAGTGGGGGTATGAGTGGCGGCGCAATCATTAATTTCATGTCATTTCAATGAGAATGAAAATGTCAAACGGGCAAGGTAATCCTTAGATCTGTCCATGAGCAGGGTAGCACCAGATGTGTACAAGCCGAGGATGTGTACCTACATTCAAGTCCCTTGTCCGTTTTGTGACAGTTCGATTATTTAGAATTGCTTTTACATACATATGTATGTTGCTACATATTCATATGCTTCATGATTTGGAAACCTTACAACAAAGGAGGTCTTGTGGCTTAGTCAATATGTAGGTAAATGTCAATAAGTTCTGCCCTTAATAATTAAGAAACATTAAATATCTGTTCAAAATAGAAGAAATTGTTTGACGGACAGTTGTGGGTTTTTATGGTGTTACAATAAAATTAAGAAGGGATATTAGCATTTGACCCCTTTGCCCGTTTTGGGCAATCTATTGGTTTTAATAATGTTAAACTCCGCACTTGCGATAGCAAATTATTATAAGACACCATAATGGCCCCCGCGATCCTTTTAGTGAGTCCTAAGTGGGAGAAAGAAATCAAAAGCCTAAATCATATCGTCCAAGCATCTCATTGCACTCCAGAAATTGAGCAGGGCCGTCGGTTGGTTACATGAACCTCTTTCTTTCAGACTTCAAAAAAAGTATCTGCCTAGATGTAAAAATCTATTTCTACCTATAGAGGTTCCTTCACATTCTCACAGGCGTGTAAGTCCTCGCAATATCCCATTCGGGTAGTCCTAGTCTACGAGCGTGCCTCCTTAGAAGACAATGTCCCGAGAGGATGCTGACCATAGTCCTAATTTGTACTCTCCCTAGCTTGATGACCTGATCTTTTATGGTTGATCTCTGTCTTTTAGGCTCTGGATATCCTAATTAAGCCCATCAGCGGTTAGCCAAGTTGTTTATACAATTGAGAATACTTTTCCTGACAATGCAGAGTGGTGCCATGATTCTGTTGATGACGTTCCCAGATGGGAGTTCCACAGCTTTCTTCGAAAATCTATCGGCGCATCTGCTGGGATACGCTACATCGTATGGAGTATCAAAGTCGAGAAAACCCAAAATATTATCCGATTTCTCCCGAGTCTCGGGGAACATGTTCCTAAGAATGGAGCTTTGCCCTACTACCCTTAAAGAAACCTATGTTTGCGGGGCGAAGTGCACTTCTTCCCGCTTGTAGTTGTATTTGAAAGCTGAGCAGCAGAAGGGCTTAGAACATGTCAAGCAACACTCGCTGATATTTATACCGTTATAAACTTATCTTTTATGTACCGTTTTATAGTTACCTTCCACCGCAATAGAGATCTATACGCAAGTATGGGTCTAACTATCGTGATGTATAGCCAGTGCATCATGACATGTCTTAGCCCCACTTATCCCCGTTGTTTTCATACAGATCAAAAGGACATTGTAAGCTTTGTGAAACCTTTCCCCTGTGTTCAGTTTCCTTGGTCCCTGAACTGCCTAGGACCTATGGCGTTTGCCTCGGTCTCTTTATACTTCACATTCTTTGCTTCGCAGTGGGTTCAATATTTAGACAGCGTGGTTCGTGTCCAAAGTGTTGGGGCGAATCGTATGTGATTTTTGCATTCGTTTACAAGTCACAGGATTTTATTCGCGTCCATATTAAAATACACTTAGTGCTTTTCGAAGGGATTATTTAATTTTACATGAACAGCGAACCTTTCGTTCAATAACTGAACACACTGTAACTAAGGATTAAGGACTATCACTTGGTCAACATGGCATTGTTTTAGATGGATCTTTCTATACTTTAAGGAAGATAGACAAATTTGTGGTTTTGCTGTTATTTAAAACACAACAAACTTCTTTTGTCCCGCCGCCAGCAGCGTAATGCAAGTAAAAGTACTAAGCACTGACAGATTCAACAATATATATCCACTTCGAGGGTAAATTTCCTACACGTCCAACTTGTCGCCCACAAGTGAAAACTTCCTATTGCATCAGATCAGCAACAATCTTGAGATCAATCACAAACGTAATTGCGGCAAGATAAAATGAACTAAACTGAAAAGCGAGCTCTCAAAATCAGAATCTTTCCGCTTCAAGCCCCACTTAAGTGGAGGTTCAATGTTTTTATTTTAAGACTTGTCATGCACGCACATTGTTTCACCCTCAAAACTCATCTAATTTGCGCTGCGGCGACCTCTACGCGCACATTTAAAGGAGGGAAACCACCCCATTAGTTCGCAGTACAGCTGATTCGCTTTGATTAAGTAAACCACCAGCAAAATAGAGTGCGAGTGCGAATGCGGTCAATCGGTGTGATCAGGGTAAAAATAGTAGGCACACACGAGATGCACGATGTTCTGTTCTGTAGAGCGAATGACCCGTTCACTGTACGGGGATCGGTGGTCGGGGATCAAAATTCAAAGCTTGCTCTGATGAGGAACATATTTCAGTTGATGAAGACGACAATTATCCAATACAGGTTACTTGTGGCAAATTACTGACTGTCCGTCGCCGTTGTCTGAGCTGTTCTCTGTTATCGTCGTCGGTTGGTCAATCATCAGTCTCGCTTCTCTAACTAAGGGTGGATTTAACAAGTGCATTTTGCATTTATACTCTCACACTCGACTTAAGGTCACCAAAGATGTTGTAACAGTAAATCGGTCGGATTTTAATGGTGTGTTTTGATTTTCGTCGAGCTACCGGGGGGTTGTAAGTTGCGCGCGCCCCACTACACTATGCTATGAGAGTGTGGCTTGGCTTGTGACGATGCGAATAAGACGAAACGTGCCTCATTTAACTATTTCAGTTGTTATACGACAGTCGAGCGGGAATGGTCTAAATAAGATACTTTCTAGTTCAAGTGTTTTCCGCATTGCGAAATAGTTCGCCTTCGTCATGACGAACGTGTATGATGTGAAAATTCGGTTACAAAAGTTCGGCTGGCCGGACTATTTGGTTTTTGTTGTAATGTTACTGAGTTGTGCATTTATCGGAGTGTATTTCGCCTTGAAAATGCGACGCGATAAAAAGCGAAACAAATGCGCCAGTAATCAGGATGCGGAGGATGACTACCTGGTGGGAGGAAGAAATATGAAAATGTTTCCCATTTCGATGTCGTTGATATCGAGGTAAGTAACTGGTGGTTAGTGCGGCTCAAATGTGCTTTCATTTGCAAAGACTAATTGAAAAAGTGCTACAAATTGAGATCTCTAAGCGCAGATTCGAATTTGTTTCAAGGGAAATTCTATGAAAATTAATGAAATTCAATTAAATTTTTAGTAAAGAGTTTAAACAAAAATTTTTCTTTTCAATTTACATATATTTCGCGTAACATTTTGAGCGTAATTTTGAAGGGAATTTCACAGATTTTTCCATTTTTGAATGAGCAATATTCAAGGATTATTAACTGGATGTAGGAAAACACCCATCGAAAAAGCTGGCAGTATTTTGATTTTAGGAATGTTATCAACCAATAAAGCTTTTGGTAGTTGTATCTTTTGGAGTGCTCATTTGGTCTACTTTTCACATTAATTACTCAATGGATCTTAAATTTAAAAAAAAAAGTGTTATCGAGTTACATACATATCTTCCTTATTAAACAAGACAAAAGATATCCTTGACATTTATTTCTTAAAGATTATTTCTTTCATATGTCACCCGTAACTGCGGTTAACATGAATCGTGTACTTATGTACATAGGTTCACTGGCAGATCCAATTTGTACATTATTCTTCAAGCTCTAAAATTAATTATTTTAGTCCTTGAGGAGAATCAGAATGAATATGAACATGAGAACTCTGACAATATAATTCCCTGGAGATGACCACGCCAAATTTAAAAGTGTTAACATTTTTTCCTTCCCTGTTCGCATTCTTGATTATATTATTTATTTTTTGGGGTCAAAGCTATGATCAGGAGATGTTAATGGGGCTAACTTAGCAATGTTTTATCCAGTTAGTTTTTCCTTATTTAAATTGACTTCAGTATTACGTAACGCCTGATTAAATTCATTGGCTAAGTTTTGCTGAATTGTACTTAAGTATTTCGATACCTTTTTTGTTCTGTTTCACTAGGACTTGGCACTAGTAACTATTGAAATTCAAAACCACTTCTAGAAAAAATTTGCAGCGCAACCTTATAATCTGCTAAGCCTACTAATGTATCCTGCTTATCATTCTTTTAAATCCAAACTTCCTCTATTGATAGAAAAGAGAAAGAGCGCTTTAAATATATTCAATATATGAGCAGTCTCGTTTTGCTCTTGCCTTTCGATATATTTTAACTAGGTACCGATGTCTCAATCCATATTTGCTAAATAATTTGCAAAACTTATCATAATTACATTAATCTAAACCGTTGGTCGCCCGCGGAAACGGAAATCTGACTGACGATCTTTAGTGGAGTTGAAAAGCGTACTTAGGTCTAAGGTTCTTATTCATATTACTTATTACTATAAGCCTCGCTATTTAGCCCTTCTCTTGGCAGTCTTAATATCAGGTCTATTTGGTGTCCAATTCCAAAGCTTGAGTAGGTAAAACCCATTCAACGATTTTGTAGCCTACTGTAGCACTTGCTATGATATTGTATAGGTTATTGTTAAGTCCAGGCATTTGCTTTTTTCTATCCTGATTGCCTGGCTGGTCATCAGTTCTGTGAGATAAATTAATTTCTATACGAAAATTGAGAGTCTACCAAAGATGTTCACGCCAGTTTGTGAGGCTCTGGTGGTGGAATGAGTTTTGGCTATTAAGGTTATACATGTGTCAACTGTCATTTGAAGTAGAGAATTTCATAAAGAAACAAATAAAACAAGGTAAAAGGCTGTCACTTTTAGGTGTGTTTGACTTAAATTTCTTTCAAGTTAGCGGTAAGTTAAAAAGTATAAAAGCATGCTTTTAAGTTTAAGTTTGGGTATAACTAATTAGTACAGAGTTAAACTCTTAAAGTCGAGTGTTATGAGTTCGAACTGCTGTTTTTGTGTGTGTTTATTATCTGTTTATGCATGGCTTGGATTGGATTGTGTTTATGGGCACTGCATTTAACTGCAAAGACCCGAGATTCCATATCTAATTTTGTTGAAACGTTTAAATATTTTCGGTAGCTTGGAGGAGCGAATCTGTCAAATGGCCCGAAGATGTTTTAATTTGTTTATCCTCGCTTGTTCCACAAACTGATTGTTTGAGTAATGTAATAAATATTTTTTTTTACAAGATCAATAGTTGTTTTTTTCTTATAGTCCAAAAATTATAAAAGCTCTCCTTCCTAATTTATAAAGGAACACTGATCTTTGATGCAAACTTTGCATGTATGCCTAATGAAATGCAATAAGTTCATAGTATTCGGATTTTGAACAAATATTTTTGAATATTTGTTGTTGTTGAACTGAAACTCAGCGCACTAATCAATAATCCCATAAAAGACCTCAAAGCTTTCGAACAAAATCTGCGGCTTAAAATAAAACATCGAGCTATGCAGGAGCTTAATTTGATGAAAATATTATGAAGTACACGTCTCACATTTAAGTAATATCTCGAACAAAATTTATGTGTATAGCAATAATATTAGTATTTATTTTTTAAAAAAACTATATTATTTATGTATAAAGCAAAACAGTAAACACGTGCCAATTGTAAATCGAAGATCGCTATAGTTTTAGTCAGTTTTATTATAGTTTCGACAGTTGAAAATCATCGTTAAAGTTCCGAGCTATAATTGCTCACGTAAGGTGCATTATTCGGTTTGTTTTTAAAACCACATAACTCGCTGGTATTTTTAAATCAAAAGGCTGTAGAGAAATTAATTATTTTAATAGTTCGCGATATCTGCGGTTGGAACATTCAATTTCCAGAAAGTGCTCACTCAAAAGTTTTCTCGCAGCCACACCTGTCGAGTGCAATTAATTAATTATAAATATGTTTCGTATTGTACAGAATTAATACTTTATTGATCTGGTGAACTTTTGCATACATTAACCAGCGTATTTTATTATCAGTAAATAATTATTTTACATATTTAATGGGTTTTTGGAATTTTTTTTTTATATAGGAAAAAAATTATTCCCCCTCATATTCTCAGGCGCATATAGCCATAAAATGTATCCATTATTTTAAACAATTTTGTTTAAACTCAAAATAAAAAATATAAGGAATTTTATTAGGAAAAAAACACATTTGGATATGCATAGATCGATCCTAACTTTAAAGTTCCAAATGCATCAATTGTGTTGGTTACTCACATTAAAAAATTCTTGTTCTTGACATTTTAGTGTACTGTGTGAAAAGCGCGTGTGCGAACAACGACTTTACTTTCGTAATTATATTTATATTCATATATATATTTATTTTTTAATTTTAACAACATGATGGTGCATTTGTTATTATACTTATAAGTATATTTGTAAGATACATATGTTTAAAAATATTAAAGCAAGATCCCATAAAGTATATATACGTAAATATAATTTTAATGACCAGCATCTCTACCCGAGTCGATTTCCGTCAGTTCTTCAATATGTCTTTCACCAGTTTTTAGGACGAAAATTTTGAGCTAGATTGAAGAAAATTGAGATACGATTTTATTATTATACCCTATCCTAAGGGTATATTAAGTTTGATACATAGTTTGTAACATAGAGAAATATTACAGATAGACCCAATTAAGTGTATATATAAATGATCAGCATCACTAGCCGAGTCGATTGAGCTATGTCCGTCCGTCCGTCCGTCCGTGTGTCACCAGTTTTTGGGCCTTAAATTTTGAGCTAGGTTGATGAAATTTATTATACGATGTCTTTGAAAAAGTAAGCAATACAAGTGTAAATTTTTTTAAAATCCGCCCAATGACACACCCACTTTTCAGAAAAATCACTTTTTCTCACTATTTTCATATGAAACTCGAAAAAACTTACTTGGGTAAATATGTAGATATCCACTTAATCTACAAATCGTCTATACATTGTATATGGCCATGCCCACTTTTTAGGGGCGTTTACTTAAAAAATTAATTTTCGAGTAAAAATATTAGTTTATAGCGCGAAATAGAAAATTTTGTGAATACATTTTCCACTGCTCACTGACACGACCAAATAAAATAGGGATAGGGTATCTATAGGGATCTAAAGGAAATGAATTGGGTATCTTTCGATCCGCTCCAGACGGATTGTGTCAATATTAAATGCTTTAAATATTAATTTATCCCTTTGGGGCAACAGAACTAAACTATAGGTTTTGTAAAAAGAAAAAAAAAAAAACATATTTTCATACCTATATTCTGGGAAAACGTTACCAATTTCTATCTCCAACCTATTACGCTCTGCTAACCATCTGTTGCAAGTGAAGAAGGTCCGATAAGAGTCGTTCACTGGTAAATCTCCATATTGGAAGGCTGCACTCCGATTTTGTCGGCTTATCGGTTAAAGTGTCTATAAATGAGCTGAGTAATGTAGTTGACCACATTGTCGTGGCTTCGCTCCGTCTAAGTGATAACGTCTTGCATTAGCCGTTGTGGCTTTCCTTCAAAATTGCTGAGACTGTGCGATAAGTGTCTTTGAACTGCTGACTTAAACTGTTGCCAGAAAGTTAGCTTCGAGTCTAGAGTGATTCCTAGATACTTCAATGTCGCTTTGCTGAGAATCACTTTTTGGCCTATTAAGATCTAGAGAATAGTTGGCATTCTTTCTCTATTTAGAAGGACTTTTTCAGTGTTTTTCTGTCACTAAGTTGTTAACGGTTTTTTCTTACACCCATCGGCTACAAGATAGACAATCAATTGCTCACATATGTTGCTCATATAATTCCAACCCATGTAGTAGGTTTGCAGTCATTGTAAAACCCATGCAGCTGGACGTAAAACCGATATATCATCAGTTTTACTTCCATTATTCACTTACGGCCGCTAATTTTCCAATTTACTGACTCAAAATTCAATTAAACAAAAGAAAAAAAAAAAAACTGATCGTGCAAGTGCAAACAAAATTTCATTAATTTGTTGTTCCCCATTTCTTGCAATTTAGCACCCTTATATGTATGTATGTATAATGTTTGTAAACAATCTCGCTTTGCAATGCACTTAAAGTCGAAGAAGTATGACAATCCATTGTGTCGTCAACAAACGAAGGCAATTGGCCGTGGCGCACTATTGAAGCCAACTATGAAAATATAAATTGCGTTCCAGATCTAAACATTAATTGAATGTTTGCAGTTTCATTTCGGGAATCACCTTGCTGGGAACACCTACAGAAATCTATTTATATGGGGTTCAGTACATCTATGTGGTGGGAGCACTGATACTCATGGGATTTGCCATGTACTATGTGTATCTGCCGGTATTTCATGACTTGAGGCTAACTTCTACGTATCAGGTAAGTTGTGGTTTGACTTCCGCGGAATCCATAGTTAGAGCTTTCTGTTTCTAGTATTTGGAGACACGTTTTGACCGTCGTATGCGGCTATTTGGGTCGATTCTTTTCACGTGTGGGTCGGTAAGTCATCACGAATGGTCCAACTTCTAAGTGAGTTGATTTTCTAGATTCTAGGTTCTTATTCGTAGTTGATGTGGCTTCCAATTGTGATCTATGTGCCGGCTTTGGCTTTCAATCAGGCGACTGGAATCAATATCCACTGGGTGACACCGATAGTCTGCTTGGTTTGTATTTTCTACACCTGCGTGGTAAGTTTTAAAGTTTTTATAGTAAACATTTGAATAAAAAAAAAAATGCATTTTTAGGGTGGTTTACAAGCCGTCGTTTGGACAGATGTAGTGCAAGCGATTCTCATGTTTGGCGCTATGATCCTGATCATAGTGAAAGGCACAATTGACATTGGTGGTGTAGGAACGGTATGGCAACGCGCATGGGACAGTGGACGGATCGAAGCTCCCAAGTGAGTTGTTCATTGAAAATGCAAGGAATGATATAAAACTTCCTAATCCAGTTGGAAATTTGATCTTACAGAACGTCACACAGTATACTCCCTCATTCTGGGTGGATTCCCACACTGGCTTAAGTCAAATGCGGTGAGCCAAAACATGATTCAACGGTACTTGTCCCTTCCAACTCTTCAAATCGCTCGTAAAGCGCTGTGGGTCTTCGTATTGGGAGTTTTACTCCTTCTGGCCATTTGTTGCTACAGCGGACTGCTCATCTATGCAACGTACTATGACTGTGATCCTTTAACAACAAAGGTGAGCCCTTCTACTCAACAACAACAAAAAGCAGCCAAGCAACCAGCAAAAGTCAACCCTTTTTTTTTCCATTTTAACATTTCTTTCTATATGAATCGCCACCTCCCCCTATGATCACAATCCGGTATACAGCTAGCAACCCGAAAAGACCAACTTCTGCCCTTATTGGTGATGGAAACACTTGGAGATTTTCCTGGACTTCCTGGACTATTTGTGGCTGGAGTTTTCAGTGCCGCACTCAGTTCCCTGTCCACCGGTTTGAATTCAATGTCTGCCGTTGTCCTTGAGGACTTTTTCAAGTCCTTTTGTAAAAAACCACTAACGGAACGTCAAACAGCTTTCATTATGCGTGGTGTTGTTGTCGTTTTTGGTGCCCTATGCGTTGCTCTTGTTTTTGTGGTGGAGAAACTTGGAACAGTACTTCAATTGTCAATGAGTTTGGCAGCAGTTTCGAATGGTCCTCTACTGGGTATATTCACGATGGCAGTCATGGTGCCGTGGGTGGAGGGAAGGGTGAGTTCTGAAACATTTGTGTGCTAACTAAAAACAAACTGGCGAGAGAATACTTGATGACATTTTTAAGGGTGCAATAATTGGAGGCACAACAGGTCTGGGCATAATGTCGTGGATTGTTGCGAAAGCGCAAGCAGCCATTGCCACCGGAGAATTGAGTTTCATAACGAAACCGCTAACGACCAGCGGTTGTAGTTACAACTTCTTTGCCCAGAGTTCGATGAGTATGTTGGCTACGAATTTCACCACCGAGCAGACGACAGCACTTCCATCAATGTAAGTGTAATAAAATAATTTGAAATGTTCCGTAATTTACCTATTCTTATCGTTTAGTGATGAGTCCTTCAAAATCTATCACATCTCGTATTTGTACTATACAATGCTGGGAGCAGTCATAACTATAGCAGTTGGAGTGATATCGTCTCTGTTGTTCGGCCCCAACAAGCCTAGTGAGCTGGATCAGAAGTTATTGGCTCCGTTTGTGCGACGTTTAATTGGAAGGACAAGAAGAAGACGTAAACTGAAACCCAGATTGGAGCCTGTGGGTGAAGATAATCAAGCCTATGTTGGCGAATGCAATCTAAAATCGTTCGATTGTGTAGAAAGCGAGAGCTATAAGAAAAATACAACATACTTTTAAAATGCGATCACGACTTGTGAAGTTTTGTACGAAAATATGTGCAGAGATATTTAAACATCTGACGAATACCTCCGGCTACATATGGTAAGGTTATTTTAGATTGGCTGGCCCATTGTGATACCGATCGGATCAAGTATCCGCAGCTGCACTGAAGATGAGGAATAGTCCTGTAGAAGTCGTTAGAAGGTAAGCCCAATCTAGCAGCGTGCCTGTCAATGATGCAGTGTCCCGTGATGATACCTACCATTGGACTAATATGGTACCCAGTCAGCCCTGTTAGGCTGTGGGACCGAAGATAAAGCTTGAGCTAGATCTGCTTTGTAGTGAAATAAGTGGTACAGATCGCATTTTGGTTCATAAGAAGTGCATCAAGCGAGAGGCATGTTGAAATTCTCCTTTTTGGGAAGAATCTATAGAGTTGTGCCATGCTTAGCAAGTTAATCAGCCGTAGAGTTAACCTGGATGTCACATTGGGCCGGCACCCGTATTAGGTGGCCTTTAAATTGTTCAGCCATCTCATTAAGAGATAGGCGGCACTTAAGGGCAGTTTTGGAGTTGAATGCGACCGACTCTATGGATTTAATCGCGGCTTGCCTGTCAGTAAAGATGGTGATATCCCTTGCGGATATTACATTATACTTTAGCCAAGACAAGACCTTCTTTATCGCCATTATTTCCGCCTGGAATACGCTATAGTGATCAGGGAGGTGAAAGAAGGTCTTACAGTTAAAATTTAATACATATAGTATATCGAAGGAACTTCTTAAACGAAAGAAGAATTAGCTCGACCGTATCTTTCGAATACTTATTAGATACTATGAAAAACTGCACTATAAATAGACAAATAGATTATTCTCTGACGCATATTGGCTGGGGTGCCGCAAGGAAGCGTTCTTGGTTCAATTCTATATTGTATACTCGCAATAGACTGCATCTACAGGGTTTTGAGGTATCTACATTTATTAACGACATTTGTATATTGGAAGTAGCTAAGTAAAAAGGTGGAAGATACTACCGACTAATATTTATAAAAGAAAAGCCAAGAGTTTGCCGAATCAATGGAACCAAATTTGCAAAATCCTTTAATTTGCAAAATTAGGCTAAGTAACTCGATGACAAGCTGAATGGAATGTAATTTATAGAACAGTATGGTTATATAAAGGAAGTGTTAAGGCCATTGGAACTCTTGCGTTGTTCTAAAATGGTATTCAAAAATACCGATATCATACATGTAAGGTTAAAACCAATCCGAGGCAAAATGATCAACTAGGCATAAAAGTCGACTAGACATCAGCTAGCGGGATGTCAAAATCTGAGCATTTTTATAATTACATTAAGAAAACGTGGCTCCGTACGGATTGTGCGAATGATACCACTCTCTACGTATAATAGAAAAGTAAACGAAAACTCAACGAAACAGCGAAGAATGCAACATAGAAATTATGTGTATTCGAATGACAACGTGCGACAGTGTCCAGGGTTTATACTTTTAATGAAAGGAAAAGTGAAAGAATTCACTTGACATTTTAAAGCGATTTTACAGAGTTTGGCATCTTGAAAATTGTGCTTATAGCATCTATGGGTCTCTTATTCATTTGATTAGAAAGTACCTTTCCGGGAGTTCAATAAAAGTTGTATTGACTGCTTTCAAGTATGTTATCCATAAAAGCTTTTATAATTTTTTTTTATCCGTAGAAGAGAAATATTAGCGTATGTAAGCTAAGCTGTAAGTGCATCCTCAAAACGTGATGTACATTCACAGCTTAGCGACCTGCGAATTGAGGAACTGTGAACAATCATTTTTAGCGCATTTTAAGGCATAAAATTGTTGACAATTTTACTATTCGAAGAAGACAGAGCTTAATTTGTTTATCGGTCAGAAGAGACAAGAAAAGTAGAACTTAATTTCGTTTCTTCGCAAATTTAATTCACATTCCACCGATATCGAAAGCAATTCACATTCGCGCTCACAATCATTTTGTTATTTTCTGAATGACAAATGAGAATAAAAAAGTTTGCTTTCAAAATGTACGAATATTCGGTTGTTCGCATTCGCAGATTGCTGAGCTGCGAATAGAACTTAAGACCCTTATTCACAGTGCAAAGTTGGACATAATAAATTTGTGTTAAATTTACGACAGGGCTTTAAAATTTCATACCAATTTAGTAGATGCCAATATCTACAGAGAAAGAACATCACATCGATGCTCAGCTGCCTCCGCCCCAAGACAAGTCTGCACAACAAACAACAATCAATTAAACTTCTCCGCCACTAAAAGTTTTTCGAAACCTCTTTCATCTGTTTCAGTTCTCATTCATTTGGGTTATAGTTCTTAGAATCGTATTCCTGATAGTAAATGTGGGCTGGTATAAACCACCTGCTAAGAATGAAAGGAGGACCTTATTAAAATTTTAATTATTCGGCAATCGAACGAATACGACTGCCAGGACGACCCAAACAATAAAGGATTTCGACAATCCTTTCAACTGGAGCACTTTTCCTGGGGCCATCCTGCTGAGTGTAGTGTGTGATTATATATTGGTTGGGTACACATGCAGGTAATGTGGAATGAAGAGAAAAACTATTTTCGTTTGATCCTTCACTCAAAGAGGGTGGTGGTGGTGATGGTGGTGGCAGCGGACAGACCGAGACCGAGAAGTGCTTATAAAATCTCTTTACACTATTTACCCATGGAAACCAAATACACTTTGTATTCCCTCCACCCGCTCCCAACAACCAAATCATCAACTTGCTGCAAAGTTTATGTGTGTGCTTGATAAAAGGACAAAATAAATTTTTATTGTTTGCGTTCGAAAATACCCGATCCAAGTGTGGAGCAACAAAGTTCAACAAGTGAAATGAGAAACTTTTGACATTTGTAGTACGACTTGCCTTGCAAGCAGCTAGCTTGGTCCATATCGAAGGAGAAAGTAGACTGAATTGCAGATAATGGTTCGATGTGGGTCTGTGCGTGGGATGGACAAGTTCTCACAAATGAACACAGTTTTGTGGTTTATGTTTAATGAAGTTTGTAAACAGGCACAGAAGCCGCATTAACTATTTACAGTTGATTACTAAAAGGGCTTTAGAAGGATGTCAACAGTTGTATTGTGTGTTTTTGTATTCTACATACATTTGTGTATGTGTACTTGGTCCTCAGTCCGGTTTATTGACTCAGAAAAACTCCATGGCGGTAGTGCAACCGGCACAGCTGTATTGCTGTCCGGTGGAGTGCGATTCTCGAGTGCGAGCAGCGATGTGTATGCATTTTTTAGAATATTTTCTAATTATTCTCCATGGCATGTGGGTCAAGCATTGCGAAGAAAATTAAAAGCAAGAACTTTTCTTTTTTTTGTTTATATTTCTCCTCAAGTGGAAGTAGGCAATTATTAATTCTCACATTCATATGCCAAGGCTTAGATTTACGTCGTAGTTCTCGTTGGGTGTCCTTTCCATTTGCTGTACATACAGTTATGGATATTTCAGAGAAATAGTTATTTCCCAAAATCATAATGTCGAGGAATATCTTTTTTGGTTTAAACTGACCCGCGAAAACAAATTAAATTTAACGAATAGTCATATAGTGAATTTAAAATCCTATAGGGTACCCTATCCCTATTTACCTAGTGTAGGCTCGGTAAGGTTGGAGTGGTTGTCAGCACCTCTACTAGAGACAGTTAGGTATGTACACATGAAAAATCCCTCTCCTCGTTTCGACAGGTCCTGCAGAAGTAGTTCAAAAGGGGGCCCAGACGATTGACATGGGAACCTATCTGCGAGGACACCAAAAAGATTCTCCGGATGAGTATTTCTGTGCAAAGAATTCCCGAATCCGCACAGCACCTCCCAGCAAAATTCATATCAGGCCCCGGAACGAATCAACCTTTAGGTCCTTCAAGAAATACAATGCGGGGGCTATCAATGGCATCCCTGGCGAACTATTTCAAACTGCGCCAGATACATCGGCAGATTTTATGCATTCACTAATGCTTTAAGCTTGGAAAAGTGAATAGTTTGCACAGGAGTGGAAAACGGGGATGATTTATCAAGCTTCTGAAAATAGGAAAGCTGATAGATTGTGGAAACTGGCGAGGTATATCTATGTGTTTTGCAAGCCTTAGCCAAAGTAATGGTGTGAATAATTTTGGAAGGAATCAACGAGCATTAAGATACAACTCTCGACCCCGAACAGGTAGGTTTTTTTCGGATCCTCCATACAAAAAACTTACGGTACCTTCTGTAGGTGTACAAATATGTATATATCACGCAAAAAATGTAAAGTTGGGGGAACCTAGGTCTTGCCCCTCTTTTTGGCCAAATATATTTTATTTTATTTAATGTGAAGAACATCAAGGATGCATGCTGTCACCGCTGTTGTTTTTGGTAGTTATCAATTAAGTACTCCGTGCAGCAAGGAAACTATGGAATTCATTGAACTATTACATCTTTCCTTAAACACCTCCATCTTCACGAAGTGGGGTACAAAATTAACGCATTCAAAAAAAATTAGGGCGCACCAGGAACCTGAAATTAGTGGTGGCAGTATACAATGGGATATACGCCATGTTGTGGAATCTTCTTACCCAAAAAAAGGCAGAATAGGGAGACGCCCTAGGTAAACGTGGTGCAGAACAATCGAGGAGAGATCGAGTTCTTTAGGAATGAATGCTCAAATGCGTTGCACAGGTTCAAACAAGAAGGTGTTGTTTTCGTCCCTCCGAGGGGTGTAGGGAAGTAAGTTAATGCTTTAAGTGCTGCCGAACTATCTGAGAAGATATAAAAACCTTAGCTTAGAGCAGATCCCAACACTATCAGCTTCAACTTAGAATATAGTGGAATATATTTTCCTAATCACAGAGATATTAGTATTGACTATAATACATGGATCTCATAATCATAATTTTCTGGAATCCTTTCCACATTGCACATGGTTCATACGAGGGATAGGTCCTCTCTGTGGTGTACATAGTTAAGCGTCAAGAGTTACCCTCTTAGCGTCAATATCATTGCTATTTCCTATATTCTATAAATGTCCCAAAAGTAGTTGTTCCGTTCCAGATTGTGGCTGAGTCAACCGAAAATTTCCCGATGTAGTGAACCAGCAGCTTCCTCTCCAAATACATTTTTCTAGCCTGTTCGTCTAGCTTACAAATGAGGTCGTACAATAGAGGCTTCCAATTTTCAAGGTTCGTTTCGCCGAGTTCCATCCCACCTGCAAGTTTCAACTATTCTCTGAATCGACAGGTTCTTGCTTGTACTGCATTGAGAACTACCTTTCTCGGCAAACGTGTGGATTGCATACTTAACGCTTTGAGCTCGTAATTCACTTGCAGCTTAAAAGTCTTAATAAAAAAGAACGATATATCAGTTTCGAGGGGTAGTCGATGGTAGACGGAATACTCTTTTTATACCCTATCCTAAGGGTATATTAAGTTTGATACATAGCTTGTAACATAGAGAAATATTACAGATAAACCCAATAAAGTATATATATAAATGATCAGCATCACTAGTCGAGTCGATTGAGCTATGTCCGTCCGTCTGTCCGTCTGTCCGTCTGTCCGTCTGTCCGTCTGTCCGTCTGTCCGTCTGTCCGTCTGTCCGTCTGTCCGTCTGTCCGTCTGTCCGTCTGTCCGTCTGTCCGTCTGTCCGTCTGTCCGTCTGTCCGTCTGTCCGTCTGTCCGTCCGTATGTCCGTCCGTCTGTGTGTCACCAGTTTCTGGGCCTTAAATTTTGAGCTAGGTTGATGAAATTTTGTATACGAGGTCTTTGGAAAAGTAAGCAATACAAGTGTAAAAATTTTTAAAATCCGCCCACTGACACGCCCACTTTTCAAAAAAATCACTTTTTTTCACTATTTTCATATGAAACTCGAAAAAACTTACTTAAGCAAATATGTAGATATCCACTTAATTTACAAATCGTCCATACATTATATATGACCACGCCCACTTTTTAGGGGCGTTTACTTCAAAAATATAATTTTCGAGTAAAAATATTATTTTATAGGGCAAAATAGAAAATTTTGTGAATACATTTTCCGCCACCATTTTCCACTGACACGAGCAAATAAGATAGGGATAGGGTATCATACGATCCGCTCCAAGCGGATTGTAGCATTTCTTCACTGGTTCTATAATACTTTAGGAATTTTTTCACGGTATCGTATTCCTTTTAAGGCCCATACTTGCGCCGCGTATAACAAGATGGACTCGGCTACCGATTCAAAGACCCTGTATTTGCTACTGTGCGAAATATATCTGTTGGAGAAAACGTTGCTCCAAGCTACGTTTAGCGCGATTTTAAACTTTAGAAGTTTTTCTTTAAGGTGTCTTTCCATATTCATATTCCTAGTAAAGATAAAACTTAGATATTTAACCTCCTTCACAACTTCGATTTCTTCTCTATTGTAATGCCACTTTTCCTTGGAGCGATTACGGCCCCCTCCTTTTTTGAAAATCATAGTTTTAGTTTTGCTTAGGTTAACATCTAAATTCCATAGTCTGGTGTGATCATACAGGCCAAACAAACAACATCGTCAGCGAACAACAGCGCTTTGGCGAGCTTATCTGCATATACTTACATATATATACTATACAACCTGGCAGGTAATCGATCAGATCTTAATGAACATCCCTGCCTAACTCCTGAGTGAGTGAGGAATCACACCGGCAGAACCGGCATACAGTTTGTCAATAAGCCTTCAAAACTTCAGCGACAATCCCAATCCATACAGCTTATACTCGTACATATAACAAGACATTTCTGTCCACCGAGTCAAACGCTGCTTTGAAGTCAATGAAGACCACGTAGAGCTTTTTCCCTGTGGAAGAAACGAATTCGCTTTGCAGCTTAACACAAATATATAATCAGTTGTTGAGTAACCTGACCTAAAACCTGTCTGGAATTCCTTTAGCACTACACCAACTCTTTCCTATCCCTTCTTCTCTCTTCCAAAACTAACAAACGCCCGTGCCCTGTTAAGCAGTATAAGGGTATTCATATCCCTTTTGGCTTGGGCAGATTATAAAAAAAAAAATCGTTCAATCTTTTTTGAAGAACCCTTGTAAAAATTTTATAACACGCATTCAAGAAGGAAATATGTACCTCTATAATTTCCAGGATCCAACGAACATCTCTTTTCGAAAATGAAGAAAATAAGGGATTCCATAAACCGCTGGAGGACACATGCGGACTCCATTATAGTATTAAATCAACTGATCAGTCCGCCATAGGGAGAATCAGTACCGTACTTGTAAAACTCAGCGGATAATCCGCCGGAGCCTGCTGCTTTTCCTTGCCTTAGACTACTCAGTGCCTCTCTTACCTTTAGTTATCCGTCTGTCCACAATACTAGTATTTCCAAAGCCAGGTGATTAGAACTGAAAGCTTTTACAAAGTTCTTCTAGTTCCTAGCAACCTGTGGAATGATGCCTTCCATTGATATTCTGCACCACTTTCCAAAAGTCCACTGATTTTCTGCAGTACGATTGTTTAAATGCCTCTAGGTCGAAATAGTTTCTCCTTTTCATTTCGCGTAAGGTTTTAATCTGAATTTGGCTTCGATATAAGAGTCCTTGATATATCTTTCATTGCTATCAGTATTCCTAAGCACTCTAAGCCAGTTGAATTAAATCTGTCATGTTCTTTCACACTCCGCATCATACCACGGCTTAATAAAACGATCTTTTTGCCTCTAATGGTCGGTGGATAAGAATCCTTAACGATGGCCTCAATTCAGTCAAGATTCGAGCCCCGCTGCCGCACTATGTTCAGCTCAAAGGTCGGTGCTTTCGCAAAACTCCAGTAGCCACTATTCTACTCTTAAGGAGCGTCCAGACCGTGCGAAACAAAGTTAAAGTTCATCTTAAAGGCACGAGGCTAAAGAAAAGAATTAACGAATCGTATAATCTCTTTTATGTGGAGTGCAAATGTTTCTCGTGTGCTCATTTTGTTTTGAGACTGTTCCGGAAGTAGGAGTATACTTAAATGTTATTGGTATATATTTCATTGATCTTGAGTGATCTATAGAAAACATAGAGTTGTTTTGAAACTATTTTTATCTGAATTGAAATTGATGTCATAAAAGCACGAAACACCAGTATCATTGGCATCAATTCAACCTTATTGTATGACTTTATTATAGTATGTGCTTTCTTTCTAATTAAGAATTACTGCAATGCAGAATGCATCCTTATAAGCATATAGAGGCCTAAATATATACATAAGTATGTGTTTGTATTTTTTTTTTCAAATAAAAGAAAACATTTATATACCACCTCTGTGCATATAAGCAAACAAGGAGAAAGAGCACGACAGAGAATAATAAGAGTATGTTTCATTTATCCTTGCACATGTTACAACAATTCATCAAAATTCCTATGCAATTACAAATAATTAAACATTCATCTAAGGACAATGGAGGAGGGCGGTGATGGTGGAACACTCACATTACTATGCGGCTATGCGACAATTTTGCCATGCCCTCCTCCTCCTCCTCCTCGTCAGGTTTCTTCTTTTTGCACAAGGTAGTGCAGAGCAAACGCGCGAAATTATAAAACCAAACAGAAGATGATGAAGAGCAGCGTATAGAAGAAGAAGAAAAGAATTTTTCTGCAATTGTGCATGTAACAATTTCACTTACGGCGAATTATTTACAATTCAAAGGATCTCACAATATGCAGAATGATTTTTTGTGTTCCATATGTATAGGTATGTGTGTGTGAATGGGCTGGAAAGGTGGGTGCACCATACCCAGCATCGGTGGAGTATTTAAAGCTACCTAAGTATTCACAAAAGAACTGAACTACATGTATACCTATGCTGGATATATTTGTTACATTATTATTATTCCCTTGTAAACGTGCTGTGTTGAGGGTGAGTACGTAGGGTAAGAAACTTAAGAGTTAACACTTTGGCTCATGGAGAAAAATTAGGATAACAACTTGAAAACTCTTCCTTTGATGAACGACCTGCTACTGTCAAGAGAATATACAAGTATATACACACATGCACTTGTATCCAACATACAATTCTGCACCTTCAGTAGGACAAAATAATTCAAACTATTATACAACAACAACAACAACAACTACAAAAACAAAAACAAAAAAAAAAAAAAACAAGAAAAAGATATTCAATTGTTTTATAAATAAAACATTCATTGCTGATGTTCGCCAGCAGATTGCCAGCAGCCGAGCGCAATCCTTGCACAAAAATTGTACATATTTGCTGCAACTGCTTTGCATGCTTTTTGTGCTTGCTACATCAGGTAGGAGAGCGCACAGAGGCTCATATGTGGGCTATACGATTCAAAAGTGCCTCGCCTTGCATTATTACTATTTTCATCATCATCAGCGTCCACATTGAGCATAGGCGCGTTCATCCCTCTCACTCGTGTATTGAATTCTTGCATTGCAGGACTTTTGTAATTTTTGTTCTTCTTCATCTTTTACTGCTTCCATTTTCTCTGCATATTTGTACAATGACAACAGAGTAATCGCCTAGTTTGGTTCCCTATCCCCTTTCATTCGGGACCGTCACCGTCTTCTTCTATGTCAGCCCGGCCATATCCATCAGTACGATCCGCATATTGCCTTCATTTCTTCTTGCAACATACTACAGTGTATCACCGTTGCCGTTTCGGATAGGCGCGCATAGGTGCTACAAACATACATATGTGAAGTGGAACAGGACAAAAAATATATAAATACGACTTGTATGATATTTATTTTTTTGATTTTCTCCTTCATATTCATATATGTGTGGCGAGGTGGCTTCCATCCATCCACCTACCCACCACCACCCAACAGCCTACCTCTCACAACAAGGGTGAATACTTATTAAGAAAAAGGACACACTTGCCATGGAAAGGATGCTACAATAATAACCAGAGGAAAAAAATTAAAAAAAAAATTTGCGTGCTTTCGCCTGACTATATTTCCATTAAATTTATTCGTGTGCTGTAAAGCTACATGGAGATGATTCTCGTTTTTTTTTTTTTTGCATTTTATCCTTTTTCTTTGCATAGTTATGGATTGAAATGAATAACTACATACACTCGTTCCAGTGTACCTAGGATGTATGATAGCTTTGTGATTTGGCTACTACTGTATATCTATGTATATCTATTTTTGTTTGCTTCCTGTATCTTGTATTGGCTACAGTATAACTAACGGTATACAGAATATATAGCCGGTCGTCAGGGGATCTTGCACATTAGGTGGAGTAATTAATATTCAATGGAATAAAAATATATTTTCATGCCAATTTTAAAATATATTTTCATGCCAATTCTTTGATTAGGACTGATGGAACCAGTGTTCAAGTTTTATTTGAGTTCTTATTTTCCGATGTTCTACATGCATACATGTCGTCGTTTTAGCAGTAGTCTCCCGGAAGTCTGAAACAGACTGGGTGCAGCTGTAGGGATAGAATGATAGCTACAGTACGGCTGCAGCTCGTTTATCCCACAACAAGAGAATGTCCAGATACAAGATTAAGGGATCACCTTGTGTATGGTGTAGGCGCAACCAGTTGCTCATTGATCCCGCCACTATTTAAGACATTTGAACTGTGTTTTTACATCCGATGCGGACGGAATTAGAGGTCGATCGCAAGGCAGATATAGTCTTTCCGAGAATACCTTGAGACATATTGAAGAACAAGCCAGAACAAGCAGCAAGAAGAGGCGAGCTAGAGTCTCTTTACCGCATGAAGATGAGAGAAGTACAGAACACCGTGCGACATGAACAGACAAAGCTGAAGAACCACGCCCAGAGTTACTAAAGATCTGACAAGTGCCCGAAGAGCTCTATAGAACATTAAGTGAAAATTTTAGTCGTTTCGCTTCTTATTTCGGTTGAGGAACAACACAAGCCATTTCTTGCCAAGGAGCATTTTGCTATAGTTTTGAACCGTCTGTTCGCTAGTGGTATGCGCTCAAGTTATACAAAGTTTTCCGCGGAAATAAATATCCCAATACGTACATACATACTAACTCCTCTAGTAAGGAAAAGACTACAACGACCAAGGCACTCAAACACACACGCAGAGGTAAGTTGTTTGAGGAATTTAAATTCAATTTGTGGGGCACGACAAGGCTGTATTCTGTCACCGATTAGTTTTCTATTGGTGATTTGCTACGAGCTGTATAGGTGCAGGGAGGTGAAGAATTTCGATGAACCCTCCCATCCGAACTTAGATGGACTACGCTGACGATGTATTCTTGGTCTCTCATAGACCTCCACCACATGACAGTTGATGCCAAGAGGAAGACAGACGAATTAATTCTTATAATTAATTATGCCAAAACAAAAATGATCAGCTCGAAGCAAATTCATCGCCTTAAATGTTCATTCCTCCACAAGCAGTAGAGAGAATAGAAAGTGTTCAGTATCTTGGAAGATTGTCTCTACAGTCAAATAGGTCGTTTAGCATGCTATCCAAAATCTGACGCATTAATTCAAACAGCCCAAACACCAAGATTGTTCAGATCCAACGTTGAATCTGTGTTGTTATATGGATGTAGCTAAGATCGTGTGAATCTGCTGAAATGTAGCTCAAGTTGAATAAGAGCACTTACCACCGCAATCGATTACCCACGTCGGATCTGAACCTTGTGCAATCCCATCCTAAAAACCCTCCATTAAATTCCGCAGTCGTTATCCGTAGTTCCTATAAATATTGTCGAGTCCGTTTGCCTTTTATTGTAGACATAATGGCAAAAAGTCAAATTACGAATAAAATTTGGATACAAAACCACAACGGATCCAATTAACCGAAAGCAAAAATTGCCATCAACTTTTGTTCCTACCATTAATCCTAAGGACACAAATATTTCGAATATACACTAACAGCAAAAAAGGACACACATAGGGAGAATATTGAACATTTTTTATTCCCTTTCTTTACATCAGATATGCGAGTATGTGGACATTCCCTCTGTGTGTGTTCAGATAGATACAGCATCCAAAGAAATTATCTCAAAAATTGTTTTATTTCAATTACATTTCTGTGAAGACAATAGTCAACGTTCCATTTGTCCCACAACCACCACCACCACCATCATTGCCATCCAGATCCAACACAACGACATTCGTTTTTGGACAAAATAGAAAATATTTCACATTATTATCCTTTCGATGGAAATTAACTATCAGACGACGCAAAAATGGACGGCAATCCCTTGCTCAACGTTTTTACAGGACATTGGCCGTAGCATATTCAAGTATCTAAATGTTTCATCTTTTTTAGCTAATAAACCGAAAAAGGACATAAATTGTGCTGGTGAAAGTCCTATGGCGAGAAGATTATTTTAGATATAGTTTTGGCTTCTACATATACTGTACTATGTATATGAATCCATATGCAGAAAGGATGCCGGAGTAGCAGCAATTCGGCAGACAGGACAAATGAATGTATAATGCATAGGTGCGGTTGAACGGCCCTATAGCAAATGTTTCCGGCACTTACAGCCGTACTGCGCTGCGGCCGGGGTCTCCTCGGGTGGAAAATTTTCAAATACCGACAAATGGAGGAATGCGGAAGATATTAATCGCAACAAAGGAAATGCGTCAAATGGGTGCTGTAAATTTTATTGATTTCTACTATGTATTTCTATTACTTAGGTGAAGTTTCCTTGTCCGTAGGTGCAGGCGGTCGTACTTTAACTTCTTCCCACGTGTCCTTCAGGCCAGTCTTTTCTTCCTTCGGATTCTTATGTTCCATGGTGTCCTTGCAAAAAATCGCTCCCTCTGAAGGTGCTATTTCAGTCGGTTGTTCCTCACTAAATTCAGCTGCATTCTATAAATTTTTATCAACCAAATTAGCATCAAACCACTGATTTAAATTTGAAAATATACGTACATGTATCTTTACGAAACACACAACTGTTACCAGTAGAAGAAGCAGAAATTTTGTTGACATTTTTGACGAGAACTTCACAATACAACTGTCTTCGATTAGAATGATCGTTATACTAACGATTCACTAAAGCTTGGAAAATCCACAATCCAATCCGCAGCAGTGCGCTGTTTAACTGAATCATCGTGCATTAATGTTCTCGACCTCGTCGACCGTCTGTTTTGTGAGAATTTGATTTATTAACTTCAGTTGCGAGTGCGACTGTGATCTCATGTAGTTGGGGGTAGTCTGAGTCAACGACGCTTAGCTTGAGTCTCTATTGACAGCCAGAAAGTCATATGAAATTAAGTAAGCGATTTTTAAAACGTGACGCGTCATAAAAGTACTCATTTGAAAATAATTTAGCGTGCCAAAATGAGAGATAGTGGCCATTGAGCTGATACTGTGGTGCGCATGTTTTTGCCGATGATTAACCACACCACAGCACATGTTAAAATATTTACTTTTAAATGTGTGTTGGTGTGTTTTGGCCAAGATAAGCAAAGGTTTACACATTAATTGTAAATTAAATCGACATTTAGGCATCTAGCCAAAAATATCATTTATTAAAAGCTTACCTATCGGACGAGCTTCGAATCTTTTATTAATTTCAATCTTTCGTTCAAGGTGCTTAATTATTATTCGCACTGTGTGTTCGTGGCACTTCATCGAGTACTAAATCAATATAAGGAAATTGTAAAATCCGACAAAATTTTACGATTCGAACTCGCAGTATTAAGGTATTGAAAAGCGATTCTAAAACAAAGCGCGTCACAAAATCCAAAATAAATATATTTTGGCTGCTTAATTCCCCACATTTATAACACACGTTGCATCTGAAGTTTCTGGAATATTATTGTATTTTGTGGAGCGGATTCGTTAATTAAATAAAGTGCACGGCTGGGTCATACAAATTTCCACCTATAGCTGAACATTTTGTATGGAGTAGAGAACCAAAAAACGATCGACCTAAATATGCAAAACTTTGTTAAGTCGGTAATAAAATACAGTTATTACCTATTAAGGCCAAAAACGTGGTATGCCATTTTATACGACTCCATAAAAATAGTTCAAATGTCAAATTTAAACAAAATTCTTTGGAGTCGTTTACGAGGAAAAGGACATTTTGTTAAGCGAAGTTCCATTACTAACAATTTTCGTAAAAAATATGGTACACCATAATAGGAATTTACTAAACTAGTCTAAATATAGAATTTAAAGGAAATCGTCGGAGCCATTTCTAAGCAAATTGGCTTACTTGGCCAAAAGATTTGTAAGCCATTTTATGTCATTTGTAGCTTATAATCCCATGTAAAAATTTTAATAATATTCATTTATCAGTTTTCAAGCAAATTGCTCATAAGTACCGTTACAACAACTTTTCGTCAAAATGTGTTAAGTCATTTAATTGCAAATGTCGGTACTGAAACTAAGTGTATAATTTAAACGAAATCGTTACAGCCGTTATGGTTATGGCGCAAATTTTGTTTTTGCAAAAAAATTATAAATAAAGTTCTCTTGAAAATTTTGGTAAACAGTTTAATATATCATCTGAGTGGAATTTCCCAATCTAAATGAAATATATCAAATATGAAATTTAATAAAATCGAGAGAATCTTATATTTGAAAAATGGACTTTAAGTAAAGTACCGTTAATAATAGAAAAAAAAATCAATTCGACCTCTAAGAATTACCCAACAGAGCCTATATATGAAGTTTTTGCAAAATCTCTCCACCCGTTTAGACTGTAGCTACATGCACCACTTTTTCGGACTTCTCTATAATGACAATGTCCAAATGTACTTCTTTGAGTCACTGCACATTTTGAAATGCCGATCCGTAGTACCTTATGTGTATTTAAGTAAATAAAAAAATATAGTTCCATCTCCAAAAGCCCTTTGTTGTTTATTTTGGAATAAGTAATAGCCAGGCTACAATTAGAGAAACATTAGCAATATTAGCCCAAATCCAGAACGCAGACTCTTCGAAAAAGCGAAGATAACATACTCGCCGAAGCATATAGAATTATTTATGTGTTTAAGCAACACCTCCAGCAAATAGAGAGTAATAGAGCAAGAAGAGAGCACACCTTCAGTCAATAAAGAACCAACACACCCACCCAGTATTAAAAGACAACAAAGGCGCTGGTTCTAATAGACTTCCAGCTCGATTTTTCAAATAGGGAGGTAACGCTTAGCTAGGGTGGATGTCCCAAGTCATTAGTCAAGTATGTGTTGAGGAATGCATGCCGGATTGGAGCTTCAGTTCTTTGAGCCATCTTCTAGAAACGCAATCCTATGTAGCTATGTCTTGTATGAACTACCGAGGAACATAATATTTATCTCAGGTATATAAATGTTGCATACAGCTATACATTGTAAACAAAAGCCTACTTCCTTTTGTTCATACGCTCAATTGAGTCTAAGACCAGAACCCGCCATAGGCTTTTTTTTATATATCCGGCCTCCGATTTTCTTTGGGTTCTTCTGCTAGTGCGTTGGCATGGGCTTCCAGGTTTGAATACCAAAAAGGTCCTATGGGGGATGTCTCTCACTTGGTAGGCGGTTAGTAGTCGCCTACAACCTTACAAAGATTTTCGTTCAGAGTTCTGTTAAAGCGTTCTACCCTTCTGTCCGATTGTGGATGAAGCGGAGTAGTACTCGTTTTCTTGATTCCGAATGGATGACACACCTCTTTGAATATTGTCGACTCGAAGCTTCGCCCTTGGTCAAAATGTAGCTCTATTGGCAACCCAAATCTACTCACCCAGAGTTTGCCAATTTGCTCCACAATGGCTTTGGCTTCCTGGTTAGGAATGGCAAAAGCTTCAGGCCACTTGCTGAAGTAGTCTATGACTACTAGTATGTATCGATTGCCACTTTCGGTTTCTGGAAAGGGTCCAGCTATGTCGGTCGCGATTCATTCAAATGGTGCACTGACGTTATACTGAAGCATTTTCCTCGCGTTTTAACTCACGGTCCTTTACTAGCTGCACATGCGACACATTTTCTGCAACAATTTTCGACGTCGTTTCTTGTACTGAGTCAGAAGAACATCTCACATACCTTCTCCAGTGTCTTGTTCGCACCTAAATGGCCTCCGGATACCCCGTTATGCATTTCCTGTAGCACCTCTCTTACTCTCGACCTTGGTACGATAAGCTGCATTATGGAAGACTTCCCGTCTGGGCTTTCCCATTTTCTTTTTAAGACACCGTCTAGTACATGGAGGGAGTCCCATTGTGCCCAGTAGACCTAAAGGTTTGGGCCTGGGTAACAAAAGTCGGAGATGTTTTGTCAGCTTGGTTTCTCTATATGGTCCTTCAAAGCAAATATCGGCTCGATATCGGGGTCCTCCTTCAGAGCATTCCTCTGCACTCCAGCAGATGTTAAGTTGGTAGATAAAGTCTCCTTGCGGCCGGTTAGTCTAAATATAAGTAAATTTGCCTACATATTTTCAACTGGCTTTCATGAGGATTTATTTATTAATTATATAAAAACTGGCTGTGGATCTTTGAGAGCTTACATCGTGGTGCTTTAAATCATATGAAATATTCTAACCTCAATTTTTTTTTTTAAATAGCGTTATCTTTATTATGAGAATTGAAATTACGTAATTTTTTTCAAGTAAATAAGGTATTCGATAAAAATGATTTTCCTTTAGCAAAAGAAGAAAATCATACCTTCTTTTATCTACGAGTACAATTAAACATCAACGATATGTAGGTATGCAAGGAAAAATAAAAATAAACGTCTTTAATAAATATATATTGTATATGTATATGTATAGAATTATATTCCTTCGTAAACATCATTCAAATTACCCCATTATCATGCTCTTAAGCTTCATGTCACTTTTCCCCTCCAAAGGATTCGAATAAAGTCGTAAGCAAACAGCCAAATGACAGTCTGATACGACTTGTTTACTTGTAAGAGATCCTTTGAATACTTAACGATAGATGCATTAGGGAAAGCGAAGGAACAGCCCCATCCAATTCCTATTGTTAGATTTTCTTACCGGCGATTATCTCCAAAGCGAAATTTTTCAATAAGGATTTCGTGTTTTATATTTCGAAACAAAAAAAAAAAAAAAAAAACCGGAAGAAAAAAAAAAGGAAATAATCTGCGTTTGCTCAACAATAAGGATCATATTATCATCAGTTTTGAGTTCTTTTTACCAGTTTTACAGGATTTTTGTTTTCTTTCGCCTTCCTTCTAAATCGCGTATTCAAGTAAAGAAAACTGACGCCACTGCCTTTGAAGTAATAACAAGAAAAGAAAAAAAATCATAGATATAAGAAGGACAAAAGAATATAGATTTATATCCACTACCAGGATCGACTTATTGGGTAAAGAATAAATCAAAGGAATCCAAGGATTCTTCATAGAAGCGTGCTCACTTCTTTCTTTCCAAGATAAGTGCCAACATCAAAGTCCTTTTGAAAACATTCCCCCGCATCGTTTATATTAAGAGTTAACCAAAAGGATTAAAACCAAGAATTAAGTGGCAGACTAGTGCACCTGAATAAGAGGCATGTCTATGGAAAATACATTAACGATTCCAAAGATAAGCAAAAAAACTTTTTTATCCTTCTTAGAAGTGCAAATATAATTTGCAGTTGTACAGCAGGAAGCTTAAGAAACATAGTACAGGTGTAGTATTTGACATAAGTGACAAGGCTTCTGCCAAAAGACTATGTAAATATTGCAAAAATATCAGAAAACCCACATGAACTCCTGCGTGGCGCCGCCACCGCCGCCGCTGCTGCTGGAAGACTCGCGTTCATTCTTCTCCGACAAGTTAATTAATTCAAATCTACCTAATTGAAAATTATTTGTTGAGATAATAGAGATTGAGAAGTTTTCGAATGAGAGCCATAGTGTGTGCAATGAAATGTTTGCATGTAAGGTATCAAGGGTATAGGGCAGGAGCTCAGGATTCGCAGTTCTGACAATGATGGAACTTTTCAAAATCGACATGCAAGGAGAAAGATAATTTTATTTTCCCTTCGAGAGCGTCTGTCTTATACTTTGCATAAGAAAATATTTAAGATCCATGAAGGAGCTATTGAAGGTTCAACATTTACATAGAGAAGGTAATAGCATGTGCTTCCAAAAGGTAGACACTTCGCAGTGATTTAGTGCAAGTGTACTCAGACCGAAATCAATCTTTTGTTTCATCTGAAAGAGAGCTTAGTATTTTTTTTTTACTGTTTTTAAAGTAGTTCGCAGAGCAGAACTTCGCCGAAAAGTAGGGCCAGCACAGCAGATCTGACGAAAGTTGCTTTTCCACCCCATCTATAATCGGTCGGACTTTGTTGTTTCAGGAGCCTAGCTTGAGTGAGGTTTTCTTAAATGTGATCTGTATGTCAGTGTGCGGTCCAACGTGACATTTTAGGTTTGAATTGTACCTGACGGTTGCTCCATCGAGGGTTACATTCATCTGTGTTCTCTCTTGTCGATTATATAACAAATGGTACGCCATCTTGCGGGGTTTGTCAAAATTGAGCTCCAAATCATCTACATATCTACATACATATGTATGTAGGCCGAGAGAAAATTTGTAAAATAGCAACTGCGAAAACAACGTATAATACCATGCAGTGGTTTTGGAGTTACGCGCGGGCAACTAAACGTACGGACTTATAGGCTTACCACAGTTATAGACCAACGTAATCAAACAGCCAACACCGAATCATTTGACAGTTTCGCTCCCCCAAGCTGAAAACCACCAAAAATGGATTTGTATTTTGACGTTTTAGCAAATTTAATGAGACCTGCCACTTAGGAGTCCAATTTTGAGTGACTTGATTGACAGAACAAGCTTCGGCCATTTTGTGGGCTCTGTGTATACAATTTGAACACTTTGACACATTTATAGTAAGGTCCTGGTCACACGCAAGTTCATATATGTGTATTCACAGTTAAATAGGCTCCGCCTATGTTAGGAAATGTGCAGGCAGTGAAAAGGTGAGTTGACATTTTAAATACTTGTACTTCGCAAAGGGTTATAATACACTGTTTAGCTAACTCGTAAATATCCATGCAACCGTCATTTACTGCCTTAGACCTTGTTGTTTTGGATGAGTTGATTCGGGATTAAAGCACCTCCATTTAACGACGGAACGGTAGTACTTTTATATTTCCTAACATTATCAGATTTTTGTTCACAAAGTCGTACTAGTACCTTATACGCTTAAGCTGGCCTAAAACTGACTTTGACACTTGTCTTATTCGCTTCATTGTCAAATTGACTTAAGTTTTAAGCTAGGTTAAGTTTTATATAAGTGCGATTGCGGCCGACACGTTAAAAACAACGGGCAACCGCTATTTCCACAGATCAACCTAATCACACAGTATGTGATGAGCACTTGAAAAAGAGAAAAGGGATCGGAAACGATGAACGAAGCTGAAAATACATAGAATTCGTTTTAATTTTTTACACTGGCCCTATCGGAAAGCCATCGGCTTCCAATCCCGAACACAAGGTCTTCCAGTTAGTGGCTTAGTAAGGGGCATGCACCAAGCCAAATATGGGTGGAGGATGAGGAAGACTTATAGTATCTGCTCTATATGCCTCATATTCTACGTCTTAGAAGAACCATTTTCACCCTAAGATTAGCCCTGAAAAGTTACAGAAATAATAAATATTAAGTATGTGAGTCTTCGAGTTTAAAATCATTTAAGACAGTACATATATTTATCGTCTCTAGCTGTGCCAAGCGGTGGTCCAATTCAGGATACTGGTGCAAGACCTTGGATAGAACATCACTGTTGACATTAACAACTTCGACTTGATCCGGATCTGTTTTGAAGTTAGCCTGGACCTAGTTCGTCACACCTTTGGGTGCTTATGTTGTGCGCGGCATACATTTTTGCACCAAGATACTTAAAGAATTCTGTCATAACTCTAAGTGGTTTTGAAAAAGCTCGCCATGAATGCAATTTTTCCTGATGTTTCTTAGGCTCTCGCAAGAGGTAGGATGGTGGAAAACTGGTTGGTTTTTTCTAAGATTTAAATTTTGGATTCTGTAACAAGTAATCCAACTCACTTCTAGTATTTCATTGACGCATACTATTTATCACAACTAATATGTAAAATAAGGTTCAGACATCCATAAAACTTGAAATAAATTTGTGATCTCCCCAACAGAATGTTTCGCTGAAACAGGTCAATCCTCGGTTAAAAGAACACAGAGCTTTTCTCAAAACAAAAACAGCCATTTTATAGGGTTAGATGTGGACCCTTAAAAGTTCGCAATACATTATGTCATTTGAAATTCCATTAACTATAAATGCAACTATTCGTAACTAAAACTATAATTACTCAAAAACTTACCAACGTCTTTTTCGATAATTAAAAATCATGAAAGTGCTATTGGGCCTTAAATTCAATGAAACTTTATATCTTCTCTCGTTTAATGCGAAAGCATTTACACAAACAAGTCCATCACATTAACACATTCCCTTGAGGGTGAGCTTACCAAATTCTTTTCCACCCAAGCGCGCTTCGAGGTCAACCACGAAAATTCCTCAAACTAAAAATTTACACAAACGTTCTCCCCTAATGTTGTCTCGTTAATCCTTCGTCACGGGATCCCTCACACTGACGAGAAAACAACCTAAAATATGTTCATCAACGTCAATCGTTGAATATAAGTACTCGCAAAAAAAAATAGATTTATTCCAGCATCGGGGAAGATTAATTCTGCAAATCAATCAGAAGCAATCATGCAGGTTGTTTGGAATTTTAAACAATTACATCACTTCATGATGAAGATGTTCATTCAGGAATTCAAAGAATTCATCGAGCCTTTAAAGTACATAACCTCTAATGGTGGCATCAATTAAGGACTAAATGCATGACTAAGCTTGATATATGTATGTATACCTCTGCGATTTCAAAAATGCTTGTGTGCACATTAATATATTAATATTAAAACTCCATTTGAAAGCGGAAGATAAAAAGCACAGAATGCTTCCACCAGCAACGGACTGAAATATATTACCATATGGGATGGAAATTAAAATTTTGTAATTCATTCTTATTAATTGTTGCTTGTGGTGGTGCTCGTTTTTCTAGGAAAAACTTCTAGCCACTGGATGGAACAGACTCCGCTGGGTCAAGCTCATTACGATTACAGCCACCAATGAAGATATTTGTCCTGCATTTGCGTTTATCAGAAGACCAGACACGAAGTAGTTACGTGAATACAAGAATTTGTTGATTTTTCAAGCACCTTCGTATAGGCTGGTATATGCCAGTTATTATAGCACACTAAAAGCCCACTGAACATCAGCCCACCCCCCAGCCCTTTTATGAGCGTGAAGCCTTTCACACATGCACGTATGTATTAACCTCAGCCATTTCAGTAAGTGCTGCGCGAAATTTGAAAACAAAATTTCAAAATAAAAATGGTATAAGGTCGACAATGGTGAGGGTAACACAGTTCTATATGTAAATTATACAAAAAAAAAAAGGATATTCCCGAAGGGACGATAAATTTCGCTTTCAAGCTCTCAAGACCAAAAAAAAAAGAGAGAAATTGTCACAGTTAGCGCGCAGTGCATCTACTCAAGTGTTCAGTGTGCCATCACTCCTCCGCCACCCAAATTAAAATAAAAAAAAAAAAAAAAGGACGCAAGATGGGTAGTTCCCATTTATTCGCTTTTACAGTAGTTACTATGCTGCTGAAAAATAAATCAACTCATACAAAAGTGATTCCATTCACGTTTCGTTGGAAACGCTTCGTTTCTGGTTAGCCGGTTACATTAGTCTGAGCTCTGAGGAGAGCTATAGTAGTATCTGATGTAGAATTTTGCGGTCAGCAAAAGGATACGAACATTTTCGGAGAGACGCAACTCAAACATAAACGATTATTAATTATGGACAGTGTGTCCGCATTTTCGGTACAGATCTTCAATAAACCCCATGACCCATGGGCCATCCCTTTCTTTTTCGAAAGCATTTCACTTTTATATTTTTGTAGATTCATACTTCTGATGAATGTATGTTCATTAAAATGAGTAAAAATGAACCCGAAAATCCAACTATGAAAAAAGTCCTGGATGAGGGCCGGAGCTGGAGCCGTAACCCTTTGGGACTGACCCCTTTCGTAAAAAGCCCGATGGTGTGGTGCGGTACGAATGGAACCTTTAATTAAATATATCCAATACAAAACGTGAATCATGATGGCTGCTGTCCATTCAAATGAACTCCATAACGTCGATGGACGATGGGTTGGAGGGGTTGAAATCTACTAAAGTGTGTGCCCTGTGCTGTCACTATTTAAAGTGTCCGTCCGATGGTCAGTGGGAGTTCAATTTTTATTAGTTGGGCCAACGTTTTCTACAACCCCTACCGGGTTATTATATTCGTAAAGAACACACGAGTGCTGGCCAAAAAGGGGTGACTTGTCCATCCGAAAAGTTTCGTCTTCTCCATGCACAGTCAGATATGGAAACTATTTAAATTATTCATTGCTACAAACTAAGAACTACGTTTTCATTCAGATGCTTCTGCTGGTACATGACTCAGTTGTGTACAACATGACAGTACGAGTGGGTGGCAAATTGAATATTCTCGACTCCTTAAAAGCTGGTCATAGTTTGATTTGCTTTGATTGATTGCAAGCCATTCGCACACAATACGAACAGAATTAATGACAATCAATTTATTAAAAATGAGGCAATAAATAATGGAATCAATTTCCAGATGAATTCAGAAGCCGTTTGTAAAGATCACGTCGCAAATCACTTAACTCGACCACAAAAAAAGGCCAACAACTGAACCAGCCGGGGAATTGTTCTTCTTCCTTTTTTTTTTTTCGTTTGTTGTGTTGCTCTTACCTTTTGTTAAAAAAAAAAAAAAAAACAAAAAAAAAAAAAACTCAATGGAAGGAGAAGAAAAAATCCGTTCTGCGTGAAAAGAATTACAAATCCAAAGGATGTGGCCGTATTCAATGGTCAATTGGTTGTTTACATCAGCACGTGCCCTAATTTTGACATTATAAATGGAAGGGCATTGAGATAACAAATAACATCATCGTTAGCCACCCTCAGCTGATACCGCGCGTTGCTATCACCCTCCTCCACGCCCAAATGCCACTTCATTCCTGGCAAGGTATCAAAATCGCTGGGGGTTTTCCCTTTTCCAAAAAAAAAAAAAAGAATATCATCATCGTTCCCTTGTCCAAGAGTGAAGCAACACAAGGTCTAGACAAATCACCCCCAAAATACAATATCAGAAAAAAAGCAAAAAGGAAAAAAACTACCCCCGATTGCCTTTAATGTAATATTCTAATATTATGTCCTGTTTCTGGAATTTTTCTCAATGTCATCTTCATGGTCTTTTATGCAAAAGGTCTCGGCGGTGATGGTACTCAAGATATCCTTTCCTCATAGAAAAGAAAAATCTCAAGGGTTGCTTGAGGTACCGGAAGACAATTTCTTATTGGCAATTGGCAATGGAAATTTGCGTATAATAAATTTATGATTTCGTGACTGGATACATTGTGGCCAGGACGCACAAAAAAGGATATTACTTTCCGGAAAGTGTGCTTTTATTTGGCAAATTGGTCAAGTGATTTTGCACGAAAAAATAGCAGCAGCATCAATATAAGTCGGTCGTAGATACGAGTCTATATTGATATAAAAATATGAAAATGAAATGTTAGGCGATTTATCTGATTTTTATGGGGTCATGAATGCCTCAATTGGGTATTTTTTTTTCTGCCTTTTCTTTAGTGATTTGGGGTGATTGTTGACTGCTGTTTGTGTTTTGTGCTCAATATAATTGAAAGGTTGATGGAGCAAGAGGTTTTGATTGAATAGCTTGTTAAGGGTTGTTTCAAATGAATGGAACAATGTTAGCATCGTTTCAACAGAGGAGAAAAGATACGAAAAACTTGTGAAAACATAAATTTTAAGAGGACATTGAAGTATTGGAACAATGACGTTGGCGAATTATGTATGTAAATGTGTATGTGCTACACCTAGTTACCTCAATGACTGCGGTTTTAAAAGCATCATTTAATTGTTATTCAGAGTGGACAACACTGTGTTGCATTTCTTACTTTTTCGTCGTGCGTGTTTTCCTTTCCATTTGAAGGTGGGAATCTTTCAAAGACAAAACTGGGACCTTACCTGCGACCCAGAGGAGGATTACAATCATAAAGGTTACTCAACTCTGGTCATTGTCCTAGTGCCGTCAAGAATTTTATAGCGAGGGAGCTTTTAGCCTTGCATACGTAGCTTGTTTGGGTTAGAGCTCGTTGGAAGCTCGATTATTTGAATAAACGTTGGTACACTATGCGCATAAGAGTGCTCATTAAGTATACTTTAGATGTCCTAGTCTTCCTCATTCTAGAGCATGTAATTTACAGAGATAGTCTCCGCAACAGCTGTATCCCGTCGAAACCTGCACAACACCATTGGAAGGAACCCGAGGTTTCCACAAGTCCCTCAAAATATCCGAGGTTTCGCATAGAGTTTTGATGTATCGAAACCTTGTACTTTCGGTGAAATCTTGTTGAGATCATTTATCTGTGAGAAGTTGACATATTGAACAAACGCGGGTGTTTTTTGAGCTTCATTGGGCTGTCAAAGTTATTACAATTGTATTTTTTTACGAAAATGGTAAGAGTACATAAAGGTATATGCAATATGTTTTGAAAATCGAGGTACCGAGAATTTATACATTTTTTTATAGCTTTCATCTACCGCAAGAAGTGATTTGTTATTTGGTTTCCTCTTAACTTTCGAATGACACACTCATGCTAGGTAATACATTGAGAATCTCCTACGTAGATCTTCCAAGAACTCCTCAAAAGCTTTTTCATACAGATTTGTCGCTTGTCAAAGAAGAGTTCATAGCCCAAATTAATGGGCTATATATTATATATTCTCTAGTTGTTCGTAAACCAAAACTTCCCCTTCTGGTAGACAGAAAGAGAATACACGATACGCAGCAATAGAATTAGTTTTAATCGCTACTGAGCTCATTTGAATAGGAGGACTATGATTCCTAGTAAATAAATAAGAATGTAAATATTAGATTTAACTCGCAGAGGAACAGATTAACGGATATGGCTCAATTGACTTGGCTAGTGAAGTTGACCCTTTATAGATACACTAGATGAATACCCGTGGCTCCGCTCGCTTGGACTACAAAGTTAATGTTATAAGTTTCTCTTGTAAATATTTAACTTTTGAATACCTATTTATAAATATACCATTTCAGCATTTTTATATTCCACTTGCAAATACAGTTCATTAAATTAAAGAAGGTTAAATATATGTATGTTTTTTTTAATAAAAAAGATGAAGTCTAAAGGCTGAGCTATAATAGAAGAATGGTTTCGTAGGACCACGTCCGAGACAGTGTGAATACAAAGGGTTTGTATGGCCCGATCATAATAGCTTTTATTTTATTTTCGTTAGGTTTTAAATCACTTCTGCTCACTTGCGGAAGTGAAATTCATGTGCTCTTTCGTACAAAAATTTGACAGTCAACTGGAGACAATTCTTTTCTAATGTAGAAAATGCATCAAATAAAATTTTTAAATAGTCTTAAATGAGATATATATAAAATAATTTCTTAAAACAATTAAGAACGCAAAATTAACCGACGTACACAGATACTTCCGATTACATACTCATACTATCGGCTGCTTATGGAAAAGAATGAACTGAAGAAAACTGAACGCAGAGTTTTGACATTAGCTTCAGACTGTTATAGTTCAACCTTTACTGTTAGCTCAAATGCAAATAAAAGTTAAAAAAAAAAAAAGAATATTCACATTACGTGAAATGACCAATTTAATTTTGATTTAGGGAAAATATATATTTATCCAAATATTCCTTTAGTTACTCGTTAATCCTTGTTTCTACTATACCCCATAACCTGGGGAGTAAAAGTATCTATAAATTAAAAAAATCACATAAATCGGATAAGTAATGCTCCGGTTAGGACTCCACTAACAGGAAATGACTTTGCCTTTTATAAGTGTTTAGAACGTATGTAAGGATGTACATATGTATATACTTTGGAGGTTCAATCTTTAATACTTCACTATGTATATGTCGAACATACAATGTTTATACGTAAATTGATCTCTTAAACGGGTAACGGGTAATATTGGCCTAAGGATTTAAGTCAAAACCAATGTTACTACTTTTTTATTACCAAAACAGATTATACTATCTTTACAAGTTCTGAATAATTTTTTAATATTCCTTAGGCTATAATGTCTGTTAAACATTTATCTATCATTTAAAAAAAAAATCTCCGACCCGAATGGTTATATTTGAGAAAACTGCGCAAACATTTTTAGGGCTAGTATCTGCAGAGATATCTAGTCCTAAAATCACTAATTTATTTCATGAAATAATTCTTGTTCTCAAATTACTCGAAATTTTTATTTCATGAAATATTTCTTAACATCAATTGTATCCAGTTAAGAGCGATGTATTAGGAAACGAATTTTGTTGGCTCTGCATTTTTTTTTACTTTTTTTTTACCAACATTGCATTGGCTGGTGAACATCCAAACCAATTTTGAATTTTTAGTGGATATGTGTATATATGTGTATATTCAAAAGTTAGCAAAAAAAAAGGTGATTTCAAGTGTTGTGTTTTAATTGGAATGCATAATCTAATACCTATCGTAATAAGAGGAAGTCCGATTGGAGAAATTTTAAATATTTTGAAGGGGATCGATGAGCAATTGGAAAAGCAAAAGGACCAGTTTCTGAAGCTGTGTTGTAAAAGTTCACTTTATACAGAAATAAAAGGGCATAACCATAATGCGATTACGTTCAGTTCCGTCAAGTTTCGTTAGCTTCTGTTGGCTTGCAAAAGGTGAAGTGTAAATAAAATGGGACTAAAATTTGACAACTGGCGCAAAAAAAACACAAAAATTCCAACGAAATATAATTTATTTCTGAACATGTACAATTTAGTTATTATTGCAATGCTAATGATGCAAACAAATAAAGGGCTATTTATCCTATCCATTGTACGATGAAAAAAAAAATAGTTTATTTAGCTTATTTTCCTTTTCTATTTATTGACAGGTTATGAGGATTGCTTAAGTTCATTATGGGCAACTATTGTGGTTGATAGAATTTGATTGTCTCTTAAGTAATTGAGTGTACGTGCAGCATTAACCCAAAATAAAATAAATAAGCTTTAGCAAAATATAACCCAAGGAACCCGACACATTTTTAAAAATATCGATTATATGTTTGCCGGATAAATAGGAAAGAACACAGGATTCTGAAATTCTGTCTGTATCAATCCAAAGCCTTAATGGTTACGGGGTTCAATATACCAGTGTTCATTGCAATTGCTCATAATATAGACCAGAACATGTCAAAAAAGTATTTAAGAAAGAAAAAAAAATTGAAACTAAGGAAGAAATATCCTAGAAAAGAAGTGCATGAAAAGTGCAAGGCACTTCACACAAGCAGCAGCAGCATTCTGATGCGGCCAATATAATTGTGAATGAAAGTCCAGTACATTGGCAAAGTTTTCTTCACCCAACAAACTAAACTCCTCAGAGAACGAAAACTTTTGTTTTTATTTCTTAAGGGGTTTTCGGGACAACAGAAGAAAAAAAAAGAACCATGAGGCAAAACTTTTGGGGCTACAAGTTACAAGAAATGAGCACACAACAAGGATCATCGAAAGGGTTTCATCATCTTTTAAGTAGGGGATTTAAAACCCTATTTTTGAGTTTTGAACTTTAGGCAAGTGGTTGATTTTTTTTTTCTGACCAGGCTTAGTTGTCCTGTCGCTGTTGTCAAAGTGGAGAGGGTCATGTTGCTAATTAGGAATTCCTGGCGAGACTCACACGCATGGAAGGTGCATTAGTCGACTCGCGATTTTTTTCCTTTTTTTATTAAAACTTAAAAACTAAATTCTATTGTAAATGCTTGCACTATCCTAACGGGGGTTTGTTGTAGTGGATATGACGAATTCCGGTCACAAAGGACTGTTGTGAAAGTTTGGTGTCTACTGCATGTGAAGTCCTCAAAGAGAACACCGAATTGGACCGCTTTTGTTAGCTTTGATCCGTTCAAAAAAAAAAAAAAATGTTTATACATATATACGTATGTACACACTAAACCTAAATCTGGGGTCAAAAATTCACTGCGGGAAAGTTCATCAAGGGAATATGACAAAACCACCCATATCCTGGACACCAACGTGCTAGTGGTGGTGGTGGTATGGCAAACAAACTGCACTACACAAAACTATAATGGGCGATAGCGACCTTTTGTTAATTAGTTGTACATGTTGACCAAAAAATTTCCAGAATCCTTAATGACGACAATGCGAAGGATCCTAAACGGGGGATAAAAAAGGCTGCTGCTGCTGCTGCTGTTGGTACTGTTCCTTTTCAGGCGGCCCGTTTCGGAGGACGGTTATTAAAAATAAAAGCTGTTTTCAGTTTTTGACAAAAGAGGGTGGAGCGGAGATAATCGTATTTTTACGACACATTATAGTGAATTTTGCGACAACCAGCAAAAGTTTATGTTTTGAAATTTAATTGTTTTTACCTCCTGGGGGAGAGTGTATAATGGTGAACGAATAGTAGAGATATATGTGTGTGATGACCGGCCTTTTTGTGTCCACCACTGAGGTACACAGCGGCGATGGTGGTGGCACTCAGTAACATCTAACATCAGTAACAACAAGCAAAAGTCACTAAAGGCCAAAAACGAGGCAGTGAGTCCTTTTGATGAACTTTCATTATGTTTGCTACTGCCGTTGCTGCTACTGCCATCGCTTCCATCATGTAACATGATTTTTCATTTGTCAACTGTTGTTGTTCCGTTGTTTTTTCTCTTTTTTTTTTTTTTTTGTTTCTATTTTGCATAGGAACATAAGTATGCGGATATTTAGCTGCAGGTAGATTTGTTGCCATCATCAGCTCATCATTGTCGTTTTGTAATCAGCCGGCATAATCATCTGCAATAAGGAGTACTACTCACTAAAACAATGCATTCTTGTTAATTATCATCATAATCATCATCATCATCGCCATGGTCATAATCACCATCATCAGCTGAACAACACAAGGACCTGCCGCAAATCTTTACCTTACATCTATCACAGAAGTCGTCCTCTCGTCACTATCATCATCGTCGTCGTCTTCCAAAAGCGGCGTCGAGAACAATGCTTTTGCCAGAGGCAAATCAAACGTGAATCTGGTGGTAGTTATTCTGTTGATTCGTAACGCAAGACCGTAACCATACAAAATACCTGCAAGTTCTTATCTGGTTGCAGATTCATGCAGTTCACAGTCATGACTAAGGTATGTGTTTACACTGATAAAAAAATACCACTAAAAGGTTTGGTATCGGGATACAAACGGATATATCAATGGCAGACAGGTGATTATACACAAATCATTTTTGAATTTATATCTGCCAAAATGTATAACCTTGACATTCCATACTACTAACATCCGAGAGTGTACTTACATTGACCTCTCTATTTGGTCAAACTTTAGCTACGAGTACGTGAACTAAAAATCTTAAATGATTTTTTTGTTGAGAGTTGAACGCTGCACTGAGCTTGTGCACGTCCAGGAGGCTAGGCGTACTAGAGTTGTGTTAATCGTTTAAAGTTCAAAACCAGATCGCTTAAGTATTGTCTTTCCAATCAATCAGTCACATCTATCAATTTGTGGGTGCCAGACACACACACGTTCTTTGGTTCAATACAACTACCATTAACTCCAATCAGATTGGTTGTATCAGCAGATATAGTACTTACTTACTTAAAGGGCTCCCGACCCTTGTAGAGACCCTGCCTGAGACATCGTTGCCTTCCATCCTCTGCGGTCCCGAGCACGCTGCTTCCAGTTGTGAAGACCAAGTTTTCTGGCATCCACGACAGCTTGGTCTTTGTACCGGAGGTTCGGTCTTCTTCGCCGCCTCGAACTTGGGGGCTGGGATTCGAAGATCCTCTTGGCTGGAGCATTGTTGTCCATTCGCTCGATGTGGCCGAGCCAATGTAGTCTGCGTATCTTGGCTTTTTGGATTACATCCACATCCTGGTACAGCTCATAGAGTTCGCGGTTGTATCTTCTCCTCCATTCGCCCTCCTCGCATAAGGGACGTAATATCCAATGAAGTATTTTTCGCTCGAAGGTGCCCAATATTTCCTCCGCTTTCTTACTTATCGTCCAGCACTCGGCTCCATACAGCAGGACTGGTAAGATGAGCGTTCTGTAGAGCATTAATTTGGTCCGTCGAGTTAGGAGTTTTGAACCCAGTTGTTTCGCCAAACCGAAGTAGCAGCGGTTTGCTAGGGTTATTCTTCGTCGGATCTCTACAAAGGTGTCATTTGTAGGATTAATATTTGTTCCGAGGTAGGTGAACTCCTTAACTACCTCGAAATTATAGTTATCAACAATGACGTTCTGCCCAATGTTTTGGACAGATAAATTTTTGTTTGTTGATAACATATACTTTGTCTTGTCCTCATTTACTTCAAGACCAACTCGTTTCGCCTGCTCATCAATGGCCGTAAATGCATCTACGACGGCTTGCCGGGATCTTCCGATGATGTCAATATCGTCTGCGTATCCCAGCAGTTAGACGGATAGTGCCTTCCGTGTTGACACCTGCCCTGCGCACCATCTGCTCCAACACGATATTGAAGAAATCACATGACAGCGCATCTCCTTGCCTGAATCCGGTGCACGTTTGGAAGAGCTCCGAAGAGTTGTTTCCAAATTGCACAGAGCATCGCGTGTTTTCCAGCGTTACGCGACACATCTGGATAAGTTTTGTCGGTATCCCGAATTGGGCCATCGCCTGGTAGAGCTCAAGACGATGAATGCTGTCATAGGCGGCTTTAAAGTCGATGAAAAGGTGGTGGGTTTCGACTTGAAATTCGTTGGTCTTTTCCAGGATTTGTCTGAGTGTGAAAATTTGGTCTATTGTCGATCTGCCGGGCCGGAAGCCACACTGGTACGTGCCGATTAGTGTGTTGCAGAAAGGTCTTAGACGTGCACACAATACGTTGGATAGGATCTTATATGCGACATTTAACTCGGTAGTTTTTACAAGACATAGGATCGCCTTTTTTGAAGATGGGGCATATAGAGGTGATACTCCAGTCGTCGGGCATGCGTTCCTCCACCCATACTTGGTTGATGACTTGATGCATGCACCCTACCAAGACATCACCTCCGTATTTAAAGAGTTCAGCTGGAAGCCCATCAGAGCCAGCGGCTTTGTTGTTCTTCAATTTCCTGATGGCTACATTAACTTCTTCAATACTGGGTGGAAGCGTTGGTTCTTCATTGACTGGAGGTGGGTTCTCGTCTTGCCCTATCACTCTCTCTATTTGCTGCCCGTTAAGCAACTGCTGCCTTCGCTATTTCGAAGCTGCCAGCTGCTTGGTTTTTCGATAAAATTGCCGGATGTTGTTGCGCTCGCGAGACTCCTCGATATCCTTGAGCTGGAAAACTGCGTCGTCCGTTTTCTTTTTACGGAGGATTCTCTTTTCTTCTTCTGGTCCGATACTTCTCTCTCGCTGCTCTTGTTTTGCGCTGCAGCGCTTTCTTGTGTGCATCTTCTGTCACCATCTTCCACTGTACGCACTCATCATCATATTAACAGATATATACATAGATAATATAGATTTTGGTTAAATTTCATATTTCAGTTGGTCTACTCAAGAGTTATAAGATAGCGTACCACTAGGGCTTCTGGAAGGCATTTCCATTAAAGAAATGTTTTAGCAGCTAACCATTATTTTGTGGACCTAACCGTATGCCCAGGAGTTCCTTTTTATTGAAAAATGTAAAGAACTTTGTTATGCCATTGTATTGTTGGAAGAATTTATTTTAGTTGTTAGTACTTCGAAGTACATAGATATCAACCAATCCATCAGCAAAATGCCAAAAGTATTCCCATAGTATGAGAAATGTTGGAAATTTAAATGTGCAATTGGCAGCACTGCGCCGACTGACTATTAGCAGTCATAATGTTACCAGAGAGAAATTCTGTTGGAACAAAATAATTCCAATAAATGCTTGAACAATTGAATGTTTAATTCCCGTGAAAAGTTACAATTTAAAATTTACGCGGTAAAATTTGTATCACCAACTCCTATTTTAATAACATCTTGTCATAACCTCAACTGAATGAGTTTGGTTTGGTAACATAAACCTTTTAACTAGCCCTGAAACTATAGATAACATATAAGCCTAAGTGTTAAATAATTCATATGACGTTCGGGTTATATAAATTTTAACACTATAACGACTACAATTATTGAAAACAATTGTTTACGTGCTAAAATATTTTTTTTACTACCATAAACTTAACAGTTCCAAAATAAAATTCATAATTTCGTAAATGTTTCTTATTTCCAACCAAACACAATATTTTCTCTCAGTGTAGTCAATACATACTGTAAATATGTAGGTAATTTGTATTAAAAAAAGAAAAGAAATATACTATGGCCCCAAACGAACTGTAATGAGAAAATAGTGACCTGTTCATCCCCTTCCAGGATTATTAGTTACGAGCACATCACAAGTATTGTATGGAAGTGCAGGAAGACTATAGTTGTACGTAAAGAGGAGCATCATTCAGCGTCAAGGAATAGTGAAAGCAAGCGACTCGATGCCCTGATGCTGGTACTGGTATGCACAACAAAAGCAACGATGGGTAGATGAAAACGGGCCAAACATATTTGAATTTAAAAAGGATTATTAGCGTTTTAGTTTGGTTGGTATAATGTGTCTGTGTATTTGTGAGTGAACATGGTATAAAACTTGGGTTGTTGGAAAGTTTTTGCGGCGCATAACAATCGAGGATAGCTTACCTACATAACTACACACAATACAGTGCTGCCGAAGAAATCCTTGTGCATCTTCTTCGATGCCTAGACTCTAGTGGATCAGCAGTCTTCTCGTCTTGTGCCTCTTATCATTCATTGTGAAAACTATGTCAAAAGGATGTAAATGCGGGATTTGTTTAGTCCTTTCATTCTCAGTTGATGCAATGTACATACACATGTATATCTTTAGTTGTAGATTTATTGTCATCGTAATGAACCAAAAAAGTCTAACGATTTGTGCAAATTATTTCCCAAACACGAAATGCTAGCTATCCTCAAAAACTCAAAAGTGATATTCACCATTTACTTCAAAGGCATTGTTAAAGAGTACTTTCATTTATGGCGTCTCAAAAAGCATTTAAATTGCAACTTAACCCGCCATCTGACAGCTAGAGTTGCACCACAGTCATAAGCCTCGATACGTATCCCGCAGTCAACACATAAGCCCCGAAAATTTTAAACAGCTTTGCGAGTGTTGACTTGTGGTTGTCTCTGGAGGTTGCTTTTTTTTTTTTCTTAATATTATTTCGCGTGTCGCTTTCGAGATGTCTCTTCCTAGTCTCCTTCAAAAGGACGGGACACACTACCTACATGCATGCATACTTGTGTGTAGAAAATTCACCTTATTTGCTTGAAGCGCTCCCGATAGCTGTGGCGCTGCGGTATGGTTTGAAATTTTGAAATTTTAATGCTGTTTATAATACTGCTTTGATTTTTGCATGCCAACCCTCTCCTAGTGGAGTTGTAGCATGAGTGTGCATGGGTGGTAAGAAGAATTATATAAGGGAAGGTGCACTCACTATTAAAGTGTGTGTGTGTGTGTTGGACAAGTTTCTTTCCTAAGAGCATTTATCTATTATTAACTTTTATTTTTATTCCTGAATAGACTACTCATTCCTCTTACTCATGATCTGTCGTACGTTGGTTACTTTTCAAAATAAAAACAAAAAAAAAAAAAAACACATAGGACTTACTCCCTGGCTTTAGTGGCCGAGACAGTTTACGACAATTTTATGCGCTCTCGCACAACATATCAAAGGGATAATAACAGGGATAAATAAAAACGCACACATCTCACCCGTGAATAAATCCCACAAAGCAGATTCCATCCATCCTTAAAAAAAAAAAAGAAGACCGATTATGGGACTTTCTTTTTCTTCTTCTTCTTCTTACTACCTACTGCTCCTGTATAATTTTTTTTTTATATGTTTAAATGCATCATCCTCCATCGACCACACAATGTCATTGACAACCACAGCAAAGGAATGAAGTCGTAAACGTCCTAATGGTCGCATAAGGCACATTTGCGGGAAGGAAAGAAGTATAAAAAAAGGTATCCTGCGAGCTCGCAAAATGAAAATTATAATAAAATAAATAAGTAAAGAACAACAGCGAACAAAAAAAAAAAAAAACAACCAAAATGTATATAAAAATAAAAGCACAACAAAAAAATGTAACTCTCCACATATAGAAGGTCCATAAATATTTGAAATCTCCATCGCTGAAGGTGTACGCACTATCTTTCTTCCCTTGGCACGAAATTACCCGGCCAGGACTCCCTAGTCCTTGAGAGAACTATGTATATATATATGTACGTATGCGACGTACATCACTCGATGAGATGAATTGATGTACGGTTTCCTTCCTTTTTCAAATGTACGTTTGTCAGAGTGTCTGTGTGTTGGGGGAGAAACAAATGACAAAACATTTCCGTGCTACAAAACTTGCGTCAGTGTCAATTCCCAAGACATCCTAGAGTCAACTAATTTGCACACATATTTTTTTATGATTTTTTTATTGTAATGGAAGCTAAAGCTGAGCAGTGAATGATTGTTGCTCTTTCGAATGTACAATTTATTTGAAATCTAACATGAGCGAGCGAGGATACAAAGGAAAAGTTTTTTCAAAGAAATATTACATTATTGTAGGTAATCAGCGTGGAAAAGTTTTCAAAGCCGATATCAGTAAAAGTTGTGACCAAACTTTGTCGACTGAGAATCGTAAACAAGAATGCGTTCTCTTTTTTAGAGTTATTGGATTGGGAATGGCAATATTAGATAAATACACTGGAATATGTACCTAAGGATTCAAGGACTTCAAAAGTACAAATATAAAAAGTTTTTTTTTTAATCTCAGCAAAATATGTGTAAAAGTAAAATGCTCAACTTTTTCTAAACAATGGCTGTATAGTGCTGCAAGTCAGGGATGCATACTATCACCACTATTGTTTTTGGTTCTTCTCAAGTATGTACTCTGTGGAGCAATGAAGAAAGGTAATATTTTCTTCGTGGGGCAAGAAAGAGCTCAGCTTGAACAGTCGGACACAAAATCCTTGTACAGAGAAGCAAACACTATTTTTCTATTTTTAGTTTTACTGGAAGCCGAGTAAGCTTAACTTAAGTTATTAGCACTTACCACATCCGCACCGAATTTGAGAAAAGGTTAGCGCTGGATTTTATATTAGCCTGGAGCGGATCGTATGATACCCTATCCCTATCTTATATGGTCGTGTCAGTGGGCGGTGGAAAATGTATTCACAAAAGTTTCTATTTTGCCCTATAAACTAATATTTTTACTCAAAAATTAATTTTTGAAGTAAACGCCCCTAAAAAGTGGGCGTGACTATATACAATGTATAGAGGATTTGTAGATTAAGTACATATCTACATATGTGGTCAAGTAAGTTTTTTCGAGTTCCATATGAAAATAGTGAAAAAAGTGATTTTTTTGAAAAGTGGGCGTGTCAGTGGGCGGATTTTAAAAAAAATTTACACTTGTATTGCTTACTTTTCCAAAGACCTCGTATACAAAATTTCATCAACCTAGCTCAAAATTTAAGGCCCAAAAACTGGTGACACCCAGACGGACGGACGGACGGACGGACGGACGGACGGACGGACATAGCTCAATCGACTCGGCTAGTGATGCTGATCATTTATATTGGGTCTATCTGTAATATTTCTCTATGTTACAAACTAAATATACCCTTAGGATAGGGTATAACTAAGACAAACCTCTGACCTGTTTTGAAACCCGAGCTCTACTCAACATTGTCGATGAAGTCGAGTAAGTAGGCATTAGGCATTAGGCAACTGCATATATCAAGAAAATGTGCGCCAAACTTAATGCTGTTATATCTCGTATGTATGTAGCGATTTGGAAAGGCTAAATGAGCCAACACATAATAAGCCCAGCGTGCGTGGATTGGTTTAGTTGTCGATTGTTTTAGTTTCGGAAACATTATCAAACATTACAGAGACCGCTCTCAGTCGCTCATTGCATATACGAATTTGACAGTTGGTAGAAATTAACCACCCCTATGTATTTAAATGAATTATTTCTCTTATATTTGTTTATATATTATATTTGGAAATATTGCAATGATTTCTGCTTTTATGCTCGTTGTATTGCTACCATTTTACCACGCGTAAAATAAACACTAAACATCAACAATGAGAGAGAACAAACTATGGATTGTTTTGACAGGAAGCTATGCGGGCAAAAGTATTATCGTCAGCGGTCATAGTTGATAGAACATAGGGAAGAATTTCGGTCAGTTACGACGTTATCTTAAGCTTCTCAATGTTGATTATGGTTGGCTCTTAAGGCCAGGTTCAGAAAACTATCCAAACTGTGATAAGCAACTGTTCAGCTCGAACTTTAAAACAGTAGGTACTACTTGGAAGCAAACGCAAGTTGCAAAAAGCTCTTTAATAAATGTCTGAGAATAATCTGGAGTAGTCAAGGATTAACACATAAAGCGGAAAGTTCCATTGAATTAGATACTTCCTTTGTCATGAACAAGCTAATAGCACACAGTTCTATTTAGTAATTCTAGATATATTTTATTTAGATGTAGATAGATAGATGTATTTATTTCTTGCATAGTGTAACAGTGTTTTGACAATGGTATAATTTGCTCTAGCTTGCACAGAGATACGGTTAAATAGAAAACCTTACTGCTGAAAATACAATTGTTTAGATATGATATAAAGTAGAATAATTTAAAACAATCTTGGAGGGAAACTATGAAAAAAACCTCCATTTAAGGGATATATATTTTATTTTGTTTATTAAATTATTAGTAATAATTTAGTTCGAAGTAGCTAACATTAAATATCTGAAGATGTGCCTAGAGGTGGTAAGATGACCACATTGTTCAGAAAAAAATGTCAAATCATCTGATATATTTAAACAATTATACTGCATCCCAAAGGTTATTTATAATGCCTTACGTCATGTGGAGCTTTATGGCAGCGCTAAGAGTGATGCAAGAGCTCCTAGGACCTATACACATTCTCGTGTTCTTAAACTTTACAGAGCAGTGTTTTCAAACATTATTCCATTTGTATGTCAGATAGGACTGTTAGAAGGCACCTAGAGCAATAAAACTTCAGAGGATGCATCGAACAAAGACAGAACTTGTGACGAAGAGGAAGTGTGATGGTGTGGAATGCTTTTTCTTGAGTGTGACCAATTAAAAAAGTACACACGGAAATGGATCAACATGTCTATAAATGCATTTCTGAAGAGCTTATAATCCCCTATTCAGAAGTAGATATATCACATATATTTTATGCATGACAGCGATCCTCAGCACACCTCCCGCTGGTTAGAGACTTACCTTAGCCATCAACATTTCAGCGCTTTAAAGAAGCCAGCATAGTTTCCCGATCTGAATACGATCGAGAACCTGGAAAATGATGTCGAGCATCACGTCGAATCAGTAAGACCATGTAATGCAGTTGATTTGTGGAATCATATTCAAATAGCTTGCACATCTGTTCCCAAAGAACGTTGCCAGGCCTTAGTGCAGAGTCTTCCAAGAGGATGTGCAGTAGTTCTGAAGAATAAAATGCTTCCTTTTAGCTATCACTTCGTTTACGAAAAGGAAAGCTTACAAAGAAATCTAGAAAGCTTTGAAGCAATGTGAAGCAGAGAAGAGTGAGAAAACATTTTTTGCTCGTCATCATAGCATTTTAAGTGTTGCTCCAGATAAACCGAAGCCTATGTTTATATCCAATCAGTGTATTGCAAAAGCTGGCAGATTGCTCTTCAGATAAGCAGCTATAATATTTTGTACTCCCTTAACCTCCCTTCCTGGTGGTGTATTGAGCTGAGTGAGACCAACGTCTGTAATTAAAAATCCAAAGCCAAAAGCCCATTTGGACATGAGTGTCATGCAACAAGTAGCAAAAATTGCATTCACATCCAATAACGTAAAATTTGATTTTAAATTCGAGTGAAATGAAAAAAAAATAAAAATAAAAATCTATTTGAGAACACAATAATAATAATCGTTATCATTAAGCCGCTTACAAAGCTACTACCACTAGGTACATATCCTGAATGGTAGCAGTTAAAATGAAAGCTTCGCAAATAAAAATAAATTCCAAGCCATTCACTTGACCAATCCTTATGCGTTTGGGGGATGGGAATAAAACAACAGATTCGGACATCATTACATGCGAAAATTCAAATACGAAAATCCACACCATCATTGGCAAATGAACAAATGCAAAAAAATATCAAATTGAACGTCGGAATAATCGCCCCACTCATGTGGTTGCCTTCGAATTTGTTGGACACCGTTTATACCGCCAACATATCCCCACCTATAACCGTTACACATACAGCTGTGTTCAAAATAATAGGAGCGGTATTTCACATAATGAAACAAAACGAATTTTGATAAGTTTTCAATTTTTTTTTTTGGTTTTTGTGGATTAGAAAATAAAATTAGCTTTATTTAGCAACATTTTTTAGGAAACACATAAACATAACTTAAAAACTAGATTTAAAAAAAATAAAAGTATATTTCAGGTCATTAAACTCGTTGTTCAAAAAAATAGGAGTGCTTATAAAAAACATGAATATTTAACATAATAAAATTAAAAAAACTAAAAATCAATTCATAGTTAAGCTTAGATAGTTCAATACTTTGTAGAGTATCCTTTATTTTTCAAAACGACCTCACACCGTCGTGGCATAAAGTCCACAAGTTTTTTACAACGAGTGGGCCTTATTTTATGCCAGGCTTCCTTAACAACCCTCCAAAGCTGTTGGTTATTAGTCAGTTTAGCATCAGCAACAAATTTTTTGACATCACACCACAATTTTTCGATCGGATTCAGGTCAGGTGATTGTGGTGGCCAATCCATGACTTGAATACCTTGACCCGAAACCACTCTTTAGCCGTTTTACTGGCGTGCTTCGGGTCGTTGTCTTGCTGAGACACCCATTTTAAGGGCAATTCATTCTCTGCATACGGAAGCATAACATCTTCAAGGATTTTAACATCAACATGTTGATCCATAATGCCCTTTCTTTGATGTATGGGCCCAACTCCGTAATAAGAAAAACATCCCCAAACGTTTATCTTTGCACCACCATGCTTTACGGTTTTTCTCGTGTACTGTGGTAAATATTCTGTTTTGGGCGGACGAGGAACGTATTGTTGAGAACCAGTTCCACCAAATAGGACCATTTTACTTTCGTCAGTCCAAAGAATATTGCGCCATTTCGCCGCAGGCCAATCGGTATGGTTTTTGGCAAATTTGATACGTGTTTGCAGGTGTCTTTTTGTTGAGAATGGGGCCTTGCGCGGGCTTCGGGCGAAAAGTTTATTTTCTAAAAGCCTTCTGCGAATCGTAACATCACTAACAGGAAGCTGAAACTTATCCAATATGGCCTTGGAAGATGCCGCTGGATTGTTTTTAGAGTAGCGTACTATCAACCGGTCATCAGCTTTGAATGATTTGCGTTTTCTTCTCCGTGTTTCTGGCTTTTCCGTGTACTTTAAGACTTTTGCAATGGTTGGGACTCCACATTCGAGTGTTTTTTGGATTTCCGAGTAGGTATTTCCCATTTGACGCATTTTACAGATAAGTTCTCGTTTTTCTTCACGTGTATGCTTTCGTCGTCCCACTACTATCAGTTTTTGTATAAAAAGTAAAACAAAATACTTGAAATAATATTTTAATAAAGAAAGATGTTGGTTTCACACTTTTCGATGCAATACACTTAAATAAATTAATTTTTTTCAAAACACTCCTATTATTATGAACACCACTTTTCTGTGCGCTGTCACTTTTTTGAATAAAATCCTCGAACGCGTAAGCGCAACTGTACATATTTTTACTAATTTTTCTTCTCAAATACCGTTAGAATGTTTACCAAAATGTTTTCACAGCCTGCGCGAAAAAATGTTTCCCAGGAAAGCATTTAAAGTGATTCCAACGTTGCACTCCTATTATTTTGAACACAACTGTATATGACGCTCCTGCTGCTGATGATGATGATGATGATGATGCGAACATGCGGCAATTTCCAGTCCTTTTTATTTTGATTTTTGGAGGAATCCAGTGGTTCATTCGAGGGTACTTCAGTGCGACGAGAAAAAATACTATACTTAAACAAACAGACCCGCACGCGATTAACGAAAAAATACATAAAAAAGAATAGGGCTCAAGTGGACCTACACTCACCACCCCCCCTCAAATGGGTGTATACGGCATTTTTTTTTCTGTCTGTTTGCAACCAAGTGGATAAGGATAAAAGGGATTTCGGTTAAGGCTGAGTGCCTATTAAATAGATTAACGAGGTTAATTGGGATTCAATGATCCAGAAATAATGTTGATGGTCAGAAATCACAACAGCCCTACAAATACGAGTAATTTTACAAGCATTTCTCTGCATCCAACCTACCGCCTTCCCACGAACAACCAACAACCAACAACCACACCACCTGCTACCCGTTCATCAACACCTCAAAAGTTTATCGAGTTTTAATTATTAAGGAACTAGTTGATTGCGTTTGGCATTAAAGTTGCCACCCTTTCGCTCCTTTCATCGCTTATGAATAATTGCCGATAATGTGGTGAACGGGAATCCTTTTTACACATACCTACACGCACAAGTACATAGTCTACTTTTAAACGACTAATTTACACAACCACAAGCTCACACACACACACACCTACCGTGACAAGGCGTCTTTACTGCAAAGTTTCCCAATGTTTTCCTGTCAAATTTTAATGAATTTATAATCGAACAGGTTTGCTAACGTTTTGTTCTTTAGCCGCAGCTCTATTGACGACAACCACCGACGACGCACGGCTGGGTTGGGTTGGGTTGGGTGTACTCGTATACACACAAACACACCCTTGAAACTTTTTGAAAATTGCGTAACTTTGTTAATGATACGAGACGCAAAGTTTAAGGATTTTATTTGAGCTAGTGAAGAAATTTGTCAAAACATTGATTATTGACAGAGGGGTTAACATTGATTCCAGAACGCTTAGCAGAGTTCAAAAAGCATCCAATATTTTACGCATAGTCCCCTGATAGCAAATATTAACAACACACAACTAACTGTTTTTCCTAGAAACTCAGATATTCGCACAAGGATGCAATAACATTTTATTTGTTTCGTAAATGATCCAATTGGATGTGTTGGACAGCATTCGAGTCCCAAAGTACTATGGTTTCGGCCGTCGTCATCGAAATCGCACTAAAGCACATTCGGTGCAGGGATGATTGCGGTGTACTATACGAATGGCACTGCCGTCAATAAAATACGTATCCTTAATTACACGGCTGATGTACCTTTGTCCACAGATTAGTTGATATATTTGTACAAAGGACACGGTCTCTCTCACATTCAACTATCCCTTTAGTTATTGTAATACTGGGAATTGTCCTGCACGATTTGGGGCGGCAGTACATAGTTTCGCGCTCGTCGCAAGAAGACAATCAAATCCAACCGATGTACCAAATGATTTCAATCGAAATTAATATCAAAGTGAACATAATTTACGTGCGGAGTTGCCATAAGGGAGTTCTACATACATCTGCATAAAAGTCAAATACTTTTTTTGTAATCGATCTCATTTGAATACTTTTGGATTATTTTCTGGCTGGGAATAGTAATATACAAGTATTATAAACCAAAACATCGTTTTCTTTTCCACAAAATACAGAAATCTATTTGAATTTATTCTCGCACATGTTTCGTCCCACCAACTGTCACCCGGTTCTGTCATCTTTAACCTATTTAGTTTCTCCATCGATCTGAAAAAAACTTTAGTCTATATTTTATCTGTGTCACACATGAAAATATTTCGATATGGCAACATTCAACTCATGCGTATTTGAGAAGAAAACAACTGCCACACTGTGATTAGATAGCCCTGTGTCGGTTGCTTGCAAAATCCACTAAATAATCCGAAGCAGAGACAACCATCATCCGAAAGTTTATTTCCAATTAGGCACAGTTGTGACACTTAATTACATCGATTGAATGGCGGATTGAGGACGCATTACATATGTTACACACATGTGGATTGATTAAATTTATTTACATTGTTAATCGGATCTGTATATTTGAAAGGGTCTCGGCAGACAACAGTAAAGTGGGCAGCCTATAAATGATTTAATGAATTAGAATTGATTTGATTTGAAAGTCATTGTCACTGAACATTGATATTTTGAAGTCAGCTTTTATTTTCGCCTTAGTTCCTTGTCTTTTTCTTCTAATTTATATTCATATAGAATAAACAAAATATATAGAGCCCGTAGAAGGCCAAGGTCGAGCTTTTCACAACTGTATATGGTGTGCGATGTACACATTTCTGCACGTACAGAGAGGACTTACAGTTTTACGCCATTTCCGAAGGGCAGAGAGGTGTTGAGAAGCGTTATCATGACAGTAAATACTCATGGATGTTTGTCAGACGTTCGCAAGAGGGAGGGCTGCGAAAAAACTTTGATGGCATTTTCCTGGATTCGAACTTGGAACCCCTTGCGCTGTAGTCCACCGCACTAACCACTGAGCCACTGCACCCACATTCGTATAGAATATTTTATTTAAACCGACGCGGAACCAGCAAGTTCTTCCTTTTTTGAATGCATACAGAACATTCCCATCAGTTTAAAAGGTATACAAAAAATAATTCCTTTCACAAGGTTCTATAAGGATTAAAAAGTTATACAATTACAGTTTTTTTGTTTCTAAGTAAAAATCGATCAAACCTCACGTCTGCTTTCGACAGTGTTTCAATTGAATTGGACGTTTTGTCACAGTGCACTCGTTAAGGGAAAAAAAAAGTTCGACACAGGATAGCGCCTCATTGTGTCGATACTCGGTAGTTACCAACCAACCAGGAGGTTACCAACTTTTAACTTTTCTGATGCGTCATATTTGACAGCATGCTGAGACACAAAACAATTGAAGAGTGTAAGAGCAAATGGCTTCGTTTGACAGACTGAAACGCCAGACCATTATGAGGAAATGTTTTGAGTAGGTTAGGTTGGGTTAGGTTAGTTTGAGTAGGGTCATGAGATTATTTTAAAAATATCAGGCATAGTGCGCCCATTGCGATCCTGAGGGAGGAACCTAAATGTTCAAAAATAAAAAAAATAGACGATCTCAACCAAGCTATTAATTGCCCTTCAGGATTAAATAATGAGCACCAGTTCCGTTTTTGCGGTATTAACTTATTGTGTCTAAGGATAAATTCTAGGATCACCACGTCTGTATGTATGTAACGCTCTCTTCTTTAGTCTCTTCTTAAGAATATTGCCAATAAATGGGACACAAAAGTCAGGAGATGGTACCTCCTTGGGGTGTACCCGACGATGCCAGATGTCGGGAATTTTCCGCATTATGGGGAATTTATCGTTCGATTGAGAATATGGGGAAAAGTGGTCTTAAAATGGAAAAAGCAAAATATGACCGAGCATTAACATTTTGTTTTTTCATTTAGTGTTGTTGTTCCTCATAAAAATATAGTAACATATTTCGTACAAAAACAATGCCGACCAAATTATGACATTCCATCAGAAAAAAATGAACGAGTTTTAACAAATACAAGGTTGTTTATCAGATACTGACATTTACTGACATAAATGCTGAGTGATGTGTCAGTTGGGGAAGCCCTGCATTACACCCAATTCTGTTAATTGGGAATATTGCATATTTTTTTAAATTTCCCCAAAAATGAGGAATACGACAAAGAAAAATCTAGCAGCTCTGGGTGTATCTCATGGAGAGCTGTTTCAACCGAAACAATTCAATCTGATGTGAAAATGCAAGAGTCTTACAGGTACCTTAAGTATTTTGAATATGTCGCCACACCATTTGACAAGTACAAGTTTTACTATTACTACCGATACAAACAAAGTCCATTCGAGCAGTGAATTTTTTATAACTTTCAGCTCGAGAAATAAGCAATAAGAAAACATTAACATTTATCAATTTAGGGTCCGAATTACAACTATCGACGACAAGTTACTTATGTCAGTATTTGGCAGTACCGATCTCATAATAAGGTAATTCAGCGACAGGATATAATGAAGGTGTGTCTTACGATTTCAAATGATGGCTTATTCTCTCCTCACCTTGTAATTTTAATATCAGTTAAGATACTTTTTTTTTAATTGGAATTAAATTAAATTCTGACCATGAAATCGCAACACTGTACATTGATTTATAAAAGCCTCAAATGTACATATGTATGTATATTTATCTATTCAAAGCCACATGAAAAAAGGACCATTTCACTATTCAATGACCACCAGTCGTTGTGTGGTATTATTGTTTTGAAATTTTGATATCATCGACTGCTCAACCAAAAGAATATAAAGGAAATTAACCAAAGTATGGGGGAAAAGTTCTTCTAGCATATCCAGCAATAAGCAAAGTTTTCCATCTACTTGGTGATATGCAAAACTTTGGGTGTTCTTTTTTTGTGCTGTGGTAACTTGGAAGGATATGTACACAGTTTGTGAAGTTTGTGAATGGGTCAATTGTTATGCATTGGAAATTGTCAAAAACATTAACTTCTGTGTATTTTATGGCCAAGGGAATGGTTTCAGTTTAAATGAATAGGAATTATTGACTACTGGTCAACCATTGAAGCGACGACGGCTCCAGGCAGTTGCAGAAGTTTTTGTTTGTCTGTTGATTTTTCTCCCCCGTTCTCGTACGCTCATACATTTAAAGTATGCACACAGACCATATCAAATTCTAAAAGGAAAAGTACAATGATATCTATTAAATATTACTTTTATTGTATTTAAATACTTCAGGGAAATGTGTTGTTTTGTAGGTTAAGGAAATGAATTTGTGAAATACTACAAGTTTGAGAGGTGCATATAGGAGTTGTAACAAGGACTCGTGTCGGCCAAGAAAGTGCTTTGACATATTGGGGCCCTGCATTGCGTTTGATCGGGAAAATATTGATTCGCCAAAACATAGTTTGGACCAATGGTGAGATTTTCTAAGCTCCAGAGTCTAAAGTTTGCACTAGGATGAGCCGACACAATGCCTCTAATAAGGACTGACAACACGTTGACGAATTTTAGCCATAAAAAGATTGGTTTTTGCAATGTAAGGACCCTCCTCGACTCATACGTTAAAGGCCATCAGAATGCTGGATTCCTTTAATTGGAACATGAGTTCATGCTATATAGGCTGGGCATATTGGGATCCAATGCCTAACGCGTGACATTAAATTAAAATATAGGTACTTTAGAAGTATTACTGTCATGAGAAAGCTTCTCAAAACCCCTCTGCCCTTCGGATAGGGCATAAAACTGTAGCTCCCTTCTGTACATGCAGAAATGTATACCACGCATAACATGTACAGTTGCGAGAAGCTAGGTCTTGGCCCTCTATGGCTGCTTACGGCCTAATATTTATTTATTTATACTTTAGAATCCCATCTGGAAGCTATTGAGGATATGGAGTTGGACTGCTGTTAATACCTCTGAATGGTGTAGAGGCCTAATTCCTTGATCACCGTGTGAAAGAACTTTAATAGCTGAATCCGAAAATAAAGTACGTCGCGAAACCATTATAATGGGCTCGTTCCGCATTTTAGGCACTAGGTAGTCAAACTTTTCTGATTAGTCAGGAGATTCAGTTTTGACTGAAAGATTCGTTGACGTTTGCAACGCAAATCTGCTTTTCATATGGGTCACCAAGTTTGAGTTTAAAGCCTGCCATATAGGCTGTCAACTGACAGGCAAGTCAGTCAAATTGGTCAACTTGTTTTACGTGGTGAACTGTATGTACTGGACCCATGTCATGTAACTGATACTGATATAGTGATATTTATTTGCAAAAATTCAATGTTCAAATTTCAAATTTGCAAAAATTCAATTGAAATTTTTCTTGTTATATGTATTTGCTAATTAAATTTGGTAGAAATATTTTTCAATGCACAGAATTTTTCTAGTAATTTTTGGATCGTCTCCAAGCCATAAATTTAAGTAAAAGCAATTGCACTGTCTCTGTTGTAATTAAATTTCCACCCAAAGTAAATAAGTGAAAGCGAATGACAAGAGCGGACAAGAAAAAAAAAAAAAAATAACAAAACAAAACCCGGAAGTGTATAAATAAGATTGTGACATTGCAGAGACGTCATGGTCAATAGAACTATTCGCCAGTATATCTCGGGTTTATGTTCCGGAACTGCACACGAAACTCTTGTGCTCTGGTTCTTTGTGAAATTTACTTCTTCTGCATCTTCTTCAAGTGGTATTCTCTCCGAAAATAAGTCAACTGCACCTCTCACTGAGTACTGAACATCCTACGACTTATCTTGGTGTGGCCAAATCAAATCACAAAGGAAGGATACATGTGCCGGACTTAATTTGTGCTCCCAAAGTGGCAAAGTATAGTAAATTCTTAATACCCTGTGATTTGGCATTGTAAAGTTAATTCCAGGTGATTTCTTGGGATATCACGGTAGCCTTGATCGGGGTTGGAAAATCTACTTCGTACGCACCAAAAAATGTTGATTACAATTATTAAATCTCGTCTATGTGCTCGATGTTGAAAATGAATGCATTTGTCAATTGGGGTAGGTGGGAGTTTGGTATACTTCCCATCTCACTAATTTGCATATCAATCCAAACATCCTTCGAGAGTTTTGCCATGTGCAACACCGATAATTCCGTATTCTATTTGGTACATCCTGGTCATCGTCGTCGTTGTCGTCTGTGCCTTGGTCGAGGAGTTGATTCCCCTATGCACCGTTCGGTTGAATGTCACAACAAAACTTTGTGTGCAATGATTTGTGTTTTGTACACTTGGAGACGGGCTGGGACACAGCACCACTGGCCAACGAACGAACGCATTGGTCAATGATGAATGCCTAAACCTCTGCTGTGCAATTCCAAGATGTCCTTTCCAATGGTAGAATATGCAAAAAGGACTATTAGTCAATCATTGATTTATGTGTCTTTGTGCAAAGGGAGGAGATGGAGAACTTCTCAGTTGATTTCATAAAGCAACTGCCATCGTGCAAATGAATTAAATCAAGTTGAAGTGTGCATGTGTGAGCTTCCTCACAGTCCTGGTCCTAGTCTTCGTACTCGGCCGTCGGGTGGTGGCGATTTATACTCAAACAGGATGACATGCGGATTAAGCACACAATGCACACTAGAATTTCGTCATAAATCTTGACCTTCTTGTGTGATTTGCAACTGTTTTTATTGAACTTGCCATAGGACATCCTTAAAGGGATGTAATGTAGGCATCCATACGATAACCTAGGAGCATTTGATACATCCGGCAAGGAGAATATGAAATTTTGAGCAGAAAACGAGTACCAGGTGACAGACAAAGAACACGATTGTATACATATGCATCAGATGGGCACTCAGTATTTGCCATCAATTAACCTGAGATCAACCTCAACTCAATCGAAAATGTTTACACATATCTTAATTCCGATCAATTGCATGTGGAAATCACCTTCCAACTAGGGTCCCTCTGGCTATGTTAGCACTTTCACTGCAAGTTGACAGCAGTATCTCTTCTGGAGTAGCAATTCAGAGGCAAAGTCAATTAGAAATCAATAGTGTGTAAGTAATCCCTTCGCCTTGCAACCGATTTCTCATCTCATTCCCTTATTGTGGACTCCTCTGAATGGGGCTGTTTGCATTCAATGCACAAAATCACCCCTCTTCATCTGAACACAAACGATGCACACAATATGCAGCTACTGCTACAGCAGTGCATCCCCAAAAAACCAGACTGCAAAAGGCCCATTGGAGCGTTCAATTAATTTAATTGGTTTAATGGGGCTCTTAGTCCCGTCCTCATCCTAGAAAAGCTTTTGGTGTTCAATGATCAGTTTAATGGGAAAACAATATTGGTAGGCCATAAGTGGATTACGAGGGTGGCAGAGGAATGTTCACCATTTCACCATTGAATACAGTTCCATTGATGGACTCTCGCCTCTTGGAATGTTCATATAAATTGAATAGAATTTCCATTTTGAATCGACAAAAACTTTTAGGTTTGTTTACGCCTGATGGACGATAAGCCTCGACGCATAGAGAGTTCTTGATAAGTAACTTTCGGTGTGCAAGTAACAAGTGAGAGTGTCTGCTGTAAGTGAGTCACATAAGGCGATTACGCTTCATTAAGGAATGGACCTATTGATTACATCAATTTCTGGCAGACGAAGTGAACTCAAGTGGAATGGTAAAACCGTGACTTTGTTGAGTCTTCGAGCAGAGGACACACAATTAATTTGATGCTTATCATGGCCATAAGATGCTGGTGGGGTGGCTTTGAATGGAGTTGGTAGTAACAATGATATAATAGATACTTTCTTACTTAAATTAGTCTCATTGTCATACATTTGAATACAAATCAAATATTGGGGCATAAAAATGCAGATCATGCTACGGAATAGCAATTAGCTTGTTCGTTTGAAGCGGGTTAAGAAAATTAAAAAGGAATGGTTATAATTGTGAGCTACCCATAAGCAAATGAGTCTGGGATAAAAGAAACAAAGTTGTAACTAAAGAAATCAAAGGACCTGAATGAGAAGCTTAGAGGAGCACATGTCCCTTTCCAAAATTTAAAAAGTTTGAAATTCTCAGAGGTCTCTCGTCTAAAGCGTGAAGCTTAGGCCTTTTGCACATGGGGAGTCTCTGGCTATTCACATGCAGTGATATTATTCGATTCTAGTACGCTCAATCGTGATGCTAATAAACAACAACAGCTCGACTGTTCTGCGCTTGAATCTTTGCTAGGGAGTCCCGCTGTTCTGCCTGCTCGGGTGAGCGGATTCCACGTAGGGTGTGTCCCATCCACTGCCACTTTCTCCTTCGTATACTAATGCTTATAGGTTCCCGGCCCGTTCTCATATGAAGCTGTTTGTTGGACATACGGTTCGGCCAAAAAATCCTTAATACGGTTCTTAAACACTTACTGCCCTCATACGTAGCGTTAATAATAACTTTGAGTTTCTCTGGGATACCAAACCAAATAGCATCTCTATTCAAGATGTCGAAGGCCTTCTCGAAGTCGATAAACAGCAAATGTAGCGGAGACTGGTACTCAACCCATTGTTCGATAATGATCCGTAAGGTGTTAATGTGGTCGAAAAGCCTGCCTGTTCGACGGAGTAGAATCTAAATGCTCCCTTGATCCTTTCCAGAATTATTTTTGCAGTTATTTTGGCTACGGCTGGCAGAACACATATACCTCTCTAGTTTCCACAATCCACCAGGTTTCCCTCTTTCGGACCGATGATCATCCTTCTTTTGCACTCCTGCGGAAACTCCTCGTTATCCCAAGCTCTCCGTATTAGCGGATGTAGCAAATCTGCCGATATATTTGGCGCAGCTTGAAATAGTTCGGCAAGGATTCTATCAATACTCACCGCTTTTTTTTCTTGAGGGACCTGATTGCTTATATGATTTCGGGTTTGTTGGGAGGTGCGGTGCGGATTCGGAGTGCTCGTTCGAATTTGAGAACATATCGATATCGCCTAAGTGATTTAATACAGTGTTGTGTTGTTCGAAATGTTCTTTCCATCTAACGAGCTGATCTTCATCCGAAAGATCTGCCGTCTAGACTTTTCAACGAGCTCGTTTTTCTCCACTGCTGAGGCGGCTGCAATCCGAGCCTTTATTGCTTTACGCTCTTCGATGTTTTTGCCTCTTCGTGGGATTTGACCCCATTAGACTTATTCTTGTGAGGTTTTCTTAAGCCACAGATCAAAGCCAATAAACGACAAACCACCATTGTTAACATAATTATGGCTTTTGGTCAAATACAACCTGATTTATATGCTAAAGTTATGGAAAAACAAACGTTTCGAATACGGGCCACCCGGCGTAACGAGTATTTGAATGATATTATATTTCATATGTCGCTATTGTGGCGAATGTAAGGCATGCTACTGAGCACCTGAATCAAACAATTTTTATCAAGAGAGAAAAAGGAGCATGACATTGCATCACTGTGCAAACAGTAAAGTGTATGGCGATAGGGTCACTTTAAATTTCCCTTCATTCAATGAACATTCACGCCTGTTTGGGTGGAAACTAGTTCCAGTCCAACATTTAGACAGCAAAAAGATACTTAACTGATTACAGTTCATGAACGCTGACCGATAGAAAGTTTTCGAAATTGAGATGCTTGTTTGATGAGCAAATAAAACTATTTTCAATAAAGTAGCACGCAATGTGTCGTAAAAGCAAGTCATGTTTTGCCCCCATAATTGACCAGTAGTTACATTGACTATTTTCCCGGGGGTCAGAGGACTTGTAATAAAAACAAAGTATCCCAGGAAATATATACATATATATAAAAAAAAAAAAAAACCCCAGCTTTTCCAGTTTACGAGTGCAATTTGTCCGCTTCCATTCGAACAACTTTCACTCCTCATTAATTCCCCGTCCAATAAAATTCACATGCATCCAAACGGTGGTAGTCTAGGTATAAATTACCTACATGTCTGTGTACCAAAAAATCAGTCAAGCGACCCAGTCAAAAAACTGTTGCCAATTTAATTGCTCCCAAGTAGAAGCAGCACCTAGTTTCACCCTAAACACATGTCTACGCTTTTACCCATTCAATATCCGCTTCATATGCATGTTACTGCCAATAGGTTTTACGATCTCTAACTAGCTGGCCGACCGAACCGAACCGGACCGGTCCCCATCGGGTATTGTGCGTGTGGTGGATGGCCGGTCGAATGGATGCATGGCTGATTCGAAGGTAATTAGAGCGGAATTCGGAAGAAATCGACTAGGAACATTTTTATGGCTCATCCTTCGGACTCGATACCGAGAAGGATGTAAATTGCTTTTCGTCGTCCCCCGTAAAAATAAGGGTAAATTGAAGCCCGCAAAGAAAACTAATCAAGCACCAGACGCAGACAACCTTCTTGCAGCTCAGCAATCAATGAAATCACTTTAATGGCGTAGCCATAGGATTGCTTGTGTAATTACCTCGATACATGAAATTTGTTGCGATAAAACTACAACAGTTGAGTTTAATCCTTCAGCACTCGGTTGAACCATCACCCACCCACCCACCCTGCTGTTGGTGGCTCTCCGAAGACACTAAGGATAATTTTGCAATTCCATTTCGATTTCTCATTAGGGATGTTCCGATCTCTGAGCAACAACAATCAGTCGTCCTGACCCTTGGATATTCTAGCTACTTACTTCCTTCTTCTTCCACAAACCATAAGTAGCAGGCAACACAACAATCAAGGATCATTTGACTGGCTATAAAACGGCTTGTGTTTTGTTTCGGAGCACTAATGATTCGAAGGACTTTTCATGTGTTTTCTGTGGGTTTTCGAGAGAGCATAAAAGCGCTTGTAGCCCAAAGAGTTTGAGTGTTGTTCGGTATAACAATGTTGCAAACGCATTAGAAGGTTTTCGCAATTCGAATGTTCCTTCCATGGCGGCGTCAATTCAAAATGATGTGATTACGATTCGATGGAGCATGACGTTCTCTCAACTGTTATTGCTATTCTATAGAGGACGAGAGGGCATCTGTTCTTGAGTTTCTCTAATTAAAGTAGTCTCTCTACAGCCGGTTTCACCTGTATCCCTACTTGACGGTGTTGCAAGTTTCCAAATGGCATGCTCTTGCTGTAAATCAACGGCGCGATATTAAAATATAATTTTAATGTAGGGGAACGAGGCAATTTTCACCTTGGATACGCCTATTCGAGTAATCATCCGGACCGCTGACAAATTTATTGAAATGGCTTTCTCAATACAGCAAAACAGCTACTTCCTTTGGTGCCTTAAAAACCACCCTGTCAACAATAAAGGATGATGATAAAAGTTCGAATGATATCCTTAGTATATCTATGTACTTTTTTTTTTTTTTTTGTAGCGAAGATTTACTACCGTTAATGGCGAACAATTTGTAATAAATAAAATATTCTTTCCTCATAAATGTCAAAAGGGAGAATTAACGGTCTAAGGTTTGAGTAATGGTATGATTGGAGTATATGAGTGTGTAGTTTGAGAGTGTGAAACGTGTGCGATTGCTATTATGTGTGTGTGTGGGTTTCGAGCAATCTTTCGATAAAACTTCTCAACACAGATTGATCTCATATAAGGCACTTGAGGTTTTTACGAGTATGGCTTGCAATCAAAAAAGAAAAACAATGAATTGGAGAACTCCTGAATATGTTGCTTTTCTCAACAGATTTCGAGAGTTGTAATGCAGTCGTTATCGTCATTAACATTTAAATTAATCAGCGGGAAGAAAGGCGATTATTTTTGTTGATAGTTTTGTATGTTAACCTCTGAGGAGAATCATTTTATGCATAAAATAAATAATATTTTTCTAAAACGTATGGAAAGGAATAGTCTCCTCCCTGCAGCTTCTACAAAAGTCGTTTGCTAAAAGGCATAGTCCTGTTCGGTGATGAAACCTATTGTGACGCCGATATGCAGCCTGCGGTTGAGAGAAATCAAAGTCTTAGAGCGTTTTTAATCCAGCTTAGGCCAGATTAGTTTAGTCCCTAGACATGTTGTACCATCTGTCCACCTAAGATTTGTACTCTCTATTGCATCCAGGATCAATTTTTGTTCGCATGTAGCGATTAGTATGCCTACAGTGTTCCCGTTCTGACGAGTTCATCGGCCTCAACCTGGAATGTCACCCAACACAGGTGAATGTTGAACTATTCTGCAACCTCCTTAAGAGACGATCGGCAGTCCAAGGTTAGTAAATAAGATAAAGCGATCGAGTCCACGGATTTAATGACAACTTGACTGTCTGAAGAGATGCGGATATCCTAAGCGGATATCACATTTTTCTCCAGCAATGATACGGCTTTTTAATCGCCCTAATTTCAACCTTGAACACGCTACAATAGTTTGGAAGACGGAATGAGAGCTTAAGATGTGTGCGAAAACACAGCCCCCAACTCCATCCTTAGTGTTTAAACCGTCAGGGTAGAAGTGAATCGCATTATGTTCTACGAAAGCATTTTCACTTCAGGCTGATCTGGAGGGGATGGTGAAGAGGATATTTTTGTCAAAGCTTAAGCAATCGAACAACACAGGACAGAAGAAGTTCCGGAAGGTTTCGTAGTGCTTGTTTCGATGAGAATATCGTCGCTGTAGCTGACGATGTAGCGGATGAGCCAACTGCGACTGATAGGTGATACAGGGCCATAATCAACGAGTTATCTGATAATTTGGGATTGGACATGTGATAGCAGTAGGACGGTTGCACACATCAGGCTCAGGCGACAATGGACTTTTGAAGGATGCGTTTTTGGGTCACCTAATGTCTCATTTTAGCGATATGGTTTAGCCCGATTTGATCATCCAGATTTGTGTTTTTCTTAAGCCTTGTATAAGAGCAAGAAACAGACTCTAGAAATTCTCAATGAGAATATACGACAAAAGTTCGAGCCAAAACGATTAAAAGAGAGCAAGGCGGCGGCGATTGTTTTCATTCTGAAGAGGTTGACGAGGACAAGAATTTGCAAAAGATTTGCCCGGTCTCTTTTGTATGAAAACATTTCAACGTACCGTAGATTACCACATCCGCAATCATTACCCATATCCTCTCGCTTATGGTGACGTTGTTTTATGGCCTACCTTCAGGAAGGAGCATTGAGATCCTCTCCCATAGATGCTCTTAGTGTGATCCTTCATCCAATCACCTTTGCACCGCAGTCCGCATCAGGGAATCTGGCCATCTGACAGCTTAACTATATGGTTATTGTAAGGTCTTAAAAAAAGAAACTATTCTTAGTTAGATTCCTTACTACAGAAGAATGAATGCCGTATCAACTATTTAGATATAGGCACATACACAAGCAATTTAAAGACGGATTGTGGAGTCGGCGCAAGCGCCTTGTCCAACCAGCTTAGTATATCGAAATCTTTCCGTCTTCCATATTCTGCTAGCGTGCTTCAGGTGAATTCAAGAAAAGATCAGTCAAGGCCGATGGTGAAGTTCCTACCTCCTTAAAACTGGTAGAGCTTTGCCGTTTTAATATTAATTAATTAAGTAGCCACTGACCCTCATCTGGGTCTCAAGGCACAGCTGGTACTGCATAATGTTATGTTAATGGCAGTATATGCATACATATCTCACTATCCTCCTTCACCCAATGTGGACTAGTCTCTAGTGACACATCGAGAAAGATATGATCTAGTTATAATTACCATAAGCCACATATCGCTAAAATTGTACCTATTATTACAGGTCATTGGCTAACCAGGGACCACTCGGGCCGACCCTGACAAAGACCAGGTTTCTTACACTTGATAAACCCTTCTTCGAGGATCTCAGCGAGGTAACTGAGATTGGAGACCTCTTTCTTTGCTTAAATCCCATGAATTGGGTTCAGTCACATAATAACCGCTACCAACAACACCTTTTCATAAAGAGATTTTCGCGAGTTCTGTGGTTCTTAGTTTGGACTAAGACACTATCCTAAAGTCCTTTTATCTTGCTAATGTTATCTGATTGCATTAAATTGGAATCTTTAATCAAACATTTCTTATTTTATTCTTATAAAAATGCATCTGTTAACATTCCCTTTGCATTCGTTTTATCTTGGATAATACTCGCTCCTTGGGCAATTACACTAAGCTCAGGCAACGAGCAACATTACCGCGACAACAGGCGATGCTCCCCTGTCAAATATATTATTAACCCCCGCAGCGATATTATTCATTAATAAATACATTTTTTTTTTCATCCTACTGAAATAAATTTCCTAACATAATGTACGCGTTCCATTATTTTCTTTTTTTACATTTTACCTATAATAACATTTTCAATTCCAACCCTCCCCCTTGGCAAAGAGCATAGCTATATTCATCCACCAACACCACCACCACCACCCGCTAAAGGTGCTGCGGATAAAATTTATAAGCACAAAAAATTGAATCCTAATCCATGAATATAGATGATTATGATGGCCTTTGGTATGTTTCCGCTTACCGCCGACGATGAGCTACAATTGCATGCGACCCAGGCAAGCGGGCGTATGGCGGCAGGGCACAGGGAGTGTACGATTGTCATAATAACATCGTCGTATCGCGCCACATTGTTCAAGGTTCATCTGGTTAATAAGTCGTGCCGAAGCGAAGGAAGACCTGCCAACAATATACAGGAAAGGTGATTGCTATTGCTTCGAATTTACATATATTCGTTTGGCAAGCCCGAGCTCTTGGTCGTCTTGTTCTTGTTCTTGTGCTAGCTCTACCCACCGCACCGGGGGTAGTAGATCGTAATAATTTTCCTAACCATAAATTATTAACATTGAATTTTTATTTTTATCTAAGTGCGGGTGGATTTGTTCGTTCTCCTCTTTGGCGGAACGTTAAGGAGGAGGATAATAGAAAGAAAAGAACAAAAACACATTAAAAAATCCGTTACGGGTGTTTTACACCACCCTCTTTAAGTGAGCACAGATAACTACGTATACCTCGCGATTTATATTATTTTTTCTTGAGGAGACTCGCTTCTTGGCGGTTTGAATAGAATAAGGAATGAGTAAGAAATAAAGTTGGGATTTTCATGTGCTTTTCTTCATTTTTATCAGAATTTTTTTTTTTTTATATTTTTTAGAAGAATGCATCTTTCAAAATGATCTTATGTAGCTAGTCTTTCTTCTTAAGTCAACAGTAATCACTAAGGCTGCTACTAAACAACGATTAAAAGCCGTGGACGATGATGGATGTCTGTTGTAAAGGAAGCATTGAACACATCCAGTTGGGAGTTATTTAACATGTAACATGTGAGTTGATCAACATTGCCAGGTACAATCTTTTTGAATCCAATTAAAAAAAAAGCATGATCAGAAGTGAGATCCAATGATCTTGCGGCCGCTTGTAATCACTCCTGATTTTGTATCATACTGTGAAATTGTTCAATGATACAGGGATTGTTTAGAACCGCCAAAGATTCAGCTGTCCACAAACCACACTGAAAATCATATCGCGGGAGAGTACTGATCTTCCTTTTCGCGAGTAATAGATTTACAATTTGGCGAAAATTTATGAAACAACTATTTAAAAAGACGTTGTGAATCGGATCATCTAAACAATGTTTAAAAACAAGCGGTGCACAGTCGAACTATTCCCTTCTCAGCCTACAAGGCGAAAAGAGACTTAAAACAAAGTTCTGGATTTCAAATGATTGGTCAGTTGTTGGTAGAGCCGTCAAACCCCGGATTATAAACTGTGCACAAATATGACGCTACTCGATGACAACATACTGAGTCTAGCGAACACCTACTCAAACAGTTTGCCATTTTGCGTTCTGGAATACATGAAGATGATTAACCAAAGTGTCTTAGGTCTCCTTGAAAGGAAAAAGGGGAGGACATTTGGATTAACGTGCATCTATTGAATAACCCAACACATCATCATATATGAGAGGACTAGGTATGCCACCGACGAATAGTAGAAGTTGGTGTGATGAAATGGAGGACGAAGGATGTATTAGGTTTTGATATATGCTATCAATGGGTTGCGTCTAAATTGGTGTTTTTTTTTTTAATTTTTTGCATTCATTTGTACTTCACAGTATTTTTTTCGCGTTTTCTAACTTACCGTGACAATGAACCAGAATTCATGTGTCGTGCCAACTTAACTCTTTTGGCAGCTTGTGGTGGATTTCCAACATTATGCAGACCTTTCTTAAACAAATGAGATACGATAATGATGCCTGATTCACCCAAAACTGTGTCTTGAACTTTTTCCACTTATACCTATTGTTGCTCTGGCACAATTTTGACTTAGGAATGAGTTTCGCTTGCGACAGTTTCTAGTACGGATAACCTGAAAAGGAGAATTTTTATTGGATAAAAGCCAACACTTTTACCAAAATAATAAGTTATTCAAAAGAAAGATGAGGTAACGATTGATCACACCAGGCAAGTGGATATTAGAATCAATCATCGATCTTTTCAGAATCCACTTAACCATACTTTTGTAAGAAAAAAATCCCTTCTAAGTTTCCAATTTACGCAAGTAAAATTGAAAAGTTAAATGAGAAGAAGCAATTTTATGCGGTTGGGAGAGAGATAGAAACTTTCTCTACAAAAATCGAAAGAAAATGCGGAAAAAAGCGAAATATCAGCTAACTGCAATTGCTTTGTACACACAAACATACACCACAGGGGTGGTTTTCCTCCACACAAAAAAAAAAAAAAAAAGGAAAAACTGAAAAAAAATTAATAGAACGACGGATTCTGAGAAAGTTTTTTTTTTTCTGTAAAGCTTGTGTTCAATGAATTATGAGTGTCAATAAATATTCCTATTTTATAGCTCGTTACATTTTTTCTTCATATTTCATTAAAAATATCGCGGTTTTGCGATATGACTCGATAAGGGTTCCGTTTTTTTTTCGGTTTGGTTTTGGTTCTGTACGCTAGTGATGGAGATTCTGCACCCAACAAGGGTGGATTCTATTACAACTAATGGTTTCTTTTCTTTATCAGAAGGTTTGCTATAAATTTTAAACTCGAAGATTTTTAATTACAAAATGTAATTTTTTTTTTAACTCAGCGGTTAATTTATTGGATGCATAAGGATGGAGAGTTTGCGGATGCGAATGGAATGGTGATGAGAGGTGGTTGTTTGGAGGTGGGAATGGGATGATGGGCGGTTGGGCGGTTGGTTATCTTCTTTAGAGCGCAAACATTTTTCAATTATCAAGTAACATCTTATGTTGACGATGATGATGACGACGACAACGAACGACTGTGACGCCAAAGAATGAAATGGGAAGCCCCTTTGGAGGTCCTTTCGTTCGAGCATGTAAGATTTATATGAGTAGGCAAATAGGAAAATCCTGTTCTTCGTCGTGCTCAGCAGCCATCATCAGGGGTCCCCTGTGTCGAAATGTAATTTGAATAAAAACAAATGAAAATATTCGTTACCTTAATGAAGCACCCTTTTCTCTGTGCCGCGATGGTAGTGGTGGTGTGTCAAGTCAAGAAGGGGATGATAGCTACATATCTACTACATATGTATGTATGTATGTGCGAAGAGAAAGAAATTGAAAGCTTTAATGTTTTCTCAGTGGCGCGAGTCTCACTCAAGTCACCTGGAATCGAATTCGGAATGGATGTTGGCATATGTGAGAGTTGCTCTCGTCTTGTGTATCACCTACCACCTACCACCATTGCTAAACGGGAGCCCATTCGTAAGGTGAGTAATAAAACAAAATTAAAATAATACTCAGGGGATGGGATGACGACGCGATGCGCCAAGGATCACACACGAGAAGAGAAATCTTGAGACGTGCAAGAAGCAAATGTTTATGCATGGAACCGGAATATTTAGGCCGTTTGTTGATAATGACGATGATAATGACAAAGCTGTTCATGGTGTACAGCAGATCGCAAATAAACATTGATGCGTTCTCGCATAAATTTTTACGTCTCTTTTGATATTAGGATGGAAAATGAGTGCTTTTGCATTTACCTTTTCTTGGCATATGTATAACAAAACCTTCTTCCCCCCATCCGCTGCGTTTCCTCCGCATTTTGTTAATTTACATTAAGAAACTTGTTTAAGATATTGCAGGGATTTTTCAAACGACATACTGATGGGTGATTTGAGAGTCAACTTTGTAAGTGCATATAACAATTACATGTTACGTTAAGAGGAAATAACACTCACCTATGAAAAACTATTCAAACTTTCAAATGCGTCACGTTTCTACGACTCGGTAAAATTATTCATTGCCCTGAAGACCCAACGATGTCGATGACGACGACGACGTGTCAAATGTACTTCCTTACATTAAACAACACAAAGCAAGCAAGCAGCACTTATTTAGAAGAAGGTTATATGAATACTTACACAGGCATCCCAAGGGGCTATTGGTCATTGATATTTGTGCGGAACTTCCCGCATAACAAGAAGAAGAAGACGAAGAAGAAGGATGTTTGCGTGAAAGACAACCCTTGTCGGACCGATTTAAGAAAACTTTTGGCCATGTTGAATGGTCATTTGAATGACCATACAGATAGATACATTCGAGTTGTAGCGCCAGGCAAAAGGAAAACCATCCTCTCTGATCTTTGATTGAATTTCGAATTGTTCAACTGACATGGGACAATGTTCTCTTATTGTTATTTGAGGAATTCTCCTTTTGCAAATAATTTTAATTGAATCAAGATTTTGTTTGTTGATTTCTTGAAATTCCTTCAACCCTTTTATAGGGGTGTATTTTGGGGGGGATATAACAGAGATTATAGCACTTTCATTTCATGTCTGTGCTTATTGATTTATGTGCTGGCATATCCAGGATGTGATTCATTGTTGCCCAAATGTGAATTGCTTAAATTAAGTGTAACAAATTGTAATGTGGCCAAGGCGGATATATCACAACATAAATTCTGAAATAAAATTCTACAAAAAAAAAAAAAATGAAAAGAAAGAAAGGGAAATAACAAAGCGGTCTGCATATTAAGTTAAATGACAGAAAAAAAAGCAAAAAACAATGAAACATGCTTGCCTTTTTTAGAAACCACATCGCGTCTACTTTAAAAATTTGTAAGCCGCAGGAGATTTTTATACTAATTTCATAACTTCCCCCTTATTGTGCCCAGAGTGCAAGTCTCCGTGAGGTTTCTGGCAAAAAAAATAAACGGACGCGCAGATATGACAAACCCTAGACCCAAAAAAATAAAACCAAAAAAAAAAAACAAGAAAATTATGATATCTAAGGCCACACATTATAGTAATGTCCATTTCTTTTTGTCTCCACCATCCTATGATTTTGCCAACCAAATTTTATATCCTTGTAATTAATTTTTCAGCTCGTAGCTGTGCTCATATGCATTTTGTTGTTGGGTCGGGCACGTCCTCCCGCGGGTGTGCGAGATAACACAAATGTGCACTACCTACTTTAAATTTATTATCAACTCGGGAGCCTGAGATACTCAACATATGTATCTTATGTTGACATTCTCTAAATTTCTATCTCTTGTTTGCCTACCCCCTAAATAAATATATGACAAAACGATGTCCTTTGATTTGAATACCACTACCGTGTCTATTCATCAGCAGCGGATTACCTTATTAAAAAATTAATTTCCAAAAACGAGGGTTTGTGAATCAACAACACGACAGCAACGACAACAACAACAATACAACAGGAATGTTCCTATTCGTTTTTTGTTTTTTTTGGTTTCTTCCTTTTTTGGTTTCTGGGTAAATTAATATCCTTTACCCATTGAAATATTTATATGTACGTCTATGTATGTTACATACATACATAACCCTTTGCCGCCCTTAACCCATGCCCATGGTGAGCAATTTTATGTGTTACCATCAAAATTATCGCGTTGATACTTTTGGGCATATATGGCTCCGCACTCGGCCTCCTCCCATTCTATCAACGCACCGCAGAGCTCATATTGTTATAATGAATATTCCTTAAAAGTGAAGGAGAAGACAATAAAGGCGTTCACCCTTACACCCGCGATGCTGCCTAATATGAATTTATTGTGTAATAAATTTATTTAATCACAAAACGCGCGCGGTGCTTGCTTATGCGAACACACATAAGTGGCGGTGTAGAGTGTTTCGATGCTTTCGGGGGGGTGGATGATGGTTAAGATGATGACAGCCCTTCCAAGGGTTCCCAGTAACAAAACTTGACTAAACAAATATTAAAATTCAACTAATTATCATTCGAGAAGCGTTAAGTAGAGGGCTTCAAAATAGGCATCCCTTTATCGTTAACCATATCACCATATCAACGAATTGTCAGGTCTTGCGTTGAGCGCATCAACCCTTTATACCTATGTAGGTTTTTCTTTTCGAGTATTCGATAGCCGCGCATTTGATATATTCGAGATGTGTTACCCCCCTGGTGACAGTAGACCATTTTTATCTTTTTGTAACTTGCACGAGTAGAAATTTATGTGAATTATATATGCCAAATGAAATAGTAAATTACAATGGATGTTATAAATAGTGGTGGGTGTATTGTCATTTTTTAAGGGAACATAACATTTATCATGTAAATATATTTACATATGTGTATGTTTGCACATAATAGGGTGTAGATCTACCTATAGGAATAGCTTTCAAATCGTGCTGTCATTTTTGACAAGTCTTTTACATTTATTTTCAATGTTATTCGACAATCATGATTATGATTATTATTCGAACTTTTTTTAGTAAACCCATCAGCCCGTTGAAAAGATGTTTGATGTGGACAGCAAGCAATACTTGCGGAACCACGAGATATGACCTAATTTATGAAGAAAAAGTTCTAACGCTTCCACGAATCACTCCGTCTAATAGCAAGCAATAGGTTCGTTCGCCTGCCCTCTTCAAACAGCGATTTTTTACGAATTTTTCCGAAAAGCTGTTCGCGTACGCAGAATTTCAACTTTTTCTTGTTCAACCCGTTCGTTTACTTTTTCGTAATTTTAGCTCTCTCTGAGAGAATTTTACCCCCACTCTTCGAAATTTAATAATCTACAAATTTTAGTGCAAAAAGTACGCGAACGGACCCAATAAGTGGATTTTATTCAATCGATACAATCTGTATTGATTGTAAAAAAAACCAGTGAAAAATGCTACAATCCGCCTGGAGCGGATCGTATGATACCCTATCCCTATCTTATTTGGTCGTGTCAGTGGGCGGTGGAAAATGTATTCACAAAATTTTGTATTTTGCCCTATAAACTAATATTTTTACTCGAAAATTAACTCTTGAAGTAAACGCCCCTAAAAAGCGGGCGTGGCCATATGCAATGAATAGATTTGTAGATCAAGTGTATATCTACATATTTGTTTAAGTAAGATTTTTCGAGTTTCATATGAAAATAGTGAAAAAAGGTGATTTTTTTGAAAAGTGGGCGTGTCAGTGGGAGGATTTTAAAAATTTTTACTTCGTATACAAAATTTCATCATCCTAAATTTAAGCCCTAAAAACTGGTGACATACGGACGGACGGACAGACGGACGGACGGACATTGCTCAATCGACTCGGCTACTGATGCTGATCATTTATGTATATACTTTATGTGGTCTATCTGTAATATTTCTCTATGTTACAAACTATGTATCAAACTTAATATACCCTTAGGATAGGGTATAAAAACAAGTAGTGATTCGCAAACTTTTTGTACAAAAGTAATATTTTAAAATAGTTGCTACTGTTGTTTCGATAGATATAACTGAAAAATTATGAGAAAGCGATATCAGTGGTCCAACTTCACATTTCTTTTCTTTCAAAAGAACGCATGCTTTGTCTAAAATGTAAGAGTTGATGTTTACATTTCAGTTTAAACATTTTCTGGATAACAATTGGCGTTTAAATTTGTGAATTCTGTGATTTTCCTCATTATACGGAGTTTAGTTCAAAACAACTCAGTAAAAATGTGAAACAAATCTGTATATCAAGTATTTATTTGGCAAACATTTTGAATAAATTAGAACAAATATTCTGCTCCAGTTCTAAAATAACTTTTCACATCATTCTAAAGGTCATTAAGCTCTCCTGCATTGTACTGCTGCTTGGTTCTAATTCTAAAACAAGGTCTTAGTGCAACTGCTGGCCTATTGAGCAAATTTGAATAGTAGTAAGCAAATATGTATGTACTCGTATTTGGTCCAAAAAGTATTAGTTATTGCTATTCCGGTCTCCAAGGCCGTGAACTCTTAATACGTGGTTAAACACCTGGGCGATTTTCCCCCATCGGCATTACAATCTTGGGATAAGTAGTAGACATGGTGTAGTGGTAGTGCATACGGACACTGTATAAATAGTTTGGTGCTCAAGTCCGGACCATATCAATTCAATTTCCAATGTAATAAAATTAAAATAATTCGCTCAGAAGTGTATTTCCACCAATGGAGAATAAACATTGAAATCTAATATCACCTGAGTTTTAGATACATACATACACCGACTCCTTCATATTCCATATTCTCTCTTTCAATTTAACTAACGCCCGTGTCCTGTTAATCGGCTAAAGGGTATTCATATCCCCTTAGATGACATGTAGATTATAAAAAAACAAACCAAACTAAAAAAAACTTGCCTGAATCCTATTGCGAAGAGTATCTGATGCATATGCATGACGTAAACTTGTCACTAGCAACGAAATGTCCCAAAGCGACAAGTATAAGGCCTGCAGCTTCGTTTAACAGGCACAAGATGAATGATTTTTTTCCACAAAAGCTGGAATTTAGATGAAACTGGTTTGGTCAGTGGATAAATGTTAAAAGAAATCCTAGCTCCGAAAGGAGTTCGAAAGCTTTGAAAGTTCGAAGCTATAGCGAAGCTGAGTGTGTTTATTGTTACCTTGTGCAACAAAAGAAAGAAAGTAGGAAATTCTTCTCTAATGAATAGGAGGATCGGAATAGGATTAACACAACCATCGCACTTCACTGCATTCCTACTAGTCCCTCTGTAGGATTTGCCTATTGACCTTAAAAAGTACCGGCAGGCTTCCCAGAGAAGTTTTCGCGCCACCTCCTCCACCCTACGCATACGTGATGATCGATGTCATCATCACAAGTTACTTTGCTGTCTTCTGTCTTATTTGAACTAATGCATTACCCATTTCCCTCCAAAACATCCACGCATACATCAAGTGCTTGTTGCTGGGACGTTTGCTTTTCACTTATGATACCTCCGTCACCAGCAAAGACATTTTTCCTTCAAGCACGTAAGCTAGAGCTAGAACTTCAATAAATAGCAAAGTACTTCCCTGGTGTACACCGACTTTGATGGGGAATTCTTTGCTGACTCCTGCGGGCCCTCTTACTCTAGTCTCAGCTCCTTTAAACATGTCCAAAATTATGCGTACCTAAGCTTTTGAGATATCAGATCCCAAAATCAATCACTTTTCGTTTTTTGGGGTTCTTAATTCCTTCCGAAAATAATGTCGGAAACTTCATTAAAGAAAATATACCCGAAGATACTGTTCATTTAAACGACCTTCGCAATACAGTCGTCATCTTCCACAAGAAGCTGGCTGGTCTTGAATCTGCTGAGATTTTTTTCTTTTCTGAGCGGCTATTTTGAAACTCATTGTTTCCTTTATGTTCACATTATTGCAGATACGGTATCAATATCAACTAACTAACAACTTTTAAATTCCAGCTCACCCGCTAGTCAAGCGTTTAAAATATTTCAAATATTTCAATTCTCTCGTTATTTCCATAAATATTCATTACTCAAACACGCCCCCCCGTAATAATTGAATTATCTAGTTAGCAATTAAAAAACAGAGAGAAAAAAAAAAACATCTTTGGTGTCCTAGATATATCCTCCATCAATCTGTCAAAAGGCAATTTTAAAGTGATTATTATTTTGTCGGTTGGATAACCGAATCGAAGAGAAAGTCCCTCATTTCTTGAGAAATTGTCCTTTTTGGTAATTAAAAAAACACATAAAAGTATAATCAATTTTTTTTTTCCTACGCTCGCTGATCCCCCCCTGCTTCTGGCGACTGTTGTTCAAAGGAGGCGTGCAGAATAGGGTGGACGTAACTTGACTTTGTATGTGATCTAAAAACACTTGAAAATCATCCCTCGTCTTTTTTTATTTTCCTCGTGTTAATCATCTTTCCCTTAATTATAATTCACGGGAAGCAAAGAACAAAGTTTTGAGGTGGTCGAACCCTCGCCTCGGCGCGCGGTATGTGTCAATAGGAAGGAACAAAGTATTTTTTCGACAAAAAAGCGCAACAACCGCAACAATGACGAAGTTGTTGTTGTTTTTTTTTTTTTTTTTACTGAAAAGTTTTTCTTTTTTTGGTTTCGGCGATAATTGAAAACATTTTAAGAGCCTTCTCGGGTTTCGGTTTAAAAGTGAAGTCAAGGGACTTTAAGTGGCAAATCATCTATGAAAGTTCCAACGTCACCTTTAATTGGTGACGGGACTAATTGGGGAAAAAAATAATGAACTTTTTATAATACGAAACAAAAAAAAAAAAAAACGTCGATTTAATGGAACGGTTACATTAACGGAATTCTAATTTGATATCCTTGGATGAGAGTGATTTCAAGTGGATTAATACATACATCATTGTGAGCTAGGCAGCCATGGAAAAACAATAAAATAAAATGGTGGGGGTTCATCAGGAATTCCATGAAGATGTAAGTTATTGATAGCCATGAACAGAAGGAGGCCATTTATCAAAATTATAGTTTTTGTGTGGAAGCACTGTTCGGAATTAAGGCAAGGGGCAGGAGCATTGAAAGCATGCCAAACAGCGATTACTTTTCTATAAAAGAGATGTCGGATGATTCTATGATGTGCTGCATAGCGTTCTCCATCCCACCTGCGTAGGATGTGGGATAGAGTCACTTAACAGGCTTAGGCCCACCGACAGGCACTTTTTCTACCCATAAATTACAATCCATTATTGAGTTGCCATTGTCTGAGATGCTGGGCGAGTTTTCCGCTTCGACAAAAGCGCAATAAATTTCGTTTTCTTTGCTGTGTTCGGGGGTTTTTTCCTTGCGTACGTACGGTGGAACACTTAACCCGTATAGCACACATACCTTTGTTATTTCGAATAACGTAGTTAAGTAAACGGAAGTCCTTTAGCAGATAATTCGAGAATTCGAAAGAGATTTGTAATTGGGGGGCGTGCGTTGCCACTCGCTGGAGGATATTGTGAATTATTGCTTGTATCCTACAATTGACTGCAATCGGAAGGACATGGAAAAAGGCATGAATTCGTGAAATGAGTTAGTGCAGGCAGACCGGTACGCATTCAATATAAATTTATGGTGTATTAGATAAGAATCAGTGCAGCTGCACTTAACTTGAGTGTAACTATTGGATGAATTTTTTGGTTTAGCAATGTTATACCGTATTTTAAGCTGTTGTGCACTTACATGCAAACATATGTATGGGTCTATGATATGTGCATATAGAAACTATGTATGTACGTATGTACGTTAACAAGCACAATACATTTATTCGTATTTCTAGTGAAAAATGTGGCAAGCCAACTTAAAGCAATAAGAAACTCGGAAATGAAATTTAATGGCTTAGAACCGTTTTAAAAAAAAATCAACCTTTCGTAAAATCGGCCTTAAGCAAAGTACCATTAATAAGGGTGTTAAAACAAAAATTCTGATTTCATCTCGAATTGTAACCCTACAGAGCTCATATGAAGTTTGGAGTAGTTTGATGAAATCTCGAACTTGAGTTCTGCTTTCTCTTGCCTTTGCTAGTCGACATGACTTAGTTTTTTTGTTTACATAGGTATTGATAGTATGAAGTACCCACCTTTGTTTAAAAAAAATGACGACTAACAAGATACACTCCGATTTTGAAGAAAAATTAGAGAATTCTGATTAGGTTAGGTACATATGTATGTAGATGCCAAAAGGTAGATAGGTGAGAAAAAAGTCACTCCTGACTTAGACCAACAATTCGGGTCCATTGTGCTGTTAGAATAGATAAGATAAGAATCAGTGCAGCTGCACTTAACTTGAGTGTAACTATTGGATGAATTTTTTGGTTTAGCAATGTTATACCGTATTTTAAGCTGTTGTGCACTTACATGCAAACATATGTATGGGTCTATGATATGTGCATATAGAAACTATGTATGTACGTATGTACGTTAACAAGCACAATACATTTATTCGTATTTCTAGTGAAAAATGTGGCAAGCCAACTTAAAGCAATAAGAAACTCGGAAATGAAATTTAATGGCTTAGAACCGTTTTAAAAAAAAATCAACCTTTCGTAAAATCGGCCTTAAGCAAAGTACCATTAATAAGGGTGTTAAAACAAAAATTCTGATTTCATCTCGAATTGTAACCCTACAGAGCTCATATGAAGTTTGGAGTAGTTTGATGAAATCTCGAACTTGAGTTCTGCTTTCTCTTGCCTTTGCTAGTCGACATGACTTAGTTTTTTTGTTTACATAGGTATTGATAGTATGAAGTACCCACCTTTGTTTAAAAAAAATGACGACTAACAAGATACACTCCGATTTTGAAGAAAAATTAGAGAATTCTGATTAGGTTAGGTACATATGTATGTAGATGCCAAAAGGTAGATAGGTGAGAAAAAAGTCACTCCTGACTTAGACCAACAATTCGGGTCCATTGTGCTGTTAGAAAGAAAGTCCACTGTTAGAACTTCCCAGATAGTAATATGAATCTCTGGAGGTCCATCAGCTTAACGTTGCGGAGTCTTCCAACTCCGAGAAGAAATGACTGCCAAGAGTTCTCTTTCTTCTGACTGATAGAGTTGTACAGGCACACAGCAGGTGACGAATAGATTCGATTCTTTTTCGTCTCTGCAACTTCTGCAATAGTCATTATGTCATTATGTCGTTCTGTGTGAAGGTCAATGTCACAATGGCCGGCAATTGGGCCAGAAAAGACCCGTGCGTTAGAATGACTGAGTTTGACCAGAGTTAATGATCTCTTCTAACTTTTTCCTTAATTACCTGCGATATGTGCAGCGTCGACCCTTTCTTAGCCAGGCCATCCGCTTTTCAGTTTCTTTCGATATCCATATGCCCTGGGACTCAGCTCAGAGTAGCCGCATTGGCTCTGAATATCTCCTTTGTGATTTGCAGGTTCTCACAATCTCCGCTCTAATTATAGCAGAGCCCAGAGCCTTAATGGCTCTCCAACGATACATATTACCTTTGCGTATAATGTCAGCAGTCTGTGTAATGGCAGTGACTTCGGCTTGAAAGACGCTGCAGTCGTCGCTTATTCTAAACGAGCGGTTTATTACTCCGGCTCCTGTACCACTGTCCATCTTTGAACCGTCAGTATAGAATGCCAACTCCTTTTTCTTTTTAGTCCTCCAGTTCTTCCAGTAAATTCTCTAAGGAGTTCTTGCATTGAATCTGCTTTCGGGTACATGTGATCTGTGTCCGTTAATCCACTGGTAGCCTCCCATCGGGACAGAATGGAGGCGTGGACGTAAGAATTTGATGACAACAATCGGCCTGCCCTTAATCTTATAGCAGTTTTGGCTGCCAGACTACTATAAATGTCAAGCGGAATGGGATCCAGCCCGGTTTGCATTGCCGCCGTCGGTGTTCTTCTCATTGTTCCCATGATTCCGATGTATGCCGCCCTCTGAGTTTTGGTAAGGTTTGAAAGCTTATATTGCTTCACATGTACCGTCGACCATACTAGTGAAAATGGGTCATACAGTAGCCGTGTATATCCAGTATACCACAATTGGTCCGAAGACCCACGTATTGCTGGCAGCCTTTTTGCACGAGTAGAGAACTCCGCTTTTTGATGGGTTTAGCAATGTTTCCTTTCCAGTTTAGTTTGGAATCACTTTGGTCCAAAAAGTTAATACCAGTCACAACGTCGGTGAAGAGTGAGTGAGTGAAGAGTGACCGGGCGACATTTAGCTTAGTTCATTTAAGAGATCTCATATGGCAGCACTAAACCAATTTTTGCCAAGAAGCTGCATATGTATAAGCTTTTCACACAATGGATACCGAAAAGTCAAGGCACTCACTCACAAAGCGGGTTGACTGCCATTTGAGTGACTCGAAACAGCTTTTAAGGATAGTGAGGGATAAGAGAAGGCTATAAGCCTATGAAGCACTACGACCCAGGAGGATCTTTTGTGCTATTCCCTAGCACAAAAATAATAATATTAGTTGTTCTGAGGTTCAGCTTAAGTCTAGCTCATTAAAAAATCTAAGGACATCTATAGCTGAAGCTAAGGAGACATCAGAGGGAGATGTGAAGCCTTTGTTAAAGTACTTAAGTCTCAGCCGAGCTATGGCAGGATATTCGGACAACATGTGGTGGGCTGTTTCAGTGTCTTCAAGCCATAAGCGACACGTGTCCGATTGGACAGGGCTCATTTTCTCTCATAATTAAGAGAGCAATGAACAGTTAGGAAATCAGTGATTTTCTTGACTTTGTATTTGCTCATAGAGAGGATATCTTTTGTTCTCTTTTTTGAGAAGTTGATGAATTCTTTGGCGTGTTTTAAGCCATTTTGAGAGTCCCAGTGGGAGAGCGATTCTTGTTGTCCCCATCTGCTGAGCTCTATTCTGATCTGATTAGTTTGTGGTCCACAAAAAGGTTCAGGACCAATGAAAGGAGCCAGAGCACCTTGTCTGGCAAGCTCATCGGCGGCTTCCTTGCCAGGGATGCCGTCCAAGGACCTAAGTTAGTGTGACATTATGATGTGCAGCAACCTGCAAGATGGATTGGAGACAGTTCCAAACTAACTTAGACTCAAAGTAATAAGAGTTGAGAGCCTTGAGTGCTGCTTGGCTGTCTGAAAGTATGTTGATATGAGATCTTACGAGGTTTCTTCTAATGTATTCTCTGGCACAGAGCTCAATAGCGTGAACCTCTGCCTGAAAGATAGTGGTTGTTTGTCCTAGACGAACAGATAGCTTGTAGTTTAGATCTGAGATTCCAGCTCCAGACCCACTTGAAATTTTAGATCCCTCAGTATACCAATTTAGTGATGAGGAAGTTTGGGGGACAGCTTACTGCCAAGAAATTTCAAGAACTCAATGAGCTGATATTTGCCATAGCTCCTTCTGCACTTTTCAAACTATCCCGTCGATAGCCCTAGGAGAGACTTCATCTTTTACAGTAGCGATCGGAAGCACCCTCTATATAAGTATTCAAATGAAATATAAACTTTAAAAATGCATATAGGCCCTTCTTCCACTTGTCCCATCAATTGAGAGAACCTATCTATTTGATCATCCTGAAGTATTATTGATTATGTTTACTTTTGGCTCTGCCTAATGTGCACTCAAAATTTATAAGACAGCATGTTTGATGTTGTTCATAGAATGCGTATGTAAAATTTCTACGTATGGATGAATTCCCCAGATTCAGATAATTTTAATACATCACTGTCTGTCCGTATCAATATGAAAAGAAAACAATTTTATTTCATAAATAATTTTTATAGATTCCTCCAGCGCCAATTGCGTAACCGAAAATTTAATATTACCGTGACGAACGTGAGGTCCCGAACAAACTTTTATAGACTTTCAACCGGCGCTGTTACGAGTATTTCCGCGTGATATGTGTCTCAATTTTGTTTCATCCTATTCCTTTTATGCAATTTACAACACTGAATTATTAACGAAACAATAAATTTTAAGTATTTGAAAATTTCCTCTTTGAATTGATTTTGGCAGAGTTCTTTGTTGCATACAGATGTCATGATGATGGGGGCGAAGTGAGCAATTTTTCCTGTGGGTTATATTAAGGGCGGCGGATATTTGACACACACCGTGCCTTGGCGAGGGCGAGGGTTGCAAGTTCAGTGAAAGTTTGTATCTCTTACACACTCACATCATCTGCCATCAGTCAGACGGGAATGCATGGAACGTACGTATGTTTTCTTTTTTTTTTTTGTAGCGTCTTCTACATCTGGAGAAACTTACTCCCGCCCGGAAGCGATGTTTTACTTAGTTGAATTTATTTTGATGTGGTTGAAGGTGGGCAAAAGAAAAAAAAAAACCAAAGGAAAATCCTGACAGGAGCATAACACACAAATGTGTGCTGCAATATGAAGAAATAAACATTAAAAATCAGGAAAAAATCCAAAGTGAACTTGAAGGAAAACTTTCTAGCAGTTCCAGTTCCAGTTGGTGTATGATGTTTGCTCGTGACTGGTGGCTGTTGCAAAGAAATAGTTGAGGAAAATCAAGATTACTGGCTGCTGTTGCTGCAACAGCAATCATACGAGAACAGAGACCGACAGACATGAAAAGAACACCACCAGTTTTCGGAGATGGTGAGTCGTTTTTTTTATTTTTTTTATTCGCTTAGCATTTTCCGAAAGAAGTTGAGTCGTTTACCATTAAAGTTTGTGCGGTTTCTTGTGCAAAAGCCCCCTGGCTTTGCATATGGAAAATATTCAAACCTAGTAGCTGTATAGCACGATGAGCTAAACTTATTAGGATGTGCATTGAATTACCTATACATAGATATAAGTAATAGTCTGGGCACTTATAGCAGTAATTTTTTTCTGAAGCGATCAGTGATTAACTGACATTTTCAACGAATTATCATTGCAACTATGTAGTGTCTTGAGACAATCAATCTATCAGTCACCTTGGGCCTTTTCTATTTTTATGGCTAAACAGTTTGCACATATTACTTGTTTTAAATTTTTTTTATTTTTTTTTCTACAGGATTTCTCAGGATGCAACAGAAAGATTTGAGGGATGATAGTGGGCAAAGGGTCAGGAGATTAGAATTGTCAATCTCACACTTTGTCAATCTTCCATGACTACAAATCTATGGAGATGGGCTATGGTCTGCTCCCCTTAAAATCTCCTACCAATTATTATTTATCCTTTACAAAATAACATAAATAAATAACAAAGGGATTCTCAAAAATTGTTCTTTCTGAGTAAATTTTATTTGTCGTGAATACGTATAGAGTAGTCATCCAACAATTTTGAAGAATTTTTGCAATTGGACTCTACTCTAAGTACAAAATCGTTATTTCTAGCATGGTTCCTTATTAAAAGTTAACAGGTCAGATTTTCCAACATCCAATGTCTATCTAAGTATCAGGATAAAGAGGATTGAGATCGAATTTTCCCTCACAACGGATGATTGCACAGCCCGGGCTTTACAATGTCTTATAGGATTCATTTATGTATAAATCATCTTTCTATTTTGTTTTTGTTTTTCCAAAATTGTCCTTTAGTGAAGATCACTAAACTCCCAGATTTATGGGTGTTCTGATCAACAGGAGGTAATCTGAGAGAGTTAAGGGTTTTTTCTTTCTTTTTCCATACCTAAGCGCAACTTTTTAATTCAATTTTAATACAAATCGTATTTGAAGATTGGAAAATGATACCAATAACCTAACAATTTGATATGATTGTGGTAGTTTCTCCTGTTATTTTGTTTTAAAACTTGTATATTACTTAGACCTCCTAAAAACGAGGCTACTCAAAAAAAAACTTTTAAATAAAGCGAATTACTAACCAGACCACATTGAGTGTGACAAGAAACATGGTTCTATTGATCTTTGGAATCAGTTCCAGGCATTGATGCCAGGTTTGTAAAATTCCCGATTTGAGGGGACATTGTTGAAGAAATTCCCCATTTCGAAATTTGTTTTCCCCGCATTTTTTCCTATTTTAACTTCATAAAAAGAATGTGATTTATCTGTCACTATTTTCGTCAGTAAATGTCAGTTTTGGTTAAAGGGTTTTAATGAATTTTGTTTTTTCCTCATTTTAGACCACTTTTCTCATATTACCAATTCAATGACGAATTCCCCAAAATGAGCGAAATTCCCCACACCTGCCACCGCTGGTTCCGTGTGACTTTGCTGCCTTAGCACTTTTCAGTGGGCACACATCCCATACTTAGAAAAGGGGAATTTGAAGTCGAAAAAAGGTAAAAGTTTCGAAAGACACAGTGGTTCTAACTCAACCCAAAGCATGAGGCTACTCTAACCGCAATAAAAACACCTCCAGATGCAAATCCTTAGCGGAACAACCGCAACTCACCAATATGACAACAACACAACAAATCAAATACATATGGCGAAAATTTAGTTCGAACTAATTACATCTGATAGCGTCAACCTGGCCAATAAATAATTCCCAGCCAATGTCCTGCAAGCCAAATCACTTAAATCTAAAAAGGCAAATTATGTTCCATTGCTTCGTGTGCAAAGTAAACCTATTTTTATAAAAACCAGCTCCATTGCCAACCTTTGCGTGCTAAACGTCGTCAATACAATCAGCGCAAATATGTACTTTTCTGATATCGATAAATGTCAATCTGCTTAGTCCAAGTCCACTGTCAATCGAACAGCGAAAAGAAATCAGCAATCTGTTTGAATTGCATTTAAAATACCAGCTATAGATCGATAAATTAGATACCGCAACAGGCACGCAATCGACTCATTGGCGCTTTTGTTCCATTTCTGGGATGTTTTGTGCGACTATTATTCCAAGCAGAACACTCCAGGAGGCCAGTTCCTTTTAAGGACATATCGTCGACTGTATGAGCCTCGTTGCTCGTATATCTGATGGTTGGCAATAAATGTGACAATAAAAATCCGTCGTATTCGGTTTTTATAGTCGGCCGGGAGACATGCGGACCAGCACTGCGGGCGTTTCGTACACAAATCCCGAAGCGGCATCATACCCTGCTATCAAATTCTAGTGATGTTCATCCCTTTTACATATTGTCATTTCCATATTCGTATTCAAAATACCCAAAAAATGTTTTATACTTTTTATCCGGCTTCTTTTTTTTTTCTGCTGCCGCTTTTTCCTTTGAGGATAACAATTCGTTATGCAAAGGAAAATTCCCATCAATTCGTAGTCGTAGCTCTATTTTCCAGTTTTCATAATCCGAAAAACATATTTTCATATAAATGTGGTCATAATTCAGAATATAAGAAATGAGAGAATGTAAAAAAAGCATAACCAGAAAAAGCCAACTAAAGATAAGGGTTTGAGATAGATTGTTCGACGACTATGGCGATGACAATGAGGCCATTGTTAGTATGTATTGAGTTGAGACTGATTCGTGCTTCTTTTCTTTTCGACGAATAGCGCTTAGTTTTGACTATTGATGTCATCGAAATGGCATTTATGTGCAGAGTTCTTTTTCCCTTTATTATTTTTTTATAAGATTGATGTAGCTGAAGTGCGTGACGTACAACTGAACGTGATGAAATTAACATTGACGACAGCGTGTCTATATGGAAACTAAAAACCTGACACTGTGTCTTTCAAGGACAAAAGGTGTGCTTTTCAATTCCCCAAAAATACGAATACATATATTATATATATTTTTCTTTTTTATTTCGCGAAGGAGCTATAAAAATCCAAGCAGTATTTTACTGCCATGAAGAAGCCTTTTATATCCTCTCAGCCCTTCGGTGTGGTATAGTATATACTTGCTAATTCGTCCAAATCTACATAATCTACAATCTATCTAGGTATGTACTATATGTATACCATACAACACGTTCTGGCTTAAAAGATGTTCTGGCCTGCATTCTATCGACCTGCTGCAGCACCCTCTATTTTAACATTTCCGGTCCTTACAAATATGTTTTAAGATGGACTATTTCTCAGAGTGTCAACTATTTTAGCTTTTAAATCTATTTAAAATTACTATCTGTCTACCGAGAAACTAATCGGCCAACCGATTGACAGACTGGTTGTCAAGGGCGGATCCAAGGGAGGGGCACAGGGGCATGGGCTCACCCCCAGGCACGATTCAGATAAGGCTGGCCAATCGAAAAAATTCAATCAATTAGATACCAACTGCATTGTTTCTGCTTCCTTATTTCATTTCTTCATTCCAACAACACAGGCACTTCTCCTGGAAAAATAGAAATCACTTTTCCAAACAACGATTATATAGTGTAAATTCATTTTCTTAATTATATATTAAATAAAATGTCGTCTAGATTTCCTAGAGCCCAGCTGCAAAGAATAGGAAGGCTGCAAAGGTTACTATCCCATAACTTAAGTTATGACATTGATAAAGAATGAATCCCAGAGACAAATTACAATGCAATACTAGGGGGTACACTCTTTACCTATCTGGCCTTTGCGCCCCTCCTAGAAATAAATTCTGGATCCGCCTTTGCTGGTTGTAATCATTTCCCTAAAGACGCAAAGATCAGTCTCCAAATTTATGTTGTTATCTCTTTTTTATTTAAAGGGAATACTGCGGATTCACGATTACCTGGAAAAGGTTATTACGATTTTACTTGAATTTCAAATTTGGGCTAATTTAGCAAAGTGCTAAAAAGTGTACCAAATTTGTAGTCAAAAGTAATTGTGTACTTACACATGTATAACTGTACTTTACTTTTAGCGAAATTGGTAAAAAACTGATTTGAAGGGATTTCGTTTACACTGTATACTGAAGCCAGTTTAGAGACATGCCATACGAACTTAAAAGTCAGTAAAAAAAACTGGTCTACCGATTTCTTTCAAATTTGTAATTTTGATAAAATTGGGCTAACAATGCAAAAATGGCATAACACATTTTAAGCTAGAAGCTGGCTGATTTCATTTGAAGTCATATTGAAACAATTTCATAATCACGTTTAGATATGAGGCTCACGTTTGACTCATAGGGTGGCCACGGTGTAGTGGTAGTGTATTCGGTCATTGAATGGGAGGTTTGGCGATCAATTCCCGACCATGTCCATTCAATTTTCACAATATTAAAATTAAATAATTCGCTGAGAAAGCACTTTGTGTATTTCAACATGAATGCGAAAAAAATACTGTGAATTACGAACGAATGCAAAAATCACACACAACTCTCTTCCCAATCGAATTGGATGCCACCCATGGAGAATAAACATTGAAACCTAATATCACCTGAGTTTCAAATACCACTACACAAACTCTTTCCTATCCCTTCTTCTTTCTTCCAAATTAACTAACGCCCGTGCCCTGTTAAGCAGTATAAGGGTATTAATATCCCCTTTGGCTTGGGCAGATTATAAAAAAAAAAAAAATAAAAAATAGGGTTTGGCAATAAAGAACATTGAGAGGAGTTGTGTTGAGTGAGACAAATACAGAAGACAACTTCAATTCAATTGCACACTCGCTGGTGGAATCATAGGTCCTTATTTTTTCAATAATAAGACCGAAACTCGCATTACAATCAACATGATTACTTCTTTAGTATATTAGTGAGGTAGTATACAAAATGCTCGAAATAATATCCTTGAATTGCACCTACAAAATGCGTTTCAATAAAAACAGCAGAATCCGCGTTTCAAACATAACTTCATGAGCCAATCTTCATAATTGTCATATGTATGTATGCCCCTTTATTAGCATGGTATATATGACAACTGTATCTTATTCTACCTCTATTTTATTTGGGTGTCTATTAATGAGTACACACCCAATCTAAATTATGTTAGAAGTTCGATCATGGGCAGGACTAGGATAGATGACCAAGGCACAAATATTATAAAATGCGTAATTAAATAAATTTTGCTTCACATTTCAATAGATGAGTTCTGTTCTGACTCTTGGACTAAAAATTACATGCATCTTGAGTGGTAAAGTCTACCTTTTATTTATTTATTTTACTTCCCATTTTTTTTCTGCAAAAATACACCTATGTATTCGTTTTACCCCAAATAAAAGTCATCTTTCATAAAAAAAAAAGAAGAAAATAAATTATCAAAGCCTATTCAGGTTCAACCTGTAAAATGAGAATGTTTTCGACAACTTTTCCATCCTGTAAGACAGGTCCACGTTGAGTAACACCATCACAGTGGGTGGTAATAACATAGCACGCCTACTTTGACTTTGTGTAACGTAAAAGTCATCGAAGTGAAGAATTTCGGGTGTCATTCGCTACTTCAGCTGTCATTTCACCACCTCCCTTGATAATTTCCAATAATAAAAGAAAAAAGAAAAAAAAAAAGAAGGAACTTTCTCGCCGAACGAAAGTCTCGTCTCTTGAGTCCTCTTTCTCGTGCGAACATTTCTTGATCTTTGACGCGCATTTGCGACAGTTTTGAATCCTTATTAACATATAAATGATACTCCAGTTATCCATATTAATTTAGTTATTATTCCACTAACTCAAAGGATGCCAACATCCAGCATCCATCTATTTACAGCGCATCCCCTCACCCAAAGGCTCTCGCCTTCAGCCAGTCAACCAATCCTAAGCTAACATCAATCCTATGTCATTAGATCCAAAGCTTTTCTCCCTCACACTCGGCTATTCTCTGTTGCTGTATATCTATGTATGTAGTCGGCAGAGATATGCCCCGCTCCTTATGTTCTTCTGTATTTTTCATTAAGTCGGAATTTTTCGCGCGCCGCACTCCGATCCAAAGGCACATTCGAGAGCATCCATCCAACCAGCCAGTCATCTAACTCCCAGGAAGCGCAAATACAAGCGCATAGGAAAAATTTTATTATGATTATTAAGAATTTTCTTTGATTACGGTATTCCATCGTACACAGATGAGCTACCAAGTATCTGGGCGTTGTTGTGGCGGTGGTGGCTATGATGGTATTCCTCCGAGTCTAGGGGGCATAATATTAAAAGTCAAAACATATAAAAACATAAAGTTTTATTAGTTTCGGGGATGACAACGCGACCATGCTTCAATGACTACAAATGAGATTGAATATTTTCTAGCCTAGGATTCGGCTATTCGACTGGTCACAATGGTAGGGGTGCTGATAGTTAAATGTGGGTGATTTGCGTAGGCTCTCCTTCTCTCGTTGGGGCCGATGTAAGCAGTAGTTCTTTTGCTAACACAAATCAATCACTGTGGTGGTAACTACTCGTACTATTGCCATGCATAATGAAAGGCCAGAAGTTGGGCTCCAGGAGTCCGGTCCGGTACTGTGTGTGCAACATGTGCACTGAACACTGAGTTATGGTATGCGATTGCAATAATTTATTCACCAAGTGTACAGACAATTTGGCAGTTGCATTGCAGTTGCAATCCTTACGATTGGTTATGCTTTTCCGATAACATTTGGTGGCATAAGGGTGGATATGATTTATCAGCCATTTGCTGTCCACTGATTTGTATGTACGAAAGGAGCATCGATACAAAAAAAAATTGTTTCTTTTAAAGTAGTTTGGGCAGTTGGAACAGATACGAGTATGTGGTAGACAGATTTGAAATACGAATTAAAATCTCAGAGCGAATCTTTATGAGATTATACTCGTAGTTTCAAGTCAGGGTTTAAAGTGGTATTTGCCAGATCTGAAACAACTAATTTGACGACTTTGTGCAACACTCTGTCTCCACTGGAGCATTAATGATGCTAAAAATCATTTTATGAACACATGGAGACACATAATTTGCGAACAAGAACGAAAATGTATGATTTGTTTTCACAAAATAAATGTATGATTTTATTTCGCCAAACGCACCTTTTGGGGTTCGAGATGTACCTCACAAAAAGGTAGAGTGCTTTTCGAAGCGGGCATGGGATATGGTTGTGATTTTTACTCGTCCGGTAAGCCAACTTACTGGCCAACAGACAGCAACAAAATACCCGACCTGATAGATTTCTTCGTCGTGAAAGGTATGCTTCGCATTTGCACGCAAATTGAAGAGAGTTATGACTTGTCGTCGGATCATTCGCCAGTAATTTTGACAATGAGCGAAACCCTGATTACAAAGGAAGTACCAGCCAGATTACCTAACGGTAAAACCAATTGGGAATGCCTCAGAAAATATATAGAAGAAAATACAGAACTAAATGCATCACTTGAAATTGAAGTCGATCGCTTCGTTGATATAATACAGTGTGCCGCGTGGAATAATACTCCAGCACTATGGCAAACGAAAGAGAAATACGCACTTAAATATCCTCCAGAAATAACAGAAATGGTAAAAGAGAAAAGGAAAGCGCGGAAAAGATGGCAACAAACTCGCTGTCCGCAGCATAAAGCGAAAGTAAACCATTTGAGCAACTTGTTAAAGAAAACCATAAAGGATTTTAAAAACCGTACAATAGAAATGCACCTCGAAAATCTTACAGCGGAAAAAGACTCCAATTATTCACTCTGGAAAGTGGTCAAAGGCATAAAAAAAAACGCAAATCCCCTCTCCGCCAATCGCAACAAATAATGGGGAATGGGCTAGAGATGATAAGGAGAAAGCAGAATTATTTGCGGCCCACCTTGAAGAAACGTTTAAGCCGTTTGATGGTCAACCGCTCATTGAAAACATTAATGCATCGGATATAACATCTGACAACTACACATTAGCAAGTGTAACGTTAACTGAACCTAGGCAAGAAATAAAGAGATTGAAACCTAGAAAAGCCATATAGACCTATTTCGCTTTTGCCGATTATGTCTAAAATCTTCGAAAGGATATTACTCAATCGCTTACAGCCAGTTATAGAAGAAAACCAGTGAAAAATGCTACAATCCGCCTGGAGCGGATCGTATGATACCCTATCCCTATCTTCTTTGGTCGTGTCAGTGGGCGGGTGAAAATGTATTCACAAAATTTTCTATTTTGCCGTATAAACTAATATTTTTACTCGGAAATTAATGTTTGAAGTAAAGTGGGCGTGGCCATATGAAATGTATAGACGATTTGTAGATTAAGTGGATATCTACATATTTGCTCAAGTAAGTTTTTTCGAGTTTCATATGAAAAGTGGGCGTGTCAGTGGGCGGATTTTAAAAATGTTTACACTTGTTCTGTCCCGATGTCCAAAGACATCGCATACAAAGTTTCATTGACCTAGCTCAAAATTTAAGGCCCAAAAACAGGTGACAGAGAGACGGACAGACGGACGGACAGACGGAGTTGGCTATTAATACTGATCATTTATATATATACTTCTGTCTGTAATATTTCTCTATGTTACAAACTATGTATCAAACTTAATATACCCTTAGGATAGGGTATAATGAACGCGGGAAAAATACTGTAAATTATAAGCGATAAATCACATACAACTCTTTCTAGTTGATTTGGACACGATCCATGGAGTGGAGAATATATATAGAAAGCTAATACCACTTGAGTTACAAGTGCACGTACAGTATTTTTCATATTCCTTCTTCCTCCCTCTTTTACAATTTAACTAACGCATGTGATGTACTCCAGTTGCCTTCCGTCAATGCTGCACGGCGTACATAGCTTGTAACCAAGTGCTTAAACCGGTCTGGACGTATGGTATACAACTCTGGGGTTCCAATTGCAATATTTTACCAAACCAATTGCAATATTTTACAAACTTTTGAAAATAAAGTGCTAAGAGAAATCTTGAATGCACCGTGGTATATAAGAAACAATGATATCCATAGAGATCTCAAAATTGCCACCGTGGAAGACGAAATCAAAACTTTTGCTCGAAAACACAAGAACCGATTAGAAGGTCACGTGAATAATACGGTTCTACAACTCTTAGATGAGCGACATCAATTATGCCGTCTACAAAGAACAAAGCCTTTCGACCTAGCTCGATAAACTACAACCGCGTTAATTAGTCGGTACATGCAGGACCTTTCAATGGAAAATTACCTGCCAAACGTTTTAATCTCATTAAATAAAAACTGTTTGATAAGTCAATACTTAGTTGCAGTAATAAGAAATATAATGAAGGGAGGTTTTTTAGTGGGTAAAAATCCCACACTACTATGAGCACGCGTTTTACGGTCCTCATAGTGTCTTTTTGAAGATTTTTCACCTACCCTCGGTAAAAAAAAAAAGAAAAATTTTTTCGGTGAATTTTAATGCTGAATTAACTCCCTCAAAATTGCTGAGTTAATTCTGAATTAAATGAAAAAATGATATATATGACAAACACTAAAAATAAACAGCAAGCTAAGCGAATGATTTTATTTATATTTTTGTTTTGTTACATATATATATATATTTATTTTCGCGCCAATTTTGCTTTTCAAAATAGATAGATAGATAACAAATAAAATGAGTTAAAATTAATCCTGCACTGCAAAACTGCTTCACGAGCTAACTCTTGCCTAATTTTAGAACTGAGCAAGTTAATTCTGATTTAACTCGGAGTCAGCACTGAAAAACTGGGCCTTAGTCACAAGATAAACAAATTAAAATGCGTTCATATCGGGATGTTCAGTGGTAAACTGGTATACCCAAGGTTCTGATCTAGGTCCTATTCTTACATCCCATTCTTTATATCCCTTATCGTGATCCCCTAGATATTTGGTTCCAACAAGACGGCGATACTTCCCATACAGCTTATGAAATAATTGCGAGAACAATACGGTGAATAATTCATTCCGCGCTGTGCACCGTGAATTGGCCGCCTAGATCGTGTGAAATTAATCCTTTTCCTTTGAGACTATGTAAAATCTAAGGTCGACATGGATAAGCCGAGTGCGATTGAGAAATTATAATTCAACATCATTCACTTCCTAGCTTCAAGGTTGAGTGCGAAAGGCGAAACATCTAATATATCATTCACTGTTGTGCTGTTCAAATCTATTCACAGTTGGTTAGTGGCCAAACCTCTTGATCCAGAATTGCTATCTTTTCCAAGTTAACATAAAGCCAAACTTGAGGGTCAAGCCAAATGCATTAAAAAATCTAATCTATCCATCAGTAGTCGCAATGGTTTGTTGGCACGATAACAACCATTCGCAATACCAGAGTTCTATTCAAACTCCGACTCAAAAATTATCCTTGTGCCCTCTATGGATGCTGATAATAATCGTATGCAATATTTCTTTTGTTTCACTTTGCATTTTGCATTTAATCAATTTGTTTGCATGTGCTCCTCTGCAAGGAAGCGATCCAGTGACCTCCTCCATGCAATTGGAGACAAGCAGCACCTCCAAAAAGAAACCACCCCCATCGTATACTCCCCATAATAGGATGTAGACGTGTGTGTTATGTGTTGAATTATGAGAATTCGGGCTGTGAAGGATTGACGATGACTTCGAGATATGCACAGGGAAAAGAGGCCTTCTCATAAAAGGGAAGCAAGAAGGCCAAAGAAGCGAGAACAGGGCACACACAGAACTAACATACAGAAACGGCCCGAAAGCAATAGTCATCAGGCTATCAGAAGCCATCCACCTACAGAGCTCAACTCATATGCTGTTGAACGGTTGACCAAATAAACGACGGAAAGACGAGAAATTGCCATTCGCCTTGAATAATATGCACGAGAGTTTTCGTCCTTGACTGTAAGGATCCCGAAATGCAATGGAACGAACATGCATACATGTACATACGTATACATTGCGCACATGAGGGTGTAGATGCACTCGTACAAACAAAACGAATTGCTAATAAAGGATATAACTTTTGTTTGAATTAATGTTCGGAAGGCGCAATGCTCAAGGATTGTACTTGAAAGGAGAAAGGGTGAGATTCCATCATGATGCATTGCATTTGTTGCCACCAACCGACCATGGCTAACCAGTTGGTCCTTTTCTTCTCGGGCTGTTGCATGGTTGTTGTTGTTCTTTATTGCTTTCCCACTCGCTCCTTTTTGTTTGTGTCCCCACACACCTCCTTCTCCTTCGGCAACTAGCTATATGTGTGTTGCTCCTCTTTGCTGCTCGGCACATCTTAGTCTAATTCCATATATTATGATGCAAGATTGATTTACGTTCGAATAGATTTTGCCAAATTTCTCAAGTTTGTTGAAATGGATTTCCTTCTGGTGTATGCGCTGCCTTCTCTTCGTCTCCGACATTTGCTTGTTTGGTAACAAGGAAACGAAAGCAATGACTGAGATTTATCAAAAGGTAATTTATTTCGGTAGGTTGTTTCCAAGCGAGGGTGAGTCCGGGCGGGTTGGTATAGTCTACTGAATGTTGCATATGCATGGCACCAAACAAATGGCCAAATTTAAGAGAATTCACAGCAATAAATCGCCTTAAAGCAAACTATTCAAATTGCACTCGCACGGTATTTGGTCATACACATTGAATGTGAATTTGAATTTTGATTTAAATTAATTTGAAAGCTATATATTATGTACATATGTACATACCCATACATAGGCTAAAGAAAAATGTACTCAAAAATCAACTCAACAAACTTAGTTGCTTGCACACTGGTATCGGTGACTGATTTTAACCATGTTAACCAATAAAACGTTCGCTAATCAACCAACAGAAATACTTAATGACAGTGACATTGTCAATGGGGTGCCAGCTCTATTTGAGCCATTGATCGCAATTATATTGCTTAGTTGTTCAATATCCAAACGTCAGTTAAAAATTTCAGGCTACGAATAGGATAATAGAAACAGCGGCACACATGAGAACTTTTCTGCTGAACCTATGCTGTAAATTGATCTATGGCATATAAAGTAAGTAAGCCGGTTTCCAGATGCAGCATAAGTTGAGTAAGTCCGTATTTATCTAAAAATTTCCTACACCTAAGCAATCCTTCCATTTCCATATACAGAGAAATAGTCTTTACACTTCCATACTTCCGACCTCATAGTTGCTTCAAAAATTATATTAATTTTATTTGGTGCAAGCAAGAAAAGCTTCATCAGAAACTTGATCTCTCTATAAGCATCCCGCCCTACGTTCTCAGGCTTGAAGCAGGGAACTCCCACGAGAGAATTGAACCATAGATGAAATTCTTTCGAAACTTGGAATATTGCAAAACAATTAATGTTATCATTCGATAAAGCAAGGACCGAGAGACTTATGCACAAGGACAGACGAACAGTACTTGTGGGGATCCTCACGGGTCATAACTCTGCTGTACAATTTGAAAAAAAAACTGTGTCGAACGGAGGAAGAACTCTGCAGACGATGTAGAGGACACCACCTACTTCTTCTGCCAGTGCGCTGGACTCAGAAATTCTAGAAACAAGTTTCTCCGCAACACTTCTTTTGTGATCTATGAGAACTCTTCAACGCAAACATCGACAAGCTGCTGATCTTCATAAGATCATCAGGGTGGCTTGTATAAACTGAAAATAAGTAAGTACTATAAAGTAAGACATTATATGGTGACACAACGGGTCAGTTCTGAGCTCAGTGCGGCGGAAGTATTTTATTCTTCTGCCGACCTACAAACCTAATTGTTATCATGTCGTTTTTGCGTTTGAGAAATTCGTAAGTAATGCGATCTTCGCATTACTTACGAAGATCGCATTACTTACTTACGAATTTACGAAGCTCTATATGCCCCATCTTCAAAAAAGGCGATCCTATGTCTTGTAAGAACTACCGAGGCATATCCCTGTTAAATGTCGCATATAAGATCCTTTCCAACGTATTGTGTGAACGTCTAAAACCTTTCTGCAGCACACTAATCGGCACGTACCAGTGTGGCTTCCGGCCCGGCAGATCGACAATAGACCAAATTTTCACACTCAGACAAATCCTGGAAAAGACCAACGAATTTCAAGTCGAAACCCACCACCTTTTCATCGACTTTAAAGCCGCCTATGACAGCATTCATCGTCTTGAGCTCTACCAGGCGATGGCCCAATTCGGGATACCGACAAAACTTATCCAGATGTGTCGCGTAACGCTGGAAAACACGCGATGCTCTGTGCAATTTGGAAACAACTCTTCGGAGCTCTTCCAAACGTGCACCGGATTCAGGCAAGGAGATGCGCTGTCATGTGATTTCTTCAATATCGTGTTGGAGCAGATAGTGCCCTGCGCAGGTGTCAACACGGAAGGCACTATCTTTCACAAATCCGTCCAACTGCTGGGATACGCTGACGATATTGATATCATCGGAAGATCCCGGCAAGCCGTCGTAGAGGCATTTACGGCCATTGATGAGCAGGCGAAACGAGTTGGTCTTGAAGTAAATGAGGACAAGACAAAGTATACATATGTTATCAACAAACAAAAATTTATCTGTCCAAAACATTGGGCAGAACGTCACTGTTGATAGCTATAATTTCGAGGTAGTTAAGGAGTTCACCTACCTCGGAACAAATATTAATCCTACAAATGACACCTTTGTAGAGATCCGACGAAGAATAACCCTAGCAAACCGCTGCTACTTCGGTTTGGCGAAACAACTGGGTTCAAAACTCCTAACTCGACGGACCAAATTAATGCTCTACAGAACGCTCATCTTACCAGTCCTGCTGTATGGAGCCGAGTGCTGGACGATAAGTAAGAAAGCTGAGCAAATATATATGAGAAATATATTGGGCACCTTCGAGCGTAAAATACTTCGTCGGATATTAGGTCCCTTATGCGAGGAGGGCGAATGGAGGAGAAGATACAACCGCGAACTCTATGAGCTGTACCAGGATGTGGATGTAGTCCAAAAAGCCAAGATACGCAGACTACATTGGCTCGGCCACATCGAGCGAATGGACAACAATGCTCCAGCCAAGAGGATCTTCGAATCCCAGCCCCCAGGTTCGAGACGGCGAAGAAGACCGAACCTCCGGTACAAAGACCAAGCTGTCGCGGATGCCAGAAAACTTGGTCTTCACAACTGGAAGCAGCGTGCTCGGGACCGCAGAGGATGGAAAGCAACGATGTCTCAGGCAGGGACTCTACAAGGGTCGGGAGCCCTTTAAGTAAGTAAGTAAGTAAGTAATGCGATCTTCACCTGGCGATTTCTTCGTGCTGCATCTGTGCAGTGCTCTGCAGAAGTCTTGGACAGACATTTTGGGGTTCATTACGTCCACTGTCACGTAGGGCAGGGATTAGTTCATTTGACTTGTACTAAACGGTGGATTCAGCAACTTTTTGATGGGATTGGCTAGTACCAATGTTTGACTTGAATGCTCCATTCCATTCGAACATCTTACCGTTGCGAAATCGGAAGCTTCTGAAATTACATCTAAGACTCTTGTCAGCCGCTTCGTATACCTTTGTCCTTTTCGATGCCTGGTACCTGATTATTTCTACGCAGGTTACCAGTATATTTCTCAACTACCCATAGCAAAACATGGCAAGGTCTTTATAAAAATTCGTCGGTTTCTTCTATCGAACTATCCAACTTAATATCGAAAAACGTACAATGTAATAGAAGAATGAAGACGCAGAATTACCTAGAAACACCCATAGATACATGAATTATGTTAAACAGCGAAAGTGCAGTACGAAGTTTGGATCGATACTATTCAAAAGCCGGTTTGTAAAGAGAATAAAAACAACATTTTCTAATTGACTTTGAATGAGAAAAACAAGTTAGAAATCATTTTAATTAACTACCTATGCACCTCCCGCGCCATATCAATATCAGTGTTGATTACCCCACAAATGAGAAATTGCATGACACGAAAATAAGTTTCAACATACGAAATTCCATTACAAAAGTTACACCTTGTTCTGCGGCAATACACCAACAACCAACAACCAACAACCAATTGCAATTAATCTTCCCAACGCCGAAGGATAACATCTTCTTCTTGTCTCCACAGCATACGTAACTACAATTGTCGAGTGCAGAGCTTTTTCTTACGTTTTCTTGCGAGTCCTCCCCTTCGCCAAGCACATACAATTTCCAAACGTTAAATACCAATTTATGAAGCTGATGGTCTCATCCCCGGTGTCGATGCCGACAAATCTGCACTTAATCTTCCGCATTGTTTAATTTAGTATTTCACACACTCGCCCGAGGTGTTGGTGTGAGCTTGGCCACCAAACAAAAAGCCACATAAATCGTGTACTTCTTGAACGTTCGACCGCAAGGAAGAGGTGTAAGCTTGTCTCATAAAATATTGAAAAAGCCCTAACCACCACCAAACGTCGGTGTTTGCGGCAGCAACAGAAGCAGCTAAGGCACAAAAAAACCAAACCAAACTTCATCCGATGAGCAGATTGTCGTCCTTCCGCTCTCTGAATACGAATACCATCATAGGACCATCGTCGTAAGTCTTGTGATCTGAGCCAAACTAATGAAACATCGAAGGTGTAGTAGTCGCACCTGTTTCTATAAGAAGGCCCTGTACAGGCAGAGGCACGCCTTGGAAAAGAAACTTGATCTTCATCAGGTGTTAAGTAAAAGTTCTTCTCATGCAGCATGTATATGGTTTCTTCTCTGGAAGATAGTTTCATCCTGGGGGTATGAGAAAACATTGAAAACTTTTTGAGGATAATAGGCAAAAACACACAAACCGATTGCTTTTCTCACCTCAAAACACCGTAGTACATGTGCGTTAGCCCGACCCACCCATCCATTCGCCCGCATCCTTTCGTGTGATGTAAGCTATACGAGAGCAAGCAATTTGCGGACTAGAGAGCGAGGACGACAACAAATATGAGAAAGGGAATTGCGGTATATTAGATTTTAATAATTTAACATCCTTCGGTGCTGCAATCTCCTTGGTCGAATTGATTTTGAAATTCCAGAGGCAAGGATTCGCTTTTACGATACTTTTCAAATAGTTGACAAAGGGCGTCAAGGGTTCTTGGGAAAAAGTTACCAAGAATCTTTCGGAGCAGGAAAGGTTTTAAGTTTTTCATCGTCTTGAGAGGTAGAGGTAGGTATTTAACAATTATGCGGTTGACCTTTCTGTTTGTTCTGTGTGCTGAGGGATTTTATCGAATCTCGTCATAGATCAACAGTAAACGCCGATGCCCACAATCAAAAAGCAAAGCGAATTAAGTGTAATAATTTGAGTGGTGGGTAAATATTGGATCTGGATTAACTTGCTACCGGAAAGAAGAATGCAGCAAACAATAGAGTAGAACTCCACAGGGAATCTGTGTTTTTGCTCGACGAAAAACACGAGGAACAACCCAGCGGAGCACGATTCTTTTCTTGTTCGTCCTTTGTGATTCGGTGCAGTCGTCTGGAAGAACAACGCGTGTAAGGAGACGTCTTTGGCGGGTTTGTTTTAGCCGAAATGTAATACGCCTCCACAGAGAAATAAAATTGACTTTCAATCCATTCGACACAATGGCACATCCCAAACATTTTTTTTTTTTTTTTGAGATTTTGCCCAGGGATATACTGGTTGTACGATAGAGATGGAGTTGTAACAGGGTCGAGGAAATTTAAAATTCAAATTAAATCGTTGATATACAAGCATTGTCGTGAAAGTCTTTCACTCGAAATTAATTGGTGGAAAATTCAATTAAGACAATAAATTATCTGATCAAATATTTGCCCACCGAATTTTAATGGCTACACAAAGGCAAACACAGTCGAGATAGGTAAAACACAAAAAACAAAAAAAACCCGAACAGACACCGACCAAGGGGTAAAAATAAGAAGACGCGTTCCATTCCATTGATTCTTCATGTCGACAAACCGCAATAGCTAGCTGGCGTATATTAAATCCCAAAACCAATATGTAACTTTCTTAATATTTGTCTTATGCCACGCAAGGATCCTACATACTACATGCACCCCGCCGCCGCTGCCGCCTCCCCGTGCAAATACAAAATATAGGCCAACAGTTGAGGAGTTGCTTTGATTGCTCCTCGGTTTTTGCTCCTTTGAACTTTATTGGTGTTAATAGGCATACAAAATGATGCCCGCCCATCTCGCAGTGGCGAAGGGGAGATTTGCCGCCGCAATTAAATCGTGCCTCCTTTAGAACGGGCCGGGCCGGGCCGAGACGGGCGGTTAAAATTATACAGTTCTTTTTGTTGTGTACGTATTCTGTGTTGCGGGGTATCTCCAATATCTCAGGGTAAAAGTTTTTTAGGTATGCAAACATAGCAAACATGTATGTGGAGGAAATATGGAAAACCCAATTTTGAAAGTTTTCGAGTATTTGATTTGAGGCATTCCCCAAGCAAATAGATTCCTTCGCACATGATTATTATTGCACACTAGCAGCGGCGTCGACGACGGCGGCAAATGAACGAAATGGCGACCGTACGAAGCTGGCTAAGGATATTGGATTTGAAAATTTCAAAATTAAAATGCTTCTGCACAGAGTAGTATGCTTCCATCTGCCATTAGAAAACCGACTCTTTCGTGCAAAATTCAATCTTTAGGCATGTCTAACAGACGCCATCGCATTATGTGGAAGGATTTTTATCAAAAGAATAGACTTTTTCTCTTTTTCGGTTTTTGAGAAATTCTGCATCTCATTCCTGACTGAGAGCAGTAGCGTTAATGAGTTTTAGGCGAGATGTCTGCTGATCAAAGTTGCAGAAAAACAAAGCATACCTAGCCGCCTTTCTGAGAAAAAAAAAATAAATCACAAAACGATACGCAGAAACTGGAGCTTAAAGGTGTTTAGCTCAACAATCAGTTCATTTTTGGGGCTAAAGCTTTAAGTAATACTCGAAATTATTCTTTATCATTCTCCAATAACATTGCGCTACTTATGAATTAATTTACTCGATAGTTTTCTTTTTCTATCGACACCATAGTGCTTAGACAATGTAGAGACGTTGAATATTCTACGTCTACACTGCAAAAAAAGTTCACCTAAAAACTCTACTTTCTACCTCTTCATTGTGTATATGTTACAGTCATTGTGATTAATAAGGCATTCTACATAGTGACTGATCAGTATATACATATGTATAATGACTAAGTTGTCTATACAATGTGATAAATTAATCACAATACTGTCGACTTGTTAGCTGTTATATGATATATAATGACTAAATAGTCATTATAAATTTATATTATAGTCATATATTTTACGCATTCAACTGTTTATGCAAAGTTCATAAATTTACAGAGTCTTTGCACATACACAACTTAGCATACACCCTAGCTCGCACCTACTCCAAACTCAACAGTGATCCTAAGCAGTGGGTTCATTCAACAGTTGTATTCATGGATTCTAAAAATTTTTATAACCTGACCTATACTTGTTTTATGACTTTTTTCAAGTCTTCCAGAGCATAATATAAAATAGCTAGTGAATGTGATTAATTCTATGTCAATTATCACTCTGTCTGAATTAACTAGATATTAAATATAATGGATGGATGGTATATAATGTATCAAGTCTATATTTATCACGTACAGTACTCTACCGTGGTTTTTCTTGACCATAGTGGCCAGATAAGAGTTAAAACCTTCTAGAAATCTTGAAATCAGTCGGTTAAAAGTTAGCTGTTCTTTTTAGTTTGAAAATCTGTTAAATATTTCTGTTATCCATGAATTGTCTCATTTATAGTTCAGATTTAGCAAAGTACAACAAAATTTGAATTTGGTCTAGTGTGGGGCGCCAGTTAAGTAAGGACGAGAAAAATGTTGCATTTGCCCTACATAAGAAAAACTTATCTTTAAGGGCTATTGTGGAAAGAGCTGCTTGTAGATGTGTAAGAGTGCGTAATTTAAAGAAAAAACACTTATTGGAATCAGCTGACAGAAAAGTTGGGATCAGGATGCTAAATAAGAAAACTATCCAAAGAGAAGACGATTTGCTCAGAAAGAACATCAAAGAAATTAGTTCTGAGTTTAAGGAGCAAACTGGAAAATAAATAGTGCAAGAATTGTACGAAAGGGATTACTTGATAGCGAAGAATCAGCTATAAGGCCTCGGAAAAAACAAGTATCAAGGAATAAAGTGGTATTTTTTCAGCATCCGCACTAGATCTTGAATATCCTTTGATATGAGTATATTATTTATCATATTCCTTTCATTCGAACACCAGTACGATTGAAGAATTTTTTCAGCTCAAGTTTGTTGTTAGTGTATAGCAAAAAAAAAAAAGTACTATCTCCTACCCACAGCGCAATGCAAAAAAAAAAAACTGTCTAAAAAATATCCTTACACAAAACTTTTTAACATAAAGGTCCGAAAATGAACTCTTTCATCATTTTCTGTAAAACTTTGATAGAAGTTTCTAAAAAGATGCAATCTTCAGCCACTGGACCACATTTTTTTTTGTCGGTCCTCTCCCCGAGGGACTAATTGAACACACCCCAGGCAAACTAATATATCCTTAATTAGACCCTGATAAGTAACTTTAAGCTACAACTCGTAACTAAATGTTCATCCAAGTAATGTATCATACCAAAAATGCTTCTCTTTCTCTCTCTTTTATTCCAGAAAAGAGGTAAGGAAAACTAACTCCTTATTTTCATCAATCCACCAAAACAAGCACATAATACACAATTAGCCAGCACGAGCAATTGGAAAAGTTTTCATCACTTAGGCAGAATAGGCTGTTTCGTTGTGAATTTATCCCTCTTGAAAATATGTTAAAACTTTCCACTCGTTCCATCACACCCCTTCTTCGATGGCCCGTGCGGCGACCGACAACGGTGGGTGGCGGTGTGAAGCACTAATGTATTAGCCGCGGTACTATAAGTAAAACTCCCTCCATCTAATGGCTGATAATAATAATCGTAAAAAATAATATTCTCCTCGAAGAGGGATGGATACAAAGACAAATGAAATGAAGTGCCAGAGATGGATCTAACCAATGTACAAATACCAGATCAAATTCTTAAAAGTCGTAATTTTCAGAGCTCGAGTAGACAGATATACAAATAAAATTTGTAGAGAGAGAAAGAGAGTAAGGTCGGTCCCAAAGACATGGAATAAAACTTCATCATCAATGAACTGAACTAGAGAACAAAACCGGGTGTCTTCTGTGGATATAGCGGGTAATAAGCGAAAGCCACTTGATATTGATAATGGGACTATTTTGCATCCCCCACCAGTGGCTCCATCTCCACCTTCGCCAGTAGCAACCACCAGCACTCGAGCAATTTCAATTGTCGAAGGGTTGATTTTCATCATCTCGTGCAGAGGAGGTGAAGTAGGTTCGACTTTCTTATCAAAGTGCGGGGCTTCTGTTCTGGTGTCTTAAATTACACAAAAGAAACACAGGATCGTGTCCTTAAGTGCTGCAGCTTAAGTGTGTGTATCGAAGAAAGAACATTTTCTTATTCTCGACAGCAACAACACTCCTCGGCAAGACCGCGGGCGGAGAATGAATTGTTTTGCTTTCTTGTTCAATGTTTTGCTGCTGAATGTACTCTGGATGCTGCTGCTGTTGCTGCTGCTGCTGTGGGCGTTGTGGGTGGTGGTGGAGGTGATGGTGATGGTGGCTTCATGAAAATTATACTGATTTCCAGATATTAGGTGTTAATTTTCAACCCCTTCACACTTCGTTCAAAGACATCGATCTCGTGCGCGAAAAACATTCTTCCACCCCTTTACTGGGGTACAACCCCCAAACCGACCATCGCCACCACCGCCGCCGCCAAATTATAACTGCCCCCAGGGGAGTTCTGTTATACTTGGAATTATTAACGCGCAACGCCACCACAGGAACATGGACCCGCGATATCGTTTTGTACTCTCTATTCCTTTGTATTGAGTTAAGCATCTGGTTATTTGGAATTTACTTTTATTACAATAGAAAAGTCGACGAAGGCTGTTTGGTCTCGCAGAGAGAAGCCTTTTCAACGCACGAATCACTCGCGAAACGTGCCGCCAGTGTCTATGAACTTGCTAGGCTTTACTTATCGCACACCTCACACATAAATCGAAATCAATTCAATTTAATCCTTATTTAAACTTGGGTTTTCGTCGGATCTTATTTATATGTCCTGTGGCCAGGCCAAACAGCAAATGGCAAAAGAAACTTTGTCGTCTTTCGTTTGTGAAAGACACAAAAAGTTTACGTGATTTTTTGTCACCTCTCGCTTAATCCAATAAGGCAGGAGTAGCAAAATAAAATGTAATACAATAGAATAAAAAAAAAATTCGAAAGAAAGAGGAGACAAAGGATGGGCGTATGTGAGTATTCAGGACGATATACTCCTGGGTTCGTATAAGATGTACGATAATTGTTTGAGTGGTGCATAAATTCGTTCAGAGTTCGCCCTGCCTTTGTGTGTCCTTCAGGATCAGACTTTTGTCGTTTGGAAAGAAATTACTTAGCAATTTTGTGTCGTTCTTTTTTACAGCTATTCCCAAACACTTTAAAAAGGTTGCGTAATGAAGTTGGGAAAAGATTTTTAACTCAAATACGGTGATAGGTGTTAATATATTTACTGTTTGGTCTGGGTGGAGGTAGAAACATACACTCCTTATGATCCGCTTTCTTTACTCTCAGCACAGTACTAGATGAAAATGTTTTATAGTCTGCTGAGGATCTAGTAGCTGCGATGTAAGTTCTGCTTCACTCCCTCTTGTAAACTCTTAAGGCCAGACACTGTGACTTTGCCGAACGGGCACCTATCTTATGGGAGGAGATTTTGAGTTTGGATTTTATTTCGAGGCACAGTACTTGACCAGTGTCAATGGTTTTATTCTAAATTTGACGAAATACTAGTGAGTTTCAATAACCTGGAGTTGAATCACGTCCTCAAAAACGACTTTAATATACATAGGTACATAGATATACTCGTACGTACCCAATACCCACGTCAAAAGAGTAATTAAAGTGACTCCAAAATGAATACAGGTACAGAAGCCGGATTTTACTCAGAAGCACTACAAAAGTAGGAATCATTCAGACTTTTAGCAGAAGATAAAGTAGCTTTATAAATAAAAGGCTGTCACGTCTCTCCATGGGATATAACAACCTTTGTAGATAGCCAAGAGATTCTAAAATCAATAGAATCCATTATATTCAAATGAAAGGCAGTCAGGCCTTTTTGTAAACGTTCGCTAATCAACATCGGATACCACAAGGTCAACCTTTGCTGGGCAGCAATTTGAAAGCGAACGGAATCTACTCGGGATCTGCTATAACCACAGCGAAGCAGACCTATCCAAATTATATTATCGACTACATACATAATAGAGAAAGATTTGGCCTCATTCACTACTTCCCGTACTTTATGGGCAAAGCTGATCAAATCAAATTCTGCTAACAATGGATCCGAATACTCACACAGGACATTGAACCATATAAACTACGCTTCGCAAACGGAATGCAGATTCAAAGGACTTCTCTAGAAGTTGTTGTATTATAGTCTACAGATTATTTTCCAGTAGCGCAGAAGTAGCACTCACGGCTATTTAACCCACTTGTAGATTCGCAAGGAGCACTAATTGGCTTAGAGATACACCGATTACTATGTTCCACCTCACAACAAAGGGTGAGTATAATGGCTTTCTATGAGTTATTTCCCATCACACGATCTCAAAGCCTGACCTAATCTTACCTATTTTAGTCACAAGTTCAATGACTTCTATTCGTAGGCAGGGGAAATTAGGCTCCGGCTATTTTAGGCAATGTACGGGCAGTGTAATGTATCGCTGACTGTCTATTTTAGTTTGTCTCTTGAACGTCATTTCAGCTAGTAAGAAGGTATCAAGTGCATCTCCTGGAGTGGACGAATGCCACTTAGTCGCTGTTTACATACATACTGCTTCTGCCGTCTGTAACTGCTTTAGCAGCCGCTTAACAGTTTCTGCTTTTTAAATCAATACAGTCTTTGCAGGCTCTGCCTACACTGCCTCGGGTGATGTAGCATATGTATGTACATATTTAGTGTCCTTTAAATTACGACGCTACTGTATTCTCTCTCAGGTTCCACAATTATGAACTGTATGATTGACATTTGATTATATAATAAAGACGCACTTGTATTGGAGACACAGAGCGAAGCGGTTGTTTTTTAATTTCCTGAAGTTGGATGCCACATGGCGCAGCCGGTAAAAGTACACGAGAATCCAATTTAATCGGTTAAAACAAAAGAAATCGTAAAAGTTTTTATAAAATTTATATAACAGTTATATAAAAGTCGAATTGTGCTGAAAGAAGGCGGGTGTATTTCCTTGTTTAGAAGGGTACACATTTTATTACGTCTGTTAGTAGTTAAGTTATAAAACTACGTACATACATACATACTGGCGGGCGAATCACCAGATCGCGCACTGGGCGAGCAGAACGTTGGTTTCGAGCCGAACTTGCTAGTGGTGCAGAAGTCCGAGTCCAACAAAGAAGTTGGAAATCTCATAAGTAACGATCAACATTGGCCTAGGATGGACTATGTGAGGAGAATACAAACCCTAAAGCTGGAGGGTAACCTGGCGGAAAATTGGAAAAGATTCCGTCAAAATTACACAATTTTTGAAATCGCCGCTGGAGTACAGGAGAAGGAGGAGCTGGTTCGAGTCAATACGTTCCTAAACACTATAGGAGAGGATGCTATCGAGCTATTTAATTCGTTTGGTCTATCAGAAGCAGAGAAAAAAAAGTTTGATCCGGTTATTAAAGCTTTTGATGACTACTGTGTGCCGAAAAAGAATCAAACATACGAAAGGTTCAAGTTTTTTACCAGAAACCAGGGTAATCTAGAGCCTTTCGATAGTTTCTTGAAGGATCTCAAACTACTTGCAAAGAACTGCGAGTTTGCATCTTTGGAGAATTCTTTGCTACGTGATAGAATCGTGCTGGGTATACAAGAGAAAAGACTACAAGAGAAGTTATTAAGTTCAGTGGATTTGAACTTGGAGAAAGCCATCGAAATATGTCGTGCGGCAGAAGTAGCTCACAAGCAAACTAAGGATATTCAGTGTCCGACAACCACTTCCAGCGTAGATGGCATTAATACAAGTGCAACACATCGGCAACAAAAGATGACAGGTAACACGTATTTCGACAAAAATTCTTCAAATATATATAACAGTTTGCAAAACAAGAATTTTAACAAAAACAATAGAAATCAATATAACAGTCAAAACAATAAAAGTGGAAAAAACTATTCAAATCATGCAAATTATAACAATAGATTTTCTAAAATTATTAAATGTAAATTCTGTAATTTAGATCATGCAAAAAATATGTGCCCTGCACTAGGCAAGAAATGTAGAAACTGTGGTAGGTTAAATCATTATGCAATTTGTTGTAATGTGCGTAGCGTGAGATGCATTCAAAACTCTAATGAAGCCAAAAGTGAGGAAAATTTATTTTTTGTAGACAGTCTTCTGTCAAGAGACAATAAAAGTACATGGACAGAGGTAATAAGAGTTGGGGATACGTTCCTTAAATTTAAAATAGACACGGGATCTCAAGTAAATATAATTACAATTAACCATTACAATAAAATAAAAAATAAAAACGATATAAGACCAACGTCGACAGTCTTGAAGCCATATGGCAGTCCCAAAATTGTTCCCATTGGTGAAACTACATTACTATGTAGCTATAAAAATGAAATTATAAGCCAAATTTTTATTATCGTGCAAGACAAACTAGATACTTTTGATGAAAAGGAAAGTTTAGCGCCCATTCTGGGTTTGAAAAGTTGTATGGGCTTGGGTCTAGTAAAAATTGATAGCGTGAATAGTTTGAATTCAACTAATATGTCCTTCAGTTCAAAAACGGAGCTTGTAGATCTAAATAAAGAGTTGTTCGAGGGAACCGGACAGTTTCCACAAAAATATAAAATAGAAATTTCAGAAGACGCGGTCCCAAAGGCAAGTCCACCGAGACGTATAGCTATTAAATTAAGAGAAAAACTTTTAAATACTCTTAATGATCTTGAAAGAAGGAAAATTATTTCGAAGGTTAGAGGTCCCAGGGATTGGGTACATAATTTGGTTATTGTGGAGAAAACTGATGGGCAACTCCGCATTTGTTTAGACCCAGCTGAACTAAACAAAGTTATTAAAAAAGAACAATTTTTGATCCCTACTATTGAGGATGTATGTTCAAAACTATCGGGGTGTACGTATTTCACTGTATTAGATTTAAAGGAAGGGTTCTGGCAAGTTGCTTTACATGAAGATTCAAAAAAGTATTGTTATTTTTCAACACCTTTTGGTTGTTACCAATTTAATGTTTTGCCCTTTGGTGTTACCACAGCTCCAGAAATATTCCAAAAATTTAACTATGAAAATTATGGGGACCTTGAGGGACTAGTAATTTACGTTGATGATTTTTTGATATATGGACGAACAATTGAAGAACATGATAGGAATCTAGGAAGGCTATTGGAAAGAGCGAAGAAATTAGGAATGAAGTTTAATAAAAATAAAATTCAGTTTCGACAAAGTTATGTAAAATACCTAGGTCATGTTTTTAGCGCAGAAGGTATGAAACCTGACGAAAGTCGTATACTAGCCATAAAAAATTTAAAAAATCCACGTTCGAAAAAAGAGCTTCAAAGTTTTTTAGGTTTTGTTAACTATTTACGAAGTTTTATTCCTAACCTATCGGAGCTCACAGCTCCAGTGAGACAGTTATTGAAGAACGATACTGATTTCATTTGGCTTTCAAGTCATACAAGGTGTATTGATTCTTTAAAAAAGAAATTGGAAGAGATTCCATTTCTTAAGGCTTTTGATCCTAATAAAAAGTTAACAATCCAAGCTGATGCATCTCAGCATGGGATAGGGTGCTGTCTATTGCAAGACAATAGACCGATTTGTTATGCTTCTAGGAGTTTGAGTGATACTGAGGTGGGCTACGCACCTATAGAAAAAGAATTTCTCGCGATTGCACATGCGTGCAAAAAATTTCATAACTTTATTTATGGAAATAAAGTATTGGTTCACAGTGATCATAAACCCTTAGAAGCGATCATGAAGAAAGAAGTGGGAAAAATAATGTCCTCGAAATTGCGACGTACTCGTTTATTCTTATTTAATTATGACATCGAGGTGCAGTACTTACCAGGGAAGTATACCTCTGCATCCGTCGCTGAAGGACGAACAGCTACATTTTCTCTCAGAACCCCAAACCTAGCAATTTCTAGGTATTTATGGTAAAATTGAAGCGCCCAAGAGCACATCGATGTTTCCGTCAAAATCATAACATACATCGTCTAAGAACATTAGTATTACACTTTGTGGTGGCAGATTTAAGATCAGACCCTGGTCGAGTTCTAAATATGTATACAGAACTGCTTCGAATCGTTATAATCTGCTATAGATTTCTCCCCCAACGGACTCGGAACCAGAGGGTAATTTCAATAACTTCGTTTTGTCATTCCCGAAGGCAAATAATAAATGAACTATATGTGAAGGAGAAATTATATAAAGTTAATTAGCGTTACGCATATGAGGCAACAGCTAGTCCTTTTATATTAAGTTATGCCATGTGTCCGCAATACGGTCTCATTCATGCTGGCTCCGTCCGGTCAGTAATGGAAGCATCGCAATTCGAGTCTGTTTTCAAAGTTGATTAAATTAGCCACCTCGAATATTTCGTGATTTTCCAATCATCAGGTGTCGTGTCTCGCCATGAGACTTTCTGCTGGTCAATGTTTCTGCCATTCATTTCCGTCTATAGGATGGGGTGGACTGTGTAGTGTAGCGCAACGTGTCAAAAGGGCAGACACAGTCGACACTTGGAATGATTCATTTCCGAGAACGAGAACCAGAACGAGCCTGTTGTCGAAAATTCCACGCTTCTGTGGGTTTTTTTGTTATCCTTTTGCTGAGTGCGCATCCATAAGGACGGGTTTACATCACAGTGTCAGCCACATAATGGAATATTGATACCACCGAACGAGGGTTCTTTTCACCTCGTTTCTGTTTAGTTTTATTTTTTCGCTAGCTATCCATGTCCAACATAACCAACAAAGAATTCAGGATGTGGGCGACCAGAGTAAGGTCTGAACCGGTACCAGCACCAGCACCACCCCCAAAATTCCATCTGCATCGGAATTGCTTCCTTGAACATCGAATATTCAAAAGCTTTCTCCGCTTTTGCGCCAATCTATTACCAAAAATCCATCAGATGCCTGACCAAACCCCTAGCTACTGGTGGCTACTAGGACATCGCACCAAATGGCTAACAACCCTTCTAAGCCATTTTCGGGTATTTGCAGTGCCATCTGGGAGGAGGATTGTATTTTTCTTTTTTTTTCGGTTTTGTTTTACTCTGCATGATGCATGCATGTTTGCCCATTGACATTTCGTCGTTGCCATTTGTAATGGAGCATTTTTTATTCAATGGCCAACAGCTTTGTTTATCCATGCTCACGCCCGATACACTGCAATTTGGTATCGTTGGAGGGAAAAAAATCCTGTGGGAGTGTGACGATTGGTGGGGGTAGCAGCAGAGAGACACGACCAATTGATTTACTGGACTTTGCTTGCCAAAAATTAATTGAGTTGACGACAAGTGCAATTGATTTATGATGCGGAGAATGCGTATGCTATGGAATTCATCCCTTTTATTGAATTGATAGCTGTCCCGGGGTTATGGGTGTAATTTAATGGATGTGCCAGTCATTTTTTTTCTGCTCTTTCTATTTGCTTGTAGATTCGCGATGCATGTAGATATGCAAATTATAATAGCTGTAGAGGGTATGGGACTGTCCAAAGGGGTTCCGGCATATGTTTGCTTGCTGTAGAAATGGCAATTCTTAGTTCTACCTACGGTGCAGTAATAAATAAAACTATTAAGTTTACCTCATCAGCAGTTAGAGAAAAAGAGAGTGTGGGTGGAATATGTCACTTAAAAGCAAAAATGCTTTAAAGTGTACCTTTTGGAACAATTTCTAATTACTTACTTACAATGGCCTCAACTATTGAAGAGCATCTTCCCGATAAAGCTTGATCTCTATAAAAAAAGATGCAGTTCTTAGTTTTTGCTTGAACTAAAAGATCTCTTGGCTAGAGCATTGTGGTCCATTCGCTCAATAGGTTACAGCTCATAGATATTTCGTTTTATTTTCTTCCCAAATCGCGCTTCTCACTCGGTCCTTATAGCCAAAGGCATTTATTAGGCCCGAAAAGTTAGAAAAACTTCAGTCGTTTACTGAAGTTATACATCTTCAGATCTCTACAAAGTTTCTATTAACGACCGACGTTTGTATTTAGTCTAAGATAGGTAAACTCCTTAATTAACTCGAAGTTTTTTTCAGTTTCAATTTATTTAATCTTCGATGTTCAAATAGGAGTAAGTCTTTTATAGTAATTAAAATGATGGTTAGATTGCAGTATTTAGGAAGGGAGATATAAGTAAGAAAAATCATTTGTTTTATTGCTGTAGGCAAAGAATTCCGTAGTCTATGTTGGTATCAATATTGTAGGCAACATACACTTGTTTCATTAATTTTAAGAAAAAACGTCACTACGCCGCGGCGTGCCGAAATCTTCCAGTAGGATTAATATCGTCCGTGTATCTCAGCAGTCTTATGGATTTGTGAAAGATAGTAAGTTTCATGTTACGCCTACGCAACAGACCTTGTGGGACTTGCAAATCATAATTTAAAAATTACTTTCCGCGAAATTTTGTAAAATGATCAGCCAATTTCGTTTCAGTTTGTTTGTGCTTTTCTAACATATGCTGTGTAACTATATCCCAGATTACCAATATCTAGTTGAGTTAAACAAGTGAAATATCTCGATATTGACAGCGAATATTCTTGTCGAAATAATTTTTTTAAAAGTTCGGAGATATACTTTCAAGCTGCACAGAGTAACAAGTCTTTTTCAACGTTTCGCGATACAACAGGGCAAATTTTAACAATATTCCAAAAAAAGTTATAGCCTTAAAATGCTCAAGAAAGATTAGAATTGTTGTGAACTGATGAGTGTTGGTAATGTTCGATGTTTTCCTGAATTTACCAAAAGTTCTAAAAAAAAGTGTTTACTTACAGCCAAATTGGTAAAAAAAACTGATTTTCTAGGAAGCTGCAACGATGTTGTTTAGACTCCACACTGAAACCAGTTTAGAGACATGCTACAAAATGACTTGCAACATTTTGGCCAAAAGTTTATATAACGACAATTTAAGGTGGATTAGCTTAAAACCCTTTTTGTTAAAAAGTGGTCAACGATTTCCTCCAAATTTTCGATTTCTATAAAATAACGATGGTTTATCACGTTTTTCGATGAAAGAGACAATATCGGGACTTTTCTTAGGGCTAACATGTTATACATAACTCATACTCATTTTTTTCGAAACGGGTTATGACCAAAATTACCCAACGATAAAAGAGTTTAGGCTCGATTTCTATGAAGTCTATGGACATTTTCTAGAATTGTGAAAAATTAAAAGCGATGAATTATTTCATCCATTATCAACACCTCAAAAAGAGCGCGCTCTGTCATGCCATATCTTTTCGAAGTTTCGCTCAGAAATGTAGACTGTCGAGCATGTAGTTTAATTCGAACACTAAACGATATTTTGTCGTCAAGCAAATTTTACAATGTGAAACCCTCTAATGGCCATTTCTTGGTTACTACTTAATGGAACGTACGACCCATTCGTGCACTTTATATTTATTGCATCCACGGATATGTAACCTTCGAAGGATGCGAATAACTACCACTAACATGCACCATTCGATAATCTGAATATGAATGCGATGGAATACAGAATACGCCATACACACACCTAAAACTTGTTGTAAAAGAACAGATCTCCAAATAGTCTCCTCCTCATGCGTTCTTTATAGGAGCTGTAGAGTTGATAATTTCGCTATTCTCTCGGTGAAGTGTCAGCATTGGAACATTGCATGCGGATGAGCTGCCGTGCCTAAATCAGATAAGGTGTATTTGATAGTTACATTGCCTACCTACGTTGTTTTTGTCAAGACCTCAAAGTTGGTAATCACCTGGTGGGTCCATCTACCTTTACCTTGCCGGAGTGCTGCAGCTATTGCCCTTCTGTATACGAATGTAAGTATGTGTGTAGTACATTTATTAAAAATTGGGCAAATGCGAGGAGGGCCTCGTGCAATAGTGTTCCGGACATTTTATATTGTCATTAAATAGAAGGCAATTTATTCATATCCTGCATAGTAATGTCTTGTACGTAGGTATGTCCTAGTAATACTGAGCTGAGATTCCAGGCCCTTTCAACTTACACTTTCAATATAAAACATGGCGTACTAAGCTTTTGGATAAAAATGCTCAAAAAAGAGCTCCCAAACTGAAACTCGTTGCCGCCATCTTGTGCAGGCTTCTACATAATGTATACATAGCGAAAGTTTCAGCTCTCTATGTCTAAGGGTTCAAAAGTTACAGGTCTGTGACAGACTGACGGGCAGACGGACAGACAGACACCGTATCAAACCCATAAGTGTTCCATCTTACCTCTTAAGGTCCGGAACACTAAAAACTTACAAGCCAATTTATAGGTAATGTTCAAAAATCTTGCATATATTTTGGATTTTTATTTGTCGGAAGGTCCTATACTATACTTTTTTTAATGGTTAATCCTTAAGGTATTCCCCAATCATACTATTTATTTCTACAGAGTAGTTATATATGTGCATCCTTAATTATAAGTATAATATAAAACTTAATAAAATCTATTAAAATGCCACTACATGAACTTAAACTGTCAATATTTCCGGAAAAACAAATCTCAACTACTATCTCACCTTATTATGGGAAAAGTGTTAAAACTTTTCAATGCTGGAATTGCACAATTATTAACGGTACACAACAGCCATCTTCAGTCGAAGTGGCAATAAATTTTGACAGTAAAATGCTCACATTCTTGCCACGAGATGTGGGCGCGGGTGATACCTACCTACATGCAAGTGAAATGATGGAAACGCACAACGCCAGTCAGTGGGTGGCCAAACTAAAAATCCTTGTAACTAAATATCTTGATTAGTGCCATAACTCTTAAGATGTTTAGATATTCGCCGAGCACGGATGCGATATGGAATTAAGTAAAGAATCCTTGTACCCACCCGATCCTCGTCGCGTCTGCACTGATGCCTGCATTAACCCACATGTGTTTGGGTACACTATGTAGACTTTGGCATTTTCTCATACACACACACTTCACATATCATCCCCATTGCTATACGGTTTTTCTTTATTATTTTATTATGTTATATCCTTACACCCTTGTCTATAAATCGCATTAATGATTATGATGAGTTCCTTGTGCTTATGTCGTCGAGATACTCGTACTATTCTCTTTCGTTCGTGGTTGTTGCTCTTCTTCTTCATCGGATAAATGGGGTAGAAATCTTAAAGTTTTCTCTGCTACTTTATTACTTAATATGAGCCAATAAAAGGATGTGTGGATGTGCTGAGTTTTCATCTTATCTTGAGGGTTGCATATGGAGGCGTATGCCATGGTTTCCCATACTGTTCCACCTGCGACGCGCGCCTTACTGACGTATTTTCGAAAACAGGGAAATGATTGTAAATAAATCATTTTCGTACTTTTCTTTACGAATGATATTTTTTGAAGGGTATAAGCACTATGGTATGGAGACTTTGAGTCGCTGATTTATGAATCCAATGCTTTGGCAATAAATCAATGACATATTTTATATAGCTCCGAGGATAACAAACAAAACGAATGGAAGGACAAATTAAAAAGCAATGTAATTCCAAAAATTGTTTTTATGCTCTGTCATTGCTGTCCATTTTAATAGTTTCACCTTTGATGCACTGTCATTTGATTTTGTATGAGTTGTGACACGCAACTTCATACAACAAGGATGACTATTAATAGATTGAAAAAGGATTGAAGCAAAACAATGACACAGCACAGGAAGGAGAATGGAAGGAAACCACACCTCATTGTAATAAATCCATCGAACCATCAAGCGCAGAGATGGCTGGTTGGCTTTTGGTAAGTAAAGCGCAGCAGGATTCCAAAAGTTTCTGTCTCATAAATCCTTCGGTTCTTTTTCTTCTGGTTAATTTCAATACAAGAACTAGCAAACAATACTGGCGAAAATAAAAGGCCTATCCAACCGGCCACCAACCGAAGAACTTCTTAAAAGACACAAATCTTAGGAATCCCTGCTGCAGGACAGAGTATCCCCACAAACTATTTAGTCGGACAAATAAAATTCCCAACTTCTTAGTATCCTGTGTTTAATGTTCTTAAAATGTAAATCGAAAAGGGCTTTCGAAGTTCTTACGATTGACAAAATCCTTGAGTGTGAGAGAAAAAGGACTTTTGTAGTAGTTCCGTTTCCTTTGCGAAAGACTGCGGGCCGGAGTACTCTGTACACAGGCAAAATTATTGAACAAAGTTTTGGGCTTTGGTAAATGCACTCACTTGATGGTGTCAGTCCTAAATCAGAACATAAAGACGACACCTTCTTCGGCAGCAAAACAATGTCCCATTGTGTGTGCGGACCTACTAAAAGGGGGTGGGGGATGACAGCCACTTTATTGTTTCGATTGCCGAAAAATTACAGGCGTTGTGATCAGATGAACGCTCAACTAAAATACCCGTTCATTTAATACCACGTTATACTGCTGTAGGGTTGGTGTGGCACCCCTTTAACCAAGTACTTCATCACGGTATGAAGCCAGCGCGTGTTCTGTGGCCTTATAATGTACTTTGGTCAAAAGAAAATTTATCCCTCTCCACGCAGACACAAGTCCGGCAGAGGAATTTCCTTGGAATGTTGCTGTTACTTATCTTCACCACATCTATCTTTTGTCGAAACTCACACACACACACACAAACACAATACATCCTGCACACATGAAGAGGAGGTTAACAAGGAATTAAATGTAGGTGAGACCAACAGCAGCCCAACAAAAAAAAAAAAGACGTAAGATTTTGTGCTGCCTTCGTCCAGATTTTGAATATTAATGTCTTGCATGGCCGGGGAGATTCAAGGATAATCTTGGACAAGCGTCCTCAGTAGTCTGGAATTGAAGAAGGAACTCTATTGTGCTTGTGAGCGGTTGAGCGAGTGAGAGGAGAAAACTTTGTTTTGCTATAAATCCGCATGGCGCAAGGGTAAGTTATGGGCCGTTTACTTGTGGATATGTTTCACATAATTCGCATGTAAGTTTGTGGCGAAGTTTTCGCTTCTCCTGCCATGGTTTAAAGTTGAAAAATCAGTAAGGTCCTTATTGCATTAAGGAAATCAGTTGGCCGAGGCCAAATTTACTTATAAATAAGCGCAACATGTTGCAAGATAGTGCGGTTCATAATTACATTGACCATGATTCAAAGTTCACCATTATCCTTTAAGAAATATGAAGAAATTTACCCTCAACCAAGGAATACCTACTTAATTCTGTCTACGTCATATTCGACATTATACATTGCCACACGGCGGCGATGGAGGTGTTCGTGGTGTGCCTGCCCAAGATAACTACCGTAATGACATCATAAAAAAGTACCGCAGTCCATAATGGTAAGCGGATTTTCATTCTAATTAGCCAATAATCCTTCATAAAAACCCATTAAGTTCCGTAATTGGTCCGTTGTAAAGCGAGGCGGCTGGGTTGCCAGACTAGACTGCATGCGATCCCGCCGCCATGATAACACCGGGTATAAATGACATTTCTCGTATACCAAACCTGGCCCTCGTCAGAAGCAGCATCAACATTGTCCCATCATCACTATAAGTATCAGGAGCTGCCGAAAGATATCACGAGATTTAACAAGACCTAGGCACACAGTTATATACATACTGAAACGAGCGTCGCGTTATGAGGATACCTGTTGGCGGTATGCTGGCAGGTTGTATATTGGATTACAAGGAAAACCAAACGCAAACCAGGATATGGGGCAACCATATGCTGTGGATTGTGAAATCATGTAACACCTTCTGGAAGGAAGAAAATTAAAAATCCCGTTTAACTTGCATACACTATAATACACATACAGGGTGGAAATTTAAATCCTCGCCAAGAGAAACCCAACTCTGGCGTCTTTGTCTTGGGCGTTATTTGGAGGATGGATATGCCGGAATATTGTTTTCTGAGCATCCTTGTTGTGTTCTTGGTTTCGGCATTTTGCACCAACCACCACGGATAAATATAGGTAGAGAGTGAGAGAGAGTGAGAGACTCGTAATATTCAGTGGCGCGGGTGTAGCGCTCGATAAATTTTACCTTGGAATAGCGCAGACCAATTTCGAAAATTATCTAAACATCTTTTGGGTTTTGCATTAACGCCTGGGACACGCTACACATCCGATGTTATGCAAATATCCTAAGTAAATGCGGGACGATGGCGCACATGTGACGGCTATGGTTTGAATTTCATTAGCGATACATGGACACGAGCAAACTACTACTTTCAAATCGATATACAGTTGTAGTAATGGGGTGAGACTTCTTGTTCTGTATCCTTGCAGCATTCACGTTGCATGCAACGCAACCCCCCGAAGTTTGGTGTCAATTTTAATGACTCCATCATTACAAGTTTAATCCGCTTGCAATCCGCATCCACTTAACGCTGAAAAGTCCTTTTTGACAAGTGCAAATTGCAATTGCAATAGCATCAATGGACGAGCGATGATACATCATAATCAACATCATCATGGCAACCGTTTCATGAGTCTTCATCACCGTTCCGTATCGCAGCAAATCATATTTGTAATAATTGGAATGAACGCTCAAAAGTGCAGCAATCAAAACTCAACGAGCCAACATCCCTAACTACTCTACACCCGATGATGACGACGACAACAACGGCGACGCGAGTTACAACAACAACAACAACAACACCAAACACCAGGAGAGGGCGTGAAGCCCCCTTTTCACGAATTTCGATTACCGATGGTGAATCTGATTCGGATTCTGATTCTGACAATATGGTTGCAGGTTGGCGGTGGTTGATGGTGGTAATGGTGGTTTTGTTTGCCCAACATGCAATGTTCTGAAATTGAGAGTAGGCCTAGAGAGAGAAAGAAAGAGTGAAATAGGGAAAGGGAAAGAGGAAGCACCCCCACTGAGGCTGGCCATAGGAATGACATGTCACGAGCAGAGCAGCAATGGCAATGACGATGATGATCCATATGGGTACTCCACAGTTGCATGCCCTCAATATCCTGCTGGTGGTGCTCTTGCAGCTTCTCTGCCGCTGGAGTGGCAGTATGTAATCCTATGCATCCGCAAGTATCGTAATCATTTTGTTTGGTTGGTTGACTCTGGCATTATATGACTAGCGTATCAGGTATGGTATGGTGGCGAGGCTCTCTTGTCGAAAGGGGGCTTCATTCATTAACCAAATATTCGCGCTAAGAGGATGGTTGCATATGCTTGATAACCCTATTAAAAAGGTGTTACAGCGTGAATCCATCAATTAAATTAACATCCTGTTCGGTAGTCTCCCTTTCTTTTGCATTCAAATCATCAAACAGGGATGAGGCAAACTCAATAGCATTATCCTTGAGACTCTTCAATGCATAGTGGCACTCGTATTATAAAGAATAATCACCCCCACAGGTAAAAGGCACCGCAATATTGTGGTGACATATGGCACCTTCCCGTCTGCCTAATTTCAAAACACTATACACCTCACTAGCTGCTGCACACACATGTACATATATAAGTACGTGACAAGGATAACGTGTACCAAATTAAATTCATACTTCTTCAACATAATAAAACTCTATTTAAACTCGCATACAATTAATACGTTTACACGATTTTGGGTCGAGCTAGAGATATGTACCTATACCTACCTCTCTGCCATGCATGGGGTGCAATGCAACAAAACATCCTGCCGCCGCGTCGCCCGCTTAGCTTGGTGGTAAATTTATTTTATTTACATTTAATTCACAAAAGCTTTATAGTACTTTAGATTACAACGACTATTGCTGCAGCTGCTTCCGTTGGTGCTGGTACTATTACCATTTGCCGTTGGTCAGGTTTTCGCACGAATCGCAGCTTGAATCATTTTGTTATTTTGGTGGAGACATTTTTCGGCAGCGGCGGAAGATCCTAATTAACTGTGTGGCGAACAATTGCCGTGTGATAGTTTATGTTATCCTGTGGTCGTTCTGTGGATATTTTTCGGCCAAATTTACTGAGGCTGTCATAATACAGTGAATCCCTGGCTAAGCCGAATATAAATTTACAGTTGCAATGTAAAATGTTCTAGACCAGGTCATTGGAAGGGGTTTGCCATGAATGTAATTGTGTTTTCTTTTAATTTCTTTGAAAATTCTCTTCTATAAGAAGCTAATTTATATTAAAGCAATAAAATGTTGGCAGAACAAACACGTCTAGAAAAATTTAATATAGCTAGGTATACCTATTGGTGTATTTAATTTATATTGCTTTGTTAATTTATGCGCATAGATATATGTAAATATTTAGATTTCATATTTGCCTTGGAACAGACAAATTCGGGTCTTCAGTAATACTAATCTTAAGTCAATCATGCAGTAGGCCACCTAAATCGGGTTGGAAGTCCCTGTATAAACTATGTAGGCATAAGAAATAAGGTGGCCTTCTGGTGGATACCTGACCATGTGGGCATAGATAGAGACTAAACAGCTGTTATTATCAACAACAGAAATTATCAGGTGAGAAAATTGAAACCATCAAGAAATTATTCTGAAAGGAATCTTTCACACGATATGTCGGTTTTTGAAGCCACAGAGTTTAAATTTGCAAGCGATCTTCATTATAGTCCCAAGGGTGTTTCTATGATGTTTATATCCAATATGTAAGTGATCTTAGTATAACTAGTTTTTGAGGTCTAAATTGTGAGCTGAGTCGATTAAATTTTGCATACGAGATCCGTGAAGAAACAAAATACGTATGCCCACTGACACGCCCACTTTATAAAAAAATGTATTTTTTTTTAAGCAAGACATGAAATCGAAAAAAGCGTTTAGTGGCGTTCTTCTTAATAAAACAGTTTTCTGTCGTTTTGCTCATGTTGAAAACTTTTATAAATCTATTACTAACTTTTCGAAAACAAAATCATCTCTTGAGTAATTTTACAAAACTATACTTATTGGAATTGGAAAAAAAAGGTTTCTTAAGCTAATGTTTAAGATCCGATACAGAAGACTGTAACATTTTTATGTTATTCATTTTTATTGGATATTTCCGTGTTTTGTCATTTGGAAGGTAGGGGGTGTTACATGTACACATACATATGCATTTAGCATTTCTGTACTACAAGTATACGGGTTAACATATTTGTTCTCAGCATTTGTCAGCTACTCAGCTAAATATTAATTTAGAATTAAATTTGAGCTTTCCCCAGCCCCACCCTTAAAATCGCCTTAAATTCAATGACGTCTGCTTTCAATTAGTAGACATTTTGTTACAGTCTTAATAATTGAACACCATGTCCTGCCTCGATAAATATTTTAGTTCGCAACGTTACCTATTGACTTTCGCCGTGAGTAATTAAATGGCAGAACAATGTCTTTATTACATACCAGCTAGTATGTGTGTTTTCATAGGTTTCGTTGAGCCGATTTTGTTATGGAAATAGTTTGAGAACAGAAAAAGAACATAGACTAACCGTCTAGCGAAAGGTTGAAACAGGAGATATTAAAAAACCAACTTACTTACTCATCTTTACTTATCACAACAAAAGTTCTAATAAAAAAAAAGTTCCAGATAAATATCCTAAGGCATTCTTTATGGTTTGCGTGAATAATTTCGACTTTATTTTGCTTGCTTGTTTACTATTTTAAAGGATTAACTTTTGTTTTAAGATCATTTATTTTTATCGAAATTCTTCCAAAGATGAAGGTATTCGTATCTGGCAATAATACAATCAATCAATCCTAAGTCGCCTACTTTTCTTTCCGAAATACATCCCAAGTTATTAAAAACCTCGGCCACTGCACAGCTTCCAATATATATTTCTTAAATTAATCTCTCTATACAGTTTCATGGTTATCTGATCCATTTGCTTTAATGTAAAAAACTACAGTAAGTATTACAAAATGCCAGATCATGTTTTTTACGTTCCTTAGCAAATTGCATACGCCTTTGTCAAGGACCTTACTACATATGGTTTCTTTTCCTGGACATTACATGAGGCCTGTCTTACTGCCAATGTCAGATAGACCTTTCTTGACTTTTATATTTACTTTTACGAAAAACTAAGTTATTTTTTAGCTCCTATCATTGAATATAAATATTTATAAACATTTATAAATCCCATCTCATTTTCTTAAAACCATAAAAAACACCCAATTACAGATTATTACGAATTTAAGGTCCAGATACTTGTTGATGTACTGACAAAAATTCAATTTGTCTATCATTCTCAAAAAAAATACAATCAATGTGCTTGAATATTGCACACCTAGTTTAAAAAGTGAGTTTATTGAAGAGAATTTGAAACCAACTGCTATATAATTTCAAATACTATCCCTTGCGCCATCTGTTCGTGGTGGTTTTGGTTTGAACAACTGTACTGAATGCTTCCATTCGGTTTGACAGCTGAGTGTTAGCATTTTTTTAGCTCATATGCCGCACATTTTCTGTGTTTTATATTTGTTTTGAAAAGTTTTTTTGTGTTTTTCCAAGTGAAATACGTGAAATAATCCTTAAATTATCTCAAAATGTCCACCACTGATATTCTTAACTTAAATAAATCTCAAATGTTTGAGAAAATACGCTCAGCTTTGTCCACCGACGCGGGAAGAACGAAGAATCTTTTGGAGTGTAAAGACGACTTGCTCTATGCCTGGGACTCCGCCGAATCCTGTCTGTTGGTCATAAATTGGAGGGCAGCAAAACTGAAAGGATTCTCCGAGGTTAAACATCAGGTAAGTCAGTTGTCACATCGATTTTTCCAGCCGCAATCATGTGTCCTAAGTCCCAATGGCCCTGTGCGAAAGTTCCCGCCAATAATATCAGCTGTAAAGTTTGCGACAAAACTTGGATGAGCAACTGACTGCACATGTAATTTAAAGAATCTTAAACGAGCCTCTAGAGTGTCGTTACTCTTCTACCTTTGGTACTCTGTTATTTTGCATATTCCTCCTCAAGGTTCAATAGATTCGCGTACTCCAATGTTTTTAGTGGGGTTGCAACCGGCGAAATAGACGAAAGAAAAGAAGTGATTGCTTTTGCAATTCTAAAGTTGTCCCAGAGGGTTGTCATGTCATGCACTGCGCTGATCCTTTGTAATTAGTTGCATAAGCCACTCCAATTCAAACAGAGCTGGACAAAGTAACTCCTCTTGCTGCATTGCGAGGTAAATGATTAAGCGAATGTTGACATAGCAAAAGAGAATACCTAATATGCTGCTCAGTACGTCCGTCCGTCTTAAATCGATTGCAGTAATCCGCAGCAAAAATGTCCCGGTCTCTCTGGTCTCAAGTTATTGAGCGAATGGAGGAAGTAAAGCACAGACAAAGAATCAGATCATTACTCAGGTGAATAGTTGATGATTATTATTGCTCTGGTCACAATGATACAATGAAAAGTCCTCCGCTTTGGTTTGTTAAATTCGCTCTTATTTCTTTCGCTTTGTCCCCTTGCTACAAGGTAAGGAGGAGAGATGCGGTGTAGCCTTAAGGATATAGACTCTGGACAAAAAGATATCCTATTATTTATTCATTTCCCTCGTTACACAGGCCGTATGCAGCTGTAGTCGGCAGTCAACCTGGATATTGTGCGAATGGGTAGTGGATATGAAATGAACAAGATGAAGGAGGACACAAATCATCGTTAATTTGGTGTGGCCTTACACATTGCTTTGTGCTGGTCGATGTTTGTTTGTGCCTAAGGATATTTAGCTAATTTAAAAGGAAACAAAAAAATCTAGAATTTTTCCCTCATGATGGGCAGACGACGACTGAAAGAAATTCAATTTATTTGCTTTGACCAACAGAATTTTTGGTCATAAATATTAAAAAACATTATAAACAACACGCAAAATTATTAACTGTTGATCGTATCGTGTTGGGAGAAAAGAATCATTCAATTTTCTTTTTCGATGTATTGTCACTGGCCATTGTTGGGACGATGAAGGGTTGGAATTTATTGGGCGCTTTCACGCACCCTTGTAACATAAAAAAGGATGCTTTTGTAAAAGTAGAACATTTTGTTGAAAAGAATTTTGTGCGTTCAATTTTGTGGTTGTCGAGGTGGTGTGTATTTTTATAACATAATACAGATTGTATTTATTGTATGCCCTAATAAACACTATGTAAGAAGTACGTGAGTTGTCGCAGTGGACGACCCTATCTTATTCCATTGGATGGGAATTGAGCACCGAATCATTTACTCAATGAATGAATCATTTTGCGCTCATCCACAGCAGTTGTGATCTGATAAATGGTATATCCCGTATTCTTTATCAATTTTAATTTATTTATTTTTGTTTTCTGGATCTTAAATGAGACGAAATAAGCATGATGTCTGTTTGTTCAGCATTGCAAGTCTGTTACAGTCTTGTGACTATTTGACATGAGGTATACAACGTATGGGAGTTTAATAATTTGAAGTTAACTCACTTGTTTACTTACTAAAAGAGCTCCCAACCCTTCAAGAGTCCTGAGACTCCGCTGCCATCCTTCAAACTCGTTATCCTTACTCTGAGTTGTTGTATGAATTCGGGCATTTTTCATTCTGGCTTGAGTGCATATTTTTGGTGAATACATACTCAGTTCGAAACCGAATCAAAACGCTGCTTTTATCTCCTGAGCTATTTCTGCTCTGATATGAGCAATGAATCGTGTGAACCGTTTACTTGATGTTGAGTGGATCTTCGGCCTCCAATCAGATCTATAGTGATTCTATAAACGGTACAGCTTCTTTTAGTTTCGAAGCCATTGCGTTGATGTAATCTATTGCGCTTGTCATGTCGTACTCTACGTTGCTCTTCTCTTATCTCCATGTGACATAGGGACTCTAGTTCAATTCTCCCTGTTACTGCAATACGAATTTTAAGCTGTTTTAGGGCGAAAAGCCACGCCCTATGTCTTCTCTTTGATCGACTGACTAATGTAAAAACACTTACCACAGCTTATTAATCTTGTATAGTGGCGGGCAGTGATATGCTGATTGTTTCCGCTCCACGTGAGATATATATATATATAATCTTTCAGCAGTGTGTATTACTGTCATATCTCATGTTCGCTCCTCGTCTGTTTCGGACGTCTTAAACGGCGACTGATGGCAAAATAGTCAATACATTTGGAGGTTACTTGCCTGACAGATGCCACCCAACCGATTTTATGGTAGATTTTGTGCCCAAACTATTGGCAAAGGAATTTGCAATCTTTTGACCTAGTCCGTATTTTCTGAAAATATGTTTATGCCATTTACTGTCGCCACCAACCTTGGTATTCAGGTTCCCCATGATTATGGCATTAAAAACAGTGTGTTGCATTAAAAACAGCGCTCTACTGGCTTAGAAGGTGGTCTTTTCTTCGTAGGGGCATAAGATTGTATAATGGTGATGCGACCATTACTCGATCTCGTTTTTTTTTTAATCCAATTGTGTGCGTCCCATCTCTTTGAAATATGTACATACCAAACCGTATACCATCATTGCTTTTTGAATCCAACTCTTGACATAGCAATCTCGTTTTGAAGATGAAAATTACATTCCTCTGTCATTCTACGATTGGTCGGACCTAGAATTCGAACCGATATATCTATCAAGAATTCATAAGAAAATAGCTATGTCATTCCTTTCTAAATTTAAAGAACGTTAGTTAATCGAAGCACACTTTTACTTTTTTGTTATTGTATTTGGCAGCCTAGTATAAGGTACAGAAACATATCGAGTGCGTGTGTAATAACACGCCTGATTTTTGAAGAAATGTCAAGGTGTCCGGGATGGCGCGTATTTTGCCTTCCACCACAGAAAAAAGCATGGGTCTAACTATTGTTTATGTATAGTAAATGAATAACTGTTGACAAATGGAGAGAGCATTGTGCAGCATTCGTTCATGTTCGGGTTCCGAAAGTTATAGATGAGAGAAATTAAGTTTAAGTTATAGACTGCATTCTCCTTTTCGGTTCGTCCTTCTCCCTGTGCAGAAGGTACATACCCTAACCTACACTGGGTTACTGCAGCCTATTTCTACAAATTCGAAAAGTATCTCTCCATCTTAATTGTAGACCATTAGGTTAATTAATAGCAATTATTAAGGCTACGTATGATGGGTCCACATGTCACGTCTTGCACAGAGGGAGGCTGTCTGAGGAATTCGAAGTTCAAAGTGGTGTTCGACAAGGCTGCATACTTCCACCAATACTGTTCTTATTGGTGATTAGCGATGTGTTGAATGCAGCCTTATCAACAGGAAATGGAGGAATTTGATGGACTCTTACATCTGAACTCAAGCACCTCGACTACGCCGATGATTTAAGCCTTCTGTCTCACCAAATGACAGCCAATGTGGAGAGGGAAGCAGTCGTCGTTGGGTTGAAAATCAACTCGGCAAAACAAAAATGATCAGCCTGAGACCGAACTCATCAACTCATGTATGCATTGCTGGACAAATATTTGAGAGAGTAGAGAGTTTCCAATACCTTGGGAGTATTGTCTCAACCGATGGCGGAACCAAACTGGATATAGCCAGCCGAATAGGTAAAGCAAAATCTGCGTTTGGAATGCTAACCACAGTTTGGCAAAGTAATGCAATTAGCCTAAACACCAAGCTACGACTGTTCCGTTCCAACGTTGAATCCGTGCTGCTTTATGGATGTGGTACCTGGAGAGTGACCGTCACTATCACTAGGAAGCTGCAAACGTTTGTCAATAGGTGCCTACGCTACATCTTAAGGATATTCTGGCCGAACCGTATCTCTAACGAACAGCTTTATCAGAGAACGGGCCATGAACCTATAGGCACAACCATACAACGACGAAAGTGGCAGTGGATTGGTCACACTCTTCGAATTTGTGACAGATCCATAGCTAGCCAAGCGATACAATGGAACCCACTTACCCAGGATGGTAGGATACGCGGCGGTCCTAGGAGTACGTGGCGCAAAAGAGTGGAGAAGGAAGCACGGCAACTGTGAAAGAGTTGGGGTGAGCTGAGGCATATATCCAGAAACCGCACACGATGGCGCGTAGGCGTTGTAGAGGCCGTAGGACCCACAAGAAGACACAGGATTTAAGTAAGTATTAGGTTATAAGTTTGTTAAGGTTCACCATACGGACATCACATAGAAGAGTGTGGGCATGTGGGATTGTTAATTTTATTTGATTTCACGTGACGATTGTACTGGAGGTTAAACTTTAAATGCATATATTTTATAAGTGGATGTTGACTAAATAAAATTAGTTTTTATTAAAACTAGTTGTTGCATCGACTTAGTACTTGTGCTATGATGAGGAAGTGATCTACATGAATTTTTGAAAAGCTTTCTTATGAGTGTAAAGTTTTATTTCTTTCTTTTTCTGGGACTCGCACGTGGCCCATCAACCAAATAGAAATTTCGAAAATTTAGCTGTTCTTCCCCTTGACGTTACCTGTATCAATGTGCTATACATTTCATCAAAATCGATGTTAATTTTGCTGTCGAGTTATGGATTAGAATATATGACAGTCCAATTGGACCAAACTCCATCTCATTTAGGATGAATTTTGCATTTAGCTTCCTGCCACCTATATCTGAGAAATGCTTTACCATGTCCACCACAGTCTAATCGAATAATATTTAAAAAAATCGGGTGCGTTCACGAGTTGTTGACGTAGGATGCCATGCCAAAGTACGTTAATGGCTAAACGTTCACATGTGTACGCGATTCGACCCCTGATCTGATAACCCTTTTTCCCTTTCTCTTCAAACACGAAGCAATAATCTATTGTATATTAGGGGATAATATCCTTTATTTACTAAGGGAAAATGGATTCGATATTAAAAGACATTCTTTAGAAGCAATAAAAAAGCAACCATAACGCATTGTTATCACCTTCTGTAGATGTGAATCGGATGTGACACGCAAAATGCTTCTCAATGATTTATGCAATTGAATTGACCATTGTCCTATAAGATTTTTCTCTCGCTTGGCATGTTCAATAAGTACGGTCGTCCTTGTGGAATGTTTTCTTGGTAATAGTTTACAAATGAGAAGGGTCAGCTGCAAAAGGTCGTCTGGGACAGTTTTCTGTTGAAATAGAAAAGGGGTTGAACACGATGTTAATCGGTAGTCAATGATACCGGGGGCGTGGGTAAATGCTCTGACAACCTGACCTGTTGAATTACAAAGGGTTCGACCGAACCGACCCCTCTTTTGTCTTTTGACATTCACCCTTTAGCCCAAAGCCCAGAAGAATTTCCCAATTTTGATTTGAAGAAAACAATAATAATCGACATTCCTCGCATGCCTCGCTTCCTAATATACTTTAGACACACTTTCAGCGCAAACATCTTGGAGGATTACCTATGATTTATGCAAAAAGATGACAAATCCACACCGACAGTACACCGCACAGACATTCCTCGAGTACTTTACGCACATATATCACTCTCAAGCAGTACGTCTTGAGAATGGCAAAAGAAAATGATTATTTTTCTCAATGATATTGAAAAGACGAAAAAAAAAAAAGGGCAAATGGCAGATGATCCAGTAAGGAGCGCAGCACAAAACACACACATTTCTTATAATTCTGTCGAAACCGAACGAAAGGGATGGTTAGACGGCATAATATGACATAATATCTTTATGAATGCAATCAGTGATTTATGAGGGTTGCCAAAAATACGCATATCCTTTTGATTTATGATTCGCCCCCTCATGTGTAAATCCACTTCAATTGTGGAAAAAGGATATTTGCGGTTTTCCGTTTCGAATTTGATTTATTTACTCTTTGTTAGGTTGGTGGGGTGCGGAAGACTTTCCACCGCTCAATAGTGGTGTCATTGGTGCGACAGCCTCGCCCATGTCATATGTTGTTGATATGCAGGGAGTCAATTAATTAATGGCATCTCTCATAACACACATAAACAGTAAAGGACCTGCACAACAAACTAATTAGAAGTCAAAGTTTCTGTGTGGCATACACACCTTGATTTTGAGTATTCTATGTCATCCCAGGAGTAATAATGATGGGTGGAGTTGTTGCTGCTGTTAGGTTGGCGTCTAGCTATCTATAGGCTCATCATTGGGGGTCATGTACATGTCCTTTTGTCAGTAATTTATTCATTTGTTCATTAGTCGCGCAGTTGATTAATCAATTAATTGCAATAAAAAGAAGGGCATGAATTGTGTATTTTTTTTTTTTTTTCGTACTCATACGTTGATATGTTGTTTTCGTGTTTTAAGGGCTTGGTCCTTCGGTTTTATTCTTAGCCTGACTAATTACCGCTATATTTACACAGCAACAACGAAGAAAAATATGTAAGTAAAGAAGGCATGTATGTACATATTTTTTATCGCTATTTATCACCTGTGGATGATCAATTAGGAATTGCTTGCTGCCTGTTGATGTCGCTTTATGGTTGATGGCTTATTTTCATAAAGCAAACGCGTAATAATTGAAATAAGTATAGGTGTGGTATGGAATATATGTATTTGTGCTAATTCATTATGTATGTCTGTCGCCCTTTAGTTTGAAGTACTGAAAAATGGCTGGCGATTTTTTTCCCCGAATAAGTTTCTCAAAACCGATTTTCATTCCTTTTTTTATGGCTCCTTGGATTGTCCTGCCTTAATACCATAAATAATTGCATTCAATTAAATATTCTAACAGAGTATATGCATCCAGCATTATTCCACATTAAGGGTGAAATAAAAAGGATGCCTGATTAAGAACGCAATGACAGGGAAGAAAAATTTAATAGTTTTCAATTAGGAATTGCCGTCGCCTCTTTTCTATCTTATTTCACATTTTTCTTTTCCCAATGAACTGATTACACGAGTCACTCCTTGTCCTCTATATCTTGTCTGTGCGTTTACTCACCCGTGCTTGAGTTGTGTTGGATGGAACAAATGAAGTCACGATTTGCAGTCTCGATTTTTTTTTCACTCCTTAATTTCTCTTAATTTGAAAAAAAAAGAACGAGAAAATGAGGAAAGAGGACGAAAAAAAGAAGCGTAAAATTTATTTTATTTTTTATCTAATGAGAAATCGTGACAGGCGCGTATATCTTTTCGCATACAGTGGTGACATTCTATTCACTGTCTATGACGGCGTTAAGTGAAATTCCAATTGCAGTTAAATGAAGAAAGAATGATCTAAATTAGTCCTCTGGTACAACGGACAGTTGGGAGTCTTTTCGCCTTTCGCAAATTAAGAAAATAATGGAAATAGCATCAAAAGGATTGCATATCCAACTAAACTAGAGCTATGATATTCAATTAATTAAATTCCGGTTGGATCGTAGAAAGTCAATAGTATTTTAAAGAAGATTTTTTTTTTTCAAGTGGTTAGCCTGTTCCCGCTCCTTGTCAAGAGCAGTCCAATTCGAGACCACACGGGAGCTTCCGGATGTTCTTCTGGGATTGGCATCCATCGCTCCTATCGCTCCTATTGGGCAGTGTCCAGTTGCACTGCAAAAATAAAATTAATGAACGCCATTCAAAAAGAGAAGTTCATTAATTTTGTTGTGAAGTTCTTTACGGTCCGTATACGGCTGTCAAAAATCAACAAAGTTTGGTTATGTTCGTTGGAGCGGAAACAGTCTTAGCTTGGTGTTTAAGCTGATTGCATTGCTTCGCCATACTTTCGACATCCACCATCAGTCGGTACAATATTCGCAAGATACAGAAAATCGTCTATTCTCTACAACGGTTGTCCAGCAATGCATATTTGAGCTGATGAGGTTGTACCTAGGCTGATAACTTTAGTTTTTTGTCATCTTTATTTTTAGCCTGCCCGATGACGCCTGCCTCTCTCCACATCAGCAATCATTTGGTAAAGGTCCAATATTCTGTGAGACAGTAAGCATAGATCGTCAGCGTAGTCAATATGCTTCAGTTGATATATAAGAGTCCATCGAATTCCTCCGCTTCCCGTCGACAAAGCTGCACGAAGCACATCAACAATTACCAAAAGGAATAGAAATGGTGAAAGAATGCAACCTTGTCTTACCCCACTTTGGATCTTGAATTCCTTTGTGTAGGACGTGACATTTTGAGCCAGTATATGAACTTCCTGTTGACAATATCGAAAGCCTTATATCATTGATCAGCAGGTGAAGTGGCGATCGGTATTCAACGCACTACCAGTGCGCTAGTTGCATCCAGAGTGTCTTCTAGGTGTTGTTTAATTCGCCCCAGAATTATTTTAGCTATTATCTTAGCGAGAGCACGCAGGTACCCCTCCAGTTTTTGCCCTCCATTAAATTTCCTTTCTTAGGAAGCTTAATGATCATTGCCTTCTTCCTCTCGTCAGGAGAGCTCTTCCAATTAAATGGAACAGTAGTTCAGCCGATGTTGTTGACGCTGCTCCTATCGCTTTGTTTTTTAGTGCATTACTGCGGTAGTGATCTCATCCTTTTTTGGGATCGTGGTACGTATTTGTACTAAGGGATCCTTTAGTCTGTCGATGTTGAACCTCCGAATTTTGGCGTCACGGCAAGATCTTTGAACTGCAGCAGTGCGCAGTCGGAGAGTAGCTACCGTAAGATGGTGATTTCGCACATTCCCCACATCTGCTCCTCGCCTGTTACGGACGTCCAGGAGAATACTGCGAAACTGGCGGCTGATAGCAAAGTGGTCAATTTGGTTGGATGTTGCTTGCCTGTCGTTAGAAGCCCAATTGACTTTGTGGCAGGACTTGACCTTAAACATGGTGCCACCTGTAACAAAACGATTGGCATTGCATAAATCTACAAACCTTTTGCCGTTGAGATTGTGGTTGCCTATTCCATGCTTCCGATAACATGCTTGAGCTTTTCGTTGTCGCTTCCTACCTTGGCATTCAAATCTCTCATTACTATAACAATGTCTCCACTTCGTATTGAAGACTGCGTTTAATTGATTTATAGAAGGTCTCCTTCACGTCCTCGGACGAGGCCTCAGTTGGAGCTTAACACTGCGTGATGGACGGAATGTAGCCGTAATAATCCTATCGCCATGTGGCTGCCAGGGTTTTAGGCTCTTGCGGGCTGTTGGTATCAATAGTAAGCCCACACCAGTGAGATTTCTACCTCCCCTTCAACCGGCACTGCAGTCAAGCATTACATCGCAGGTATATGTATATGGATATGTGTATATGGATTCGTATTGGTAGCTATCTGTGCTGTGTTCTATTGTGGTTCGTGGCTTTTTTTTATGATGGCAGCCACGGGTCACTTACTGCTTTTTAAGCTTCTTGTATGCTGAGCATCACTCTGATGATGTTCTTTGGTGTAAAGTTGACAGTCTGTTCAGCAACGGGTTACGATATCGTGGACATTGGAACATAATGTGCTTAATAAGGGTTGTCTTCATGCCCAAATCTGTGGAAGTATGTATGCTCTGAAACATCCATGACCAGTAAACATCTGCGTCTGGTGTAATTCACCTCTCCGAGATTCTTATTGATCCAAAGGTCATTGGATCAATCTTTGTATCCATCTACCTTGTAATTCTTCCAGGTTTCTTATTCGTAGTAATTTTTCATCACTTCTACTCGTTGTTGTTGACACCTTCTGTTGGTTCGGTTATTCCATGCGGTTTCTTTACCCAGGAGGTCTATTGGCACCATTTCGCCACTACGCATGCCGTGTCGTATGAGGTTGTTCGGAAGGCGCTGCATACTCTCGATGTATTGATTCTATTTTTATGATGCATGATTTGGTGCTTATTGCCCTGGACCATATTTGAGAGCCTGGGCCTGGGCCATATTTGGTAGCATCATAGACGTCGCTACTCTGGGCAAGTGGAAGGCTTTTCCTTTGTTTAGGTCTTCCAATGTTTGGCATGATCCTTTCCAGGGCCACTGTTGTCACAGCCTTCTCCGCTTCATGTTACAGGGCAGGGCATCATATGCTTCCAGTACTATGATTGGCGTTACGCCCGCTTCCATTACAGAGCATGCACTCTGGATCCGACGAGTAAGCATTTGTCTTGTGGCTCTTTGCACCACATCGGTAACAGTGCTCGGACTGGTTTTCACTCTTGCAATCCTTTTCAAGATGGCCTAAGGCCAGGCAGTGGTTGCACCTTTTTAGGTCCTTCGTCGCCTGTAACGATGGGTATTGCTAGTGGACTCGTCGTGCTTTTCGTTAGTTTTCTGATCAATCTTACCTTACCTCCTTACGTCATCACACCAAGCTATTTTTCCTTGTCTGGTGAACATTACGCTTTCATCCTTATGTCGATTAATTGAAAATCTACGGATTTAAAAGCAGAACAAAAAAAAAAGAAAACAGAACCGCTCGCTGACATTTACACGATTTGATAAGTTACTAATAAGACAGCAGGGATGGGACAGTCGCTGTTGAACAGTGATTTATTGCTTGTTTCGCTAAGGACACTGACATTCAAGTTTACTTGGGCTTGTGTTTTTATCCCGTCTTTATGGAAAATGAGGCTGGGGTCGATGATTTATTTTTTTAAATTTGGCTCACGTCTGTTTCTGCATGGGGGCCGTATCATTGACGATGTCAAGCGACCATATTTAGCGGAAAATAATTTTATTAAAAGGATATCGTAATTCATCTTCGCTGCTTATATACATGTATTTCTTATTTCTTCTTAATTTTTTTTTTTTGTTTGTGGGGATATGGGCAAGAGGGTGCAACGGTTCCTTTCAATTAGAGAAAGTAGATTTGCGTTTATATGTGTATGTGTATATTTTTTTTAATATCTTTGCTTACTTTACAAGTCATTATATTATCTTCACAAAACAAATGTCCTTTCAGCATGTACTCTTGCTCAGAGTGTGTTTTGTTTTTGCACAAAACAAAAAATAAAAAAAACAGAAAGAAAATCCAAATAAAATTTTTTGTAATAATTGCGTGCGCTCTTCCTTGTTGCTTGCCATGTTTGCATGTCGTCAGATATTTATCTTTTCTCGCAGTAGAAAAATAAATAAAGCCCATAAAAAGCTAGGTGAAGTTTTACAGTTAACGACACAAAAGTCAAATCATATCCTTGAAATAGATGCGTGCACACGGAGGCGGGGCGGCATAAGCCCTTCTTGTCCATACAAACGAATAGTTGACATAATAGATTTAATTAAATTGAATAGAAAGTAAAATGGCTGTTGCGCCCATATGTAATTTGCATGACATCTGTAATTTGTTTATATTTAATGTAAGATTAGATTGATAAGAACGCAATGTTTTGTTAGCTGTCGCATTTTCCTACTTACCTGTTAATCCAGATTAGAAGAGGCCATAAAGTGTGCAAAATGTAACTACACCTTTTCGGTTTATAGTGTAAATGGGGTCACGTCAAATTGGGTATTGTTGTGTACATTATTTTGATGATTTGTGGGCTGTGATACACGCAAAAATGGCTTTTGTTAATATTTAATGGGTTTTATAATTCACTCTAGTCTTTTGAATCCTGACGCAATCTCGAATTACTGTTGGACAAGCTCCTGCTACTGTCTTACGAATGTCACGAGTTATGCTTATATGGTAAATTGAGAGGTCGAATTTAATCCGGATTATGTATAAACTGTTTTGCTATTCCCTATAAAGTAGGAAACGAGACAGAATATGTGGTATCCAAGGAGTATTAGCCATCACCAAAATCATGTTCACCATTTCAGTAAAGATAAAAACGGCCCTCTGTATTATCTGACGTGCTTCCTTTCACCTTTTTTGTATCGATCAAACCGCGTTGATCAGATGAGATCAATCATCCAGAATAAGGATATTTCTTTGTTTACTGGAATAGACATCGATAAGTTTTTAAATGTTTAAAGAAATGGTATTTCTTCACTTATGAGTAGGTATTTGTTATTCTTTGCTAATTTTCGTTCCCAAATCTATTTTCCAACATTTGTTTTCACGGTTTAAGTTGATGACTTCAAGAAAAATGGAAAAGTCTTGGGACAGTTACAATAGAGAAAGAGCTTTTAAAGCGAAAGTCTTTGGCCCGGGGCACCAAAGATGCTTGGTATTCTTAAGAAAGTACATAAATCTTTTGAAGGGCCCCTATTTAGTGGTAGTGTAGGCTTTCATTGAATAAAGAGTTTGTTGCTCAAGTACCGATCATATTCATTCAATTTTCACAGTAATAAAACTATGCATATACGCACAGAAAGCATCTAGTGCATTTCACCAAGAACGCGAAAAAAAACTTTGAATTACGAACGAATGCAAAAATGACACACAACTCTCCCCCGAGTCAAATTGGATAATATCCAAGGAGAATAAATATTGAAATCTAATATCACCTGAGTTTCAAATACAACTACACTACACTCTTCCCTATCCCTTCTTCTCTCTTCCGAATTAACAACTACATCCGTGCATTGTTAATCAGTAAAAGGGTACTCGTATCCTCTTTAGCACGTGCAGATTATGAATGTGATTTCTTCTGATTATCTATTAAAAAAACGAAGATTAATATGTACCTACAAATAATTAAAAAAAAAACTCGTTAAACAATCGAAATATTTCTAAATATCGTAATAAAACTTTTGTAAATGGTTGCATATATGCCCATGCGGTTCTGACGTCATTTTGATGTGACAATCGGTCATAATAGGCCTGTTCCCGTACTTTCTGCATTATATTCGCAGCTTGTAAAATTTCTAAGAGTGGGGGTCAAAACTCTTTCAGAGTAAGACAGAGAAAAAGTACGAGAACGGGTTGAACAGAAAAGCTGTCAACTTTTAAGACGTCACTCTTGTTTGCATTGATTTACTTCAAATTATTTTGCCGGCCAGCAAAAAAAAAAAAACCATTTGACAGAACTCATCGATTGGGTCAATTGATTTTAGCTTTGGTATTGTGTAACCCAATCGATGGAGAAATAGATTATTGTGAATAAAAGTGTGAATATTGCGAATGTATCATAACTTTGACAGCTGTTTGTTATAGTTTTTGTTTGCAATTGTGTGCTATATCATACATTTTAGTGTAGGTCTCATTTGATTTCATTTCCTTTATGAATTATGTAATTTTTTTCGTTGAGGAAGAGCCGTATAGTGACCAAGGAGCGAATGCAGCATATTATTGTGAAGAAACTTATTGAAACGACGAAGCGGTAGAAATCAACACCAATATTCTTAGATCCATGTAATTTGAAGAATAAAACAAGTAAATAATGCTTTAAAGTGTTATTAATTTCATTCCATTACATCACATTATTGTTTGAAACTAGAAAGTAAGAGCTATAACAGGTCATTTATATCCCACGAACGCACGGAAGGTCCATAGCTATTGATTTCGGTTGCTTGGGTTTTTACGCAGAAAATGAAACTAGTTCCAACTGTTCCTTCTTGTAACATGCATCGGCATAATTTATAATTATTGTTTAATTTTAACAAAAATATTACTTACCCTTCATGCGCACACAGAATCCAGAAATTTATCATCGACTACAAGCGATTGTCAAATCACAACACACTATGCCAAAATCTGCAATCGACGATCGACAATTTATCGATCGACTATCGACACTCACAATAGGGGCCCACATCTTTGCCCAAAGAAATTTCTTGTACTAAAAATCGCAGCATCGGGGAATTTCTTACTCTCTCGTGAGCTCTCTCTTCTGTGGAAAACTATAAAAATTTAACGGGATAAGGAATTTTTATCGTAAAATTTCGTTGGTTTTTATAGTTTAGTCAGTACGGGAACAGACCTAATATATATGTAGTTACACAATTTTTAATGTCACATACTGACAATTTTTGTAAACGTTGAATGTGGTGTCTCATGTAAATGCAAATAAAGGCGACATTTTCCTTTCATGTAAATATGCGGCATATTAGATGTTGAGTACTACCCAATCACATGAATTTTTCGGTTACATACGACAATTATTTATTTGTGAATGATGACTATGTACTTATGACATTTTTCAATGGCAGTGTCTCAAAAAGATTATATTATATTTGAGTGTCCTGTTCCTTAAGAATCAAAGACGGAGCATTTATCAATGTCCGCAGTCGCTGTACGCCCGATTCTCCATGGTTGCCTACTGTGAGGTTACGGTCGGTAGTAATAGGATCACAACCATCCTGCTTTACTGCATTTCTAATAGATTGTTTGCCTTGAACGAGAAATATAATATCGAAAGGCTTAAAGAACTGCAGGGATCATCACGAATGTTCTTAGTGCGGTCCTACATCTGATCCACTTGACCTCCTCTTTGCAGCGCTGTCAGACTCAGAGAATCTGAGATGTTTGCCTTAATACCAGTCGATTAACAATACATATGTCTGCTTATTATACACTATCCTAAAGGTATATTAAGTTTGACACATAGTTTGTAACATAGAGAAATATTAAAGATAGACCCAACAAAGTATATATATAAATGATCAGCATCAATAGCCGAGTCGATTAAGCCATGTCCGTCCGTCTGTCCGTCCGTCCGTCCGTATGTCACCAGTTTTTGGGCCTTAAATTTTGAGCTAGGCTGATGAAATTTTGTATACGAGGTCTTTGTAAAAGTAAGCAATACAAGTGTAAAAATTTTTAAAATCCGCCCACTGAAACGCCCACTTTTCACAAAAATTAACTTTTTTCACTATTTTCATATGAAACTCGAAAAAACTTACTTGGGCAAATATGTTTCCATCTTTTGTTGTTTAATGCTTCAATTCAGATATAATTAGGCAGTAACTCAAGTCAGGGGCTTATTGTAATAATCCATAATGTAAGGAATTGGAATTATTGTTCTCGTAATCGAGCATTTCCTGTCGAAGTTTGAAATGACAGTACGCGTTGTATGTCAACCAAAAAAATGTTTCAATCGCATAATAAGCATTATCTTCTTTTTCCTTAACTGTGGAGTAGAAGGATAACAACTCCACTTTACTGTATCCTATGTGTTACTGTGTGGCTTGGCGATTTAATCTCAGGAAGTACATTCAGGCTTCCCGGTTTCGGATCACTTCACCACTGAAGCCATTCAAATTCTGGTGATTTTGCATTTGTTTAATTCAGTTGTTCTTATGTCGGAATTTTTTCCAATTATGAAGAAACTTTGATTGCCTTTTGACGGGGTTCCAAGAATCTCTTCTTTAAACATGGCAATGCTTGGGCTTCCTTACATAAAGACTTCTTCGAATCTTCGAACTTCTTATTCTTTCAAGATTTGTTATTCCTGCCGATATACTAAACGTCTCCATCTATGCTAACATTAATTTATCCTAAGGGTATATTTAGTTTGATACATAGTTTGTAACATAAAAAAAAAATTAAAATTTTTTAAAATCCGCCCACTGACGCCCACTTTTCAAAAAAATCACTTTTTTTCACTATTTTCATATGAAACTCGAAAAAACTTACTTGGGCAAATAGGTAGATATCAACTTAATCTACAAATCGTCTATACATTAAAAATATTAGTTTATAGGGCAAAATAGAAAATTTTGTGAATACATTTTCCACCGCCCACTGACACGACCATATAAGATAGTGATACGGTATCATACGATTCGCTCCAGGCGGATTGTAGCATTTTTCACTGGTTTTTGTGCATTTTGTGAACCGTGAATGATGTGGGACGCACGAGTGCGGTGAGGAACTATCTTTCGGTGGGTGCACTATACTGTTTTAAAATAATTCCCTTAAAATCTCGAATATCGGTTTGATGGAAATCTCTTGTTTGAAATAAGTCAGGATCTTAAGATATTTTTATGTAATCGCTCTTTTTGGTCGTCAGATAGAATTATGGTGGTTGTCACTAAAAAGCAATGTATGTATGCTCTATTGTTGCATCTGAAATCTTTGTACCATAAAAAACTACTTAAGAAGTGCAATATTAATTAAATCTGGACATTGCTAACCATTAAGAAGAACAATTGATAAAACACCTTACGTACGACCTCTTAAGTACTCGTAGTTCAAAAAACTTTCTTAGTGTAATTCGTGCATGGAAACACATTCGAGATACGTGCTAATACCCTTGTTTCTCTACGGCAATAGCAGGATAACACCATCAAAATAATATATTTAGCAAAAACACTCTCAAAATGAGGCAATCTAAGCTGTCACCATTGCCAGTGAATATAGCAACTATTGGATAATTTACAGGTCATTTTAAAAGACAAACAATCTTTTAATGAAAATTCTTGTAGTTCATTAATATCACATTAAGTACCTTTTCAGTTTTTCCCCAACACAACATACCACCTTCACTGTGAAACACAATGTTATGCCATCGTTATTGTCCCGATCAGGGTGTAATAATAAAATATTAGCAATTTATTTTGTATGTAGCGTTTTGTTACACCAAGCCAACAGTAGCAGCAGCATTAGTATAATGTCAATTTATTATCCCCGCATACATACGATACCGCCATTAAAATATAGGTAGATAGTAGATATACTGTGGAGTGTTTGTGGGCCCATAAACAAAACTGTTGCGAATTGTCCTTCATTCTTCAATATTTATAGGTCGTTTGTTGTGATACTACTCCCTGTTTTACGCATCCCACCGCCCACACACACACACATATTGTTTGGATATACGAGTTCGTATGCAAAAAAGGGTTCCCTCCACTTCACTAATGGGGTTATGTGGAGGAAAAAAGGGCTTTCGGGTTTTGTGTTAAATTATTTTATAGTCTGGTTTTATATTAACGTCCATAATATTCGCACACTAAAATATCACATTAACACGTTCCTGTCGTATAGGAAATTATTTGCGTTGTTAAAACAGATTGGTAAAATCCGAAATCTTCCAGGTCTCGCCTCATCTCAGCGCAAATGGTTATGCGGTGTGTCAAAGGGGGGAGTGGAATATTGCATTTGAGGTGGTAATTTGGAGTCGCTCTTAATGTAGTAAAGCTGTTTTCAAAAATTATTGCTATTCCTGCAATGGTTGGTGGTGTATCATATTTTAATAAATAAACTCCCCAAGGATTAATGATTTCATATTTCTAATTAGTGTTAATGAACATGAATTTTCACAAGGTCTGAGTTATTGTGCTTTGAAATATTAACTACAATGTTAATGATGTTGTTTCAATGGAGCCTTTATGATTTGTATGAATGTATCCATAATCCACCATACTTATAAAAAAAAATCTATAAAATATGAACTAACGCTTCTAGGCATTTGTGTATGTATTTTACTTATCAGTTTGCTAGTAAATAATTCCTTAACAAGTCCTTAATCTAGCTGATACCAATTGTTACATATGTATGAATGCCGTGCCGATGTATGAATCAGTTTATTCCTCAATATAAAAGGAAAAGTTGTAGGTATCTTGTGACAGGATGTGTCTTAATAACAAAAAGTCCCATATGTAGGTGATCCTTTCAATTTCAGTAGTTTTAAGCTAAACTATTGCGTAAATTCCAAACTTGAAGAGTTTTACTGAAATTGAAACTCAAGCTGAATTCTTATTAGTTTGAGGTGTTCGTTAAAAGCTATTCAGAGACTCAGACCAGGTGGGTTTTGGTATGAGCCGCACTGGAGGTTTAAAGATCTTGCACGACACCTATCCTCTGACTTTGGTCTTGTGGATATGCTGTCTGATGCTATGACTTTAAGGCTGCAGCTGCGGCGCAAGTATGAGGTCGAGTGTAGTCGTATTTTTATAGATGCTCCCAAAACCGATCATGTATCATGTCCTGGGGTATTTAAGGACAACGACAACAGAAGAAGAAGTCACATCTTTAGGAATAGGTGGAAGGGTCGTACTACCTGTGTCTGTAGTGACTGTCAAGCTGCACTTAAGGCCTTGTTAAATACTTTCGGATGAGAGTCAGGCTTCCATTTATGATTGGGTTTCTTATGAACAGAATTGTGCTTGCTTGTCTCTCCGGGATGTACGCAGACTAAACGGACGCGGCATTCGTACAGTTTCTCAGTAGAAAAGACTGCGGACAACTTATTGACGTTTTTACGGTGCACTTTGTTTTTGCTAAGCATCTTAGTATGATTAGCTCAAGCGAAACATCTGCCTGTGACGTTTGTGAACAGTGTTGCCACAATGATACCAAAGTATCAAAAGTGATACTTTTTAATCTTAATTTCGACGTGATACTTCGATTTCTGTAAAATGCCTATTTTGATACTTTTTAATTTGGACAACAAAATACTATAATATGCCAGGAAATACTGTTATTATATACTCATATTCTTGTAGTGTTTGGATGGATAGATTTCTCGTAAAAGATTTGAGAATATTCATGTTCTCTTAGGCATTATAGCTTGTCTTCATTTTTTATTATTAACAAAATAATAATACTCATTATTACTCATAATTCCTGTTATGATACCTTTCGATACCTTTCTTTTGTCCGCGGAGACACCTTTTTCCAAACTCTTGCGGCAACACTGTTTGTGAAGAGGAGTTACAACACTACAAAACACTTACTGTGTGATTGTCCTAACTTTGCTCGTATCCTGCTGTCAATATAAGTCATCTTTATTGAAGCTCCTTCTCAAATTCATTAAGACGAGAAAATTCATATAGTTAAAAGGGGCTTAATGTGGTAATCTAGTAGTACAATGGACGACGTAATGTCTGAGTGCCCCAGTGAAGCTTTTCCTATCCCAACAAGAGAAGAAAAAACCTGACAGGCTGCATTTCGTAGTGCAAATCGATTATTGCACTAAATAACATCACAAATACTGAACTTCAATGCACGTCCTTGCAAATTAGTTACCTTTGACACTTCTCTTTATATGTTTTGTTTTTGTTATTCCTCGAAAACAGTAAAAGCTTTTTTGAATTGTCAAAAAATCTACGCAGAATAAACAACTGAGAAATATATATGTATATGTGTTGAGGTATACTAGCTAACGTAGTATTACAGTGGTATAGAAGATAGTATTGCTATACTGTCTCCCCCTTTAGAGTCGAAAACTTGCAGATAACTCTACTAAACCACAATTTTGTGATACCTAACTGCACCGCCATCCAGAAGCGAAAGGATAAACTTAAAAACCACTGTTCTAGATTACTATATGTGCCAAAACGATGTGATTTCTTACACCAATACATGATTTCCAACTTTTAAGGCTATTTATAATTTCAGTGCATTACAAAAGCTTATTGGAAAATAAATCGAAAACATTTCATTCTCCAGATTCTTAAGAAAACATATTCATATGTATGGGACAATATATTTGATATCACAGACCAGAACTGAAACCACAAATACCCCTGCAATCACAGGAAGGTGATAATTTCTCAAGTCGTTCATCACTTCTTTTGTTGTCATCGTTAAAATTTATTGCCTTACTTTTTCAACTAAATAAAACGATACAGGGAGAAGACGTTAGGCAAAACTCTCCCTCTGACAAAGAATCCTCTGTTCATGTTTAACATATCTCGTTGGCAGCACTTTAGCGACAGTCCTCACAATTTTATTCTTCTCCAACAACAATCTTCCTTGTCTATGAACTAATTCCAGAAAGTTGTTAAAGCATCCACATTTTGTGAATTCTATAAAACAACTGATGAAGTATAGGGATACCTCTTATCTTAACCTACAACTCCATTTCGTAATTTTTACAGATGTAAGTATTGTCTACTTTGTTCCGAGCAAAGCAAAGAAGGAATATGACTTGATTTCACAAAATTTAACCAGTCTTACATACACACTTGGCTTGTTCGTCTTAGAATTCCCAACCTTCATGCTATTACCCAGCCTACGAGTACAAAGGATGATCCTTAACTTCTTAATCGAGTAAAAACTCATCGCATATAGTACACCATACATGAATTCAAAACGACATACCTACCAGTTGGTTTTGTTTTTTGTTCAATGAAAATTTCGGTATGGGGATGGTGTTTTGTATGCCAACCCTTAGCACTAAAAATGGAAAGAATAGGGACAAAAAGCGCAGTTAACAACATGAATATATGAAGCATAATAATTGTGTATAATTATTTTTATCGCTGCTACATAAATTTCTTAGAGAGAGCGAGAAGAAAAAAAAAAAAAAAGAAACAAGCAGAAATAAGGAAACCATTTCGGGTCTGAGGAGGCTTTTTTGGTGGTAGCAGCGAATGGTTCATATTCATGAAGAGATCCCTTCATCCCAGGAAAAATCGGTGAAATAGAAAATTTTCTTCAAAAGTCATAAACACACACAAGTCGTCGTGTATTGTTGTGGATGAGGCTTCATTTGATTCGCTTAAATTTGTCTATTCGCATTAAAATTATTCTTGATAAGGAAGGTTTTCCAACGGAGGAGTGCTCATGATGTGACATTGCCTTGGTTTGGCGGGTTATCAGATTTTTGCCTCTTCTTATTTGTGTTCAACACATCGGAACAATTATCAATTGTTAAGTGTACTAGAAAAAAAAAATACATACATACATTCGTTTTATCGCTGACAAGGACAAAAGAAAAAGAAAAGTCCTTTGTGTAGCGACACTGCTTTGGTATGCTATGCACAATGAGACGTAACCTATCGTCAAACATACTCATAGGTGCTTCGTTGGACAAAAGCGCAAGTCACCTAACGACAAAGGGTGGTTTTTCGAAAATTTCCCCATCGACTCCAATCAATGGGGTATTGGTTATCGTTCGACACATTCATATTGGAATGCGAAAAGCCAATCGAATCGGAGCGCTTTGGGTATTGGCGAATTGAAATCGATTATGGACCATGAATGGGCGCGTCATAGCGGCATTGTACATACATATGTACATATGTATGTATAAAAGTCCTTTTACCAAGTAAACTAGTTTAAATCTCTTATAAGATCAATCATGGTGACCCAGAAATAAATATGGATTTGTTTTATTTATTCACCCATTTCGACTATCTCATTGAGCCAGACTTTTTCTTGCAGTTAAATAAATGTCCATGTTTATTTTTTTAAGACTCTATAGAGATGGCTAGGGGGAGAAATCTGTGTGTTTCGCTGAAAATCCTGAAAAATAAAAAGTCCTTTTGTTTCTATGATATTAATGATGGGCAATTTATATATCTTAAATGTAACGGCACAGCATTTTTCCTGGACAGTTTTAAGCATTTTTATTTTCTTTCGTTGCGTCCTTCGTGGGGTACCATAACATGTCCTCATTTAAATTTTTCACAAGCATAATGTGACATTTCAATCAATCAGAAAGCAAATCATTTTCTTTTTTTTTACTTCTAATTTCTGTACACTGGTATAAGTTCTTTTTAAATTTGGTTACTTCTTTGTCGAGTAGGTATTATTTAACGAAAAAAACAGTAGGGAGAAAAAAAAACTGTACATCACCACCCCAAAGGAGAAAACTCACATTGGAATTGAAAATAGCGAAAAGATAAATAAAAAACAAAAAAAAAGTAACACAAATCCATCCATTCCATTACCATCCACCTTTGGAGGGCTAGGCAATGACAGCCAAGTCTTTTCAATCACCACTAATGCTATTGTTCGGTTAGTGGTAGGGCTAACAAATCCCACCCCCAAAAGATTCGCGTATTTTTCTCTGACGGAATTAAATGGTATTAAATCAAATGCAAAATTGTTTGTTTATCGGTGTACAAGTTGTTTTTGTGTTGTTCGGGAGAGTAAACTTTATGGGATTGTGGAAAGCTGGAAACAGACAAGAGGGTACTTCTAGGTTAACAGCCATAAAAATTGTAACCCAGACCAGTATTTAATTTTGTATGCATACATTTTGGCACCGGTAGGAAAACTATTCAGGTAAAGACAATACGATGCTCTGATATGCCTATAGATTATATTTTTCATCTTGTAAAATTTACTTAGTCTGCGTCAAAATAGATTTTAGTCAGCCCTAGGCAGTGTTGCCACTTTACCACAATTGTGGTAAATCTACCACAATGTTGAATATTTTTCAAATCTAAAAATGCTACCACATTTTTAAATTCTGCACTGCCCATATGGAATCAACTAATTCAACTCGGTTTCCTTGTGAGATATGTTATAATTAATCCAATCCGATTCAAAAAATCAACAGATATCCACTTCCAATGATTTTTCCCATTCATTTGCTTGGAAACCCTTTCTGTCCTCATACTCACTCATTGGCCAAAGTTTTGGATTCGTGAAAATTTTCGATCTCGGGATTATGATAAATTCTGATATTACCTTTATAGAGAAGTCGAAATAAATGGGTCTGAAAATTCTGTCTGTCTGTCTGTTTGTCTGTCAGTCAGCGAGGCTACAGCCTAAACGGGTAAACGGATTTTGACCAAACTTCATATCTAGGGTCTGTGGGGTAATACCTAGAGGTGAAATTTAAATTTTTTTTCTAGCCCTAATATTAACGGTACTTTACTTAAGGCTAATTTAACAAAAAGCAGATTTGCTGGAAAACGGTTCCTACGACTTTTTTTAAATTTCATATTTCGGCTACATTGGAAAGTGCTATAAGATGGCGTACCACATTTTTGGCCAAAATTTGTTATAACGGCACTTAAGGCCAAATTTGGTTAAAAGCCGGTTTGTTAGAAAACGGGTCAACCGATTTCATTTAAATTTTTAGTGTGTTTAAAACTGTGCTAATACTAATAGATGGCGATCCAAATTTTTGCCTAAGAGTGATAACAACGGTACTTTTCTTAGGGTCAAGCCATTTTAGCTTGCTCGAAACGGCTCTAACGATTTTAATTAATTTTATATTTATACTAGTCTTGTGAACACTTATAAAATGGCGTAGCACGTTTTTGGCTTAAAAAAAGCGTATAACGGTACTTTACTTATTAACTGGTTTTAGAAATATGGCCATTTCTCGGTTAATATTGTCAAAATCAAAACGTAAGCAAAATTTAATGAATACAAAAATATGGCATTTAATTTTATGAAGAATTTAAAATAAATATTTTTTCAAATGACTATTTTTTTTTTAAAGTTCCATTCCTTTCCAAGTAAGAGCTCAAAGGTGCAAATACGTACGACCCAGTCATGCACTTTATTATGATCTGTCAATCTCAAAACATCAGTCAAAGTTTTGATTTTTACTTTGGTATAGTTCACATATGGGAAACGTTTTAAAATATGTGAACATTTTTGCCAAAATTCTAGGTTGATAAAAAGAAAATCCCGGGGTCGAATTATCGCATTAGTTATCGAGTAACATGATAAATGTCGATTTGGCGTGACCGTTTAAGAGATCGAGTAGGTATCGAAATTTGGCATTCTGTCATCAGTGGTCGAGTATTTTTTTTATTCGACAGGGTTTTCGTTGACGAGCTGATATGAAAAATATAAAAATATCTCCATTTTTCATATTTTGTTTGTAATTTAAAATTTAAACTTTTAATAAAACTGCAATATAAAGCATGACTTGTGAAACAAATTTTTTCGAAATTATTGTTTGAAATTCAGTACTCAGAATTTTATAAAGACAATGTTCGCTTTTATTCCTTAAATGTCTTCGCTCAATTTATTCATTACGATCATCCTCTGACTCAAAAGATGAAAAATAAAGCATATACCTACAGTCGAACTTCGATAACTCGAATACTTAATTATTCGAATGAAATTGGTTGGCAATAGCGCCAAAATGGAATTTACATGTAATTTTTATTTGATAACTCGAACTTCTAATGCTCGAATGTCTTGATAACTCGAAGAGATTATTTGGCATCAGCTTCGATAAGTCGAATCCTGAAGGGGAATTCGCAAATTTTGTGTATTTTTACAAGTTCGTTTTAAAATGATAAGAATTGTCATATTTCTTGTTAGTAGGGGCTGGAACGCACGTTGTTATGTCAGAAAAGCGTACCTTTAAAACATTATCTCTTGATGAAAAATATAAACTTATAAAAGAGGTGGAAAGTGGGTCGCAAAAGAAAGATTTTGTATTTTACTTAATAACTCGAAGTCTCGATAAGTCGATTTTTTTTGTGGCAAGTGATGGTTCGAGTTATCGAAGTTCGACTCTTTATCATTTTTAATTTAAGACTCGATATAAACAATCGTTTCACTCACAAAAATTAATTATGAAAACTGTCAAAGCTGTCAACCCGTTCGTTTACTTTTTCATAGTTTTTGCTCTCTCTGAGAGAATTTTACCCCCACTCCTAGAAATTTGTTAATTTACGAATTTTAGTGCAAAAATACGCGAGCGGAGCTATTGTAATATATATATATATATGTTAATATCAATCGAAGCCTTTCATTCAATATTTAATTTAGAGTTAGCCTTATATGTCATCTGTCACTTCAAAACAAAAGTTGTATTTGACTGAAATTTGTTATAAGTTAGCGGCGAGTTAAAAAGTATCTATTATTGTACAAAAGTTAAATCATTATTTTAAGTTTGAAGTTGAGTTTTATACTAGTTTCGGGTTAAACTCTTAAAGTTTAGTTGACTTGTATTTCGTGCCATTGATTTCTAAGGCGCACGTTAAGGAAGTTAAAAATAATTTTTTCATAATACATATTTGTTTTTGCCATTAATTTTTTTTATTTTTTTTGAATTTGCATTTAAAAGTGTTAAAATGTAATCTCTAAATTCCCCCTCACTCACTACTTTTACAAAAAAAAAAAAAACTTTTTGAATTCAGCCTCAATTTCAATTTCCAAAGCAAGTCCAAAGAAACAAGACTAATCAAGCTGCGAACATTGAATTTTCTTGTTAATCTGTGTTGCCCTAAATTAAGTTATGTACTTCTTCAGAAGGGGGCATATGTAAACATTCGCTAAACTCAAACTCCCAGCCAATTTTTTTTATAATCAATTTGCCTTCGAGATAGAAAATTGTTAAACAGAAAAAAAAAAATTGTAAAAAAAGTAAATTTATATTTGTTTCATATCTTCTGGAAATCCCAATAGACTGCTGCTTCTGCTATCAGCCCTTACCTTATGGGTATGTCCTGTGGACAGCTGCAAGACGATGGGGATGGTAGTGAAAAGTACAATCCCTATTTGCATATTTTAGGCGTAAAAATTAATCACTAATTTTAATTCTTCGCTATCTGTCTTTTTACTCTCTCTTCCTTCGAATGATGGAAGGTCGAACAATGGGAGGGTGAGTAAATGGACAAAGTTTAGAAAAAAAAGAAAAAAAAAAAATCATCCCCAATACAGTAATGTTAAAGAGAGATCGTGTAGAAAAAAAATATATATATAAGAATGACTATGAAGACGAAAACAAATTGGGCGATGAGGCGACGTCATTTATCCCACAGTGTCCTTATAACCTGCAGCTATTAAAACTGATGGGAAGCTATAATTTCGTTTGGTCGGCGGGAAGAAGCGGAAACATTTTGGTTTCTTTTTTGTACCGCGGCTGCTTTCCCGGGCTAAAGGAATAACCAAAAAATCTCTTCATTGACGCGATACAATAATTGTGTATATATACACTTTTTAAGTAAAAGGACATAAAATTTTAAGGATGCTTATTATCAGAGGATAAATATCTACCTATCTGAATTTTTTCCATTTCCTTTTTTCTCTGTGTTGTGTGTCCTTATTAAGCCCTAAGGTCCTGTCCATTGGGAATTACCTTTTAAGACAAATTGTACAAAATTTAACTTCACAATGGTGGTGGGAAAGGAAGGACTCCAAACGGAAAACAAACAAAAAAAAAATCATCCCTTATTGATAGGCATTCATATTTTTCTCTCATTTCATTTGCACAAGTGCCAAAGGTGCGAGTAAATTACCATTAAGTAATGGCACTGGACCTCTGTCCCAGGCACATGAAATATTATTAATACCTTAATGGAAAATAAGTATCCCTATGTGTGATGGAAGATGCCGATGTTATGCTATTTGTTTTTTTCCTTGAGTTGTGGGATTCATTTTGGTAGTAGGACAAGTAGCTACTACCATCTAGAATAGATATAATCTTCGTTTAGTTTGTTACATACATACCATTTAGAATAGTTAAATCGTTTGAAGAACCGTATGACCTGATAAAATTATTGAATTAGAATGAATTGCACACACGACATCAAAATGGTGCAAGGAAATAATTTGGGCAAAAAACTTTACCCCACCAAAAAGTTAGCGGGGTTATTTCCAACCAATACTTGCTGATATGTAAGAAATATGCACGTTGGCGTTAAGGGAACAAGAGGAAATGCGTAATCATATATGAAGGGTCCACTGGAATCTTTTCCAGAAGGCCACTTTTCGGCAGAACTAAGGAGGTTATGCCACCTATAGTATTTTCCCAACATCTTAAATTCTTTGCAAACACCACCGAAATGATATGTCGTGCTTTGGAAGAACAAACAAACTCAAACTTTTGTTTTCGTTTTTCTCCACATCCGTACCTATAAGAGGACTGAGGCCGTTTTTCCAGTGGACCCTTCAAATTTTAGTGCATGTTTAAATGCGTTCATAGTAGATAAAGTATTGAACTCATCCATTGTATCTTGACTATTATTTCACATCTGCTACTAACATTGCCGCATTCAATTTATCGGGCTAGAATTCCCTTACAACATCGACAGTGTTCTTTTGGTTACTTACTTACCTAGACCGGCTTGGCGGAATATAGCGTCAATCACGCCAATGTGCTACTCATTCTTAAACAGCTAGATTCCTCATCGGTTGTTATCCGCCAAGTTCGTCTGCTTGAGTGAGAGCATTCTACTGTACTGTATGTGTACAATGTACTGCCACTTTATCCAGCAAGAAATCCAGCTTATTCTACGACGAGAGTTGAGTCTAAAGAGCCAACTATAATCAACATCGGGAAGCATAATAGCTTATGCATAATAGCTATGCTATGTCATAACTGACCGAAATGCTTCCTTATGATCTGTCATCGCCAACCACTGACCATCATACTTTTGCCCGCGTAGCCACCCGTCAACCGTCGTTGCTGGTGTTCAGTTTTTATTTTTCGCGTTAAAAATGGATGTATCAGAAATTTAATAAAACAAGAATGAAAGCCGTAATCATTCGTACATTTTCAAATATAAAATACTCGTATAAGCAAATATGAGAGAAACCATTAATGTAAACACATAGGGGTGGGTAATTCATACCCACCGTCAAATTCGCATATGCAATGAGCGGCTGAGAGCGTTCCCTCTAATGTTCGGTAATGTTTCCGAAAGTGCCCGAAAACTAAACGAATCGACGCTGTGCTTATTATGTTTTGGCTCATAAGATCATTTGTATTTGGGGGTTTACATCTGCGTGCATATGCAGCCGAATGTTTATTATGTTTCTCACTTAAATGTTACTTTTATTTACTGCCGTTTGAAGTTCGGCAGGGATACAATCGATACCCATCGTCTTATTTTATGAAGAACTTACTTACTTACTTACTTTAATCCTTTAACCCCTCGGGGGGCATAGGGCGTCAACAACGCCTGCGCGCCATCTTGTTCGTAGTTCTGCAACGCGTTTGTGCTCTCTCCAGCTCATTCCCAAAGAGCTCGATTCCTCCTCGACTGTTCTGCGCCACGTTTGCCTAGGGCGTCCCGCTGTTCTGCCTGCTTGGGTGAGCGGATTCCACTGCATAGCGTATTTCGCAATGGAATCGTCTTCGCGCCGTAGGGTGTGTCCAATCCACTGCCACTTTCTCCTTCGTATCGTAATGTTTATAGGTTCCTGGCCCGTTCTCGTATAAAGCTGTACATTGGAGATACGGTTCGGCCAAAAGATCCTCAAGATGATTCTTAAACATTTGTTTATAAAGGCTTGCAGCCGGCGCGTGTTAATGGTGTCCACTTTCCAAGTACTGCACCCATAAAGCAGTACCGATTCTACGTTGGAGCGAAACAGTCGTAGCTTGGTTCTTAAGCTGATAACATTGCTTTTCCAGATGGTGGACAGCATGCCGAACGCAGCTTTGGCCTTCCCGATTCTGCTGCACACATCCAGTTCAGTGCCACCACGGTTTGCCGAAGGAAGTGTGGTCTAGGTATAGAAAGTTGTCAACTTTCTCGACTTCCTGTCCGGCAATGTTAAGTTGCGCGCTGGTGTCAGAAGTGCTCAGGGCTTTTGTTTTGGCTGTGTTAATTTTGAGCCCTACTTTGTTTGCCTCAGCTTCTAGATTCTGGACCATAAGATGGAGGTCCATTATCCGATGTGAAAGTAGACAAACATCGTCAGCGTAGTCTAGGTGTTTGAGGTAAGATGTCATAGTCCAGCGAATTCCATGATTTCCTTCCGTCAATGCTGCACGGAGAACATCACTGATAACCACTTAAAATAACAGCGGTGACAGTATGCATCCTTGACGTACTCCGCTTTGGACTTCAAATTCTTCTGACACCTTGCCATTGTGCAAGACGTGACACTTACTGCCCTCATACGTAGCCTTAATAATAGCAATGAGTTTTTCTGGGATACCTCTCCTGCGCAAGGCCAACCAGATAGCATCTCTATTCAAACTGTCAAAGGCCTTCTCGAAGTCGATAAACAGCAGACGTAACGGTGACCTGTACTCAACGCATTGCTCGATTGTGATCCTTAAGGTATTAATATGGTCGATGCAGGAGGATCCAGCACGAAAGCCTGCTTGTTCGACGTCGAGAGTAGAATCTAAATGCTCCCTGATCCTTTCCAGAATTATTCTTGCAGTTATTTTGGCTACGGCTGGCAGAACACAAATACCTCTCCAGTTTCCACAATCCATCAGGTTTCCCTTTTTCGGAAGTTTGATGATCATCCCTCTTTTCCACTCCTGTGGAAACTCTTCGCTATCCCAAGCTCTCCGTATTAGCGGATGCAGCAAATCTGCCGATATATTTGGCGCCGCTTGAAATAGTTCGACAGGGATGCCATCAATACCAACCGCTTTGTTTTTCTTGAGGGACCTGATCGCTGTTATGATTTCGTTCTTACTGGGAGGTGCGGTGCGGATTCGGGAATTTGTTGCTTCGGAATGCTCATTAAAATTTGAGAACATATCGACATCGCCTAAGTGGTGAAGTATGAAGAACTTGGTTTTGCGAAAAACACTTCATTGAATGTAGTTTGCAGGTTCGATCGCCAATGAGTTCCCTGGTGATGCTCGGTATAAACAGGTCGTAGCAGCTTACTTCTACATGCTTTCGTTTGTCACATTTAACACTATGCTGCACTCTCCTCTATTTCACATCTTGTTGCGCTGCTTTCTGTATATCCATTAATTTGACTCCTAGTGTCTTCAAAAGCTATGTGGAACGATCTTTCTGCCTATTACCAATATATATATATTTATGTATGTTATGTACTCGTAGGTGCGTAGGAAAGCATTTTCCACAGCCTAACCAGTAGTCATCCATGTTCTCCAGCACTGTGGTGCTGATTGCTTCTGCTTGTAAGGAAGGTGGTGGTCACTGTAGTTGGAGTCTGCGATATTAAACCTGATGATTTAAGCTATTGCTCTTGACGGTTGCGGTACGAATGCGTATATATGACCTTACATGATTTGGTGATCTCTTTCTTGCCCTATCTCAGCTCCACGTCTGTTTCGGATGTCTAGGAAAAAATTCTGAAGAGGTGGCTGATAGCTGGATGTTCTCTGCCAATTACTTAAAATCCAACTTGCCTTGTGCCCAGTGCTATGCTTAAGCAGCTCTTCTCCATTGACGATGTGGGTAGTGTGGCAGAAGTCTGCAAACCGCTTAGCATGAGTTTACTCACGAGTTTAAGCGTTTAAGCATAGTGTTGTCCCTTCGCTACCTATCTTGGTATTGATATCCTCAGTCAACAATTACAATGTCCCCATTACGGGTTTGGATGGCTTCTAGCTGGCTATAAAACTCATTCTTTTTGTCAGATACTGTATTTTAGTTATCATTTTTTTACTTAATTTTTGAATTTTGTTTTTCTTTGGCCACGGAATACTTCGTGTTTCTGGAGTTAGCACCTGCTTTGTCCTGCTTTGGATCTCTGTGCATTTGCATTTTGTCTCGCCTTCCATTTGGAGGAATCTCGCCCTATGAAGTCCTTCCTGAAGTGAGTCCAGAAGGGCCTTATCGTTCCCGAAAACGATCGTTGTTCTTACACGATAGCTAAGAGTCGTCCACAAGAAATCCGTTTGTATCCGAAAGAATATACTTATTTCTGGACCCCAGCCCACGACCGACACTTATCCTGTTTGGTGGCGCAGGAAGCTTTCCATTCAGATCTTTGATCACTGCATGAGGCCTTATAAAATCACGATAATGCATTTGCTTCACATGAATGGCAAATGAAATTGTGGTGTTTATCCACCCAAGGATTTTTCATCTCAGCTAAATGTGTCGACGAGAACAATCCAAAATTTGTTCGTATGCGTGTCATTTGGTACAACGATTCGCAAGACTGTACTCAGGATATAAAATTTGGCCATTCCATCTTGACTTAGCATTTAAATATACATAAACCCATTCCAAACGTTGCGATCATTCTTTATTCCCCTTTCAGGAATCAAAGCAAATATGATAATGTTTAGTTCATATACCTATGTACAGTATAGGTATATCTTAGTAATCTTAGCAGTGCAGGCATCAGGGGTGGGAACAAAATCTCAGGCAAAAAGAAAAAGAAAAAAAATATAAAACAGATTTAAAAGGACTATATGGTCATGGTGTAATTTTCCGTGCAATCAAAACGACAAATGTCGTCAATTTTTTTAAATGTGTCACGTCCACCACTGTCGAGAATGTTGAGCGCGTTCTTTTTCGCTTTGCGCATACTTCTAACCTGGAATGGGATTCAAAAGAGGTAGGAAGAGTACCTACATACCTATGCAAATATGTGCGGGACGGGGGATGAAAGCCTTGCATTCTGAAGGTGAAAATATGAAAAATTACCCAAAAGTTGTATTCGTCACATATTTAGAAAAAAAAAAAAACGATACAGATATTCACACACACATATACGTTTACAGTTCGTTTCTCAACAGTCACAGAGTCCTGATTTATGGAAATTTAAATAAGACTTCACTAGAGACGTTGGAAATGATGAAGAGATGGTAGTTTGTATGCAGCAATAAACGAAGCAGAGGGGGCTTGACTTTAGTATTTCGAGGAAAGACAAATCCAGAAAAATTATTTGAAATGTGAATACATTTATATGTACATACGAATATATCTGTACACTTCTCCCTGGTATTCTCCTTCCTCTCCGATATATCAACGTTTATATGTATGTCTTACTTATGAATGCATGTGACATTGTATTGTGATCCTTTTTGCTTTGGTAGTTTTCACAAATGTCCTCTTCGCGTTATAAACACATTTAAGATAAATTATAGAAACGTGAATCCTGCGTTGGATTATGTTGTCTTTGATTATGTAAACGGTAGGCGCGTTGAATATTTGTAAAATTTGTAAAATTTGACACATGATTTTGAAGCTGTGAAACAATAAGAAAAAAAAAAAAAAACCCTCTAGTACGTGACTTAAAATTTACATTTGAAATACAGATATAAGATTCATTCATTTACAGGTACTGATTCCATCGACATCGCAAACTTTCCAAGTAGAACGTGTTGTGGCGTCTATCGAGGGATCACTCATTGCCTTGGCTGGACCACATGGGCTGACACTTCTTGAACTTCCGCGGCGCTGGGGAATAAATGGCCAATTCATGGAGGGCAAGGACACTATCACTTGCAGGTAATTTGAGCTTACACAACTGTCCGCCTGCACTTTTCATAAATATTAATGGCAAAAACAAAATTTGCAATTCCAAAACATTGTGAATTCTATCATTACGCGACATCCACACTCCCACCCACAACCACTGCTGTTGCTGCAATGGGGCGATATCAAAAGCCCATTAAGCATTATGGCGAGTATAAGCAGAACACTGTGAGCAGCAGACAGGATGGCAATGGCGCAGCAAGGTGGTGGTTGAGGAATTGTCATTAGTCATCCATGAAATTAGTTAATGATATACTACCGACATTAAGTGCCTCTGCCGCGCAGCGGCCCGCACACTGACTCTCTCATTTTTGAGACGCGGAAAGTATTATAACTTCTTCTTTGCATAGGCACCCGTACCGCATCTGTATTTTATGACTTAATCGCCAGAGTTCTGGAGTTATTACTCTTACCGTTCACCTCGGATAATGGTAATAAGTCAATAATATTGCTTCGTTTTTATTTCGCCACCCACTCCGCGTCCAATAAATTTCGCCTTAGTCTTAGCTTGTTAGCGAACGGAAATTTCTATGCAGGAGTCTGTCTGCATTATGTACCTACTTTCGGAAGCGCGAAATCCTTTTATTACTTTAATTGCAATTCTATGCAAATAATACAATTCGAGCAAGGAATTTTGTGTTGTTGAGTTTTGGCGGCGGTGGTTTCCCGCTTCACTCAGTATCAGATTCTATCGTAAGGTATACACAATTTATAATTTTTCTACTTTTGTATACGTCCATCGTGGCAAAAATTCGCGCTGGCTAAAAGTTGAGAACTCTACACTTCCTATGTGACGACACCGCAAATGAACTATCGAAATTTATGTAAAATTCACAACGCGGAGGACGTGAGGATGGTATTTTTGTATAGTATTCCTGTTGGCATCTTCCGTGCAATTCATTTAAAAGTTTTATCCTTAGCTGTGTTGAAAAGAAGGAAGCTAGTTTTCGGTTGAAAATGAGTAGCAATGCAGAGCAGTTTATTGTTCTTGTTATTTTTCTCGATATTTCCTTCCTTCTTTAACAACTTTACATGTAATTAAGTTGATTTCGAAATAATGGTAAACAAGTAAATTTTATAAAAGTAGATATCCTATAGGTAGATCCTTTTGACTTAGCAAACGGACAAAGAATAGAAAGACAAAACGACGGGAGCTTAAATATGCAAAACTGCAATCAAAGTTGTCATTACAGGGGACAGCCATTTAGCCCATTGGAGTCTAATTGTCGAAGTTTAAAAAGGATGTGGCTTACATATGTACATAATTTGTTTTGTTTTTTAGTCTTAATTACTCAAATCTTTGATTCGGTTAGGGTTATGAGGTCTTTTTTTTTGTGTTGGAAGATGGGAAATTGACAAATACAAAATTGACTCCGTACTCAATAACAGAGTTTGATTTCCACCAACTAAACGCACCTCACCTTCTAACCTTCTCGAGCACCGCCGTCTAGCATCCCACCGTGAAAGGGGGGCTAATATATTCGGCTCCTTTGCGTTGGTAGTCACCTGCGCTGCACTTCGCTGTTCCTCCTGTCTTCTTTGCTCCATCATGATTGTAGCCATGGTTTCACTGATTGTTTTCCTAGCTTTTAACGTCCACAGCACCATCTCTGATGATGCTATCTGGAGTTAAGTCCTGTCTTTTCCTCAGAAAGTTAGTTTCGATCTCGGGATTTTGATAAATTCTGATATTACCTTTAAAGAGAAGTCGAAAAAAGTGGGTCTGAAAATTCTGTCTGTCTGTCTGTCAGCGAGGCTACAGGCTAAATGGGTAAACGGATTTTGACCAAACTTCATATCTAGGGTCTGTGAGGTAATCCCTAGAGGTGGAATTGAAATTTTTGTTCTAGCCCTAATATTAACGGTACTTTACTTAAGGCCAATTTAACAAAAAGCTGATTTGCTGGAAAACGGTTGCTACGACTTTTTTTAAATTTCATATTTCGGCTAGTTTGGCAAAGTGCTATAAGATGGCGTTCAACATTTTTGACCAAAACCGTTATTAACAGTACTTAACTTACAGCCAAATTGGTAAAAAACGATTTGATTTGGAAAACGGCTGTACCGATTTTGTTTAAACTTCATTCTGAATCTAGCTTAGATACATGCTATAAAATGGCTTAGAACATTTTAGCCAAAATTTGTTATAACGGCACTTAAGGCTAATTTGGTTAAAAGCCGGTTTGTTAAAAAACGGGTCAACCGATTTCATTCAAATTTGTAGAGTGAACAGAACTGGGCTAATTCTAAAAGATGGCGTTCCAAATTTTTGGATGGATGGCTAAAAGTGATAATAACGGTACTTTTCATAGGGTCAAGCGGTTTTAACCAATTTTCTCAAAAACGGCTCTATCGATTTTGATTAAATTTTATGCTTATGCTAGTCTTGTGAAGTCTAATAAAATGGCGTACCACGTTTTTGGCCAAAATTGCTAAGAACGGTACTTTACTTATAGCCAAATTAACAAAAAATCGGTTTACTCGAAAACGGCTCTAAAGATTTTGATTAAATTTCATATTTGAGCTAATCTAGACAAATTCCATAAAATGGCTAACCACTTTTTTGGCTAAAAAAGCGTATGAAGGTACTTTACTTAATAACAATAATAACAGGTGCTACAAATATGCACCATCATGAAGCTACTTCAACTACCAACATAAAATAATTTACCGAACTCAAAAACAAGTACATGCTCCTTGAAAGTACCTAATGATAAAATGAAATGGCACTAAATATTTAAAAAAGCGATTTTAAACTGTTTATCTGTATGGTAACGCCGGCCGTCAACTTCGAATGAAGTGCTTACCCAGATGAACAGATGCACGTTTTGAAATGAAATACAAACATTGAACACTATTTTAATAAACGTTTTATTTTGAAATAAATTCCTACATCCGATTTAGGAGCTTTATTACTAGGAGCACATACTTTTTCAGGTTGTGGTTATGTTCAATCTTACAGATCCTTACGTAAAATATGCCAAATTGTTCAATACGATAAGCCAAGGTGTTGAGAACGACACCGAATTGATTAATCGCGGTCATTGCGTACATTCTCGCCTACCGCTCCAATATTATCATCACTACGAGCTGGATGTGGTGTATTTGATTGCTTATTGTCTTACACTATAAATTGGCGCTCAAATTTGTCGATACTAGTGCGAATCGTGAGTTCAGTAATCAGACTATGTTTAGCATAAGTAGCTCTGAATGCCCGAAACACATTTTTCGTTGAACGCTGATTTTCGTAATACAGCGGTCTCACCATGATGAAATGTGAAACAATATCTACTGAAAAAAAAGCATCTGTCAAAAAATATATAGACAAAAAAGTACATCTAAATGAATTACACCTATGTCCTATGTGCTCTGGGTCACGAACATACATTAATCCAAGGTCATAGGCTTGTTCATAATCATTATTCAAAGCTCCTTACTATATATATAATGAATAAAACTTTTTTTTTCATTAATCCAACCAAAATTAAATTATCAGCATAGTCAAAAGACGGAAAATCTATTTTAAGAAAATTTGAGGGTTTTTTTTTGACATAGATAGCCAAAACTCTCTTATCGCTCATATTTTTGCTAAGCACTGCTTATAAATACAAATAAAATTTATAAACAATTTTCAGTTGCCGTTTGTTTGTCTCGTAATTCGTTTAATAAAGATGCAGATTCCTTGTACAATAGTAGCCTTGTTTTTGCTCTCGGCAAACGTCGGTTGTAATATTAATCAGCCGTTGAATCTTAGTGATCAAATTTTGAAGGCCTTACAGAATCTAGAAGCTATTGTGAAGGATAGCCAGTTGAAGATACTGCAAGATCTGGACGACATCAAGAAACAGCAGAGTGCCCACGAAGCTGCATTAAAGAGTTTGCAACCAGCTTCCGAGCACAGGGATAATGGTTTTACGGTTAGTCAAATTGCGACTGCGATCGTAGATCATAAATTCTGTCTAGCAGAAGTACAGATAAACGGACTACCCGATCAAAGAAACGTTTACAAGGTCATAAATATGGCTTACAAGGGTTCACCGAATGGCACGGAAACAGTTTTGAATTTTACTAAGTACTTGTCCGACGTTAATATCAAGTTTCGAGCATTTAATGCGTTGTTTGGCGATCTACATGAAGAGACTGATCCTTTGAAATTTATTAGTTTCGTTCAAGTTGTCGAAGAAGAATTGGCAAAAAGCACAGATATTGACGAGGACATTAAGGCAAAAGCTAAAAGTGACATTCAAAGTGCCATCGAAAGTGTTAAGCGAACATCTGTCAAAATTTTCCAGGGCGCCATGCTTAATGGAACGTATAAAGAAAACCCTAAAGTTCATGTTCTAGCAGATGCTATCTTCAACTTTCGACGTAATATTTCTGACGACGTAATGGCTTCGGTTGTTGATTTTATTTATGAATATGCGGATCTCAATCAGATTCTGGACAACTTCAGCAGTCACAAACATACTCAACAGGTTGCGGCAGGATTTACGGCGGTGTTTCAAAAATTAAAAATAAATCGCCTTACCATTAAGGCGAAACATATTCTTGATGCAGCATCACATTTGAAGAACTTACAACAAAGAAAGGACTACACATCAATTGATACATTTTTCAAAGAAGAAATCGATTCTGTGATTGAACATTTACCTAACTGTGCTAAAAGTTTATATTTCTACCCGACTGTTTGCTTTTGGAATAAAGGCAGAAAAGCCTATCTATATGCGGGAAGTGCAGCGAATAGCTACGATAGACAGCGTCGTACTATGTACACTTGGTATTCGGGAAATATTTTACGTGGAGCTGTGTGGCACGTGGAAAAGATAGATGGTTACTATTTCTTTAAAAATTTCGACTACAAGAATGAGTACTTGTACTCGGTAGACGGTGGTGAATACTCTAAGGATATGCGCTATGTGTTTTCTTGGATGCCAGGCTTTAATACGGACCCACAAAGTAGATGGATTATTGAATTGGATGATGATTATTGCTACATAAAGACACCTTTCAACAATGAGTATCTGTTTGCGTCTGATATCAATTATAAAAATCAGAGTAATTATGTATTTACTTGGATATCTGAGAGTAAAGCTCGTGGTGACGAATTTAGATGGCAATTGCGGAATTGTGATCCAGGAAACAGATAAACCTTTTGACTTCGAATAAATGATTCTTTTTGTATGTCCTTCTGTTTTTATTGAATTTCTTTATTTCTGCATGAAAATGAAAACAGACAAAACATGTACAATCTTCAGCTTGCCCTGGGTGTTCAATTGGCTGATGAGGACTCTTTCCAATGGCAGATTATGTTGTTTCTGTAGTAGGAGTTACGCTGGATCTGATGAGGATAAGCCAGTTTAAGGGCTAGAAAGAACCCTCACAGTGGGATAATATCGGCACAGCCGTTTAGCCTGCAGTCTTGTGTACAACCACAGATCTTCGAGTAATTTTCGAGCTTCTACAAAGTGGAGCGAAAGTTATCACCCGATGTTCCTTCTGTGGCTGTAATTTTTTTCGTGAACGAAAAACGTTGGTTCTGCTTTGCGATTATGATTATTTGTGGTCTTAAATTTGTTTGCATTAAATCGAATTGATAGTACCCATTTTTCATACTCAGCAGCATATTTTATCAGAGCACATTGGTAGCTAAATAATTGTTCCTCGAATTACAAAATACCGTTATTGCTCTGATCCTAAAAAGAAAACTCACACTGCACGCACCAAGCCACATATTCATACACACAATATTGCAATATTAGCCTTATATGGGAACTTCATTTTATATTATGTACAATGCTAGAGAATCCCATAATAGCAGTATTTTATTATCACCCATGATCCATATTACAACAACAGTACAAGACAAAGCTTTCTATCAGGATCTCTTTCCGAGGTCCAAAAATTAGTTCCTACTATTTCTCACTAGGTTGTGGTAGGTAATTGTCCACGATAGTCAAATGTCCATGTTACCAGACTAGAATATAAAATATTATTTGCAAAGCAAACATTATTCAATATTTTGTATGTTCAGATAAATTAATATTCAGCAAATAGTAATTAACAATTATTAAAACCTTCGAGTTTCTGAATCCTTGTAAGTGATTAATAACCATTTGGGGTGAGTTACCAATTCAAATCCCGCATAATACTTTTCTTTAAAAATCGAACGCATCAAATTCTCATTAAAAAAAAAATATTCAGTCGCATGGCAACTTCGTGCTTAATGAGCTTTTCAAATATCACATTCTTAGAAAAGCTTTTATCACAACTCAGAACCAAAACTTTTCGTTGATTAGGACTGTTTTATTTTCATGTGTGATTTATATAGATCATGGGTGAAAATAAAACACGCCTGATATGTTTATTTGAGAATAGTTCAAAACCTACTTATAGCAACGTGGTAGTGGTTTGCTACGAGCAGTGTTGCCACAATGATACCAAAGTATCAAAAGTGATACTTTTTAATCTTAATTTCGACGTGATACTTTGATTTCTGCAAATGCCTATTTTGATACTTTTTAATTCCGACAACAAAATACTATAATATGCCAGGCAATACTCTTATTCACTAACCTGTGAGTTGGTTTTCCGTAATTTTTTTGATAATTTACTTAAATATTCTTGTAGTCGACTTGGCGCCTGTTTGGATGGATATATTTTTTTTGTAAAAGACTTGAGAATATTCATGTTATTTTAGCCATAATAGCTTATCTTCATTTTTTTAGTATTTACAAAATAATAAAAATTGTAGTTTTACTCATAATTTCTATCATGGTACCTTTTGATACTTTTCTTCTGACTGCGGAGATACTTTTTTCCAAAGTCTTGCGGCAACACTGGCTACACATACATCATTTACCTTGTCCTTCTTGCGCTAATTTCAGGGTAAATGAAGCAAAACGGAATAAATAACATTGAAATCCTGTCTTAGAAATGTAACACCCAGTCTCCACGAGACATAAGTTCAGTCAAGACTCAAGTCGTGGCATTTCTTGTGTAGGCCGCATGTCTTGCAGTCGGACATCTAAGACAGCCTTTTTGTCTTGTCTTCTCTGTGGACATCAACCCTGACTGAAATTTGACATTCGAAGTTTGGCTGTCGTTTTTTATAAGAAAAAAACATTTGTTGTGAATTATTAGTGCTTTCCAGTTGTGCAAAGATGGCAGATTTTTGATTTTCACAAACAGAAACAATAAGTTTGTGGATTTTTAGTGTTCCGGACCTTAAAAGGTAAGACGGAACACTTATGGGTTTGATACGGTGTCTGTCTGTCCGTCTGTCCGTCAGTCTGTCACAGCCCTGTAACTTTTGAACCGATAGACATAGAGAGCTGAAACTTTCGCTATGTATACATTATGTGGAAGCCTGCACAAGATGGCGGCAATGAATTTCATTTTGGGAGCCCTTTTTTGGGCACCTTGTATGAAGGGCAAAAAAAAATTATTTTGTTCCCCATCATGTGGCATATCAAATTAAAGAGAATTTTGCAAGAACTCCATATATGTAAGAAATAAATTTTTTTTTCTGGCAAAATTTGTTGAACAAAAAAGCTCGCCAAACATTTGAAAAATTGTTTTTGTTTTAATTTTTTTAATTTTTTTTTTTTCAAAAATATTTTTTTCTTAAATTTTTAAAACTCTAAATGCTGTATTCCTTCGCATGTCACGAATTGCCAGTGTTTTGCTTTACTTAAACCATTTAACAAGCAAAGTACCGTTACATGCATTTTTATCGAAAAGCTTGGTACGCCATGTTTTATATTGAAAGTGTAAGTTAAAATGGACTGGAATCTCAGCTCAGTATTACTAGGACATACCTACGTACAAGACATTACATTATTCATATCAAAACCAGTATTAGGTGTACCTATGCATGATATGAATAAATTGCCTTCTATTTAATGACAATATAAAATGTCCGGAACACTATTGCACGAGGCCCTCCTCGCACTTGCCCAATTTTTTAAAAGTGGGTGAGCTTGTTTTGCTGTTGACGTGTTATGTTTTTATAACATAAAAGTCTGGCGGACTAGAAGTCTGACTGAAAAGTCTGCCATTTTTCAGACTCGTGCAGACGCAGTGTAATGTCAACTCGATGAATATATTGCCTCAAATACATATAGGATAAAGAGTGCCAATCCTCATATTTCGATGACGAGATAAAGATCTATATATTCTTCTATGTAAGTTTCTAAAAATAGCTACATTTTTAAACCGTAGACAAGAATTGATTTATAATTAGTATTATACGTTAAAACGGTAACAGAATATTAGAAGTTTAGCTTAAAACTCATAACACAGAGTGTCAAGTTTTGTGTTAACATTTGCTTAAAATTGATGTGACACTTTGTTCCACCAAAATCTTCGATTGTTTATGGTCCACAAGAGTGTAAACCAGTGAAAAATGCTACAATTCGCCTGGAGCGAATCGTATGATACCCTATCCCTATCTTAATTGGTCGTGTCAGTGGGCGGTGGAAAATGTATTCACAAAATTTTCTATTTTGCCCTATAAACTAATATTTTTACTCGAAAATTAATTTTTGAAGTAAACGCCCCTAAAAAGTGGGCGTGGCCATATACAATATATAGACGATTTGTAGATTAAGTGGATATCTACATATTTGCTCAAGGAAGTTTTTTCGAGTTTCATATGAAAATAGTGAAAAAAAGTGATTTTTTTGAAAAGTGGGCGTGTCAGTGGGCGGATTTTAAAAATTTTTACACTTATATTGCTTACTTTTCCAAGGACCTCGTATACAAAATTTCATCAACCTAGCTCAAAATTTAAGGCCCAAAAACTGGTGACACACAGACGGACGGACAGACGGACGGACGGACGGACGGACATAGCTCAATCGACTCGGCTAGTGATGCTGATCATTTATATATATACTTTATTGGGTCTATCTGTAATATTTCTCTATGTTACAAACTATGTATCAAACTTAATATACCCTTAGGATAGGGTATAAACAAAGCTAAGTTCTACAAGCTTTCGTATATTATGTATAAACGTTTCGTTTGGATTCGAAATTAGGCTACGGATCACGATGACAGGATGTCCGCCAACATGTAGGGACAGGAACATCAAATGCATGGACCAAATTAAAGTCACGCTATTAAGAAATACATTAGTATGCATGGAAATACCACTATGGTTTTATCTGTTCTTTTCACACTAGTATGGAAGGAGGAGTATAGTCGATTCAAATCCAAGTACGAACATGGACAACGAATACGAAACGAATGTGCTCTTTACTCCCATTTTCCTGACCAGGAATGAATATTATTTTATCTATCTGCTGTATATGATCCTTTAGTTTTTTTCTCCACTCATTGTGAGTGGATTGGGTCAGGGGAGGGGGGAGGGGGGGTGTCCTCGGTTACTATTTGTGCAGCATCACTAGAGCACTGTAAGCCAACAGAAGATGAAATTGCAATGTAGTTACATATGTATATGTAATATGTATCTGTTCTGTCTCTTTTTACATTTTTAATTTGTTGGTTCTTTTTTCCCTATTTGTGTAAGGCGACTTTCATTATTTCAATTATTCACCTGCCTACCGGAGAGGATCGTTATGTTTTGTATGCTATGTTTCTCATCCCTTTATCCGTTTTGTGTTCATGTATAATTCAATAATTTACTGAAAAATTTAATTTGCCATTTTTGTGCTGGTAATAAAATGGATGAATGAAGCAATTAATTCCCCAGTAATAGTCGTAATAGTAGCTCGATCCGAGCAAGAATCGGATACAAGCAATCAGACACGGTGTGCCTATAAATATTGTTCTATTTTTTGTGCTTTAATTTTTATTGCTTTTGCAACAGAGAGCTGAGTTTTAGAGGACAAAGTTTCCTGCTGTTGGCTTCTAAAGAAAGAAAGAGTTATTATAAGACGACACCAGGACAAACAAGCAACATTTTTGGGTGTAAACATAAATTTTCTTTTTGGCTAGGCCGGGGAGGTTTGGGGATGTTTATCCTTTTCAACATTCCCCGTGTATTTTGAAAAATTTTATGTTTTATACGTTCAATAAAAGTTTTTGCAAGTGAACTTGGATGCTATTCCTACTCGTACTCATACTCGTACAACGTTTTTGGAACCGTTGGAAGCGTCTCAAGAGGAAGGTATTTTAGGTTTGACTGCCAAATCATATATCACATTCCTTCTACGACGCCTCCATCCAAAGCCGGTAATAAATTTGAATTTACCGCGCGCACATGAGAAAGGATAGCAGAAAAATGCAGGCATAAATAAATGACTGTAAAATCTCATTAGTTGCCCATCGCGCAATTAAACACAAATGGCGTTTTCCTTTGCCAAGGTGTGCAAAATTTACAGAATTTTGTCATCAACTTCCTGTATTATCCTTTTTCTTTTGAACTCGCTTAGGTGTTGCATAATAATTCAGGGTTGTATTAAAAATCGATTGCATGTATGACAGAACAATTTAATAGAACCAAAGTTAATAAGGGCCCAAATGTGAGACTCTTAAAGTAAAACAAAAAAAGAAAAATAATTGTTTGACCTAAAATAAATGCACTTTGATCTTATGAAAACGATTCAATATTTGAATCCTAGTCTCGGAACTGCATAATTTCACTGTGGTAAAGCACTTCTGTTCTTGGGACATACTCATTTCCCTGTGTGAGCCACATGAAACACCATCGCATAACAAAAGAGTTCTCGGTGCAAATAAAAAAAAAAAAAAAATCCCAGGAAGCATTCTTGAATTGTTTTTTTCACTGACGACGATAGCATACGTCTTGTGAGTGTGTACAATTAAATAATTTTGTTCAACTCTTCAACACCCTGGATCAGTGGAAAAGAGAATTGTTTCGGGGCATCGACATTGGATGTTTGTTGCTGCTGCTGCTGGGTCTCGACTTCGGCTTCGGCTTGCACTCCTCCGCTTGAATGGGAAAATTGAAATAATGAAATCCGTAAAAAGAGGTTAAAAAGATTGTTCATATTCAAATTAAACGCACACATGCACTGTAAACAACTACTGGGCAAAGAGGATGATGACTATAACGAAAGGGCATGAGGAAGCCTGATGACGAAGTAAAAAATAAACGCAAAGCGATTATTTTGAATTATGAAACAAATACTCGAAATTCCTTTGGCAATCACAATAATTAATTTTCACATACAAACGAATCAGAATTATACTGTTATGCTGAACTTTTAATGCGATATAATGTATTAAAAGTCTTAAGATGCTTGTTTACACCGCTGATTTATGTAGATGTTACTTTAGTCGAGTATAAGCCCAAAATTTCTCCTGTACTTTAGTTCTTACTCCTTTTTCCTAGACCGTATTCAGTGAATAGGAGTTCTCTCAGTGAGATACATACGGATTGACCCACAGTCTATATATGACTACTCCAAACAACTAGTCAGAAGTCGATAAGGTTTCGAGCGCTTGGAACACTACAAAAAATACTTAAATAAAAATCTGAAAATACAGTGGATGTCAAGTATAACGAATTTTCGATATAGCGAACGGGTAAAAAAATGTCATTGACATCTCAGTAATTAGCGAACGCTTTTATACAAATTTACTATCCGATATAACGAACATATTTATGACTGCAAATTTTGTTCACTACAATTTTCGCTTTATATATATTTTATCGAGTGTTGAATTTAATTTTACATAAAAATACGATATAGACGAAAAATATACTTAGTCCCAGGCGAAATCACCTAAGTTTTCATTTTAAGTATGTTATTTTACACAAATTTGTTCACCCACTTAAAAATGTTACTTTGTATTTCAAGCTCAAATATTTGTTGCATCGATGAAGATTTGTATGTTTATGTATATTCTGTAACCAACAAGAATGTTCACCTTATCTTATCAGATAGCAGCAAGATCAAGCTAATCACGCTAATCACGCTAGGTACCACAATCATCTCTTTTGGGTCTCAGGACCTCTTCATTACTAGATGGAAACTGAAAGTACCAAGTCAAACTCTTTCTTGTTCGTCTCAATAAAAAACAACCAACAGCTAATTAGAAGTCAGTCTTAAAAAGTCGCATGATTCCTTACTCCTTCCTTCCTTACTGGTCGCTGTCCAGTTTAACTTACGTTGTAATTTAAATCATCCCACTCCACTTCAGTCACCATGTGTACGGAGTGGGCAGATCCTTTGAGAAGGCTCTCTACCAATACGACGGAGACAATCGAAAGAGCTCTTGAAACAAAAAAAAATCCATCCACCGAGAAAGGAACGGGTGCAGGAGTTTTTGGGCCAAGGACAAAACACTCAGAACCCATGGGCAAGAGTATTAGCATCTTTACGGCTGAAATATGCTCAATAGAGGTACATTCGAATCAACCCGAAAGAGGATACAGTAACTACGAAATAGAAATACTGTTAGCGCACCCATTAATGCGCTAATTCCTACAACACTAAATCGAAGCATGTAAGGGAATGCCTTAACAAAATTCATGAACAACAAAATTAATTACACTGTTCTGGATCACTGGACACGTCGGGATCAAAGGTAATGAAGAAGCGGATGCCTTAGCAAGGCCAAACGCCGCAGAATCTTTCATTCGGCCTGAAGCATTCTATACGGGAAAAGTTCAGAAAGATGAAAAAAGAAGACAGAAAAAGAACCTGGAACAATACTATAGACCTAAGACAAGTTTCTGGGAAGCTACAACCAGAAAAGATTGCATCTGCCTTAGCAAAAGCTTCTTAACCGGACATTGCAAACTGACGGAAACTAGGTACAACAAATGAAGGTCTTGCAGATTCTGCAATCAGTCAAATGGGACTCCGGAGCACTTTCTAGAATCCTGCGGCGCATTGGCAACATATGGTATGATGGTACCTTTACTTACTCTACTCAGAATAACCGTCAATTGAGAGTCACTGTAAAGTTCGAAGAATATGCATTAGGCTTTTTCGAGCTGCCAGACATTAGTCCTACTATTGTAGTATTGAGCCATCTCATTATCTTCCTCCAGTTAGCAAAAAGATATCGCGTGAAACTTTGCTTAAGCTTAATCCATCTCGGGCCTATACCACAAGTACTACAAGCACAATTGGACAACTGAAGAAATTGTGTGTTTCTAAACCATGCAATGGTGCTGAGTTGCTTCTAAGTCAAATTTCACTTGTACTTTTGCAATTTTTTGGTACAGGTCCCTGATATTTTAAGACTTTTTCTAAAATACTCCTGTGCGCATTTTGTGAAGAAATTCTGAGATGCCAACATGAGGAAATTGAATCTCTAAGGTCTTCGGTTCTTGCTCGATATTGAATACACCAGCAGTCATAAAAAAAATCCTTTTTTTAAGGGGAAATTCAAAAAAAAAAAAATTTCAGACAGATTATAGATTTCCAAAATGTTTCGTCCCACATTAATGGAAAAAGAATGGAAAATATATGCGCACATTCTATTTTAACTATTCGGTTCATAAATGTACCTTATGTACATATGCGAATCGAAAATTCTTGTTAAGTTTGTATTCATCATCCTACTCTTATAGTTTGGTATTAAAAATAAAAAGAAGAAAAAAAAAATATTCACATATCCTCCCTAATCCCATACGTGCTTTTCGTTGTTGTATCTGACAAGTGCACCTCTCTATAGAGACTATATATGAATTTCTTCAAAACTTTGCACATTTTATTTGAAACAAAAAATAATTATTATTTTGAATTCGAAACGAGTGTGTACTAAAATAGTAGGTAGAGAGGAGGAAGGAGGTCATACAAACAACCAGCAGGAACAGGTTGATTACCTGTACTCAAGCTCTCTTCAGAAATCGTTTACATTTTTCTACTCACAGCTGAACTTTTGTATTCCTCTTCTCATTTCACGAGGATTTCTTTTACTTTACTATGGAATACTTCGAGTGCTTAATTCTTTTGTACCAGCGAGTTTTTGTTTCTCTAAGAAGTACACTACACTGTGTCATGAGTGTATAAGCAGATGTACCCGGTATAAAAAAAAAAAAAAAAAATTACATTGGTTTTGTTATACCTATATAATATCAATGACAGAAGAAATAAATACCCGACTGTACTTGATAAGATAAAAGCATAAACTTATCAAATAGAAAGGTCTTAAACTTTGCAGAAACTAAATATTATGACAAAGTGAAACAGTATCTATGTATTTAATTTCCTCACAGTGTTTATTACCGTAACTCGTTCCCGTTTATAATGATAAAATTATGCGCCACGGTAATTTTTTATCTAAATGACAATCGTCCAATTGTCATTAAGTTGCGTAAGGAATTTGTCGAATAGTATTTACCCTGACCGGAGACGATAGTTGACGATAACTGGAGGATGGAGGCTTCTGATCTTTAGCCATCATTTCTATGCTAATCGAAACAATTTTCAACGCCTGATGCTGCTGATGATGATGATGGGCTGGCTGGCGATGGCGCAAGAACTCACCCGTCTTACCTGAATCGTTTTCTCTCGTCATCAAAAAATACTTATTAATAACGCCAAATTTGAATATTTTAATATTCTCGAATACTTTTGAGATTAGCGAACATTTACCAGGATCCATTTAACATAGACTATCTGCGACGCGCTACATTTGAATATTTCATCCCTTGCCTTCGTAGATGGTTTAGAACCGGCTGATACCAATGTTTTTATGATAATTCATATTTTGGATACCTTCGCCAAAGCCAATGATGATGATTATAGGCAATAAAAGCGTGTGGGGGTACATTTAGCGAGGGGCAGAACGAGAAGTCTTTTTAATCCGTTTAATGAAAATTAGCCCAGTGCTCTGTTTAAAAGGGGTTATAGGTGATGGCACCAGAAATGCTGGTGAGAGAAGCTCATCATTTGAGTCATATTTTTGCGTTTTGTTGAAATTTATATGCAAGAGTGCCAGCACCCATCCACCCACTCAGCATTGTCACTCACCCCATTGCGCATACATTGTTATACCTAACTGAAAATAATAACAAAATCTTAACAACGGGTAGACTAACAAAAATATTCCGAGTTTAGCGACGAAAATTCGAGAGATATTGGGGAGTACTACCGTCACCAATATTGAAGCAGTGAAATATGATTTCCACTTTTGATTACTTTTCTTGTCGTGTCTTTGGATAAACTCTAGAAAGGGTTTAATGGAACATTAAGGATTTTATTATGTTGATTTTTTGGTTGCAGATACCACCGTCTGAGCACTAAGCACTAGGAATTGTCCTCACTTTGGTAATTTGAATTAATAACCTAAAATGGCACATTAGTGGAATAATTAAATAAATTGCAGGTTTTCACATCCAAAATTTGCTGACTGCCATGCTGTAGTGGTATGAATAATTTCTTAGTTAAGATAGTAAAAAAATCTTAGGAGGTTGTAATTTTATGTTAAATGATTCTTTTTGCTCAAGTTTGTCTCTTACTAAATCCAATTTTGTCTATTTAAACCACAGTTTTTTCTAAACTTTGTCCGGCCTTTGCCAAACATGCTTTCTTGGCGATGCAATTTATCTTAGTTATTTAACATTTTCGACTCCTACTAAAAGTTCTACAAATTGTGATTGTAACACATTTGAATTGTAAAGCTTGTTTGATAATAAGAAGCCTAGCTAATCGATGCAGGCTAATCTACTTACTTACTTTCAAAGTGTTACTGTCTTCCATTAGATATTAAAACTTATCGGAAAAGCCTGTGAATAATTGGTCTGTAAAATTTTTTCGTTGGTTATTTCGATTTACACATTTAGTTCATCTCTTTTCTGAGATCGGAGAGCAAATAGGAAAATTGTTTGAGACTAATCTTCGGCCACACGACGACTATCACCTCGAAAGCATTGTAAAATTGTCTTGCTCTGAGCAGTTCCTTGAAAGAGATGAAAGTCACGGAGGTAAATCTGAAAAATAGGTGTTGAAGCACCTATAGCTATTCGGGCACCCATCGCACTTGGGCTCTATGCCCCCTTTTTTTATTTAGCCTGTATAGAAAAAAGCCGCTCTACAAACGGACTCTATATTTTTGCTCGAACTTGACACTTTGGCGCCATATCGAGAATGACAAGCATTTCGGTTTCCTCAAAGCAAGTACAGGTCCTTGATAATTGTGAGGGTTTAGGTTGCCCTTCAGACACAGAAGTAAGCATTGCATTTTGGATCCATTAATTTCCACTTTGATGGTTTAACATACGTTTCTTTTATAGTCAAAAAGAGTTCTGATTTAGGGAACGAATGTGAAAATCTGAAGGTTTACGACAAGACATGAGACAATTTATAAAATGGTCCTAGGGAACACCAGCCTTTATGTTCTACGTCATGAATATCAGAGTATACTCATCGATATCGTATTTACGCATTTTCGAACTCTGTGAAATACCTCTAAAATATCAAGCAAACTACCATTGTTTCGCAGAAGTGATTAAGAGATTTGTTCCGCTTCTCGGTAAGATATGACATCGAATCACCAATGGGCCGGTTGGTGCGAAAACCATACCGATCATTAAAGAGTTAAGATATTTCAAAACCTAATTGTTAATTACCATTTTCATAACCTTGAGAAAAAAGGGACGTGAAGGCATAGGTCGGTAATTGGAATCGGAGCCTTTTTAAAAGCTACTTTCACTTAGCATCATATTATTCTTTTTGGAGTTTTTTCTTTAACTGAGTGTTCGGATTACGAGAATTTAGTTGATATGATGTTATAGTCAGTCCAGTCTAAGAGCACTAAAACATTAATGGTTTTTTTATCAGGAAACAAGTTGACAGTGTTAGCGATATGATTAAAATATCCGATATACGTATCGACTAATTTACAAGCTGGATCTAGTTCTTTACCTTGTTGAAAAGCCCAACAAGCCTTTCTTCGGTTGTTGGCTGTCCCAAAACCAGATTGTGTTTATTGAAATCATCAGCCATGATGATTTCGGTACGTTGGTCACTTTAAAATTTCGGAACTAGTTTCATTGCCCAACGGCCATATCTTGGGTAACAACTTTACAGAACGATACACAAAATTATATAAATATTATTATTATTATGTTTGTAGCAATAGGTCTTTCTGACTAAAATTCGAAACTTGCCACATTTTAAAGAGGTGAGTGAAAAAGCTTAGAGTTTTATGAAGTGCAGAACAGACCTAATGTTGCACAAATATTACCTGTCAGATATTCGTCTGGTACACTTTCCTTTTCCTATATAGTCCCTTTTTTAACCACTGGTTACAAATGTTCATTGGATTTTCTTCTGAAATTAAAGAATACAGTGAGTCCGCCGGGAAGGTATACTTTTCTATTTTGCCGCCATTTTGCACCCAAAAAAAAAGGTGCTGTAAAAATAGAGTAAAACGCTGTAGATTCTACTGCCTTCATTGTCAGAATCGACCCGACAATTTTCGTTGTAAATTTTACCGAGATGTGGTTGTAAATTTAACAATCTAGTTGTTAAAATGACAGCTAAAATTATAGATTTCACAGCACTTTGCTGTCGAACAGCTGTAGAAACAACAACAATTTGCATGTAAAAAAAATCGCTTTCATAGCACTTAAGCTTAAAGTTCTAATTTATTGGTATGGTGCGAGAAATGGGTGGAAATAGCTTTTACAATCCAATTAGATGGTTCTTGTCCAAGAAATAATTAGTGTGTGTTTAAACCGAATTATATAATTTAATTTACTTACAAAATGTGAAAAATGTTTGGATCTGGCTGGGGTTGAACTTGGAACCTCTTACTCGGCGACTGCATACACTACCACAACGCCATGGCCTCTGAAAATTACCATGCGAATATTCTCAAATGGTATCTACTTTTTACGTTTTCGAAATAGATGCGGAATCTACAACTTGTTGTAATTTCTACAGCTCCTGCTGTAGTTACCACAGTAAATAGTTGAAGATTCTACAACATTTTGATGTAGATTTTACAAATTCATATCTGTAGATTTAACAGCCGAAATTGACAACGCGCTGTTGATTTTACAGTTGCGGATTGTGGTTGATTTAACAACTTTGTTGTAAAAATGAATGCATTCGCTGTAAAATCTACAAAAAATTGTTAATTTAACCAGATTCGCTGTTAAATACACAAATCTACAATGAATTGTTAAATCTACTGCCTTCAATTGTAAAATTTACAGCGCTCTTTTTTTTGGGTATGATAAACATTAATCTTGACAGTTCATATTTGGCAGTCGTGAAGTAGACACGTGGCAAATTTATTATGGAAAAATATTCGATAAACCAAGGTGTTTTAATCGTTAAAACATTTTATCAAAATCAATCATCGATTACTGTTACGATGAGAAATTTACGTGAAATTTTGGAAGAAACAATGTGCCAACAAAACGCACTATTTATCGTGTAGTGAATGATTTCGAAGAAGGAGGGTCTGTAGGTGATAGGCCCAAGCATGGGCCACAACGTACTGCAAGATCGGCTTAAAACGTTACTGCTGTTCAAGGAAGTGTTCAAAACAATCCATCAACCTCAATTCGACGCCTAGCTCAGGAGCTTGGTCTTCAAAGAACAACTTTGGCCACAATTTTGCGATATCGTGATATGATTGAAAACTTTTTAACGCCACAACTGCATGTTTTGGGCTTAATAAACATGTGGTATCAACAAGACGGTGCCACATGGCATACAGCCAGGATTACAATGGAATATTTAAAAAAATGGTGATGTTGATTGGCCTCCACGGTCGCCTGATTTGACTGCTCCTGACTCCTTTTTTTGGGGATATCTGAAAAGCAAGGTTTATGCAAACAAACCAGAAACGCTTAAGCAACTCAAACAAAATATTCGTGATGAAATTAATGAAATACCGCGTGAAACGTGTGAAAATGTAATGAAAAATGTGCTCAAAAGCAGTGAGCGGATATTTGTATATATGACATTGACATTGCTCAAATTTAAGGCCTAAGAACTAGTGACATAAAATGATTACGTCATATTTCTATATGTAACAATCTACATATGTGTCAAACTTAACTAAGGACAGGGTATTTTAGAATTATTATACGAGTAGCTTAAATTAAAGAATTAGTCTTTTTTCGAGACTAAACTAAACGAGGCTAACTTAAATTAAACTACACTCTAAAATCCGCCAGAAAACGACAATGTATGCGCTTAGGTGGTTGGTTTGGTATTCCGAGACAGATGCGTATGTATATTAACTGTCTAAGGTAACCATATGCTTCTATGGACAATCAAACGCCGTAAATTTGTTGGCTTTTGAAGAACATTGAACCTCTATGTGGAACTATGATGAGAAGGGGTGTTCTAACTCCATGCTAAATAACAGCTTTCTAGGGCGTATAATTCTTCAGATATTGTTGGACCTCGTGAACCAAAAACTTTCTGACCACTATACAGTTCGATGACTATTTCCCTGTTGCCTAGCTTCTAATGTCATGAAAATGTAAAGTTAAGAGACTGTAAAAAAAAGACTTAGAACTCCATTGGGTTACTTGTTTATAGGGAGCTCCCCGTGCCTCTGACGATAAGGGTACTGGCTTATTATGGATTAGCAGAGCGGACTCAATCGAAAAACGAAATCAATTTTCAAAAATATAGATGCTACATAGATACAAATGTCCCCCTAAAAATGAATAAGCTGTGGTAGAAAAATTATCAACCTCAATCCCGCATCAAAATTTACCATCACTCCTCTTCTATTCCAAACATTATTTGAGCTCATATTTTTACTTAAAATTCTCATAAAAGTCCAATGAAATTTTGGTAATTCGCTCATGTTCGCAGCTGTAATTACATTTTCAGTTGGCGAAAAAAAAAAGGCAACACAATGCCATCCCATTCACCTTTTTTTAACCGTATAATGTTAAATGCCCACATTTCAGTTACTGCTTGCTCCTGTTTGTATTAATTCAGCACAAAAATTATCATTGGTGGCAGGCTAAGTAGCATCGTCGAGTAACCCCAGTGGTTCTTTTCATATTCACCGATTTACCCGTGGGTTCCGTATTATTTTCTTCTCTCCTTTTTTTTTTTTTTTTGAATTCACTACGCGTTCCAGACATAAAATTAAGATAAAGGGTTAGACAAAACGACAATGCCACGCATTCTGAATCCCATATCGTTTCATAATCATTTTATGCGTTATATCATGCTTTTTTAATTTACATAGGTAAGATCTAGCATACAGAGGTACTTGGTTAAACATTGTTGTTTTTGGGGTTTTTTTTTTTTCAACCAAGTAACAAAATCATCCGTCTGGATGAATTTGCCGCTACCCCTATGGTGAAAGTTCTTTTGAAATTTTAATCTTCCGCAGCAAACTAACTCTTAATTAGTTGTTCGCAATCAAAATCTAAATTATTTCCATCGAAAAGTATATCATGTGCCCAACCCTCAGTCATTCTTTGCCTCGCCTGGACAGCGTTTTTGCTACGGAATTGAACTGAGCACTCAACACATCAGGGTCGAAAGGTAAGTTCCGCATCTCTGTGGATCGCTCGACATTCGGCCCAACTGCAACCAAACGAAGAACATTTAATTTGCTAGTTATGAACCGCACTAGGATAATAATTGCGAAATTTACAATTAGTTTAACAGAGAAATTTATTTGTTTGAAATTTAGCACCGGCTAGGAGCGGGGGTGCTTACGGTATAACGTGGCAAAGCTGATCCTTTTCTGATTCGACCACCCACTCGGTGGAAAAACGAAAAACCAGGCATTTGATTCTATTACAGTACTCGTACCTACCCCTTCTGTGCTCGAAGTAAAGGTGGATATTTTAACTAAAAGTTTCCTAATAGGTAACTAACCCAGATGATGATTGAAGTTCTCCGAAAAGTCATCCGCACCCACCACTTTGTGTGGGTATATTGGATCGCCCGGGCCGGTACGTCCGCCGACGACGAGTGAATCTTCTTGATGTGATTTCAAACAGAAGAAAATTTCATTATTATTCTTCTTCCATTTGGCAGTAGTACCTAGCAATATAGTGATGGTTTGTTGGTGGTGTGAGTACAAAGAGCTTGTTATATGCGGAAAGATGACCTGAGGGATCTAATGAAATTCTATAATTTGCTTTTCTCTTTTTGCATCGAAGTCAGTACTAATCACCTTGAAGCATTGAAATCGGCCGTCTACTCTTGATATCCTTGAAACCGGTGTCTGTACGGATTTATGTGCATTTAAATATATGCTCCGTTTCTACGTAACTTACGTTCAAATTCATGTTTCTCTTTCTAGATTTTTTTTTTTAATTTTACTAACATTGTATAAAAGGATTAGACCGACATAAAAAGAAGCAGGTGATGTTTCTATGTGAGTTGTCTTTTTTTCCACCCACCACGCTTGCGGATGTCAAGCATCATTATGCATTAGCACGATCCTGAATATTTGGCATTTGCCACTGTATCTCTCTCAGTTGGTTGGCAAACAACAGGCAAACGCATATTCCCACTTGCAGCTAAACGAAAACGAGGACAATCTAATGGCGGAGTCGCGTTTACACCTGTCAACCTGCCCGGCACCGCCTAACCCACCATTATTGGAACACATTTACATTGCGCGCCAGCGAGTTGTCCTACGTCCTTTTACAGTCCATCCACTGTGCCTAACGTTCTCCCCTTTTTTTTTTTTTTTTTTACTTTTTGTGTTGGTGTCTTTTTTTGCTTCTCGATTTCGGGCGAGTAATTAAAAGTGTTTACTTAAAGTTTATTATAACTCGAGGTTCGAGTGAGGAAAAAGCACGGGATACACGAGGTTGCTTCCTGGTGGCAGTAGCAAGAGGGTTGTATATGCCGACGGCCGTCATATTTTTCTCTCGTGTCAAATGGTTGAGGCATATCTAAACCACGAGGGCTTAGGTGTGTGCGAGGATTTTTAATCGCTTTTCGCTTCAACCAAATTCGGGAAATGATGACGACGATGCTGCGGCAAACAGATGAAGGTTATCAGTTCCTTTTTTTTCATTTTTTTAACCCTTCATCTGCGGAACCCGTGTGCGGGTTATACTTTTATAATTTATTAGAAGCGTGGATTTATACATGTCTGCAGCGGAGGATTATCAATGTTATGTCAGGAGGCACAAACAAAAGTCACTCGCCTTATCTGCTTACCTTTTGGCTTCGTTGTCGCACTTCAGTTCGAAATTAATTCAAGGATATCGAGAGGTGCCATAAAAGAGGCAAAGGGTTGAAGAAAGGAAATAAGCAAATTAGCACGAAGAGAAAGTAAAAAAAAAAACAAAAAAAAAAAAACTGCAAGAGAAACTAAGCGTACAGACCATTAACCGGCGGTAGCAGGGGAAGGACTTTTTCCATTAATGAGCTAAATAAATTAAATCGTGTCCCACCACCATCGTCTTCGTTACTCATCAACCCTTTATCGGCCCTAGAGGCGACAAAAATTTTTAATGGCGTTTATGCGCGAGCATTTCCCAACCAAATTAACTAAACGTCATCAATAAATCGTCGTTGAGTAAAGTTTAATTAAAAAAAAAAACAAACTGAGGAGAAGGAAAAAACGATGCATAATGAGGAAACGAAACTGGGATCATAGCATGAATAGGTGTCGTCCTTTCGTCCGTATATGAATTACACAGAGTAACCTTATACATATATGAAATTAATACAAAGCCTGTGAGCTAACATTTTTTAGTTAAAATAATTAAACTCATGTCCCTTAAATCTTGGCGGAACCATAAATTAACAGAGTATTCTAAAGGACATATATTCATATATCCGCTTTAGAAGTTCACATAAAAAACTGGGATGGAAAACTTCACATCTTTCGTAAATGGACACACATAAAAATTACAGAAAAAAAAAACCTGAGGATATAACAACTCGTAAAAAGGATTTGGGGTAGTAATATGCGCACAATGTGCACATTTGAAAAAGCAAATAAGGACATCTAAACCATTTGCTTTTTTTTTTCAAATAGCTAGTGTACAATATGAACAATAAAATAGATGTCATTAAAATTTGATTCGATTGAAAACAGGTAAATAGATTTGACTAAGCTATGAGTTCAAATTTATCGATACTCGATCACTACAAAAATTGGTTGTTTTTTCAGTGCGAGATCATCCCAATCTCAGTGTTAAACTCTTGTTAATTGCAGAAACATAATTTTTAGTGAATTTTAGTCAAGCTAACCCTGCAAATTTGTTGAGTTAACTCTGAATAAAATGAAGAAATATTTTCGACAGATTATGGAAAGCTAAGTGAATGGGTCTATTCTCATACTCATATGCAAACGTTCGCATACTTATTAAGAGAATGAACGAAACTTATAGAGAGAACGAAACCGCTTTCGTTCTTTTTTCTTCCAGCAGAATTTCGATATTACAAAAAATAAATGAAAACTGTCAAACGAGTGAGAAAGTTCAGATTTGACAGAAAAATAATTTATTTGAATTTGCGAAACACAAGCAAATTAGCAAATTGGAAAGTTCATAATGAACCAGTTTGAAGAAAATCCTGGATTTCATCAAGAAATTCAGCTCAAGAGCTCATTTTTGGCTAGTGCCTTTGTCAATAAGCAAAATATTCGTCAAGAACAATTCCACAAGTGCTTCAATAGACTCTATTGCATTCACAAAAAGTGGCCCCGTGATGTGGATAACAGGCCAGACGATTGTACTCTTTCGTCGTTTAAATGATCGCCATGTTACCGTTATATAGAGTTCGCTATTGTGCGATTTTGGAAGATAACTTTTGGCCAGAATTGGATGGACTTGATATCAAAAAGATGGTAGGTATCACATGCCATAAGGTTGGTTAAACAATTGATCAGTAAATGTGTGATCTGGAGAAATGGTCCGGTGGAATGACTACTTCCAATGCGTTTCAACGCTGTAGTATTTCTTTTTATGGCATAGCGTTGGTTTATGCCAAGAAGCCAACAACTTTAGAGGAGCAATAACGAACGCGAAATTGCCAACCTGTAATGTCCTTATTGAAAAACCATATACATACTCATATGTAAAAGATCAGAACCTAAAGCCAAGTCGATTAATTCATTTCACTTTATTCATCTGTCTGTCACAAGTGTTTGGGCTTTACATTTTGAGCTAGGTCAATTCCATTTTGTATGCGATGTCTTTAAAAATAGCGACAGTTTTCTTGAAAGCGACGCGAAACGGCGAAACCAAACAATGTTCTCCAACAAGTCGTTCAAATTTCAACAAGATTTTACTGCGAAACAGTGACTCAGAACTAACGACTTCATATTAACGGATGCTTACCCAGTTGGCAAACCAGACCTCAACTGGTTGCATTATAACCTATGGTCCTTTTTGAGCTTTTAAACCGAACTCTTGCCTGAACAGTAGACAATTTTCCCGATTTTTGTCTCAGGTCGTGCTGAGAGGCAAATGCCGGACATTTGAAATATGCGTTCTACGGTTTGTTGTAGCTGTTGAGTGTCCCAGTAAATAAAATACAACAATGTGAATGTTATTAAATCCTTCTAGTTTTTTATCTCATTTCATTGTTTTAAACCCTGCAGATGTCTTAAATAGTATCCTAGTTTACACAATCTATCCCAGTTAACTTTAAAACATACGTTGCATCTTGTTATACTCGAGTTCATCAAACATTAAAAATCGTTAAAACGTTGGTGGTATAACAGATAACAATTGAAGTATAAATTGTATTGTAAATATTTACAATTTAACTACACGACTACTCCAATGTGACAAAATGGTTTTTGGAACTTGATTTCGATAAAATATTGGGTAAAATTTGTGATTTCAGGCGAAGAATATAGAAGTCATGTAACGTCTCCATTTGTAATTGTAACTTTTTTGAAAATATTATTATTCGACCTTAAATTAGTTATTTTATGAAATGAACGCTTAAAAAGCACATTTTTACGTGTTTTGCATACTCTTCACGCTTAATATGTTTGAAAGGATCTGAAGGATAAAAATTAGTATATGCCACATATAGGAGGAGGTGGAAAATAAAAATGGCAACCACTTTTCATTTTTTATTTTTGTTTTTTTTTTTGTGTATTCCCGTTTCCATTTGCTTTTACATGTACTATATCCCAAGAATGAAAAAAGGACACATCCTTTTTAAAAATCCCCACCCATCAGCAGAAGGAATAAAAAAATTAAATCTGGTTTTGGTCCGCTGCAGCAGCAGTAGCGGTGGCAAGACATATTCGTCCTGCATAAATGATGTAATTACAACGATATAGGATGTCCAGTTGTTAAATTTGCCTTCGTTTTTGCTCTGTTATAATAAATGTACGTATTTAATAAGGATATGTGTAAAGATACTTATGCGCCCCCAATTTTTTTTTTTTTTTTTTTTGTTTTACTCGTACGAAGATGGAGGATTTATATAGCAGTAAAACGTAAAAAAAAAAAAAAGGATATTCAATGTACGCGAGATGATGGGTGGATCCGCCAAAGAGTCCGAGGGCCGTACCCACTTAGGTATAACATATCGCCAAAGGACATACTTATACTAATATAAATTTAATTTTACTTAAAAAAAAAAATGCTAAATGAGTAAATGGATATTATAGATAAAGGGACATTTATTTTTTTCTATTTTATGGTTAGGAATGTTTTTTGTTCGTCGTTCATTCTGATATAAAGCTGTAAGCCCTGCTGGGCAGTCTTTCCTGTTGTTTGCTTCATTATGAAAATGTATGTTTCAGGGAAAATGTAAGAGCACAAAGTAAGTGTGTTTTATCTATTTTAAAATCCGTTTAAAAATTAAAAGCACGTTCTCGCGCAGGGATGTGTGATTTTTACAACTGTTATCCGGCAAAATGAAGGGTATGTAGAAGCGATTAAAAAAAATGAGTTCGGATTTACTGTCAGGTCGGTGGTTCCTCGAATCCTTGCGGCAGGAAAATAGCTTTAAATCAATTAACAAATTTACTGTAGATGGAAACCACTATAAATCTTAATTTGAATGCGCTACTTTGATAAGGGTATTAATAAAGACAAACGAGAAACAAAGAACTAATAATAAAAAAATATTAAAATTATAATTAAATTAAAATAAAATGGTTTATAATGCTAATTCAATGTCGACTGTCGCCAGTAAATTATTAAATTAAAAAAGGCTAGCTCACGGCAAGAAGTGCGAGAAACTTATGGTTAGAGTTAGGAGTAAAAGGGTATAAAAGTCACATAAAAACGGGATGAGGGAGGAATGTCATACCTACTTAGATACAAATATCTGCGGCAGATAGTCGCTTTTCTTTCGTTCTTTTCTCTCTGTTCGCAGTTGTTGCCTAATTGAAAATTATTAACTTATATCACGGCAACCGTAGAGGTAAGAATTGCGAATGAATTAACGCTGAAAAAAGCGGTTATAAATGTGACAAATGTCGAGAATTCATTTTGTAGCTGTTTCAATCGGTCAAAATTTCTGTAGCACTTTTTTAGACGTTTTAATTCAAATCAAATCTCCCTATTTGATGGAAATTCAAATCAATCAAGTATGATAAGCAAACTTAACAAAGTTAATCTATAAAAATTCTAAGTGTTAAAAACATATAAAGGACTATAACAATTTTTTACCATCAACGACGAAAATTTCGTTTGAATCAAAATATTGCATTCATTGCAATGCAATGAGGGCTTTTGCAATCGACGTCAAATTGACAATTCAGGATCTTCCGCCACAATTTTCATAAATCTACGTTATTCCTGTACAAAGAATGGCATGCTTCATCAGTGTAACTTTGAGGACCACTCCCACAGCGACCATGAACATCATCACCCCTACTCTTAAACTTCAATACCACAGTCGAATCCGACTATAGGCAAAGTCAAATATGTGTTCATAAGATAGTCTATAGTAGTATGTATGCATATGTATGCGTTTCTAAGATACGACTCGATTGTCGTATTCGAGTTCAAGAATAAGGGTGAATGTATCAATTGATATCGCTACAGCAGGCCACTCGTCTATTCTCAATCAATTTAAATGCACACCGACAGATACTGACTACATCCTCTCCTAATTCTATTCAACAAAAATTTCGAGACATATGAACATGCCACCTAGAAGTCTAAAACCCGGATGGTCTAAATGGACGGATCAAAAACAGGATCGAGAGTGGAGGAGATGTACATATTTTCCTAAGATCTAAACTGTAATATCTCCCTCCACCTTTCTAATCGCTGTAGCGTACTCCATGCAAAAATCATGGCGGTAAAGGAGGCCTTGTCGTGACTAAAAAAAATAAAATAAAAAATAAATATTAGGCCGTTAGCAGCCCATAGAGGGCCAAGACCTAGCTTCTCACAATTGTACATGTTGTGCGTGGTATACATTTCTGCATGTACAGAAGGGACCTACAGTTTTATGCCGTATCCGAAGGGCAGAGGGGTTTTGAGAAGCTTTCTCATGACAATTATACTCTTGAATGTTTGTCAGACACTCGGAAGAGGTGGAGCCGTGAAAAAACTTTTGGTGGTATTTTTCTGGATTCGAACTTGGAACCCCTAGCGCAGTAGTCCAACGCACTAACCACTGAGCCACGGCACCCACTTGTCGTGACTAAAGAAAAAATATAATATCCGCAAGGGATATCAGGATCTTCAATGCTAGTTAAGCCGTCATTAAAATCCTGGAATCTGTCACTTTCATTTCCAAGGACATTTCACAATGGACTCTGTATCATTGTGAGTGGCGCAATCAGATCGCGACTCCCTTCAAACGATTTCTGTGTAAAAAGTTGCATGGACGAAGAGAAGGAAGGGACTATGTATACTTCATTTTCTGAGATATAGCAGCTCTCTCGATTCGAAGGAAAACGTATTTAGGTGAACATTTCCCTGAACTTGCAGACATAGACGTCAAGCGCTTCTACCGCTTCATAATAAGCTCTTGCGGATTTTAATGGGTAGACAGAGATTAATTGATTCGATCGGATCGGGTCTCTCTGGCCTAAGTGTGGCTGCACCCACCGCTAACCTACCCTAACCTAATCTATTCATCTACGTGCATACAAACATACATATGTATGTAAATATTTTACATATGCATACATACAGATCGATAGAGCTCAAACCTTCACAGTGGGTGTGTTTTCATCTACATTTCCGCCCATTACCTCGCCCACTTAAGCTACTTCTTTTAAACTTTCTTTTATTTTTTTCAAAATATTTTTTTGCAGTAGATTTAAAAAAAAAAATACAGTAGATTAAAATCTTTCGCAGAAGATTTTTATTTCCAATCAAAAACAGTTTAATAATAAAATATAATATTTATTTATTTATTTCTTCTTGATATTCAGAACTGATATTTTTCGATAGATTATTTATCAGGAGCAAAATACAGTTAATGTCTAACGGTTTTTAAATAAATCTATCCCCTGACACGCCTACTTTTAAAGCTTTTGGGTAATTTTATAATAAATTTGAAGAAGGTATTTTTTAATGCTTTGTAGGAGAAGGAAAAGGAAATGGATAGAGTAGCATGCGATACATTCCATGTTTATTTTTTAAAATACAAAATAATTTCCATCACCGAATTGGCTTAGTTCAACCCCAAATACATACATATCTAAAAATGGTAAATGAACTTAACAATTTAATAGGTCAGCCGTCAGCCGTTAGCCGAGTACAAACTTCAACTTTTCCTAAAAGTGTTCTTCGGTGCTAACAGTGATAATTTTTTCCACCTTGAATTTCGAAATAAACTGCAATTACACCAAAGTTGTAGCGCTTGTCTTGTCTTGTCAATAATCTACCGGACGTTCTTACTTGCACCTATAATATATGATAAGTATTGGATTCGTGAAAAAATGCTAACACGAGATAACAATGAATTCTGACATTACAATAATACAGAAGCGCGAAAAGTGGGTCTGTCGATTCTGTCTCTCGGTCTGTCTGTCTGTGTGCATGTACGCTTGACTGCAGCCTAATCGGCTGAGCCGATTTGCTTCAAACTTCATGTCTGAGCTCTGTAGAGTCACAATTCGAGGCGAAATCCGAATTTTTGCCGACTCTCTTGGTCTTTCAGTGCGGCAATTAAGTAACTTATTTTTCTCTAGCGGTATACATGTGCAAGTGCATACGACCATTCTTTTTGACTTGTGATGCCAATTTTAACTCTAAATTCATTTTTTTTAGAAAAACAGCTCTTTGTCTTCTGATTCTACACATTCCAAATTTTTATCACCATTTTTTAAATTTAGCTTACCGTTATGGTTAGTGCTGTTCCCAGAAAATATAATTGTAGCGTTTGAGCGATGCTTGGCACCATTTCTTTTATAATCCTTTGTTAATTGCTACCATAAGTAAAATTAAACTTTTCAACTTGCTCCTTTAATCACCATACTTATCTCTGCTCTCGAAAAATTCATACGCTCCTTAAAGTGCATTGCGCCTAAGTTATTTCTGCATTGAAAAACAGATAAGAACTTTGTCTCGCATTAAGTTTCTCGGCACTTTTAACAACATATTTTATTGTTTTATGCAGATCCAACAACATAGATGCTCAGTTCTTTAACAACAATCCACATATAGAGATTCGCCAAGTACGGTGGCATCCGGCTTCACCTACAGACTCGCATCTTCTGGTGTTGTTATCTGATAACACCATACGGTAAGTTAGCGCACATGTAACCAAAACATTAAATTTAAAAAATACTGTTTTCTTGTAGGGTCTATGACAACAGTATATTACGACATGTATGGCAAGTTGGCCCGTTTCCGTTGTCGCTTTTGAATAACGCCAATGAATCGACCACTTTACCAACGCTTGATGTTCTAGGGGAATCTGTTGTTGATTTCGATATTGGACCAGCTATAACATCTTCAAATGATACGACATTTTTAAATCAAAGCTCCTTTTTGGACATTACTAATAAGCATGAAAGTATCAGTAAAGAATCAATTACGCGCACCGAGAAAGTATCCAGTGAGAAGGTTGAGTGGCCAGTTGTGATTTTGCGTGAAAACGGAAACATTTACATTCTCTGTGCGGGTATCGATACAGACAAGTAAGTTAATTTGTCATACTGACTCAAATAATCCTATGGAAAATGTTTTTTTTTTAAGACCACGTCTTCAAGGACCTATAACCATCCGACCACAAACTAATTATAACTACGGACTGGATTCATGCGCAATCCTTATGATCCAGTCGCTACCTCCTACGTTAGTTATTGCTGAATCGAGTGGAAAGTTACACCATGCATTGCTTCTGGAAGCTGAAGTCCCAGAGGAGGTATATAAAGATACATAAGTCGTCATTCCAGTCATCTTCTTAACCAATCCCTTCTAGTCTTTTAACGAAGTCGATTCGAGCCTCTTAATTCATCCTTCTGAATGGACTGTGGAAGTTCTGGAAACAGTTGAACTAGAGCTTGGAATTCCCGAAACGAAGAATAATACAGTGTCTTCATACACATGTCCCATTCATCTAAAAAGGTACGTATTTAACATAGGAGTCCTACCAGTACTAACCTAATAATGCTTTAGAGATCCGATCAATGAGCTCCGTTACTTCGCCTACCACAATACAGGATTGCATGTTATTACTGTGAATTTTATCGCAGAATTGGAGAGATACTTGGAATCTGAGGGTAAAACTTGTAGTATTTATGCTTTTATATAGATATTCATCCGTATTTATTAGTCACTTCAGATATATCGTCGCTTTCAAGTCCATCCCGTGCGGAATATGTTGTATGCACCAAAATTAGCAGTGGAGATAAAGTAAACGCTGTTCTTGGATTCGTTCTATTGCAAATGCCATCGGGAATTGTTCTACTTCTATCAAGTGGCCAGGTTATTAGTTTAAATCTGATCATCGATACAAAACTATTGCCTCCTTCTACAGCACTTATTGATACTAAATCGATTAATGGCAAAGTGGATTTTTCTTTGGACAAGCTCTTGGCTCCCTCCTTTGTCGATTACATACAAAATATCCTTAAGCGTTCGGTCACTCAGCCGATTATGTCACTTAACAAATCTACACAGCCCACTCCTCAGGAATCATACGAACTGCTAACTCAGACAATGGATGTTCTTCGAACACAGTATTTAAAAAAACACGAACAAGCTCGAGGAGAATTTTTACAGAGACTGAATACTATTAAATTGCGTAAGGAACAACAAAGGAAAGATATTGAATACTTGGAGAGAGAACGAGATTTGATTCGTGAAAATGCACACAGATTGGCCGAACGGTTCGAGGAGATTAGTGAAAACCAGGAACTTCTATTGAAAAAGTAAAATTGATGACATTTAAAGGTTTTTAAAAAAACAACTGATGATAATTTTTTCTATAATTTTAGATGCCAGGATTTAATACGGCAAGCTAATACCTGTCTACCAAGTAATACGCAGGCCGAAAAAGAATTCATCAAAGAAGTTGAAAAAATCAACAATTTAACAAAGAGTATGGCAAATGCCCCACGAAAGGCTAAAGAGACAATCAACAAGCAAAACTACCATGTAAGTTATATGTTCAAGTCTGTTACATATGTATGTTATATGATAATTGGATTGTCTGTCCTTATAGATTCAGAAGTATGCAGAGACAGCAAAAAATAAGCCGTTCGATCTACCAGAAAAACAGGAAACAACTATCAAGGAGATTCTTTTACAAATGTAAGTTTTTAAGCTTTATTTCTATTTAAAATATCTTAAAGATGAATCCAAAATGCCTTAGAAAATCAGGTTCCACTTCGAAAAAACGTATCCAAACCGAGAAATATCTTCTTCTTATTATATTTATTCTTTCTTTAGACGAGTTTTTGATCCGGAATAGGAGATTCACGTTCCTCCCAGTTTACTGCATTCCTACTTGTCCGCCTTGAGGTTTGCCGCTTTGACCTCAGGAAGTACCGACAGACTTCCTTGTTTTGGATCACTTCGTCCCTGAGGATAATTAAATGCAAGTTTTTTTTGCAATAGTATTACCCACTTGTTTTTTTCGTCTACTTTTTTTCGCGATCTTGTAGGAACTTCAATTGACATTGACCTTTTGATGGGATTCGAAGGATCTTCTATAGTGGTTAATGTTATCATTACAAGTTCCTTCGTTATTAATCATAGATCACAGATATCTAACTTTTGGCACTTGGGAAGCACATTCGCATTCAAGTAAATATCTGGAATAGCCCGATGTGGATCAGCGAACGGGCAACACAAATACGGATTCCGCACCCACTTTCCTCCAATAGATCCACCCACACATTAAGTGTTCGTTGCAGAAACGTTTGAACTTGACTCCATCGTTGGCAAGAAATAACTGATGCAGTTTAGGGTCTATCGCTTTTCCTTCAAGCCAATAATTTATGACTACAATAAATAGCAAAGAACTGAGGACGCCTCCCTGGTGTACTCAGGCATTGATTGGGAACTCTTCTGTTGTCATTCCTCCTTCACACACATGTTCATGATCATGTGGACGAAGGTTTTCTTCTGGCAAAGTTTGTCAAACATAATAACTGGGCAAACGTTTTAATTGCTTTGGCGATTTGACTGGCTATATCCATTTCGATTCCGCCATCGGTTGCAACAATACTCCCAAGGTATTAAAATCTCTCTAGTCTCTCTCTCGCCAGGAATGCATATATAAGTTGATGAGCTCCGTCGTAGGCTGATCATTTTTGTTTCCGCAGAGTTAATTTTCAGTCCAAAGACATCTGCTTCCCCCTCCACATTTGCTGTTGTTTGGTGAAGGTGTATAATTCTGCAGGCATACATCGTCGGTGTAGTCAGGGTATTTGAGTTCAAATGTAAGAGACCAACGAATTCTTCCATTTCCTATTGATAAAGCCACATTTAGCACATCGCTAATCAACAATATAAATAGCATTGTTAAAAAAATAAATGTTTGGCGAACTTCCCTTTGAACTTCGAAATCCCCAGTAAGCAGCTTCCGCTTCCTGTTAATTGCTATTAATTTATTTGGAATGCCTGTCCTGCAGTTTAGTTCGTTGGAACTATTGTGAGCCTTGACTTTCTCAGTTTAATGGTCAATAGAAAGTTCTCAAAGCACTTTCTTTGTGCCCGAAATATCTACATCCCTTTGCTCTTCCCCTAGAATACTACATAAAAAGGTTTCCAATAAAAAATATAAACTCAAATTGATTAATGAAGTTATAAAATTCAATATAAATGAACTTGTTTTTTAACGAATTACTTTTTAACTCTTTCAGGATGGCAGAAATCGAAGGACAAGTCAAAGAAATCAAACGTATCAACAACATCCTTAATTTATAAGCGAATAATTCATGATTGCCCTTACTTTACCTATATATGAAATAAAACATCAATTTTTTGTTGTATTTTATATTTTTTTTGTTTTCGTATTATTTTTTTCAATATTCTTATGACTATGTCTTTTACATTGATTGGGTAAACAAACAACGAGAAAAATAAAACTAGTGAATTAATATATAAAAATAGTCTTACGTATTTATCTAGCCATTCTATGTTAAAGAAATTGAAATTTTCATCGTAATGGTAATGGTAACCCCACTCTTCTAATAGCCATGCTATTATCAGGAATTGTCAATGATCAATTAATGGTCCCCAGAACATTTTAGATATCTTACGATCATTCTCGGATAAGAAATATTGCCGCCCGAGATGAACAAATTCTTTTAGTGACAATTGGCCATCGCCATTTTTGTCTATCACAGCGAATGATATTGCCGCGTCCTCATCAGTGAGTCCAAGGCAACGGAAAAATAATTTATATTGCTCGAGATCTAAGTGACCTGTATGGTCGATGTCGACCGCTTTGAAAACGTATGGTAGGAAACGCCCAATTTTTTTCACCAAATCCTTATCATTTAGCTTGTGATGTAAGTCGCAGAGGAATTGTTCGGCGGTGACAAGATTGTAAGGATTAATTTCACCCCACTGTTCTTCCCAAGTTTGCTATAATATAATAAATATATTATTTTTTTTTTGTCTTTATCGTTAGGTAAACTATTTGTTCTTACCCTCATAACATCGAGGAACTCAGCAGACATTTCAGGGGATAAGTTACCAATGTCGGTGAATCTCTTTGTGAGCAATTTATAGTCGTCAAAAGAAATTACACCGTCTCTGTTGACATCCAAAATTCTATGAAGAGTACGCATCTTACGTCGCCAAAATTCACTGTCTCCCTGAAATTAGATTAAAAATATTTAATACACATTTAATTTATGCAAAAAAATATTGAATTAGCAGTAAAATTGAATGGCTTTGTCTGTGATAGATAAACATTTGTGTGAAGAGTGTTGCTAATTGAAGCGTTACTTATATATGCTCTTTCACTTCGATTCATAAGCCATTTCATTTCATGATTACATGAATCTAATGATTTGTTGTGGGGTTTCTTATACGGCAAATGGTCGATATTATGAGTGTTAATTTTGACGGCAAAAGTACTCTCTGAACTTCTTTATTGCAATATAGAAAGGGTTAAGTAGATTATTGTATACGACCACTTACTTAACAGTGCGAATACAAGGGATTTGAATTGTGCACTTCTGCTTTTACATAATTTTCACAGTTAACTAGGGATAACTCTTAAATGATCTTATTACATAGAAGCAGCATCGATTTTAAATCTTTAGGTAGTCTTAAATGAATTATATTACTCCTTTTCTAAACAAAATTAAAATATTTTTAAACGGCAAAACTGTTTCTTGCTTTCGAAAACACATGTAAGTATATTACGGGCCACTTAAAAAACTTACTGCACTGAAGAAAACTTAATGTAGAATTGAAAGTAATGGTGACAATGGCAAATTATATAAACAGTTAACAGCCGTATAAAGGCTCTGCAACGCTGTCGTACGTAAGCATACGAAAACACGCAATTGGCATATTGCATCCATAGGAACTTAACCCTCAGTTTCGTCGAGCTTTCGTTAAATTTTGGCTCCATACTTGTGGAAAGGGATTTCATTCGCAAAATGCTGAGGATAAGGACGAAGTAATATGAAATACAGTCGCGCTTGCTCTAAGAAATTATGGTCTCACACAGATTTCGACAACAGGCAAGCAGAATTATGACATAAGATATCGCACGCTCAATGCAATTATGGTTGGTTGAATGTAAAGTCATTATAAGAAATAGGAATAAGTGTGGAACTATAAAAGAAGAACCTCCAATAAGATAAGCGAAAACGAACTTAGGCAAGTGGTTATCCTGTCAAAAAATTGGGTAAGTGCGAGGAGGGCCTCGTGCAATAGTGTTCCGGACATTTTATATTGTCATTAAATAGAAGGCAATTTATTCATATCCTGCATAGGTACACCTAATACTGGTTTTGATATGAATAATGTAATGTCTTGTACGTAGGTATGTCCTAGTAATACTGAGCTGAGATTCCATTCCATTTTAACTTACACTTTCAATATAAAACATGGCGTACCAAGCTTTTCGATAATGCATGTAACGGTACTTTGCTTGTTAAATGGTTTAAGTAAAGCAAAACACTGGCAATACTTGACATGCGAAGGAATACAGCATTTAGAGTTTTAAAAACTAAAAAAAAAAAAAAAATTAAAAAAAATTTTAGTTTTTTAAACTTATTTAGTTTTCAATAGCAGCATAGAGCTAACATATACGATCCGTTCGTGCAAATGACTTAGTTTTTGAAAAAATCGAAATGGAATGCAGTAGCAGCAAAAGAAGAGCTTATAGGGAAGTCCATGCGCTCTTCTAAAATCTGTAACTCAGGAACTACTTAGCGGACTTGGATGATACTTGAAACTTGAACAAATCGTAGTATCAAAATGATCTACTGTAAAAATTATTTGGATAACATAAAAACTGGGGGAGTTACAGTGGGGTAACTAGATACCCCATTTTTTTAATTTTTCTCAGAAAATATATAAAATACAGGAATTTTCGTATTGTTTTTAAAATCTAAACACAATTCTACGTATCTCCAATTTTTTTCATATTTTTACCATTTATGGTCTGGCCGCTAGGGGGGGGGGACAACATTTTTCAAATGTTTGGCGAGCTTTTTTGTTCAACAAATTTTGCCAGAAAAAAATATTTCTTACATATATGGAGCCCTTGCAAAATTCTCTTTAATTTGATATGCCACATGATGGGGAACAAAATAATTTTTTTTTGCCCTTCATACAAGGTGCCCACAAAAGGGCTCCCAAAATGAAAATCATTGCCGCCATCTTGTGCAGGCTTCCACATAATGTATACATAGCGAAAGTTTCAGCTCTCTATGTCTATCGGTTCAAAAGTTACAGGGCTGTGACAGACTGACGGACAGACGGACAGACGGACAGACAGACACCGTATCAAACCCATAAGTGTTCCGTCTTACCTTTTAAGGTCCGGAACACTAAAAATTTACTGGTAGAGTTGGAAAAATAATCCTCTTGTCAATTCGAACTACATGAATTCATATCTGACTGGTTTGCAGCCAAAAAATAATTGTATTTTAAGGCATATGTAACAAGGAACGAATAAAACATTTATGTTTCTTTCTAATTGCAATTTATTGGTACGGTAATTGCTTAAGTAAATAGGTCCGTTCGCGTACTTTTTGTACTAAATTTCGTAGATTATCAAATTTAGAAGAGGGGGGGGAACTTTGACAGTTTTCATAAACCAGCCCACAGAAATTTCTTGCATTAAAATTCGAAGCATGGGGAAATTTCTTACTCTCTCGTGAGTGCTCTCTTCCGTGAAAAACTACAAAAATTCTCCGTACGCGAACAGCTTTTCGTAAAAATTCGCTGTTTTAGGAGGGTACGCGAACGGACCTAATGATAGTGGATTAAAGCTAAGCATTTGACTTGTTTCGCACTTCAATTAAAGTTAAAAGACTTTATATTATTTATAAGTCAAAATATAGGAGTTTTGGAAGCACTTTTAGCTTAACCCGAGCAGGGATTATTTCAATTCGTATTCGCAAACTTATAAAGCTGGTAAAAATGTGACCATCATCATCAAATATTTTGCGCATTTATTAGACAGAAAGTTATGTCTGACTACAACGTATTGGATCTGTTTTTAAATGGTAAATCATATTATTTTTGCTTTCTCTTTTGGTTAACAATTATAACACCGAACACCACACACGTACATATACATTTATACATACTTATTATGTGTAAGCTGTTTATTAAGTTCAAATTACAAATAAAATTATAGTTTTAACAGCTACCAACATAGACCATATCTTTTTAGGTTATTCAACCGATAGAAATTTTATAATGAAACAATTTGATTTGACTCGTAAGTCTTTGGCACTAACGTTTTTAAGGCGAACTATAACGACACTAGATTATCCGGCATATGATCTACCAGGTAATCACATTCTGAAACTATAACACTTACTAAACTTTGATAATTTTGTCAAATACACTTGATATGCCATGATAATGTAGCCCTTTCTCATTGTTTAAATACGAAAGAATTGAAAAGGGCGCACACTTCGAATAAATACGAGTACATAAATAAATAAGAGTATTTCAAACACATATGCTTGTATATAGATAAACTAAATCCATAACCAATGTCAACAGTAAACATTAGAAATAAATTCTAACTCGCCAGTCGCCACAAAGTTCCTATAGTATCAGTTTGAAAACTTTTAGGGTCACTCATAATACGAATTTACTTTATCGTCGCACAAAAGATAGTACGCCTATGTACATACGTTTATTGAGGCTGTACATATGTAAATAACACCGGTTGTTATTATGTACACTTTACTATATAAGACGGTGGGGTGTAGGCGCTATCGCACTCATGTGTATGTGCCCTACATTTAATGCAGTATGCCCTTTCGAAGATCAGGTTTTTAATTGTAACTATGTATGTGTGTATCGAACTTACCCTTTCTATCTTTTTTGGCTTTTCCTCACGTTCTCGCTTATGCGATCTTTCATCATCAGATTCAGAGTCTGAATCCGACTCGAGATCATAGGCATGGGATGACATTGGAGTCTTTGAATACTGGCGGGCGGTAAAAAGCAAAACATGTTGTTGTTGCAGATCACTTCTCACTATGCTATAGTTCACTCGAGGAATCATAAGTGTCTGAAAAAGAAAATATTTTTTATTGAATTGTCATTTTTATTGTATTATTTGTTTTTAAGGAAGTAATTACATAACATGAAAGTCAAATTAAAAAAAAAAAAAACTCCAAAATATATGTTAATCAAATTCTGTTGTTTGCCTTGGCTTTAGCTTTGCGAGGTGTTTCAACTGGCCGGTATATTTCCTTATACATGTAGGTATAAGCGCTGGTATTTTGATTAGTGAATGGTTTTAATGAACCCTTTTTTGGGCTCGGGGAAACAAGTTCAAACTAACAACAATAACTTATGTTACGAATTTTGTTTACAGATATTTTGAAAAAATAAAAAAGAAAACAAACGAAACGATCGGTTACCAAATAATAAATATTCATTAGTGTTGAACGTAAACAACATTATTTATGAATGTGAAATGTGGGCCCTACTTGAATTTACTCAAGGGTGCCTTCAAGTGGATTCTAACTGAGTTGTGGCGCAAAGTACCTAAGAAGATACTATAGAATCAATGTTGTAATTGGAAGCCGACTTTGAAATCCTAGTATTGTCACATATGTACACAGGCACTTAAGTACATGTCTATTACCATGTAAAACAAGGACAAGGAAAACACTTGACAGGTACCTACGTGAAGAAAAACACATGCAATACAAGAAAAGAAAATTCCACTTCCAGGTGCAAAGATAGAAAACAGAAGAATGGAAAAAGATCAATAACCTTCATTGCACTTGTTCCATAGTATAGGTAGTCTGTTGGTTTCTTTTCGTTTCTATCGGCAGCCACTATACCTGCATATGTGCACGTCTAACCAACGTATAAGGAGAACATTTCTATTTAAAAAAAATTCGTTGAAAATGCCAACTCACCTTTTTCTCGAATTCCACAAAGCTATTTAGTAATCCAACGGATCCAACAACTCCGACTCTTCTATCGAGGATTTCTCGCGAAGTCCTCAGCAATGCAGATCTAACCATTGAAAATGCCATTGTACATATAATTTGTTTCCTATTCTCCTATGAATTTTAAATTCACTAAAGCATATGCTTTCCTATACAATTTCTTTTTAAAGCACGATAAAGCACTTGGTAATTTTTCTTATTAAATTTATAATCACAATATCTCACTAGTAGTAGTTGAAATTGATTTCAAATAAAACACAACCGTTCGTGATCGCAGCCGAATTCACATTGAACCTAGAGCACATCCAGATCTGAAGAGGAAAACCGCGTAGAGAGTTTTATTATATAAGACGCTTCATGTCACTACATAAGCACTGGAGGCACAGATAAAAGTGGTGGCTACAGTGAACTTCTGCATGAAAATGCTTCGCTCCATGTTGCACGTTCATCTTTCAGAACAGAAATATATTGAGTGTGTGAGTGGAGTATGTATAGCATATAGAGGCCTATTGGGTGGGGAAAACATGTTTTTGGACTTTAATTTGGACTGTGTCATGAAACAGTGCACAGACATTTCAATGGAAATAATTTAGACAAATATTTTTATAATAAAAGTACCTATTACCCTTGAAATGGCTCTCAGCTGTTTTTTGTTTGTTTATGTGGGATCTGTACCCATAATATTGATCAACGTTACGATCAATAGGTTTCCATGGAGGTTACGTGACATGATATGGCCAATTGAGTTGAAAATTTCTAGATGTTTGTTCCTAGATGAGAATTGGAAACGTGCAATGTGCACGTGTACGGATGATCCTAGGCCTACGTGATCATCGTAAAGGGGTGAGATGTGGTTGGGCGTCATGTAATTATTTAATTCCTTTTCAAAAAGGGTTGTAATAATGTTTGTACCTAGTGAATAAAGAACTTACATTATGTACTTGAGTGCTATGAGCTATGATAGAAACGAGTTCAGTGCACCCGCGGTATAGGTAACTAAGAACAAAACACGTACATACGTACATGCAGTAGGTATGTACATGCATCTATAAAATTCACTTTTCAGAAATTAGAATTTACCAAAGACTAATACCTACTTGTATCTACATTGGTATTCCATTTTCTTGTAAAAGGGTCTAAATCAATTCATCAACTAATTTTTGTGCAATTATATTTTCCTTGTAATCTGTGATTCTTCTGTAATCTTAGTGCAATTTTTCTCTGTTGTACTTTATGAAATTGTAAAATAATAAGACAATTTATGACTTAATCCTTGTGTCCAAAAAATATCTTAAAATTGATCAATATTGTTTGGTAGGTACATACATCTATTTGGCTTAATGAAATCTTATTCTAATGGATGAGCTGGAAACTGTCGGAAGGGCTTCTTTGCTAAGCACTGTGGTCCATATAAATCAAAGAGGCTACCTACCCAAACTTAAGAGTTACATAATTTAATGAAAAAAAGTTTATGTTTATGCTTTTCCAGTGGATATCCTTTTCGTTTATAAATAAGCCATTTAATAGAAGTATATATTTGGAAATATATGTCAAGTAGTTCGCAGGTTAATATTGTGTTTTTCCAACAAAAAAAAATCAGTTGCCCTAAGAAAACTAAAAATATGTATACTCGTAATTCAAGACTAATTAAATTTGATGCATTTTAACTTTTAAAATCATTTTTTAATTTTCTCCAGATGGCTGTCAAATTTTCGTACAAGACGTATTTGCCCTGTTACGAAAGTGGTCGTACGAAACTATTCTTCTATTTTAGTTCAGCCTTAAGGATTAGAACTTCATGTAGGAGTCACGCATAATTCGGAATGATATTAGGGCTAAGTTCAGAATTCTAATTCAATTCTGACATTAGCTATTTCACACTTAGTGTAATTATGATACCTAGTGAGTATACCTAAATATCTTTTTACATGACCACATGTTTGATGTGATCAATGAAATGAGGATGTGTGTATAGTTAAGTTTTTAGTATGCCGATGCAGGTGGACACAATTTCGACAGGCCAATTATTTCTAATATCTTAACATGCCTTACCAGCTTTTATTTATAGGTCCTACTACCTAAACTGGTTTCATAAAGTCAAAAGAGAAATTATGAAGTAAGTAATGAAAAAAACACCTTACATGAGAATTATTATTGCTTTCATTAAGGTGCGTCCAGAGGAAGAGTGAAACATTTCTGCCGAGTTCCACATGCAGTCAATTGTTGCATTGTCCAAAGGTCCCTCTATGTGAATGATAATGACCATCGCAAATTCGTGCCAGTAAAGAGCCATTACCCTATACACGGACTGAAAGATACACAATCACTATCAGAATTGGATTCCTCTTCTTGTCGTGAGTTCAGAAATGCAAGAATCTTAAATTTAACACTATTTTTCTAAAAGCTTGAGAAACAAAATTATTTTGCCATTTAAAATGGAAAACGTGAAACATTTCATAAACATTTAATAATTGGTTCACAAAGCGTCCAGACCTACTGAAACATTTATGAAACATTTCAGAAACAAATAAATGTTTGTGAAATATTTAAACGCACCTTAAGAAGCAACATTTTTGAATCAGAAAATCTGGATTTTCGTCAATACGACTCATCATTCCAAGTATTGACATTAATGTTCATCTTACTCGATCATTATTACTGTCAATATTTTGTTTAAATAACAATATTATTGATCGCGTAAGGGCTACTTTAATGCCCAATTATAATGAAGTTAAATGAGCTAACGCCAGCGTAATGCAACGTCCCAATGCATTAAAATAGTATTGATTGGCCATTATAGGTGTATGTATACATATCTATTTACTTATTTTCTTCAATTTTCCTAAATTTGTCTTTCACCTTAACCCTATTTGTTTGTTTAGCTTGTTTTCCTAGTTCGTTCTCTTGTTCTTTTTTGGCAGGTAAAGCTGTTCGAAGAAATTAAGTGAGCCTTTCGTCCAGCTTTAACATAAGGTTATATGAAAAGGTTAGAAGTGCATCGCAAATCTAATTGCTATTCTACTCAATCAGTACTTAAAAATATTTGTATTTTAACATCCAAAAGTCAAACTATGAAAATTCTGTCTAATAACTGATTTACCCTACGAGTAAATAATAATGAGTAATGCCTAATGAAAAAAATTGCAATGATTTCTTTAAAATTGGTAAAATATTTTGTCTTATTCATATCCGCAAATTTTAGGGAACCACCATGGTCACACATTTCTCTTGCATCCAACGCAGGTTATGGTAATCTGCACGTTTCTTTATCACATTCAAGCTCCTCAGATAAATGTGAAATCTACCACATACATTCATACATAAGTGCTTTTGTACATAGCAATAAATTTAAAATGACGTTTTATTAATTGACTACCAGTTGTGGGCTCTTGCAGAATTGACCCTGATTCGAAATTTCCGCTTATTATGGGAGACTTGGTTCAATTTTGCACGTACACCATCTGAATTGCAAATTGTTGCGTCTCGCGCAAGATCTGCCAATGACCCCGGTCTGGGTAGAGAGTAGAGAGTGATTTTATTTATAACGTGAGCGCTTGAGCGTACTTCGGATTGTTTACCACGTTTGTCGAGACTTCCCATTTGTTTACGATTGAAAATTTGTCAATAGAGAAACTCCCTACTAGTGGGGAGAAAAAAAACAACAACACCTATCGAGGTCATATTACCGCTTATCGCTATTTTGTTTACATTGAAGTTTTTTTCATTTTCTACAAAAATGAAATGACCTAGTATTTAAATTAAAATTCATTTTTTTCTTTGCTGATAACACAATAATGAAGAATCGGTCCAATTGCCGATAACACAATAATGAAGATTAAAAAGTGAAAAAAACGCGTTTAGTCTGCCATCTAGTTGACAAAAACAGGCAACAGCTCGCTATCCGAAATGAGTTTCCGAATAATTTCTTGTAGCAAGTAGAGACACGCACCGGAAAAGTTAAATTTTGTCATTTGAAGTGGCATACATTTTGTCTTCGAATGGTTGCTAACCTAACTACTGTATTTTGAGGATGCAGCAAAGTATACTTATAGGAGCGAATAAAATGTCAAACATGAGTGAGTGTTGTCAGATAAAAATAAATTATACAAGTGTAGGGAAAGTTTGTATCATTGCTGCCGGTTGTATTAATTCAATCAGTGGATGGTGAAAAAAGTGCCGAGGATATAAAACCTGTGGATCTTATTACTCGAAAAATAGGAAATAACACCCAAGGTCTTTATTTCCTTTTTCAAGGGGAATAAAAGTCAGTGTTATCGCTTTTTAGTTGTTGGTTTATTGCCTCAGATCCTCAGATCACCAGTCATTTTGTCAATAAGCGAGCGTCTAATAAAAAAAAGGAATGGCGCCTAGACTAACTAACAACAAAATTGACCGAGACAGCTTTAAGAAATATTGTAGTATAAATATTGTACTAAACCATCTCTGTAATGAACTCAAAAAGCAATTAGAGATTTCAAAGATAAAAGAGGTTCTTGAATACCAATAAGAAAAAGTAATGGCAAACAGTGTTGCCGCAAGAGTTTGAAAAAAAGTATCTCTACAGAAAGACAAAAAGTATCAAAAGGTATCATAACAGAAATAATGACTAAAACTGCCATAATTATTATTTTCTTAATATTAAAAAAATGCACGCAAGCGACAATGCTTTAGATACCATGAATATTCTTAGTTCCTTTCCAAAAAATTCATCAATCCAATCCTAAGTCAAGTCAACAATGACAATATTAAATTTAATTATTAAAAATGACAAAATAATAACTTGTAGTTCAGTAAATAAAGCGATTGCCTGGCATATTATGGTGCTTTTCTGTCGGAATTAAAAAGTATCAAAATAGGCATTTTGAAGAAAACGAAGTATCACGTCAAAATGAAGATTAAAAAGTATCACTTTTGATACTTTGGTATCATTGTGGCAACACTGATGGCAAATGGACTAAAGGAGACGAAAAAAATGCAGATTTATTCGCACAGCACCTTGAAGAAACGCTTAAGTCATTTGGCGTACAGGCGCTTATGGTATAGTGGCATGATCATGTCGTCTGACAACTTTAAAGAAAAGCGTGTGTCCCTGGCGGAACTTCGCCAGACAGTACATAATCTTAAAAATAACATACCCCGTGGATGTGATTTTATAACCGGACGGATCCTAAAAGAATTAGACTTACCAAAGATAGCCCTGATCACGCTTCTGCATATTATAAATGCCACATTAAGACTTTTACACGTTCCAAAACATTGGAAAATCGCCGAGGTTAAATTGCTTCCGAAACCGGGAAAGTCTCCAAATGACAAGAAATCGTACAGACCGATTTCGCTTCTTCCGATAGCATCTAAGGTAATTGAAAAGCTTTTAATAAAACGTTTGCAATCGGTAATTGAAGAAATATAACTGATTCCTGATTACAAATTCGGCTTCAGAACTAAGCATTCGACAATTGGCCGTAATTGGTTTACAGAATAACAAATGAAATAGAAAAAACCTTCGAGGTGAGAAAGGTATGTAGGTGTAGGTATGGCTTGATGTTTAAACTTTGACAGGTTCTGTCGAAACAGCTACATATATACGATTTTATAATCCTAACTGACTATTCCGTGTAAAACACGGAGCTGAATACTCTGCATTTAAGTACATTACTAACGGTGTTCCGCAAGGAAGTGTTCTAGGCCCGGTTATAGCCACGTTCGCGGACGATGCGGCTATACTTGCAACAGACAAATCAATCGAGTCAGCAGCTGCAAAGCTTCAATGCAAAAACAAAAATGATGAGCCTAGGACCAAAGTCATCAGCTTTGCTAGACAAACGGTTGCTGGTCAAACGGTTGAGAGAGTAGAGAGTTTCCAATATTTTGGGAGTTTTGTCTCAACCGATGGCCAGACGAATAGGCAAAGCAATATACATATGCATTTGGGATGATATGCATAGTTTGGCGATATAATACAAATAGCTTAAACACCAAGCTACGACTGTCCTGTTCCAATGTTGAATTCGCGCTGCTATATGGATGTAGTACCTGGAGGGTGACCGTCACTATCACGAGGAAGCTGCATATGTTCGCAATAGGTGTCCAAGCTATATCTTAAGGATATTCTGGCCAAACCGTGTCTCTAACGAACATCTTTATCAGAGAACGGGCCATGAGCCTATAGACACAACCATACGACGACGTAAGTGGCAATGGATTGGTCACACTTTCCGAAAGGGTGACAGGTCTATAGCTAACCAAGCGATGCAATGGAACCCGCTTGCCGAGGATGGCGGTCCTAGAAGTACGTGGCGCAAACCAGTTGAGAAGGAAGCACGGCAACTAAGAAAGAGCTGGGAAGAGCCGAGACACATTTCCAGAAAACGCACACGATGGCGCGTAGGCATTGTAGAGGCCCTAGCACCCACAAGGGAATACAGGGCATAAGTAAAGTAAGTAAACGAAGCAATAGAAATATTTTACAATCTTTTAAAAACAAAGTGCTAAGAGTATTCGTAAATGCTTCGTGGTATATTAGAAACAATGAAACAAACTCCGCCCGCAAACTCCGTGTTCGTCTTCATGGACACTGCAATAACGCGATACTCCATATTTTGGACGAGACAGACCTTGTGCGCCGATTACGAAGAACGAAATCTTTCTATTTAGCGCAATATGTGGAAGCCGAATGTAATGACCGAATCAGCGGTGCTTTTACTGGAAGGTTACTTGCGAAATGCAAATATCTTTGAAGATCAAACTACTTAATGATGAAACAAAAAAAAATCTTTATTTTTTTTTACTAACTTTGTAGTATTTATAATATTTAACAGTTTAAAAATAAGGACTATCATGTTAGAAAGTAGAAATTAATGATAAATTGTTATTTCTCTGTGAATAATACATTCAACATCCATCGATAACTTGAATTGTGAATAACTTTGTGAATAATAATTTCCTCGCAAAATAAAAATTCCATTTTCGTGTGTAGGAGCTCATTTTACATATAAAACCATTTTCTAATTTTTTTTTTACGAATAGGCCATAATAGAAAGCACAGCCAAATAAAAGAATATTAGGCCATAAGCTGCCCATTGAGGCCAAGGCCTGGTTCCCGCACCTTATGCCGTATCCGATGGCCAGAAGGATTTAAAAAAGCTGAAAAATTAAAGTAATATCCTCGGATGTTTGTCAGACCCTCGAATGAGGTGGGGTCGGGAAAAAAAATGTTGATGGTAATTTCCCGATTTCGAACTTGGAACTCCATACATAGTAGTCCAACGCACTAACCACTGAACGACGGCACCCATCCAAATTAAAAGGGAACATAAGCATTTACACATGTTGTTCTTTTCGTGAATATATTTCATTGTATAAGATATGGGTCAAAATGGACAGAAACTAGCTCCAATAATGATATTAACGCAAACAACCAATAAACTTATGAAGATTAATTTCTAGCAAACTAGTATAATTAAAAAGAAAAGCTAATTGAACAAACAGTGTGTTGTTTCGGATTCAGTGCTTTAAACGTATCTAAGAATACGCTAATATCAAAAAAACCCCCCGCTTGATTAATAGTCAGGCAATCGAGTTTTAAATCCAATCTCAAAAAACAAAAACATCATCTTTCTAGCAACAAAACCACAAGACTATATTCACTGATCTGAAGCTTTTGGTGTGATCTATGAATTAATGTTTTTATTAATCAGTCGAATCAGTTGCGCAGACGTAGCAAGATCTAAAAATGAAATTACGTCACGGACTTAGTTTATTTATAATTGGTGTGCTTATTATTTACACAGAAGCTGCGGTTAGAGAAAAGCGTAAGTATTTTTTTTATTTTTTTTTTCGCTCCTTTTTTACCGTATTAAAACTTTTGTAGGTCAAAATTCACAACAATGTGGTAAGCATGAGGAATACTTACCGTGTGGACCCAGCTGTCAGACAGAATGCCCAACTTTAAATCAACCGTGTCTAATAGCACACTTTCGCTGTCCAGACGGATGCTACTGCAAGAAAAATTTTGCTAGAGAGACAATTGGTGGACGTTGCATCCCAATTAGTCAGTGTAAAAAATAACTTGCTTTCTGTGTTTTGTTATTCTATTGGTCTTTTTTTGTTGCGGATAAATTTAACCTTCAATTGTATAGTGTTAAAATGTAATAAAGATTTAATATCCTTTGTACAGAATTTTGTTTTCATTCGTCAAACTTCTTTTTGATATTGTCCGGGCTAAACGTTTTATTCTTCGATAAATTACACTTTGTGCTTATGACTGGGTATCGTGAGTGAGAAGTATGTATGTATGTACATACACATATATGTATATTGCAATAGTGATTCTAACAATTATGACGCGCTGCAGGAGAATCGAATAATTTAGGGTCTAATATTTACAACATCTTACAGATACTCGCGTAGAGAGAGTAAGAAATTTTCCCATGCTACGAATTTTGATGCAAGAAATTTATTTGTTCTAGTTTGTGAAAAATGTCAAATATATCAAATAAGTGTATTTTCCACATTTTCTTGTTCAATACGTTCGTTGACTTTTTCTTAATTATAGTTCTCTCTGAGAGTATTTCACCCTCTCTTTGAGATTTGTTAATCTCCGTATTTTAGTGCGAAAAGTACGCGAACGGACACAGGATCAAATAGTGGCAAAATGCCTCATGAAAACTAAACGGAGTCAGCCCAGCGTGACCCTATGGTCACACAGGAAAATGTTTTTGTTGATATTTATTTACTGTATAATTTTTTTTTCCTTAAACCAGCCCAGTGTGATCAAATGGATACACATTTATTAACCGATTGAGCTGGAACAAGCAGATACTATTTTGGAATCCTTGGAGCCTATAGAGGCAGATATACAAAAAATAGAAAGAGACACATATGACTATAGAACGGACTGTGAAAATAAAGTAATGAATTCAAAACGTGCTTCAAAAATATTCATACTTCTTAAAAAAATGTATCTATTTTTACTCTTTGTGCATACAATCCTATGCATAAATCGGACGTCCAGTATTTTTTTGAGCTCCAACATTCTTCAATTTAACATTTAATTTTTTTCCATTTTTCAATGTTAAAAAATTCAATATATATAGCATTCAAACTTTAAAAAGTTTTTTCCAATAACTTTATGCACTTATGGTTTAAGCCTTATATTTTGTTATGCCATCCAAAATATGTAAGGAGTGCATTTATTACCTAAACTTAAATATAAGAGCTATGTAAAAGTATATTTAATTAAATAAAAAAAATGGGTGGAATGAACCCATTTGCTTTAAGCAAAAGCACATAGATTGTTGTAAATAGTAAGCTCTTTGCGTCAATTTTTTTAACAAAATATAATGAATAAAAATTCATGGCGTAATGTATGTACTTTGATGGAAAAAAAAAATATATATATGACCAACAATTTTGCTGTCTCCTCCACTGTGCTGCATATTGATGAACCAGGAAAAAAAATAAAATTATGGTAAATATTTTAGTTAAGACAACAACCCATCAACTTGGAACATTTTATAGTAGGTATAAAAGCTTTTAAAGTGCTTTTGCTCTGTACGAATATTTGGATACAAACGATATCTATTAAACTAAGAAATATAAATTATGTATTTTGTTTATATTCGAAACTTATTCTGAAATAATTAGTCAGTCACAATTTCACAGACCCGACCTAACAACATTACACCCAAAAAAAAGGTGCTGTAAAAATAGACTAAAACGCTGTAGATTCTACTGCATTCATTGTCAGAATCGACCCGACAATTTTCGTTGTAAATTTTACAGAGGGGTGGTTGTAAATTTAACAATCTAGTTGTAAAAAATAACAGCTGAAATTGTAGATTTCACAGCACTTTGCCGTTGAACAGCTGTAGAAACAACAATTTACAGCGCTTTTTTTTTTTTGTGTACTAAAAAATGTCTTATATTTTGCTTACAGAACGGTCTTATTTTCTACATTAGGGTCTAGTCTTACTTCTACTGCTCCAAAGAAATAGAAGTGACGTATTAGTGCGAAATTTCAAACGAATCGAATTTTTTTAGTAAGTTTTTTAGTAATACAGTCAATTTTTCTACTTATTAACATACTTATATTGCATGTTCAGCGGTTTTGTTTTTGCGAAATGTTACGCTTTAATTTGAATAGACACAACTTGTATAACTATTAAACATAAGATTCAAAAATCTTTGTACGCGATAACATGTATGCTTATACTGTCATACTATATGTATGTACATAATGTAGGTATCTATCGACTTCTATTTTTTTTTTTTTTTTTGCAAAACGATTGGGACCATCTGGAATTGACAACGTCCCATATTTTGAAAAGTAAGTAGGTAAATATGTACTGTACAATGTTCGGTTTTAAGACTGCACACATTCATCTGCTGTCACAAGCCCTATACTTCAACCTAAAGCAATAGCCTGAATGCATTTCGAATAAAAAAGGATGCTAAGGATGTTCCAGTCATCAAAAGTATGACGGAAAAAAACAAGTGAGTCAACATATGGCCTTCTTAATATTTTATTATTTTCTTTCCAACAAGACAAATAAAAGAAATGAATATTTAGTTTAAAAATGAAAAATTCAAAAATTCAACAGCAAAAATCGTCTGTTTTGGGCGGGTTTCATGCTAGAGTAATCATTGACCCATAATTGTCCTTCAATAATGTTGTACGCAGTCGGAGGGATCGCTACCGGACTAGGCTGAGCTACCAATTTCGGATCGAGAAGACTTAACATGAAGCCCATGGAGTTTCAACAAGACGTAGCCACATGTCACAAAGCAAAATTGGCCGTCTTTTTCTAAGGCCTCTGGAATGTTTTCTCTATATCAACTCTGTGCCAATAAGTAAAGCAGATTGAAATGAAAAACCCTTTATAGACATAATGCAGTAGGATGAAGCTTCCACAGGAACATACTTCTGATGCATTAACTAGCAAATTCCAAGAGTTAAGCATTTAAACATTTTTAAAATTCTTCCTTGGCTTGACGTCCAAAAATCGATCCAAAGCGTGTGTTATAAACACTGACCAAACCGCAAACCAACTATCTAAAATTAATCGAGTCCTTCTAGTCTCCTGGCATACATTCAAAACTCTTCGACTACCTGGAACAAAACATCCTCAACCGTAGAACATGAAAAAATTGTATAAATTTTTGGCTTCCGTAGCCTGTCCAATTCACAACAAATAAAAATGGAATTTTTAATTTAAGTGAACGCGAAAAGCAATCCATTGGTATGTAAAAGGAGTAATTTACATTTTGTAGAAATGCTCTGCATTCCTGGGGCAAGATTTATTTTCCTTTAAAATCTAGTTTCTTGTATCACTTCTTTTCCATACCTTCGTCCATAGAATTCCTAGAGAGAGAGAGAAAAAAAAGTAAAGCCAAAAGAAATCCAAACAAAGAGACAATCATCGAGTGAATCTCCTTTTTTTTCCCTGAACAACCTAGCTTGGTTTCCAAAGGAATTTAAGGAAATGAGTAAACAAATTGCAAACTTTCCAATGCAAAAAATCGAAAAAAAGGTTTACTTCGCAATCAGATTGAAAAACTCACTGAATTGAATCGGCTTTAAACTCACTGAATCGACAGATCTCCATACAAACTAATTCGAATTTCTCCCCTTCTAGAGAGTTACATACAACCGATTTCGGGGGGGAGGTTAAAGGTTGCCATGACTTTGCAATGAGCATATACTTTTTATCGGTCGGTCCGCCATAATTCCTTCAATTATGAAAAAAATCTTCAAGTTTTGTGTCTGATACGGAGGGGTGATAGTGGGCTTATAATAAAAACCTGAAGATACACTTTCATCCAGACGAGCATAATATATAGTGATACCATCGTCATTTGAATGGGTACCATCCATAAACTTTAAAATTGCAATTTTCAGAATTCTAAGTTCTTAAAGTACTATTTACGGGTATGCATAGTAGAAACCAGGCCAGAAACCATTAAAATCACCATTAACTGCAAACACTCTATAAACATCTCCCAACTCGTGATTCTCTGCGGTGCTATTTAAAATAAACAATCACCCACTGCCAATAAATTCCACATCCGTAGCCATGCAGAGCATGAATTCCATGCCACCGCACAGAGTAAAAACAAGAAATCGAATGTGTTACTCCTGTAGTTAATCTGGGTTTCGATTTCGACAAGGGATGCTTTTTAAGTGGTCTTCGCTTTTAACCACTACTGGCGGCTAGCCAGAGGTGTCATGTCATATCACTTCCTGCAAATGTACATTCTGTGTGGAGTTTCCCATCGACAAAGCATAGAACAGACCACAGAGCAGAAAGTGTTCTGCTGTTTCGGGCCAAAAAAGAGTGATTATTTTAAAATTCACGAATTCACTCTTATCTTTCGATCGCATGGAAAGTGAGGTGAGGGGTAGACGTTTTCCGTTGGGTTACCATAATGGCTGGTCCATAGAGTCATGAAATCACGACTTGATAGTTTTGTGTGTGTCGTGACATTGGAGCAAGCGACGCGACGGGTAAACAAAAATTTTGTATCCGTATGCGAGAAGCGAAAGGTATTGCTTTCAAAGGACACCGTCGAAATGAACGCAGCTTTCAGTAGACTTCAACTTCCTGTTTCGATTTGTTCAAATGAAATTGAATGAATATTGCAATGTACGAGTATATGTAGGTGGATTTGTTTGGGATACGACATGAGAGGAATTATTTATAAAAGTGGCAATATAACATGAGATATTGAGTAAACCGGATGAATACCTCTAAGGAGTTGCTTGATGTCTAAGAAGTATTGGATGCATGCTGCTTTTCAGAGGATCGGTAATAACGTTAGTTTGTAACTCCCTGACGATAAGAGCTACACACGTACATTCCTTTTTATGCATACAGCTTAGAATAACGGCCATGCATCTTCAAGGAGAAAAAAAAATTGTCAAGTGCGAAGAGGGTTTGGTGCAATAATGTTGCAGTATGTAGTGCATTTTTTTCTGGTTTCAAGTTGAAACCGTATGTAAGTGCATATGAAGAGCGGTTAATAAATTCGTACTGTACTCTTACTGTAGTTTAATAGATCATTGGTTCCCTGAACCTACATCTAGATTGCTAAAATAGTACATACTTAGGTATATTGATCTATTTCTAGAAGTTCTTTCGCCCGTGCCCTGTTAATCAGTAAAAGGGTATTCATACCCCCTTTGGCATGTGCAGATTATAAAAAAAGAAAAAACACGCATACGTATCTATAATATTCTCAGATACGAGTAAGTCTTCGTTAAACTAACAAACGTTCGTTTCTGTAATCCGAATCTGATGGCATGCTTCCTCAGAAGAAAATGTTCTGAGTGTATTCCAATCATGGCTCTGATTTGTGATCTATTTAGCTTAATATTATTTTCTGGATCACATACGGTTTGTCTGTGGTAATACGGCTTTGGATATATAATTAAGCGGTTCTGAACTTGAATACATAAATACATATGAATATCGAAATTGGGCTATGCGCCATGGCTCAGGGTCAGTGTCCTGGACCCAAGGTTCGAATCTCAGAAAATACAAATACGTCACGTCATTCACACGACCACCTCTTGCGAGTATCTGACAAAAATCCTATTACTGTCATGGAAAAAGTTCTGTGCCCTACAAAAGCAATATGCAGACATTTTATTCCGACATAAATTTGTAACGCCTGCAACACGTATTGCTGTGAGAAACAAGGTCGTGTCCTTTATTTTTTATCAGCGAGCATAAGGATCTTCGGTACCAATGCACATTAAGTGGATCATAAAGAATTTATCTGTTTTGCTGAAGTTATTCAATGCAAATAATTATGTAACTGAAGTCATTATGTTTTAAGCTATTTTATTTATTATTCACCACCAATGGATAACGACATCTTCCGCCCAACTTATTAAACACGATATACTCCAAGAACTTTATTCAAATATGTGTTTTTGTTAAAATTTCAAGTTTTTACTGCTTGTAATAATATGTATGCACATGAGTGCAAAAAAGATTCATGTTCGAAGAAACAAAAACAAAATAAAACCAGTGAAAAATGCTACAATCCGCCTGGAGCGAATCGTATGATACCCTATCCCTAACTTATTTGGTCGTGTCAGTGGGCTGTGGAAAATGTATTCACAAAATTTTCTATTTTGCCCTATAAACTAATATTTTTACTCGAAAATTAATTTTTGAGGTAAACGCCCCTAAAAAGTGGGCGTGGTCATATGCAATTTATAGACGATTTGTAGATTAAGTGGATATCTACATATTTGCTCAAGTAAGTTTTTTCGAGTTTCATATGAAAATAGTGAAAAAAGTTAATTTTTTGTGAAAAGTGGGCGTGTCAGTGAGTGGATTTTAAAATTTTTTACACTTGTATTGCTTACTTTTACAAAGACCTCGTATACAAAATTTCATCAACCTAGCTCAAAATTTAAGGCCCAAAACCTGGTGACATACGGACGGACGGACGGACGGACATGGCTTAATCGACTCGGCTATTGATGCTGATCATTTTGTTGGGTTTATCTTTAATATTTCTCTATGTTACAAACTATGTGTCAAACTTAATATACTCTTAGGATAGGGTATAATTAGGATAGGGTATAAAAAAGGAATTATAGGTAAAATATACGATATTTCATGAAATGAGCAGATTCATCTACTGTGCGGTAGCCAGAATGGATCGAAGTGTTGTAATAAGTGTAAACGAAGCATTCCGAAAAATATTAATCGATTGTAGAAACTGCAAAAATTTATTTTCTTTTTTTTGTGTATAACTGTTTTCTGTTGGTTATGAATTGTCTATACTGTCTGTACTGTATCTTATGCCAGAAAGAAGATACACAGAGTACAACAATTAAATTAAAATATTTTAATGATTCTTCACACTTTAAACGATGACTAAATGTACAACTCATCCATGCTGGTTTCAACATAAGAGGAATGTTTCAAAACAAAATATTAATTACTTTTTTCCCTTCAATCAACTCATAGATTTATAAAACAATTCTAACATACAGACATATTTAACTTTATAACACGGCCTTTGAGTGCAAGTGGACTCGTAGTTTAGTTTGCACTACTTAGATGAGCATGTGGGAATCATCTTCTTTCTAATACAAGTATATATTTCTAATACGATAATTGAAATGTGCATTGACATCTTTGCCATTATTTTGATTGATAAAGTTTTTTAATGATCTGCCTTGTGATTAGTCCAGAACAATAAACGTTTTTAATTTTCCAATTGCATCGAATCAGGGGTTTGTGGAGCTAGAACTACAGTCTCTCTAAATTACGACAATTGAACAAATATAATATTTAATATTTTTTTTTTTTTTTTAAATGTAATCTCATAATTCTTTCACAACCTTCTGTGGTCTTTTGCAGCGATTTTTTTGCAATGCACAGTGAGGTGTTTGTGTAGAGAATGGTGGTACACTGTCAAAAATCAATATTGCTAGCATGTACATATTTGGCATAAGCAATTAACACTGCATACTTTTGTCAATTAGTGGTAGCAGTTAAAGTTCACAGAGTGGGTCAAAAGTTTATTTTTTTTTTCATTTCAACAGAAAAATGTTACTTGTTTATTTTTTATCCATTTCTCTCTCCTACCTTAATCTCTATCTATTCTATTAGCTTTGTTTTAATTTTACCGTCATATTTTCTTCTATAAAATTTATAATTTTGTAAGTTTAACTAAATTTTTTTAATAAACTCAATTCCTGTTTTTCTCCTTACTGCAAAATATAGTTTATATTACTGTAATATATCTCATTAAATTATAAATGAACAAAGATACATATATATATAAAGAGAATTTAAACCAAGAAAACGTTCAAATAATTTTCGGTTACACCTATAGACATATTGTACCGCTCTGCGCGGGTGGTGCCTAAGGATTCAATCCCATTACATTGGTGTCGATCGGTGTTTTATTTCCGTAGGCTTTTAAAATAAACGGTGACATAATAAGCAACGTAAGGACGGAGAAAAGGACGCTAACGCTGTTGTTAGGCGCGGTCTTCCAATTTTTATGCTTACTTTTGATAGGACTGAGAACATCAACGAAATATATAAGATAAAAGCAATCCTCAACATCAAGGTCAAAATCGAGCCCAAGCGGAAGGGCAACAGACTAGTACCTCAATGTAAGCGATGTCAAGGCTTCCGACATACTCAAGCGTACTGCCAGAAACAACCGAGATGTGTAAAATGCGCCGGTGAACATCTTTCGAAAGATTGCGACGTAAGCACTCAGGCTCCAGCGGTTTGTGCCAATTGTAAGGGAAGTCATCCAGCGAGTTACCGAGGTTGCGAAATCGCCATAGAGCTACAAAAACGGCATGAAACTCTAAAGAAACGTACTGAAGATAAGGTCACCACAACTCCGAGACGTCCAAAAGCTGACAAGCCGAAAACCCCAAAGTCGGTCAGAAGAACGAGATCGGTAAAGGAAAAAGTAAAAAATCCACAAGAAAACGCCGCCGGTCCAAGTACAAAAGGTACATCAATGCTTATTGGCCCAAGATCGTACGCACAGGTCGCGTCACGTGAAAATAGACCAGAACCTGCCACAACGGATTCGGTATCTCATATATTAGTTATGATATTAGAAAAGCTTGAGCAACAAACTAAAGTTAATCAAGTAATCTTTGACAAACTGAGCGAGCTAGAGTTTAAACCTCGCAGAACGAATAACAAATCATGAATATGAAGCTAATAAAAATACTTACATGGAATGCAAATGGCCTATCGCACAAAATCGACGAACTAGAAGTATTTCTGCGGAAGAACAATATTGACGTTTGCCTGATTACGGAAACCCATTGTAAGAAGGGATCGGGGCCCAAAATTAAAGGCTACATCGTTTATCATGCGCATCATCCTTCAGAAAATTCGAGAGGCGGTTCATCCCTTTACATCAAAGACTGCATTAAGCACTCCAAAAACGCCGAAATTGAACTTGACTCAATGCAAATTAGCTCAGTCTCGGTGAAATTGAGGCACCTAGATTACAATATCGCGTCGATTTATTTTCCTCCGAAGTATAGGTTGGCGGATGACGATCTTACTCCCCTCTTTGACTCACTTGGGTCAAACTTTATCATCGGCGGGGATTTTAACGCGAAAAACACTTTTTGGGGTTCACGATGCAATTCAACAAGAGGCAGAGTACTCCTCAAAGCAACTTCGAAACGTGGCGTGGTCTTCTTATCGACGGGAAAGCCAACATATTGGCCAACCGACAGAAATAAAATACCTGACCTCGTTGAGTTCTTCATCACAAAAGGGGTACCTCGATACCTTACGAACGTAGAAGAATGCTATGATCTCTGCTCAGATCACTCGGCAGTTCTTTTGAAAATCGGCGGAAGCCTAGCGAAAAAGGAAAGAGCGCCTAGATTAACTAACAGCAACACCGACTGGGACGGCTTTAGAAAATACTGTAAAGAAAACATAGCCTTGAATGTACCACTAAAAACGCCGCTAGAAATGGAAGACGAAATAGAAAAACTCGTGAGAGTTATTCAGAGCGCTGCGTGGAATAATACTTCTCTCCGGAGGAACTCAGTATCGAATAGCGGAACAACATATCCGCGCGAAATAGAAGAGCTCATACGCGAAAAGAGAAAAGCGCGAAAGAGATGGCAGCGATCGCGAGCACCTCCAGATAAAGCCATCTTGAACAGCCTATCTAACGAATTAAAGCACTTACTTCAAGATTTTTAAAAGTCGCGAGACCACCGCTTACCTTGAAAGCTTGACTGCCGATAGAGGATCGAACTACTCACTTTGGAAAGCCGTGAAGTCCATTAAGAAGCCCATAATGCACTCGGCGCCAATAAGAAAAGCCAACGGCGAATGGATAAAAGGCGACAAAGAAAAAGCAGATGTATTCGCAGACCACCTAGAAGAAACATTCAAACCATTTGACGGGGAACCATTGGTCGACGATCTCAGTCCCAATTCGGTACTGGACAACTATAGAATGAAAAACGTGTCACTGTCTGAACTTCGTCAAACGATACGAAACTTGAAGAATAACAAAGCGCCGGGCTATGACTTAATTACTGGGGAAATTTTAAAGGAGTTACCGAAAAAAGCGCTAGTGAAGCTCCTCTACATCATAAACGCCTCAATGAGAATTTCATACGTTCCAAGGCAATGGAAAGTCGCAGAAGTAATAATGGTTCCGAAACCGGGAAAATGCCCGTACGACAAAAAATCATATCGACCTATTTCGCTTTTGCCCATAATATCGAAGGTCTTCGAGAAACTTGTGCTCAAACGACTGCAACCAATAATTGAAGAAAGACGATTGATCCCGGATCACCAATTTGGCTTTAGGGTCAAACACTCAACAATTGACCAGGTCTATCGAATAACTAATGAAATTGATAAAGCCTTAGAAGCGAAAATGATATGTTCTACCGCTTTTCTTGAGGTATCCCAAGCATTTGACAAAGTATGGCACGAAGGCCTGAAATATAAGCTACGGAAAGTTTTGCCTGTAAAAATGTATGAACTCCTAGAGTCTTATCTTGACGATAGACTCTTTCGTGTGAGATACGGGAGCGAATACTCGGAATTCAAAGAAATACACGCCGGTGTTCCGCAAGGAAGCGTTCTCGGTCCAACACTGTTTTTGATGTATACAAGAGACGTACCTCAAGATGAGACAACGACTGTAGCCACATTCGCCGACGACACGGCAATCCTCGCCACGGATAAAATAGTCGAATCATCAACGGGAAAACTCCAACGCGCTTTGGACAAAATATGCAAGTGGACGAAGACCTGGCGAATCGTCCTTAACGAGACTAAATCAACGCATGTAAATTTTACTTACAAAAGGGTAAACAACTTACCACTCTTTATTAACTCGGTACAAATCCCGTACGCCAACGAGGCGAAATATCTAGGCATGACCCTAGACGCAAAACTTAAGTGGAAGCCACACGTTAAAAAGAAACGCGACGAGCTCGAAATCAAGCTACGAGAAATGAATTGGCTTATCGGACTATCTTCGAAATTAAGCGTATATAACAAACTGCTTTTGTATAAGCAAGTGCTAAAACCATCTTGGACGTACGGTATACAACTTTGGGGCTGTACTAAACCAAGCAATATATCTATTTTAGAAACTTTTCAAAATAAGACACTAAGAGCAATCGTAGATGCTCCATGGTACATAAGAAATAGCGACTTACATCGAGATTTAGGAATCGCAACCGTGACCGACGAGGTGAGAAACTTTGCTCGCAAACTTCGCACTCGTCTTAATGAACATTGCAATGACGAAATAATCCGAACTCTGGATCAGACAAAAATTGCGCGCCGACTACAACGAACGAGACCGTTGGATCTAGCGTCATAAGGAGAAACCGCTTATTATTACGGTATTGTAGGTGCTTTCGTTGGAAGGTAACCTGCCAAACACGATTACTATAGAAGCGTGAACTACTTGTTAAGGGAACTTAGTCGTAGTCTAGCCGGAAATGGGAGGTTTTTTAGTGAGTAAGAATCTCACACTACTATGAGCACGCGCGGCCGGTCCTCGTAGTGCCTATGAAGGTTTTTATCTACCCACGAAAAAAAAAAAAAATAATAATAAGCAAAGTACTAAAACGTGATAAGCCATGCATTTGTCTAGGCTAACTCAAATATGAAATTCAATCAAAATCGTTAGACCCTTTTTCGATAAAATCGACTTTTTGTTAAATTGGCTATAGGTGAAGTCCCGTTTTGGTCAAAAACATGGTATGTGATTTTTTATGACCTCACAAAATTAGCATAATGTATATAAAATCTAAACGAAACCATTAGAGCAGCTTTCGACCAAATTAGCTATAACCCTTAGTCCTAAAAAAAATGTTTTTCTCACTTAAGCAATTACGTCGTAAACCAAATTAAAGCGTTAGCACAATTTTATAAGAATGGGAAATTTGAGTGAAATCGTTAGTCGAATTTTTTAACAAATCAGCATTTTGTAAAAAATCGTATCAACTGTTTTGGAGCAAATAGTTTTTTCGACAAACAAAAACAAATAAAACAATTAGTAAAGTAGATACCCTTAATATTTGTATTAGGGCTTAAAAAAAACATTTCAAATTGGTATCTTGGGACTAGTATACAGACTCCAGATATGAAGTTTGATCAAAATCCCTTCATGCATCTAGTCTAGATACTAGACTATCGCCTAGACAAACAGACAGAATTGAAAGCCTCACCATTTTCGACTTTTCTATTATAGTTTGTTTAATCAGAATTAATCAAAATCTCGAGATCGAAAATTCTAACGAAAACAAAACTTTTCCTATCCTGCGGAAAAATAAACAAAATTTTAGGCAAACAGCAGCCCATAAAGGGCCAAAAGCTATGTTCTAGCAATTGAAAAGTGTGGTGCGTGGTATTTCTCACATACATATAGAAGCCACTTATAGTTTTATGCCGTATCCAAAGTGTAGAAAAGTAGTTTGAGTAGCTTTCTTTCTAATACACTAATACCATGTTTCCACCAAACGAAATCGCGAGGTTTCGTCAAATTTACCCAAACCTTCGAAGTTTCGCCATACATTATCGAGGTTTCGGCGAAACCTCCTTGAAATCTCCTCGAGTTCATCCGTCCCTAAGAGGTTGTCAAATCGAACAAGGCTAAACGTAAACTTCAGTTTATTTTGGTGTCCTTTTTTTGACGTCAAAATATTATATGTGAAAACAGCTGTGGCTTGTGTTGGGACTTCTACCAATAATATTTTATACTTTTCATATTTTTTCACATTTTAGTTTCCCAATTTGCCCACTCTCAAGTCATCAGACAGCTGTTTTTTATACCCTATCCTAAGGGTATATTAAGTTTGATACATAGTTTGTAACATAGAGAAATATTACAGATAGACCCAATAAAGTATATATATAAATGATCAGCATCACTAGCCGAGTCGATTGAGCTATGTCCGTCCGTCCGTCCGTCCGTCCGTCCGTCCGTCCGTCCGTCCGTCCGTCCGTCCGTCTGTCCGTCCGTCCGTCTGTGTGTCACCAGTTTTTGGGCCTTAAATTTTGAGCTAGGTTTGTGAAATTTTGTATACGAGGTCTTTGGAATAGTAAGCAATACAAGTGTAAACATTTTTAGAATCCGCCCACTGACACGCCCCTTTTAAAAAAAATCACCTTTTTTCACTATTTTTGTATGAAACTCGAAAAAACTTACTTGGGCAAATATGTAGATATCCACTTAATCTACAAATCGTCTATAAATTGCATATGGCCACGCCCACTTTTTGGGGGCGTTTACTCCAAAAATTAATTTTATAGTAAAACAATTAGTTTATAGGGCAAGATAGAAAATTTTGTGAATACATCTTCCACCACCCACTGACACGACCAAATAAGATAGGGATAGGGTATCATACGATCCGCTCCAAGCGGATTGTAGCATTTTTTCACTGGTTTTTTTTTTTGTTTCCCGCCTTTTCAAAACGGACAGAAAATGAAACGGCTACTGAGGGTTCGGCAAAAGTTCATCCAAACCTCCTGATTTCGGTTCGGTGGAATCATGCTATAGCTAAGATGATTTTTAAATACTCGAAAGAGGTGAGGGCGTGAAAAAATGTTGTTGGTATTTTTCTGGATTCGAATTTGGAACCCCATGCACAATAGTCTAATGCACAAACCACAGAGCAACGACATGTACACCTATACTACATATCATTACAATAATAAAAGTTGAGTCTCCATAAAGATTCGTTTATGGAATAATATTAAATAATTTGATTGAAATTATATACATTCATATTTACACATATGTAAAGTGATTTATGTTGAAGCAAAGTGGAATGAATTTATAGCAGTGCCAAAGGATTCTATGTTAAGTCTGAACAAGACTAATTTGGGCTTAAGACTTATGTTTAATTAATATTTTTATGACGAAATCTCATTACGTTTCTACATACTAGTCCCAATCTATGAATTTAAAGATTTCAGTATTGCTCTTTAATGGTACAATTTAACGCGCAAAATGCTCTTGTACCTTTTGTTATAAAGCAAGCACAAAAGTGCTTACATATCATTAGGTAATATTTGCAAGTTCATCTTGTGCAAAGGTTTTATGAAATACAGAAAGTAAAAGTACCAACAATACTCTGTCTAGAGTATACGTATACGCTCAAGGGTGGATCTCTTAAAGAATATCATCGAGAAGCTATCCTCGTGTACGACTGCATTTTGCCACTCATCCGCTTAGCAAACTCTTACCCATCCATACAACTATCGCTATCGCTATTCATCGTCATTCTTCGTTGTCCTGTAGCCCGAAACGATTCACCAACGTCTTGCAAATTCTCTAGGATACTTTGTCATAAAGAAATATTATCCATCCATTCAACATCTCATGAATCCATTCCTCTTCTTCGGAGTGTACCATACTTCGTTTGAGTGCAATGTCATTAGATTTTTTCCTTCGTTTACTGCTTTTTTCACTATTATCTTCCTTATTATAGTTATTTTTCTACTTCTATCCTCGTTGTTTTTTCAACATCATCGTTTCCATTGCTGGTATACACTAGTTTTACTCGTCATGAAGTTTAATTTTTTTCATTATTTCGTCTCATTTGCAAATACTCTTCATATTTCACAAAAAGAGAGAGAGAGATACACTCACCTTATAGACAGATAGGTTCTTAGTCCTATGAATGGTACTACATATATTTCAAGATCTTCTGGTCTTCAGTGCAATATGGCGCGACAAGATAATAACGAGGACAATAACTCTCAAAGTAAATAGCGTTGCGAATAAAATTTTGTGAAAATTCTTCGAAAAAATTTTTGTAAGATGACTTGGCTCCTCCCAAAGAAGCTAATGCTTGGGAAGCTATTTGTCTATGAATGTATTCTTTTCATTAAGTACTTCAGCTTACAGACTACAGAAAGTAAAGAAAAGAAAGACTATCCACTGCGTGTTTGCACTTATTCCAACATCCGCGTGAAATCCACAGAAGTGCATAAAAATTAAAAAAAAAAAAACTTCCCTTCAAATGAAGCACACAACTGGGTCTTACGTACATGCACCCATTTATCATATACATATGCTGGAAATGAATCAATTTTTAATGAAAAGCAAATAAATAATAAATTTTTGGAAAATATTTTCAAAAATTTTGCATAAGTTTAAATGTCACTTTTATCAAATATTTAATCTTGCCCACATTTAGATTTCAATGGAAATCCATTGAGTTTTAGCGGATTAATAGCCATATTTCTAAAATCTACTGCTACAACAAAAATTTCGATTTCGCCTCGAATTTTGCCTAGAGAGCTCAGATATGAAGTTTGAAACAAATCGGCGCAGCCGTTTAGGCTGTAGTCCAGCGTACATACACACAGCCAGACAGACAGGCAGACAGAATTATATCTCAACATGGTTGTGCCTTTGTGTTCAACATGTTAAAGATATAATGCACTCGTTTAACATATTTATAAATTATGAATTAAACTACACTTTACTTTACTTACTTTAATCCTTTAACCCCTCGGGGGGCATAGGGCGTCAACAACGCCTGCGCGCCATCTTGTTCGTAGTTCTGCAACGCGTTTGAGCTCTCTCCAGCTCATTCCCAAAGAGCTCGATTCCTCCTCGACTGTTCTGCGCCACGTTTGCCTAGGGCGTCCCGCTGTTCTGCCTGCTTGGGTGAGCGGATTCCACTGCATAGCGTATTTCGCAATGGAATTGTCTTCGCGCCGTAGGGTGTGTCCAATCCACTGCCACTTTCTCCTTCGTATCGTAATGTTTATAGGTTCCTGGCCCGTTCTCGTATAAAGCTGTACATTGGAGATACGGTTCGGCCAAAAGATCCTCAAGATGATTCTTAAACATTTGTTTTTGTTTACAAAGGCTTGCAGCCGGCGCGTGTTAATGGTGTCCACTTTCCAAGTACTGCACCCATAAAGCAGTACCGATTCTACGTTGGAGCGAAACAGTCGTAGCTTGGTTCTTAAGCTGATAACATTGCTTTTCCAGATGGTGGACAGCATGCCGAACGCAGCTTTGGCCTTCCCGATTCTGCTGCACACATCCAGTTCAGTGCCACCACGGTTTGCCGAGACCACACTTCCCAAGTATAGAAAGTTGTCAACTTTTTCGACTTCCTGTCCGGCAATGTTAAGTTGCGCGCTGGTGTCAGAAGTGCTCAGGGCTTTTGTTTTGGCTGTGTTAATTTTGAGCCCTACTTTGTTTGCCTCAGCTTCTAGATTCTGGACCATAAGATGGAGGTCCATTATCCGATGTGAAAGTAGACAAACATCGTCAGCGTAGTCTAGGTGTTTGAGGTAAGATGTCATAGTCCAGCGAATTCCATGATTTCCTTCCGTCAATGCTGCACGGAGAACATCACTGATAAGCACTAAAAATAACAGCGGTGACAGTATGCATCCTTGACGTACTCCGCTTTGAACTTCAAATTCTTCTGACACCTTGCCATTGTGCAAGACGTGACACTTACTGCCCTCATACGTAGCCTTAATAATAGCAATGAGTTTTTCTGGGATACCTCTCCTGCGCAAGGCCAACCAGATAGCACCTCTATTCAAACTGTCAAAGGCCTTCTCGAAGTCGATAAACAGCAGATGTAGCGGAGACCTGTACTCAACGCATTGCTCGATTATGATCCTTAAGGTATTAATATGGTCGATGCAGGAGGATCCAGCACGAAAGCCTGCTTGTTCGACGTCGAGAGTAGAATCTAAATGCTCCCTGATCCTTTCTTGCAGTTATTTTGGCTACGGCTGGCAGAACACAAATACCTCTCCAGTTTCCACAATCCATCAGGTTTCCCTTTTTCGGAAGTTTGATGATCATCCCTCTTTTCCACTCCTGTGGAAACTCTTCGCTATCCCAAGCTCTCCGTATTAGCGGATGCAGCAAATCTGCCGATATATTTGGCAGGGATGCCATCAATACCAACCGCTTTGTTTTTCTTGAAAAAATTAGAGTTCAAACTCTTATCTTGAAACGGGGTGATATCAAAAATATTTTAACTTGCAGCTTTAATATAAGGCAAGCACATATTAATCTGTTAAAAATATATGGAATATTGAAATGGTTTTGCCTTTTTGTACATGGTATTGTGATATTTGGGATTAAAAATTGACAGTGTATACTTTTAAGGAAACATAGTGAAACTCAACTCAATTTCTTCCTAAGTCCACTTAAGCGGTTATGCCTTGAGGCCAATGAATTCGAACTCGAGGTTTCGATGTGTCAATTCGGTTTTTCTGTTTATTTCTGCTAGTTTTTTGAACTGAAGTCAAAACAGCCGGACAGACTTGCTTCAAAAATTGAAATTCGGGTTCTTTGCGTTGTCCTTAGAAAATAAATTTTAGTTTTCCCTATAGCCTAAAATGTTTCTTAACTAAGGACGAATTTCACTAAAAAGCGATTTGGTCGAAATCAGGTCTAACGACATTGTGTAAATTTCGTAATGGTTTCAGGTTTGAAAAACCTCATAAGATTGCGCACCGAGTTTTTCGCTTATGCATATGGATGCATATGGATACTTTACTTATTAACCAACATTAAGAAATTCAGTTATCAGTCGAACATATTCAAAATTGTATTCTAATATGTCTGTGGCAAAAAGGAATAACAGCATAAGTCGACTTACATATGGCACAATTGAATTAATGATACTATAGCAATCTCCTATCTTCAGTTCATATATCACAAATTTTTGTGTCGGTATCTCTAGCGGTTATAAAATTATAGCTAAATGAATAATAGCGTCACCTAAGTGGATTTAAAAAAATATAAGTACATATGTATTGATTTTATTGCAAAAACAGCATTATTTAAAGGAAAATACGAATATAACATACGAGTATGTACATACGTGTCGATGGCTTAGCCCACAAATGACTTCTTGTAAATGACTATATCTCCTGCTATGATAGAAAAATGAACGTTCATACGATCAACCCGTTCATAGCTACAATCAACCAAACAACATTAATTTCGAAGGCAATTTAATTATATATTTTGTACGTAGCGCTAGGATATTCTCTGTGTACTGGCTTCCTTATTACATTTCTACAAGCACGGTTAACTGTGCCAGGTCAGATCGATACAAGTAATCTTTTAATTAAGATTGTTTTACATTAGAATCGCATCATTAAAAAAAAGCCCTAAACTCAAATGGCTTCCTTAACCTTCTCAGGAAAAAATCGCGTTGTTTATTCAGTTAGAACGAAATTAATTAACCCTAACGTACAGTATGCAATTAAATAACCACCTTACTTGGCTTCCGTACCTAAACCTATGTATGTGGTACTTTTTCATTGTGAAGTCGTTTCCTTGTCCTCGAACCTAAAATTTACAAAAAAGTCTGATTAATTGAATAAAATCTTTAGCATGGCTGTCTTTTAAATTTGCTATGGCGAATACGTATTACGTTTCAGCTATCGAATGTTGTTTCATTAATTACTTCATAAAACGATTATTTCTTACTCATTATAGTTTTAGACTCACTATTTTACGTGATTCATCAATGCGAGGATATTCATGTTTAACCTTTTCAAAGCGAACATCTACAACTTAGAAGTGAAGTACCTGTTGTAACAATCATCATCACGAGAACATAACCTTAAGCATAATTGATGTTGAAAATCTACAATGAAAAATAGTCTGTGATTTAATGAAAATGCAAATATTTGCTCACCACTCTACTCTACTATACCGACTCTTGTTTTTTTTATTCGACGATCAAAATAATTAAATATTCAATTGTTTTTTGTTTACCAATCGGTTTCAAATAGACATACATAATTGTTATATGTACAAAAGACATGTGTGGTAGGTAATCTTTCTACAGTAGGGTATTCCTTGGGGTGTCGTAAAACTAACTACGAAATCGTTATACTGCATGTATGTATGTCAATAGTTAAAAAAGCACTTTCATAAGAACACCAGTAGTACCTTTGCGATAGCAGCAAAATGGTATTGATTCCCTGTGTAATTAATTCTCCTGTAGTGACCAACTTATTGCAATCATCTTTAAGAGCAATTCAGATGATTAGTGTGCCGCGGGTCGTACTCAAAAAAGTACACAATTATGAGTCGTATTGTTATTATTGTACTCGGTTGTTCTAATGGATACAAAAACAAGATGTGTGTCAAGAAATGCCTTGTGGGCGGACACAATTAAGCTACGCTATTAAGAGCATGATTCTTTTGTATCGCATAACTGTTTAAGACGTACTTTGCATGGAAGTAAGTGGTATGACGGATTGAAATACATAAAATAAAGATTTATATCTCATGAATGTATTACGAAAAAATGGAAAGAAGTAGAACGAATGTAGGAATTTTAATAATTCATGTTTTTTTTTATTCTTAATGCTTTGGTTTATCAAATTCGATTAGCAATGACAAAACCAGTCACCCAGATTGAGACTATTAATGACAAACAAAAGAAGAAAGAGACTAACGGTGGGACACTACTATTCATCTATAATTTGCTTTCAACATCGATTTTAATAAACTGTCCTTTCGACTTTTGCTCATTATTTCAATTCTATTTGACTTATTGTAATGGAGATTGCCTTAGTATTTAGCTAAAAAGTTGTCTACTTTCTCGACTTCCTCTCCGGAAATGTTTAATTATTTTCGTAGGAAGTTTTTGGAGCTTTTGTCTGGACTGTGTTTATAAGCCCCACTTTATTTGCATTAGCTTCTAGATTGCGGCCTTCACTGAAATAACAGCCTAAGCTTTGTTTTTATTTTTTTGCGAGAACGCATTAGAAGTTTTGCTTTCCTGCTTGTAACATAGAGGATTATTAAAGACGGGCTCAAGAAAGTTTATATACAGCGTTTATGTACAACGGTTTTTGGATCTTAAACTCTAAGCTATGGCAATGAAATTTTATATTTTGTGTTGTATCTTTGGAAACCGGGACCAAACAAATATTAAAAAAAAAAATGATCATTGACACGCCCAGTTTTTTAAAAAAAAAATTCACTTGTTTTCAGTAATTTTATATGAAACTCGGCAAAACTTACTCATATTATACTTTGCATATGTATCTCTCATACATTATAAACAGCCATCTACTGGGAGGGGTTTTTTTTAATTTCTGTAATTTTTTTTACCGTATCATACTTTACCTCTCCTGACAGATTGTAGCATTTTCATATGTTTTTATTTCCTTGTGCACGCCCTTGAAGCAACCATATGACGTACACTTAAAAAATTATAATGAATGACAATCATGAAAGGAAATTAATTAATTTTTAATAAAAATACATGTTATATACAATTTTTTCAAAAATAATACTGATTTTATGACCAATTCATTTGTTGAATGACATTGCATTCATAAAAAAAGATGCGTGGGAACCGATCTGAGCTGATTCTCATTTTGATGGGTTTATTCATAACCGTATGTACTGTTCACACAACTGCTGACTATGACTTTTAAGTGTAAACAACATAAATGCTGGTATTTTTATGACCTTGTACATAAAACTGAAGAATCCTTGCATGAAACGAGAGCCAAGTCAAGTCATAATCAATGTACCAATTCATAAAGATTAAGTACATATTCGCTTTATAAACTGTATATACAGGGATGTACGAAATAATTGGAACACTTTTTCACCAATGTTTTAAAAGCTTCCAATTTCCTTCAAGGTTCAGCGAAGAAAGGAAACCTGACTAGATTTTAATCTTTCCTGACCTTCTACAACTAGTTAACAATGCAACACCCAACGGTGACATTATCGTTGTGATGGGGACCTGAATGTCAAGGTAGACAGCGACAACGAAGGACTCAAACATGTTATGGGACGACACGGGTTAGGCAACCATGGCAATGACAATGGCGAAAGATTTCTTGACTTTTGCAACGTTAATTGCCTTGTCATAGGTGGCACCATGTTTGAGCACAAAACCTGCCATAAAATCAGTTGGGTGTCAACTGACAGGCAAGCAATCTTCAATCAAATTGGTAATTTTTGCATCAGTTGCAGTTTGAGGAGTAATCTTCTGGACGTCCGAAACAGAGTGCCGAGTTGGAACGGGATTATCATCTCTAGCTGCTCTCCGACTATGCACTGCTGCTGTTCGAAGATCTAACGACGCAAGAATACCTACATAGGTTCAACCTTGATCGACTGAGAATTCAAACAGTGCGCCAAGAATTAAGGGACTATCTCTCTCGTGGAGTGGAAACAATCAGTAGCATACTGCCCGTCACCATCCAAGATCATTGGTGTGCTATTAAAACTGACCTTTAACCTAAAAATTTATTAAGGGTCAACACCTGTGATTTCAGAAAAAGTTGTGGATAGTTAAAAAGACATTGGTTTGTATTGCCATCGGTAGTACAACTGCAACTATGATACACCCACTATAAGGCCCAGCTTACTGCTGAAATTTTCTTGCAATTCCGCCTGCTTATAAGCAAGATGGAGTATGTTCTCAAAGGTATTCATTCATGTAAAATTGACGAACCTAACAAATCAATAAACTCTTTAGATGCTGCTCCACATTTAAATATAGGACTTAATTGCTGATTTTGTATCGCCTGCAGCGTTAAAGACATTGCCATCTGATCTGCAAACGTAAGTTCTTCTGTTTTAAAGCTGATACGTTGGGTTTCAGTTTGTTTGCATTTACTACGCACGTTGCTTATGAGCTCAAACCTTAAAAATGAATTTATTTGATTACATATCAATTTGTTTTTATAGTTTAAACTCAAACGTTAAACGTGAGATTTTCTGTTTAAAATCATCAAATTGATTATGCTCACTACCAGCTCTACTGAGCAAATATTTTTCTAAATAATCCAACTTTGCCTTAGAATCAGTTTCTTTCGTTCATATAAATGTTTTGCATAATTGCACCAACGGCCATCTTTGATAGCTGCTATCAAAAAATTACATAAAATGTCCATCTATTCGTAATAATACGAACTAAAAAGTGGATCTTGATATAGAGATATCTGGATCTCGTGTTGTTATTGTAACTTGATGTTAATGATCTGATCTGGTTCAGATAACGTGATAATAAAACACGGATATTTTAAAACTAAGTATAAACGAGTATGTATATTCATAAAACCAATGAAGTAATCTTATACTGTAAGAATATATACCTAGAATTATAAGATATATTATCGATATATTAAAACTGTTGACACTATGGGCGCAAATGAACAATGTTCCTCTTATGAGCCATGACTTTGCTGCGTAGATATATTAAGGATACCATACTACTCTATGCGGAAGACAATATACCTCTTAAAAACCTCTTCGAGATAACCAATATAATATCTGACCAAAAACAACCAGCACTCCTTGATGGTGTCATAAATGCAGATATCTTGCAGTTGCTCCCTAACACATTTAGTGCTTTCGATGCTTTTTACTTGCACCGTTAATAAGCGTGGTAAAAAACCGATTTGCTGGAAAACGGCCATACACTTGGCACTTAAGGCCAATTTAGTTAAAAGCCTGTTTGTTAAAAAAAAACGTGTCAACCGATTTTATTCAAATTTTTAGTGTGTACAAAACTGTGCTAATGCTAAAATATGGCGTTCCAAAATGTTGGCTAAAAATGATAATAATGGTACTTTTCTTAGGGTCAAGCGGTTTTAGCCGATTCGCTCGAAAAGGGCTCTAATGATTTTGTCTAAATTTTATATTTATGTCTTGTGAAGTTTATTAAAATAGCGTACCGCGTTTTTGGCCAAAATTGCTTAGAACGGTACTTTACTTATAACCAACCTAGCAAAAAATCGGTTTACTCGAAAACGGCTCTAAAAATTCTGATTGAATTTCATATTTGAGCTTGTCTAGACAAATCCCATAAAATGACGTACCACGTTTTTGTGTAAAAAAGCGTATAACGGTACTCTAATCGTTAACTGGTTTTAGAAATATGGCCATTTCTCGGTTAATATTCAATGAATTTTGGTCAAAATCAAAACGTGAGCAAAATTTACTGAATACAAAAATATGGCATTTAATTTTATGAAGAATTTAAAAAAAAACCTTTTCGTATAGTAATTTCTTTTTCAAGCTCATTAATTTCCAACTAATAGCTCAAAGGTGCAAGTACGTACGACCCAGTCGTGCACTTTATTTTTCTTTGTGATCCAGCCTCAAGATCTAGGTTTATTTTTATTTTCCGCTTTAACGTATAGCTTGAAAGTTCAAATTGGAAATTTGTAAATACACACGCTCTAATAGGGTATTTAAATTTCCTAGTTTTATTTACAAATTCTAAAACTAATGTATTAAATATTTACATGAGGCCTTGCCTCCATTAAGAACTAAGATTAGGATAAAAAATCAAGTGGGAAAACTTTTTTGAAAGAGTATAGTGGCGTTTAGGCACACAGGTTGCACTAGTTTATTTTCTTAAATATCAAATCTATAAAAGAAAACTACAATACAGTTCTTCATTTGTATCTCCATTAAGCATCTTAAGCTTATTTTCTCACTTTCGCAGTGAGTGCCATCGCGTCGTTAACCTATATTTGCTTTCAGTTTCCTTCAAGAAACGAAACTGGGAATCAGTAACCCAAATCAGGAAAAAAGGTCCAGAATCAATTACATAATCCGCTTATTAAATTGCTCCCATCACATTTTCAGTTTCACTTTCACTAAACGAAAAGAAAGTATAGTTAGGTGCTTAGAGATAGCACTGAGTAGTTAAATTAAATTAGACTATTGTCAAGTACTTCCCAAACGGTTAACTTTAAATTTCCCACCGAAAACCTTATTACTCCACAAGAATCGAAAGTGAAAGGCAGAATTTATACGAGCAGAGCTATATAGGTATGTCATCGATGAACTTCGCCCACATTACTCACTGTGGATCCTACGTACGTGCCAGTATGTACATACATACGTACATTGAATACCAAATTCAAATTCGCGGCATATCCCATTTATTTAAACTACCCAGCGCTTTTATATCACAAAATAGGTCACATTCTCTTTAGCAAAACAATGGACCGTGTCTCGCATTTTTTTTCCCGGACCATCACTTAATTGTTAACTGCATATTTTGCGGGATTTAATTTCTTTATTTGTTTCGCTCAGATTTGCCGGCCGGCGGCGGCATTAATTTGGATTATGTGTAAACGTTTTTATTATCGCTACCACTTTTGTTTCGGGGCGGCGCGCGTCCCAACCGATGACCATTCTCAACTGTGGATTATTGCACTGGCACATTGTGGCCCATCACAGGCTGGGACCGGACGGCCCGACCAATACCATGTGGCGATAAATCATTATTTTTCCGGCTCGTTAGATAAAACGAACTCATGGCGACCATAAAATATGGATGTGGAAACTATAGTGAAATATGCAGTATAGTGCCATGTGAAATATGAGCTCGAGCCTCCCCAATGTAATTTCAAAAGTTATTATTCCAGTTCAACGATTCAATTACTTTGTCCGATGGACTCTATCCACAATAAGTGGGCATTTTCCGTTCGATCCTTTTCATGGGCAGGTAAACCCCAGCTCCAGGGCGAGGAAGCACTTGTTGACATCGCCGCTGCGGGAATTCACTTCACCGTCGAATGGCCTTCGTGGTCATTTTGCAAATGATTAACCTGGAAATTATTTAGTCGGAACTTAATTAAGCATGGCAAGCCTGGCCCTAGGTTACACTTCAATTTGTTGTCGCTTAATTCCTCAAAAAACACACGTTTACCGTATATAAATCTCAGAGAGGTGGGAAAAAAGGACCATGCTTTTGAAATACCTCACTCGTGGCCGGAAGGGTTGACGTCACAATTGAAGACGTTGCCTCACAATATGACCGGTGGCCCTACTTTATTTCAACCATAAGTACCTCTTCCTACCGAATCAAGAAATTTAAATGCAAAAGCCACAAATCGAAGGTCTCTCTATAAACTCGTGGGTCTGGTTGTGACCGGTTGTTTGTCAAAAAGGGAAAAGAGCAAAATAAAATAAAAGAAAAGTCCTTCGATATTGCATTTCAATGCACAGCACGAATGTCAGAGATTGTATTTGTATGAAATGGAAATTGGACCACACTGCAGAGACTGTGTTTACAGTCCACGACGGGTGAATAAGTAATTTCAAGGATTTCCATCGATTTCCATTAGCAGAGAAATGAAGTTTTAGTACCTAGGTACTTGGTTGTAATATTTGCACCGTACACTGACCCTAATGTATGTATACATAGAGGAATCTGGCCAGCAAAGGTAACACTTAAAAGGGAACCCCCCGGGTGCAAATGCATTGAGATTTGTTTTGGGCATTCGATTCCGTACTGTCGCCAAGATTTTGAAACTTTGTTTTGGTCGACACTATTGCTTGTAGATTGACTTAAGGGGCCAGGTGAACTGGCTTTTACAAACTTTATAAAGTGATTTCAATTCGCAATCATTTGATATCGCTACATCTATACCATTGACATCATATCCCCTTCTGTGCACGCTTTCGATGAAGAAACTTTTGTCTGTTCCCACATTAAACGTCGACAGGATATTATTCAACAAAAAAAAAAAAAAAAAACCGAAAAGTTTTCTCAAATTTATTTAGACGCCTGGAATGGGGTGTTGATTTATGCACGAGTATCCTGGTGTGCAGATCAAAATTGAATATCATTGTTTTCCTTCCAGGTCTCTCCCCCTGTTTCCATAATGTATTTTTCATCTTGACGTATTTTACTTTGGTATTTGGAAAGTATTGCAAAATTTCACCCAATGTCCTGGACTTGTTGTGTTGGTTTTGGAATAGGTCTCCTGGTCAGCATATAAATTTCCTTGTTTATCTTTCTGGATTATTGGGTTTTCTCCTATACATACATACAGATGTACGTATTTAAGTTTCAGTATTTATTTAGACTCCTTTCGATTTTAAACCACCTGATATCTACAAATATTCTATAGATATGTGGAAATAAGAAGAATAATATATATACTTATATTGTAACAAAAATATTCAAAGTTAAGCATACAAATTTATTGAATTCTTAAGAAAACTACTACAATTTCGAGGCTCAGAAGTCAGAAGTCTCTTCCCAAGACCGCCTATCATAGATTCTTACTGAACTTATCCAAAATATCTATTCCGCTACTTTGTTTGCCAAACAAATGCTGGCATGTTCTGGGACCTTCGGGATTCTAGTCACTAACTATTGGAGTCAATTTTAGTCAGTCTGATTGATCGAGAAAATAAACTGAAAAACTCGTGAGGAAGTAAATGCTCGCTAAAATTTTAGTGAGTTTGAATAAATTTCGTATCTTACAAAGCTGATTCAGATGCTGGCTTACTCTTGTCAGACAACCAGTGACATCAGTCAAGACCAATGTTCCCAGATTTTCTAAATGACTTTCCCCGTTTTTGTCTCATTTTGCCTTTTTTCCCCCTTTTCTTTTGTCGATTTTCCCCGCAATACTCCCCTTTTATAAAAAAACAAAAAACAAGTTCAAATCAATCTTTTTGAAAAAGAAATGCTTTATTAAAAATATTTATTTCATGAAAAAAAACCAGAAACGAAAAAAAAGCTTCAAATATTAAAGTTAACAAAAAAAGTAATAACAAGCAACATAAAATAGTACAGCTACTACACCACGCAATATTATTGCGCTAGATATTAGCCAAAAATATTGCGTGAAAATGTGTTATCCTTACACGATGCAATATTATTGGAAAAGTTATTGGCATCCTGCCATTTAATCTGTATCGGTTCGTTGCTGAAAAAAAAAACATGCTGTGTAGCAATACCGAGTACTGTGCGTGGTATACTCGTAAGTAAGTTATCGGTATCGCCAAAAGTGGCGCTTTTCCCCTCAATCTGGGAACACTGGTCAAGACTAGAGCCTAATTGGCAGAGATTGGAATGACTATATGACACTGCCTTGGGGGTGGTTCACATATTCGAATCACCTCCCTATCATAATGGGTTAAAGGTAGATACATTTAGACTCAGGAACACAAAATATTGTGTTCCTGTTTGTGAGACGATGATTAATTGAATCTTCAAAATAAATAGCTCAAGGGAAATATATGTACGTATCAATATGTAAAACCTTGGTTTGATGTGGAATGTAGATGAATAAGGAAAAAATAGGTTAAGATCCTTCCGTAATTCAGGTGAGGACAATTTTATGATGCCAATAGACGCTCCATAAAACTTAAAATATAAGTTTTTTTTTTTAAAGCGGAAACATTTAAGTTTGCGAAAAGTTAGAAAGTTCTGGTGACTCTCAGCAAATCAAGACGTTTAAAGCTAAATTGCTTAAGGTTCTCTTCACATATTTAAAGGAAGTGCTTAATTCTGTTATAGAGAAAAGTGTGTTTATATTACGCATTAAAGAGTATTGCGAACATTAAATAGGCTAAATGATGGTAAGGCGGCGGGATAGTACAAGTATGTACATAAAAAAGGAAACACTATGAATTGATTCGAAAGACTCAATTTCGCACTACAGCTAGTGGATAACTGGGTCGGAAGCAGAGGATTGGGAGTGAACCCCTCAAAGACGGAGATTGTTCTCTTCATGAAGAAGATCTAAGATTCCAAACTAAACTGGAAGGAAAACATTGCTGAACACATCAAAAAAGCAAGCGTAGCTCTCTACTCTTGCAAAAAGGCATTCAGCAACACATGGGGCTTCAGATTAGCTCTGGTATACTGGATATACACCGATGTTAACATTCGGAAAGAGATTCAATGCAAGGATTCCTGACAGAAGTTACTGAAAGAACTGGAGGACTAAAAAGAGAAAGGAGTTGGTTCTAAGATGGACAGTGGTACAGGAGCCGGAGTTTATTGTGAAGCCCTAGGAATAAACCGCTCCTTTAGAATAAACGACGACTGCAGCGTCTTTCAAGCCGAAGTCACTGCTGAAATTATACGCGAGAGTAATATCGCCGGAAAAACGATAACTGTCTATATAGACAGCCAGGCAGCCATTATAGCTCTGGACTCTGCTATAATTCAGTCGAGGCTGTTGAGAACCTGCAAATCACTTTTAAACGAGATATTCAGAGCCAATATGGTGACCCTCAGTTTTGTACCAGGGCATATGGTAATCGAAGGAAACGAGAAGGCGGATAAGCTTTCTAGGAAAGGGTCGACGCTGCACATATCACGGGCCCTTTCCCTTTGTAGCAGCCCCAGTCAGTTCTTTAAAGAAAAAAGTAAAAGATAAAGCCATCGATCGTGCAAATAGACGCTATGTTCATCTGAATACAACATGCGTAACCGCTAGAGCTCTATGGCCGGCCTTTAGCAAGAAGAGATCATCAACTCTGGTTAAACTCAGTCGTCATAACGCACCCGTCGTGTGTGGCGTAATTACAGGCCATTGTGTCATTGGCCTTCCCGCAGAGAGACTCGGTGTGACTATGACTATGACTATTGTAGAAGCTGCAGAGACGAAGAAGAAATCGAATCCAGCTGTGTGACTGTCCTGCCCTCTCTGTTAGAAGAAAGAGAACTTTTGGCAGTCCTTTCTTCTCGGAGCTGGAGCACTTAGGCAATGAGACCTCGTGAGATTTATATTACTATCTGGGTCGGTTTAACAGCGGACCTTATTACAACGTTCCCAGTGTTAAATAATTGAGCACAATGGACCCAAATTGTGGGTCTAAGTGAGGTGTGATCTTCTGGTCACAAGGCACTCATCTACCTAACCTAACCTAACCTAAACACAATGAACCTCGGTTTTGAAAGGGGTTTTTTAAACAGGATTTTGACCAGGATATTCAACAATGGACCATATCTCTGTCCTAAGGAATATTATAAAATCCTTTGTATCGAAAGGTAGAAATATGCACGTTTTCTATATAGCATTCGGCCGTAAAGCTCTAAAATGGAAATTGCGTGTTGACTAGTGCAGAACTTGTATGAAGTCACACTGACAGCAATATGGAATGCACTCGAGAAATCGAGAAATCTGAGTGGTTCCAAGCGCAGATAGGAGCGTAGCAAGGGTGTACATTGAGCCTAATTGTAATCTTTCTTTTCATAGACGATCTGATTGATTATATACCTGAAAACATTGAGTTTGGTTGAGTGCTCACTAAAGCCCTACTCTTCGCGACAACATTTTTGCCAACTAACCAGAGAATCTTCCATAGGTTGTATGAGTACTGCAGACTGTGGAAACATATTGGCAATCTGCAGAAATGGAAGGTAATGATCTTCAAAGAAACTCGGGGTAGAAAGTGCTGTAATATGAAGTTAACCTTAATGGCGACACAGTAGCAAGTACAAAATGTTTAAAGCGACGTTTAAATCCATATTGGTGAACGCTGCCCAAGTATTAGAACATAGAAAATATGAAACGGTAAGAAACTATTGAGATTAGAAGATCATTTCATCTTCACGAGTAAGGTCTTTTTAAATAACGTCCTGCCAAACGATTGTGCTTCTTAATGAACTGAAAATTCGAGAACTTTATACGCACTGTACGGACAAGATACTAAATGAAAACATTCTGATAAATTGTATTATATACCTATGCATGTAGAAGAATTCAGCCAATTATTCACTACTCTCTTTTAAATTTCACTACTCCATGCAATGCCATGTCATTTCTGATTATGTACATACGTATGTTAGGGATGTCAGAGTGTAAACATTTTCAAAATCCGCCCTTTAACACGCCCACATTTCAAGCTAAGTCAAAAATTAAGGCCTAAAAACTGGTGGCAGACATAAAAGAGAAGACATAAAAACTTGATGTTTTGATGTGAGTATGGAAAGTGTCCCGCAGGTAATTTTTTCAAATCTGGCTTCCCTAACATATGTACATATGTTTAATTCTGATCGAATGTATCTTATGGAAATATGAACTAATATTTCGATGAATCAGATGAGTGACAACATTTTTAATTAGCAAATGTATTAATTTTAGCCAGTGGGTGCCGTGGGGCAGTGGTTAGTGCGTTGGACTACTACGCAAGGGGTTCCAAGTTCGAATCCAGAAAAATACCATCAAAAGTTTTTTCACGGCCCCACCTCTTCCGAGTGTCTGACAAGCATTCAAGAGTATAACTGTCATGAGAAAGCTTCTCAAAAACCCCTCTGCCCTTCGGATACTGCATAAAACTGTAGGCCCCTTCTGCACATGCAGAAATGTATACCAGCACAACATGTACAGTTGTGAGAAGCTAGGTCTTGGCCCTCTATGGGCTGCTTACGGCCTGATATAAAAAATAATAATTTTAGCCACTGAAGAGAATTCTTTCGGGAGTATGCAGGAATTACTTCTTCACAGTAATTTTGATTTCTATCTGCCTGCCGCCAGACCCATACATCGTTGATTTTACAAAATATATGCATGAGTGACTCAGCAAATATATATGTATGTAAGCACTCGTAGCAGATGTTTGCACATAATTCTATTTAAATTAATCGCCATCTTCTGTGCAGCTAATTATAGCTTAGGAAGTCTGCAAGAAAACTAAATTACCAAACAAATCTTCGGTGAGTATAATTAGTACATATTTCAATTTTGACATATGAAACATATGGCAATTTCGACAATGGATTGACTATTCAGAATATTATGCTGGATTTGAACGATTTACATATTTGTCAGAATTTCTGAATATCAAATATTGTCAGCATTTTTTTTAGATAGATACTTATTTTGCTTTTAGATTTATGTACATTGGTTTGCCACCGCACAATTTACATACACAGATGTGATAATTATGTTCATATATCTTACAACTGAAACAAATTAAAAATTATTTACAAATTTACTTCTAGATAGATGTGATTTCGTGCTAGAACAACGCCCGTTAAACTCTGATAATCTGTCAAAAAAGATGAACGCTTATTGCATTTTTGCGTTCCTTGTTAGACTGTTTCTAACAATTATAAGATCGCTTATTCGATACTATTAGTGCAACCTCAGAGTCGTTTGGCCGAGCGTCAGGAAAGACCCTCTGAACTGCGCCAACTATAGAGATATAAGTCTTAATTGCAAATAAAATTGTGATGATCGTGATAAAATCGCGGTAAATGAAGCAATACGAAATGTATGTATATGATTTCGAGGTAGTAAAGAACTTCATCCGTCGAGCTCCGCCAATGACAACAGTAGTGGGGAGATCAAACGAAGAATCACTCTTGGCAATTTGTGTTTTAATGGGCAATTGAGTAAGAAAGCCCTATCTCGAACTACTAAGGTAACTCTTTAAAAGACACTAATCATCCCGCTGTATGGAGCAGATGTATGGACTTTGACTAAAAATGGATGAGGATGCCCTTGGTTATTAAGACAGAAAAGTTCTTCGAATGATCTTTGGTCCCGTCTGCATAGACGGTGAGTGGCAAAGAAGATATAACGCCGAACTATGCAGTCCATACAAGGACATCGACTTGGTCAGAAGAGTTCGCATGAAGCGACTAAAATGTCTGGATTATGTAGAGTGAATGGAGCGCAACGTTCCAGCTAAGAATGTGTTCGAAACCACCCCGGATGAATGGCGCAGTAGAGAAAAACCTAGCTTGGGCAACTCGAATGAGCTGGCTCGTAACCGGGTTGGCTGAGGTCAACACAAGACTGTAGCGACACCTGAGTAAGTAAGTTAGTATGTTATTAGATACTGACATTAACTGACATTTATAGATGTAAATTATGACGTATATGTCAATCATGTGGTTCCAAATAAGGCTTGGTTTCTTTTCATAATAATTATTATATTTACTAACATGGCACTAGTGTGAGTTCATTTGGTTGGATGTGATAGGAAAGAGTTGGTCTTGTGGTATTTGAAACTCAGGTAATATTAGGTTTCAATATTTACTCTCCATGGGTGGTTGTATCTGGTGGTGGTGGGTCTTCGTGCTTGCTTCGTAAGGTACTGCTACTTCCATGCTCCGAATCTATAAAGTGATGTTCTCTGCGTCGACGAGGAAACGTAACGTTACCCAATTTCGACAGCTTCTGTGCACGTTAGACTATAAGGATTGTCTTGATGTCCAAGTCTATGAAAGTTGGTTCTGTAACATCACTGATCAGTAAACATCTGCATCAGATAGAATTCAGCTCTCCATTTTTCTTATTGATAAAGGTGTCTATCTTAGGGACTATTCTCTGCATTATTCTGCCTTTGGCCAGAGTGGTACCATCTATCTTGCTCTTGATGGTACTTCAGTATCACTTGGACTCGTCACTGTTGACAACATTGTGTTCCTACCACCAGTCGGCTTTTTTAACCGGCTTTTTCGACTAAACGGACTTGGCTTAGGCATATCGCGGAGGAAACCTGACCCTTAAGGAGGTCTAGTAAAATTCGAATCGTTTTAAAGGCAAATAATGAAGAGTCGATTGCCCTAATATCATTACAGCTTCTGTGGGTTGACTTACCTTCTTTTCGCATAAGGATGAGGCTTATTTCCCTCCATACTGCTAAGGCATACAAAACGTATTTTTGGCAGCAGCAATTAGGAGTTTTCGTTTTCAACATCACAGGGGAAATACTATCTGGCCTGGGTGCCATCTTTATTATTGACTTACATACATGTGCATTTAAAAAAATATTGCTGAATATCTTAATTATTTTTACGATAATTCGTCCATAATGAAAGGCACTCGAGATCAAAATTCAAAAACTTATAAATTGTCCAGCCATGTACATCTTAGCAAAAGTGAATTTATGGACAAGAGATACAAGATATTGATAACTTCAACCTGGCTCCTGGCAAAAAAAAGATTCGCCTTAAATGTCGTTAAAATACATACATATGTATCCTATTTGGTGCTTTCCTAAAAAAAACCCAGGCTTCACCACTAATAATAACTTTTTTAGTTCTCTTTTAAAAATCGGACGTTACTAACGCCCATGCTGTTCACTGAGTCGATATGAAATAGCTCAATCTTTGTACAATGACCTTCCTTGACATTGGTATCTTAGTCAGCTATAATTTAATAGTTTCTTTCAGCTTGACTATACCATTTATCTGAAATTCGACTCTTCAAATGACACAATAATGACAATTTTCGTCAGTGGCGATAACAATTCAAATCTAAATTCTTAACGAGAACTGTACGACAAACGAATTCGAAAATAACCAACATTACATCAACAACAGGTCGCCCTAAATGCCTAACCTAATTTATTGGTTTTTTTTATCATACACATCAGTCCGCCCCTCCTTTCTACTTGTGTCTGATAAAGTGCTTTTAAGTGGGCGGCAATCGGAGGTTCTTAGAATTCTTAGCCATTGTTGATCCGTCGAAAATTTATGGGAATTAGTTTTATTTTTGCTTAGACATACGTGATTTGCGAATAGAAGTAAGTCTAGAATCGAAGTCGCTTCGGCACCTAATTCCATGGCACACATGTTAAGCTCTTAGAAAATATAGTTTTTTTTTTCTTTTGAATTAGTTCATTTATTATGCAAATCACGTCGGCGACCATAGCTACCTACTTTAATCCTTAAATAATTGCTCCTCACAATAGTTGAAAGTTTCTGTGCATGTGTCAATCAAACAGCAATATATTACACACGCACCTTCCTTCCGCAAAGGGGTAATTGGCCCTTCGAAACCGTCATCAACACAATGAATGAGTGGATTAGATCTGAGCTTGTTTGCCTTAATTGTTTATTGATTTTCCATAGGCAAAGTGCAGCATGGCATGGGTCAACAACAATGTTATTATTCTACTTCCTTCTAATGGATACTTACTAACCATACGGGTGATTGTGAAAACAATCTGATGTTGTTGTGAGGTTGAAAACAAACTGTTTTTTTTTTTTTTTTATGTTATAATGGTATTTAAAATATACTTTAATCACAGGCATATGAATTGTAATTTAGCTCAAGTCAAGGTGTCGATACAACTAATCTGATGAATGTATCTTCGTTGTTAATCGATTTGAAAGCATTGTATTCAATTTACATTATGAAACTGGGTCAATTTTTAAGCGAATGATGGAATCAAACAATCTTCATCTGCTTAATGCCAACACGCACCATCCTTAAGGTGATAGCCGTTACTGATTAAATTTAGTTTGAAAAAAACTAAATTAACTTGCAACGCCATCAATTAAACAAATATAACGGTTAAAATATCTTTGAAAAACAAACAAAACTCGAGTAGCTATGATTTTTCTCAATTTAATATTTATTGTGTAAGATCATGATAAAAACCCATCGGAGAGTTTTTATTTGTATGCCCGATGTGTGGACAAACAATAAGAGATATAATAACAAAATTTTGAACATCATTGCGTCAATATGTTGGTCTTTCTAGTGCACCAGGTGCGTGAAATATAGGTCAACGCGTGTGAAGCCACATTTGAAAAGATCATCCATTCGTGTGGTGTAGTGAAGATGTTATTCAATGCCATTCAATTGGTGTATCAGTTACACTTAATGAGCGATGCAAATGCTACATAAGCACTTATTGTTTCGTCGGTCATCTTATCGAGGTTAATCCTGGCATTAATGCAATTGCGCAACGTCAAATATTCGCGTCATATACTTACGTGACCGTCGCGTTTGGAGCAATTAATTTTTCTCAAGAAAAAAAAACGTACATACTCGTATCTTATACCATATACATAACATACTAAGTCATCCTTTTGGCGCTATGGCAAAACGAAGAGTCTGTCTTATCTTAGCGATAGGAGTTGTGGTGCTATGCATAGGTCAAACAAGCCATCGGCGCGGCGCTGCTCAGTCGTAGAGGATGCATGCAGTCGTATTAGGTATGCATCGCTGTGCGCTATATGCTTGTGCATGATCAGATTGCAAAACTACAAGTGACGTCTTAGTTGAGCAGGAAAAAGATGACAAGCAAACTAATGAGGACAACACTGAAAAAATAAACCTCCTTTCGTTTTCCTGCTTGAAACTGGTTTTAATTTGAAGAATTTTTGAATGTCTAGGGGGAAAAAAAAACATTGACTAAAAAATCTAGCTTAGCAGCAGCTAAGAAAACACAGGGGGCTCTTGACATGCATCTGACGAGTTCATAGGTTTCCTTCTTCAAAAAAGACGATTCTATCTCTTATAGGAATTACAGGCTGATAACCCTTTTAAATGTCACAAGGACAAGATCCTATTATATGTATAGTATTGGTTTAACGTCTAATGGTCTATTGTGTAAAAGTATTCATTCTCTAGTGTGCTTTTTGCCTGATGAGTAATGAAATATTATTCTTGCTACAAAAAAGAAGCTGATATTTATTGAATCCCAGAGAAAAATAATAATGATATTCAAAACGGAATATGGAATATAATTTCAGACTGACTATCTATAGCCGGTAAAAATGTAAACCACAAATTAATGAGGAACATAGATATAATTAGAGATAGTAACTTCGCATCCTGGAAGAGAAGAGAAGAAACGGCTTGATTTCATTGACGAACAAGCAATGTTCTATGGTGTTCTGCAGCAACTAAAACTTGTTCTCGCTAGATGGCATTCGAGACTACCCTACATATCAAGTTCCAACAAATTCTGACCAGTTTAGTAGCCAAATAAAGCTTTTATTATAAGGCTCATTCTGGTCAAGGATTTGGTCAACTGTGTCTAATAAGTGGTGGATACTAGAAAATACAACAAAATCATATACATTTCAGGCCTGTAAACAACTTATAATATTTCAACACGATAATGACCCAAAAAACACCAGCCAGTTGGTGAGAAGATTTTTAAAGAAGTGAATGTGCCGGCGCAACCTCCCGACAAGATTCCATAAATTTTCAATTAATGTCGAGAGATAAGGAAATGAGAACCATCAAATTGCACTGGGCTGATGGAAAAAAAGTCAGAATGAGACCAGATACCCCCACGCTTGTTGGTTTCACTGGTTGACTGAAAGCCATTACACTTTTGTACTTTTATTGCTATCGAAAAGTAAGATATAAAATACTAAGCTTTTCCTTTTTATTAAATCCAATATTATGTTAAAAAGACTGTGTAACATTGTTTGATTTTTTTGTCTCAAACGCACAGTAGCAAACATTCTCAATGCAATAATTTTCTTGCAGTTAGATTTGCTAAAAATCCAATCTGCATAGAGAAAAAAACAAATCCATTTTCCATGTTGATGCATTTATTTTGGACGTCACTGTATAGACTACGCACAGTGGGATAACAAATACCAAAATATGTGATAAATTATTTTAACTCTTGTTTAGCTTTACGCAGATTTCGCAATAGTAGGTAGGAGCTTGTTTCTAGGACTAGAAATTCCACAAGCTAATTGTGATGGCAGTATGGAATTACAAAACTTTTCTTCACTCTTAACCTTACCAAACTTCTTACGAAGCCTCCTAATTGTTAAAAGATAAGCATTTTAAAAATAATCAAGACCTAAATTCTGGAACTGAATTCTGCCGTCCACCTTTTGTTTGATCACTTGCTGAGCTGTTTAATCAAGTTTTTCCTGAATCCTACTTTAATTATTCTTAAGGCTTCATCTTCACATAATGCCGACGTTTTTAACGGCTTAGTTGAGTTCAAAAAAACTGCGTATACTCGTAATACAAGATAATGAATCGATCAAAGCATGCTGTTCAAGATTAAAGATCACCCTATCGATGTTCAACTAAATTTTATAATTTAGTACTACAGTAAGGAATGCGTAGTATCTACAGTCGCGTCTGGATATGGTGAACAACAAAAATTGTACATGGAGTACTCTAAATAGTGAACAAAATTTTTGCAGCAACTTCAAGCTGAAAACAACAAAAAACACACAAGAGAATCAAAAATATAGCGGGTACTTCTACGGGTATAACCCTTTGATTGCTTCAAAGAGGGTTGTTACTTGTTTCTTTGTTATTTTTGTCGAGTGCGTTTCTGTGCAGTCGATAGCGTTTCTGTCGTGTTCGTGCGACAGTTTGTGTGTGCAAGCGTGCTCCTTCTACGTACAAAATTTTCCTTTAAGCAAATAAAATGATTTTAGAAAAAATGTCAACCTTGTTATAGTAATCAATTTTGATACTGTGAACAGGCCTTGCAAAAAATAGGTCACTATATTCAGACAGGACTGTATTCTATTCTACTACCTGTGAGCAAACTGGCCGAGGAGTTAACCACAAACAACATCAATGCTGGGTACGGAAGTTAAAAGGTAGCGCACTCTGACAACGTCATGAGTGACAACGAAACGCAACACGAACAAGCCAAGTAAGTAGGTACGCAAGGCTGTAGTCACCCCTACGATGAAATTCTGGACAATAGTGCCGCCGCGAAGACTATGGATAGAAGCGGGATCAGTTTAGTAAGAACTATTCGTCGTATAGCTTAAATTCGTCTTTGAAATATTCCCACATTCCAACGCAAATAAAACCGTTGAGTATCCTGCCAAATTTAATGTGTCAGCCGAACCAAGGAATTCACCAAAAAGCACCCTAAAACACACCGGGGAATCCAATACGATTCGAGTGAGGCTCCATTTCAAAGAAGAAAACACCCTCATAACGAAATCGACGATCTCATCACTTTTAGTTTTATAAATTTAAAATTATTGTTAGCTTCTGAGTGTGCTGCATTGGTTACAAGTACCTTTGGAGGTCTACGTTCTGTGCCGTAAGTAGGTATGGTAGGTTCGCATCTCATAACCTATCTAAAGGGCTTGCATGTAACAGGGAGAAATGTAGATAGTCCCTGTACAGTATCAGCACCTATGTATGAATCACTAGCCGAGTCGACAAAGCTATGTCTGGTCTGCCTGACACCTCTTTTGGACCCAAAATTTTGAGCTAGTGCGATGAAATGTTGTCTGTGAAATAGTACAAAGCAAGTGTAAATGTAGGAATATCTATATAATGCTTTGTTTGGCTTACTATTAATCTGCTATGTACCTACTCACTTTTTTGTCTTCTTACTTATCATATATCTTACATCCCAATGGTTTTTAAGTAGTTACTAGTCAAAATATTGTAGATGCATTTATTTCTTCTACATCTACAATTGTTCAATATCAATGAATTTCGTTCAGTGTAATTCCTGCAATACATTTGTTATATATATTTTGTTTATTACCATGTCGGATCTACGTGAACTACCTACGACTATTCAGCGAGACGGATTGTTACGTAAGCTTTTGTTCAATATTCGCCACTTATTAGCTGCGCAAACTTTATTTAGAATTATTATTTCCATCAAATCGCACACAATAGAAGATCACAGTTCGATTATGTCAACAGGTAATCCTTACTTAAGACTTCTTTTTTCAATTCATCGCGCCGAAAAATAAAGGTACTGCGTCCGTAATTGATTTTTTACATTTTTTTTTACGAGGAATGCGGCACATCTTATTTACGGTATTGAGGTAAATTTATTATGGCTATGTATACATATGAAGGCCAGTCTGTGTGTTCACATGTATCCGTCACCAGTGCTACAAACAAGGTTTTTTTAAGCTTTCAAAAGATATTGTACCAATTTGCACCATTGTTGGGTACTACATTTGAATTAACGCCCATATGATTGGCAGTATCTCTTCTCGCCAATGTATCTACCTATTGTCGGTTTTTTTCGCCTCTTCCTCAATAGGTCGGTGAATTTGGAGCTTAACTTGTCGCGTAATTACCATGTGTGTATCTTTAACGGCTACCGCTAAATATTGCATAAGTGTGAATAGTATGTATTATTACGAAATATCTTTCGTTTGTTGCATTTTCCGGCATAAGATTGTAGGCTCAGTCTAAGCCTCTCCTTGGCGATGATTCTGTAAAAAAAAAAATTATAATGACACCCATGTGTAGTATAATTGCATTTTGTTAATAGAATCAACCCGTAATATAGCATTGTTATTTGCTACTTTTTGTACTAAGATATTAAAGTGATTACTCAGTAGACATAGTTACATACCTGTCATAGGTCTGTCTAATGTGGATGGGGAAGAGTAAGTAATTGCTTCTACGTTCCTTCTCTGAAACTAAATAGACGACAGCCAGACAATACAAAAATGTCACTAAGTATATGTATATATGTATGTATACCTACTTTAACTGCGTTATGGAAATGGTACCAATAAATAAACCATCAGTGGTGAATTCAAATTATCCATAACGGAATGTATGCCACAGGTCACATCAAAGCATCACTCATTCGTTTTACAGTGAAAGTCAATCAATAACTTGAACATGAATGGGTATGTTAAGAGACTCACACAAAAGAGGTTTTTCCCCATGTCGCTGTTAAAACCATAAATGTTCCATTCCGCTGTTCGCTGAACATTCTTGCTCTTTGCAGTGAGAGAGAATGTGTTCTCTTTCGTCTGCACACTTTTGAGTCAGTAATTCCATTTTGTTTCGGAACATAACATATTCTGTTCTGTTATTGTCTTGCAGAAGAAGATTTAACATAGTCTGCCAAACGTTGAATTCAAAAAAATGTATATAGGTAGTTCGGGTCGCAAGTCGACTTGGAGAAATGCATTCATATGTAAAAATAAATAAATATTAGGCCGTAAGCAGCCCATAGAGGGCCAAGGCCTAGCTTCTCACAGCTGTACGTATTGTGCGTGGTATACATTTCTGTACGTACAGAAGGGACCTACAGTTTTATGCCGTATCCGAAGAGCAGGGGGTTTTTGAGAAGCTTTCTCATGACAGTAAATACTCTTGGATGTTTGTCAGACGCTCGCAAGAGGTGGGGCCGTGAAAAAAACTTTGGTGGTAATTTCCTGGATTCGAAATCGGAACCGCATACATATGTACATATCCTCGTTGATGGAATCTAGAAGACAAACGTCGTATGCTATACAATTTAATAATATAGGTTGTCTGCAAAGAAACTGAATTGAAACTTTAAAAATAGAGGGGTAGTGGTAGGTATTTCCCATTGACCCCAAGAGAATACTTGTGAATTAGAAACGAATGCAAAAATCACATAAAACTCTCTCCAGTTTTATTTGGACACCAACCATGGGGAATAAATTGAGGGCTCAACGCTCTACCGAACCAAGACAGAAAAATTGAATTCGAAGGTAAGTAAATAAACTTCGTCGAAAGATATGGAAAATTCAATTACTGACTTGATCTTTTACCGTTAACTTAGGAACGAAGTCTTTTGCACAACATAGACCTGAATAGGGTTCAAATTCGAACAGAATTGAGCACAAGTTTTTGATTTTTTTTATGACTTGTTTCAGTACAGCTCCGAACACTCCGAATATAGAAACATACATAGATGCATATGTACTTCTTGAGTTTTGAATAGCACTACTGCACGAACTCTTTCATATCGCTCTTTCTTTCTTCCAATTCAACTAACGATCGTGCCTTGTATATCAAAAAAGGTAAAATATTAGTCATCGAATAAACCGGAGTTAACCTCCATAACTATTAAATAAAATAGTCTTAAAGTTTAATAAATATACTCTCTTCAGGCAGCCATATGTTAATCGCGGCTTCAAGTCCAAGCAATCCACAATTTTATGCCGAAGGTCTTAGAGCCTTCGCATACTACTAGCCTTTATTCTACCTCATCGTTCCACAGCTCAGTATCGACGCGACTTGTACTGGCACAAGCCCAAAACGCACAGCACCCGAAAATTAACTGAACGGTCACTAGGGACGCCAAAGAACTATGTACAACGGCTCATTTCTGTTTCCTACGTTTGAGATGCAATTCAACAAACCTCGAGGCTCACTATGAATGAATACGAATAAGAAAAGGGCAACTACTCGACTGAATTGCGTGCTTTGAAACCACATGGTTGCCACGGTGTCTGACCTGGCTCTAAGTCGGCATTAAAAAAGCGTACCTCAATATGTATCTATTTTTCAGCCTGTCACATAGAAATGACTAACGACTACCAATTGGTCACCTAACTAAAACCTGGATATAGCATTCATAACAATTACTTGGAATCCAAAGATTGCTTAGGCTGAAGGGCTCTTTAATTGATTTTACATCTCCAAATTTATTCATTTATCTGCATTCTACGCAATCCTTTCACTTCGTGTCAGCATATTTTTTTTTTTCGCCCGGGCAATAAGAATAAATAGCACAGAACGCAAGTCGTGTAATCAAAGGGACGTAAGCGCGCACTTAAAATTCTTACCCTTCTCATCGCGCGTGTCTATCGCATTGTTAATCAAATTAAAATATCACTTTTTTTTGTAACGTATTCAATGTGTTACGCTTTGCTGCACGGTCTCCTCGGTGGCTGCTTGCATACGCACTGGAAGCCACCACATTGGAATCCAAGGGATATTTAACAAAAGCGCGGGTGAGGGTACCACATACTCACGACAGCGTGTCTACCAAGGTGAGTAGTTACCCTTTCACCGTACATACAAGGTTATGTTTCGATACAGGAATAGTGATCTAACCTAAGCTAAAATCAACCAAATCGATGGTTCGTAAAGGGTATTGGATTATTTATTGTCACTAGACAAACATAATGACAAATGTTCAATGAGAAAACATATTGCTGCAATCGATGAGGTGAAGCAGTCCTCTTCTTCTGGTATTTATTGTCACCTGAGGGGTATTCATTCGGTTCGCTAATGCACACCCACACAACCAGGACACTTTATTCATTCGCGCGGGAATTCATAAATCCCTATACACAGAGCGCTTCAGCGGCTGGAAGCAAAGTCATTCGGCTGTGCGGAAGTCGATCCTCCTGTATCCTGCGTAAATATTCCACTCAATTAGCTGAAACGGATGCAGCAGTTAATCCGATTACTACGGAGAGTGCTTAATCAATCGAAGAAATAATCGATGCGATACCCTGCTTAGCTTTAATATAAATTCCCCAATGATAACCCATTGACAGCCATTGTAGCGAAACTTCCTACACAATTGCTTGACATACGTACGAGTAGATACTCGTACTCTTACTAGGTACGTGTGCACAATTGAGGATGCAGGGAGTTTAACTTTCGTTTCAAGGTGCGAACGATGGAGAATCACAAATGGCACGAAGTGGAAGTTAATAATATCCTGTTCTAGAAACGTGGATCAGACATGGTGCACTCCCCGACCGTTTTTGCGGAAATGGATGGCAAATATAATATTGTAAGGACCTTGTACATGAGTAATGTGCTGGTCTTAAGCCGAATAAATGATTTCCATTTCATTTTGGGGATAAATTGTTGGTGACAGGTGACGCCGAGCTAAACAGATTTATCTTCAATTTAATATCTTAAACCACCAATGACATTCTGCAGCATGGGACAATTTCATTTCAAATGTACTGTACAACCCAACTGAGTATCTAGGGAATTGTAATAGAAAAAACAAAAAAAACAAAAACTTTTTAAGGGTAGTTTTAAGTTTTTCCCTCTACAAACATATAGTTTGCACTAAATTTTGTTTCTATTTGAGTGGGTCTTGATTTAGCTAACAACACAATTTCACAACTCTGTCACGCAAGAGTAGGAAAATTACGAGATGATGGCGAATGGATGGACTAATATGGGTCACACAGAGTTAACATTTGTTTTTTTTTTTCCAAAAACAAAAGGGTAACCAAATTTGAATGGCAACTAGCTACTAATTTGGCAGCAAGATGCAAAACAAACTTGGCGAAATTACACTGGAATTTCCTTAAATGAAACTCTTTACGCAGTGACCTTTCAGGAATTCAAAATGAATCTGCAAAAGTTGTTGTTCAAGGCGGAAACAAAAGTAAAAACTTCAACAGTATCACTTTCTCAGAACAAGGGCAGACATTATTGTTTGTATTCATTTTTTGTTTTTGTTGCCTATTTCGTGTGTCCACTCAAGCGGCACAAAGACAAACTTGTGGTCAAACTAGAAAAACTAGATTCAATTGTAAATCGTGCAGGGGACATTGTGATATCCGTAAATACATACATATGTACGTAGGTACAACTTAAGCGCAATGCCATTCTCAAGAGAGAATGGCTGTTACACCTCAAACACCTACGATACGATACGATACAAAGAATGCTCTAAATGTGTCGATTAGTAATCGTACAGTTATTCCAAAATGGCTTATTTGGATATGGCTTTCGATACTAGTTTTCGCAAAAGACAGTGACAAGATTTTTTATGACCTTTTGCTCAGTAAAAGTGGGTAGCTCTGCTGAGCCAGTTTTAAACTGCCATTCGACTTTTACCAAAACGAAGATCATTCAGTCTACTAGACAATATTGCATGATCTTGTCGGAGAAGAAAAATAAAAGTGATAGACATTCCAATGAGTAAATATAATTATTTACAATTTGTGTCTTGGCAGAGTATTACGCTCTCTTTAATGACTGCTTCATTTAAAACGTTGCAGCAAGCGTATAATTATGTAGACATCATATCATTTCATTGCCTTTACCAGTCAATAGTTAGCGTTCATTAAATTTAACCAACATCCATCCATACATTTCATGATATGCGTGATTTAACTTAATGAAAGAAACTTGAGTCATTAACTCTTAGAAGCCTCTAATTGAGTTGCAATTTTGATCGTTATTCGTTATAAGATGAGCACAAGTCGCAGCGGAATTGCGTGGCAATTATTAGTTGTTTTTCTACTTCTAAGTAGCTATCAAATTTGCCCAACGATTTGTGTAATTCTTTAAATTTGTCTAATTTAGTTTTTTAGGTACAAAGGTAAAAGAATTTCGACCTTCTTTTCCTTTTTGCAATTTAGTTTGTAAAAATTGTTTATGTAATAGTAATAAGCTTAAAATAAAATAAAACTCTAACATTCTGAATGAAGTTCGTAGATACTTTGTATGGAGTGTATGTCATTTTAAGCCATAATATAAATAATAACTCGATCGTGTCTAGAATAAATTTTTATTCAAAAACAGGGGCTTTAAAATGCACTTTTGCTTATGGCATACGCCTGCACAATTGATTATGTTAGTCAAGGTTATGTAAATAATTTCTATTTAAAATGCGTACGTGATATGTAACTGTTTTACGTAAGTGCTATGGACATGCATTTAAAAATAAACGACCACTGTTCTCAATAGAGTACAGGCACTTCCATATAAATGTTTGAAAAACATACATTTTTCAGTTTACCGTTGTACATATGAACTGGAATATAAAGTCTGTAAGTCTAGCTTGTGTTATTTTAGTTATTACTATTTTTTCTTTTCTTTTATCTTTGCTATGTTTAGTCTTAACGATTTTTTTTTATAAATTAAAATAATATATTGGATCTAATTTAACATTAAAATTAGAATAATTATAACAAAAACATACATAATCTTGTAAAATAATTTAAACATTTGAGTGCCTTGTTGCCATTTTTGTTTGTTGATATTGTGAATTTAAAAACTTTTGTTTATTGTTTTGTAAATTTGTTGTTTTATTTTTAAGAATAAACTTTATATGAAAAAATGTTGAAAAAATTTTTTCAAAGATATAAATCACTATAGTTTAGCTATTCGTATTAGGTTTGTGGGTTGGCAGAGGAAAGGAAATAGCTCCGCCGCACTCAAGTCAGCACTGACCCATTGTGTCACCCATAGGGGGGGCTTAGAAAAAGTACCCCTTGCCCATTTAGCAACTTATCTATAACAACTTCCCTTGGTTGTACTTACTCGTTACCAGTGTATACAAACCATCCTGATGTTCTGATAAAGTTCAATAACATGTCGGTATTGGCGTTGGAGGGTTCTCCTAGATCCTGAAAGAAGTGTTTGCCGCGGAATTTGTACCTGGAACGTTGCAGTCCAGGGCACTCTATAACATCCTCATCGCCGCATCCTCTGCAGAGATCTTCTTCGGTCCGACATAGTTTCTTTAGGTGGTACCGCAGAGTGTTTTGACCCGTGAGTATCCCCACGCGCTTTTGGTATCCCCACTTGTCAAAAGTTGGCCATAGTTGTTTTGCAGTTTTGCAAGTATCTAGGGAGTTCCACCTCAAGTTCGCCTCTCTCATAGCCAGTTTCCCTGCTTTAAGCCTGAGACCGCAGTGCGGGGTGCTTATGGAGAGGTTGGTCAGTTTAAGTGGGTCCGATGAAGCTTTCCTTGCTAATTTATCTGTCAAAGAAACTTTGCTTTTATCCAAGAATAAGTAAGAAATATTAAAATTTTGCTAAGTACTATATGAAATAAAGTGCACGACTGGGTCATAGCAGTAGAGATCCATACAATGTACGACCTAAATATGTAAAACTTTGGTAAGTTGGCTGTGAATAAAATACCGTTATTACCAATTTTGAACAAAAATGTGGTATCTTATAGGAATTTATTAAACTGGTCTAAATATGAAATTTAAAGCAATTCGTCGGAGACGTTTTTGCGCAAATCGGTTAAAACTTCTCAATTTTGGTAAGATATTTTATATGTAAATCGATTGGAATTTCGCAATCTAAATCAAATATGAGATCTTGTCAGAATCGTTGGAGCCGTTTTCGAGAAAATCTACTTTCGTAAAATTGGTTTTAACTAAAGTACAGTTTATAAGGCCTAAAAAAAAAATTTCAATTTCGCCTCTAGGGAAATGAAGTTTGATCAATATCTGTCCACCTGTTTAGACTCAAGCTTCGTGCACAGACAGGCAGACGGTATCGGCAGACCCAGTTTTTCGGACTTCTCTATAGTGGTAATGTCCAATGGTAATGTACATACCTGCATAAATCGTTGGACTTTGCATTTCATTTGCTAAGCATATATAATCGATCCATTGTCAGCAAGGTCTTTGTTTTTATTTTACTAAATTTTGGCAACAATGAACAAGAAGTTGCACAGTCGTCTCTAGATTGCCAGTAAACATTTGCCTCTTTTTCTGTGATGTTGTCAATAAAACCACAAAGCTAGCTTCCCAATTGCGGAAAGTGTCGATGTATCTGCCTCATCTTCATAGCAGATCTTAGTCTTGTCAATTCATATCCCTCTTCGTTTCCTTCTATGTATGTATGTATGCAGATCTATACACTGATGGAGATTCATAAGTCTCTACCTTTTCTGACTACTTGATTCTATGGGATTCTATTGATTTCATGGTCGCTTGGCAAACATTTTTGTGTCTCACGAACAGCTGCGACTATCTTTTCTTGATATAAAGCTTATTTTATAGTCAATATACATATCTGCTTGAAAGTCACCGCATGCTTCTGGAAGTCTATAGGTATATTGACAGCTCAGCGACCACTGAATGACCGAACCGCGAACAAACCATTTTTAGTACATTTAAAGGCAGACAAATGACAATTTTAAGCATTATTCCAATAGACACCTTATGAGTATGCTAGACCTTCAAAGAAGAGACAGAACTCCTAAAGCTTTCTTTATGGTGTCTGTCTGGCAGTCTGTTTAAAACAGTCTTATCATTTTGTAAATATGTGAATCCCCGGTGGCAATGAAGTTTGTTTGAAAGTGCGCCTTGTTACAATATTTTACTGCACTTTACTAGACAGGTGACTTTATAAACAAAATGCATTGCTCAAACGTTTCAACATTTCAATTCTGTGATCGAGTTGAATTAGTGCATTGCAAAGTTTTGACTTAACTTTTTGACGGTGCCAGTAGGCTCTATCCGGAATTCGTATAGTGAATTTCCATTCATATACAAGCATCAGGATCATACGATCATTTACCGTCGATCTGATGGTGGCTTCCCATTGAACAAGTATCTGTGTTCGAAGAACATAATCGCATCGATTCATCGAGCATCTTTTCAGATTCAGGGGATTGAATTAACATACCTACAGCTAAATCAAAAGTTAAAAGACTAACTGACTCCAAAAAATAACTAAAATTTATAGAAGACTTACAATTAATTAAAAGACTTGAAGAAGTTAAAAAATACTGCAATCATTTAACTTGCAATTGACTGCTTTAGTCAACCCAGGCAAATTGTTCGAAATTACTGGTGACTGTAGTTTCAAAGTTAAAGTCACTAAGTGAGTCAAAAGACTCTTATAATTTAAGTCTATTCAGTCAATTAACTGCAGTCTTCAAATAACTTCAACTCTCTTGGATAGCTCTTAAAGGGGAAATTCGAGTTTTTGTTTACATAAAATCGATTTAGTCAAAACGAATCTAACGACTTTATTTAAATTTCATATTAGCCCCATAAGAAAGTACATACAACCCAATCGTTCAATTCCAACTAGTTTTTATTAAACTATTTTTTCATTTGAAAATATACCACCGTGTAGCGATTGCCTAACAATTTTCGTAAACATCGAAAACATTACATCAGACACAGTTGACATTTGTTTAAGTTATTATGATATTTTTTGGAATAAATGTAAATGTATAGTAACTTACATTATTATGCGATTCGATGTTTTGTTATTTAAAAGTGATGTCAGACTATAACCATCTTTATTAAAAGCATAATAATAGAAATGGTATTGTTATTCGCCGTCAGATAAAATTTCGTTCGAGTTAAAACTATATTGAGCCAGTTTAATAGTTTTAAAATTGTGTCACACCCCTAACGGGTTTATATTTTAAAAAATGTTTCTTGCCTTTTTTTTATTTATTCTAGTTTTTTTGTTCGTAGGTATTCAAAACAAAGCCTAAAAATTGTAACAGAAATGCCTTCAAGAAAACGATTAACTAGAATACCTTTCCTGTAGATCTCTAAATTTTCAAATTTCTTATAAAATTTGCCAAAATTCAACGTTTTCGAAAAGTCATGTCATTATGGGGATATAAAAAAAAATTTCGACATAAACTGTATTTTATTCCATCTTTGATTTACAGATTTAAACCGCACCTACATTAATACCTCCTCCCGTTGTGGGGGAAAAAGGATTATTCATTCCATCTTCTTTGTAGCTGCCAAGAACTGCCTCATCGAAGTGCTTCTTCTTGGAGAATACTTCTTCGAAGACTTAAGGATTTTGCGACTTGGATATCAGTAATATAGGAAAATTCATTCAAAAACAAAATTAGCTAAAAGAGCAAACAATATCCGGCTCATTTGGGACCACAATAGGCTGCACTTCGTCTAAGTCAATCCTGCCTGTAATGGTTGATAGCCATCAAACCTAACCTAACACTGGGGATGCAAAAAAAATATAACTTTTATGTCCCAAAAAATAATTTTTGTTTGGCTGGACAAATTTTGTGCTGACATTTTCTTCTCTTACATGTCACCAGCGTAGTAAGTTAGGACGATCCTTGCGTAGAGAATAAAAGTATCTAGACATCAGCCAAAATAAAAGAAGACGCAGGTTGCGAGTGAATTCATTTTTACAGAAGCGGAAACTACACATTCGGAAGTGTATTCATTTCTTTTATGGGATAATGCATCGGATTATAAAAAAATGTTTGTGAATAGACAAGTTTAAATCCATTCTTGGACTTAAACGTACTCTGCACTAGAATCAAAATGAACGAATGTTTCTGCTTTTAGCTGCTATCAAACAATAGACGTCAAAACTCAGTCAGGGTTAATGTCTGCAGACGAATGTCTGATTTCGATGTCCAGTTACAAATAACATATCTACATCAAAGTACGGTCTACACGAGACATATTAATGTCATCATTTGATTCTTAACAATATTTATGTCCCGTGGAGACGGGATATAACGTTTTTCTAAGTCAGGGAGACCAAATCGCAGAGAAATAAGGTCTTTGGTGATATTTGTTTCTCTTTGATTATGTTGCTGAATCCTGCTGGGTCTTAAACTTATGTACATAGGTACATTGGGTATTGAACGAAAAAACTGCACTATTGCCACTCTGTCTGCACGCCTCTTATTAGCCTTTGATAGAGCTGATATTTAGATAGGACAGTTTGCTGTTTCTATTGGCAGATGTGGACTCTATTTTACCAAGCTTTGTACACCCAAAAAAAATAAGCGCTGTAAATTTTACAATTGCAGGCAGTAGATTTAAGAATTCATTGTAGATTTGTGTAATTAACAGCGAATCTGGCTAAATTAACAATTTTTTGTAGATTTTACAGCGAATGCAGTCATTTCTACAGCAAAATTGTTAAATCAACTACAACCCCCAATTGTAAAATCAACAGAGCGTTGTCAATTTCGGCTGTTAAATCTACAGATATGAATTTGTAAAATCTACATCAAAATGTTGTAGAATCTATTTACTGTAGTAACTACAGCAGGAGCTGTAGAAATTACAACAAGTTGTAGATTCAGCATCTATTACGAAATCGTAAAAAGTAGATACCATTTGAAAATATTCGCATGATAATTTTCAAAGGCCATGGCGTTGTGGTACTGTATGCGGTCGCTGAGTGAGAGGTTCCACGGTCAACCCCAGCCAGATCCAAACATTTTTCACATTTTGTAAGTAAATTAAATTATATAATTCGGTTTAAACACACACTAAGTATTTCTTGGACAAGAACCATCTAATTGGATTGTAAAAGCTATTTCCACCCATTTCTCGCACCATACCAATAAGTTACAACTTTAAGCTTAAGTGCTATGAAAGCGATTTTTTGTACATGCAAATTGTTGTTGTTTCTGCAGCTGTTCGACAGCAAAGTGCTGTGAAATCTACAATTTTAGCTGTCATTTTCACAACTAGATTGTTAAATTTACAACCACACCTCTGTAAAATTTACAGCGAATATTGTCGGGTCGATTTTAACAATGAATGCAGTAGAAACTACAGCGTTTTACTCTATTTTTACAGCTCCTTTTTTTTTTGGTGTACAATACAATTTTTCAAAAAACTCAATTCCCAAAAAATCAGGTGCTATATGTTTTATTAAGAACGTAAAGTTTTGGCAACTTCATTGCATCTTCCCCGGATGAATCGCTTTCCACTGTATCGTCCGGATTTGTTCTTCGTGGTGTTATTAACCATTCACTTAAAGAATAAGCGCTGTATCATAAAAGTACGGGATTTGGAAATACACACATAATCTTTATTAAAATTCGCTGCCAAACGTGAATTCTTTAATACCATTGCATCGTGCACACCCGGCACACATACCATCATTGCATTCACTGCATGCTTTCCATGTATGTTAAAAAAAAAATCAATTAAAAAATTAAAATTAAAAAAAAGAATCATGAAAATCGGTCCGGCGGTTATCGAGTTTTAGAAGAAGATTTTGCAATAATTTTTAATTGAAAATGTCTAGTGAAACGATATGGATTTTTTTTTTGCAAACTGACAATACTTTGCATTTTACAAAAGCCTACTTGTCACTTTAAGAATTTGTTTTTGGTGAAAAGAATTTGCAAAGAGGTAAATTTTTCAACTTTCAAAAGAATAATTTCCCTTTGCAAATTTGCGTTTGGTGAAACGAAATTTAAAAGCTGAAAAGTACAAAGTGAAAAGTGATTGGTGAAACAGAACCATGGTCCCTTTCTTCTGTGTAATAATATAATTGGTTTCCCTTAAGTAGTATTTATTTATTGGGGAAAATGCATCTGTTGATTGAATAGCAAGCATTACAGCTCAGACCTATTTCCTACATGAAATTAATTCCAACTCAAATTTCATGTAAAGTTCTTCTAACTTAAATTGAAGTTTATATCTCGTGGAAATTGGAATAAGCGTCATACCATATTCGATAACACAAATTAAATTCGATAATTCAAGCGTAAAAAGGATCTCGTACTCTATTCCATCCGAGAATTATCCTCAAATTCAATTTGAACTATCCTAATAACCAAAAGCTGTTACCGGATTGCTTCTGCTTAATACTTCCACCATCACTCTTTTAAGATAATTACCATGGCAATGGCACCATTGCAACTACTTTATTTCATATCTATTTAATGCGAGATGAGAAAATGGTAACGAACTAACTTTTCAGAAAGTTTCACTACGCCGAGGAGCGAACTCTGTGACAACCTTTTACTCACCCTTATATAACTTTAATTATGCGATGCAAATTGACCGGTTTATAACGAACAATTAAATTATCGGCACAAACTACCCCTGCAAGTGCATACAGTGAAATAGAACTCCTACCCATGCAACAACCAGAATTGCATAATTTGGGTCATGTAGTGTTTATAACAGTGAATGCATGCAACACTTTAGTGCTGACAACAAAGGTTAGAGGGTGCATGGCATGTACTTATTTTCTTGGTCCTTGGCCTACCGCAATAATTGTACAAAGTCACAGAATCTAATTCGATTGTCGGTATTGCACAATATTTGCCACTAAATAAAAGATGAGTTGGTCTGCTCTTTAGGAGCACGAATTTCTACTACCAATCATTTTTGAAAATACGGAAGCACGAAGATACGCCCACCTCACGAACAAGCCTGTAATTAATGCAGTATTCCACGAATCCGAGTTGTATAACCAATGCCAATACTTTCCAAAGAAACCCATTGAACTTTCATCAATCCATCAGTGAATCACCTCTCACAAGCATGAAATTGAAAAGAAAAAGGCAGCATTAGTGAATGTAAGTTCAATTAATCCAGCATCCTTGGACCTCCTTTTGAATCTATGTACGAGTATGTAAGCTCTTCCATAAAACAAACGCTTATAAGTATTTGTTTCAAGTTGGCAAAAGTGATTACTCAACGTCATAAGAATGATTTGCACTATCTTCTTATGTGCGCTGAAAAATGCATCCTGTTGAGAGTCCTTGTTTTTTTTAAAGATGAGTAATGATAACTATCGGTTCTGTAAACAAAACGGAAAGAAAGTTTACATAAGGTACGTACACATTCTTATGGATCAGAAGATGCAAGCTTCAATTACTGAAGTAAAACTATTGATAGGGAGGAAAGACTTGAAGGGAAAAGCAAAGTGCTTTCTCTCTATTTTCCACTTGGGAGTTACAAGGACTGGTAGGACGAAGTTTTTCTCCAAATTGGATCACTATATCCAAGCAGAAAATGGAGAGATGAAAGGGAAGCTCCATCTACTGCATACGAAACGCTTGACGTCTTAGCAAAAATTAAATCCACTTATTGCAACTTCTGCTGCGTGGATTACGAAAAGTAGAAAGAAACGAATGAGAGTATGTCAAATACGAACACGCAATGTCTAAAAGCCGAAAGGACTTTAAGTGAAAATAAATTAGGCTTCTTGTTTCTGAGAGATGCTGTCGGTGGCTTTATATGCATGTTCTCCTTTGCTTTATCTACTCAAATTGTTCCTTATAATGTCATTAGCAATTGTTATTTGCATCAACTTTGTTTGAAAAGATTTTTATACATATGTAAGAAGTACAAACAGTGTTGGCCAAAACTAAAGCACCGAAATTACGCGGCCTTATGATTTAATTCGGATATGATCGTACATATAGTGTTGTGCAAAAAAAAAAAAACCCAACAAATTTTCTTTGCACATACATATATGTAAATGTAAGTAGTTTTTTGTTGTGCACGGATTTAGTGAGAAACTTAAAATGCACATCTAGGGAATAATGAAACACAAACATAATAGGGTATTTTCTAAAACTTTTCCAAATTCTCATATATGTACGTATTCTCAATTACGCATAAAGAAGTGAACCCTTGGTCAGTCAAAATGATATCTTCGCCGTCTGTGGAGCTATAACATGCAGGCATAATGTTTAAACACATATTTTTTCTCAATAAGTACATATTGATATTTTAAATTGTTTACGGCAAACTGAAATGTTCTTTTTGTCTTACTCCAAAACCACCAATTGAGTTCAAATTTTCAGGCAATCTTCGCCTACGCTCAGACGGCAATATTTTCCCCTTATACCTACCGCATATTTACGTCATATTCAGTGTCCCCACTTAATTTTTTCCAAATTATAGTGAATAGCTCCAAAAATCGTAGTGTTTCACAGTAAATTGAAGTGATAATCAATTCTGACATTTTTTTAACGAATTTGCCATCAATAAATCGGTATTGGTTTACAAAAGATCTTAATTTTGATGGTGGGTCAAACGTACTTTTATTTTCCAAAAGTAAACCTTTAGAGAAAAGTAGGTTATTTACTGTTTATACCCTATCCTAAGGGTATATTAAGTTTGATACATAGTTTGTAACATAGAGAAATATTGAAGATAGACAACATAAAGTATATATATAAATGATCAGCATCAGTAGCCAAGTCGATTGAGCCATGTCCGTCCGTCCGTCTGTCTGTCACCAGTTTTTGGGCCTTAAATTTTGAGCTAGGTTGATGAAATTTTGTATACGAGGTCCTTGGAAAAGTAAGCAATACAAGTGTAAAAAATTTTAAAATCCGCCCACTGACACGCCCACTTTTCAAAAAAATCACCTTTTTTCACTATTTTCATATGAAACTCGAAAAAACTTACTTGAGCAAATATGTAGATATCCACTTAATCTACAAATCGTCTATACATTGCACATGACCACGCCCACTTTTTGGGGGCGTTTACTTCAAAAATTAATTTTCGAGTAAAAATATTAGTTTATAGGGCAAAATAGAAAATTTTGTGAATACATTTTCCACCACCATTTTCCACTGACACGAGCAAATAAGATAGGGATAGGGTATCATACGATCCGCTACAAGCGGATTGTAGCATTTTTTCACTGGTTTTATTTAATCTGCTTTGCAAAATCAACATGAAGTGTTATAGCATATTTCTGTTTTAGTTCAGAGCAGAGGTTTCCTTTTCTAAAGTAAAGAAAAGGTCGTAGCTTTCGATTTGAAATTCGTTGGTTTCTTTTTTTCAGGATTTGTCCGAGTTTGAAAATATGGTCTACTGTTGACCTGCCGGGTCAAAAGCCACAGTGGTATGTCGCGAATAATGTGTTGCAGAAGAGTTTTAGAGGTGTCTTTTATGGGACATTTAACAGACATATGCCTCGGTAGTTCTTACAAGACCTAGGATCGCTTTTTTTGAGGATGGGGCATATAGAGCTCATATTCCAGATCTCGAATATGCGTTACTCCACCCATATTTGATTGATGACTTAGTACATGCAACATTTCAAGGTATCTAAGAGAACTCACAACAAAAGTAAAGCAGAATTTAGTAATTTTTCACATCATTACTCCGCAGTTGCTTAAAGATAGGTAAAGTGCCTAAAACAGAGCTTAGTATAATGATTTGGGTTAAAGTTAGCACCTCATGATAGCTTCTTTCATCGACGGCCAACGCGTTTCTAGATTGTTTCCACTTGTAGGTTTTTTTTTCATTTCGATCGAAATCAGCGACTCGAGCGAAACGCATCTCATTTATTTTAAAAAGGCGTTTACGTTTTTCATTTCGATCGGGATTCATCACAAGATCACTCCTAAATAATATTTTCCTTGGAATTCGTTTACTACTCGGTACTTTCGTAGTTGTGTGCTAATGTTGTAGAGAATAGACTAGAAAAGGCTGTCTCATAGACGTGAAAATATTGAGCCCAATAGCCGTCGTGTGAATGAGCGTTTCTGTATTGAACCGAAAGTGTTTCTATGTTTGTATCCAATAGGTGGCGCTGTAGTAACGTTTTTTTTTTAGAGCACAATTTAAATTGAAATATAACACAGAAAATGATTTTAAAATGGTTTTTTTAACAGATCATTTTATGGCATTAACATTTGATTATGATTTTGGGCATTTGACCGCCGAATCTGGAAATCTTATTTCTACACACTCGTCGCAATTAATGTAAAATACCTATATTATGAAACTGCTTCAGTTTTAATTAGCTAAAAATCAGCATGGTGATTTGTTTTAAGTGTTCCAGCCCTTAAAAGGAAAGGCGGGACATTTATGGGTTTGATACGCTGTCTGTCTGTCACAGAACTGTAACTTTTGAATCTTTAGAGAGCTGAAACTTTCGCTATGTATATGGAAGCCCGCACAAGATGGTGGTGATGAATTTCATTTCGAGGGCACTTTTTGGGGTATCTTGTATGAAATTAATTTGCCTTATCATGTGACATATAAAACTAAAGAGAATTTTGCAAGGGATCCATATACATATGCAACAAAAATTTCTAACAAAAAGGCTTGACAAACATTTTAAGGGAGCTTTCCAGTGTGAAATTTTCAAAAAATCGATTTTTTTTTTTTTGCTTTATCGAATAGTATACACTCTTCCGAATATTCCCTGAAATTTTCATGCCGAAATTCAAATTATTTCGGTTACTGTACAGCATTTCTTGGAAGAAGGAAACGGAGCGCTACACCTAAAATTTCCTCACTTGAAACTTTGAACGCGTTTTTCTCGAAACAGCATTTTTCAAAACGGTGTCCAACCTGGAGGGCAGAGTTTTAAAGCTATCGAGTTGAATTTTTTACACAATATTCTTAACGTCATTGTTTATCGGGCTATGGAAGCTTTTTTTTGTTTTTTGACATCTTCCTATTTTTTGGTACAAAAAACTGCCAAAAAAAAATGCCAAAATCGATACTTTTTGTTCAAACCGGCGCCATTTTTGCAAAAAAAAAAAAAAAAAAAAGCCTCCATAGCCCGAAAGCCAATTATATACCGATCAATAATCTTTTTGTGTTTTTTGTTTCCGATCAAAATTGTGACCCCCAACGTGGACACCACATCCAAGTGCATTTTCTGCAACAATTGTTACATCATTTTTATAGATATTAATTAATAAATAAATCGATCTTTAAAAAATTGTTTTGTATTCTTCAATACCCAATTAATATACAAAAAAAAAACCAGACCGATTAGATTATTTTTTCTTTAAAAAAAAAAATCGCCAAAAACAGCGATTTTTCGGGCTGTCACACTGGAAAGCTCCCTTAAAACAGGAGGGAAATGTCACCTAGAGGGACCATGCAGTAGATCCCAAAAATGAAGTGTAAGGTAAATCGGTTCAGTTAAGTCTTACAGACAGACAGACACAATCTGCAGACCTAATTTTGCGAGCTTCTTTATCAACGTAATGTCAGAATTGTTTAGTATCTCGATTTCCAATTTTTTCACGAATTTAATATGTACATACACATGCACATGTTTTATATCAAAAGTGCAAGTAAAAATGGACTGAAACAATATTACCAGGACATACGTACTTCGAGTTTTATCATTTGCTAGAGTTGCTTAAAATTTCAACTTTCAATCACAAACATATGTATGTACATTACACTGTTCATATCGAAACCAAATTTACAATAATATTGCATTTGCTTTAATGACAATATAAAACTTCGCTATTGCACGAGGTCCTCCTCGTACTTGTCCAATTACTGCAAAAATATTGTGAAACATACTTTTATTTAAGAAGATTTGCCCTTGAGTTGTTTATCTGTCTTTAAGCTACTTAAGTTTTGACCAACACTGTATATACATATGTATATGTACTTCTTTTTTGCAGTTGCAATGAATAGACAGAAAGCAAACTTTACTCCTTCCGCTCTGTTAAAAGAGTTGTTGTTTTAAGTTTGCTTGTTTTCAGAATTCGAAGGTTTTTATGAGTTATTACCTGCTAATGGTGATGGCATGCAATATTAATAAACTCAGAAAAACCAGTAGTTAAATCTAAGTCACAATTCCCATAAAAAGTATACAGCAAAGTGTGGGATGGTTTCAAAAACTTTTTGCTAAACTTTCATGTGCACTTTATTATTATTTTAATGTGTACTCGAATTGTAATATGCAGGTTTTAGGATGAATTAAACATTTTGCAGATGTTTTTAGTTGGACTTTAATTACGTTGGAGTTTTCAAAAGCCTGTTAATGATGATCCAGAATCCAAAAACAAGCACAGAAAAAAAATGCATATTATTATTTTTATTTCGAGGTATTTTTTTGTCTATTAATTTTTTTAAAAGATTACGAATGAATTGTGTTAATTTGTCATTATATTTTTGTTTAGTATTATTTGCCATTATTACAAAAATCGGTAAGCAGCTAATTTTGCGCTTCACATGTCTTGACATTTTCCTTTTGGCACTATGTAAAGTTCAACGTTTACATAGATAACCCGATTACATGGATAAGCCAAGTACGATATTAAGTTATTCGCCATATATCACTCTGAATGCTCGGAGGCTTCATCTAAAATGAGAATTTCAGAATGGACTATGTTAGCCGCAATTACGGGGAACATTTACAGGAAATCAATGTGAAAAATGAAATTAACTTTTTTTAATTTAACATAGTGGTACGCCAATAAATGAGGGTTTATACAAATATTTCACTAGAGGACCTCCAATAATGAGGTAAAGCAAGTACTACATTACAACCCTGATTGTTGCGCTACCAGTTTTTTTTTTTTTTTTTTTTTTTATAATCTGCACATGCCAAAGGGGATATGAATACCCTTTTACTGTTTAACAGGGCACGGGCGTTAGTTAATTTGGAAGAGAGAAGAAGGGATAAGAAAGAGTTGGTGTAGTGGTATTTGAAACTCAGGTGATATTAGGTTTCAATGTTTATTCTCCATGGGTGGTATCCAATTCGATTGGGGAGAGAGTTGTGTGTGATTTTTGCATTTGTTCGTAATTCACAGTATTTTTTTCGCGTTCATGTTGAAATACACGAAGTGCTTTCTGAGCGAATTATTTAATTTATAATACTGTGAAAATTGAATGGACTTGGTCGGGAATTGATCACCAAACCTCTCATTCAATGACCGAATACACTACCTCTACGCCGTGGTCACCCATTCTCACTTTCACCACGATCGTAATGTTTCACTACGATTTTGTATTAGCTTGGCAAGAACATTACGTCACTACGATAAAATTTCGAAACACTACAATTTTTCGTTAGAATTTATATCCATATTTTCCTTCTGTAAGACTCCTTTAACGAATAATGACATTACAGTACCACGGATTTTTTCTTTATTTTGCTAATTGTGTCTGAACGCTTGAATAATTGTGAATAATTTAATACATCCCCTACCCCTTCTGTCGTAGTTCAGCGCAACAAATCGATACATTCAGGGTTAGTTTTGCTGGATTTCACTGAGAAAGTAAAACATAATAAAGATTGTAATTAATTTTTCATTTCACTACGAAACACTACTCTTTTTTTATACCGCCACTACGCTTAGCCAAACTTAAAGTGAGAACCCTGTGCTCTACTATAGCTCAATCGATGATTTGAGTCAGTATTTTCTCGACCAATAGCAATTCAGATTACTTTTGTATCTGCAAAAGGGAAAAAAGGGTTAATGTTCTCAGCGAACTGATTTTATTATAACCCATCCAAAATGCGCCCACTTTCTGAAAAAATCGGTTTTTTTTTCGTAAATTTACTTGAAATTTGATAAAACTTACTTAAACATATATGTAGATATTCTTCTACTCTATATGCATGGTAAATGATATATTTAGTACAAATGTTAACTAAATTAATATATAAATAAATAATTGTAGTGTAAATCTAATATATTCAATTTAACTATTTTTACTTGTTTTATTACCGGCAGTTATTGTTCTGCCCTCTTTATACTTACGGCGACAATCAATATGCCTTACCAACAAGAAACATTGGGAACAATGTAATGTAATATTGAAACCCTAATAAAAAAAATGTTTATCACCAGAACACAGAAAGCGGACGACAAAACACAAAAAAGACGTAATTATTTGAACTGAAGGCAATTGGGCTGTTCCCTTAACTGAAAATTTGAGTTCAATTGGTTCGGTGGTTTCGGAATCTATAGAATCCACACAAACATCTATCGGGTAAAGAACTATACTATTTTTCAATCTCACTATCACAAAACTTCATTCAAAGATTGGGGTTTAAGGACATAATGACATAGTGGAATGTATTGCCCGAACCAAATACGTGTGTGGGCAGATCACAAAAAAAAAGACCATACAAACTGATCAACTGTCCATAGCGTGAACTTGTTACAACTGTTGCGCACTTACGGCAACTTATTGGCATTTTCCCTGCATTTTCCAAAAAGCCATCGTTTGGATCGTAACTTATTCAGTTAAGTTAATTCAAAAATCCCATTTTGCAAAGTTCGGACCAATTTCGCCTATTTTCCGAGCGGTGATCAACGAACAGCATTTAGTTGTTATTTATATATAGATAGAAGAAAAGATAAATATAGATAGATAGAAGACATACATATTTCTATTGATCTAAGTCTGTGCTCAATTCCGAATTTCATTAACATCAGACTAACGTCAGCTGACTGCCACTCTTTCTGTGATTGTTTAAAAGCATACTTGTCCTAAGACGAGATTCGAGATTCAGGAAAATTCAATATACATTCGATAATTCTTGCCTCCTTTTACCTAAAAATAGGTACCTAATATAATTTCTTAAAAACAAAATGCAGTAGGTATATGTTCAAAACTTCAAAATCCACGCCCACTTTTTGTGAAAATTCACTTTCTGAAGTAATTTAAGAAAAAAAATTAAATGAGCATTTTCATATATTTAAATTCCCCGTTGCTTTAATTAATGATTCGGTGCTACCACAATGGTCTAAGCGTGTCTCCTCCTACTTGTCACCAGAGACAGACCCCTACTACAAAATGGCCTAATTCAGCCCTACTGCGAATTAAATTCCACAGAATTTTTCAAATTTTGCAAAAAAAATATGCACTTAAATAAAAACAAACAACACATAGGATTCCGAGAGAAAAACAATTCGTTGGAATTGCCGATAACCCTGATTACATTTTTATTCCAAACAATTTTAATTTTAAACAAACAGTAGTAGGAGCAAGTTCGTACATACATATGTATGTATATACAATTAAAACCCAACCGTGTACTTCATGTTTATATGTCCTTGCAAACTATGCGCTCTGATAATTTAAATTACAAACTGTTTTTATCATTAACTATATGTATATGTATTTATAGTTGACTTTTAACTGTGTGAATTCCGGTTTATTTCGCGCCCCATAACTCATATTCAAATATGTATGAATACAATTTAAAATTCCAACATCCCACTCCACATTAACCCCAAAACTTTGCTGCAAACTATGTATATAACACATTTAACTAACCCCCCAAAATACGTAATATAAATGCTGTTACACTCTACTTTCTTAAATAAGGGACGGAATATTTAATTTGATTACTGCTTTAGATAGGCGGAAGTAGTTTATGCAATTTTAATTTGATTTCGCCGAGAATGCTATAACAAGTTCTCTGGGAATTGAGACTAACTGGGGAATAGCATTGCGCTATTGGGGAAATAAATAAAATGTTTTTATCTGACAGTAACTTCCGACGCAATGTGGTCAAGTGGTCTATATTTGAAAGTACTTACAAAATTACTAGCCTGTCTATACGTACATAATCGACAAAATTTAGCTGTTTCTTTTTTTGCCTTTTACATGTGTCAGCAAATGGATTAAACAAAGATGAAAAGTATGCATCTTAGCATCATCAATTTGCCGCTCTTTTATGGCTTAAATACCCTATGTCGTAGCTCAAAATATCTACTTATAAACATACAAACAAATGTTGTTCTAAGTGATTATTGAAACTTTTGATTCAAGGTGAATTTACCACTCATGAAGAACCCATACAAAGTCTATACACTGGAAAGGCTTAAAGGTTCTTTGACCGGTCCTCTTCAAAATAACCTCTAGCCCATGAAGTGTTTCCTAACCAAGCATGTGTACAAGTGTGTACTCCATGTATGTAGGTAGTATTTCTCATAAATTATCTGTGATGCAATGCGGTGGTATCATACCATGGATATATGGGTTTTACTGCACCCTATAGCGTATGCGTTTATTTAGTGTTGGTGTATGGATATAAACTCACTTATTCATTGTCTGCTATTACAAAGAAACTTAATTTTGTGAATTTCTCTTAACACAAAAAAAAAAAAAAAAAACAAAGAAGACAAAACAGAAGTAATTAATATGTACAACAATCTCATTGCCGGTGGCAGGTGGCAAGCAGTCATCCTCATCTTTGCCTTAAATTTTCTAAACCATATGTTCCAATGGAAGACCATCATGTGTGTGCGCATACTAACTGTATGGTATCACGTAACGAAATGAATCCCGGAATGTATGCAATTTGGGTATTACCCATCGCAAGAACTAACCAACAACAACAACAATCTCATAGACACCAACAGTTCCTTACGCTTCTGTCCTCGACCACCTCATTGAAAATAAATAGCACTTTACAGCACCAGCAAAAGGTCGCTGATAGAGAAGTGTACGTAGTAGGTATAGTAGCACCAACTCAGTGAATGTAGGTACTCTACTCACCAACATCTATAGCGCAGCAATCCATTCAAACCATAAGTAGTTCTTTCAAGTTTACCTTAATTGCTTTTCCCTGTATAGCAGGAGGAAGTGGGTGTAGTACTCATTCCTGCGATGCAGGTGATAAATGAGTCTAAATAACGAAAATGCATTGAAATCACTACTCTTCGTCGTCGTGCTAAAATGGGTGGCAAAGCCAAAGGTACATTGCTCTGCGGCAGTAGTTCATTTGCTGCTTACTATATGTATGTGCCGTTGCACTTAAAAAAATATATATCTGTTGAAGGGTCCTCTTCATGATAATAAGGACATACAAGTATTTGCTTTTGTTCTTTAGTATGCTCAACAGCCGATGCTCATACCACACAAAGCAAGCATGCATGGAACTAAGATATTGTCTATTATTCGTCATCCATAATCTGGACTGATACCAACTTTCACAGAATGTTAGATTCCATCATATTCTGAATTCTATAAATATTTGCTTAATTACCTCCACTTAACTACACCTACAACAGGTACTCCTATCTCAGTGGCAATCATGAAGTCTTGTAATTGTTCATTACGAGTACTATTTGGTAAAGGCCTTAACATTGATTGAATTTTCTATTCATATGGACTTTGAGCACTTTGATTACCACAAAGAATGCTTCTTGTGTACGAACCTACGAGCATGTGAATGCGTAACTTGGTCAATGGTTCGCCTGCCAACCAGATGGGTTAACCACAATTGTCAATGCCAATTCTGAAGATAATCAACCACTTCCCCTATAATAGAACTGTGCGCGCCGTTGTGATGTCTGCATGCTGGCCTCTTTAACACAAACTCGTACATGAGCATGGCTAGGCTTCTATTCGATATTTGCAATTGAATAACTTTCATGGTTGAGATTTGTATGATGGTATTTCCTCTGCACGATTTCTCTTCGAGAATCCTACTCAAATGGACAATATCATTCCAACAGATGCCATGGAAATTGGAGACTGCATTCTTCTTCTTTTGCACATATAAAATTAGGACAGAAAGTTCAATCTTCATGAGATTTTTTACATAAGCACTTACTAGTATATATATAGATAATTATACCGTTGATGTATTGCGCAATATTTAGTCTTTGAATCCCACAAACGTTTTTTAAGAAATAAGAACATAAATTTGACCTTAGTCTGCTAATCATCTGCAGTATAGATACTAGTTAAAGGATGTAGTTCTTAATATCATACATAATTCTTTACAAACAAATTTGAAATCGCGTGCACTGGACGATGACGATGACACCACACAAGCTCCGAGTCGACTGCCATACAATAGAGAGACACCAGCAAATGACAAGAGGCATGTCTGCGAATTATTATTATCCAGGTACTTAGGGAGACACTATAATGGAGAAGCGCATATAAAATATTTATCATCATGGACTCAATTATTAGCAGTCCATTTCCGAGCAAAGATGGCTTTACGTTGCCACGAAACACGGCAAATGAAACGGAGGTGGTACCACCTTTGCAGCTATCAAAAGGAACATGAAGTCATGGGAGGGAAATTGCCTTCTCAGTGAAGACGGCAAAGACTAGTTCTCTTACCAAAGGCTGATAAACAGCTGAGCAACTATCCTTGTAGGGGCCGTTGCGCATACTGAAAACCCTGTGGAAGGAAAGTGATCGAGAAGACACTCGAGTTATACAAGGAAGAGGACTCAGTTTTGATTTCGAAAGAAGCTTAACATAATTTGTGCGCAATATAGCACGTGAGACAATTGCGAGAGAAGCATTGAGTGTTCTACTGCGAATAACTGATGATACAGGAGAGTGACCATAAGCGGTACAAAATCACGGGAGTCAACAACCGATTCTATGGAACCTAATGTACGATGCATAACGCAGTGGTCAAAACTTTAGAGAAATTAAAGCGTGGAAAACTGCAACCAAAAAATTAGAAGAGTAAAGCTATGGTTAAAGACATCAGGCTTAGGACTAGTGGGCCACGAAACCGAAGGCGTTCTTATAAGCATCTGTCAAAAAGTGGACCTGGGAGTGTTGTTTGACCTCTGACTCAGCTTCAGGGATTTCCTAATGTACGCCGGCGAAAGGTACTCTCCGGAAGAAGCAGAAATCAGAAATCATTTAACGATCGTGAGCAAGACAATACTCCTCTATACGGCAAAATATTTGGACAACAGCACTGTGCAAATCTTAGACCTTGCGTGAGTGCACCGCATAAGAGTTTCTATGAAAAGTTTTGGACTTTAAGAAGAAGGAATAAGGATTTGCCACAGTTACAAGAGGAACTTATGGTCGATTTATAACGACTAGAACGATAATTATACCAAATCATACTACTTGATTCTATCAGCTGTACGTTTGGCCCATTCTGGAGCCATCTGTTTATACAACTATGGATTATGCATTTGGTATGTGATAATTTTTGGAATCGTTCCTACTAGAGCCGTACATGTATTCGACGCAATGTAGCAACGTTGAATGGTCCGTAAAATTTCTCTCCAGCTTTCTGTTTGACTTACTGTTAGAGCACCTCAGTCCAATGCTGGACAATGTGCAAAAAGTATGAGGGTAAATCACCAGCACGATGATAATAACTTCAACTGCAAGCCTTGAAACTATTCGCAACCTGCAACCGCTGGACGTCAAATGCAACGGGGCATTCGACCATCCTTAATTGACTTTTTGGCCATACTTAGACTTTAAAATGCCATTCACCTCAGCTTACCCTAGCAGAGAAGAATGAAAAACCAGCCAAATACCAATTGCGGAATCCATATCAATATAAGTACATATATACTGATGGATCAAAAACTAATACCGACTTCGGATCTAAAATAATCTTTGAATCACTGGTGATATCCAGGTCTATACGACTCCGTGACCACAGCAGTGTTCTCCTAGCGGAGATCTTGGCAATGACAACAGCCGCCCGTGAGTTCTGCCATAAGAACAATATTGCCAAGAGGTATGTCTTCTTTATCGACAGCCAAGTGCTATAAAAGCAATTACTGCTACTGAAATCAAATCAAGTGAAGTGCTGTCGCGAAGAGCTTAAGGTTCTTGGAATACAGCATAAGGTTCTGCCCTGCTGTGTCCCTGGGACGAGGGCGTGATAAATTAGCAAGAAAAGCTTCATTGAACCAATTAGAACCAACTGATTTCTCTAAAAGTATCTCACCCTGCATCCTCAGGCTTGGAGCTTGATAACTAGCCACGAAGGATCCAACCTAAGATGAAATTTCTTACACACTTGCTATATTGCAAAACAATTATGGCCATCATTCGATAAATTAAGGACCGAGACACTTATATGCAAGGGCCAAACGATCACTGTACATGCTTGTGGGGATCCTCCATTTGAAGAAACTCCGTCGTACAGAGAAAAAACTTTGCAGAGGATGCGGCGATGAGGAAGATCTAGAGGACAGCACCCACTTCCTCTGCCAGTGCCCTGGACTCCAACATTCCATGAACAAGTTTCTTGGCACACACTTCTTCCAGGATCTAGGAGAACTCTTCAACGCAAACATTGACAAGCTGTTGAACTTCACTAGATCATCAAGGTGGTTTGTATGCAAATAAGTAAGTGCTACAAATTAGTTTTTTTTTTTTGTAGACATTATATGGGTTAAATGGGCAACGGAACACATCTTTGCACCCTATGGGTCACACAATGGGTCAGTTCTAACTTGAGTGCGGCGGAAGTATTTCATTCCTCTGCAAACCTGCAAGCCTAACCTAACCGAACCTATGAGGGTAAATTATTGTCATATGAGATGAGGATACTACTATCCTATCGCATCCAAGATAAAGCACCACTAGCTCAGTTGGTATTGTCATGTTCAAGGGAAAGATCCTTCGAACCCCGTCAATAGGACAACTGGATCATATAAATGCAAGATGGTATATGTACATATATAGGTATGTATATGTCGCCAGGCTCACCTGGATAATAAATTAGCTAGATATGACTTTTCCCCTTAGTAGCCTTCTGGGACAATCGCTATGTATCGCCGCAGTGTTATAGATACTTAACCCGTCCCTCCGCGCGTAATTTTTGTAACATAAATATTTATTGTAATTGGTCATTCATCAATCGCAACGTAAAAAGAAAGACGACACACCATGTTACGAACATATTTCCTGCTTCAAACAAGGAGTACATAAACCACATCCAAGTCTACCTTTATTTATGAGTGCTCATCGTTGTCTTCAGTTTTCGCATCTAAAGCTGTCATGACACAATCTGAATTTTTTTTTTTTTTGTGTACGGTCATTTTAAAGGTTAAGTGAACGTTGACTTGGAATAAGTGGATGTCGGTCGATCGAAGAGCTCTTTGTTGTGAGCGACCACAGAGGACAATTACCATTAGAGTGAAAGTGCCAATGTATGCCGTGACCGGCTACAAGTAACGTGCGAAAAAAATTTCAAATCTCCACCAATAAGGAAATTGAAAAACATTTTGGCGGTGACAAAAGATGCTTCCGCCAAGTTTTTCATCTGCATAGCTTTTGCGTTTCTGCTCTGGCGAAAAACTAATCAGCAAATTGCTTTCTCCGCATATCGATTTTCTTTTGTTCCTCATGCATGCTGTAAGAGTTGCATTTAATAAATCACAACTCTTCTCAGGGTGCTTTCAAACAACAAACAAAAAAGTTCATCCAAAGGTTTTGTAATCAATATGGATAATTACTGTACACCGTTGCAGCTTTACGTATCATACATATGCAGTTGTGAGAGTGTGAACTATATTCAAAGTTGAATATATCGTGAATTTTCAATTGGTAGAAGGAGTAGATACAAATATGTGCATATATCAGTCTGCTATTAGAATGGAAATATTACAATGGAATGTGCCCGTTCGAAGGAGATCAGGCTATGAACTGCAACCAGTTGAATGGAACTCATATTTGGGGCATGAGAAGGCAGATGCAAATGCTCGCCTGTGTGCTGGGTTCATTTACCATTCGTTCAGGTAGTAGAATTCAGCACCAAACTTCAAGGTATGCATATTCAAATTCAATTATGAATAAGTTCAAAGAAGCAAAGAGGCGAGAACGGATTAACCACCGAATATTTTAGGACAAGTGAAATGTAATGATCTTTATGTGTGAAATGCCTTCAGGAAGCCTGAGTTATCAATCGATGGTATTATATTAATAAGTTCATCATAATACTTATAATGATCCGGAAATTCATCTTCAGAGTAAAAGATAGAACGGCAGCGTTTTATTCTGTAGCTAAATATCTTATGGAGTATCCAGTTGCCAGCACTTAAGTCGAAAATTATATGCCCCATCAACCAGAACGACATGACCTATTAAAAATAATTCTCATGGTAACGAGCAGATCGCTTGAACGTCCATGGCGGCGCTATAAATTGGTTATTGCCAACTGCAACTGTTCTTAGGATGTGTACGCTGGAGGCATGGAGGCTATACTATAGGAGCAGGATGCACTCTTGCCTGCTAGAGAGTGGACATTCAACTTTACTAATTAGTGTTTGTGCGAGATAATTTGATCTGAAAGACAGATATTACATCATGCGAGTTAGGAATTTCTATGCGGCATCAGATTGTACATATTTCCCTGGAAAATTAATTGACAGTGGTATATCCACTTACCTCTGCCATAGTTTCGAAACGAAAACTTCTTCGATGACCGCAACGAAATTGGATGCAATAAACAGTCGATGGCGTTATCCGAAACTTCCCCGGAAGTCAACTTTTAGACAATTGAAACTACGATTTTTGCTTTTTCGGTTTGCATACCATCGACCAGTACAAAACAAAGAGCTGACAGCGATACTGAATTTTGAAATTTCTCTATAATGCAACGTTACAAAATTGCCACTAATGAGTTCAAATGAAGTTACATATAGTTGCAAAGCAACCGTACCGAACTATGTGGGTAGAATTATGTAGATCGCCACAACAGTGAGGCGAAATAGGAATAGTACCCTGTGGGTTTGCTTAGCACATTTTGTGTTTAAATTTTATAGCAAATAATTTTTGCAAATGCTACTGAAGGTGACTAGTGACAATGAATAGTGACAGAAACACAACGGAAATGTTGACGTCGTTTGAATAAAATCTGATATTGATATGTTTCTGTTTCTATTAACGTGGTTTTTATTTTTGGCAAAATTATTAAAGAGACGTCGTACGTGCGTCGTGTATGGCGTATCCTATTCCTCCCACCTCAAAGATATTGAGGAGTTTCGCGAGTGCACTATCATCTAGTATTTTTATTGGAAAGCCAAGCGACTGGCAGTTGGCTTCAAATGTGGAAAGCGAACGTAGCCAAGTCACCGAAACACAGAGAATTGTTGATGTGTTTAAGAAACATTTCCAGCAGTTGCTGAGATAGTGATAGGCCAATAAGAGAACCCACCTCCGGCCGATGAAGAACCCACACCTCCACCCAGTATTGAAAATCTTTTGAACTTTTTAAATACGGAGGTGATGTCTTGGCAGGTTCATATTAAAAAAAAATGCGATCCTATGTCTTCTAAGAACTACCAAGGCATATCCTAATAATGCGGCATATAAGATCTTATCCAGCATCCCGTGTGGCTTCCGGCCCGACAGATCGAAACTCATCGACTTTAAGGTCGTTTATGAAAGCATTCATCGCTCGGTCACATCTAGCGAAGGGATAACAACGTTCCAGTAAAGAGGGTTCGATCGAATCGCATCCGCCAGGATCGAGACGGCAAAGAAGGCTTCCGGTACAAAGGCCAAGTTGTTGCGGATGCCAAAAAACTTAGTCTTCATAATTGGAAGCAGCGTGCCCGGTAAGGCTGCCGAGACTCGGGAGCTCTTTTAGTAACTCAGTAAATCTTTAATTTCTTTGGATTAAAATATATTTCTTGCATTGGTTGGTTGAAACTGGCACTCGGTGAAGATGCACTTAGATCAAGAATAGGTCCATTGTGCTGCCGATGTGTAAGGTGGCTGAGTCACCCTCTTACTCTGGGAACCATTTACTGAGTATAAAGGAGCAAATCTTAGCCGTACAGGCATTGCTGAGATCGCTTAGATCGTTGAACAGGTATTCACCTACTGTTGGCTTCTAATATTGGAAAATGCGTAGCACGTGCATAGGAGGTGACTAATGCTCTCCTCTTCTTCTACATCTCTACAGCTTCTGCAAAAGTCATTGTAGGGGATGCCCAGTCTTTGGGCATACTTGTTATAGTACAGTGTCCGGTGAGGGTGTTTACTATTTTGGAGAGGGTTCCTCTCTTGTGTTTCAGAAGTCCAATTTCTAGCGTTACCCAGAACCAACGACTGGGGCATGGTAAATCAGAATTATGTAGCTTTTTTTTAGCTGTTTCTGCTATTTTTTCATCATCACATTACAAAGCACTAAGATTCATCACGTGACTCAACACCTGAGACATTTTATCGCTCTTTTTGATTTTACCTGTCACAAGTTAATAAAAACAATATGTAAGCTTCCCTAGGTGTGGTACTTTCTAAGATCTACTTTGCCTACCTAATGTTTGTCATGGACTCGTTCGTAGGAATGCATATTTTATTCAATAGGTTTTGATTCTTTTTTTCTTGATTCTATAACCACATCAAATTGTTGATTTATGTGTTAACAATTGAAGCAGTTATCTTTCCAACGCTCAAAGAATAGAAATATCCATATTGAAAAGGAATAGTTAACCTACTTCTATATATCGAGAATAATATCCAACCGGAACATTTACTGACAGTTATAAATTACTTTCAATAATTTAACAATACATATAACAAACTGTCAACATTCTGCATTTGTAGGAACAGGGTGATTCTTTTAGACTTATTTTTTTCAATAGATTTCTTTTACAGGTCACGCGTAACTGTCCTCATGTTTTATTTGTATTCCTATTAAGTATTATTTGAAAAATCATCATGGAAAAACGACTTTCAATTTTTCAGTAGTGAAAATTGGATTTCTGTGCAAAATGTTTTTCGTGCATTTCAAGCAGCATATGGTGCGCAGCGCATCATCGTATTTCGAGTCCGTTATTGGGGTCTTTGGGGTTATGTAAAGTCAAAAGTCCTTCTCGATACAAAGCCACATATGATCCAGGACTTTAAAGCCAACATTAATCTTGTAATTCGGAAAATACCGCTCGCAACGCTGGAAGCCGTGATCCAAAATTGGACTTTCAGGGTGGACAATGTACCGCGCAGTCGAGGCAGAATTTACATGATGTAATACTTAAAAAGAAAATATCAGACACTTTTCTTTCAGTTCATAATAAATTTGCTGCCATTCAAACTCATTTTGTGCTTCATTTAAAAACAGACGGAAAGACGGGCGGACAGACAGACACCGTATCAAACCCATAAGTGTTCCGTCTTTCCTTTTAAGGTCCAGAACACTAAAAAAAGGTTTTAAAGAATCACCCTATACATATGAATTCTCTTGCCAATCGTCATGTCGATTTCTATGGTTGATTCGTACATGTATAAATTATGCATAAGTCTCGCGAAAGTAGTGATTGCTTTATGTTTTTATTCTTTTTATTATTATTATCATCAAATCAATCAAACTATAATATTGATTTAAAAATTTGTATCCGATATCCAGCAAAAAAATACATATCTCAAAAATTGTAAGACCTAGAACTTTTTTTGGGAAAATAAATTGGTTTGACACTTTTACCAAATTCATACCTACATAATATGAAGCGAATGTACTACATCTCAAAGTGTCATTGTATATACCTACTACTATGTATGCAACATTGAACGTATCTTTCTATCTGAAAATAGAGGTAAGATCCAGATTGCCAAGTCACCATACATCGGAATGCAAGCTAGAGGCTTTCAAACCTCAGACCGGTTTACACTCTTCACGAGTAAGTGAGAAGAGGATGTGTGCTTCATTTCCAAAATAGTTCTATCGTATTTTGAAGATGTGATGAAAATATTCCTTTGACATCGTTAGATATCGCGCTGGAAAGATGTAAGTAGCTTAGAGTTTTTTTTTCACTAAATATGAGCGAAGAACAAAAGAAGGGTCAAGCAGACTGGTGCCTACGTCATTAGTGTTAGTGAGTGAGCTTTTTGCACCTTCACAGTTACTAGTCAGTAGCATATCTTATAATATTGATTGAATGATTTATCTTTGTTATTATAACCGTATATTTCGCAAATGTGGCTATGACACTTTCTATACACTAGAAAGAACATGACTGGACCAAGTACACTTCCTTATGGCACTCCAGCAGCGATGTCTTCAAATTTACAGTATTCATTCATAAAAATATTTTGCTACATAGATTAAGGATTACGTTTAGCTTGGAACTATAACATAAAGTGCCAAATTTAATCGTTCTACCTGAAAATTTTTGGTCAAAACTCTCTAATATTTCTCCAATTCAACGAATCCCTATGTGATAGGGTATAACAATATCTGTACATATCTCACAATGCCGTTACTTTGACAACACTATAAATCAAATTCAGTATTGTTTTGTTTGTCACTAGACATGCTGTATCTCCGCTAGAATCTCATTCGTCATCGCATCTCTTTTAGTTTCCAAAACAAATAAATCTTTATTCATTAATCCTTGTTTTTCGTGCATAAATCCTTCTAGTTGTATTCAAATTGTAGTGAATTTTCGCTGCACCTTCACTAAAATTTAGCAAAACCTCTTGTCCCTATATCCACTGAGCATCAGGATAAAAGAAAAAATCCCATTGTTCAAACTTCTAAAGGGTTATACTTGCAGATGAATTTTTAATAAATGAAATTTGCCGCAATTAAAAATGCAATTGCAATTAGGGCCCAGTCCTCTCACGTTTCGCATTGTTTATTAATAAAATGCAGCAAGCTGATGTGCTGAATTCCCCAGCTAAAGTATCGAGAACAATGACTACTGAAGCTGAATGTTGTATGATAATACGACAGGTTAGTTGTTTTTATTTGGATGCTAACCCCATTGAATGAAATAGGAGTTGTGGAGTGTCATTGTTCCATTAAGTGTTTCTAATTAAATTTGTACTTTTATTTTTCAGATCTAGATATTCGTAATGAACGTTGTTCAATGACAATACGTTGTTGAATTTTTAAGGCCGAAATAGAAATACTGACGTAAGACTGAACTATCAAATTTTGAAACAAAGATGAACCAAAAAACTGTGTAATAGATTGTTTAGTCTAAAGTAGACTTTACATAAATAATTAACTCGAACCTTTTGAGATTTCTTGAATTGCTTTTTATAGAAACTAACCTCCAAAGGTTGGACATGTGCAGCACATATACAATTCAACACTGTACTTTAGTCTTGAAGGTTAACTACCCATGCGCTCTCGTTAATATATTAAAATGTATAAGGCAATACACTTTGTTATTTTGACTAGTTAGTGCTTTGGGTGACGGAAGTACTTGACGATAGAAAATTAAAGCGAGACTTCACTAACTATCCGTAACAGAGGTGGCAATATTGGTGTACAACACATAACACCTGAATTCTACGAGATGATGTAACTGAATTCACGCACTCAACACAGTCAACCGAAAAGATACATTTTGCAAAACAATCCGATTTGAAATAAATCCCACTTACGGTCGAAGGGTTCAAATTTGTGGTTGCATAACTTTTCATGCAAGAGCAATAATTTTAGAATCTTAATTATAGTCTTGTCGTCACCTGAGCGTTACGAATATCGAAGGTCGTTTGCATCATTCGTACCTATTCATCAGCGCCAACATGAATTTCACAGGTCAACGAATGTGAACGAACCTTAAGAGAAACAAAAAAAAAATACTTGGAAATTGTTATTTTTGCTTTTCTGAAGATTTGGCTCTTTCAAAGTCAATATCAAAGTAAACGTCTCTCGTGTATCACTTGATTCCGCGCAATGGAAAAGTGGTCATTCCGACAGATACAAGTAGGTACCTACCTACCTGGTTTCGTGGATAAATAAATAGATGATGGATGAATAATGCTTTGAATTATTTGATATTTATCTCGTTGAAACGGTATTTAGTGTGAGATTACTCATACACGGCTGGATTTGAAGTGTGCCCTGCAGACGCATATACATTTGTATATATGTGCATACGTACGTTCAGTCTTACAAGTGGGTAAAACACATAACAACCTTTCGGGCAGTCTTCCGCTGAATACCACTTACGATTACGTGGTACGATTTACATATACATATGTATATGTACACATGTCCATATGTGATGAAACATTGTTGTGCAGTTCCTTCACGGGCAAATAGTTGACTTTGAAATGTTCATCGCAAAGATAATTAAATTCAAAGTGCGTCGCAGAAGGTCATCGGCAAAACGGCCTTCAATCCGTAGGCGAATTCGATGTATAGACATGTGTGTTTTGTATGCGAGTAGACTGAGAATTAGGGTGCCGTATCAATGGCATGTGGTAGAGAGGTATGTAGATACTGTGGTTAAGAGGCTTGGTATTATTTTTGCAACAAAATACCGAAGTCTTTTTCGGATATGCAGTTCAAATTTCAAATTTCAATTCGGAGAAAAAAGTGCGAGTGACCTTCTGTGCATGCAAGAGATGAATTAATTACACCTGAGGTTTATAGTCAACCGTATTAAGTTCGTTGTGTTTATATAGGCGTGTGTATCAATTTTGATGGACATTTGCACTACCTAGGTAGATATAAAAGCAGAGTTTGATTAATACCCAAAGAGCAACTTTCTTTAAAATTTCTGGGCAGCTAGATAAACACTTTCTTAGGCAAGGAACGTATGTACATACATATGACATAGTCAAAGGAATACACTGGGTTTTGTAATACATACATACATATTTACTTAATTAGATCCTTGCAAACCTCGAGGGTCATAGGGTGTCTATGTGCATTTTGCAATTCATTTGATCTGCCTCCAACTCATTCCAAAAGATTTGTTTGCATCACCACTATGTCGAAAGGGGCTTGGAACAATTGCTTAAAGGGTTGAACACAGAATTTAGCACTGACTCAACGACTAGAATGTCTTTTCGATAGAGAGGCTCACTGAGACGGCCTTAAACTCAATTGAAATGCTCAACAGAGACACAAATATGCAACTTCCATCGGCAAGGTTTAAAAGCCATTACGTGATTAATATGGTAAAGGTGCAAATTGGAGTGATGCCATGCCAACCCCAGTTATTCTCTCTAATGATTCTTCATCATAGCCTCTCTTACGTCAAAGACCATGCCATCGACATAATCTGATTTGCGAAAAGGACAAAATGATCAGGCAGTATTGTATTTGCATTCGGGCAGAACAACAACATTAACCTTTTTTATTTCATCTCAGAGAAATAACGAGCAGACGCCATCCAGGTCCAAGAGGGTTAAACAAAATGCCATTCAATCCTACGCCGATGTACATATATTCACTCACCAACGTAACCACCTACCCAGTCCTTCATAGGCCTGGTAATGGGCACGGCCGAAATATATTGGAAGTGTTGATCGGTTACTACAGATAGTCAAGCCGCTATTAAGGTTTTCACTTCTTCGAAACTGGTAGAGCAATGCTGTTTCGAAATCAAGCAATTAAGTATCCACTTGAAAATTAACCTGTCTGGGTTCCGGGACATAGTAATTATGAAGGCAACGAACGAACCGACGAGCTGGTCAGAAGGGGATTCTACGCTTGGCTTTGTTAAGGGCTGCCTATATCTTCATATGGTCCAGCTGCGCCATATCAAGAAAGACAAGGCGCAGCTATAATAAACACAAGTCAACCGAGCTAGCGATATCGCTAGAATTATAGCACATAGAGGGTCGAAGCCTCTTTTATAACAAAAACCAAAAAGTAGTTCTAAATTATTATATTGACTAATAATTTTAACTCACGAGTATTAGCCAGGAATATGTCAGATTCACATTGTTCGTCTTTAGAAATGTTCGAACTCAGCCCACAGAGTTTTTCGAGCCTCGCTAACTTCATCCACTGAGTCACTGCTCCCGGGAGAACCAGGGAACCCGAGAATTTTGCGAAAGAAGGAAGTGATCGTCAAACTTCCTAAATAGGCAACCTGCTGTGGCCACGATAATTTCCTGCAGTGAATAAAAATACACCTCAAAGACGCACTCGTCGCCGTGTTGACCACATAAACACCCTACCGATCATAATCGAGCAGTGTACAATAGTATATGCAAGTTTTTCAACCGTTGAAGGAAGTAAGTCAATGTACGAGTATATTACCAGCGCTTAGCACGTCACACATTACAGTGACTGTTTTTAAGAGATCTTGGGCTTCTAGCTTGTATTTTTAGTGTTCCGGACCTTAAAAGGAAAGACGGAACACTTATGGGTTTGATACGGTGTCTGTCTGTCCGTCTGTCCGTCTGTCCGTCTGTCCGTCTGTCCGTCTGTCCGTCTGTCCGTCAGTCTGTCACAGCCATGTAACTTTTGAACTGATAGACATAGAGAGCTGAAACTTTCGCTATGTATACATTATGTAGAAGCCTGCACAAGATGGCGGCAATGAATTTCATTTTGGGAACCCTTTTTTGGGCACCTTGTATGAAGGGCAAAAAAAAATTATTTTGTTCCCCATCATGTGGCATATCAAATTAAAGAGAATTTTGCAAGGGCTCCATATATGTAAGAAATATTTTTTTCTGGCAAAATTTGTTGAACAAAAAAGCTCGCCAAACATTTGAAAAATGTTGTCCCCCCCCCCCCCCCCCCTAGCGGCCAGACCGTAAATGGTAAAAATATGAAAAAAATTGGAGATACGTAGAATTTAGTGTAGATTGTGAAAACAATACGAAAATTCCTGTATTTTATATATTTTCTGAGAAAAATTAAAAAAATGGGGCATCTAGTTACCCCACTGTATCTCCCCCAGTTTTCATGTTATCCAAATAATTTTTGCAGCAGATCATTTTGATACTACGGTTTGGTCAAGTTTTAAGTTTCATATAAATCCGCTAAGTAGTTCCCGAGTTAAAGATTTTAGAAGAGCGCATGGACTTCCCTATAAGCTCTTCTCTTGCTGCTACTGCATTCGATTTCGATTTTTCAAAAACTAAGTCATTTGCACGAATGGATCGTATATGTTAGCTCTATGCTGCTTTTGAAAACTAAATAAGTTTAAAAAACTAATTTTTTTTAATTTTTTTTTTTTTTTTTTTCAAAAATATTTTTTTTTTTTTAATTTTAAAACTCTAAATGCTGTATTCCTTCGCATGTCAAGTATTGCCAGTGTTTTGCTCCATTTAACAAGCAAAGTACCGTTACATGCATTTTTATCCAAAAGCTTGGTACGCCATGTTTTAAATTGAAAGTGTAAGTTAAAATGGACTGGAATCTCAGCTCAGTATTACTAGGACATACCTACGTACAAGACATTACATTATTCATATCAAAACCAGTATTAGGTGTACCTATGCAGGATATGAATAAATTGCCTTCTATTTAATGACAATATAAAATGTCCGGAACACTATTGCACGAGGTCCTCCTCGCACTTACCCAATTTTTTCTACTGATGAGAGCGCTACAATTCGAGCCTTGATTGACGTGCGAACATTTGTATTAGAAGCTTTCCATACCAACACATATCATAGATCATGGTCTGTATAGGCAAAAACCTATTTCTAACGTAAATATCCACATCTCAGAAAAATGCATCCAAACGTTTTTGCTTGTCATCGCCAACCTGTAGCTGGTGAACCGCCATATGCCAGTTCTGCGCCAACCTGTAGAATAAACATCCAATTTTTTTTGCTTTGTAAAAGGACCTATAACCTTCTTTATACTAGGGCATTCAATATTATAATGAGCCATCTCCGACATCTGAGGCATCACCGACTAAGTCAGTAGCGCTTCTTGAAGGTATTATGTAACAAATGCTATCAGTCAATCAAATTGTATCAACTATTTTCTATGTTGGTATATCTGATTGACATCACATTTCTGCGTCAAAAGTGGAGCGTTCAAGTAAAAACATTGATAGTGACCAATTTCTGAAGAAGAGTGGTTTGATCTAGTTTTGAAATGACTTCTAATTTAAACTAATTTGTCTCTTCAAATATCACAATCTTAGAACACACACATAGCATACATTCTGTTCATAATCAACTCATATTAAGCAAGTAGTTAAATAAAACGCTCAAAACAGGATGCTACCCATTAACTTGTTTAATTCTTATTACAAGGCTAATGATGAAGCCACACACTGAGTAAATATGAGGAGTACAGCAAATCTGAATGCCTGACAGGGAAATCTCGTTGCCTGGTTAAATTTATTGATACTGAAGTTCACTGCGAGATACAGTGATGAAGAATAATTAGAATCGGTTGGCAAGAGCAACACTAATCACTAAATAGCGTTTCTGAGGAGATACATCTTTTAAGTGATAACGTTCTAAAGGAAAGCTGCAAACACTGTACCTCTGAGACATGAATACTTATTGCATAATAACACTTCCTTATTTAGGCAAAACCGTCAGTAATGTTTATCTGATTCTGAAGCTATCGCAGATTTATTCATTAGCTCATCTCCAAATCCCCAATTAAATTCATGTGTCACTGGCAGTTATACGTCCGTACAACCGACAACCATCCACCGCACTGACATCAATTGTCAAGTACAACATTGTGGACAATGTGAAGTCAATGTTGTGGGGAATTTCAAATTGAAACGAATCCGCAATATAAGTGACAGCTGACAATCCGTAGAGGGAGGAAGATTTCTTCCAACTCTTTCACGAATCTGTGAAGAACAGACTCAATTAAAAATACTGGATAATGATTTCTCTTCTCAGTCGTAAACTTTTAGAATGATAGACACTAGTCTCGCACATGCACATTATTTTTATTTTTGTTTTTAATGGCATAAAATTTAAAAAAAAATAGACAACCACTTCGGGAATACTAAATTCAATATACAAATACTATTTACGTATGAGAAGATATCTATGAGAATATAAACATGATCAAATTGCGAAGCATGTTCGTTTAATTAATACTTGGCTTGACCTTGAGGTGCCATCATCGCAGACCTTTGACAACTTAAAATAAGAATTGAAGATTTATATGCAGGTATGTATGTACATACATATTTGTTTTGTAAAGTTAGTCAGTGCTATAAATATTGAATGAATCAGCTGAATCACTGTGGGACAACCATAAAAGTTCGACGAAAAACGCTAATGACGTATGTAGTAATCAACGGCGGTTGGGCTCCCTGAATATAAGCAAAGTTTCAAATTACGACTTGAAGAAACGAAAATAAGATATTAAACAAAGTGGCCGTTAACGAGGAAGCGTAAGTTATATTTAGGGCTGTGTACGAAACCATGAGTTATAATTAGAAGTCAAATTTACCTGGTAACAAGTAAGATCTTCTCAGAATTCAGAAAATGAAACATAATTTTACAGAAACAGTGTAACCCTTGCAAGGTAAGATATTTTAGAAACTTGCAAGGAAATCAGTTCTATAACTAATTGAAGATGGCTATGGAGTAGGTATGTTTATTCAGCTTATCTTCGTCTTCTTCCACCAGTTTCCGTAAAATTACGAGAAGGGTACGTACATTACATACAGTGAGTACTTATCCTTACGAAATGAATGTCGAAGGGGTCGGTCCATTGTGTTAGTTTTTTTCGCACCCCAGGAAAAATCACCCCCCAGAGCGAATATTAATAACCAAAAAAAAGTTACCAGCCTATTTCACTATGGATATTCGCAAATCATAGCATCTGTTCAACATTTTGTTAACTTTCTTGTTTTATATTTTTAAAGTATGCAAGAACAAGGACAAGACGGAGTTATGTTATTGATGTTATTGACAAAAAAAATTGTCCCTCCAGAACTTTGATAACTACAATTTCAAGGTTGTTAAAGTACCTCGCAACTGGGTTCAGATCAGAGATCCCTAACCAAATAAATTTTCTATAGAACGCTTTGAAAATATTAGGTACTTTCGCACGAAAGAATATGCAAGGTTTAAATATCATTCCATATGCAAGGCTGGCGATTGTAGAAGAAGATACAACCGCGAACTCTTTAACCTAGAACAGGGTGTGGATGTAGTGCAAAAAGTCAAGATGCGCCAACTACGAACGGACAACAACGCCTTAGCCAAGATGATCTTTAACCTTCTGAGGCTCAAACCCATAAGTGTTCCTTTTAAGGCCCGGAACTTTTTTTTTCTACAAACTTTGATACAGAAGGATTAAGAGAAATAGCTAAAGGGTTTTCTCCCTTCTCAATTTTGTTTCTGCTGTAGGATAGGCATAATCGTTGTGGTTTCGATTGTTGCAATTCAATAGCAAAGCCCTATCTCGAAGAACTAAGGGGATTCTGATTAAGAACCTGATCATATCCGTCCTGGTTTACGTCACTAAAACATGGGCTTTATTGAAACCGGATGAAGGTATCCTTGGTAGCTTCGAGATAAAAATACTTCGTAGGATATTCGGTTTTGGAGGAGAAGATTCAACGACGAACTATACAAAGCTAAACAACGACATCGACTTAGTCAAAAAACTGTGTATTGGACGTATGGCTAGGACATGTAGAGTAAATGGACATCAATGCTTCGGACCCGGACCTCCTTGTCGCAGGTGGCGCGTACAAGTTTAAGAGGACCTCGAACATCTTGGAGTTCGAAACTGGAGGCAATTAGCGAAAGACCGAACTAAGTGGATAGGCTTGTTTGAAAGCGCTAGTGCCTCGCCATCGGATTGTGTTGATAAACTAGAGCTTCTCTATAATAATATTGTACTTATGAAAGGTATCGTATATTGGTATCGGATGAACTACTGCAGTGTAGACCATTGCTTTTTCTTCTTCTTGGTATCTAGTGCCCCGAGGCTAAAGCCACGTTCAATATTCATAGAATAAATAAAAGCCTTTTTTGTTCCCATATTAACGTACATATGTATGTAGTTAAGGTTTGTATAAGTGATAAAATCAATTTTTCACGAACGCCATTATAAAAGTCAGATGAAACGTCATATCTCCAAAAAGCTTAAGTGGATTTAGCGCATACATACCTATATATAAGTTTACATACATTCAGATTTGGATACTCTTCTTGATTTGGCTTAAATCATCACAGCATAAGGCTGCCTGCACATACACGCATGCGTCATTGGAATATATGTGCGTACATACATGTATCCGTATGTTGTATGGTGATTAGTGCTTGTTCAATTAACAATTTGAACTTGTCCAGATACATACATATGCATGTACGTACCTCCAAGGCTTTCAATCTACAGCCGATGTTCTACATATCTTGAAAGGTACTTTCAATCGAGTTTTAATTCGTATGGACAGCATGGAACATCCTTGGTCAACACTATTATGGTATCCTACAAGTACAAAATGCATTTTATACGTATACGGAACACGAACAACCAATTCATTCAAGGAACAGGTTATTTGTATCTCCACATTGCGCACAGATGAGAATAGCATGTTGTCATCAAAATATCATCATCATCATAGCCATCGATGTCCGTGTACAGCAACGCATGCACATACATATGTGAATATACACAGTAAGTGCTCCCAAGTATTTCATTTATTTAAGAGTAAGCATGTCGCTTGTGCATCCTTAAGTGGGATGAGATGTACTTAAATCCATTTCTTATGTGCATGTGTTTTCTTTTGGGAGTTTATTGTATCTACGGATTCGCTGAGCATTCAGAGAATTGATCGAAGAAAGGAGCCCCTTTAAATAGAATATCATCGAAAAGAAAATCAATCATTCGATCCAATAGACACAGTTTTGTGATTCAATCAAGGCGAATGCACGAATGAATAATGGAAGTTGAAAGGAACAAGGGAACATTTCATTCAAATCATTAAGTGGGCTGTTGTATTGTTAAATATAAGATTCATAAAGGTTTGCTGTACAATTGTGTTTAACAAAACAAAAATTTAATGAAAAATAACAGTCTTGTATGTCACATGCTTTCAAATTGTCTTTTGAAATTGTAATCAAAACGATGATGATTATGATCAGAAAACAATCCGTTCTTCACCAGAACACCGTGCTAAAAACTGCATTTTTTTTTATTTATCCATTACGAAATATTTCGTGTTTAACGTGCTAAAGATTCGAAATACAGATACATATTTACTGTACTGTTGGCGTCGTATTTCATGGTGAGATTCATCGAATAATTGATTGTCATCGAATCACGATTAGGTCATCAAACTCATTGCAGACAGTCACGAAGCTTTGTGCTACGCGGACCTTCCTGTACCCCAAATAGCATTTCATGGCCATTTGTCTATTCCCTCTTAAACACTTGAAAATTTAACTTTTTCACCAACGATATTTATTTATATACATATGTTTGTATGTCACTTGTTTTTTATATTTTGTTTCCATTGAAGTTAGGGCTCAATTGAATTTTCAACCCCAAAAGTTTATGAAAGGACAACACTGTTGTTTAAAGGATTTTTGCAGCTCTGTCAGATAATATTTCAAACGCAAGTGCTGTACAAAAAGTGTAATCGTTCTCCTCCATGAAAGGACACACAAAGTTTTTCCATTGTTGTGTGTTATTGCTTGGCCGTACATATGTGTGTACATATTTGCACCTACATGTTTGGCAAAATAAGTAAAAAATTTTATTCACACTGCACATATCTATGTATTTTTATAATACTCCAAAAATTATGAACGATCTTTACTACAACCTGAGCCTAAGACCACATAATGAGCAAACAGTGGCAATAGACAAGTGTCCATACATATGGATATGATTTGCTACTGGACAAAAGTTAGTACCAAATTGCAAAACATATGAAATCCATTTGCCACTCAGCACCAAGCCCTTTAAAGTTTAGAGCTGCTCTGAAACGACTCGACGGCAACTTGGCGGATTTGGATGAAACTTCAAATTTGAGCCAATCCTAGTATCAATAATAATCTACTGTAAAAATGTTTGGCAAGCTTTTTTGTTCCACAAATTTTGTCAGAAAAAAATATTTCTTACATATATGGAGCCCTTGCAAAATTCTCTTTAATTTGATATGCCACATGATGGGGAACAAAATAATTTTTTTTTGCCCTTCATACAAGGCGCCCACAAAAGGGCTCCCAAAAAGAAATTCATTGCCACCATCTTGTGCAGGCTTCCACATAATGTATACATAGCGAAAGTTTCAGCTCTCTATGTCTAACGGTTCAAAAGTTACAGGGCTGTGACAGACTGAGGGACAGACAGACACCGTATCAAACCCATAAGTGTTCCGTCTTACCTTTTAAGGTCCGGAACACTAAAAAGGCATACGACCCGATCCTTCGAGCAAAACTCTGATAAATTTGCAATAAAGCAATAAAAGATATGTGCATACCATTCTTCTGTGTTCTGTTGAGATGAGCGTAAGGATATAAGATGGGTAAATTGACCTGCTTCTGAAGTATTTTATTGCGTAAAATATTCTAATTATGCATTGTTGGTCAAAAATATAAAGGTCCAATTGTTTATCAGTTGAACTGCAAAAATTGTCAATTAATTTTCCTATAATGGCTAACAAATATTGAAAGTTGTCAATATACTTCGTTGATCAAACAAATAATGTTGAACAATGATGAAGAATTTTAAATCACTCACTCACCGCATTGCTTGAAAGTAAAAAGTAAACGTCCTATTGTACCCATTGCGTATTTTATGTATTTTCCAACGTACTGAATATTGAACCCAAAAAGAGAGGAAGGAGGAGAGGCGTACCTATAAAGTGCAAAACATTAAAACATTTTAGAATAGAAAACATCTCACAATTTTGTAACTGTATTTTAACGTATTTCCAACACAGTAAAAAAAATAATATATCAGATCAAAACAAGATGGTAACACTTATCAAAAATAACTTTTTTCAAAGCTCTAAAACCGAAAGCTACTCGATAGAAACCCAAGGAAAAAAAACTAAACGAGCAACAAAACGGACACTGGTAACTCTGAATGCACATCAATATAAATAGGGGTTGAAATATAGCAGCCAATCAGTGCGCACCCAGCTGTACGCTGTTGGATATACGTCAGATGCAAATGGATATTCACAGGCGGGTATACACATTTTATGCGGGGTTTCTCTAAATTTAGTATGGTACAAAAATATGACACGCTACTGATATCTAAGCTAAGCTCCCCCATAAGACGTGTACTGACAATTTATGTTGGACAGAGTATAGTTTGACAAAATGCAATAAGATGACGTACCAAATTTTTGGCCAAAAGCGTTACTAACGGTACTTTACTTAATATCAATTTAACAAAATATCTGTTTTCTCGAAAACGGCTCAAACGATCTTGATTAAATATCATATTTGAATTAATCTAGGGAAATTCTATTAGATGGCGTTCCATGTTTTTGGCTAAAATTGTGTTTAACGGTAATTTGCTTATTAACTCAAAATCAAATGCCAGCAAAATTTTTTAATGCGCAAAAATGTATTATGAAGAATTTAAAAAAAAAATATCTTCTCATGTGCTTTTTTTATAAATTTTTCATTAATTTTTAACCAACAGCATTAAGGTGCAAGTACGAACGACCTAGTCGTGCACTTTATTAGTTCTTGCGCGAATCGATTTTGTTTCATTTTGTTCTTGGACTATTTTAGTGGATCTATGTCATATTGTCCAACACCAAACCCCCCAAAAATGAAATATTTCAAATGGGAATCTAGTTCATGAATTAATTTGGAAGGATAAACTGGTGAATTCCTTACATAATTAGTTACAAAGTAGTAAATCCAGTAAACAGTGCTATCAGTTTAGGGAGACATGTAGCTCACTGTTGAATTTGGAGAGATGGGAGGTTGTTTATATTGAAAGTTTCTTGGAATCTTGGAATAAATTCAACCTTATCCTCATTTTTACTTTTGGACGATTTAACATTATGCTAAATAGCCCAAAAATTTAAAATCTTAAATAGCCTACAAATATTTTTCACTCAACATCTTATGATCACTCTTTCAACTCTCGATTCGCCTGTTTCAACAACCAGATAACCCACTTTTTTGCGAAATATGTTTTTTAATACAGGCAACAGAACAATAATCCTGCGTCGTTCGGTGTACAAAAAACAGATCTACTTTGACTCTTGGAAAATGAAACTCGCTTTTGGAGTTATCACTGTTTTCAAAACGGAGCAAGAATAATACATCTCCTGGAGTTGCCGTCTTTTCAAACGCAATACGGTAGACGAGCTTTACAGGCATAAGTTAATAAGCTTTACGGGTATGAGTGTACTAAGTATCTAAGCTAACCCAAAAATCTATTGTAGTGGACTGATTTTGACATTTTTCAACATATACTGTATTTTGTTTCCAAGGAATGCTAATATTTTGATAAAACCGTCGAAACCCCGTTTTTTGATTAAAAAAAAAAAAAACACCCCTAAAAAGTAGGCGTGGCCGTACATAATGTATGGGAGATATGTAGGTCAAAAGAATATCTACATATGTACATATTTGCTAAAGTATATTTTATCGAGTTTCATGTAAAATTGCTCAAAATTTAAAACCCCAAAACTGTTATGCACAAATAATCCGTCCTCAACCCCAAGATATATATAAGGATGTCATAAACTGACAGAAAATTACGAGTATGTTCCTCCAGTAGATATGCCTTTTTACAATAATTTGCTGTAGCAGCAGTTCAAGAAGCTGAAAACTCAGACTACGAAGATAACAACGAGGGCCCCCTTTAATTCTCACCAAAAACGGTGCGAAAACAAGTCAACTCCAAAAACTATTTTTTTTTTTACGTTAATACATATATAGTTTTTTGATATGTCTTTGAATTAAATAAATTAGTTTTGATGATGTCTTTTCAAAATTAACTAATATTTTGCAATTATTTTGATATCTTTTAAATTGTTTTTCTTTTGCTTCGATTTAAAAATTGACATTTATGTAATTTTGCGACAAAAACAAAAAGAAATATTCCAACATTTTTGTCAAGAGTGAACACTCCACTAATAAGTAATAGTCAAATTTTACTGTACTGGAGAGGTATTTGTGTTCTGCCAGCCGTAGCCAAAATAAATGCAAGAATAATTCTGGAAAGGATCAGGGAGCATTTAGATTCTACTCTCGACGTCGAACAAGCAGGCTTTCGTGCTGGATCCTCCTGCATCGACCATATTAATACCTTAAGGATCATAATCGAGCAATGCGTTGAGTACAGGTCTCCGCTACATCTGCTGTTTATCGACTTCGAGAAGGCCTTTGACAGTTTGAATAGAGATGCTATCTGGTTGGCCTTGCGCAGGAGAGGTATCCCAGAAAAACTCATTGCTATTATTAAGGCTACGTATGAGGGCAGTAAGTGTCACGTCTTGCACAATGGCAAGGTGTCAGAAGAATTTGAAGTCCAAAGCGGAGTACGTCAAGGATGCATACTGTCACCGCTGTTATTTCTAGTGGTTATCAGTGATGTTCTCCGTGCAGCATTGACGGAAGGAAATCATGGAATTCGCTGGACTATGACGGATAATGGACCTCCATCTTATGGTCCAGAATCTAGAAGCTGAGGCAAACAAAGTAGGGCTCAAAATTAACACAGCCAAAACAAAAGCCCTGAGCACTTCTGACACCAGCGCGCAACTTAACATTGCCAGACAGGAAGTCGAGAAAGTTGACAACTTTCTATACCTAGGAAGTGTGGTCTCGGCAAACCGTGGTGGCACTGAACTGGATGTGTGCAGCAGAATCGGGAAGTCCAAAGCTGCGTTCGGCATGCTGTCCACCATCTGGAAAAGCAATGTTATCAGCTTAAGAACCAAGCTACGACTGTTTCGCTCCAACGTAGAATCGGTACTGCTTTATGGGTGCAGTACTTGGAAAGTGGACACCATTAACACGCGCCGGCTGCAAGCCTTTGTAAACAAATGTTTAAGAATCATCTTGAGGATCTTTTGGCCGAACCGTATCTCCAATGTACAGCTTTATACGAGAACGGGCCAGGAACCTATAAACATTACGATACGAAGGAGAAAGTGGCAGTGGATTGGACACACCCTACGGCGCGAAGACAATTCCATTGCGAAATGCGCTATGCAGTGGAATCCGCTCACCCAAGCAGGCAGAACAGCGGGACGCCCTAGGCAAACGTGGCGCAGAACAGTCGAGGAGGAATCGAGCTCTTTAGGAATGAGCTGGAGAGAGCTCAAACGCGTTGCAGAACTACGAACAAGATGGCGCGCAGGCGTTGTTGACGCCCTATGCCCCCCGAGGGGTTAAAGGATTAAAGTAAGTAAGTAAATTTTACTGTAAAATCTGAAGTTTGCTCGACTAACTTCTACTACTCGTATTTGAGAGAGTTGAGCAAACCTTGGTCATATCTAAGTAACTCGAAACAAATTCGGCTATTATATTCCTTTCCATCTCTTTTTCTTTTTTATAATTTAACCAACGTGCAATATTTTTTCTATTGATCCTAGCAAATTTGCTTATGATAGTACTTTTTTATTAATTTATTTCAATTAGCTTAAAACATTGCAATTGTAATCCTTATACACAGACAAACAAGTGCTAAACTTAAAGCAAAAAGTACCTGTAAGAAAAACTTTTACTGAAAACTCTTGCAGCGAAACCGTAACTGAATAAAATCCAATCAAATTCATGTGTAGATACCAATGAGGGACTATCCCGACTGCTTAAGTATCCAGGCCAAGACAATTGACCATTACATCGAACTCGATCATTGCATGAAGACATCAACTCGTACGCCAAAGCAACCAACAAATAAAATAAGGTTAAAACCGCATCGATAAAATAATCAAAACTTCGGATACACTTGGCAAAGAAAAACACAAACTTCAACTCAAGGGTAGAGCTAAAGTTTTAACGGAATTCGGGCCAGAAATATCTCTTGATACGAAGAGGAGAATTGTATTCTCTTTTCTTAGTCTTTTTTTTCTTTCATTAATTGTGAAGGATTGCGGAAGATGAAGAATGAGTTTTGCTACTATACACTTTCATTGTGTGAAAGAGACCACTGGAAGAACTGGGTCAATTGATATTCAGTTCAATTCTTTGGCCATCTCTGTACTGAAAATTAATCAAAAGAAAATACATATAAGAATACTCGTAGTGAGAGCAGAATGGAAGAACAAAAAAAAAAAAAAACTGAACTTTAAGAAATGAGAACTGAATGAATACATAGATAATGAATGATAGCAGGTATTGAAAATCAAAATCAAAGAATTCGTGAAAATATATTTTCTTCAAGTTTGCAGCAGCACTTCCAAAATGGTTGAATGGCCTATGTAGCTACATATCTGAACTTTTAGATTTGATAAATGAGTTTTCATTTCATTGTTCGTTCGGTGAGTGAATTTATTCGAAAAATACTCGTATCAGGGGGAAATGATTTTCATTTTGTGGCAAGGGTGTGATCCAAACTTCTTTGACTGCAATCTCTATCAGAAAGTCTTGTGAAAAGAAATAAATCGAAAAAGTTTTCCCTGACAAACAGTCGTCGGTCGGTGGTATAAAAGGAAAATTCATAGATATCTATCGGTGCTAGTTCGAATAAAATAAATTCAGTGCATGGAACTGAATGGTCAGTTTCAGTCATTAATCCACCGCAAATTCTATAGCAATTCATACTTGAAGAGGCAGTGCTTATGTCCATTCATAAAATTCTAGACAGACTAAGGAAAAAGATTGGCTAATTAAAGCACCATCAGATCCGATGATACTACGCCAATTTTATCCGTCTTCTTGTGATTCTTCCTTCCTTTTCATTTGCACAATCTTATGATGTTGTGTTTGTTTTTTTTTTTTTTCATTCTTTTCAGGAAATTAATTATGTACTCGATGCGTTTCAATGTTGCTAACCATGTGTATGTATGCTAGATGATTTATTACTAAAGCATTCCATCAAGGCGTCTCATCACAAGCTTAAAGATTTTTAATTACTTCTATGTCTTAGGCGGCAGGCAGCAGCTCGTAAATAAGACGTATGGAAGACGAGAACCATTCAGCTCCAGTGTTGTGATGGGATTAGGAACACTCGTTTTGAGTTGAAGGTCGGCGTTTATATGATAAAAAAAAATATCTGTCCATTACATTAAATATGTATAACCGGGCGTCCAATGACGTTGTTTTTTATCGTCTCACATCCCGCAGAGTAGGACTCTGGGTCTAGAGAAAAATTTACACGAAATGTCAATAACCCGCCTTGTATCTGGTTGGAGTTGGTTGGGAAAAAGTTTTTTTTCTTACCTACATTCGATGTGTGTGTTCCACCTTCTGGGCTGGAGAATCCGTAAGTCGTAATGGTGCAAATGCATGCTAGGACTAGGACACATTTGAAAATCTTAGCGGAAAGTTTTAAATTAATGATACCAAAGCGATTTAAACGCGCTAAAGTGCTTTTAGTCACATCCCAGCGGATATTTTATGTTGCCTCCCCTGTTGCGAATGTTTGCTAGTTGACATTTATACAACATGGAAGGAGCTGACTTAAAAGCCTTTGCCTATCCCTATACCATTCCAGTTTGTTTTGAATATTTACGAAGGTGTACTATCAAACTGGGGTTCTCGCTGGTCATATGCAAATTTTTCGCTTAGTCAAAGGAAACATAATATCGTCGATGTTTCTGAGTTACTTTTTTTTTTTGCTACTTTGTCTGTGAGTATCAAGGACATGATTTATGATAGGCGAAATGTGTAAATTCTTTTACTTTTTTTTTATAATAAATCAACGAGTATTATAATAATGCTTGCCTTAAGGACATATCATTTTATGAGTCTTTCATAAGGTAATTTGCAGTGTTTTCCATACCTCTGATGATGATGATGACAATCTTTACAAGACAATATTCAGTACATGAATGAAATACAATATTTGTGAACCTATATATACCTGAGAACAAAAAGTCTATGGTTGCATGTTAACTCATTCTGTGTCTATCCCACCCCATTTGTTCGTGGCTTAAGCGCTCGGGGACGCATTTACACCAAAATTTGAATTTCAAATATCGAAGAATTTTTAATCGAAGCACTTTTTACCTACCAAACATGTACATATGTATGCTACCTGTCCTTGAGTCAGGTTAAGGTACATATTTGTGCCGTGTGTATAATTTGTTTTTAACATTACAATAATATCCTTAAATGTTTTTTATACATAAATTTGTGCAGACACTTGGTTGTATGAGAGTTAATTTTAGACAAGTGAAGCTGAGAAATAAAGACTCGCCTTTCTTTTAATTGTTAACAGAGGAATCTCGCGTTTTTATGTCTTTTATTTCGAGATCGACTTGTGCCTTAAGCTGTTTAATCTCGTGACCGATTAGTTAAACAATTTTGTGCCTTTGTTGGACCAAATGGCCAAGTGATGAATTTAGCACTTTGTTCTGAAAAAGTGTATAATGGGTTAATTTAACTAAATTTTTGAGTAGATACGCGTGATCCAACATAGCGATATTAGATTCGCAGAATGATATCACATCTTTGTGGTTCTGTGTAATGGTTTTATGGAAACTACTTTGAGTGGAGAAAGATATACACTTTCTGAGTTATTTCCATGAAAAAATGGTAGACTGAATCACTGATAAGGTTTCATAGTGCTGAATGAAAGGTGGTTGTGGCATGGTATGGTAACTATATGTATTTAAAAAAAAGGAAATTAGTTTCATGAGGTACTTCAGTACTGCTACTGAATCTCTCTACTCTTTGTATATGTCACTGGGTGTTCGATGAAAGCTTTTCCCAGGCACAAAAGAGGTGGTTTGATCATCTTGTGCGATAATTATCCTATGACTCCGACCTTATGGATATGCCGTATGATGATATGCCTCGGCTCGAAATCAGACCAACTTCTCTAGCATTCAGGGCTGGGCTCGGTCAGATTTTGAGCCAGGAATGGCTTTCACAGATGGTTCCAAAACCAACCAGGATTTGGGGACTGCAAAACTTATTCGGAAATCATATCCTACGGCTGAGAATCACATCGTAGTATCATTGTCTTTAGTGACAGTCAACGCCTTGCCAAACACTTTATCGACATTTTAGCTGTCTTTCAGTGTAAAGGACTACAGGGAACGTATAAAGGTTCTTTGCTTTGGATTATCATCTTAATATTTTTTTTTTATAATCTGCACATGCCAAAGTGGATATGAATACCATTTTACTGATTAACGCACGGGCGTTAGTTTATTTGGAAGAGATAAGAAGGGATAGGAATGAATAGGTGTACCTAGTGTTTTTGAAACTCAGGTGATATTAGGTTTCAATTTTTATTCTTCATCGGTGGTATCCAATTTGACTGGGAAGAAATTGAAAAGTAAACAGAACAAAAAAGTTTAAAACACACACTTTACTCCGGTACTCCCCTCAGACACAAAATACTCTTCTGTAAATTTCTAAAAAAAAGGGGAGTACCTTCGAAATTGGAAAACGGCATCACTGGAGAAGACCCACATATTATATCATTCGCATAAAATCAGTAAATACATAGCACAGGTTTAATTATTCTCCATAGGTGGTATCCAATTTCACTGGGGAGAGAATTGTGTGTGATTTTTACATTCGTTCGTAGTTCGCAGTATTTTTTTCGCGTTCATATTGAAATAAAATAAAGTGCCAAGCATAATCAACATTGGGAAGTATAAGCTAATAATAAAACCACTGACCATAATACTTTTGCCCGCATAGCCAGCCGACAACACAATCTACAATTTTTTTCTCTCTCCTTGTTGGTTTTTAGTTTTCATTTTTCGCGTAAAAAACGGATAGAAGCAGAAATTTAATAAAACGAGAAGGAAAGCAGTAATCATTCCCACTTTTCCAAATATAAAATATAAGCGAATATGAGAGAAAACAATAATGTACACACCAGTGTTAGTATGTCGAGGTAAATTTACCTTTTCGAGTGAAAAACCATCCCAAAGACAACACTGGTACACACATAAGGGTGGGTAATTTCTACCAACTGCCAAATTCGCATATGCAATGAGCGGCTGAGAGCGCTCTCCCTAATTTTCGGTAATTTTTTCCGAAAGTGACCGAAAACTAAACTAATCGACGCTGGGCTTATTATGTGTTGGCTCATAAGATCGTGTGTATTCGTTGTTGCAAGTTGGTCGACTATGTATAAGGTTCCAGGTATTTTTAAAAAACATACACATAGTAAAATTAAAATGACTAGCTATTCTATAAATTTTATTAAAAAATGCTTGTAAATTACATGTAAGTGGGTGTAATAGACCCAAGCTCGTAAGAATGTTAATAGACTTAGATTCTTATGCTTTTTTCCCCGTATGTATATAACATAAACTTTTCAAAAGTGTATCTCTACTCTTGATCCTGACTGTTTGTGTTTACCTCATATCGTCCTCTGTCCCATCAATTTTGATTTTATTTCCTTACAGTCTGCTGAATGTCTGGAAAAATTATTCCTGTCTTCATTCATTTCCTAGATGACAATATTCAACACTCAACACATGGATGTCAACGACATTGTTTTTCATAAAGAAAAGCACCGCTGGTGTTTCATTATTCTCCACTCTCTTATACAGTATTCTATTGTTACGAGGCGGCATCAAGAAAAGGCCTTATTTAGTATCTGTGCAATGACAAAGTCATACCTTCAAACCAATATCGTTCAACATCATGTTTTAATTAGTTGTCTAGACAAAAAGACTACCAAGAATATAGAAACAATGTACATATCACGGGTTTAAGAGAACAAACACACCCTAAACCCTATAGAATATTTTAAAGCTGCTTTCCATTTAAGTGCACCTACTTTACGAGTACAACAAATGAAAAGGGGACGTAATGGAAAAAATATGAGTACACCCTCGCATACATCTTGAGTAACATATTTTCATTGAGTTTTACTTAAAACAACCTTCTAAGCACCTGTTTCACAACATGAAACGTTGAACAGAAAGTTCCTTATATAAACTCGGAATCCTTCTGGGGGTTGCTGTAATAATCATCCACTCTACTTTGGAGAATTTAGGTTAGCGAAGGTGGTGGTAATCAGTGGTTCCTATTGCGGGAAGTGGTGGAACACACAATCATCACGCATCATCTCGACAACAATTTATGCATAGTTTGCTGCCTCCCTGCCAGTGGGCTTTCTTGTTAAGGGTAATTCCGCAAGGGTTTTGGCCGTAGATATTATGTGTGAACTGATTTTGCTCTAAGTCCAAAATGTCAATAATTAGTTCACCCGCAATATCATGATGTTGTGGGAGCGATGCGGATATGGAAGGTTCAATTAGCTTAGTAGTACATTTTGTTTTGCCTATACAATTGCATGGTAAACATTTAAATAATTACTTTTTTTGTACATATTAAGGAAATTCAAAAATTAATAAATAAGCAGTGCATATAGGACCAAAGTGTAGCTTTCTACAGGTTCACTTCTGCACATACGGAAGGATATGTGCATAGTTTTAAACAGCATCTGGAGGGCAAAGAGTTTTCCAGAAGCTTTCTCATGGCAGTACTACTCTACGGTCTCAAGGAGTCGGCCGTAAAAAAAAAACGCTTCTCTATATTTTCTGAGATTCTAATCTTGAACCCTTGACTACTGTACAGTCTAACGCACTGACGACGACTAAATTACGGCCAGTGTTGCCACAATGATACCAAAGTATCAAAAGTGATACTTTTTAATCTTAATTTCGACGTGATACTTCGACTTCTGTAAAATGCCTATTTTGATACTTTTTAATTTCGACAACAAAATATTATAATATGCAATATTCTTATTCACTGAACTGTGAGTTATTATTCCGTTTTTTTTTTGATAAATTATTTAAATATTCTTGTAGTTGACTTAATATATTGTCACTCTTATATCATTGAATAGGCTATTATACACTGGTGCAATAACGCCGGAGTAAAAGAGGGAGGTGAAATGTGGAGTAAGAAACGGGGTAAAACTTCATCCACCGTTGAAACCGTTGAAGACTGGGGTAATACTTATACATACACAAGCTGTCAGTTTCGAGGATGAAATTTGTTTAACAGCCACATTTTCTTTTGGTAAAACTATAAGCAATTACTTACATACATACATGCATCAACATAAGGGCGGCCTCATGTATCTGTCGTTGAAAGTGATGGGATAATTTTAAAGCGTCTTGTAAACTACGAAATGGAAAAGTAAGCAGAACAAAAAACCTATACTCCTGTACCTACTCCCCTCAGACACAAAATACTCCTCTGTATACTTCTAAAACACTCCCCTTCGAAATTGGAAAACGGCATCACTGGAGAAGACCCACATATTATATCATTTTCATAATATCTATCAGTAAAAACATAGCACAGGTTTAATTTGATTTCTAATTCCCTGTGATTTAACCCGCGTTAGTATTTTTATAAAAACAAAAAATTACATTGTTTTGGGTCGCATTGCAAGTGAAACATGGTATCTATTGCTTTTGTGATAAATTATAACAATAATCAGGAAGTGTGGTGTTTTTACAGATGAGAGAATCAGATTGCGTGACTGAAATGTTAGATTATTTATTGAAAGAGAAGGTAATACAAAGCATACAATACAGAAAAGTTCTTTCTGTGTGAATCATATTGAATGATGCAGTATACATTATAGTTATGAGTAAAATTGACGTGACGCAGAGAAGTTTTATCCTCAAAACTTTATCGGGCTAAAATGTGTTCGAAGAATGCATTTTCAGCATCATTTGCACGATTCTGAAGAGAGAAGACCTTATGAATTGCACTAACCATAGAGTGTGTAAGATCGGCTATTTTCATATTCCTTGTCAAGCTAACCAGTTCACCATCGACATAATATTAAATCTACGGCAGATCTAGAAAAAATCAGGGAACACCAAATATGTAGATGTCATGAGTATCACCCATCACTTCTAAAGTATCAGCTTTACAGAGATGAGAATGAAGCCAGAGTAGAGAGCAAAAACAAACTAATATAGACAGTTGTCTTCTTCGTTGGGCTCCCCCAAGTGCAAGACTACTACCCATTTTGAATGCATTCTGACATTAACGGCAAAATCAAATCGGAGCTCACGCACACATTCTTAATCGGCGGTAGGTTTTATGGGCGCAGCCATTTTGTAGAGTTATTCAGTACATTTTGTTGCTGTTAATTGAATGACAGTCTGCTAAAAATATGGTGTGCAAAAGGAAAGAAAGGTTAATATAGTTACGTACCGTCTATATTATTATGTCTATGTCCCTATGCGTTTCGCCAGTTCCCATAGTTCGCTAGATCCGAGATATTTGAACATTTTATCCAAATCTAAGTGGATCATCGGGTAGAATATTTGGCTCGTAAGTCTTCAAAACTTTCGCTTTCCTGAAAATCCCTTTTGGTGCTGTGGGTTAGAATCTTTGGCCATTCCTTATAGTATATGAATGCCAGCACACATTGGGTTACAATAATCGGAAAAAAACTATTTCGATAGTTCGTTGAGATATGGGCGCACAAGTAATGTCATAATGTGAATGTGGACCGACCCGTATTGCTCGCTCAGTAGAGAATAACATTACTATGGCCGAGGCCGAGTCCACCCACAAACATCGATGAGACAAAGATGCACACAATTTGCCATCACCAGACGTTAGTTGCGTCAAATTTTGGTGAAAGACCTGTAGATGGTCCTTTATAAGGTGCAAAAGATTTAAAGTGGCTGTTTGAAGCGGCATTTTGAGCGCAAAAGGGATTAATTTTAATTTTTTGAGGATACAGACGTTAAACGATTTTTTTTTATTGCAAAACTATGGTCAAGCATTGTTGGTTCAGGTACGATGAAATAACTGCTCACACAGCCACGATGGAGATTTTGAATCAGGAATTTTCGAGCCATGTAATCTCCCGTTTGGCGATTGCAACTGCTCTGCTAGATCTGACAGCACCAGACTCTCTTTGGAGCATTTTGAAGTCTCGTTTTTACCACAATAAACAAATCTGAGAAAGTCTTGAAAGCCAATACTAAAGAGCAACATGTTTTGTGAGCAACAATTCAAAAAGTACGTCGCCTCCAAAAAGTGGAGGTAAAGCGCGCTGTATGTTTCTAAAGCTGAATTATATTTAATTACTTACTTACTTACTTACTTAAAGGGCTCCCGACCCTTGTAGAGTCCCTGCCTGAGACATCGCTGCCTTCCATCCTCTGCGGTCCCGAGCACGCTGCTTCCAGTTGTGAAGACCAAGTTTTCTGGCATCCGCGACAGCTTGGTCTTTGTACCGGAGGTTCGGTCTTCTTCGCCGTCTCGAACCTGGGGGCTGGGATTCGAAGATCCTCTTGGCTGGAGCATTGTTGTCCATTCGCTCGATGTGGCCGAGCCAATGTAGTCTGCGTATCTTGGCTTTTTGGACTACATCCACATCCTGGTACAGCTCATAGAGTTCGCGGTTGTATCTTCTCCTCCATTCGCCCTCCTCGCATAAGGGACCTAATATCCGACGAAGTATTTTACGCTCGAAGGTGCCCAATATTTGCTCAGCTTTCTTACTTATCGTCCAGCACTCGGCTCCATACAGCAGGACTGGTAAGATGAGCGTTCTGTAGAGCATTAATTTGGTCCGTCGAGTTAGGAGTTTTGAACCCAGTTGTTTCGCCAAACCGAAGTAGCAGCGGTTTGCTAGGGTTATTCTTCGTCGGATCTCTACAAAGGTGTCATTTGTAGGATTAATATTTGTTCCGAGGTAGGTGAACTCCTTAACTACCTCGAAATTATAGTTATCAACAGTGACGTTCTGCCCAATGTTTTGGACAGATAAATTTTTGTTTGTTGATAACATATACTTTGTCTTGTCCTCATTTACTTCAAGACCAACTCGTTTCGCCTGCTCATCAATGGCCGTAAATGCCTCTACGACGGCTTGCCGGGATCTTCCGATGATATCAATATCGTCTGCGTATCCCAGCAGTTGGACGGATTTGTGAAAGATAGTGCCTTCCGTGTTGACACCTGCCCTGCGCACTATCTGCTCCAACACGATATTGAAGAAATCACATGACAGCGCATCTCCTTGCCTGAATCCGGTGCATGTTTGGAAGAGCTCCGAAGAGTTGTTTCCAAATTGCACAGAGCATCGCGTGTTTTCCAGCGTTACGCGACACATCTGGATAAGTTTTGTCGGTATCCCGAATTGAGCCATCGCCTGGTAGAGCTCAAGACGATGAATGCTGTCATAGGCGGCTTTAAAGTCGATGAAAAGGTGGTGGGTTTCGACTTGAAATTCGTTGGTCTTTTCCAGGATTTGTCTGAGTGTGAAAATTTGGTCTATTGTCGATCTGCCGGGCCGGAAGCCACACTGGTACGTGCCGATTAGTGTGCTGCAGAAAGGTTTTAGACGTTCACACAATACGTTGGATAGGATCTTATATGCGACATTTAACAGGGATATGCCTCGGTAGTTCTTACAAGACATAGGATCGCCTTTTTTGAAGATGGGGCATATAGAGCTGATACTACAGTCGTCGGGCATGCGTTCCTCCATCCATACTTGGTTGATGACTTGATGCATGCACCCTACCAAGACATCACCTCCGTATTTAAAGAGTTCAGCTGGAAGCCCATCAGAGCCAGCGGCTTTGTTGTTCTTCAATTTCCTGATGGCTACATTAACTTCTTCAATACTGGGTGGAGGCGTTGGTTCTTCATTGACTGGAGGTGGGTTCTCGTCTTGCCCTATCACTCTCTCTATTTGCTGCCCGTTAAGCAACTGCTGGAAGTGTTGCTTAAACACATCAACAATTCCCTGTGCATCGGTGACTAGGTTGCCTTCGCCATTTCGAAGAGCCTGCGTTCCGGACTTGTAGCCAGCTGCCAGCTGCTTGGCTTTTCGATAAAACTGCCGGATGTTGTTGCGCTCGCGAGACTCCTCGATATCCTTGAGCTGGGAAACTGCGTGGTCCCTTTTCTTTTTACGCAGGATACTCTTTTCTTCCCTTCTTCTGGTCCGATACTCCTCTCTCGCTGCTCTTGTTTTGCGCTGCAGCGCTTTCTTGTGTGCATCTTCTGTCACCCTCTTCCGCTGTACGCACTCATCATCATACCAAGGGCTCCTCCTTGGAGGTGGTTGGTAGCCAAGGGTGGTCACGGCTACCTCTTTGATGATGTTGCGGTATTCGGTCCACTGATTGTTAGCGTTTGTGGGGGGTGTATGCACCGCAGAGAGTTTCTCGGCCAGGTGCTCTCTGTAGGCTCTGGCTCCTTCTGGCGTGCTAAGGCGTCCAACGTTTAGCTTGTTTTTCTTGACGGCTCGCAGCTTCTTCTCGTTGGACAGTCGAGCTCTGAATTTAGCTGCAACAAGATAGTGGTCAGAGTCAACGTTTGCCCCTCGAAAGGTACGCACATTCAATATGTTGGATGCGTGCCTTGCGTCGATTAGCACGTGGTCGATCTGGTTGCGTGTTCGACCGTCAAAGGAAAGCCAGGTTGCTGTGTGGATTTTTAGCCTAGGAAACCTAGTGCTACTTATCACCGTATTACGAGCTGCTGCAAAGTCGATTAGTCGGAAACCGTTGTCTGTTGTCGAATCGTGGAGGCTGTGTTTACCGACTATTCCGCCAAAGATGTTTTCCTTACCGATTTTGGCATTGAAGTCCCCGAGTACGATTTTTACATCGTACTCCGGACAGGCTCCGTAGGCTCCGTCCAGGAGGTCGTAAAATTCCTCCTTGACAGGGTCTTCAGCTTCTTCGGTAGGGGCGTGTGCACATATTAGGCTGATGTTTTGAAATGTGGCTCTGATGCGAATTACAGCCAGACGATCGCTTATCGGCTTAAAATCAATGACTCTTGATCTGAGCCGATTTCCCACGACGAATCCGCATCCTAACATGTGCAGTCTTTTGTGGCAGCTGTAATAAATGTCGCAGCTACGTCTTTTCTGCATACCTGATCCTATCCATCGTATCTCCTGGATCGCAGTAATATCTGCCTTGTACTTTAATTAACACAAACATAATTTTGCAAGTATTATGTTCAAATGTTTGCGTCATAGTTACCCACCTCAATTTGTTTTCATAGGGATGAGCTTGCTTTACTATATGAGAAAACCACAGCTTCTGATCAAACGAGAAACGTATTTTGAAAACATTCCACCCATATCTACTAATTTAATAACAATTCATCTCTAATTAGTATCACATCGAGTTGACATCAAAAGATAACTGAGAAAGTTCGTCCCAGAATCATGATTCATAAATCCATTTCCATGGAAATCTTTGCCAACGCCATCATTTTCTATTTTCCATATTCCACTTGCCCACTAAAGAATTTGCACTTTTTCCTTCTCCTTTCTTTGGTTGTCATGAATAAATTCGCGGTCTAACCCCGTATATATAGATTGGAGAATTATGAAAGTGCAAGATAGGAAAAAAAAATCTTTTAGTTATATAAGTAGATTTTCTTCGTACGCTGATTCTTTTACCCCGTCGTCGTTAAGACACTTGATAGATTTATTGAAGTGAATTGCAGTGGTTTGTGCATAACATTTGGCACATAAATTAACATCTAAAGGTTTTTATGTAAATACTAGTTATGAATAAAATGGATTTGCTTCATCATCTAAAATATGCAAAGCATCCGAAAGAGACAAACTAATAAGTAACATCCCAAGTAGATCAATTTTCAAGTATCTTTCAGACTGCAGTAAACTACTTGGTGAACTTCCATACAACCACCTCTACGACTTCGACTTGCCCAAAGGCACGAGCTGGTAGGTAATGGTATCCGTAGGATACGTGCTCATGTAAATTTACATAACAAGCACGATGCACCTACAGTACACACTTGTATGGAGTGGAAAAAGTAAACGGCTTCAATATTGCAATAGTGATCTGTAGAAGGATGAGTTAAGTTATTACCTCCATTGAGCAGGTAAATTGTTAGAAAGTTTCCTTTTCAGGAGTTTTGTACATTCGACTGTTGCTGGCTTCAGATTTATGATTGTAAGCTGAATTGGGTCCGATAAGAAAATATGTATAATTCACATCAGAGCGCAGGTAAGGCATTAGTGTATAAGAATTTGAAATTGAAACCAACTAACCCATACAATTGAAGTGAAGCAATTCTCTATATGAGCGGTTCTCAAATGGTGGATGGCAAATATGTAGCTTAAAATACGAAGAGCTTTCAAATATGTATTTCTCATACTGAGCAGAGCTGTAAAAGAATGCAATCATTTTTGAACATTATTCCTTGGAATGCTCCGAAAAATGATTTAATTCATTGACTTCAATAAAGACTTCAGATTAAAAAAATAATAAACCTTTCACTTTGAAGACATGACTGCAGCAATCACTTTTAGTATTCAGAATGGGGAAGTCAGAAAGAATGCAATCTTTTTGATGGCTCTACATTCCTTGAAGTCACTTGAAGTTACTAGCATTCACTGATTGCATTCAGTTCCTTGAAATCAGTTGGAGTCAGTGATTGCATTTCATTAGTTGAAGTCTTTTGAAGTCTTTGAAGTCTTTCAAGTCATTTCACCATTCTGATTGCTAAAAGTGATTGCTTCAGTCATGACTTTGAAGTGCAAGGCTTACTAATTTTGTAATCTGTCTTTATTGAAGTCATTGAATTGAAACAAATCAACTTGAATTCTTAGTATGACTTCATGTGAATGCATTCCGCAATAATTGCGTTCTTATACAGCCTTGATAGTGAGACTCAAGAATGAGAGAACCAAATATATTTCATGAAAGTAAACTCCAATATAGCTTCTTTAACCAGACACCAAATGGAGACATCTTAATCGTGATCTGGGATATAAATGGCAAGGTTGGTAGCGACAGAATCATGCTTAAACACGTGATGGGAGTTCACAGGAAGCGGTTTGTGAACTTCTGTAACACGAAACACCTAGTCATTGGAGGTAGGCTATTTAAGCATAACATCTGCCACAAGATCGACTGATAGGCAGCGAACATCCACTTTGCGGTCAGTCGCCGCTTTTGAAATTGTTTCCGGAACAGACGTGGAGTTGACATCGCTATCTTATGGTACTATCTAAGGTATACGCATTCGCAGTACATCCGTCAAAAGTAACCGCTTCAACTTGCTAAACAAATCCAGGTTCAAAACTGACGGGATCAAGCTTCCCCAAGTGCGCCAACTGTTTAGAGAAGCGATGATCATCAAGCTGCCAAAAAACGGAAATCTGATGGATTGTGACAACCGGCGAAGTATAGGGGTTCTGCCGGCTGTCGCCAAAATAATGGCAAAATGCATCGACCACATAAATACCTTACGGATCAAAATCAAGCAATGCGTTCAGTACAGGTCTCCGCTACATCTGTTGCTTATCGACTTCGAGAAGGCTCGAATATATGTAGATGCCACATACGAGGACAGTAAGTCGCACGTCTTGCACAATGGTAAGATGTCAGAAGAATTTGAAGTCCAAAGTGGAGTACGTCAAGGATACATACTGTCACCTGCTGTTGTTTTTGGTGGTTATCAGTGAAACTATTGAGTTCATTGGACTATGACATCTTGTTTTAAACAGCTAGACTACGCTGACCATGTTTGTCTCCTTTCCATACTAACTGATGGTAGAAACATTTTAAGAAATAAGTTTATAAATATACGTTTTTTATGTTGAGAAAACATTAACACACATATTTAAGTTAATATTCATGTAAATATATATAAATAATATAATTAAAAAATTATTTGTTTTTGTTTTGGATAAATAGGGAGTATATTTTACAGAATTATTAGTCCGTGAAAATGACAGCATATTCATGTATATTCTATAAGCACGGGTATGAATTTCATTTAACATGTATGTACGGTACATATATCGGTATGTATATCGTAGTTTTTTCAGCAAAATAATGTGAAACAGAATGCAGCTGTTGCTAAATTTTCAAATCGCGATGTAGATCGGAAAACAAAGTGCTATGAAAATTACAGAAACAATTCATAGTTTTTACAAATAATGTGAGGTATTTTACAAATTATGTCGTAGATTTAGCAGCGAATACTGTTGTATCTACAATTTTTCTAGTTGTGAAATCTACGAATTGAGCTGTACCTAGTTTCTTAACTTTACAACCACATTTCTGTAAAATTTACAAAAGAAATTGTCGGGTCGATTCTAATAATGAATGCAGTAGAATCTACAGCATTTTACTCTATTTTTACAACACAATTTTTTTTGAGTGTACGGAGCGAAGACAACTCCATTGTGAAATACGACATACAGTGAAATCCGCTCACCCAAATAAGAGGAATCGAGCTCTTAAGAAATGATTTGGAGAGAGAGCTCAAACGTGTGGAAAAAGTAGGAACAAGATGGCGCACAGGCGTTTTTGACGCCCTATGCCCCCCAAGGGGTTAAAGGCATAAGTCAGTAAGATTTTAATGGTTCTTCTTGCAAAATACTTAGCTGCTTCTTGAATCGAGAATGTTCTACATTGTTCTAACTCAGATAAGGGCTTTTTAAGATACAGTCAATATTGTAAAAAAGAACACTTGTACGATATGTAGATGTATATGCATGACTTTAAATTTTATTGTCAGTACGTTTAACATGAAATTATACGTTTAATATCAAATTTGAACATTTCTGGTAATCGAGAACTCTTTCATCAAAACTTTAGGTTTTTAACGTGCAGCTCCACCGGCTGCAATACTATCCAGGACCAACAATGTCCCATGTGCATGGCTATTTGACACCTCTGAAATGTTATCCCTTCAATTATACTTTCCACTTCATGAATAATTAAAGCGTAGCTCATCATCAAGGATTCCCTGGATTCCACAGTCCCAAAAACTTCCATCCAGTAGAGAATTTTAGTGTGTATATGTAAATCAGCAATCAAAACCAACTGCGGGACATCCCAGCTCTTTTCCGCCTGCTATTTCTCTGCAAAAGGGATCGCTGGGATAAACTGTTTAATAGAGGCATAACTCCCACCGCATTCGCATGTGGTCATTGCGATAGTACTCGTAGCAGGGTGAAGGAAGACAAAATATCACATAACCATTAAGGCGGTCATAAAGTCTTTGCACAACTGTTCCGAGGTAGTGTATAGTATACCGTCATAAGACTTAAATTCCATTTACGGTTTCCACACTGTTATTTTCTCATTTACGCGATTCATGTTCCCTGTAATAAATGCTATTGCCTGGTGATGAACTATGCTCTTCAGCCATTGCATAAGTGCCCTTAGGAACCCTTTCTTGAATTGTGATATTATCCGTTTGGAGACTTGAGGTTTACTTCGTTTGTTTTAAATGAAATATTTAATGCTTACATCCGTTCGTCACACCACTATTATTTGCCATTTATAAATATTATCGTTTCGCAAGGCAGGATATGTATTAGATAAATCAACAGCTTCACGGTGGCGACCAGATGGAGAAGAGCTTAAAAAGAAATTAACGATATCTTTTTGTTTTCTATTTATGACCCATAAATATATATGGAATTGCAATAATGCTTTCATATTTGTGTATCTTCGCGAATTACTGAAATTGATGTTCGCTGATGTATATCATTCAGCTATTTGCTCTTATGGCCTTGAAGAACTATAGCAGCATGAAATTTCAAAACTCTAGACACACGAGAGATGTTGCTTTCCTTTTCTCTAAGGTAATCATTAAAGTGTTATAAGGTAATAATTGTAAAATAGATTGTGTGATACCGATATTTCGCTTAACCTCCTCCTCTAACTGATTGGTCATAAGCCATGAGATTGGTGTATACTTTTTGCAGGGGTCCATGAAATTAGTATGTCATATGTGCCATTAGACCTAAATGGTCATTAATTATTAGTTGTATTACCAAATATTGGAGGTTAAATATTGCTGGAAAAAAGTTTAAGGTTAAGTTTTAGTGTTTAAGAAATATTTGTGCCTTCTATTTCCTTTCTTGCTATAATGTAGGTGTAACAAGGCTTTGTGGAGCCTGAAGCATAACTTTTTAAAAATTACTCGTGTACACCTCAGTACTTGAGTCTTTCCACAGCTATGAGGAAAAATAATGTTAGGCAATTAATGTAGGTAAGTGCATTTAGCTATTTCACTAGACTTCGAGATAAAAAACACATTTACCACTCTCCAGATGATTTGAAAATGCATAAATATCTCCGACTGTAGCTGGTTAAAAATAAAAAATAAATAAATATCGTTCTCTAATAATATTCTTAATATTCTTCGCTCCTTCTTATTCTGTGAGCTTATGTAAGCATCACATCCGTATCTGCAAAACTCAACTTATCTTTGAACTTATAGCAAGTAGGCTGCATAAACAAAAATGTATAAACGAATAATCTAACTCCGTTGTTTTAGAATCTAGCTTTGGCATTGGATGTTTTCCTTGACTTGAGCTGTCACAATTATGGAAACATTAATTTACCCGACCGACCGTTCGCATACTTCTAACTTTCGAAAGGCTAACCCTTTCCAAAGAAATAATCCATTGTTGAAATTTAGACTGCTTCTTTTCTACTTCTGACCACACCATATATCAAGAGAACATATTTATCAACGATAAGGCCAGAAACCAGTATGTTTTAGCCCCTCCACACAAAGACAGACGTGGCAGTAGATTGATTCCACTTTCTGAAAAGGCGCATACATAGCTAACCACGCGATGCAAACATAACTTAGGATGACTGGGTACAAGAAAAAGACGATAACATGGCCGTTGGTGCAGAGTTGAAGGAAGCTTAGACAAATTGCCATAAAGTGTACATAGATATTGTGACATTTTGGACTTACTAGATAGGATTCAGAAGTGTGAATTAAAACTTATAGGAGATAGAGTCATTGTAAAGTCATTGTAAATCCCTAGAACATAGGCGAAATTTCTTATGCCTCTCCCCAATTTATTGCTTTTTCCAGTGAAATAACCAACTTTATACCTCGTCTTCAAAACTTAACCCGAAAGACGAGTCACTCTTTGAATGCACATTAGTAAAAATCAGTTTGAACAATACAGTACAATACAATAAGACGATTGTGTCTTAACATACGAAAATACGAAATACGAAAATTAATCTATAGCTTAATTCCTTGCAATACAATTTTATTCAGGTTATAAGCAGCATAGCGAACTCAGAAGCACATTCTTGTATACCACCCTTGTATCAAGCAACGAACTCTTAAAATTATTACTATAAACGTGTTGTTGATACTTATATTTTAGCATTCCAATCCTGGCTCAATGCAATGACATTCCAGTTCTTACTTCCTTACGTATATAAGGCCAATCAGCTTGCTTCAACTCCCCAATGTGAGATAGTTATTTGTCTGTTCCTGTGCTTGTCCAGTCCAGTTTCGCACTCTCACAGCTACTGAAGCTTTTAAGACATATTCCTAAATCCACTGTCTAGATGGTATCCCCTCTATTCTAATGAGGTGTCCTTCCTCCCGACCAAGAACTATATACATATGTATAAGTTTTTTCCTTTGCCCTACTCTTCTGAGCTGTTACTGAGACAAAAAACATTTGACCAGAATGACAAATAGGACTTCTTCTTTCCAACGACATTAATTAATCGCCAGCTTGTGATATATCTTGATTCACGAAATATCCTGTAGTATGGTTTTCGTAGTAGCCGGTCAACAGGTGATGTGATGGCATATCTCCCCGAGAAATAAAACCAATCTCTCATACAAGTTGTGTTAGATTCAAGTCTAGATGGTATATTGAAATCGAGTTCAATCAACAGAATGGAATTTAATGCATCCTGAAGGCAATGTTGTCTTCTGTATCTTAAGAGAAACCAAAATCCTCGGCGATTATCCATGAATGGTACTTGCATTGCGGAAACCGAAAGACTTGAAATTCTCAGTATCTGAATCAATGACCATCTTCCATGGAACGATTACATATTCGAGGTGGCCAAAAAAGCTGCAAAATATCTAGGATTACACAAGAGCAACTACCTTATAGCAGATCCATAGTGTTGCTGATGTGCAAGTCCACCACAGAAGAAATACATATACATACATATCTTGGTTTCGGAGATGTTTATCGTCTGTCTAGGAAAAAGTGACAGTGTAGTGATATGTATTTGAAACTCAGGTGATATTATGTTTCAATATTTATTCTCCATGGGTGGTATCCAATTTGACTAGGGAGAGAGTTGTGTGTGATTTTTGCATTCGTTCATAATTTACAATATTTTTTTCGCGTTCATGTTGAAATACACTAAGTGCTTTCTTAGCGAATTATTTGACTTTATTACGGTGAAAATTGATTGGATATGGTCGGGAATTGATCACGAGACCTCTTATAACATCCAACAAATGGATAAGGATTCCTTAAGCGGTGAGAGAAATATTTCACCACGACTTCTTTGACCTCAATTTATAAGGCATTCATCCACCCAATGCTGGAATATAACGCCTACATCTGATATGGAGCACCTGAAGCCGTTAGGGTTCAAAATCGAGCTCACAATAATAGGTGATAGAGACATTGTGAACTCAATAGTCCACTTGTCGTAGAAGGAATGTCTTATGTGTTTCCATTTTTATTATTAAGAATGCTCTATCCAATTGCCAATTCCACCCCTTAAAAATTTCTATCGCAATGCATATCATGCTTTGAATGCACATCGGTTTACCCTCCCACGTCAATCTACTTGGCTCTGTATTTCCTCATCAGTACAGCGTTCAATCATTTAAAACCAACGTGCTTCGGTACCACCTTTGTTTTTATTTCCCCCTTTTCACACCGCTACGTCCGTGGCCTGTATAACAGTTTAAGGGTATTTATTACCGTTAAATTTTTGAATTTTACTGCTAAATTCAATACACACATAGTGCGAGTATATGCCCATACATTTATTTGAATTATTATGTTCATCGGCATCGGTCAAAATCAAATTGAAGCATTTTGAAGGATTGTGACAAATGAAAAAGGAGAGAAAATTGCAAATATTTTTGCCGCAATGCTAATTGAAATGCATTAGGGAAAATTGAATTAAAATATCTCAATGATAGATGAATATGAATGAAGTGGCACAATTATGTGAGAGCTTAATACCAATCTCGTCCAAGTGATGGGTCTATGAAATTTTCAATTTTTCTTATTTGTATAATTGGCCAACTTAATGTTGATTTTTATTTTCATTTTGTTTAGGTTCTTTATACATCAGTCATTCACATAATCGTTTCCCACTGGCAGATAACCACTGAAGAACTAATTAGCCCTTTTGATTGTGATGAAAAGAAATTTATGCAAAATGCTTATGCTCAGTCCCACATTTTATGACTTTCTGTGAGTTTGACTTCATTGTTCTGAGACATTGCTCAGTCCCTGAGAATTGTCTTATTTTCTTTTTGTCTACCAACACGAGGCAAAGCTAAATAATGTGAGCTTTTGAAACTGGGATGCGCACCTATTTCGGTAAAAGGCCAAAAAAAAGGAGACGGATCCATGAGTATACAGCAATTAAGGCTCGAATCGAACACTCCATAACAGGCGAGCCGGTTCACAATAGTAACTAACAAATAAATTAGTACAATTCATTAATCTATTAGCTTATTATAAGTTTATTCAACATTCATTCGAGCTCAATGGATAGAGAGAAGATTTCCCTACAGTGTTAATTCGACCAGACCTCTAAAATATGTAGCTACAGCGACCAAGCCCCTCAAGGAAAAGAAAGATGTACTTAAAAGATATATTTTAGGACATAATCAGCCTTTAGAAAACCATTGCCCAGTCTCTCGCAACTGGGCGTGGTATACATACATATATTTCTACACGTACATACTTACTTACTTATGTCCTGAATCACCTTGTGGGTCCTAGGGCCTATACAATGCCTACGCGCCATCTTGTGCGGTTTCTGGAAATGTGCCTCAGCTCTCCCTAACTTTTTCCCAGTTGCCATGCTACCTTCTCAATTGTTCTGCGGCACGTACTCCTAGGACCGCCACGTATCCTGCCAACCTGGGTAAGCGAGCTCCGTTGCATCGCTCTGTTAGCTGTGGATATGTCACCCTTTCGGAGAGTGTGACGAATCCACTGCCACTTCCGTCATCGTATGGTTGTGGCAATAATTTCATGGCCCGTTCTCTGATAAAGCTGTCCGTTAGAGATACGATTTGGCCAGAATATCCTTAAGGGGTAGCGTAGATACCTATTTACAAACATGCAGCTTCCTCGTGATAGTGACGGTCACTCTCCAGGTACCACACCCATATAGCAGCACGGATTCAACGTTAGAACAGAACAGTCGTAGCTTGGTGTTTAAGCTAATTGCATTATATCACCAAACTTTTGATAGCATCCCAAATGCAGATTCTGCTTTGCCTATTCGGCTGGCTATACGCAGTTTGGTTCCGCCATCGATTGAGACAATACTCCAAAGGTATTGGAAACTCTCTACTCTATCAACCGTTTGTGCAGCACTGCATATATAAATTGATGAGTTTGGTCCTAGCTGATCATTTTTATTTTTGCCGAGCCCAAGCCCAACGATGTCTGCTTCCCTCTCCACAGGAGAGAGTAGGCATACATCGTCGGCGTAGTCTAGGTGTTTGAGTTCAGGTGTAAGAGTCCAGCAATTTTTTCTATTTCCTGTTGATAAAGCCGCATTTAGCACATCGCTTATCACCATTAAAACAGTATTGGTGATAGCATGCAGCCTTGCCGAATCCCACATTTAACTTCGAATTCCTCAGACAGCCTTCCTGTGTGTAAGACGTGACGTATGGACCCATCATATTTAGCCTTGATAATTGCTATTGACTTATCAGGAATGCTTCTCCTGCACCAGGACACCAAATAAATTCCCCATTGACACTATCAAACGCCTTTTCAGATCAGCAGATGAAATGGAGACCGATATTCAACACATTACTCGATGATGATCCGCAGGGTGTTAATGTGGTCGACACAGGAGGATTTAGACCGGAAACCTGCTTGTTCGGCGTTTAGATTGCGCTTGACGATCATTTCCTTCTTTCAATCATTCGGAAAAGTCTCCGCTTCCCATGTTCTTCCGACAAGTGAAGTAGTCAGTCCACCTCGAAAAAGTTCCGCGGGTATGCCGTTGCCGTCAAGTCCTACCGCCTTGTTGGTTTTCAGTGTTTCGATCGCGGTAATAATCTCTTCCTTACTGAGGGTTGTTATGCGAATTTGGGAATTTCTTTCTACGGACACTTCAGTCTGACTTGGTGAATTTTGGTTCAGAACCCAAGCAAAATGCTACTTCCATCCGTTGAGTTGATTCTCATGCGATATGAACAACGAACCGGTTAAGCCTTTCACTACGTTATGTAAGCTTCGGAATTGAGCACGTTCCGCATTCTAGCCACTAGGCAGTCAAACATTTCTGATTGGTCGAGGCATTCAGTTTTGACTACAAAGTAAGGCATTTCTTTTTGAGGACTGGATTTGAAGGTAAGAAAATTCTCCTTACCTTTTACGTCAATGTGCAAACTGTCAAATATTCGTTTGCCGTTCCATATGTTAGGCACTACCTCAAAAAGTATGCCTAGAATTCGGAACGTGCCCATTCTTTCCAGACTCTTGAGAAGAAATAACGTTGAACTGTCCAGACCCAGAGCTCACTTTTTTGGGAGAGTATTAGATACTTGGCTTACTTTGGTAGGTATAAAGTTATTTTATAAGTGTAATTTGAACGTAGAATATTTTATTTAGTTTTGCTTACCTATATATAATAAATGAATAAAGTGAATTGAAGCGTGTTACTTTTGTGATTAACTGTAATTATTAAATAGTCATAAGTTAAAAACAAACAAAAATGTTAGTCCATTTTGCATCCCAATAGATAATTGTCTATTTTTTTGTAGTCACGTTTTTATATTCCCTTACTTTGTAAATACAATTGCGAATAAAATTCATATTAAAATTAAATTAAAATTAATTAGTCATTGTTAAACTGTCCCGAGTGCATGTGTGTTATCCTAACGCTAAAACTATAAAATGTTTGCATCATGTTCACGGTCCACACCACGCTATTTCCATTCCACTGTTCCTGGTTTTCTCCGTTCCGTTCTCCTTGTTCCGCATATAAAATTCTTTGCAGAGAGATAGAGAGAGGTCTGCAAATCTATCCATAACATAAAATCACTGAGAATGAGATACAGATATATTGGATACAATTTAACAGATTATGTTATTTCTCAGTTTGCTTGGGTCAACTGCAGCATTACATACATATGTAGGTAATTCTTCAGGCGTTTAAAGTTAGTCTCGAATTCAGTACGTTCCAATGCTTCTCATTTCTTAAGCGTATTATGCTCAGCAAAGCAAGCAATCTGTCTAACAGAACAGCTGGCTGTTGATGGTACAACTGGTGTAGTGGTGGTAGTCTGTTCCCACTGCTAAATGCTAATACTCTGCTGTGAATGATACTATTGCTGCTGGTGCTGAAGACGAATTGAACAGTTTGTAACCGGCTTTGCATCTGTGCGGTGGCGTATTTAGTCGTGAGAAGATATAATTTCATATTTAGTGTGTGCGCGAAACATTCGAGGGAAGTATTTATTGCACTACGGCATGCACCTCAGGTAGCAATGCATAGATACTCTACCTCGCGGACGGACTGTTTTCTCGATTTGTGCATCTAAATAAAGTGTTTCTTCACTTCAAAATCAAATTTTCGAATTTATGAATAGAGTGTGTGGGGAAAATATAATAATAATAAAATAAAATAAGTGTTGTTAAAAATATTTACAGCAACAAGTGATATTTTATAATTAAAAAGAAAAATATAAATAGAAGCAAAATTCGCTGCCCTTTTCCATAAACGGATTAAGAAGAATACACCAACTTTACCTTCTCTAATTAAATTACCTTACAAATTATCGGAATAACACTAAAAAGAAAATCAGGTGAGTGGCTTATGTACCTGTCTATTGCACATTGTACGTATGTTTTTTTCATTCCAAGAAAATTGCGAAGAAATATGAGCAAAGTTTTGGTTTAGAGAGCACATTTTTCCGAGCTGATATTATTTTTACATTAAATGGGAGTATCTATAGATATATATTTATAATTTGTTAGCCGTCTGTCAGACGTCAGAAGGCGAAGGCATCTCACATCCCATGCCCATCCAATCCACCACAAAGCAAAGCAACAGGAGAAAAGACGCAGACAAGGAGAAAAAGAAAATAAAGCAAAAAGAGCTAGATACTAAAGGAACCGGTTTATGACCTTCCTTTTACCAGTGCTTCGCTGCTTTTTTGCCTCCGTCTCCTTCATTTTGTGGTTTTACTTTACTTCGTCAATCAGCATTTACTAGTTTCACATTTCGTCCGATTTTTGTGTGCATCTTGTTTGTCGTCGATAGTGGTGCACGTGTTGTGCAGATGGATTGCATGCCACCATATTGTATATGTACATATGTATGTAGGTAGGACCTCAACATTTAATAAGTCTTGATACACCATTCACCATCACCAATCTACCAAACATAATGATGGTATCTCTTCGTTGCCTTTGTTGGTTACATTATTTCAAAATTTTTATCGCTTACCTTTTTTGTTTACGAAAAAAAAAAAAAAAACATTCGAATACAAAATGACGAAGCAGAAGATTGTATTAGGATAGGACTACACGTAATGTAGGACGTAGGAAGCCATAATGGTTGCGTCTCTTTAATACATGCTTAGATTGGCATGAAATTATAAGTCTCCATCGATGGATTCCCGCAATTATTTTTCAATAAATTATTATCCATTTACCTATCTACGTTTAGGAGGCGCTAAATCATCTTAGAGAGATTTTTTTTTTTTCTAAAAAGAAAAATACCCAGCGTGAGGATATAATGGTTTAATTTTTTTTTTTTTGCAAAATACTTCAGGTCAGTGCACGGACTTGGAAAACTTAAACTATTAGTAGAAATAGTGGCGTAACTCGAATTCTGTGGATCCCCGATGGGAAGTATTTCGCGCTAAGATTTATAAACTCATTTGAACTCGTGAAGAAAAAGAAAATCGTTGACTTGTGACACGCAACCACACAGATACCAGTTACTTGTGGGATCCCAGAAGTTGTAATATGTCAGATTTTACACTTGATACAGTAGGTATAATGACAATATAATTCATTGTAATCTTCTGTTTTATAATTGCGTGGTTAGGATAGTACGTCAGTCAAGTTTAAATTGTGTTGACGACTAAATAAGGAACTGAATTCATTTAATCCTGCAATATAGAATTAGAATGCATCTAATTTATCACCTATGCTATGAGTGTGCATAAAATGAGGTTAGGTAACCCTATGCTTTGTAGTCACAAAATTTGACAGCATGACGTAAAAGTAATCATAAACCAAACAATATTGCCCAGTTAAACTCTGACAGCTCACTTGAACTAAATTGTCGTCATTCTCGTTAATATCGTACTAAAACAATTAAACAAAATTAAGTATAGGTTTAATAAAAATGCAAATAAACACCTAGTAAATTTTCTAGCTAAAAATTGAAATAAAAAATGTCAAGCTATTGGTGCCTACCTATTATATTAATTTATATTACATACCTATTCACTCTGGGGGTAAATTAGGTTCAAGAGAATGTTATACCCGGAAATTTGGACCTTCTTGCGGCTATAAAATTCACTCACAAATACAATATATGCATGTACATTTAACCCGGTGTTTAAATTCGTTTTTAAATCGCTCAAAAAATTGCTCATTATCTATCGGACAAAATGGCAGCGATATTGAACGATAAAACAAAGGAAAGTACGCAATAATCTTAGCAAGACAAACAAAAAATTATTATAATTAAGACTAGCTGAACCCTGCAGGTCTTGCTTCACAAAAATCTAAGAAAACTTTTTTGAATTTTCATTCAATTATGACACTAGCTATCGCTGTATGAAAAAATCAATAAATCAGTGAACAATTTTTTTGTAAATAAACCACATTTTAATAAAAAAAAAAAGTAGCCTATGTCACTCTCATGAAAATATCAAATATTATAAAATTAGTTTTTCGTTAATCGGTTCAGTAGTTTTTGAAATTACCTGGGGACAACGTCGTAATGATTCTAACCCCACTATTTTGGGTAACCTAGCAACAGCAGGAAGATTATCAAGTACAAGGTCAGACAGTAAGAAATCTAAAAAGGGAAAATAAATTCCGTTTTATATGTATGTACATATGTATGATGTAAAGTTTTTTGTTTTTAAGATTTTATCTTAAGTACTTACTAAGTTTGAAGTCGCTTTTGTACCTACATGTGATACAGCCGAGCGTCTTCTTGGCATAGCACTGCGCCTCGATTATTTACGTCGTCTGTATCCAAAATATATTGGTCTTAGAAGTAAAATAGGGAAAATATTTAACCGAGTACATTCATATTTGTAAGCACCTATTGCCAGAGCTCTATCAACACTTCTGTCAGTTCAATAGGGTTGGTCAAAGAAAACAAACAATAATGCAGATGTCAGCTGGCATTTGCAATGATGGGTACGTCTACCTATATTATGTATCGCAGAAACTCATTTTTAATCGCAAGAATTGAGTCTGTATCGCAAGGGGATATACAAAGCGACCTCCTTGAATGGATGACTAAGTAGAAACTACTGACATCACATCTGATTCTGAATGAAAAACAGTGACGCGTACTTCTCTTTAACGATTTGTCACAAAAAAAAAAAAAAAAAACATAATTTCTCTTCCGAACATTAAACTCACAAAAAGTGTCTTTCAGTCGCGCGGCCATAATAACGCGGAATTCAAAACCGGAATCCATCCGACCGATTTGCCTTATTACATATTCCTCAACCTCCGCAGATACTCCATCGAAAAGAGACACAGACGATTGTTGTTGCTTATCGTAATGCGCTTGAAATTATTCAAATAAATATATTCGATATTTTTAAATGTTTTGTTCATGCATATGTATGGATGTTTTTATATACACATTCATTTGTATTAAGAAAAAAAAAAAAAAGACATTTTATGGCATTGCCTTTTTTGGTTCATTCCTCGAATAGACAACTTGAAAGCGATTGTGACCCAAACGCACCCACGAAGTAATTTCCGCTGGTTTTTCTTTGCATCGAATAGTATTGAACTAAAAAACTGATCTCCGACATAATGTTTATGTACATATGCATACGCAGTTGTGTGCGGTACCTACTACCAATTCTACTAGATTTTGTTTCATGTCAGTTCGAAGGAAAAGAAAATATCTCTTGGTTTTAGAATTCTCAGAAATATCTTGCCGAGAGTCATTAATCTCTTGTCTGCCTTCAGTGTTGTGTTATGCTTGTATTTATGGAGCGCCATGCAGGGAGGGGGTGGAGCAAATAGAAAATTTATGCATCGATGTGTATACTTGTGAATACGTTTATCTTTTCAATTAAGGATCACAGCAGTTAGGAGGGCCTCATGAAGTTAATTCTGAACTTTAGACAGAATATCAAACATTTTTACTTGTGGCTTATGAAGCATGTGTTGGTTTCGCAAACATGTTTGTTTCGAAATTTTGATCATGACATTAGTTTATCTAAATATTGAATACCTATTTTTTTCACATATAGAGTTTACTTCCTTTGAAAGTATGTTTTCAATGTATTAACGAACACATCCCATTACTCTTAAATGGCGGACTATTGTCTATAGCACATTTCATGGTTTCAACGTTTTAATATTTTTTTGGCAGCTGACTTTGTTATCTAAAATGTTCCATATAGCGAAGTCCCTCGGATTGAAATCGGACGATGTTGAAGGCCAATCTCTCGCCAGTTAAGCTAGGATCGTTTCCACGAAGCCATGCCTGGATTTTCTTTTCTTTGAGGCCCAAGACATAGTTCTAATGGAATAGCCATGGACTTTTTGAAAAATTGGCTGCCTATAATTTTACCCCATCGTTAATTCTTAATCCAACCGTCACAAAAGCAAGCTGGTGCCTTCACTTTCAATCACTTAGGCCAAATCATCACGGGCAATGGATTTGGGCCACGAAATAGTCGCAATTGATCTTAATTAATAGCAGCGAGTGTTCGATCTTTGGAGCATTCCATTTCTTTCAACCTTTTTCATTTTAAGCGGTTTGCCCATCAGTAAATGTGATACCTACATGCTTATGACAGACACACTACAACTTCTTTGTCATCGGATTTCAAACATCAAATAAATAAATAACTGGCCGCTCTCGATTAGTTTCCCAAATATAGTGCGATCAGTGAACCACGTCTCGTTTGCAAGTCCATAACATCGGTTAGTGTTGTTTATCTCTCAAAAAAAAAAGGAATTGGAATGTGACATTTGACTTTTCGATTTGACATTCCAAAGAAACATCAGTCCGAAGTTGGTTATGCTTCAATTGAAGAACTATGATACACTCCATCCATATTTTGCTTGAAACGTAGAGAAATATTGCAAAAGGGCCTTAATTCTTAAGCTAGATCGATTTTGTATACAAGGACTGCGAAGTATAAGCTTCAGCTTTTTCAAAACTTCACCTACTCAAAGAAAATCGCTTTATGCATTTGCCCTACAAATCCCCTATAAATTTTATGATCCGGGCACTACTTAGAGTAGATATGTATATGTTCGAAAATGTGAAAATATGACCATTTACACGCCCACCTGTCGATTTATGTATAGAGTGACACGTGCGTGTCGGTTTGTTTGAATATAAGCAGTAATTTTATAAGCAAACTTATGTTAGGTCTTAAAATAAATCCTTTCTAGGCGTGACTTAAGTAGGCTACACACTATCAGTTTTCAACTGACAGTCCTGGACTGTCAGTTCTCATCAATTCATTCCAGGCTACACACTATCATTCCAGGTGGTTCGTCTATTTTTCGAAGGTTTTCTCCTTTTTTTTTGTTCATTTTCTTTTGTCTTTTTTGGGCGCAGGCAACAATTTTTACGCACAAGTAGGTCGGGCGATTCTGTCTGTCTGTCTGTCTGTCTGTCTGTCTGTCTGTCTGTCTGTCTGCCTGTGTGTATGTATTATTATTGCACTAACAACAAAAAAAAGTGTGTGAAAAAGTGGAAAGATCCGGGACACAGAAGCCTGGACTATCAAATATGACCCTCGCTCGACCCAAATCATGAAATCTACCTCTCATTATACACATACATGCAGCATTCTCCGTCCCTCCAGCAAAATCCACGAAAAAATTCAATCCTCATCAGTTCCAGTTTTTTTTGTTTATTTTTGGGTTTTTCTTCTTTGGGCGCAGGCAAAAATTTTTACGCACTGTGATCTAATTCGAAAGATGCGGGACACAGAAGCCTGGACTATCAAATATGACCCTCGGTCGACAAAATGCCATATCATGAAGTCTACCTGCACCAGCAAAATCCACGAAAAAATTCAACCCTCGCCATCAGTTCCATCCTCATTGATCAGTTCTATCTACACACTATCAGTTTTCCATCAATTTAGCAATACTGTCAGTTGAAAACTGATAGTGTGTAGCCTACTTTAAGGAGCACCCCATTACACTACCATTGGTCTGAAGATTGTTTACCTCTTTTCTAATACTGTTGCTCCATTTGAATATGTACCAACAAAATGCACGTTGAGTCATTACCACAGATCCATGCAATGCATGCTAAAATTACAGGTATCCCTTGCCACTGAAATGATATTTAAAGAGAAAGAGAATGGCACTTACCGAAATCCCCTACACCCATTGAGCACTAATAATTCCAACATACAACTGTCGTATCTCCGTCTGTATTATATGTTTATATCCTTGGATATGAGAAGGGACTGGGTGTACTTTGATTGATTTTCTATTAATTAGGAAACTTTTTGGAGCACGTTTTTATTAAGTTAATTATTAGGGCGTATGGCTCAATTAGTGTGAGAGAATCTAATGCCACGAACAAACTTAAATTTTTCATGTGCTAGCAATTAATATTCATCCCTATTCTTAAACTCGAATACGACAGTCGAATCTGATAAAAGGCGCATCTGATCTGATCATAGTCGTATCTTACGACCAAATATACGACTATGTTTGGATCTTGAATTCCATATTAAGCGGAAATTTTTGACTTTTAGGAGAAAAATCACTTTTTTTAAGTATTTTTATAGGAAACTTGAAAGAAATTTACTTGCCCAATGTTTTCGACAGATAATATTTTGTTTGTTTTTTTAACATATACTTCGTCTTGTCCTCGTTCATCTCAAGACTAACACGTTTCGCTTGCTCTTCAATTCCCGTAAATGCCTCTACGACGGCTTGCTGGGATCTTCCGATGATGTCAATATCGTCTGCGTATCCCAGAAGTTGGACAGATTTGTGAAAGATAGTGCCTTCCGTGTTTATACCTGGCCTACGCACTATCTGCTCCAACACAATATTGATGAAATCACATGACAGCGCATCTCCTTGCCTGAATCTGGTGCACGTTTGGAAGAGTTCCGAACAGTTGTTTCCAAGTTGCACAGATAATATTTTTTTAACATATACTTCGTCTTGTCCTCGTTCATCTCAAGACTAACACGTTTCGCTTGCTCTTCAATTCCCGTAAATGCCTCTACGACGGCTTGCTGGGATCTTCCGATGATGTCAATATCGTCTGCGTATCCCAGAAGTTGGACAGATTTGTGAAAGATAGTGCCTTCCGTGTTTATACCTGGCCTACGCACTATCTGCTCCAACACAATATTGATGAAATCACATGACAGCGCATCTCCTTGCCTGAATCTGGTGCACGTTTGGAAGAGTTCCGAACAGTTGTTTCCAAGTTGCACAGATAATATTTTTTTAACATATACTTCGTCTTGTCCTCGTTCATCTCAAGACTAACACGTTTCGCTTGCTCTTCAATTCCCGTAAATGCCTCTACGACGGCTTGCTGGGATCTTCCGATGATGTCAATATCGTCTGCGTATCCCAGAAGTTGGACAGATTTGTGAAAGATAGTGCCTTCCGTGTTTATACCTGGCCTACGCACTATCTGCTCCAACACAATATTGATGAAATCATATGACAGCGCATCTCCTTGCCTGAATCTGGTGCACGTTTGGAAGAGTTCCGAACAGTTGTTTCCAAGTTGCACAGAGCATCGTTTGTTTTCGAGTGTTACGCGACACATCTGGATAAATTTTGACGGTATCCCAAACTGGGCCATCGCCTGGTAGAGCTCAAGAGGATGAATGATATCTTAGACGGCTTTAAAGTCAATGAAAAGGTGGTGGGTTTTGATTTGAAATTCGTTGTTGTTTTCCAGGATTTGCCTGAGTGTGATGATTAGATTCTATAAGGAATCGATGTGGTACTATACGGAGCATTTCCATTTGTTTTAATCAAATATACCTTGGACATGGATATCGCACTCCCGGGAATACCATTTCATGCAAAGAATCATCTGTGAGAAATGTAGTAGGTTATGAAATAATCTCATGCATTATGTACTAAAGATAGCCAAACAAGTCTTTTCACCTTTTACTGTACCTTATCCAAAGAACTCGTATACGAAATTTCATCCCGCTATCCAAAATTAAAGTCCCAAACACTGGTGATAGACATATGCACATGGTTCAAACGACTTGACTAATTTAATGTTTTCATAAATGTTCTCTGTAGGAGAGAGGGAGGTTCAAATTAGCACGGATGGATTGTAACAGTTCTTGTATAAAGACAAGAGTTATGCTGCAAATTATGAATCGACTCAAATAGAAAAAATTCTTGTTTACTCCGAAGGAAACGTCCTTTCAACTGGACTTGTGCGTTGGACATCGGCGAAAAAGTTATGACAGTTTGCAACTTTCTTGTCTTTTTTTTTTTTTATATTCTCACATCCATGTGAGAGATACAATTCAGTGTTTTACTGGATATTCGTCATATGTATGTACATATGCAGTTAGAATTTTTGAGGGAATTCCCTGGTTTCTTTTATTATGTCGTTTATGTATACATATGTGTATTTTCAATAGAGACCCAACTTGTAATGAAATTTACTTTTCATTGTTTAAAACATGACTTTAGTTGAAAAGGAACCTGTACAATCTAGAGAAGTTAAAATAAAGGTTATTGCTCTTTAGAAGACAATAAATGTCCTTCGCATTTGCTGTGAATCTTTTTGCAAAGCTTGCCCAAGGAGGTCAACCTACAAGAAGTGGAGCCTATATCTATATACCTATTTGCTTAGAAGTTGCACAGATAAACTGCGTTACCCCCCTAAGACGTAAACACCCTACTTACTCTTCTTATCCAAATATCAGTTTCTTAACGAAGTTATAAGTATTCAATCGTTCTTATAGCGATACCTTTCAATTACATGTTATTCAACTCACATGTGTGTATGAGTCCATGTAATATACGTATGTAGTGAAATATGTGAGGTGTTGAAATGATGAAACTACATTCCACACACTATAATTTGAGTATCTCCATTAATTAGTCTATTTATGTGGGTGAAGCTACGCTGGATCATTTCTGTTTTGTTCGAAGGCACAAAAAGTGGCACTAATCAGGAATGTCACATTATTTGGTTTCATTATGTGAACATACTTACTCGTAAATTAATATAGAATACAGGTACTAATTAAAAATGTAATGTAATATATTAAACTACCATCGGTTACAGTCGGGGGCCGCTATTTCAACTGGACATTGTCTGTATAGTTCAGGTAGCCTTCGCAATACTGTCCTCTTTTTATTTTTATAGTAAATCAGCACTAAATTAAAACTCAACCCAATTGCTATCTTTATGAGTACAATATCTGGCTAAATAAGTGCAGTATTTTTATGTAAATTACAAAAAAGTCTGTGTAGTCGAACAATTTTTCTGGAGGTTTTTCGATGTTAATCGTTTTTCACTAAGAATCAAAACTGATATGTAATGACATGCACAAATTAATGAAAATATCTGTGCAAGTACGAATCAAATGCACTTAATTGGATACGAAAATTGTATTGCAACGTCAGCTTCAGATTAAAAAAGAATTAATAAATTTGTAGATATTCAACGAATAAGTGTTTTGTTACAAACAAGTGTAACACAGGCGTTCACTTTGTTCCATTAAATAATGATCAACATAACTACACCCAAAAAAAAGGTGCTGTAAAAATAGAGTAAAACGCTGTAGATTCTACTGCATTCATTGTCAGAATCGATCAGGTGGTTGTAAATTTAACAATCTAGTTGTGAAAATGACAGCTAAAATTGTAGATTTCACAGCACTTTGCCGTCGAACAGCTGTAGAAACAACAACAATTTGCATGTAAAAAAAAATCGCTTTCATAGCACTTAAGCTTAAAGTTCTAATTTATTGGTATGGTGCGAGAAATGGGGTGGAAATAGCTTTTACAATCCAATTAGATGGTTCTTGTCCAAGAAATACTTAGTGTGTATTTAAACCGAATTATATAATTTAATTTACTTACAAAATGTGAAAAATGTTTGGATCTGGCTGGGGTTGAACTTGGAACCTCTTACTCGGCGACTGCATACACTACCACAACGCCATGGCCTCTGAAAATTATCATGCGAATATTCTCAAATGGTATCTACTTTTTACGTTTTCGTAATAGATGCTGAATCTACAACTTGTAATTTCTACAGCTCCTGCTGTAGTTACTACAGTAAATAGCTGTAGATTCTACAACATTTTGATGTAGATTTTACAAATTCATATCTGTAGATTTAACAGCCGAAATTGACAACGCGCTGTTAATTTTACAATTGGGGGTTGTAGTTGATTTAACAATTTTGCTGTAGAAATGACGGCATTCGCTGTAAAATCTACAAAAAATTGTTAATTTAACCAGATTCGCTGTTAAATACACAAATCTACAAGGAATTGTTAAATCTACTGCCTTCAGTTGTAAAATTTACAGCGCTTTTTCTTTTGGGTGTAAGAGTTAATTGACAAAAAAACTGTCTTTCTGTTAATGTGAAATACAATCACTAATACCAATTATTAAACGATTATTTCACACAAAAGAAATAAACACAACAACCAAAAGTAATTTTCACTTAAAAATTGAAAGCATTCCATTAAATAAAAGCTCTAAAGCGAACGCTATTAGGTAATTTTGACAGCGATAATTAAATCCAATCGATTTAAAGATATATATTTCTGTTTCTGTTAAGCGCACCTTATTATGTGTACTAAATGAGAGTTTAAGTTTAACCTAAAAAAAATATAGTTTAGGCGACAATATGTACATATTTATGTTACAAGATTGCCGCATGGCTTTGAAATACACATACACTGCTTACCTGTTTTTTTACTACTGAGTCCAAAGTTTTTCAAGCCTATCGATAAGATATTTCATTCTATGCGAAAAAGTTGAACCACTTGAGAATGAAATGCACAATAAACTATGCCATCACAATTATTATATCTAAAAGAAGTGCAATCAAATGACTAACATTTTCTTTTTAGGACATTAACAAAGAAAAAGAAGGAAAGAAAAAAAAAACTTTTTATGATTGGTCGTTATCTTAAGATCAAGGCAAAGTGCCCCATAAATTTGCATGATAGACCCCAGTAACGGCAAAGACTTTGAGCTAATTAAATACGTTTTTTTTGTTTAATTTTTATTGCAAATAAGGAAATAAATAACTTCACTTAACTAAAAAAAAATATTCAGAAAACAAGTTTTTGTAGAACACATATAATTAGAGCACCTAAAATGGTAACACTTAAGAGATGCGATGATCCATTTCCTCTGGGAGTCTTAACGACAGGTTTCGGTTGGCACTTGGTTTCATTTTTAACAAACTTAAACATAGACTCGATAATGTTGGACGGTGTTATGTCATTGCACTTTTCCAGATAAAATAAAACGCATTCTTCAAAGTCTTGAAGATCGATACATTCTTTTTTGCCAACGACAAACTGTGGCAGGTCATTGACGTCCGGAATTCCGTTCTTTGGAATGTACCCAGCAAATGAGGCGTTCATGCAACCGTTGATATTTTCCTTATTAGCTTCAAGGCATTCGGGTCCTTCTTCGGCGACGAATAGGGCAATTTGATTGCCACCTTTTTGGCAAATAAAACCAAGTAGATTCTTCGCAATTCGCAGCATGGCTGCATTGTGTTCCTTTTCCTCCTCGTTCAGACATGGCTGGAGCTTTGCATTGAAATTATTAACGCATAGCTCGATAGCTGGTCGTTTATCACAATACTTGGAAAATACTGTGTCTAGCTCGCCGATGGGCTTGGCTATTTCGATTTCCTGCTGTAAGGCTGTCAAGTTGGCTAGTCCCGAGATACATTTTATAAACTCTGATGCTCCCCTTTGTGCTTGTAGGTAGACGGTGTCATTGTTTCCGGAAACTTTTCGACACTTTTCCTTGAGAATTTTCTGTGCATCGTCTGCTGTAAAATTAGTACCGGCAAGTTCCGATGGAAGGAATTGTGCCTTAAGCGTATCCAAATTGCTTTGTTGTGCCGCATGCGATTGTGTTATTAAGATCACAGCGAATACTGATGCAAATAGTATTATAAACTTGTACATTCTGGCACTACGAGTATAATTCACTCAGCAAAAGAGAACGATAAACTGAATTAGTTCGAACAATCTCACAAATGGAATACCCCCGTCAATGTGGTCTTAATGAACATTGAACCGAATTTGTTTAATCTTATCTTCAATGTGCGCGCACACGAAAGTAGCCATCTAATGAAATTCTTAAAAAAAAAAACACCTCCGCCCTATGTTCTGAGTCAAAACAATTTATAAAGTGAATGTCCAAAGTGCGATAAAAGTCAGTTTTATCATTTGGAAATTTAACGATCAGGGGTGCTATCGATGAATTGCGTTCACATGTTGCCAACATCGCAACAAATAAATACTTAAAAATTACTTAAATGTCAGATATGAAGAGGAAGATCATGCATATCCATTAGATAGATGTAACGAAGGGCACTTAATAAATTTGCGATGAAATTGAATTGAACAAAAATTTTCATACTCTTCCTTTATTTGGTCTTTTGGCAATCCGAATTTGCATATATATACAAACAAGTTCCCTGGGAATTTTTATGAGTGTCCAACCCAAAACAGTACTTTAATTTGGATCGGAAATAAAATTCTGGTCTGCGGACATTTACCTTGATTTCAGTAAGTTGTCGTCACTTTGTGACAAACGGCACGTGGGCCAATCTAACTTTTGTGTTATCAATGAACTGATTGTAGTCGAAACAAATAAAACACGTTTTTGAATTGAATTCAAATTGAATATTCAATTAGGTATGCATTCCTACCTCTATTTAAATAATTAGCGGGACCGATTGGAGCGCATACGCAATATGATTATGGAACCAACGCACTTTATAAAGCGAACGTTTTAAGAGACGTCTTTTTATCAAATAATGGAAAGTTATATTGCATAAATTGGATTAAAAACCGTTGAAATATTTGACACAATATAAGTTAAGAAAAAAAAAAAAAAACCTTGCATTGTCGAAAATATAATAAGAATTGCCTCACATATTTTCCACTTTAACTCATTTTCTTCATAACAATAACGAGAGTGAAGCACTCGTTGAAGCGGCATTGGCTTCTCGACGATCTTGCTCGGTCATTAAATGTAACGATTGGAAGCTGCTTACAATTGGACCAGTGCCAATGAAGCATCTCATTGATCAATAAACTTGTGTGCTATGATTTCATTCTGTTTATTATTAAATGTAAATAGTGTTGCGTTTCATTTCGTAACACGATAACCACTTAGAAGTGATTTTCTTTTAACACCGTCATCTTCTTACTGAATACGAATTGAATTTTTTGTATTTTTTCTAAGCTTAAGCCAAGGAAATTGAAAGTTAAGAACTCTTAAGCGATTGCGCCATATCGTAATAGCGATGTTGTTAAAAAGAAACGTTTTCTGGGCAATCCAATTAAAAGCCAATTAAATATTTTGTTTTACGCCTACATAAGACAGATATTAATCAGGTAAAAATCACGCAGACATACTTTCTAAGCAGCTACACATTGAGCATGTAAACAGTATTTCACACTAGTTGCAGAAATATTATTTAGTGCAGAACAGGTTGGCATGAGAGAAATTATTTTCAAAAATAAAAATATGAAAGAAGCACTAAGAAAGTGAATGATATACTAACTTTAGATATGATGGCTATAATTGTTTAATGAATTGATAAGGCATTGTAATCAATAGTAGCCGCATAATGTCGAGGAAGAGAATTGTGTTTAACGGTCATAAACGAAACAGTGAACGCAGTGCCGATTACTATCAGTTCCCTATTAGGAATTAGATATCGCTTAGAAGTATGGTGCATGTGTCGTCAAGTTTCATGTTTTGTAAAATGAGTAACCTATAAACTTGAGATAAAAAAAAAAAAACACTGTCGATACCGCTATAATCGAACTCTGTACTCTGATGAATAAACATGTAATAGTAAACTATCGTAGGCTATGAGAAATACACTAGCAACTGGTTGCAAGTCAGTAGATAAGTTCCATATGCAATTACGCCCCACAAATTTGATTTGAAATTATTAAATTTTGTATTCGACTACTTTAAATACTTCAAAGGCTTTCACTTGCACACGTAGCAGTAATATTACAGGAAAATTAGAAAAGGAAAGGAATTTCTACATCAACTCGAATTTTAATGGCATTCTACTTAATTTTAATTATACAATGAGTTAATGATTTTTTTTTTTTTTTTTAAACAGCTGAGTCGTGCTAATAGCAGTTAAGGCAATTATTTAACTTTATCTAGTCCATTCAGTTTTTTTTTTTCTATAACAACAGAAATATAAAATTATTTTCTTAAAACGTATTTTTCACTATATTTTTTATTAGTTTGCAATTATGGGAACTATGCACACTAGTAATGGGTCAATGCTGACCTGAGTGCGGCGGAGGTATTTCGTTTTCCTCAGCCAACCCTCAAACCTAACCTAACCTATACACACTAGTACACAAAAATCTTTGATTTTATATGTTCGCCACGCCGCCTATCGTACATTGACCGTACTACTTTTGAAACCAAATTTTCTCTCACGCTTTTTTCCTGCAACTTTGCATTATCAGACTGTCATTTTACTTTCATGAACACAAGTGTTGCCAAGCTCATGCAATGAAAATGCAGCTGATTCGCATTTAAAACATATGGAAATGCTACAATCCGCCTAGAGTGTGATACCCTATCCCCTACTATATACAGACATATGTAAGTAGCTTTTTCCACAAAAAACTTGGCTAAATTTATAAATAATGTTTTATAATATTACTCCAAAAGAATTTTATTTCTAAAAGTGGGCTTGGAAGTGGGCGCATTTTTCAAATATTTTAACATATACTCAAGTCTGCTTTTAGGGATTGATATTATTTGATGGAAATCTACCAAAAACAGTTTTTTTTTTTTAAACCGCCCCTAAAAAGTGGGCGGGGCCATACAGAATATATGGAAGATTTGTAGAGTAAAAAAATATCTGCATATTTCTTTAAGTAAGTTTTTTGCGAGTTTCATATAAAAGTACTGAAAAAAGAGATTTTTTTCGAAAAGTGGGCGTGTCAGAGGGCGGATTTTAAAAATGTTTACACTTGTATTGCTTACTTTTCCAAGGACCTCGTATATTTCATCAACCTAGCTCAGAATTTAAGGCCCAAAAACTGGAGACATACGGACGGACATGGCTCAATCGACTCGGCTACTGATGCTGATCATTTATATATATACTTTATGTGGTCTATCTCTTATATTTCTCTATGTTACAAACTATGTATCAAACTTAATATACCCCTAGGATAGGGTATAAAAAAAAAGTGTAACCGATCCTTTTTGGCACTTAACTTTCAGCCCCTTCATTTTCATTAATTTTGTTTACATATAAATTCGTTATTTCGTAGGATGGCCTTAATTTTTAATTATTTTTTGGGCAATGCTTTGAACTAAATTTTGAACTAAACACATGTGCAAGGAACAGTATCCCACGCTAAGTTTGTAGAAGTGCATCCAAATTCATGAGCATTTTGTCACTGAGTATCAATATATGCATATTACATGCACGCTATATACATATGTATATTAACTGAACAGTATTTCATATTTCATCCTATCTCTGTGGTTAAACTTGGTTTGGAAATTTTCCATGACAATTTCATTCGAAATTTTGCACCTGATGGATTTTCACTCTGCATTATTGATTAACAGGGCACGGGCGTCAAATAATTTGGAAGAGAGGACAAAGGATAGGAAAGAATTGGTGTAGTGGAAGCTCAGATGATATTACGAGTAAATTTCAATATTTATTGTCCACAGGTGGTATTTGTCATTTGACTGGAAAGAGGGTTATGTGAGATTTTTGCATTCGTTCATAATTCGCAGTTTCTATTTTGCATTCAAGTTGAAATACAATAAGTGCTTTCTGAGCGAATTATTTAATTTCACTTCTGCGGAACGTAAATGGATATGGTCCGGACTTGAGTACTAAACCTTTCATTTAATGACTGAATACACTTTAACTTCAACGAAATAAGTTTTATAAGCATTAGTCAGAAAACACCCAACCGAACTCGACCACAGTTTGGAATAAAATAATATTTGAGCTTTTAATCCTTGACCGTGTTTCTATGTGTATTGTAGGAAATTTATTCTTTTTAGTGGAATTCAACCTTCGAAAAGATTTGTTTGGTCATTAACAAGTCTCAGCTGTAGTTTTATTACATACCTTTTTAAATAATTAATTATACAACTTTCTATTCCGTGGACTTCGCTCTGTATCATTTACTATTACGTTGGATTTATAATGAGTTCAACGCTTTTTTTCAGCATACAAACATACATATGTACATATGTATTTATTTATTCAGGAAACATTTTCTGAAAAACCGTTGGATTTGGGTCGAATGATTGATTTCATATCTATAAATAGTCTTATCTACTTCACTAATTAATTTTAAATATTTTAGCTGATGCACAACGCTAAATTAGACATTTCTTAGGTACAGTTTACCCTTATTAGATCCAGACTCACGATCTACTTTCTACCCACATAGAACTTAAAATCGAACTATTACGAGATCTTGCTTACCTTGAATCCTTAAATTTTACAAATTTTTACAATTCTTGAGATATTGATGTCCGAAAATCATAATTTGTAACGTTAGTTAGGTGTTTATATGGGCATATGTAAACTATAAAATATCAAAATATTGGATCATTTATCTATATATACATATATTCCTTCGGGGTGAAACTCGATGACGTTTCAAATCGATGATCGCTAGACCGGTTTTTATGATTTTTTTTTGTTTTATTCGTATATTGTACACACATGCTGTATTTCAGGTTTACGCAGAAAGAAAACAGCGGATAATTTATTTATTTGCATTTTCCGCATTTTACGATAGTTTATTGTTGGGGGTGTCAACATCTGACAGTTGATTTGTCAATGCACACGACATAATTGACGTCTGCCGGGTCCACCTAGTATAGAATATAATGCCTATCGACAGTTCAACTACTTTTATTATCTTATATCACGAGAATAAATGACTCTTACTATTAATCATGTTAATAACTGCAAAATGTCATGATTTAAAAACGTCACTTGACCAAAAATTAAAAGAATATTGACTTTCATTTTAGCTTTCTGGTCATGTCTTCAATATTTGGAATGGGCACCAAATAGGGGTAGGTAGTTCCTTCTAATTGCCATTATCTTCTCTAAATACTGATCAAACGCTATTCGATTTAAATGCTCGTTAAAATAGGGCAGAACTTCTTTGATAGGAGTGGATGTAGGTAGGAGCATATTGTGAAATAAATACAATTTCATTGGAAAAAGAAAACATGTTTAATAAATTCCTAAAACTTCATGAACTAACTTCATCACAGTTGGAATTCTTTTGTTCGATTAAAAAACAGACTTGCCAATATTTCTATTAACGTACGAGTGCCACTGCCTTTACAGTTCACTCATTGAAGTGATCTATCGTACCCTCGTTCTCATTTTTCTTCCTCGTCAAACAATGAACTCCTGGCACATGTCGCTTGGCAGTAGTACTGTTTTTTTTTTATTATTAACGATCCTAAAACATATTGTATGTCCGGAGAGGACGACCTACAAAGGGTCGTAAACAAGGGTTTTTTTGTCAGCATTGTTCGTTCATTTATCCTTTATGTATTATATTCACCCTCTGAAAGATCTCTTCCTTCTTTTGTGCTGCTTATTTTTCCATTCATACAAGGCTGTCAGAATCGCCGTAAATTATTTCAGCGAGATATTCGATTAAAATTTCCCCTCCCAATACGACTGCGATGCCTTGATGGCATTTCATCCCACACACACATGTATACAAGATGGATTTCACTTGATATAATAGTAATTATCAAATTTCTAGCATGTGAACTTCTATGGAAATGTTTGGGTAAAATGAAGAAATAAATTAAAAAATAATCTCGTTACATTACTCGAGGCAGTGCAGTGATTTCTGCTCTTCTAACTAAAAACTGAAGCAAACAATCAAATAGAATGTAAACAAAACTCATAAAGGACACCAGAGAAACGCATAGTTATTCAACATGCAACATGCCTGCAGCAGATTTCTCGACGATCCCCTTATCCAAGCTTTTTAATTCATTCGTTGCTTTCCTTTTGGCCAAGCAAATGTCGGCTGAACGTGCAAAGGACCGAACGACTAGCCACTCACCCGCAGGAAATGGGTCATTGGTAGAACCTTGTATTTTCTACTATTTTTTTAAGGATGAGAACAGGCGGGTAAACAGAACCTGGCTACATCGCTGATTATTCTATTTGTGCAAGTAATTTTTGCAATTCTAACACAGAAAATATTTCCTGTTTTTTTTTTTGTAACACGTTTAAATATTTAACTTTAATTAGATCCGTCGTTTCTTTGAGTTTGACATGAATTGCATAACAACCATCACCGAAGAATCTTCATGCCACAGAACAAATACTACACCTACTTTCATTGACCCTAATGATATTTTTATAATCGACTTGATACCAACTTGGAATGACTACACGCGCAACAGTGATTTAGAGCGGATATGTGAGTATTTAGAGTAATTGCAAAGCGTTCATCTATTCTCTGTCAGCAAAACATTACCCTACTCAGCATCACCCCTGCATCAATTGTTATCCAAAGTCAGAATCGAATAATCGTGTTCCCTTATCTATTAGAATCTTGCATACATTCATACATTCGTTCACAATTGAAGAGTGGAAAATTTATGACTTTGTTCGAAAATGGATTCTGTCGTTCGACCCGGTTGATAATTTACTTACAGATATCTGTGAGTGCGTATGGCTAAGTACAATTGTCCTGGCCTATGAAGAGGAGAGTCGATAAATGCTATCGAAGTTTGAAGAGTGCTCTATAGCCTAAGGAAGGGCAGTTATTGTTATTCGTATGCAAACAATTGCATTTTTCGAATGAATGGTGATGGTGAATAAGAAGTGCGTACTGGGAAAATGGGAACTTTTTAAAATGTTTTTGAATGTTGGCTAAGTGGTTATTGCGTTGAGCTATAGAATGTGATTCCATGTATCGTTAACTCAAAACAAGTACAAAAAGATGAAGGGTGCCATCTCAAGGACATCTGATGAGTATCAAATTCAAATACTACCTGCAGCGTAAGAACGAAAATTAACCAAGCAGGTTATATTTATAGTTTTTGTACCTATACGAAATTGATGAAAAAATTGTACCGACATATGGCGCGAAATTCGTTCTCTTTTGGCGTTTGTCACAATAACAAATGTCTATATACAGTCATAAGTCATTGGAAATAAAAAGGTAAAATCGATTTAGCATCTACTTTGTTATGGACTTTTTTTTTCTTTTAAATCGATGGAGAAGGGGAAAGTTACATACATAAATTTGGGAAGACGTACCTTTTCCGGTTTTACTGTACGAAACAGTGGAAAATGACTGCTTCTGTTTGCCTCCATAAGTGTGTGTGCTATCGTTGTGTCAAAACCACTAGAGAAGCATTAGAGTACAGTAAGCTTTTTGTTGACTCTTAAGTAAAGTAGGTACTCTTGGAGTCCCATTCCGAAAATACTTTAGTTTTTACCTGTACACTTTGCGATCAAAGTGAATTTCAATTGGCTGGAGACGGTTTCAATAGCAAATGCCATATTCAGTCAACAGTTTTTGACACTTTACAAATATATCTACATAGATATATCTCATCTCTAATAGTCTAAATGCGAAAGTTTGGATGTTTATATCTTTTAAATAATGATGCCATAATGACAAAGTTTGTATTCCTTAAAGGAAAGTATAAAATATAAAATTTAAAAGTTTTTAAAATGTTCTTATATACCCTATCCTAAATGTATACTAAATTTGACATATGGTAGGTGCCAGGGCTTAGTAGTTAGTCCGTTGGGGAGTTTCAAAACCCAGAAAGTACCGTCAACGTTTTTTACTTGCACCGATACGTAGTATAGGGCAAGTTTTTAATTCGTGAAAATTTGCGATCTCGGGACCGATTTCATTACATTTTTTTTGTGTGTAGGTATAGAACTGGGCTAATGCTAAAAGATGGCGTTCCAAATTGTTGGCTAAAAGTGATAATAACGGTACTTTTCTTAAGGTCAAGCGGTTTTAGCCAATTTGTCAAAAAATATATAAAAAACAAATTTTATATTTATGCTAGTCTTGTGAAGTCTAATAAAAAAGCGTACCACGTTTTTGGCCAAAATTGCTTAGAACGGTACTTTACGTATAGCCAACTTAACAAAAAATCGATTCACTCAAAAACGGCTCTAAAGATTTTGATTAAACTTGAGCTAGTCTATACAAATGCCATAAAATGGAGAACCACGTTTTTGGCTAAAAAAGCGTATAACGGTACTTTACTTATTAACTGGTTTTAGAAATATGGCCATTTCTCGGTTAATATTCAATGGATTTTGGTCAAAATCAAAACGTGAGCGAAATTTAATGAATACAAAAATATGGCATTTAATTTTATGAAAAATTAAAAAATATTTTTACATAGGTATATGTACGAGTATTTAATTTTTTTTTAAAGTTCATTCATTTCCAACTAACAACTCAAAGGTGCAAGTACGTACGACCCAGTTTTTTCTCGATTCCACCTCTTGCGCCAGCGTTTGACAAAGATCCAAGAATATTGCTGTCAGTGCCTTCGGATAAAACTGTTGGTCCCTTCTATTAATAAATAAATAAAATCTAACGATTACACAGAAAAGTGCTCCTAAATATATATAAAACAGACTTCCTGTCTTTCAGAATAATGCAGTTTTTTACTGTTAAAAATAAAAACACTATGTTTTTTCCGGTTAACTTTAAATGAGTGGTCAGAATTGTTAAGTCTATTTTTCTAGTTTTGAGAAAAACGATTTTGAAGTTTTGATTTTTTGCTAAAATGTATGGATAATTGAGATTTAGGTTTTGCCATTTTGTCCATACATTTGCTGGTTTTGCGAGTTTTGAAACGAAAGATTAAGAGTACATTCTTTAAATATTGGAAAACATTGCTGTATACTTAAATCAATGTCTTTGTAAGTATATTTAAGTGGTTATTTTTCTAAGAAAAATAAAAAAGATTAGCTTTTTAAAATGTCTTTGTTTAACAAATCCGTAATTTTGTACTTATGTATATAGATACAAATATGCAGTATTTTAACTTGGTAGCTTTATAATATCGTGAGGGCCCCACTTTTACACCTGTAGCCTTGTGACTTTTCCATCATTTACATACTATACGTGTTCTGCCAGCGCTCTTCGGCCAAATCGGTCAAAAATGGAAAACAGCTATCCTGGATCCATAGAATACTAGAGACACTTTTGGGACTGAGTGAAAACTGTTAAATAAAACTGTTGAATTCTGAATTGTCGCAGCTTGTTTATAACAGATGCAATCTCGAAATTGTACTATTTTAAATAGTAAATAATAGATGGAACTAAAAACATTTAAATAAGGAATTGTTATACCTTTTAAAACCATAAAAATTGCGCTATATTCGTATCTTCATTGCGAATATTTATACCCTATCCCAAGGGTATATTAAGTTTGATACATAGTTTGTAACATAGAGAAATATTGAAGATAGACCACATAAAGTATATATATAAATGATCAGCATCAGTAGCCGAGTCGATTGAGCCATGTCCGTCCGTTTGTCCGTCCGTCCGTCCGTATGTAACCAGTTTTTGGGCCTTAAATTTTGAGCTACTTTGGAAAAGTAAGCAATACAAGTGTAAAAAATTTTAAAATCCGCCCACTGACACGCCCACTTTTCAAAAAAATCACTTTTTTCACTATTTTCATATGAAACTCGAAAAAACTTACTTGGGCAAATATGTAGATATCCACATAGTCTACAAATCGTCTATACATTGTATATGGCCACGCCCACTTTTTAGGGGCGTTTACTTCAAAAATTAATTTTCGAGTAAAAATATTAGTTTACAGGGCAAAATAGAAAATTTTGTGAATACATTTTCCACCGCCCACTGACACGTCCAAATAAGATAGGGATAGGGTGTCATACGATTCGCTCCAGGTGGATTGTAGCATTTTTCACTGTTTTTTTGCTCTGTTTCACATTTTTCGCATATCCAACTGCATTCAACAAAATCTCAAAAAAAGTATAAGCTTCTTCTTTTTCCGCTCGGAATCAAAAGTACCGTTATAGCTAGTGCTATTGAAACCTACGCGAAGTTGGTCCGTGTGAATGCCCTCTATGGACAAAGATAATATTATTAGATACACTAAATAACTAATCCAAATTCAATTTGTGCCCGTCAATAAAAATGGTCCTATTTATCATTTATATATCAATGAAAACTTCATTAAAATTCGTTACACAAAACAAAAGCTCCAAGTCATCTGGAACTAAGATCAGGCTGTACTCTGTATTCATATATGATTACAGAGTTCTTAAAGCATCTAGTTCAGATTATTCTCCTTAGACATGTGAATGTTTGTTGATCTATAATAAAACAAAAAATGCGTCTGATGCTATAAGTATAAGAATTTCTCTCGCCATCTCAGAGAAAACTAGAACCATACAGTGTTTGAGCAAATCCATTAAATGACATCTAAAAATAAACTGAGTGAGTAAACGAAGCAAATGCTGGAATTCCAGGAATAAGAATCTTATGGAATTTTTCTTTATTTAAAGACAAATCAATTTTTATGTTAATTTTAATCTTTTCTTGTTAGGCCTCTATTTCTTTTTGGTTATCTCATCCCTAGTCTGACCTCAAATTTTATTTCACTTGTATTATTATTAGTTTTCATTACTCCAAGAGGCCGAACGCTACTCTTAGTTAAAATAAACAATACATTCTATTGGATTATTCATCTTAGCATTTACATGTGTATGTCTATGAGTACATATTTGAAAACGAGTTATCTGTTGGGTTCATACTAGATTCAGCACGTGGTCAATTAATTAGCGTATATTTTTTTCTTTTTGTACAAAACAAAGAATTATAGATCTCAATAAATCGGTCACTCAATCTGATTAAAATGACTTTCTCTAAGCTGGGTGTTATTGGGCACGTTCATTATCCCTAGCATAAAATATACATTTTCCGTACCCCAATTAGTAAGAAATAAATAATAATTCCCTTTTTCAAACACCTCTGCAGCATAAAGGATTGAACTTTTTATCTGTAACGCAAATAAAACACCGAAGTTAATTCCATATTTATCATTTCAATGTCAAGCGCTGTGAAATTAGAGTGGACAAGCACAAGCAGTGTAAACATAAAAAGGTATAAGCCGAAAATATGTCCTTAGGCTAAATTGTTCACAGTACTTTGCCAATAAGAGTTCTGTGGACGTACTTATGTATGTATTCGGTTATATCTTCGCCTAGTGTTGTTTGCTATTTTTGTTTTTAGCGAGAACCAGATTCTTTTTTCACCAGACCAATGCAAGTCCTAATTTTGAAAGCCAGCGAGTGAATGGGCAAACAAAAGATCGTGGTTGTTTACTGTTGGGTTTGGAGGTTTTTGTTTTTTCTTTCCTTATTCTTGGGAATAAAATAAATGGGTCTTAGTATATACAATACATCAAAACTTTCATTTTTTTTTAGTGCAATGTACAATTTATTATTTTGAGGTTCGTTAAGCCTTTTGGCGAGAGTATCAACTGAATGGTGTTGAACTGGGTAAATTCTTTTGTGAAAACTAGGATGTTTATTGAAGTAATTTTTCGTAAGATGTTGAGTCCGATTCCAGGCATCTCATACCTATAATAGGAGTAGATACGAAACTGGAGATGGTTTTATAGAAATATCTCATAACAAAAAAGCATTAAATAGTTCACTTTTGTGTTTGTAGGCTGAAAAATAATTTACCCTAGTTAAAGAGTTTCTGGTAAGTAATCTTCATTTCATTGAAGAATTTACTCTTACGAATATGTTAACAAATTTAGTATAATTCGAACTTTTTATAGTTGATTGGAGGGAAAGTGCAGGAAGGGCCTTCATCAAACTATTCAGCTCCTAGCTCCAGAAGTCACTATATATTTTAGAGTTCTGATTAAATGAAACGTCTATACAAAGATATTTTCATTTGTTTAAATAGACTTACCTCTTATTTGTAACTTTTGAGCATGTGGATTTTATTTCAATATTTAATTTCTGCGAATTAGTATGAATGTACACATAAACACCTTCTAAGCTAGCTGACAGATTAACTAGGCGAAAGTACAGAAAGGAATTAATTTAGTCCCTCGTATTTTAATAGAGAATTCGTAGGTGTGACCAGGTCGACACCTGGACGGAGTTTTGTGAGAATATTTACAATTAATTTGAGCGACCATAAATTATTTTGAGACATTTTATTACAAAATGATGTGGTCTGCCTTTTTTTCAAAAGCCCTAATTTACACATAACGTTTTTCTTATAAACCACCAGAGAACTGCTCTTTTTTTTCTAATATTACCTTCAACACTTATACCTTTTTGTTTTAATCCTTTAGCAAGGGGAAAAAAAGGAAACAATTTTCGAAAGACACCCTTTTTAGCCTATGTTACACTATCAAAACCTATCCAGTTTAGCTTGTCGAAATCACCCCAATCGTCGTGCATGATATAAATCAGTCAAAACGGATAAAAAAAAATTAGAATGAAAATTTAAATGACTCTTATGCAATTTGCGTTAAGCTTGGAATTGTCACCTTATTTACACACTAATTCTGCCTTAATTTTTGTATTATACATCACTCCAAATATTACAGAGTCAAAGTGTGGAAAAGCTTATCAATTTGAATCTAGCATCAGAAACTGTCGATAAAACTGTTGCACAAATCTATCGATTTATCTGTGATCTCTTGATCCAAACGCTCCCCGACATTATTTAAAAGTTTACAGTGTTGTGCCAATATGTACACGAAAACTTTACGGCCGTACCTTTGCCCTTTTTGACTACATTTGTTGTGTGTCATTCAGGCGACCATCAAACATTTAGATCCAGTTGCATAAAACTTTTTGGCGCCATTAAACTTAAAGTAGCCTACTTACATGCCACATAGAGAGCATGTACTTGAAAAAAATTTTGTTCGCAGACGTTTTTTTTTTTTTTTCGTGGGCTGCTGAGAATAACACCATGTTCACGCTTGCTGGCAAATGGGTTTAGTTGTTAAGCAGCTTAATGCCTTTCGCATGGGGTGTGCTGGCCCGCCAACCTAACAGCCTTGTATCGTTTTGCTTCACGCTCCAGTTAAAGGCAGCTAAAGATTTTTTTTTAATTTCTATTAGTGAACGATTTTATACATATGTATGTATATGCATTTCCATGCATTGAAAATGACTGGTTCAAAAAGTGTCTCAGAAATCGATAGAAACGTCAAACAGTCATACGGTACGGGGGTTTTTCTGAACTCAATGTATAGGTGTGGTGTTCGCTTTAAAAAGGAGACTTTAAGTCTTTTTTCTTTATTTGTTTTATTTTTTTGTTCATGCTTCTTAGTTTGATTCCTATAAAAGTTAAGCAACTAAATGACAAAACTAGCAAATAATGAAAACCAATCAGAATCGAAACTTAAAACTCTGAAGAAGGCGCAGTCTTATTTAACACAATCACTCTTATTTAATTTAAAATAAGTAAACGAGGAGCTTCTATGTTGACTATACGTTTCATAACTAATTTAGACTTAGCAAAGGCTCCCACATAAGATTATTTCTTGCTTTTACTCACTGGAGTTCTATTATTTTCGACTTGCAGATGTTGCTTTCGTAATGTATCGAGACTGTCTGCGAAGTTGTGGTTGTAAAATAGAATTTTAAACTCTACCCCGTCCCAAATAAATTTAAGAGCTAAGTCTATAAATCTTTTACATATGTAAAGAAAGTAGATTCAAACATAAGGTAGCAAATCAAGCAACTTGACACTAAATAACCATAGACGAATTATATTAGTACTATTTTGGGTGTTTTGCTTGAGAGGTATTATAGCCTAAAAGCTAAGACTATTCAGACTCCTCTTATTTTAGGAAATGAGTGGTCAGGGGAAAAGCGAGTTAGACAGTCTAATATTGCAAGCAAATTCAAACCTCAAGATGTAATAATAAACAATAACCAGTGTCAAAAAACTCAAAATGTTTAAGAGCTAACAAGTTTTTAGAGCAAGTTAGTAAATAGTAAAAAGACTTAAAAACTAGTAGATCTTCTAGCTTCGTAGTAAAAGTGCTGCCTTCTACAGTAAAATTAAGCCAAAAAAGTCGAAGCTGGCGGTTCAATTGGTAGCTAATTACCATCAATTTTGGGTTTTGTATTCTTGCACCAACTCATGCAGCTTCCTGCACTCGTATTTTCGGTACATGTTCATAACATAATAACTGCTTTTGTTTCACTTCCACTTTGAAAGGTGAAAGGTAACCTACGAAGGTTATAACTATTTGACCAAATTTGTTTTTGTTCTTTTTATTTTTCATATCTATACAGAGTGTCCGATTTTATTGGCAATTTCAGCTGCGGTGTACAGGGCCCTAACAATTGGATAATCTTTAAAAAAATACACAAATTCTAGGAACTGACTTTACAAATTAGAATTCAACTCTCTAACTTAATTAATAAAAAGCAGTAACACGACCACAAATGTGTTAAAATATTTACCTAAATGAAAGAATTCATAGATTTCGAACAAAAATTGAACTTTCAAATTCAAATCAAAATAAAGACATACCTACTATCGTGCGATTTAACACTATGCTCCTAAACTTTAAAATACGTACGTTTATATATATTACTGGCATTAAATAATCAGAAAAGGATGACGATCTCATTAGGAAAGCACGGGAAGTTTCTGAATTCGTCAAAAAATGGTGAATTGTTATTGAATGACACAGAAGTAATAATAATCGTTACCGTCACCATGATCTCACACATGTCAATATTTATGGACTTTTTTTACCATAATATAGGGCAAGTATTGGATTCGTGATAAAACTTGAACTCGGAATAGCGATCAATTCTGACTTTGCGGTTATAAAGGACCCTGATAAAGGAACCAATTAAGTCTATCTGCAGGACTGAAGCCTAAATGGATAAGATCATGATTTATACCTTGATTTCACATACTATTGCGTATAACGGTACATTGACCCTTAAATTATCTTAAAATTTGATCGGCTAACACTCCATGGATTACGATAAAAGTGGAAATGTGAGCAATATTAAACACATCCTAGAATAGTTATAAATTTCTTAAAAGTATTTTTACATTATTTTGCCAAAAATAAATACAGATGCAAGAGCGTACGACCCTGTTGTGCACTTTATTGTTGTTTTTTTCCTGAAGTATCAAAACCCGATTCTTGAATACGGACTATAATTTATTCTTAAGTTTCGGTTTTAAATGCGATAGAATGGCAGGTACATACATAAATTCGAATGAATGCACTACATAAGGGATGACCGCTAACATTTGTTTTCTTCGCCCTATTAGTTCTGAAATTCTAAACTTTCCATTTAAAAGGGCATGCAAAAAATTAATCGAGTTAAACGAAAAGCATCTTAGTACATATGTATTATGTTCCGTTCCCATAGCGTGTGGTGGTTTGTTTATTTTGTATTTACTATAAAACCACAATTATTCGATGATTTTATGAATCATAATATCCGCCGTGATTTTCAATGGCGACGATAGCTATCTATGGTGGAAGTGGGATTTAGTTGACGTAGAAACTTGTTCCATTCGAAGTAAGAACAGATACCTACGTAGCGAAGTTCCATTAAAAATTCTTCCCATCAAACATACATAAACCCAGGTGGAATGTAGATAGATACTATTCTGATACAACGGATCCATGCGATTCACAGTTGATTACAAAATCATCATCAGTTTCAGCGAAGAGTAAGAAGAGGAGTCTCTCTTTTCCGAAGAAATCATTGAATTTCAAACGAAAACAACACAGCGAGAGGTAAAATTCAAATTCACACTGAAATTGTGATAGAAACGATGAGGCGAGAAAAAATACTTACTCCGACGACATCGTCGTCATCTGGGCCTCCGCAATACAGAAACGCTTCGCTGCTCAGAATCAATGTTGCTAAAGCATTTATTTTTAGTTCGGTCGCCCCCTTTGCACCTATTTGTGAATTTTTTGTTTTGTATATTATTATGACACATTTAGATTGACAACATATTATGGCGCCTAGCGTATGTTTGTGATAAATGGGTTATAAATAAACAAAAAGTGTGGAAAATATAAAATCGTATCCTTTTAACGATATAACTTTAGGTTTTCTAAATTGTTTTCATTTCTTCGTACGAATGCGATGAGTTCCAGCAAAATTGAGTCCATCACAAATGAATAATGCATGATCAATATCAAATGCTATTCAAGATATTAACCATTGATTCTGAATTTGCATAAATTATTTTATTTTGCACCCGTCCATTCTCTGCTGCTGTTGAAGACAAAAACCAAACCACTCACCATTTTATATTGAAGAGTCAACTAGAGCATTGACTCTTTTGCAAACGATTTCACCGCCTCGCCGCATAATTTTATCCATTTTATCTTTCGGTAAATTATTTTTTATTAGAAAGTAGTTTTAACTAAGACAATACGTCTATGTTAAATGTTTCTTAATGTGAAAGTAATTATTAGTAATAATATGAATGCGGCGCATTCCAAACTGCAGTTCAATTACAATAATAACCGTTGAGCTAAATGATTTCCATCAATATATTAACAAATTGTTTTTTTCTTCTTCTCTTTTTTTTTCAGATAATAACACAATGAGAACTCCGATTTAAATTTGCTTTCATTTTTGAAAGACACATTTCAAAGGTAAGTTACATATATTAGTAAATTTGTGTAGATATATGTTATAACAGGGTTTAAAAGATAGATACAATGTAACTATTTTTAATACATATAAGTAGGCACACAAATAATTTTAATGTTCATTTCTTTATCCCTGAAATGTTTCCTTGAAGTGATATCATCACTCATTAAGTAACACCTGCTGTCGTGTAATTATGTCCAGCTTAACATAGTGAATAAGCAATTAAATTACGCGGGTGAAAAGGCTTAATTTGAGGCCTTTATTGTACAAAGACACATAGCAATCAAAGTAACAATTTTTACTTAATAATTGCAAGCAAACACTCAAAAGATGTTCAGAAGGTCGTAAACAGCTACAGCAGCGATTTGTTGTGCGCCTTATGTAAGTCTATACACATGTGATTCCGTTTTTCTATAACTTAATACAAAAGATGATGCCAATCACAAAAAGCATTAGTTTAAAGGGAAGAGAGCATTAAAAAGATGAAGATGATAATAATATCCAACATATTCATAACTACAGAGGCATGAGTAAAGTCTATTTTTATTATCTTTACAAATCGATTGATACCCAGGTGTTGATTTGTTTTGATCTATGCCTATGGCTAGACGTCAGGAGGCTTCGTCATCGATGAATCTAAATTGAAGGCGAGCTCAAGGCTTTTTTTTTCTAATTTAGTTGTGAATTTGAATTAATAAACTAATGAGGCAGTCTGTTTTTTTTCTATTACATATTTTGGTATTATTTCGCTAAAGTTTAATAATAATATTTACAATATTTGCCTACTTACACATCCTTAAGCGGAATTCGGATTTGTGTTAAATATGCCTTACTTACTTAGTGAGGTGGCGCAATTAGCCCGGGTCGGTTCCTGCTCACCATTAATAAACCTCTTCACTCACCTCAACTTTAAGCCCATCGCTTCAAGTTTCTGACGTCAAATTGGTTAAGGTCCCTCTCCGCTTGCTGGAGCTAAATAGATTTCATGATTTTAATTACGAGGGCGTCAATATCCATCTGTTCTATATGTTCTAGCCATATTGGTCGTTGTATGCTAATTATTTTGGTCGTTACAATGTCGCTGAACAGTTATTCAGGCTCGTGATTATATTTCTTTCCCCACACACAAAAGACTAAAAATCACTCAAAGGATTTGCCTCTCAAAGTATCCAAGAGTATCCTCATCCGTTTTTAATTTGGTCCAGGCTTCTATGCCATTTAAAACGACCGCTGTGATTAAGGTTTTATAGAGACATACGAGAGTATGTACCTCGTACCTTTGTCATTCGAGAGAGGACTTTGCTACAAAATTGCTTTCTTAGCACATAAATGAAAAAAGTAAGAGCAAAAGAGTAATTCTTCACTGGATTTCGTCACTAATGCTGTTTGCGGTGTATACAATTGACATTAGATAGACTAGTTCAGGTTGTATCTGTTTATTAAGGCGTTTTTTTTTTTTTTTTTGGATTTCAATTAGTTCAAGGCACCAATGTATGTATTTTATTAATTGTTTTTTCGCTGAGTTTCTGCTCCTCATTATGTTAATAAGTCCAAGAAAAAAGGAGAAATAATACCCTTTCTCCAATTTTTCTTCAATATCTATTCTCAACTGGTTGGTGTCTTAATCGACTGGGGAGAATAGTATGCAATTTTTGCATTCATTTATAATTATCAGTATTTCTTCGTTTGCTTTCCGAGCAATCTATTTATATATATTATACTGTGAAAATTTTATATACATAGTTAGGTGTTGAGCACCAAACCGATTGCACTACCACTGTGGCCATCAAAAACACAAGAACATTTCTTTGAGCTGAGGTCAATGAATTAAATTCTTGAACTGTTTTGGACCAAAAGTTCCATTGATATATTTTGTTTTGTTTTCATTAATCTCTAGACTCAATATACTCAGCGGCGCATCAAATAAGTTAAAATAAATAAATATGAGGCCATAAGTAGCCTCATAGTATAGTATCAGAAGTTTACTTTTTGTGCGTGCACATTACATTTCTGACGGCACAGAAGCGACCTACACTTCCATGTTATAGCAGTTGGTTATATGTAGCTATCTTCACTTCATTTTGGTCGGGTTAATCGGGCTTTTAGCTACTAAATGGCTCGTTCTACCTTACAGTCGGATTTTGGACATCGCCTATGTTGAACAGTCTGTAGAAATAATCTTTTTATCTTGTGTATACCAGCTGCGATTCTTCTACAAAATTTCCATTTTCCTCCTCAGAAGCTTCTGGCTTAAGAGACAGCATCTCTTATAGGCTACAGGCAGGGTGCCAGCATACTGCATTTGCTGATGACATTGGTCAGAAATCGATCAACGAATGTGTACGGTTGTATGCGTACAATGTTAAGATACCCAAAAATAGTTTAGATGTCCAACATTATGATTGCAGATTGTTGTACGCAATAAGTATGATGTCACCTGTTAGAGTTTATGACGACACCTTTAATCCACATTTACAATCAACTGGTACTTTACTGGCTTCCAGGTGGTTCCCTGCTTGCATGTTTGATTTTATAACAGATTCTTAGGGTAAGTCAAACCTTTCTCCAGAAAAGCTACGCTGCTACACATAGCATTTAGGCTTTTCCTACAGATGGGTAACATTTTTAAGCTCTTGGTAAAATAACCCCTAGGTTTTTACTCGTTGACTTCCGTATTATAGCTTCCTTTTTCACAGACACAATTCCTGCCTCGCACTTTTTTTTAAAAATGAGTACATTTGATTGATTTCGATTTTATCCAAAAGTACAGTCATGCTCCCTAACCTGTAATACTCCAAGAATCATATTATCATTACCTTTAGCTAAAGAGTGCCCGAGAATTGAATCAGCTCCTTGAAAAATAAGGCCTTAATTTGTATTACTACATATTAATTTCCATCTAAATATAATAATATGTATCTTAAAAATTTCCTTAACCTGAAAATTATGCAAATATTAATGTACTAATGTAGATAAGTATGTCTATCAAACACTGAGTGCTAAATATTTACTTTTAATCGTCCTTTAAATGCAGAACAAACAAATGCATTATCTTTGCATTGTTCTCGAAAATACTCACCACGCTCCCATTTGTAACAGAGAAACATGTACATATCACTAAAGTTTGTGGATGCCGTGGTTCAGTGTTAAGTAGGTGAGACTTCTGGCGCTGCTGGGGTTCCAAGTCCGAAGCACTTACACCGGACTCCACCTCTTGCCAGCGTCTGACAAACTCCGGGTGTATTACTGTCATAAGAAGCTTCTCAGAAAAAATCATTTGTCCTTTTGGTGCGGCATAAAACTGTAGGTCCATTCTGTAGAATTCTGAGAAGCTGGGCAGGGACGCTCTATGACCTATTGGAAACCTCCTCTATTCACTATTTCCAGTCGGGGCGTAGAAATCATCATCAATTTTAATCTGTAAAGTAGCTGCCATACTTGTATTTAACAGTATTCTATACTATTTATAGTGCTAAAAAATCTTATGAGACACTCCAATATTTGCTATACACTATACCTAACACATTTTATTTCTTGTCGTGCGCGGTATTTTAAAAACCCTGGGAAATGAAAAACCCTAATCCCATCAAAACAGGAAGCTACAATTGCGAAAGCCAGATTCCGTGATTTTTAAGTCACAACGCCCAACTGGAAAACCTATTCGACTTATTTTCTACACAAAACAGCTCCTCTGTGGGTTCCGCTGCACCTTTCTGTTTGTAAAATCATAAACCATAAAAGCGCTCAAAAGATGCCTATAACTATACTATTTAGGTCAACTATTGTTTAGTTAATTAGCATTGAATTAGTTTCAATGCGTATAGCATATATGTATGTATGTATTCTTAACAACCCCCCACATACTTGTGTGTTGCTTTTTTTTTCATTTTCTGGGGCACGAAAGCATATTGAAATTGAATGCACCAACTCAAAGAATAGTAAAAAAAAAAAAAATTAGGACGGAAATTGCACTGTGTGTCTTCTCCCCTTTTCAAAGCATCCATCGCACAGAGAACTGTGTGCGTTGTTCCTAAATTCTCACATGTGCATTAATTAATACAATTCGTTTAAAAACACGCACTGATTTTGTTAAAAATTCGCTTTCGAGTTATATGACCTGATTACGGCAAACAATCAAATATAGACATAGCAAAAACAGTGAACATGCATTTGATAGCTTAACAACAATTACGGTATAAAAAAAGTATTGTTGTGCTAAAAAATTGTGATCTCGAGATATTAATTAATTATATTAAAGTTTGTCTACTCTTGTGTCGCTCTCTTTGTACGTACAGGAACAGGATTTTCATTCATTTCCTCCAAAGTTGAGTCACTTAACTAAACATGTAACTACTGTACCAAATTATAATCTTTAGAACACTGAGTGTTATAAGTATATCTCAGTTTTTTTTTTTTTAATAATGTCATTTTCGGAACTATTTCTTGGTTCACTTATTGAAGAAATCGTTTTCTACATATTAAGTCAATACAGTGACTAGTTCATTGTCCCTTCATCGCTTGGGGGTAATTTACTTCGCTATTGTTCATTCGATTTGATTAAAAAATCAATACTTTCACAATATTCAATAGCTAAGAATATACTTTAATTCGTAAGTCCGCCCTTTTAACAAGGATATGAAAGGAAAACCCTAAAAAAATTTAGTGTAAAGCACTTGAAACGAGAAACATGAACCAGTATTTTCGTATTGCACATTTTACTGAAGTTGAACACTGCTGCTTCCCCAATCCAAAGTGTTAATTTATTCGAATTAAATAAGCTTTCGAAAAAATGTTTGTTAGAAGTTTTTAATTTTATTTATTTCCGAAAACGTGTTGCGATAATTACTAGAACGTAGGTGATCTACCTATCGATCGGGCCTACACCTATTGTGACTTTCCTGTGTGATTTGTGTGTTAGATGCGACACTGAATAATATTTTTCGCTACCATATGGGTATACAAACAGAACGAATTCTGTGACACAATTACAACAATCGATAACGAGTAACTAGCCATCGATATGTGAGGTTTTGGCATTTACGCTTCCGTAGTCGGGCATTCACTATCGAAATGACAACACACGTTATAATGCATCATTTTATTGGAACACTTTTGTACTGTCGAGTCGTGGAAACAACAAAGATATGAGTACACAAATCTTATTCACTCGCTCTTTATCGATTACTCGGCCCCTGAACTGGAATATGTGACACAGAATTTTCAAACCCTAACGTCACTGTATTTCACATTCATAGGAACAATTCTTAAGTTAGGCCTTTCTATCATGATACATCACATTTATATGGAACTGAGTGTGTCCAGTGGTTTCTACAAATCGATAAGTACATAAAGTTCGTGCACTGTAGATGTTAAATGTTTTAGGAGCGAAACACTCGCAGTTTGACACAGCTTACTGCTTTATTTCAGCTCTGAAATCTGAAGTAATAACCATTGATAAATGAATTCACACATCTCTTAGTTTATGAATGTTCGACCACCCTAAAGGCCCAATTTCGTTATTTCTGTCTCTTGATTCTTCAGTTATGTAAAATGAGACTGAGGTCACGATTTTGAAAGAAGGAATTTTTTGGGCAAAAAACTATTTTATTTTACAACGTATCGAATTTTAGTTTGAATACTTAGTCCAAGGTTTCAAAACCTAATCCATTGAATCAAAACCTGAACCCACCACAAAATAGTCTGTATCTATTCCACCGTGTTTCAGACTGAAATTAATGCTTTTCAGATATGCGCCAGTTCTCAACGGAATCTATCGCACTTATATGCTCATTCTCTTGCCAGACGTAATAGTGTAAAGTTATGCTATGTAGGACCCTTCATACCAAGGTATTGTACGCAACGAATCTTCACAGAAACTATCTTTATGGGCGTTGAACTTTATTATTATCCATAACGGTGATCCTCCAGGTCTTAAGCAATCCAAAGAATTAATCAAACATTATAGTTAAGATGATATCGAGGCTCCTCACTAGCCACTATGGCCTAAGGTACTTCCCTAACAAAAAGTGCCGGAAAACGGATTGTCGGCTTTGCCTATAAGAGGAACGCTGGGCACTACATTATTTAAGGACTATACGTACTACCTATACTTACTATAGTTGAATTCAAAATTTCACTACTAAGAACCTGCTAACTTTCTTATAGGAGTGCGTCTACTAACTTAACCCTTAATCAACCCTTCGATGCAATATATCTTTTGACATCTTTGCGACGCGGTCATGGATTGCACAAGAAGAAACCATATTGGACTTGGTTATAGCAATTGCGCACAGTGTCCACTCGTACGAAGATAGCATTTTGCCCTGGAAAATCCGATCCTTTTCCTTTGCAAAGGTTTCTAATTTCAATGGCTATCAAAACAATAACAAAAATGTATATGTATTTTTAAATGTTTATGAAATCCTTAAACAAAATCGTACTTTAAAGAACATTTTCACAAGCGAATGAAGAGGGTTTCAAATTACCAGGTCTGGTTTTGCACTTAAGTTCAGCAGAGCTCAGCGGTTTCACCTACCGTTATATCTGGTGTTAATCATCCCTCATTGGCGTCCTTTTAGGAGAGTGGCATAATTATTGCTCTTAAGTTTTTACTTTGATTCAATTGCAAGCATAGAATCCGTGTATGCTTCATGAAGTTTTTTCTGTTGCCAATCCAATTAAAATCTTGAGAAGTTTGTTCAGCCAAAAATAACATTAGAATACCTATTTGATAAACATAAAGAAGTTTATTGCGGGGGCTTCCTTCATTCTTGTCACGAATGGCGTTGCTCGCCGATTATTACCTTCGTACGTGCCCTTCTTAAGTGCCCACCTAAGTGACGTGCAAAGTTTAAGTTTTGAACTCCTCCCCTCTGTAGTTCAAACAACTATAGCCGCTGTTACTGCTTCTACGTAAATGACATCAGGTGTTAACAATAAGAGTGTGTCCGCAACTCTTTTGAATTCGTTTTCTTTTCCAGCATCCTTGCCATCAAGAAAAGGAGTACGTTGGTGGCAGCTTAATGTGTCTCGAATAAATATGAGCTGCTAGCTAAAAATTTCAACTTTTCATGTAGTTATTCGTGCTCGTATGTAGGTATGTGGAAACAGCTGGTAATTGCCACTTTTTGCCAGGAGAATATTTGATTTAGGTTTCATTCTCAAACAAATGCCATAAAATTAATTACCATGTGCCAAGTTAAGTTAAGTTAAGATACTTCTGCAGAACAATAACTGCGTGCGCGTTGACTAGTGTTACTCAGGGGCAAGCTGTGGATATTTCCTGACATTTTCTCACAAGCACACGTTCTGGAAGAATTGATGCGATGGCTACGCAGTACTCCAACACTACCGGGGCTATCCATTACTCACTATTGTGGATTCTTTGTACTTATATCCGATTACATTTATCGTTTTCTACTTTATAGGAAGCAATGGTTTTATTACTGTAGGCCTAGGCACCTATTTCAAATCTTTATTATATGGAAAAAAAAATCATCGATAATATGCCTACAAGTTTCAACCAAGGCCATGGGTTTTGATATCATCTCGATTTGTATCGAGTCCACACTTGCTCCAAGTGCAGTGTGAACATTTTCTTTAAACAAGCTTCATAATGTTCTATTTTTGCGGGGTCTCTTTGCACTTGTGCTCAAAAGCAGCTTCCCTCTTGTAAGCACACACCTCCGAAACACTCTTTTTAGACTCCATGTACATAGTACATAGGTATGTCGGGTCGCTATGAAATGTGTTGCAAACACGGTATTGAATGTCATGATACTTGAACTGAATATAAGTGCAGTGTACGTACATGAGAAGTGCCTGAGTACACTTACATATGCTTTGTTCATAACCGTATCCCCTTTGTATGAATGTATGTTAACATATTTTTGTATGGACACTTATAAATTATTGGAGGAGCAATATGTAGTATATTTCGCTACACTTAATATTTAATTTTGTTTCTTATGCTTTTATTTTTAGACCCCTGAATCCAATTTATCGATGAGCTGTAGTTTTAAAAGCTTGAATATATACACTAAGTAGGAATAAATAAGTATTGTCCCCCGCAACCTTACAAATTTCAAAACTACAAGTGTTGTGTGCGGTATACAGCTGCGAGCAAAGAAGCAGTGCTTCTCAAGGAGAAGCATTATCTAAAATAAAAAATATCAAGCAATGATTTTAAAAAAAGTCTTGCCAGTAGCATTAACTTTATTTTCCTATAAATATTATTGAGATAGAGAAGCTAGAAAAAGTAGGTCTGCCAATTCTGTCTGCCTGTCTGTCTTTCTGTCTATGTGTTTTTGAGGCTACAGTCTAAACGGGTGGACGGATTGTGATCCAAATTCATATCTAGGATCTGTGTGATAATCCCTAGAGGGGAAATTAAAATTTTTGTTTTAGCCCTATAATTTCAATTTCACAGAAATTAAATTTTCTCGAAAACGGCTCTAACGATTTTCGCTAAATCTCAATTGTTAACAACAGTGCTTTACTTATAAAATTTGTTGAAAAAAAACCGATTTGCGCGAAAACGACTAAAAACGATTTTGTCAATTTCCATACTGAGACTAGTACCAACATATGCCAAAAGATGAGGTACCACATTTCGGCCAAAATCGGTTAGAACGGTAGTTAAGGCCAATTTGGCTAAAAGACGATTTTCTTGAAAACTAATTAAACCATTTTATTAAAGTTCTCGCATTAGATTAAAAATCGCATATTCTATAAAATGGCTTAAACAAATTTTTGATTTTTTAAGAATTTGGGGGTTTCACCCAATTTTATCAAAAACGGCTCTAACAATTTTCTTTAAATTTCATATTTAAACTAAAATGGAGTACTAAATTGTTGGCCAGAATTGTTAAGAATTGTACTTTGCTTATAGCCAAACTTAACAATTTGTAATCTTTCTCGTAAACGGGTCCAACGATTTCGTTTAAACTTCATATTTGAACAAGTTCAGTAAATGGCGTATTTTAACTACTTTAATGCACCCCTATAAATAGCGTACCACATTTTTCGCTAAAAAGGCTAATAACGGGACCTTACTTATAGACAACTTAACAAAATGCCATTTTCATATAAACGGCTAAGACAGCGTTGGTCAAATTTCAGATTTGGATATTTTTCTGAAGTCCTATGAGATAGCATACCACGTTTTTGGACAAAATTGGTAATAACGGTACTTTAATTATAGCCAACTTAACAAAGTCTTGCTCTAAAAATGTATATTAGTATCAACATCTTAACTGCACAAAAAACTTATAGGTATATGTGCAAGTTTGTACGACCCAGTCGTGCACTTTATTTTGACTCGTAATTCGCGTATTTATTTTGACATCTTTAAAAAATTTGTCATAAAAAACACCAAGCAATCAAGTGCGGCAAGTTCAACTAAAGTTGAGTTAAAAGAAATACTACTGGATGCATTGACCCGTACTTAACAAAGGTGCACGCGGTTAGCACTTACTCAATAAACTGTAAGATACATATGTAGGTATTGTCTTGATTTAAAACTAAAACTTTTACGAATCCGATACTTTAAATAAACAAACAAACGAACATCTTATCTGACTGCTTTCATTCATCGCAGCCAATATTTAAGTAAATCATTCGTGGAAAATGTATTCTCATCTCCAGATACAGTGTTTTAATTATCGATGTTTCGTATTTTCCAATTTACTCTTTCAATCCCTTAGTTTTTTTTCTATTTTCGCTCTCTCTTTATGTCACGGAACCAGCATGTAACAGATAGGAAGGGGTCTATATCAAAGATGACCGCAGAAATAAAAGAAAACTAGTTTGTTGACTTCGTGGACGAAAGATAAAACAACATCTTTGACGCATAGCAATGGGAAAATAAGCAGTTCAACAACATTCAAATAAGCGTTCATATCGTGACCAATCGATAGATACATACATACGTTTGTTCGTACGTATATCAACTATTCAGTGTACAGATTTTTATATTGCTGTAAATCTATCCATGATCTATCACAAAAACATCACTGGCCGAGCAAGTTCAAGTTTGCAAGATATGCACTAGCGTATTAGTAAGTGGTTTTGTGAATGCCGCCATATTCAGCTTTACCACTGTTTCTGGTATCTGGTATAGTGTTCAGTTGCATTAGGAGATATGTATCTACCCATATAGGTATCAACGAGCAAAACGCGTTTTGCTAATGCATATGGAGAAATTGGTTTTTCGATTTTCGCAAAAAGGTGAAACGAGTTGTTCAAGTTGATTTTCTTGGCGTAAACAGTCATAAACTAACGGATTATAAATTGGATTTGTTTAAAAAGTAGATGTTATTAATTAGAAACCACATAGCTAGATACAAAATATTTGAATAAGATACTTACATCACATCTGTTTGTTTTTACAACTTACACCAAGAACCTGGTATTTCAGTTTGTTAAACTTATTGAGTATTCAACTTCGAATCCACCATTAAAAAGTAGATCATCGACCTTAACCCTAGTGCGCATAGGTCGCGTTTGTTCGATAGTAAGGTCGAGTATCACGCATTGTTTTTCATCTTTGGACTTTAGGAAGATGCCACTAATTTTTGTTTGTGCATTCTTTTTAGATCCATTTTCTCTTTAAAAATTGTGGAAAAAATGGAATGGATTTTATACATAATCGTACCAAATGATATATGTATACATATATCACTTGACCTGGTTTTAAAATCTTTTGAATATTTGACTTCAAAAAATTATTATATTTGAGACTAAAACTAACGCATTGAACTATGTAAAAAAATATGGATAGCAATCGATATGCATAGTAATTGTCAGTTTGTCTACGATGTCCAGGCAAACATATCATAAGAGCTATGCGTAAGAACCGCAGAACGGAAAACTTCAAGGAAACTTCTCTCCTACCTTCAATGCGTACCTCGTTCCCTTGAATTGCAACGTAATGGGCATCCAATGGCTCGAAAAGTAATGGGATCGATACTAGATTTTGGAGTAAGAAGACCTTTTAACTAAATTAACTCCGTCACGAAATATAACACAATTACTTTGTGCGTGGTGATCAATGTCTATCATACAGTGGAGTTTCGGCAGCTATTCAAAATGATAGCCCCTTCGAAAAATCGATATAAAAAATCATATTTCTGCCTTAAGTTAAGTTTATTGAATTCATGAAATTAAATTTTGTTTGGCCATATCGTTTTTCAAAAACGTCCAGTTTCATCAAAATAGTGTTTGGTCATAAGCAACCCCTAGAGTACCAGAACTTAGCTTCTGACAGTACTCCTTGTTGTGCGCGGTATACATTTTTACACGTACAGAACGTACATATGTATATATTTTATGGCGTAGACTTTATTGAATAAATGTCACGAACTATATTTTAAACTTAATAATTTTATTTTTATTTATTAATTACAGATTCAATAACTATCATCTTATGCCGCATTGAGAATGGTCTGGTAATTAAGGTAGGTAACCGAATTTATTCAATAAAAATTAAATAGATTTTATCGTATGGAAGGACTATCCAAATAAGTAACATGAAAAGAATGTTTTTTTTTTTCATGCCAAGGGACTTACTGTACAGATACCAATGTACTTTCAACATGCACATCAAACTTGAATAAGAAAAGTTTTTCCCCGAATACCTACTACTGACAGCTCAAGGAGTGTTTTATGCATTTCCCCATCGACTAACCGCATGAAAAAGTTTAACTCTTTTGTTGTTTACCACTCTGTGTTCTGAAGGTTGCGTCTGTCCGGATGAGATAAAATGCACTCTATTGAAAATTTACTGCTATCCATGTGTATCCGACAGACTGCGGGGTTACCAGAAAATTCTAACACGGCAGCACAGAACATGTACACCCCACCGACCCTTCCGTCGTGTGCCATGGGTTCTAATGAAATTGCAAATTTGAGATGGAACAAAAAAAACGTTACGAAGTATGTACATATAACGTTTATGTGTGTCGGTATATATAATATACATAAAAACCGGTAAAATAGTCGACAGAGGATAATGGGTAGTTCCCAATACATGACCAATAGTAACGCAAGCGAACCAATGTCCAAATTTCAGAACGATAAAACCGATAGTACTGTTGGGTTAGGTAAGGTAGTATGAAGATATTACAACTTTTATTTAAGATAGTTCGATTCAAAGATTTATTGCATAACGCCTCTAGTTTAAGAGCATTTCTCAACTATAAGTATATACTTATGCTGATCAAAATAATGGTTTAAATAATAAAAAAAAATGTGCACGACTGGGTCGTACGTACTTGCACCTACATATATGCTGGTAGTTGGAAATGAATTTAAAAAAAAAATTGCAATAGATTTTTGAAAAAAATTTTTTTAATTTTGTATAAGTTTAAATGGCATATATTATTAAACATTTAATCTTGCCCACATTTCAATTTTGATGGAAATCCATTGAGTTTTAGCAGAGAAATAGCCATGTTTCTAAAATCAGTTAATAAGAAAAGTACCGTTATACGTATTTTTAGCCAAAAACGTGGTACGCCATCTTATAGCATTTGCCCAGACTAACTCGAATATGAAATTTAATCAAAATCGTTAGAGCCGTTTTCGAGAAAATCATGTTTTTGTAAAATTGGCCTTAAGTAAAGTACCGTTAATAATAGGGCTAGAACTAAAATTCCAATTTCCCCTCTGGAGAATGCACAACAGACCCCAGATATGAAGTTTGAAGGAAATCGGTCCACCCGTTTGGGCTGTATTCGAGCGTACATACATACAGAGTGACGGACAGACAGACAGACAGACAGACAGAATCGGGAGACCCACTTTTTCGAGCTTCTCTATCATCGTAATGTCAGAATTCATTGTTATCTCGAGTTCGAATTTTTGCACGAATCCAATACTTGCCCTATATTATAGATGCAAGTAAAAATGGACGTAGTTTCAGAAATAAACGAAAAGTTGCTATTAAATTTTATGTTAAAATTTACTCAAGGAATGCTTACATACATTATGTATATGTATAGGTTTAATTGAAGCTTTCGAGAAGGGGTTTAGTATCATTCCTACAGTTGACCTTTTTCCACTACTTATTTTACTATTGTATTGCAATTGCTACCTTTATAAAAGGTGGCGCAAGGTGGTTTGCAAATGGCGGCTAATGTCAATTCTGCTTTGGCATTTCTGAAGTAAAAATATACAAAAAAAAAACTTCAACAAGACATAAATCGTTGTATTCCTAAAGAACGCGGAATAATTGTTATAATTGCCTTCCAGGTTGCCTAATTTCTCTTTTTGGCCAGCGAGATCGCCCGATTCTTTTTACGTGGTTTTTTTTTAAGTTACGAGTCTCAAATTCCTCAGAAGCCCTCAAAGAGGAGTTTGGCATGAGCGATCATAAATGCCATAAATCGACCCCAAATGATCTTCAATTCTAGCCGATAATATTTTCTCGACTTAATGGAACTAATTTAAGACACACAGTTTAAACATTATCCAAAAGCAGGACAAAGTTCTTCATTCATAAAAAAAACAGCCAAAGAATATCGGATGCCAACTTTTGCGGCACCTTGTATAAGATTTGAAGGCACCTTAATCGAAAACAAGACATCGCAAAGACACGTAAATTGCACAGGAATCTAAGTTGTCATATAAGCTAAATTAATAAAAAGAGAAAACCAAATTTAATAAAATGTCACTAACTACTCTTAAACTCAATACAATAAATAATATAATTATTTTTCAAACATTTTTTGTTTTAGTTTTTTTTAAAAACGCCGTATCAAAAAACGAAAATCGGCATCGAATTCAACAAATAATAAAGTGCACGATTGGTTCAAGTGGCATTTGTCTAGATTAGCTCAAATATGAAAATTAAACAAAATCGTTAGAGTGGTTTTCGAGCAAATTGGCTAAAACCGCTTGACCCTAAGAAAAGTAAAGTTATTATCACTTTTAGCTAAAAATTTGGAACGCCATCTTTTAGCATTAGCACAGTTTTATACACACTAAAAATTGTAATGAAATCGGTTGACCAGTTTTTTAACAAACCGGCTTTTAACCAAATTGGCCTTAAGTGGCGTTATAGCAAATTTTGGCCAAAATGTTGTAAGCCATTTTATAGCATGTATTTAAACTCGATTCAGCATAAAATTTAAACAAAATCAGTATGGCCGTTTTCCAGCAAATCGGGTTTTTACCAATTTGGCTATAAGTAAAGTACCGTTATTAACGCTTTTGGCTAAAAATTTAGTACAGCATCTTATAGCACTTTGCCAAACTAGCCGAAATATGAAATTTAAAAAAAAATCGTAGGAACCTTTTTCCAGCAAATCAGCCTTTTGTTAAATTGGCCTTAAGTAAAGTACCGTTAACATTAGGCCTATAACAAACATTTCAATTTTGCCTCTAGGGATTACCCCACAGACCCTATATAGTTTGATCAATATTCGTTTACCCGTTTAGGCTGTAGCTATGTATAAAGATAATACCAGAATTAATTAAAATCTCGAGATCGAACATTTTCAAGTAATAATTGGTGAAAGGGTTCGTACACTGTTCAGAATGTCCAGCCGTGTTTTACACAACAGCTTTTACACATGTATTTGCCTTTTGTTTGGTAACTTTGTAATTTTTATATCAATTTGGTAACTTTGTTAAACAACAGTACGAAAAAGAAAACAGTCCAGCATTGAGTGAATTTCTTAATTTGAACTGTGCCTATACCTACATTGCTAAGTGATTGAACGAACTCGATCAATTCGTGTAAATGTATTTGTGTGAACGCACTGGACTGCCAATAACATGTTGATGTTCTATTTCAAACCAGAGAAAAGTAAAAATAAAAGATAGTGTAAAACATATTAGGTGTGTATCTTTTTTCTGTTCGATCAACTTTTCGAGATTAAGAATATTTTGGTTACTTTTTAAATCATTTGGTAACTTTTTTCCAGATTTTGATCGCATTTTTTTTTTCAAGTGGCGATTGTGCGTAGTGCATTGTGGCACTACCAATTTTATTTAGTACTTGGAATAATTTTCATATTGGATGTTACACCATACCAAAAAGTGTTCTCGATGTTATGTCAACATGGTAGTCTCCAAAATATCGCAATAAATTTCTTTAATAATTACAAAGGACGAGCCATAAATGAGTTTCTTTTCAAAAAAAGGCTAAAAATAAGTACATATTTCAATAGTTTTCAACGGTTGTTGCTTATATTAGTTATGTCTTATGTACAACATTAAAAATAACTTGAGTTGAAATTGCTGCACACATGGTCAACTAAATTGTACACTTGATTTTCCTTCATAAGGTTGCTTAAAAATTTGGAATAAAACAAAAAACATCTCTCTTAGCACAGCTAAAATTCTTGACCCTTAGTTTCTATAAATTTCTTTCGCATACAAGTGACATTTGTATGTTCGTATATACATTTGTACATGCATAGGAATCGAATCCAAAAAAAATAACGATAAACAATTTTTTTATTACGTATATGGTCCCCATTAAAAATGAATGCATAACCTGATAAACGCCAAACAAAGAGTAACAAACTTCGTTGAAAGTTTTGCTTTACTTTGATAAATCAAATTGTTTTTTTTTTCAACTGACAGTAGGTAAAAGTAGATTATCGGCTTATTCCATAGATGCATTTCACTTTATTGGGAAAAAATGTATAAAAAGTGAAACTTAATTGACACTGTCGCATATTATTAGCTAGGCTGCACATTCATCGGTGCAAATCTAAATGAACTGCTCCAGTTACAGGCAGTGCGTGGTAAAATTTGTAATTCATTAACTTTTTTACCAGGCAGTGTATGGCATGAGCTTGATACCTGTATCGTGTAATTGGCTCAAGGTTTGCAGGAAAACGGAAGAATCTAGTTAAATTACTGAGCACATAACGTTGTTTTCGTTAATTAAATTCAACATTGACCAGTTATTGCAATGTCAATACTCCCTTTATATTTTGTCTATTCTTAACACAAAAATAAAAAAAAATATATTTATTGGTATGTAGACAAATAATATTGAACCTGTCCTCGAGCACACGCAGTCAATAAGTGATAACTGCTTAATTTAAAATGCTAATGCGTATGCGCGTGAGATGTGTGTTCGGAATCTCAATGGATTTCCATAATTCAGTATCATCTAAATTTTATTTGAATAACTTTTTTTTTTTTTTATTGAGTACATTTGATGCTGACCATATCACGAACAAAGAAAGCTCGAGTTCAATCTCCGGAATCTTAACTTTAAGATTTGCAAAAAAAAAAAAACAATTTTTTTATATCTTTTTATACATAGTTAAATACTAAAATTTGTGTTGTCTTAAACGAACCACCTATATGTATATCACACAACATTCCAAACTTAACTAGAGGTATGAAAATCTTCACCTAAATTTAAATTGAGATCCCTGATCAAATTTAATTAAACGAATAGCAGAAAAACTTCGTCCCACATTGGAAATCAGAAAATGTATATAACTCTATGTAGATATATGCAAATAAAGGAACACTTAAATTTCAATCAGTTGATGATCAATTTCAGAACGAAGAATAGAATACAAAACAGGAGAGGAAGAGAAAAGTACGGTTATAATTAGAATCAATGACCGCAATAAATACATTCTTATGTATATACCATCTGGTGTTACCAACTATAAACTTCTGGCCGATTGAAGGAAGTGGAAGTGGTATTTTTTTTGTAAGTTTCTTCTTTATACGTTCCAGTTTACTCGTATCTTGTCATTTGTGTAATAAAGCATCATAATAAAATGAAAACCACAACAGTTCCGTCTTAAACAAGGAATTAGTTTTTTTCATATACATATATAGAGAATAACTTGTTTGTCTTATCTTATTGAGATTTTCACATTATATTTAAAAAGCGATTACTTTTAATACAATATCGCCCGATCGGCTCTTAATGTGTTCAATAAAAGAAGCAACGCATGGGGCACAAGTACATGTCTAAAACTGACAAAGATTCAATGACCTATTTATCACTTCATTGGGTGTGTTCAGGATTCTAGTCACTTTATGATAGTGAAGTCTAGAATTCTGAACGCTCGAACTCACAGCATATGCAGTTGACATTTCCGGATCATAATTGGATTTTAGCTAGTATTTTCACTAAAGATTTCTTTGTGAATTGTTCTTTTTTTTTTGTACAGAATTGTTAGGAATAAAAAACGACACAAAAAGTATAAAGATGGACGGACTACACATAAGATGCAATTTTTTAAGTGAAATTATATGCATATACATATGTGTGTAACGATTTGCTGAGTCAATCATGCGCGCAATTTGTATAATCTAAAGATGTAAGGCCAATTGATATCCCAATTAAATTAAAATAATAAACCCTCTAAAAGAATATTGCGTCTAAAAGAATCAACTGCTTTATGACATTTTTTACCTCACAAAAAGTCAGCTAGTCTTGCAGTGCATTTGCAGGCTCTCAACCACTCAGAGCAACGAAATCTGATTTCACTTCGTAGTGATTAGGATCTTGAAGACGCTCATTCAATATCCAAATAGGTCATAAAACATACACTTTTATAAAGTAAATTAAGAATTGAACTAAAAAATAAATTTGTTACCAAGTTTCGATGAAGTGAACAAATATTCATTCTATTAGAAATTGGCTGTCTTCAGAGTACCATAAACAGCTCGTCGAGGGCCAAGGACTAGCTTCATGGTGGGGCAAGTCAAGTTAGACAACAATCTTGTGCTCCTGATACCCGGGTACCCGCTTTTATCCGAGGTACTTGGTTCAAATCGGATACCCTGGTACTCGATTTCGTTTGTTTCGTTGCTGCGGATTTTGAATCTCATACCTTCTTCCAACACCAATCTACGAACTCTATATTCAATCAAAAGTACTTCATATTAGGTGTCCAATGTGTTCTTGAAACTTTTGGATACCTATCACCCTCAACTATCGGGTTGAGATACCGATACCCGAAATTACCGTGTACCGGCTTCACTGATACCCAGGTATTACCCGTAACAAATCTAACTGCATACGCTGCCACCTCAAAAATCTTTTCGTAATGATGTAACATTTTTCGTGTTCTTGGCTTCATTACTATTCAAAATGAAATTTTTGAAATAATAAAGTTTTAGCTTTTTTTCCTTGAATTGATAATTTTTGTTAAAGAAGGGTTTTAACATGATGGCTGCTAATACATTGCCAATGATGATCATAACAAAAATCATTCTCCACTGCCCAGAGTATCGCCAGTGATTATAACAAAAAAAACGCCAGATGCCAAGCGGAAATAAACATGTAAGGGTGTAATAACAGCTTAGATCTTTTGCACTAGCAACAAGGTCTGTTGAAGTATATTTGAACACGTTTTTTATAGTGATCACAGGTGATGCATTTGTCTTTTTAAACAGAATGTTACTCTGCGCGTGTATCACCTCACCCGTGATCCTATTGCGAATAGACCTATTCAATGCAAAGTTAAGGTTCTTTGAAGTTTATTATAAAAATTTGCTAAGAAAATTGTTTCCGAGTAAATATTTAAAAGGTGGAAGCAACAAAGCAATTAAAACATTGTTTGAAACTTCAACATGTTTTAAAACTTGTTTCATGTGTATGGGGCGCTTTAGACTTTAAGATTATGAGAAAAAAAAGATAACAAAATAAACAATATAAAGATACATATAGTAACAGTTGCTAGGAGTGAAAAAATAGAAATAAAAGAATACGCTTATAACATTGAGTAAACAATTTAAACGAAATAATTCGTTAAGATAGTTTTTATTCTAGGTATCGTCACATTAAAATCAATAAAGGACGCACATTCATTATACAATAAAAGTAAACCATATAAAGAAGACGATTGACCGTAATTAGTTATAGAATGGGCTACGTATAAAATCTGTTATTTCGCAGATTGAAAATTATGCTAGGATTACACGATCGCCGCAAAAGCGTCAATAGATTTACGATTGATCTAAGAGCGTCAATTTTCTTCAACGTCAACCAAAATATGGATTGACGCAATTTAAAAAAAAAAACGTAAACCGTACAATCGGACTGTTTACACGATTGACTCTTTTCTATGTAAATCGAATTGACTATAGGTAGACGCTTGCTGTCATTAGTAACAATTGAGTTTCCCAACATAAATATTTTTTTTAAAGAAAATATTTTTAACTAATGGAAATTAATTTTTTGATTAGAATCGTGTAAAAACAAACCCATCTCTGTACTTGTTTTTAGCATTTTATTAGCAGCACAAGAAAAATAAAAAAAAACAGCAAACAATTTACGAGATATGTCAATTTTGTTCTGAAATTGACGCCTGTGGTTGACGATTGATTGACGTGATTTGGTTGACGGAATTTAGCTGTAGGTTGACGCTTTTAAGAGTTAGTGCCTTAGGTCTATTAGATCCGCAGTAGATAGTGTATGTTGTCAAAATAATAATGCGACAGCCTACAAAAATCAACAAATACGTGCTCAGAATTCTTTGGGTCTATTTAAATTTTGTCTTACTGTGTGTCTGGACAGTCCTATCCACATATACACTTCGCCAAATTACTTCATACATTGTTCAATTTTTATGTTCTCTAAATGAATAATTTTAACGAACACGCACACCATAATTTTCTGCTTACTCTCATATTAGTTAGCTTAAATATTATCTTACTCTATCATATGTATTTAGTATTTATTTACAATATTAAAAACATTTTCTTTTTTTAAATTTCAGATTGAATCCAAGACCATCAATCATAGACACAGAATTAATTTACTGTGCATAAAAAAAAATATTTAATAGAAACAGAAAACGCTCGCAAAATGCCAGGCTCAAAAATCATTCTGAAAATACTGTTTACACTATGCGTGTGGTCATTTGTTATGTTGGGACTGTTCAAAATACGCGACGGTCAAATAGTCCCACAGGAGTACGTGTCGGTACCAATAAACGGTCGAATTCTACTGCAAAAGGAGAATAAATATGGAGTTGATCCTACATCGACAACAACAGATCGATTCGATCCGTCAGAAATATTGGTTGATAACAGAACTGGTACGTACATATTTAATTTAAACTTAAGTGTTCTAAATATTAATAGAATTTTCTTTTTAGCCATGGATGATGAGCAGCTAGTCCGTGATGTTGAATCCCGTATTCCTTCACTTCCTATTGCCTATTGGAGTAAAAACAAAAACTTTCTACAGCAAAAGTCTTCTACATGTGCCAAGTACCCTTCCATTTTTGAGCTAGAGTTTAATAACATCTACTGGCAGACTATGCGGACGTCTAATGGAACTTTCCAACTCTTTGGTGCGTACTATGATATCCGTAAAAAATCCCTACTTGGTCCGACCGTGCGGATTCTGGGCATGATTGATCGGATTGAACCAAAGGTGAAAACATTCTGCCAATTTTGGTTTGACGGACAGAAGGAACCATTCATTGTTAAGACATTCGAGTACAAATACATATGGTACAATAAATGGGGTAACTACAAACAGGGTATCTATCAGCCATATTTAATCGCATGCCAGATTCCAAAACCATTCCACGGAATAGTCCCATCTTCAGTGTCGATGGTGGAAAAGGAGTGTGATACAGCTACAAACAACTTACGAGTCATCTATAATCGTCCCCCAGATGACCAGAAAAAGGGATTCGCCGTTTGCGTAAAGGGTCTTGACTTTTTATACGATGACCTATCAGTCCGCCTTATAGAATGGATTGAAATGCTAAATATTCTAGGCGCTGACAAGATTTTCTTTTATAATCTACAAGTACATCCGAATATTTCAAAGGTGCTTAGTCATTACGAACAAGAAGGAATAGTGCAGGTGATTCCATTAACATTACCCGGAGGTCAGCCAAATGTTCCGGGTTTTCAACATCTCTACCTGACGAAAAAAACCAATCATAAACGTCAAAACGAAGTAATACCCTACAATGATTGTTTGTACAAAAATCTCTATTTGTACGACTATATCGCTTTATTGGATATTGACGAAGTTATTATGCCGAAACACGATGATGTCACATGGATGGAATTAATGCAACGCGCTATACCGAAAGCGAAAAAAATCAAACCCGAAGGATACGCAAGCTATAACTTCCGTAACGTATATTTCCTTGATGATCATCAACATGAGCACGGCTGGCACAAGGATATACCAAAGTATATGCATATGTTGCAGCACGTGCACCGAGCTAAAAACTACACAAAGCCACTTCAGTATGTGAAATGCTTTCACAATCCTGAAAAAGTGCTGACTCTGCATAATCACTTCCCTTTGGCATGTTTGGGAGGTGCATGCAAATCCTATCCAGTTGACACAGAAGATGCTCAGCTTCAGCATTATCGAGCTGACTGTGTCAAGACTCTACTCAAATCATGTGAACAATATCGTGAAAACTCAGTAGAGGATACAACTATTTGGAAATACAAGGATGAGCTAGTGCGGCGATCAATAAAAACATTAGAAACGCTAGGCTTTTTTAGAAAGTCCACTAATAGTAATGTGCCCACGCCAAATGCCGCAACAGAACGGTGATTTTTACTCAATTGGTGGCGCTTAGATTGGTGGCAAATGCATAAAGCATACGAGCAAAATGAATTTTTGTGACGGAAAACCGCCACCGATTTCGCTTGAGGCTCATAAAAAAATAAACATATAAAACATATCACATCCATCCCATATTTCCACATAGACATCCTACAACTCTGACTATATTACGTCTTAGCTACTATCGGTGCTACAAGTAGATAAAATAAGACTCGCACGTTATAGAAAACAAAGGACTTTCGGAAGAGTGTAAAAGCAATCATTTAAGAAGCCTAAACGCTTAGAGTTGTTGCATCTGTTTCTTCAACATTTTTTAGGCTAGAATATGGGTAAATAATATTATCAAAAGCTCTTATATAAAATAACTAGAAATCAAGTTGTGCCTTTTACAGTGACAAGACTCCTAACATCGTTGGGTTTTTAAAAAAAAAAAAAAAAGAATCTATAATTAATGTTACTGTTTGTTGTTTCTTAATCAAGCGAAAATGTAAAACAATTTCTCCAATATTTTACGCTTCGGACATTCAAAAATATATATATAAATTAAAATCGAATAACTAAACTATATTACACAATACAACCGAAGATATATTCCGAGATATAATAAAAAAGTTAGATATGTGTAAATACATTTAGTTTATATTTGGAAAGACTTTCATATGAGTAGGTATGTCCTCTTACGAAATAAACAATCATTGTACCTTAAATTTATTTGTGAACACTTTTTTGAAATCTCTATTTTCCTTTATCGAATTTTTAATTCTCATTTTCTTCCCAACACTTTTACATCCTTACACATACAAATACATATGTATATGTCGATCCCTTTAGAGTAAGTACTTTAAAGGACTAATTATTAAAATTACTTAAGTTAAAGACTGATGGCGTTGGTAAAACGAAAAAAAAAACTAATTTATAATTTAATATAATACACTGTTGAATAAGTGAAAAAGATAAAATAATAAAAATTACTTGAAAGCAAGTTTATAAAAAATAAAACATATTAAATAAATTATATCCATGTAAATATTAATATTTATTAAATACACAACATATAGCTGCATATTTATTTTGAATTTGACTTAGATAAAACAAAGGAGGAGTAAAAATACACCAGAGCGTTTTAATTTTAATATTTAGTTTTTCTTTTGGCGAATTTATACATTTATACATATATTACTTTTATTTTAATGTATTTAAATTCTCTATTGTTTTAAATTTTCAAACTATGCACACATATGTATTTCTTTTATTGGACTCCTCATTATCCTATACATGTTATGCTTATACTACACACTTTTTTTATTCCTATTTTGCCAATGATGTTAATTAAGTAGGTAGTCATTATTTTTTTATGATGTATGTAAATTGCGTTCTAATTATTCTAATTATGTACTTACGATGTGGCAAAGGAAACACAATTTATAAAACAAAACAAAAAAAAAAACAAAAAATAAAAGACAAATAAAATTGCAAACAATAAGTATGAAGATATGCGTTTCCTTTTAATGTACTTTTATGATTCTTAGCAATACTACAAAAAACCACAGCCGTGAGCCATTGAAGTGTATCTATGTGCTGTAAACTTACAAGTAACTAGTATCAATTGGTCTACTATGAAATTTACCCTGACTGGATATGTTACATAGATACATACATTTCTTCTTCTACCAAAACTTATTTCCAAATCAGAAAAATTTTAATATCCAAATTTAGAAAAATAGATAACAATGGAGACGATAAAAAGGAAAATTAGTAAGGTAAGCTCCGTTGAAGTTCCATCGCCAAGGGAAGACAAAATTCATTTTGCCATTCACTTCGGATTTCGACGTTAACTTATGCCAGTTAAAATTTCGCACCAAAGCCAAAATGCATACGGAATAAATGCACCAACTCTTCAGACTATTTAAAAGTGGTTTCGAAGATTCCAGACTGGCCAGTTTTTCTGTAGAAAACGAATATACCGACGATACAAATGTGGCCCTGATGCAGGCTGAAATTAACAAAGATGTCAGGATGGCAAAGGACCTGATAGCGCCATTTCTGTATCACGAATTTTAAATCAAACAACACTGATCTAGCGCCATGTGACTTTTTGTTTAAGGGAATATTCTTCACATCTTATGAGGAGATTATTAATGCAGTCAATTTCGAAATCGTCAAAAATAGAATTTGATTGGCTGAAGAAATGTATTGAAATAAATAGGAATTATGTGAAGATATTAAAAAAAAATTAAGGTTACAGAATCCCTCATAACAAATGTACGAACATTATTTTACGCTACGAATCCGAAAAAAAAATTATCACAGAATCCGAAGGGAATCGATAATAGTATTGCTGAGTTTCGAAATTTGTAGCAAAATTTCTACTACGACGGATTCTGTGATAGTACTTTCGTAGCACGTAGAATAATTCCTATTATGACGGGCTCTGTAATAGGAGTATAAATATCTAAAGTTAAAATTATTGGTGTATTTTATTATTCAATCAACTAAGGGCCAGTTTTTTAGTGCGAGATCATCCTAACTCCAGAAACATGTTTTTCAGTGAATTTTAATCCTGAGTAAGCTCCGAGTTAACGCAGCTTAATTCCTGTGTTAACTCTGGATTAAATCAAAAAATATTTTTGACAGATACTCGAAATAAACAGCAAGCAGAGCGAATGATTTTATTTTATATGTATTTTTGTAAAACAAAAAAAAATACGTTGTATGTTGCTACAAAAATGAAAATTTTTGTTTTTGCGGCAATTTTGCCTTTCAAAAGCAACAGCTTTCAGTGTTTTGAAGCTATCAGAAGCCTAAGTGAACTTTTGTTAATGTGATGAATAATCTTTTCCATCCTAAACATTGCTTATTTTCATATGAAGCAGACGCCTTCTACCAGATCCGTTTCCAAAATGACCTAAGCTGGCACTTAGTTGGCAAGAATCGCAAGCAGTCTGGGAGCGCGACTCATGATTCAATGAACAAAAAGTCAAAGACTGTGCGTATCGCCGAACTTGTTGTTTAAATGTTGCCGTGGTCAGCGTATACAACACAGGATTTAACGCTGAATTAACCGGGAGGACTAATACTGCGAGCCAAGCGTACAGAGAGGGAGAAATTTCAGCACCTACAAAATAGTACAAGAATTTCAAATTAAATCTTACAAAGCGTTAAAGTTTTTAGTTTTTTTTTTTAATAAATTTTATACTTACCAAATAGTGCAGCTAATTTTATGGCAATTACAGGAAACCAACAAAGACAATCGGTGATGACAATTATAGCAAATCTGAAAAGTAGAGAGGATGTTATGTAAGTAGGTTGATAAGGCCTTAAAACCAGAGACCGAACCCAATTGACCCGTTTTTTTAAAAAGGCGGAAAAAACAGGTATTTCTGGCTCAATTTAATTAGAGGTGCAAAGTGCTTGTTTTTCTCTACAATCAATTTTTTTTGGCCAAAGTAAATGGGTTCATTCCATCCAATTTTTTTTTGGGCCAATGAAACCTGATACATAAAACATAATTTACGTTTTTGCGTAATAAATGGGTTATTTCAACCCAATATTTTTTTGGGCCTAAAATATTGGGTCCAATAAACACAATATTTTTTGGGGTAAATACAAATTAGTAGAAAAAACCCTTTACTTTTAAAGCTCCGAGTTGTAATATTCGTTCATCAAATACGTGTGTACATGCCTACATATATTTGTAAATATGTATATCATCGTTTTTACGTTTTATCTTTACAATTTTAAATGCAGTTTGTCTTAGCTTAAAATATTATGTAGATATAATAAGAGACCTAATATTTCACCCAAAGAAATTAAAAGCCTGTTTTACCCATTTTCGATGGCCTAAAAAAATATTGGGTCCATTAAATCGATTTATTTTGACCAGAAATAATATTGGGCCAAATGAACTTTTTTGTTTTCGCTAGAAAAATAAATGTTCAACTCAACTAGTTTCCATCTGCTCAGTAACTATAAAAGATTAAAATAATTGTTTCATTTGGCCACTTATGCTATGTGGCTAAAAATACTAGTTTTGTTTAGCCTCTTTTCAAATGGGTTAAGTTTTTAAAGGCATACCAGGAATCGACAGGCAGCTTCATCAACATCAACCTGATATACTTCTTTTAAATTTACAACCTTAATTACTGCTGGCCTTTTTTACAAAAAAATCGAAATACCCGGTATTTTCGATCCCTGCTTAAAACAACAATACGACTCTGTTCGTGAAACAATTCGAGGAGCAAGGTTGTCGAATGTACTACTAAGGGAGTATTCGTAATCCCTTCTTAAAGACTGTACTCCCGTACTCCCCTTATCCTGATTTTACTCCCTTTAAGACATTTCGATTTTTTCCACAAAATAGTATTAGAAAGTATCTCTAATTGTCTTTAGTATATTTTCACATTTATTTCATTGAATGGGCCATCACAGACTGGTGCAATTACCCCGGGGTAAGCTTTTTAGAAGAGGAAGATGAGGTGTAAGGAAAGAAACAGGGTAAAATCTTCATCCAGTGTTGAAGCCAATTTCGTACAATTTACTCGGGGTTACCCCAGGGCAATGCGATGTGTGTGATGCGATAATTTTAAAGCCTCTTGTAAGCTACAAAATGGAAAAAGTAAGCAGAAAAAATAGTTTAAAACACAAACTATACTCCTGTACTCCCCTCAGGCACAAAATACTCCTCTGTTAACTTCTTAAATACTCACCTTTGAAATTGAAAAAGGCATCCCTGTCGAGGAGTAAAGTACTGGCAAAAGTAATGCAAAAAAAGTTAGGTTAGTTAGAATCTCAGCATCTAACCCAACTTAACTGTCAGGTATTTATCTATAGTAATCTTTTGCATTAGGAACAATAAGAAAAATCTGATTTTGAAAAAAATGTATTCTTCGTTCAACGATTCTCTTAACGATATCAAGACGAGTGGCTCCGTTAAATAAGGCCGCGTGAATTTAGACCGCGATGAAATTATGAAACGATATAAACGTAAAAAATCTGCCTAGGTTCAATCGAATTTCTTCTCTTATGCGTATTTTTAACGCTACCACTTTGCAGAATGTCAAAATTTTCCTGCAGTTAGAGTTTTTACTAGTGAAAACGTACTTTACTCTCTACTCTAATCTTTCGATTTGACATCACTCATAAATATGTATTTAAAATTTCTAAATGTTTGATGTAACTTTATCTCAAAAACTATGGCATCAGTGACATTTACTTACCTTCCTGCAACAAGACTCTCTCTGCCACTCAAGGTACTTCGCATTCCACCGCCAGAGTCACGTATTGCCTGTAACATTCTGAGGTACGAAAACGATATAAAGCACAAGGATAATGTGTTGAGACAAATGAATAGGGCAGCTGAATATTCCCAACCCTAAGTTGTTCGTTAAAAGATCAGTCTATTAATAAGCCTTTAAAAGTAAATTCAAATTACCCACCGTAGCATATGGATCATGAATATGCAAAGATAAGCACACTCCATTATTTCCATAGTAATGTTCTCCAAAGTAAGGGATTGATGTTAGAGGTGCTGATGCCAATAGAAATGATACCGCCCACATGACGGTAAGTCTAAAAGTAGCCCTAAATTGATTCCTTATTTTATTTACAACAGTAATGAAAATAATTTCTTTTGTACTATTACACGTACGTTGACTTGCTGGTACTCCGAGTTTGTAATGGTCTAGTCACAGACATCAGCCTGTCCCATGTAACTAAGGTTAATAATAATGTTGAAGACTGACAGCTTAATGTGCTCAAGAAACCTGTAAGAATACGTACATGTATTCGAAATAACATCTATGCTATACTTTAATACTCCCTTACTCACCACAAAGAGCACAGGTTCCACTATAGCGCCATTCCTCTTCATGGATGATATAACTCCCACGAAAGTTAATATCTACGAAAGCTATTATAGCCAAATAAATGCCCATCAATAAGTCGCTTGCAGCCAAATGCGTCAGGTATAGCGAATGCTCAACATTATTACGATTTTTATGAAAACATCTTCCGAGCAAAACAATCTTGTTTCCCACAATAGCAACAGTTGCCATAACCCAAACACTTAAATGATGCAAAAACATTTAAATACAAATATTTACTAGTAGGTATACAAATATACATAGGTCTAATATACAGGTTGCTCTGAAAAAGTAGGGCGGGCTATGAGAAGTGCCGATAACTACAAGGAAACTAAAGTCTTCTTTTTTTAAATAAAGGTTATCTTGCAATTTAAAAGAAACTAGAACATTCGGACAATTAGAATTGTAACTAACATGTACAAAAGTATAGCGCTAAAGAATTATTAATTCGTTATAAACAAAATTGTACTAAGCAATATTATTCGAGAAACTACACTCTCTTAGCCCAGCACCACTTTTTGAAACATTATGCCTTTAATTTAAACATTATTACCTCCCACGTAAAATTTTGTTGTCCAGTAGGTGATGGGCACTACTGATGCCGTCTCCTTTGGGCTCACAAACCCTCACATGTGCTGCTGACCGACATAAATAAAACCACGAAAAATACCTTTGAATTACATACATATTTATGTTCACGTAGTTATATAGTCATATATATATGAATTAGTGCTTACACATATTCTAAGCTAGTCAAATTTTTCAGAACCAAATTGCCAATCGTCTTGAATTTGTTTCCCGATAATAGCAATGAAGTTAGATTTTCTAAGCAACTAAATGCGCCATTTTCTAATGTACTGATTTCGTTATCATTTAAGTGGCTACAAGAATACAAAGCTGCATACAAGTCCTATATTTAAATTGAATAACTTACAGTCCTTTTAATTTAGTTAGATTGCAGAAGATGTCTGATTTGATTTCGCGCAAACGATTAGATGCCAAAAATATATGCTCTAATTGAGGAAGAGGAAATGACTTCAACTCAATATCAGTTATCAGGTTATGAGCCAGTGATAATGTACGGAGATTATTTAAGTGAGGCAGCATACCAGGAACTATGCAGCGTATCCGGTTTTCATTCAAATACCTTGTAAAGAAGAAACTGCAAAGCTATACAGAAATACATGTAACGCCTGGTTCACACATATCCAGCATCGAATATATTATTTTATAATATTATTAATATTACAGATAACGGTAGCCAAAAAGCCAAAATATACAAATATTAACGAGATCTACGAGTAGTTAACTCGGTTACCCGTTGCCGAATATGTGTGAAACAAACCTAACTATCGTAGATGTATTACAGGATTTCAAGACTTTTTAAGGGCTGAAAAATGTTTTCGCTGAAGTCCTCTATTTCATTATTCCGTAGATCTCTAAAACCAATGAGAAAAAATATAAGAAAACAAAATTGGAGTCAAATAAACAAAAAAAAAAAGCTTACAATTCAATGAGCTCGTCCAAGTTAAGGAAATTGTAGCTGTACAACATATTCAACTTATTTCCAGACAAAATTCTGAAAAAGAGGTTTAAAAAAAAGTTTATGTATAATAGTACGTAACGTATAATATAGCACGCTAAATTTAAAGTTTATAGAAAAGACAAAGTTATTTTATAAATAATTGCAATGGCATAAAATAAAGGGTCATTCGAGGAGAATACACACTTTATAATTTCCTTTACTCTTAATGCATACGAATGCTATTAATTGTGCCTATAAAGAAAAATACTGTAACCTTGTCGATTTTTCACTCGTCGAAAATATTCAAAATACATTTTTATCAGTTTTTAGTGTTCCGGATCTTAAAAGGAAAGACGGAACACTTATGGGTTTGATACGGTGTCTGTCTGTCCGTCTGTCCGTCAGTCTGTCACAGCCCTGTAACTTTTGAACCGTTAAAAATAGAAAGCTGAAAGCTGTGGAAGCCCGCACAAGATGGTGATAATGAATTTAATTTTGGGGGCCCTTTTTTGGGCACCTTGTATGAAGGGAAAAAAAATTATTTTGTTTCCCATCATGTGGCATATCAAATTAAAGAGAATTTTACAATTTTTGGCTCCATATATGTAAGAAATATTTTTTTCTAACAAAATTGGTTGAACAAAAAAGCTATATATATATATATTTTTCTTACTTTTACTTTTAGAAAAAATTCCTCGAAATTCTGAAACAATCACTCATTACATGTGAAAAAGACAATCATTTGAATGCGAGATGATTGCATTATTCGAATACTCTTAGAGCAAGTATTACATTTTATAAGGATAATTATTAGGGTTTATATATAGTTTTGGGCCAAAAGTACGTATAGTGGCACTTCTCGAATCACAGAAAATATCATCTGAACCCCATCCCTAGTGTCTGGCATTATTACAATCATGAGAAACCTTCTCAAAAACTCTCTGCCCTGGCTCTTTTTTTACTAGTGCAGTGCACCCATTAATGATAGACAACTATTATTTAGCGCTTTGAAGATTATTATTGATATAAAGTAGGTTTACTAAGTTAACATACTTACAGAGTTTTTAAACCATTAAATTTGGGAAAGAAATCAGTTGGTAAATACTCAATATTATTTTGGTCCAGATATCTACAAGATAAGAAAATTTAGGTTTGAAACTAGTGTACCTACTCGTATATCACTTACATTGTTTCCACGTTAATTTGCGAAAGCCTGTTAAATGCATTCGGATGAATGATGTCAATCGAACAAAATTTCAGAACTCTTAATAAAATAAATAGAATTTAATAATAGCTTAATATTATGTAAGGAGATATTATTTATATTTAGTTCAATATAAAAATTACTTACACAGTTCTAACGTCAGGCAACGTTTCGAAAAACGTTTGGTCTATTGAAGGAAAATTATTCCCCGTCAAGTCTCTAAAAGTATAGCACATTAGAAATTGAAAGACACATAAAAAAATAAAATAGGTGGCCGCTTAAAAGAGCCTTCTTAACCCATTACTTAACCTGAAAGGAACCCTGTAAAATGAAGAAAACATTCTTCCAGGAGAGCTTTTTAAAACTGTGACATCGAGGGAATTTTGTACATATGTACATACAGTTCAATCAGTTCTCTCTAATGAGAAATCATAAAGGCATAGTTAATTTACTGTTCAAAATCAGACCAGTTTTAGTTTATGACCATTTAAGTAAAATGTTTGCAAAACAAGAGATCTACTGTTTAATTGGAGATTAAAGGATTTCTAATTTTTATAAAAAAAAAAAAGAGAAAAAGGAAGATCTTCTCTTGTAAACCTTAATACTAGGAGGGTGATATAGGACCTCAGAAAGTCTCAAGATTTAGACTTAGGGGCCAGTTGATCGAATAGTATCAGTGAAATAAAAAAAAAGAGAATCAAAAGTAAAGTTCTAATTGCAATTAAGTACTTTTTTCTATGTGCGTTTAAAGAGACGTTTAAAGAGACCTTTTTACGAAATTTTACTAATTTTTATAAAAAATTTCGCATACGGAGTAGTTTTTCATAGAAGAGAGAGCTCACGAGAAAGTGAGTAATTTAAATTCTCTCTTTGAAATTTAATAATATACGAATTTAAGTGCAAAAAGTACAAGAACAGACCTATAATGTGAAATGTGAAAAAACAGGAGATTTTGGTGAAATTCTTTTAGTGACAGGAGAAGGTAGATTGGATTTTTTTTCGGTCAAAAAAACAGTCCAATCAAGACAGCACTGATTGTTACGAACTATTTACGTACTTAACATGCTCAGTCTATTAATTTTAGTCACAAACGACGAACACAGTTTTTTGGGTAGAAAATATGGGGAGATAAAAGTTTTTTTTTTTTTTGTTTAAGGCACCACCTAAATAATCATATAAGAAAACAAAATTTTTCTTACAGCATATCAATTCCTATCTCCGGCAAATAGTTGGGTATACTTTCCAAGTCCTGAAATCGGCATAGAACTTCATCTCCTCTACACGGGCACCTTACCCAGGAAGTATTCCAATCTGGATAGGAATAATAATTCAAATATAAACCTAAACTTATAATCTGTATCTCACAGCACGTTCCACTTCCAACATTATCATTTCTTCCAAATGGCTGCTTGCGAAACAAATGGTCCCAAAAAATTGTATCAGCTTCGTTTTCGCAATTTAATTCGTCTGATGCATCATCACAATTCGCCGAGCCGTCACAGTTGAGCCTTTGAGGTACACATTGTGTTGATGTATTGCAATGAAAAAATCCGTCTTGACAATTGCCTAGCTCGTCAGGCAATTGAACTGTGTCAGTAATGGACGCTTAAATGTAACAAATTATATTAATTTCATATAAGATCCTTTCTTTAGATTTTTTTTATTTTTTTTTCACATAAAAAAAGTACAAGGCATATGTAAATAGAATAATACATTACACAATTTTACTTCAGACAGTTATATAAATTATTTTTATATAAACCGATGGATTAATTTTCAAGTACTACTAATATTTAACTCCTTCGTATAACAGTAGAGAGACTTAATTTTTATGAATATAGATACATATGTAGGTAAATACAAAAATCCAATATGCGTCTGTTAGAGTTCCTAACTTATCCGATGGAGCTCATATTCGAACCATACTCGTATGTTCATTAGGCTTAGAGTAATGTTTAGAACTATTTATCCACCAAGTAACGCACTTATGATTTTTCTTTTAAGCTATTATTTTTTTCAGTAATTGTACAAAAAACTCGAAAATATTTAATTGGCTTCTTGGGTACCGTAGCTCAGTGGTTTGTGCTTTGGACTACTATGCACGGGTTTTGAAGATCGAATTCAGGAAAATATCATCAAAGTTTTTCAGGGCCCCACCAAACAAACATCCTAGAGTATTACTGTCACGAGAAAGCTTCCCAAAAAACCTCTCGGCGCATTCGACCATCCATACCTAGACTTTTAAATGCAATTTACCTCAGGTTACTCTAATAAGAGGAGAATGGAAAAATTACCATAGGGGCTGGAATCTTCTTCGTTTCTGTGGAGATATCCAGATCCATACGACTCCTAGGCACAGGAGTTTTTTCCAAGCGGAGATTCTAGAAGTTACATCAGCCTGTGAGACTGCTGTAACAGCAATACCACCAGAAGATATTAACATCTTTATCAACAGCCAGGCAGTTATAAAAACAATTACTGCTACAGAAATCAAAACAATGGTTGTGAGATGCTGTCGGGAGGAGCTTAAGTTTCTTGAAATACAACACGACTCTGCTTTACTGGATTCCTGGACACCAGAAAATGAAAAAAACAGATGAATTAGCCAGGAAAGGTTCATCAGATGTACTAGAACAAATTGATCTCTCTGTAAGCATCCCGCCCTGCGTTTTCAAGCTTGAAGTAGGGAAACTAGGCACAAGAGAGACGAACTTAAGGTGGAACTTCATTCTGAAAACAATGTTATCATTTCACATGGAATAAATTATAAGTTAAGGTATCCATATTCCTAAATGATTAAATTGGTCTGAATCTCTGAATCTAACAAACATATGGTGCGAAAATGAGCTCTATGGAAGTCAAAATTAAAAAAAAAAAAAAAAAATGTAATCTAAAAATAAGAATGAGTTTTGATATAATGAAGGAAGAAAATAAATAAAACTTATGTTTATCTTAAATAATTGTAAAATTATAAGTGTAAACAAGACTAAAAAATTTAATATTAATCGAATGCCTGCCTACATGTTTAATTAACGCACATAAATAAATATATACATATTTGTAAAAAATGTTTTCACTTACCGTTTACCAAAAAGAAATGTTGTAATATCAATGTTGCTTTAATTAAACACTTTAGTTTATGCATTCCACCAAATATCTAAATAGTAAAATATCTGCAATATTGAAAACAGAACGATGGAAACTAAGATACAAATTTAACTGTAAGAAACGCTTAACATAATAAAACAAAATACTAACAACACACATACATACTTACAATATATTTTTAACCTCAACTACTTCTAGTTACCTTTAAAGCTGTCTTTTTTATAACTTTAAGGCTGAACTATAATGGTTGGAAGAAATTGGAAACTTGTCAAACTCTAAATTAAGTTTTTCGTCAGTGCAGTCATTTCTACAAGTGGCTCATAAGAGGAATATGCATTTAGAAGCAACTGTCAAGTAGTTTCGTATGTTTTCTCAAAAATATTTTTAAATAATAATAAAACTCATTCAAGACTATTTTCAAACCTTAAATTGGATGCACTTTGCACGTTATGAAATCTCATTTTAGTCTTTTTCTCACCTGACTGTCGAATTTTCATACGCAAGTGCGAATGGATTCGCACTTTCGAAAGTCAGCAAAAATGACCGAAAACTTGACGAATCGAAGCCTTCGCACTGTTTCGCAAGTGGTCGTACGAAACCATTTTCCTATCATAATTCAGCCTTTACATCTAGCCTTACGTACATTGTAACGTACACAGAACGTACACCTACGTTTTAGGTGCGTTTTTGTCCAAAAACTGATTTTCGACAGTTTAATCAAAATAATAGCACCTTTTAGGAACAAAATACAGTATGTGTTGAAACATTTTTGAAATCTGCCCACTACAACGCCCACTTATTGAGAAAATTCGTATTTTGGAGTTATTTTATGAGATATTTGAAAAAAGTTGCTTAAGCACCAATATAGGGTGGAAGAAGAAGCTATATGCATAGGAAAGGGATAGGGCATCAAACGATCCGCTCCAGACGGATTGTAGCATTTTCATTTGTTTTTTTATAGCCTTTCAACTTGAACTTTAATAATTTTAACTAAATTATAGATTGGCCTCGATTTCTTGAGTTCTTGAATTCTAATTGGAAAATGAAATAAATAAATTTAATTGAATTATTGAAAAAAAAAACAAGAATAGTTCCCATACTCCTATTTCAGGATACTGAGGCAATTGACAAGTGAAGGAATCTTATCGTAGCCGTTTGCTTCTGACTATTAAAGTTTTTGGAGGTAAATTTGTAAGTTGTTTGAAATTCAAGCCAAAACTTGTATTTACATATGTACCTCACCTTAGTATATCCTTTATACAAACCATTTTGGTAATGGTTGAACCTTCAATCTATTTATAGAAGAGGCAAGCATTAAAGCTCCATTCATAGCTCAACGAACTACAAATACGAACAAGCGGTTTAAGGGGTCACGCCACCCTGAAATTTTCAAAAAATCGAATTTTTTAGTTTAGCTTAGCTTAAACCCCTATATTCTTACGCGTATTTTAAGATGTCCCCGAAGACAATATCTTGATAATTATGAAAGTTATGTTCATTAGAAATCGGAGCGGCAGGAGGGCACCGAGAGCACTTCTTTTTCTTCTTTTGCGTTTTTCTCGAAACCACCTTTTTCAAGACGGTGGGCGTGATAAAGCAAAAACTATTCAACCGATTGACTTGAAAATTGAAACACATCTTCTTACATAGATTTTCCACAGAGTGACGTAGAATTTTTTTGGATTGAATAATTAGAAAATTTTTTATGCAATTTTTAATATGAAATTTTTGAAGTGCTCTCATTTGCGTAAAATTTTTTTTTTTTAAACGGCTACGTCACTCTGTTCAAAATTTATCACTTTTAAAAGAAAATACTTGTTTACTTGTTTTAGATAAAAATTGGCACGTGATTCATGCCCACCATCAAGGAGCGCTGCGGAAAAACCGATGATCGCCGATGCTCATATCTCCGCCATTTTTAATTGAAAACAAAAATTTGTTTAGTATTTTTTAAGTTCATTAGTTGCATTAAATAGAAATAAAAGTGAAAAAATCCTATCTCAAATAGTTTAGTCACAATAAATTCCTGAACAACCGTCCCATTTTCACGCGTTCAGGGTGGCGTAACCCCTTAAGATATTTCATTCACAGCAACTTTTTTATCTAGTCACAATAATCTGCGAATTTCAATTGTGAGATTAAACTCTCGCAAATGTTTTGGTTGTGCGAAAGTGGATTGCGTTCTACATCTGTGGAATATGAATAAAATTTTATAGTTCGCATTTCGCAGGAAGAATTCGCTTATTCACGGAAAAAATCTGAGAATTCGTAATTTCTTTTTAGAAATGCTACGATTTTTTATGCAAATTTCGTTGGTTCCATCTATTAATTACTAATTATTTAAACTACCACATTTTCGAGATCGATATCTGTTTCAAACAATTTGAATTCAATTCGTTTTACTTAGCATATCCACACACGTGTCCATTTCTAAGTTTTAGACGTGTATTGTTGCATTGCTAAGCAAATGTCCTAAACGTGTAGGTACAATTAAAGCATATTTAATCTTAATTACTCTGAATGGAATTAAAATGTTTACATTGTACTAAAATGAAGCTATTCGTGGAATGCGATTATTTCAACTACTTATATTAACAAAAACTTTCTCCAGTGGTTTAATGATGACCACATGGCCAGCAAAGTAGAATAGCTGTTCTCGAATGTTAGATATAAGTATGTACATGTACATATACGGCAACACAAGTTTTATTTTTTATAAAACTTTTTTAAATCATGCAACTGCAAATATATATTACATTCTTGGAGAATCCTTTCAGTCAGCTAGTTACACAAATAAAACTATGAGTCAATGAGATGAGTACGTCAATAGGATAATTTCATTCCAGGAATTTATGAAGTCAGGTGGGTGCTACTAATGTATCCAAACTCATATATATCTATACATATGTATGTATGTGTATATAAACAGAGAACAGCAATTAACTACGGCTGATCTGAATAATATAAACAAACTATTGGTTTTCTGATATTTAATCGATTCTACATAAACAAAAGAAGTGTTATTCAAAATAATAAGTAGGTATGTGGGTATGAAGAGATTCTTTAGGAAGAACTCATGGCACTGCCATAGATCGATGACTAGATAATACAATTGGATCAACAATTAGTACGACAAGGATTACATACTGTTCCTTTCAATTGTATAAAATGTGTTCAATCATCTTTGAAGCCTAAAGTAACTTTCACGTCCCTTTATAATATTTTCGACAGGTAGTAAACAGAATTTACTACAACTATACTATACTTGCACAAATTTAGCTTCGTTCGTTCAACTTTAGAAAATATTATAAATTGAAATTATTCTACACATATTATAAAAACAAATTTTACATATATACATATATATATAAAAAAAAAAAAAAAGTAATAAGAAGACACCAAGAAATGTATGCTTTTTGGAAGAACATTACTTACCTGATGGAATTCAAATATGTTCACAGTCAATCCCTTTTTCAACAGATTCTTTTAGATTAACTAATAAAATAATATAAATAATATCACAGATATAGAAATACATAAAAAATTAAAATATCACTTTGTATAAAGGTAATGAACGTTTAAAGTAACAAGCTAGACAAAAATTCAATGAGACAACAAAGAACTCAGCATCTCAATTACTTGTAGGTCGATAACAAACTGTAGCCAAATGCTAACCGCAATCAGGTAGAAGAATTGAATAAAATTCAATGAATAAACACATATTTAAAAAACGTACATATGTAGTACATGCGCATATTTGTTTTTTTTTTTTTTCCTATTTTCTTAACTCAAGCAACTTTCCAAACAAATAGAAGCTGAAAACTTTTGAAGCTTTTATTGTTTTTAAAATTATATTTCATTCAAAAATATGGAAATTATAATCAAGTTGTCGTATTGAGTAATCAGTAATACACATACATACATATGTATGTTTTGTACATATCCTTGTGGCCAATTCGTTAAGAAATATAGATTTTGTGCAAATTCACTTTCGGGGGGTTCAGGTGCACTAGAAACGTATTCGGTTGTTATGTAAATATTCTCGTGACCAATGAACCACACAAGCCCTTATTTTACTTGTCCCTTCAATTGTCCCCAACAATTTGGACACCACCTACGCAGAGTAAATATTAAAACTCGAATTGAATCGGTTATCCGTAAAATTAATATTACTATCTGAAATTCAGTCAATATTGAAATATCTAGATGCAGGACTGATAACACGTTGACGACCTTTGGCTATCGTACACAGAATAAGATTATTATTAGCTCAAACACCTGGCAACCACAACTATTAGAAAATCGTAATATTAAATCGGCTATCTATTTTCGAAAACAATAAGCTTTTCAAATTCGGTTATAGTCTGCTATATCACACAAGGGCTGTAACTAGAAACAGCATATAGAACGCTTAAGGATCTACTAATGGGATATGAATTTTTTTTATGAATTTAAGGGGCAGTACCTACCATTTTAATCGCTGACAAAATAACTGCTAATTCGAGAATAGAATGTAAGGGCAATGTATTATACTTTTGTCTTATATATTTATACTTTTGTCAACAATTGGAAATTCTTCCTAAAGTAGTAAACATTACACAATTTATATACATTTAAATAAAGATTTATATATTATTATAACACGTTTAATTTTTTAGAGAAAAATGAGAAGCCCTTATGTATTCTGATGTAAGAAAAGTACTTGGTTTTTGTACTTACCTTCACATGCGTAATTTTTTTTCCGGTGATCCTGTATGTACGGCACTTACCATGATGGATGATGAAATTGCCAAACAGCTAAATATTGCAGGTACCTTACATCCCCTTTGATCGAAGTGGACCGGGGATACTTCTAGCAGATCCCAAGCAAAAACTACTTGACGTGCACACTGCTAACAAGCACTAAACCTTCATAAGCTTCATAGTAGGTATAAGCACTTCAAAATAATTAACGTTGAATCATACAATGATGTAAAACCGACAGCTCCTAAAAGAAATTTACAACGCCAAGCTTGCTGAAGAAATATTTGCGTATAAACGCGTCTTTGATAAGATCTGTAACAGCCTTGGTAAAGAACATAGTAATAACAGTAATCTACAACGAAGTTCATAAGTGTGGAAGATTTCAGATCATCAAACTCCTCCAATATTTTAATGCCACCCAAGATGTCCGGGCTTTGAATTTGTTGAGAGCAAAAACAGTCCGAAAAAAATATAAATCTGAAACGTTTGTACTGTAAGAGTTCAATAATATTCATGGACTAGTTCCCCCATGGTCAACAAACTTTTGACATGCCTTCAAAAGCGGATGCGTCGTGAACTAGTCCTAGCAGAACCACTGGACAGAAAGATAAATAATGGACAAAAGGTACCTTCCGATATTTCCATTTTAATATGTTTCGCTTTGACGACGGTAGAACCAAACTACTTGTCGCACCAAAATTCCAAAGTACAATGGTTAGACCACAACACTGTATCGCGTATCTAAGAATTCCAAATAATTTAAATTATTTTCTTTATTTTTTGTTTTTACTCATTTATTTGTCGATCTATTTTGCGCCTTCCGGTAGACATTGCGTTTCAGTACCTCATTGTGTTGCCTATTATACACATACAAATAAAATAAATAAATAAATATCAGGCCGTAAGCAGCCCATAGAGGGCCAAGGCCTAGCTTCTCACAACTGCACATGTTGTGCGTGGTATACATTTCTGCACGTACAGAAGGGACCTACAGTTTTATGCCGTATCCGAAGGGCAGAGGGTTTGAGAAGCTTTCTCATGACAGTAATACTCTTGAATGTTTGTCTTGTTTGACACTCGGAAGAGGTGGGGCCGTGAAAAAACTTTTGATGGTATTTTTCTGGATTCGAACTTGAAACCCCTTGCGCAGTAGTCCAACGCACTAACCACTGAGCCATGGCACCCACACAACAGCTAATATACGAACAATAAATTTGCTTTTTTTTTAACGAATTAAAATAAGAAGTGTTATATCCCAAGGCGTTCAAGATTTCGCATTTTTAAGACTATGAACTATTATTTTTATTTGTTTATATTAACTTTCTTCTTCTTCGCCAATTTTTCGAGAGCAAATGCTATGCAACACGATTTTGATAATTACGTGATTTGTCTCCATTTGCGCTAACCATTATAGAACGGTTTGCTTTGTCGCACATCCAATTTCCTAACATTCGCATTCCCTTGCATAATTTGCGCAAGGTTTAAAGAAAAGTCTCCACTCACATATTAAAATTTATATAATAACAAGACAGCGTTTCGATCTATGTACATACATTTTTTTTTATTATTTTTACACGATTTTCTATACCTATTTTTTTTTTTAATTTTTTTTTTCTTTTTTTTAATAAATATTATTTATGTCTTTAGTCTGCTTCAAAATTTAATATCTCTCGACTCATTACTTCTATTTAATAACTATTTGACGTTATACAGTATTAAAATTGAACTTTTCACGTATATAAAAGTGAATTCTGTTTATAATTTAACATTACAATTTTCTGTACAATAGAAGTCAGTCATCAATCCTTTTCTCATCATGTTTTTTGTATATATATAAGTATATAGTGTTTTGCATTTTTGAATACAGTTTGTTTTTAAAAGAACGAAAATAAATATTTTTTTTTATGTTGTGTTTAGTGTTGAACGTACATAATATAAATTGAGCTACTTTATTTTATTTACATACTATACTACAATAGTATAAACTCAATGCAACTAGTGTATATTTCGACTGAAATTAAAATTTAAAACATTATTCATAATTATATAATTCTCTCATTTATATACTTAAGATTTCGAGAATTTTAAAACATGAGAGTAGGGTGTAAGTGAGAAAAGTGTTTCATGATTATGAACAAAGAACAATATTTTGTCAATTGATTTTTTTTTTTTTTTTTTTCTTCAATAAATATGTATACAAATTTGTAATGAGTATGCATCCATACACACTAACATACATGTGGAAGCGGATAAATGTACCACTCTTTTTCGGTTAGATAGTTTTTGATTACATATATATATATGAATGTATATATATATTTTTTGGAAACAGTCTTACATTATGTATAAATTATCTTCCAATGTTGCAAAATAGATAGAAATTTTGTAACTGAATTTAGCAGCAACAATACCAAACTATATATAAACAAAATATGTATTTGTGTGAATAGGGTATAAGGAAACTTTAGACACTCAATAACCTCCTTAAAATAATTCCTCAATACCATCATTTTACATAGGATTATTGCACTGATTTTTTTTAAGTTATTTAGTCAATCACACATCAAATGGAAGCTAAACGTATATACTAAATTGTGCGTTAAGCATCCTGATCGACACCGGCTTCCGTGTAATCAACGCCAATATCATTATCGAAACCATACCAATATCACATGACCATAATTTGAAGTGCCACTCATTGATCTATAGTCCGATATATTCGACGCTGTGGCTCGGGGGTGTAATGAATGCGAGTTCGGAAGTGTTGTGGTGATCCAGGAACACTCTCAGACCCACGTCTTGGAGGTGGCAGAGGCGGGGATGCGTTAATATGTCTGAAATTGATATTATTCATTTTTTTTTTTTAAGGAACAACATTCATGAACATATTATATATTTAAATGATTTTTTTATGATTAGGAGAGAATCGACATACTATCAAAAACACTTTTTATAATTTCGATGAGTCTCTAATCTAAAGACTTGCAAATTTATACGATTTCTTACCCTACAACGCCACTTTACTAAAGGATTCAAATAGAGTGATATATTTCCTTACTCATACTTTAAAACTACTACTTATGTTTATATATATTTTTGTTTTATAATAACTTAAAAAAAAACAGATTTAATACAAAATAGTCATGTGCAAGGAGGGCTTCATGCAATAGTGTCTCGGCCTTTTTTTTTAACTGCGTTTTAGTTTTGCATTGTCACTAAGACGGCAATATCAATCATGTCATACACCTTAATTTGATTTCCATATGGACAATATAATGTATGTTCAATGTATGTGAATGAAAATTGAAATATTTATAAACTCTTTCAAAAAAGTACAGGCCTACATATGTTCAGATATTCTATACCTACAATAAAGGGGAAATAATGAATTTGTAAAATAAAGTGCACGACCGGGTCATACAAACTTGCACCTTTGTATATCTTTCTTAAGTTGGTAATAAGATATCGTTATTACCTATTTAGGCCAAGAACGTGGTACGATATTTAAAAAAAAAAGTAGTTCAAGTATAAAGTTTAAACGAAATCGTTGGTACCATTTGAGAAAAAGTACATTTTGTTAAGTTGGCTATAAAGAAAGTAACATTGTTAACAATTTGCCCACAAAATGTGCTTATGCTATCTTATAGGAATTTACTTAATTGGTCTTAATATGAAATTTAAAAAAAATCGTTGAAGCCGTTTCCAAGCAAATTGGATAAAACCACTTAATTCTTAGAAAAGTACCATTATACACACTTTTGGCCAAAAATTTTGGCAGCCATTTATATCATTTACGATTTGTAATCGAATGTAAAAACTTAAATGAAATCGTTTAATCCGTTTTCAAAAAAAATCGTATTTTAGCCAAAATGGCCATAAGTAGCGTTTCAACATCTTTTGGCCGAAATGTGGTACGCCGTTTTATTGCACAGTTCTGTGCTTGTCTTAGAGTATAATTTAAACGAAATCGTTGTAGCCGTTTTTACGCACATCGGCTTGTTGCAAACAAATTTATAAGTAAAGTACTGTTGTTAACAACTTTGGTAAAACATTTTATATGTCATTTGATTGGAATTTTTCAATCTAATTCAAATATGAAATTCAATACAAATCGTCAGAGCCGTTTTCGAGAAAATTTTATTTTTGTAAAATTGGCTTTAAGTAAAGTACCCTTAATAATAAGACTAAAACAAAAATTTCAATTTCAATTCCAGGAATTACCCAGCAGAAGCTAGATATGAATTTTGATCAAAATCCGTTTAGGCTGCAGCTTCGTGCACAGACAGACAGACAGACGGCATCGGCAGACCCACTCTTTCGGACTTCTCTATTATGCTAATATCCAAATTCATCAAAGTCTTGAGATCGAAAATCTGTACGAGTCCAATACTTGCCCTATGTTATACATATGTATGTAGGTGCAAGTAAAAAAACAGAGTGTGAGTCTGTAGCGTACAAAAATGTTAACAGCTGGCATTTATTAGAAATCATAAAAAAAAACAATTATGTTTAAAACTGGTGCTATGGTAATAGTTGTGAAGAAACAACAAAGATGAAAAATAGTCAACACTATTCTTGAACCCGAATACGACAGTCGAATCCGATCATAGTCGCATATCACTTTTTGCACCGCTAATGGATCAAAATCAGGCACAAATAATCTTCATTATTCTTATAGAGTTTAAATAAAAGAATTCTATTAATGATTTCAACAAAAAATTTAAAACAGATACAAATGTCAAATGACAATCCCCTCGTATACTAAAATCCAATTATTTGCTCTTGATAGCAAAGTTCTGTAAGAAAAACCACAGAAAAAACTAATGCTAATGGTATGTAACAGCGATCGAATGTACCGCAGGTAGGTCATAAAAATTACAACAATAAATTATATGTAAGTTAGTGCTTTTTTTATTTCAGTGGCAATCTTTGATTTTGAGTGCCATGAAAACATTTACTGGCACCAGTGTGTGAAAAAAAATCTCCACAAAGGTCAGTACTGATTATTTTTCTCAGGCAGAGTATAAAACCTCGGTAATGAAAGCAGTTAGACCCTGCTGCTTTCATTATAGTCGACCAATAGTCCACCAATTATGTACTTAAAAAATGTTTATAAAAAAATAAACAATAATTTGGCATGTTTAATTGGATTTGTAGTGATGATAACAAAAACAAAGTTGTAAGTGTAGCGAACATTTCTTTAAATGATTAACTCTAGATTTAAAAAGAAATATTAGGCCGTAAGCAGCCCATAGAGGGCCAAGGCCTAGCTTCTCACAACTGTACATGTTGTGCGTGGTATACATTTCTTCATGTACAGAAGGGACCTACAGTTTAATGCCGTAAGCCAAGGGAAGGGTGGTTTGAGAAGCTTTCTCATGACAGAAAATACTATAGAATTTTTGTCAGACACTCGAAAGAAGTGGAGCCGTAAAAAATATATTGATGCATTTTTCTGGATTCGAACTTGAAACCTCTTGCACAGTAGTCCAACGCACTAACCACTAACTATAGATTACCGTTTGAGCTTTCACTTTTCTCGTTATGGTATTTTGGAAAAACATGATTTTTTTTTTTAAAAGAGTTTTATTTTTGAGAACTTTTTTTCATGACAATAATACACTTGGGTGTTTATCAGACGCTCGCGGCGAAAAAAAAAACCTTTATTCTATTTTGTATTATTCAAATTTTGAGCCCCTTCTACAATAATCCAAGCAATAAATACTACATATTAAAAAAAAATTATAGAATATTCATACGCACAAATTATAAAAAAAAAAAAGCATTACGATCCAAAAAGCTGTATTTCTTAATTCAAATACTAACTATTTTTAATTAATATTTCTGTAAACTAATCTTCACAAAAAGGAACCTTATTTTTTTTTGTACAAGATATAGCCTCTTTAAATAAAATTCTGTAAAACACTTTAATTGAACTTACCGTCTATTATACAGGGGTGACCCCGGTGGCTGTCCGCTAAGTTCTAATAAATTTTTCCTTAGTAACAGTGGTGATTGACCACGATTGTATCTCGGTGGTGGATCTGGACTACGGTGTCTTCGATCAATACCTGTTAATATATGTGGACTCGGTGGATGAACATAGCTTCGCTGTATTGCATCAGCTGTTTTGTCTAATCTATCGCCAAGCACAGAAGGAGCCGCATCCATTGATTTTATTACAATAGCACTACTATTTGATGACATTGGCGCTTTCCCAATACCACTAGGCTCCGAATTTCGAAAAAAACTTCCGCAATTATTAACACGATCCGGTTTTACGTCTTCATTTGTTCGATGTGAAGAATTCAACTGCAGCTTAACGTATGAGGAAAACTGTCGCTTCATCGCACCTGCAAGGGAATTAAACCATCCTACAAAACATTCAAGGTTGGTGGTGATAGCAGCGTTGGGAAAAAAGCACATGTGTTTAGGCAAGCGAGGAGGCACAACATATACGTTTGTGAAATGGTGAGTTTGTAGTGTGAAAAGAAATAAGATATTGGCATTGAGTGAAAACAAAAGTTAAGTGCAATGTGTGAATTGTGCGAAGCTTTTGAACTTATGAAAATATATACATGTATTAATAAAAACAATGTTAACAGAATAAAGAAAGAAATGCAATAGTGGAAATATTAAGATTGCACAAACACAATTCACTGAAGTATGCAACAATGAAAGTGCATGTTGAATGGAAAACTGCAAACTACACTTACCGTGCTCTTCTTTGAGGGTACTTTCTTTGATAACATTGGGTGATGGCGTGATTTGACGATTGCTCACAAAGCTTTCGTATAATTTATTTGTTTGCACAGCCTCGTCATCAGGACTTTCTAACAAAGCGGAAGAATTCAAATCTGTCGTCGGAGAAGGCGGCGATCGAGTATTTCTTAAATTATTGATAGGCAAATATTGATTTTTATTTATTGTAAGCGAATAATGTCCATTCCCATCCACGTGAGATGCGATCGATTTTGATGATTGACTAGACGTTGACGGTATTGAGTGGTTGGTAGAAATCGGAATATGGGATGATTGATAAGTTGGGGTATAACTATTTAGAAAAGGATTCGTTACGCCGTCCGAGCTAAGTCGTTCCTTTTCCCTGTATTGATTTTGTTGATGATAAAACCGTTGAAGTACTAGAACAAAATTCGCTTACATTAAAAAGTCATTTAAAACACTTTTAGAAACTTACCAATAGGACTCTGATTACCCTGCATTCGTACCGGACTTTGTAATGGCGGTGTTTCGGTTTTATTATTTACAGGGTTTAAAGACATTTGAAACTTTTTTCGTACCATTGCTGGTGACTGCTGCATTATATCAGCACTATAACTATCAGTACCATCGAAAGCTATATCTTCTGAATTCCCTATTTTCCATGTGGAATCCACCTGATTTGGTTGCGTTTGATTTCTTTTTTGACTAAATGGAGAAGTCGTCAGATTACGAATAATAGATTGACCTAAAATATAAAATAATAATTCTTAGAAATTTCATAAATAAAAGAATCTCTATAAATTGATACCAATACTGCTAAACATCGATTCTTTTCTGGGGCTTTCACCATACTTTTGAGCAGTTCCCAATTTTCTCTGCGTAAATGGTGATTTCTTGTAGAATTTGCTCATATCGTTAACGAATTTATCTTCGTCTCTCGATATTTGAGAGTTATTTGTGTTCAGAGATATTGCTTGAGGTATATATGATGATTGTTGTGATCGCATTTCCTGGTAATTATTGTACTGAGAGATAGAAGACGGTTTCAAAGGAGTATTTGCTGTTGCTGTTAAGTAGTACTGATAGCTTGGTATTTGACTTATTTTCACAGAAGGGTTTAAAAATTTAGATTTTGAATGGAGTGTTTCTGAACTGGAATCTATTGATGTTGCTGCGGTGTTGTTCGGCATTAAAATTCTGAAATTGAAAATATCCAAACTTTTATAATATCTTTACATACATATAACGATTAACTTGCGCCAACCTTAAAAGGTAAATTACATAAGTACATACATATTATGTACATACGTATTTGAGATAAAACAAATCTATTATCTATTTCTAGAGAGCTTTCACTTTTGAGGCGAATAAAGGAATAAGCTTACCGAGTAAATATATCGATGGCTTAGCGCACAAATGTGTAAAGTGCACTTTTTTTTTAAACATTTTCCTTCCTTTAACCTTTGTTTATGACTTTTACATTAATAATGTACTCAACAATAATAATTTGATCATGTGAACTTATGTTAAAAACCGACAAAAACTGACACCCCTACCGTGGTACCCGTCGGTGCGAACGATCCACTAAAAGTAAAAAATTTGCATCGTGCAATCCGTAGACGTGAACCATCCACATGCAGGTAAAGTGAATGAGAGTCACTGGATCGTGGAAAAGGTACGGATCGTATCTCCCCATGCATTTCACATCCGAAACTATTTCATTGTGGATATCTCGTTGTTATTTGATTATTTATGCTGCCAAAAGTCGTTAAAAGTTTATGTATAAATAATTTGTTTGTCTTGTTTTCTCATTCTTATGTTTGATTTAAAGGTAAAAGAAAAAACTACGAATAGGAAGCAGTTTAAGGCACTCGTAAGTGCAACGAAGGAAAATTGTTATATAAATTCTTACGTTGTTCTGGTAGTTGCATGTTTTCCTTTTTTTCTTAGCTGCAAACGCTCCCTTCCTTTACTTATCAAAAAATAATGCAACGCTATCTATTTTAACTGTAATCTTTATTTCACTCACCAAAAACTTGAATTTATAAATATGAAACAATAAAAATCACAAATAGCTTTTAAACAAGCTGTCAAATGAAGCTGTCGGTTAAGAAGCGTAGCCGATGGGTTCCACGATAGCCATGAGAGATTCACGTAATGTAAGTAGAACCACACTAACTCAGCAACACCCAATAGCAACTTCAACAGCAGAGGCAAATAGATCGATGCTGTGATGTGAAACACATTTCACACAGCAACGACAACAGCAAACAACGTCTTTCTCCATGCAACAGAACAAACTGAGCACGGCAACAGCAACAATAACAACCGATTTAGGACTTAGGTCTAACGTTGAAGTTGCTGTTGCTGTGGTCTAACTAACTACCTGACGACTTTATTATTCTTTTTTTTTTTTTTGCCTGTACTTGAATGAGTTTGATTTAAGCTTTTAATTAAAATTTTAATATTTATTTATTTTAGGTGTGAACTAAACTTTGTTCGCATTTCGCAATTAGCGTATCTAATGTAAAAAAGAAAGAAGAGAATAAAGTCGTGTCGAAAGAGATCCGTCGACCATGACCTATAGCTTTTCCATGTTTTATTTCTGTAAATTGATACCTAAAATTATTATCTGATACACTACAAGATCATATACGATGGTAAGAGACTTTTAAAAAGATATAGATTTGGTATTTATATAGTGCATTAAAACATAATGAAATGTGTATTTGAAACTGTAAATAAGTATACATCTGTCAAGACGGTACGACGTGTTCTTCGATCACACAACTTTAACGGTAGAACTGCATGTGATGGGCCTTTATTATTACAAATAAAATAAAACATCCATTTCTCAAGAATTAAAACGATTAGAGTTTGTAAAATAACAGTTCGATAAATGCTCCAAATTTCAAAAATTGACAAAATCAAGCTCAATCCCTTAAAAAAAAAAAAACGCCTTTTGGCCATGAATACCGTTATAACAATTTTTCGCCAAAATTGTCTTTTTGTAAATTGGTCTTAAGCAAAGTACCGGATATTAGGATTAAAACAAAAAGTCCAATTTGGCCTCTAAATCCGTTAAAGCTGTAGCTTCGTCCACAGACAGACGGTACTGCCAGACCCACTTTGTCCGGCTTCTCCACTCAAATTCATCAAAATCTCGAGATCGAACATTCACATAAGTCCAATACTTGTCTAATATTATATGTAGGTGCAATTTAAAACGTATGTACCTACAAATGATTTGGATTCACAAATTTTACTTAACATGTATACAAGCAGTATAATCCTTTAAGGGGAGATTCCTGAAATTCTGCCGAACAAAAAATTGTATGGCAGGGGGGTCTATTCTCACCCCATTTCAAGTTATAGCCCCCCAAAGTGGGTGACCTCTAGTTTGGAGGTGTAGCCACTTCAATCGCTATAACTTCTAAACTATTATAGGTACAAAAAAGGTTTTGTACATTTTGGAAAGACAATTTAGTAGCGCATACAAACACTTTGGGTACGTCTGTGCATTTGAAACTGTATTTCCAAAATGTACAAACGGTTTGAAAAAGCTCTTCCATAAGTCCTGTACTGAAAATATAAATTGAACAGAGTATCGTACTAAATCTTTTTCTATTTTAATGTATAATGAAATCATATTTTTCATAATTTGATTCGATTCTTATTTGAAAAGTAGGCGAATGTTTTTTCAGAAGACCAAACAAACCGACAATTATATCGTAATTGTAAATTTATTTGAATTATCTCTTCAAATATATTTACTGTCAAGATGTTAGGGGCATTTTGAATTTTTGTATCCAATCGCTTTTGTTGTCTCTTTCGATTAAGATTAAGAACAACACCTCCCGCACAAGTTTTAACTCTTGGTAATAAAATTGATAAAGTCAATTTGCACTTACAAGTATGTTTTATATGTGTCAAACTTCTACGATACTGTAACCTCAGATCATTTACTCGTATTAACCATAATTGTATATAACATTTACTTTACCAATTGTCAATATTTTAACAATCGATTATTATATTAAAACTGTAGGAAACTAAAAACTGCATCTAAAATTTAACATATAATATAATGAACATATCTACAATATAAAGAGGCGAGATGAATCCAATGAATTATGCAAGGATAGAAAATTAGAGGCGTTAATAATGAAAACTAATAATTACATTATAATATATCGAATTCAAATGATGAAATTACTACATAAGTAAGAAATGTTAGCAAGAACAGATGGCAAACAAAAACCAATGAAAAATAAAATAAAAACAGATTAACCAAACAAAATTAAATCAAATATACTTACTGGGGACAAAAGATTAGGAATTAAGTAACCTACAAAAAAATTAAAAAAAAAAAAAAATCAGTCAGTAGGAAAGAACAAAAACAAGACGAGTGTTAAATTCATGTCATGGATATCAACTATCAAACAAAATTTAGGCAAATATAATTACTAGGAAAAGGATCTAGGATCTCAAAAAAAAAAAAACTGTTAATAATGTTGTTTTGTCAAAAAAACATTTCTTTACATGCAATAACAAATTATTCAAGAAAGGTATTTCTTTGATAACACGAATGTGCTCTCACCTTTGACTTTGATATTGCAACTACTTGTTACATGTTCATTTAGTAAAATATTGGCATTTGAAAAAATCCTTTGTAAAAATTACCTTTGATGTGTTCTAATCCCAGAGGTTTCAACAACTGATCGGAACCAATGTGGTATGTCGACAAAAGCTTTTTCATAATCTTTTATGAAAGGTTGCTCTAACAGTTCAGGATATTTGGGTCTTTCTTGATGATTTTTGGTTAAACTGTTTGGAAAGGCTTGCATATTAGTTTTGCAATTAATAAAAACTTGTATACAAATTTATACCATTTTGTAACGAAATCATGAAATTTTCTACTAAAGCCTTCATCTCGTGGAAGGCTTGGAGGATCTGAATCCAGAACCTTTGTAAGCACTTCGAAGTCAGTATTACAACCTTCATAAGGAGATCGCGCTGTTGCTAGTTCTACTAATGTTATACCAAGAGACCATACATCGGCTCGAATATCATATTTAGGTTTTTTTGGATCTATTCGTTCGGGCTAAATAGAAAATTAAATATAAATATTGTTCAAAAAGTTAAACAAATTGAATACATACCGCCATGTATGCTGCACAACCCGCTGACCTCGTATTGGCTTTTGAATCCACTAGTCGACCGCTAATGCCAAAATCACACAGTTTTATATTACCCCGCTCGTCTATGAGAATATTTGAGGGCTTCACATCTCTGTGTATAACACCGTGCTTTTCTTTGAGGTATGATAACGCTTTCACAGTCTGAAATGTACATAATTTGTATAAAATTATGATGTCTTGAGTAATTGTAATATACTAAAATATTTTCGAACACCTACGAGTTCATAGCAAACACAGACTTAAATTATATATGTAACAGATTCTTTGACATTATTTTAATCTGCGGTAGCTTTTCGCTCTAACAAACAAAACAAATGTTGAATAAATTGGTTCTAGCGATCACACCGACAACCTCTTGGTCGCCTTCGCTCGTGTGTACAGTTTTATTGGTTTTCTCAATCTACAAAAAAAAAAGCTCTTTCTCTATCTCTTGTGCTTTCAAAATGGCTTGTTAAGTCATTGTTTCGGGATCATGATGTTGGCTAGAACGAAACAAATCTCGAAAATACATCTTATAAATCTCGAACGAACAACATCCATATAGTACATAAATCTCGAAAAAAAATTGTTTTAATTTTCACTCCTATTGCGAGTGTCAAAAAACAACCGATAAACGATACTTATCAAAAAAAAATTATTAGTTAGTATTGGAATTGTACATAGTATTTTCTGTAAACCCCATTGTTTCACATAAACTTTCATATCGCACCCTGAGATGAAAAGTGTCGTAATTTCAAACAGCAGATTGTGGGACAGTTTAATTTAGACAATTTTTATTGTCTCAGTAATTGTACCGTTGCGCAAAATGATACCCAAAATACATTTTTTTAGTTGGTAATTGCTAATTAAAATACATATCCATTAAAATGCTGTTAAATTTCCAAGGAAATCATTCGAGATCTAAAAATCTTAATTCGGGAAGTTACGACACATACATAGCCATCGAAGTCAGATTTGGGTTGAAATACCTTTTTCTTTATATATACTTTTTCCTAAGTAAGGATAAGGTTTTAAGGAAATACAATTTTTGACGCAGCGACAAATTATAATTGTCCTACTATCAATTTAAGCAATATTATGCCTATATAAAGAATGCTGTAATTTGCTGTAGTTTCTGAAATATTAAAAATTAATGAACCACAGTAAGCCAACAAACATTTTGTTTTTTTAAATAATAGAAGCAGACATAATTTTTCGAAATATAATTCATGGAAATCTAGTTCGACCCCTTGAATCTGAGGAACAAACACGAAACTAAACATATTACCTTATATGACGCTTAATTTAATGGAAAACAAATTTGCAGCTTTTAAGTAACTTACCGCAACAGTGACTTTGCCCAAGATTTCTTCGGGCACGGGTTTCTTTGACAATTTCAGCAATTTATCAAAGCACATCGACATTAACTCCATACAGATCCATACATCTGGATCCCGCACAAAGCAACCCAGACACTGAACTATGTACTGGCAGTCGTGTGATTTAAGAACTACGTCCAAGTCCATAAGTATTCGCTTGTTCTCCTCCGTGTTGCCTGTGCGTCGCATTTGCTTCACTGCAATCACAGTTCCACTCGGTATGTGTCGCATCTTCACCACATGCCCGCTGGTACCGTTGCCCAAATCACCCAAATGCTCCAGGTCCTTTATATCTGTCTTGTATGGCTGGTTATTTATTGTGAGAATGCCAGTCTGCTTCATGATCTTTTTCAGCTTCTTGTCTGTCTCGGTCTCTGCGGCTGGAGGCTGAGCGACTACTGGAAGATTCAGAGGCTTTCTCGGCCGATTGGGGGTTGTTTCCACTAAAAAAAAAAAAACAAATCGCAATCAGACATTACCAAATTTAAACAAATAAATAAAACTGAAACTGAGGGATAATAAATACGTTTGGCAGGAATTATTATGCAGATCCAAATGTCAAATGATTTTTCACTAAGCAGAGCAGAGGAGACAATTGTGCTGCACAGAAAAGGCGAACCAAAGGAGTAATAGTAAATAAAATTTTGTTGATTGCAGCTCCCGTACAAAAATAAATAAGGTAATGTCAAATGCAAGCCATTAAGAGGGTTTTCGAAAATGTGTAACGCAAAATATTAGCATTTTTAGTTCACGGTTCTTACATTGCTGCGGGCGGGGTGCCTGCCGAGGGGCAGGCAGTGGAAATACCATACGTGAATCATTTTCAGCTTGTAATCGTTCTTCTAGCGTCTGTAATTTCATGCCGATTGTGTCTATAGAACTAGACATTATTTGAGGAAAATCTTCTCGCTTTGCTAGGGATTAATTTAATTTTTGCAATACAGTAGACAGAAATTTTTCCCGACAAAAAGAAAAATAGCAGAAACCACACCACACCGAGGTACTTCTCCACTGCGGAGAAAATGAATTTTGAAGTTAACATCAAGTGCTGCCAGTCCTATTGGATTAACTCTCCATAGAATAATGCCAAACGATTTAATAAACTGCGTTGTTTGACTGCTGCGAATTAATGCATTCAAATTGGTTTCTATTTGAATACTATTTTAAAATCCGCACCTATCCGCTTCCAAAAAATAACAATGAGTGTTTGATGCATACAGCTTTTGGAACAATGCACGCAATGCACAATCTGAAGCAGGGAGAAAAACAAAAATAAGATCCGCAGCTTTAGAGCTACCTTAACCTTTAAATTCCGATTCAGTCGGTATTTGCTGTATTCTATTTACTGAAAATTAATACATTAATAAAAACCTATCGAAAACATGAAATTCGAATAATACTTATTGATCGCCCCAAATTTAATTCCATTTAATAAATACTAGGTATATTCACCAATACATTAGCATAGAACTTTCGTACTGAGTCAACTAACATTATCGTTCTAATTAGAACTAGTCGTGCGAAAAGTAGTATATTCATATATTTTTCGAAAAGCATCTTAAACAACCTATTTAATGCCAGTGCCTAACTTCTAACTAAATTCGAATAATACTTATTGATCGCCCCAAATTTAATTTCATTTAATAAATACTAGGTATATTCACCAATACATTAGCACCGAACTTTCGTACTAAGTCAACTAGTTGTGCGAAAAGTAGTTGACCCTGATTTCAGCATCCCATGAAATAACGCTTTTTTAGACAAAGCACTCAGGCATAAAAAATACGGTATATATATTTTTCGAAAAGCATCTTAATCAACCTATTTAATGCCAGTGCCTAACTTCTAACTCTAACGTATTTCTACACGTACAGAAGAGACCTACAGTGATAGGCTGTACCTGAAGGGCAGATTGTTTTTTAAGAAGCTTTGTCATTGCAGTAAATACTTTTGGATGTTTGTCAGGTTCTGCTCTGCTGGGTCCTTGGGCAGGGTGGCACCCCGGGAAGTGAAAAGGTAGATGAATTAGCAAGAAAAGCTTCTTCGGACCCACTAGAACTAACTAGCCTCTCTATGAGTATCCCGCCCTGCGTTCTCAGGCTTAAAACAGGAGAACTAGCCACGAGGGACTCCAATTTTCAAATGTAGATAATTAGGCCACCTTTTTTTGCGTTAGATAAAATAAGGAATAAGAAGTAACGATAATAGTAAATTAAGTGAGGACAAAGTTAAATTTTACCTCATATTTTTACGTATCCCTAACTTACATACATAATAATGTCTTAAACATATGTATGTAGGTGAAATTTATAAATTTCTCTCCTCTGATTTATTTGAGATATAAAACGCCCTTTTACTTTGTCCTGAAGTTGAGCAATGTTCAAAACATTTATTTTTCCTTCAGTGGAGATCACTGCCAGTGCGCTAAGTCTCTTTGTGAAAAATTAAGCGGTTATATTGATTTGTCGTGATTTGAATGGAATTATTAAAGATCCACTAGACTAACGGTACTTTTGCATGAACGGGCCAATAAGAACGAGTTATACGCAAATTAACATTAATTCTGTTGCCCACGCAAGCGGAGTCGCGGGCAAACAGCTTCTTAATAATTTCCCCACCTGTCAAATTTTCAAACGAAAGAGCGAACGGAACATGGTTTTTCTAGGACAGCGGATACCTTCTTAATACAGATATAACTGCTGCTGGGGAACGTCATACAAAGATATAAAATGAGTATTCCATTACAAGAAAAGCTTAATAAATGAATACAACTCTTAAGTAACAAATTAATCTCGTTTCAAGTTATAGCATCTATCTTGCCAACAGCCATTTCTCAAGTTTGATTAAATGTTTTCTAAAATTTAAGAGAAAAAAAAATATACTAACTATCTACTACAGAACGTACAACCCCACCCTCTGCTGGGTGCTGGGTCACTGTAACATACCAGGTAATTATGAAGCTGACGAGTTGGCTCGACAGGGCTCCTCCGGTGTAAACAGCATAAGCGTAACAGCGACATCGAGGCGCCAAGGTCTTATGCTAAATACCTTATCCAAGCCGATGCCGTGAGAGAAACCAACCATGGCAACGGCTCAACCACTGTAACACTGCAAGACTGCTCTGGCCCATGCTAAATAGAACCAGGTCCATCGGAAGACATGCCAAAAGACTGGGCAAGAAGAAGAGGATACCATCAGTCACATCCTATGCACGTACCCCGCACTCGCCAACATTAGAAAAGCCACATTAGGTGAATACCTGTTCAACGATCTAAACGATCTCAGCAACACCTGTACGGCTAAGATTGGCTCCGTCATACTAAGGAGTAAATGGTTCCCACCCACCTTACATATTGGCAGCACAATGAACCTATTTTTAGTCGAAGTGTACCCTCACCGAGGCGAGGGCCGGTTTCAATCAACTATCTACTATCTTACTAGTTAAATAAGTTTTGTTATACAATATTAAAACCGTAGTCGGAGACAATTTGTTGTCGCCCTGAGTAAAGATTTATTTGTACAATAAAATATAAAAGTTATCTACATATGTTCATAAAAATAAGTTTTTTGTTCTACCCCGAATAAGTAATTAGTTCAGATCAGATGAAAAAAGAATCAATATTGGTCTAACGCATAGTCCGTCAAAGCGAACACTTCTAAAATTCGAGTATTTCTATCTTACCTGTTAGATTTTATAAACAATCAAACAACTAAAATAAGAAATGTAATTTTTTATTGGCTTTGCGTAAATGGAATGAAGAAACTAAAAAAATGATATTCCATATATCACAATCCGATTAACACTTTTTGCTCGCTATTTCCTGATCGTTTAAAACCACAAATTGATTTTAATATTTCGGTTCCGGCCAATAAAGTCATCTCACTTTCAGCTTTCGTACCTATTTGTGGATTAATTTCTGCCATATCAACGCCTTGAACGCGATTTGTGTCGTAAAGGGTTTCCATTATGTATAAACTTTCACGCAAACTTAGTCCGCCTAAAACCGCAGTCCCAGTACTTGGAGCGAAACTAACGTCTACAGCGTCAATATCAAAACTGATATGTAACTTATTTTTGGGATTTATTGCATCAAGAGACATTTCAATAATTTTTGATATTCCATATTTGTCCACGGCCTGTAACGTACATACGTTAGGTATTTTAGGTATTTTTTTTTATAAATTTATTATAATGATTTTTACTTACATCCATTGCAAAGAAAGTTATACCCAGCTTTTTTAAAATATAAGCTTCTTGTGGGTCAATATCCCTCAAACCTATATAAATCAACTCCTTCGCAGGCAGACTAAAAATAAAATAAAATAAATAAATAACTTATTATATACATATGTATAATACAAAAAATTAACTTTTATTATTTTTGTATTAGCTTAGAATAACTTTAAATTTAGATAAATTTTCTGGGTGAATATTCCCGTATTTTTAGTTATAAGGTACATACGTAAAAAATAAATCGCATACATACATATGTAAATTAAGGCATAACTTCTCAAAACTATCCGTGTTGTGTGGGCTAAAAATGTGAAGGAGATATCTGGCTTATTGATCATCTCATGGCGAGCGTTGATCAATTGGCCAACACAGTCATACGACTTGACGTGACGGCACTCAATTATTTTCTCTGAAGCTGAGTCAAGTTACAAGCTAACCACTTTCGACGAGCTCGAAGCCAACATTCGAAACGCTGTGCACCGTACCTATTGAACGGAGCGCTTGAAGTACTGCCAAGAAAAAAGAGGCGGCTATACAAATGATGTGCTATTCCAAACATACATATTATGTAATGGCATAAATGTTGCTTCAAATTAAAATTATTTTATATCTCGCACCAATGTTATACATGTTTTTTAGTGTTTCGGACGTAAAAGCAAATACGGAACAATTATGGGTGATTGTCTGTCTGTCCGTCTGTCCGTCTGTCCGTAGGGCTGTCAAAGCCCTGTACGTTTTGAATCGTTTCACGTAGAGACCTGAAACTTGTGCTATTTACTCGTATGCTTATACATAATGTGGCAGGCATAAAATGGTAGGTTCGGGCTGTCACAGCCCTGTACGTTTTGAATCGTTTCACGTAGAGACCTGAAACTTGTGCTATTTACTCGTATGCTTATACATAATGTGGCAGGCATAAAATGGTAGGAATAAATTTTATTTTGGGACACTTTTTTGGGCACCTTGTGTGAAGGGCAAAACAAAATCTTTTTGCTTCCTATCATGTGGCATATCAAATTGAGGAAAATTTATAATTTTCTGACAAAATTTGTTGAACAAAAAAGCTTATGTACTGCTCTAATTTTATCATCCGAGCGTTGAAAAGTAGTTATTTGGATGTTTCTCAGATGTCTGCGAGAAGTAAGGTTGTGAAGAAAGTTTCTTTTATTCCCGAGTATAATACTTAGATTATTTCGCTCATTACACTGACGGTATTCCTTGTGACAAACTCCATAGGAGGGTCAGTAGAAATACAGTAAAGTGGAAACGTTGTGATCCTCCTACTCTGAATCATAACCTCACCCAGAAGGAGAAGTAACAGTCGTTCACAAAATTAATCACCAAAAGATAAAACCATAAAGCTAAGTTATGTACTTTTTCAAAATAATTGTTTTATAACGATTTATTTGAACATTATGTAGTGATGTACATATCTTACAAGTCCACAAACTTGCTACCTCGCACAACTTTTCGTAAAAATTCGCTATTGTGGAAGAGTACGCGAACGGACCTAATAAAGCCCCTATAATACTACATTTTTTTCGTATTTTTTACATACTTAATAATGGTAAAGTGTCAGCTTCGCGTGAAAAAGACAGCAAGTTTGTTTTTACGAAAAGCAAGGCTATTTTTTTACAAGCCACTGTACAGTGCCATAATTTATTTTTTTAAATTCAGCTGGAAAGCAAAAATAACAAGCAACAAAACCTATTCACAAAAGAACCACCACCACTATGTCATTTCTGCAAAGATAAACCACGATTTACCATAAACCACCTACTCGAGTGCAACAAAGTCAACAAAGCCTATAAACAAATTTCAGACAAAAAACTTTTTGAACTATTAAGCAAAATTTCAGAAAAGAACATAAAGACAGTACACAAAATCAGGTAAGCATTAAAACTAGAGAATAAGATTGAATTCGCTTTAAAGCCGAAAGCCCTGGTAGCTAGTGCTTATATCTTTTGTATATTAATATGTAATTAACATATATTTTAATAAACTTATAATAATAATAATAATAACAAGCAACAAAGTCTAAGCTCAATGCAGAAATGTAAAAAAAAAGCTGCCCTCGGCTGAATAATGTGGTGAGAAATACATTTTTAAAATATATTAAAAATTTCAGTGGCAAAATTTTCATACTGCTCTAATTTAATATTAATCACATTAAAAAAAAATGTGGTGTCATACGGGCTTACTTCATAGATCTTTTAGAAAGAAAGAAAGATATAAGAGCTTATTTATATCTGGTCCGAATAGATGTAACAACAAATTCCAATAGCAATATGTATATTTAATAGGATTACATATCTGTTATAACTTGTTGTTTTAAAATCTATGGTTTTTTTCTTGAAGTAAGTTTGATCGTGATCATAAATCATTGTTTCTCTATGATCCTGATTCAAGGCGGTGCAGTATTACAAAAGAAAAATAACTGCCAAGATTTTCCGTTTCGTACTAGTTAGTTATGGTACTTATAGGAATTTTGTCGTATAACATTATAGTAATTTCATATCTGTTAGTATAATTAGAACAGTTACCAAACGTTTTCCCCCTTCAAAAATGTTACTTTGCTTATGCGCAAAATCTAAAATATATGGGTACTAAAAAGCTGGTCAACTATTAACTTTAAACATGAGTTGCGAAACTAATATGGGATTTAACCACATATTCAAAGTTGTCAAGTATTAAATTGGAATGTTCTGAAAGAAACTTATTGGAATTTTATGATTCTATGATGACATTAGCTTTCTAGTGCTTAGTACTTTTTTACTACCCTTTACTAAACTGCCGTACCCAACACATACACTCAGCTTTGTATCGGTGAGCAAGCCACTAAACTCACCGATACGGCCGGTACACCTACTGCATTTTTAGTTTTTGTTTTCTGGAGAATAAAACTACGTTTCATCTCTTTCCAATCCACGCAAACAAAATGAAACGGATCGATGATTGTTTGGAAACTCACGGCGTTGAATGCTCCATACTTGCGCACTGCACTGCCAGAGAGGAAAAGAAAATGCTTCGTTTTGGCATGTGTGCGTTCACAACGGAGGGGAAAATGAAATTTCAAGTCACCATTTTGGTTTTTCCTTCATTCGTGTGGAAATCTTCATAGTGTAATTTTGTGGGGTGTTCTATAAGCTACAATTTTTTTTAAATTTTAATGTAAATTTGTAAATCTATCTACTTGTGTGGACAAAAGTATCTCAAGCTAAATACAGTGCGGCGTTAAATGTATAGTTCAAAAATTAAATCCAATTAAGAGCGTAAATATTCAATAGGAAAATCCATATACATAATTAGAGAAGATTGTGCTGCTTCGTTCCCCCCGTTCAGTTAGTAATTGTTGGTATAGTTAATTGTGTTATCTATTTAAATCTATAGACTCGCTTAAAAGATTGTGAATTATTTAAGAATCTAAATATTGCATTGTGCAACTTTTTACTGGTCGAGAGAAAAATTGTGTATCCAGCTTTCTCGGGAATAAGAAAAGGAAAAATCAATAAATTGATCGGCAGCCATCATTTGTCCCTCTCACTCTCTGTGGTTAACTCTCGTTCCTCGTCGTTTGCTTGTTCTGCTTCTGTGTTAGCGCCGCAGAAAGAAAAAAAGCGAAAAGAAGAAGAAGAAAAAAAATTGAAAATTGTTTAAACTTTTCTAATTTGATCAAGTGCACCTCATGATGACAAACGCCCCTGGTGTCGTTGAAGCTCAAACCATAATACAAGGAACAAACCAACAAGCCACCCAAGCGACGCAGCAGCAAATACAGCTCCAGCAGCAATTACAGCAGCAGCAACAACAGCAAGTTCAGCAGGCCATCATGCAAGTACAACAGCAGCAAAACCAACAAGCAGTAGCTGCTGCAGCGGCTGCAGTCTCCCAACAGCTCCAGCAACCGAAATCGCCGATTAATCAAAACGGTAAGATGGACACGGGGGAGACTCGGACGAATCTGATCGTCAACTACTTGCCACAGACAATGACAGAAGATGAGATTCGGGCGTTGTTCTCCAGCATTGGCGAAATAGAGAGCGTAAAGCTGATTCGGGATAAATCTCAAGCTTTTATCGATCCGCTGAATCCACAGAACTCGCCGAAAGGTCAGAGTCTAGGCTATGGCTTTGTCAACTATATGCGCCCGCAGGATGCAGAACAAGCAGTTAATGTTCTTAACGGGCTACGGTTGCAAAATAAAACAATAAAAGTGTCATTTGCTCGCCCCAGCTCCGATGCTATTAAGGGAGCTAATTTGTATGTTTCTGGGCTACCAAAATCCATGAGTCAACCTGAGCTAGAAGCAGTGTTCTCACCGTTCGGCACAATTATTACATCTCGAATCCTGCAAAATGCTGGCAGCGACAATCAAACAAAGGGTGTTGGGTTCATTCGATTCGATAAACGAGAGGAGGCCACACGAGCAATCATTGCCCTTAATGGAACCACGCCGAAGAATTGCACCGATCCTATTGTCGTCAAGTTCTCGAATACTCCTGGAAGTACAAGCAAAATTATCCAGCCACAAATTCCAGCATTTTTGAATCCACAGCTGGTCCGTAGAATCGGTGGTGCTATGCATACGCCAGTAAACAAAGGTCTTGCCCGTTTCTCGCCTATGGCTGGCGATATGCTCGATGTAATGATTCCAAATGGCTTGGGCGCGGCAGCAGCTGCAGCCGCGACATCACTTGCCACTGGACCTGGTGGTGCATACCCAATTTTCATATATAATCTTGCTCCAGAAAGCGAAGAGAGCGCTTTGTGGCAGTTGTTTGGACCTTTTGGTGCCGTTCAGAGTGTTAAAATCGTCAAGGATCCAGCCACAAACCAATGCAAAGGATACGGATTTGTTTCGATGACAAATTATGATGAGGCAGCAATGGCTATCCGAGCGCTTAATGGGTACACCATGGGCAATCGTGTGCTCCAAGTGAGCTTCAAAACCAACAAAGCAAAGTAATCATTTATTTATTTCTTTTTTATAAATATTAAATTCCTATTGCCATTCATGAGTCGAACTAACTGCTAAGATCTAAATTTTTTAAGGAATATTTTTTTTTACTTTAATATGTTCTATTACAATCCCTACGCTAAAGTTTTCCAGCATTTTTTTAAAGTTTACTATCTGGAGAGTCCGACGTTGCATTGAAAACCACCCAAGGGTACATAGACAAGTGTCGGTACGGTGGTGGTGCATCAAACTGTTTCATATTCTGGAAACCAAAGTCTGTAAAATTGTACCCACCCGAACCTTTTTAAAATTTGCCTTTCCTGTATACCTTGCTACTACGAAATCTACCTATTTTGAAAGCCTAAGATTAGATCTTTTGGTTTTGCTTTTCTAAATGAGGATAGTTTTTAGTATTCAAAATTATGTGAAAAATTGAAGTCATTCAACACGAATATAAGAAGTAGTTAATTGGTTTCCATATTAAATACCAATATCAATTAAAATTGATTTTCGCTTTGCACAGATGATGTGCACCTAATGCACTTGCAATGTATTTTTCTTTTTAAAAACGTATCAGTTGTACAAAAATTATATTATATCAAAAAGTAACAATTTTATTTGTAACATCGATTTACCGAAAATATATAAATCCTTTAAGATTTGAAGTGAATAAAGCGCGTGACTGCGGCGATGTATGACGCTTAACTTTCCCGCAGTGTCAACGACCTTTTATTTGTAGAATATAATCTAGCTGTAAGTACTTTAACATTCAAACGCAGTGCGGTATTACGTGTAGTCCATAAGGGTCACCACGCTCTTTTATGTACAAGTACAATCCAATCTAAAACGTGAGTAATTGTAAGTACTGTAACAAGCAATCGCGATGTCTTGTTCGTGAGATATTCACCGGCAACTCGCAATATTTAGTTGACAGTAGGTCTGTTCCCGAATTTTCTGCACCAAAATTCATAGGTTTTCAAATTTCTAAGAGTAGGAGTAAAATTCTCTAGGAGAAAAACAAATCTACACAAATGTATGGGAACGGTTTGAACATAAAAACTATCCACTTTTTAGATGTTTAGTCTTTTGTTTTTGTATTGTTTTACTTTCAATATTTTGCAAACCCAACCAAAACAACGATTTGGCTTACAGAACCCATAAATTTGCCCAAAGAAATTCCATGGACTGAAACTTGCAGCTTGAGCAAATTTCTTACTGAGCACTCTCTACGAAACTTTGAATTGCGGAAATGGAATTTAGGAATTTACTATTTTTCGTAAAATTTTGTAGATTTTTTGTAGTTTTAGTAAGTGTGATGAATTTCTAGGTGTGTTGTAACTACCAATACATACTTCTAAAATTTGTAAAAAATTTAGTTAATGAAAACTTTTTTTTATGAAAAAGACGTTATCAGTTTAGGGAAGACGAAAAAGCTAAGCGAATTACTTAGCTGTGTATATTGTTTTATTAAACAATTATAAATGAGTAGCCTTCTATTGATAACAATAACTAATTTGTATTTCCCTCTGAACAGTTTTCATGTTTTAATTTATGTCTTAAAGAAACTGTTTACTATCAAAAAGAAATTAATACATAGCTATCTCTATTTGATATTTAAATTAAATATTTATATTAGATCATGCTAATAAATCTGAACTTCCTTGTCAGATGGAATTGTAGGAAAGTTCGGTTAGTAGATGAAAATTAGCTTTAAGATTTGGTGAATGAAGTATTGGTTTATGTATTATTTCAGTATCCGTATTAGAGACGCTTGAGAAAGCTTGAAAAATGGCCCGATTCTGTCGGGCTGTGGATGTACGGAGGACTGCAACCTAAATGGCTTAACCGATTTACTTCAAACCTAAAATAAGCTTCGTAGAGCCACGAGGCGAAATCAGAATTTTTAAACTGCACTTATTTTAGGCGAGGGAAGTACTTTATTTCAAAAGATATGATTTCCGGTTTTCACCTCTTAGGACAAGACTGCTTCAAACCTAAAATAAGCTTCGTAGAGCCACGAGGCGAAATCAGAATTTTTAAACTGCACTTATTTTAGGCGAGGGAAGTACTTTATTTCAAAAGATATGATTTCCGGTTTTCACCTCTTAGGACAAGACTGCATAATAGAAATATCTATTTACAACTTTCCTAAGTCTCATTAGGTTCGACTCACGAATAAAAAAAAATAAACTTTTTTGTTATTGAATATGTTGTTACAATTCAATATTGTTCCTCTTCTTTTCTTTCGTTTTAGTATAAACGCTGTTTAAGCTCCCGGTAGAACGACAAATACTTATGATCCACAGGAAGTGTCTCATTGTAATTCTCCAAAAAATAATAATTAGATTATATATAGTAATAATAAGTAGAAGTAATAAATTATTCGTTTAATCAAGGAAATGGACCGGAAGTAAGCAGCAGTTTATGTTTGTATGTATATGTTAAACTTAACACTAAAGCTTTTAAGATGTACAAATGGGAAATTATTGGTATGTAAAATGGGACAATTGCAAACAAATAGGCAAAATGAGGTTAAAATTGAAAATTTTGTTTTGACCTATATAGCCACAAAGCAAATAATGTGTGTTACAACTTTTAACATAGAAAAGTCTTCGAATAACATTATGTGAAAAAAAATATACAGTTTGTACCAAGAGAATACAAAATTTACAAAAGCTCTTATTTCCGTTCTATTTTTTACTATGAATATATATTATATAAATATATATGTAAACACGAATATATTATAAGTATACTAAAGAAATCAACAAAATATTAACAAAGTTGTTTGTTCAAAGACTAATTGGAAACTTGATAGAATACAATTTAATAGTATCTTCCACAGAATCATCTTTTAAATTTAAATTTTTTTAAATAAGATAGAAAAAAAAGAAACAATAACGATAACGAAATTACAAACATTAATTCAAGTTCACTTGTGCTACCGCGGTACTTTTTGAGCATAATTTTAAAGTATTTATTCAGAATATGTAGTCATAAAACATTGGGTTGAACGAAGCCTGAGTCTGCCGTTAAATTGCTTGACAATGTACAATATTGAAACAATTATTTCATTGGCGAAATTAGCTTGATATGGGTGAGTGTTTTGTAAAACGTAGGTGTTCTAACTGCCTCTTAGTTTTAAGTTGTTGTTTTAAAGTTATTTTTAACGTTGAACTTCCTTATAATTCAATTGGAATGTTACCACAATTTGTTTGTGTTTTTCATACATTATCGCGGATAGGCTTGAACCCTTTTAACTTTCCTGTTTAATAGGTGGCAAAGTAAAGAACTTCAGTTTTCTTATCGATTAAAATCTGTTTTATACACTTAACGCTTTGACGCTTTGTCCACGTCGCGAAATAGCAGCACCCAATTAGAAAAATTGTGTCATTTTAATACCACGACTCATGTGACATCGGATGTGCAAATTCACATCGGTGCCTGCATTTAAGAGCTTTTAAATCCGATATCTCGTTTTAAAATCATTACCTTAACTAAATTTAAAATAAGTTGCCTAGTGCTTCTTGTCTAGCCCTACCCTTATCGGACATGCTAAGATACATAATGGCTCAATTTTTTCTGAAATCATATATTTCAGCTTCGTTCAGTCGTAAACTTTATTCTATTTCAATGGTAGTCTTCATAATACATCGTTTTCATTCGTATTTGCAGTTTTCGCAACACTGCACTATTAGTTCTCTTGATCATACAAAAGTTATAATTGATTGAAAGAAGAGTGATAGTGTACCGATATGTTTTGGTGAAAGATCCCAATATATAGTTCCATCAATGTGTTTTTACGAAAATAATTTTGACTATCATAAAGACCATAAATGACAAATTATAACGCCCTAAATTATGCACATGCCAACATGTGTATATAATTAGTTCATACGTGACTGCGATTGAAATCATGTTATAATTATACGGAAATTGTGACTCGAGTGACTTATAAAAATGATTTTGTTTCCATACGGTTAGTTTAAAATATATGTGAAATAAGCTACACATTTACATTACATATTCTTATATTTCTCTAAAATGTAATAAATAAGAAATGTAACAATTTGAGGCTGCTCCAGTATTAAATAACTAAGTTAAGATTAAAAAGAAACTTATTGGTAATTAGTCCTATCAAATAAAAATCTATTTTGTTATAAAAATTACTATTTAGTTGATTTCTTTGGTTTACTTAATAATATTGGCAGAAAATTATTATTTATGTTCTTTCTTTCTTACAAAATATATTTTTTCGTAGTTAAGCAATGTATATTTTTTTATTATACAATTTTTTTCTAAATATTTATTGTAAAATAACTTATAGGTGTAATACAAGCAAATTCAATTATAACTATCTATTAAAAAAAAAATTCTAGTCAAGAATTGTATGAAAAAAATATCTACAAGAATGCAGTACGTTTTTAAATGAAATTTACTTATTCATGAATGCAGCTTAAACAAAATTTTTTAACGTTTTTCTTTTGAATTATAGTTTTTTTTTTTTTTTATATTCATTCTCTTTTGCATATGGGGGATATTAGACTTAGTAAACCCTTGAATAATCTATTTGAAGAAAGGAATATTATTTATTTTATAGCGTTAAAAGAAAATAATGTAATTAATACTATACAAGCTATGTTCAAAGTTTTCTTTTTTTGTTTCAGAGAATTTGTAAATGAATGGTTAGATTATCTATCCATTTTACATATATTTATGCGTATATGTTGTCCAAAGAGAAAACATACATAAAGTTTTGCATACTTGTAGTCCTATTATTACTTTCATATATGCACTATATATTTTCAATTTACACGTAAATATTACAAAAATTAATTTATTTATTGCGTATTTATATTTTTAGGAAATTTTTTTTAGAATTTAAATTGCGTGCAATAGAATTTATTTATATATCCCAACCATACTGTCTATCAATTTGCAAATTTACAATTTATTTATCGGAATAAATAAGAAGAATAAACCTTCCAATTTTAGGTATTACTATAATTTACATCGCCGTTTAATTTGTTTTTCTTTTTTTTTCTAACTGTTTCGTTTGGGTTTTTATTATTTATGCATAATTTTTTTCAACATTGTAATTTATTATATTCTTTTGTAATTCTTTTGGGTCTTTTATGGTTTTATTATTATTTTATTATTATTATTTTTTTTTTTAAATTATTACTACCATCATTTATTTTAGTTTTTTATTTTAATTTTGTGTCTTTTTTTTATTGTATTAAATAAAACTGGTTTCAAATTTTCAATTATTGTTTGTTTTTTATTATTATTTTCGTATTTGTGTTTTTATTTCATGCATTCATTCACTCTTTTAATTTTATTGTTTCATAACAATTTCCATTACGCCCTATGGACCCCTTCTTCATGGGTTCTTGATCACATTTATCGTTTCATTTTCTAGTGTAAAAAAAAAAAAAATAACGCAAGACTGAGGTTTTAGTTTTTCAGTTTGGCCCAAATTTTGTTTGATTTGTTTGTCATTACTAAAAATGTGAGCATTACCGTCAACTTTATTCTAGTCAGGAAAACATGATACTCCTTTTTTTATTCGTGAAATACTTATTCAACAAAGCATAAGCAAAATGTATATAATATATGCTATGTCATATGCTGATATAATTCGTATGTACATCTGTACTTATTTATTTATAATTATATTAAAACATTTATGAACTTATTGTTTAAAACATATTTAACTCGAGTTGTCGTATGTAAGACAAAAGTATGGCATTATTTCTTTACATATATACAATACTTATTATTTATTGCAACTTTCCATGTTTTTTTAATAAATTTAATTGGTATTATTTGCAAACAGTGCTGATATTGTATTTTAAACAAAAACAAAAATAATATATATACTATACATATAACAAACTCCACATTCCAAGGATAACTAGGAAATAAGTTTAAATAAAGTTATTTAAATTTAGATTATAAATTAAATTATTTCATTAGCAACTTTATATTTCAATTCCCAATTTGAAAGAAACATTTTAACCTATCAAATATTTCATATTATAACATATAGATTGAAAGAAAACAAAAAAAAAATTGAAAATAATTATGAGTTTTTCTTTGTTTCGTTTATGGATTCGTTCAGTAATTTTCTTCTTTTCTATTTGGTAAACTTTTGTGTATTTTGTATATTATGGTGAATCGCACATGTTTCAATTTTGTCCTTTTGGTCCTTTATTATTTTGTTTCATAATCATTGTTTGGCATAATACCTTTTATTTCTTTCCAAATCTATTGTCGCTATCTTACAAGCTTCCACTTTTGCGAGTCTAGGACTTTATTTATGGTATAACTTAATTTTCGTTTCAATGTAAGAAAAACGTTTAAGTTGATTTTCATTTATCGGTGGTAAAGATTTTTTTAGATATTTTTTTTATTATTATTATTTAGGGTCTACAATGATTTCTTAATTCACCCAGTTGTTTTCAAGTGCCGAAGGTTGTGCAATAAAAAAAAAAACCAAAAATTCTTCAAATTCAACTCCTATGTACTGCTAAATCATTCAATATTTGTAATGTACATATCCCTACTTGAAGTTCATTGTCAGGTTTTTTTTCCAGGATTATTTTTGATAAAGTTTATGTTTGAATGAGTATCGACGTAATTGCGTAAAGTTTATTTTCTTATTCAGAAAGCGCCGAATAATAACGAGTATATTATAAATTACTTGTATTGTCTAATTATCCAAGTTGTTCATCGAAATTTTCAGTTGTGTGTAACTTATGTGCAATATACTTAATTTAATTTGTTTTTCTAAGTGTTTTGTGTTTTTCTTTTATTCAGTTTAATTTCTTAAAATAAAAGAATTTTAGTGTTGTTGCCTTTTATTTCTTTTGTTTTAATACATTTTCAGTATATATGAAATATGTTAATATATTTTCGGTAAGTAAAATTATTGTTTTTATTAATTTGATTGTTGAATTAGCGATAATACCGCTTTATTATTTTATAATGTTCAAATCAATTTAGAAGTGGTAATTACGATTAATCATATATTTTTGGTTTAATTGTAATTAATCTTGTGCTTCTACCTAATTGAATGTTCAGTTTGTAGAAAGTGCTATCTTAATATATTGATTTTTTACAATTTTTATAACTTACATATTTTTTTATTTTCAGGAGAGCTAGTTATTATTGTTTTGTGTAAAAACAATATCTATAGTTACATATGTTTTAATCGCATCGCCGAGTCGATTTCTAATCGATCAACATACAATTTTTTCCTTGAGCTTTTATTATTGAATATACCACTAATTTTTCAGTTTTATAATTTACATTTTAAGTGTTTTTTTTTTTTTTTACTTTCATTTGAATTTTAATTAACGAATATAAATAATTAATTACTTTTGTCCCTTATTTCCTAATTAACTGGGTATTTTTGCATTGACCATTTTATTTTAATGTTTTTGTTCATTTTGTCATTAATCTATTTTTCTTTTTTGTTTGAAAACTTTAATTTTGGGTCAGGGTAATAAAACAAAAAAAAAAATAAAAAAAAAATTAAATGAAAATTATAAGGCTGAAAGACTGTGTTACTTCTGTGATATTTTTTAAAATTAAATAAAAATATATATATATTTTTTAATTTCTGTGTATGCATTTATTACATAAATCTAACGGCATTTAACATTTTCAGAACAAATAAAAATACATAAGCAATGCAAAACTGCAGCATGTCTTACGAATAAATAATAATATTATTATATAATTAGAATTAAATGTGCGTCAAAAAAATTAATGTGCCCATTCCGTTTGTCTTATCTAAGAAACTGAAAACTGTTGCCAGTTATACAGTGTTACTACAAATTTTAAAAACCAATAACCGAAGTAAGTTTTCTTTCTAAAGTCCCATTGTAAACCACTCCGTTTTGTCTAGTTAATTATTAAATTTAATTGGTAATTGAATTATCTGTTGAACTTGAAATCAAGATGGTGACGAATTCATGTTTTTTTCATTATTTGAAAAATTGAAATATTAATCAAACCGAGTTCACACTGAACGATTTGTCGTTCTTGGCATCAGTGTCAAGATTGGATGAAATATTCATATTCCACACTTCTGGAAATTGCCAATTACCATTATTATCGACGAGTAAGGCGTTTTAAATTTACATTGCGTTACTAAAACTCCGCGAGTCTTACATTCAATATATGCACATTGTAGACGACTTTTGTCGATCACCGCCTCGACAAAAGTCGTTAAATTGCTATTGTTAATGCCAAACAGGTGATGAACTTTGAGGGTACAGGAAGTCTTTCGAAGGTGCTTCATTTAATTTTATAAGATTGGAAGAAACACATGTTCTGGATATAAGAATTAATGCTGTTACGCTTTTTATAATACCCATTTACTTAAATGCCAGTCGCTGGAAGCGGGACTACGATAAGCTTTGTGATACACTAGAATAGAAGACCCTAGAATCTATGGACTTACTTCTTATCTGTGACTTTAATGCGAGGATAAGGTTTTCTCAACACAATTTTGTTAATGGAACTAAACCGACTGATCCAAGCCGCAGGTATAAAGATGGAGCTTGCGATGGGAAGAGTTCAGAATTCTAGAAATCGCTGATGCATTCGACTGCACGATATGTAATGGAAGCTGCACCGGTGACCCAAAGGGTAAATATATCTTTATCCGAGGGAAGGTTCAGTTATCGACTACTCACCCCAATTCTTCAACTGTCGTATTCGAGTTCAAGAATTGGGGTGACGGTTTTGTGAGCGGAAAATGGAACTCAATTCTAGAGGACTTTCGAATAGGAGCGAAACCGTTTTCGGACCACATGCTGTTAGATATGACATACAAAATACAAGGAAAAGGGAATATGGACAACATTAAGTAATTGGGGCTTGGAGTGACAGACTTGAAGATCTTACTCAAATTATTAAGAAAGCTTTTTACTTTAACTAAAAGTAAAACACGATGAAGTTTGTAAGCAGAAAAAGCAAAAATGGACTGTAAGAGCCATAAGGCAAGAAGAAAATCGTTTGCAGTTCTTAAGCTACTAAGAAGATACGACACTTTTATTTTTAACCAGTGAAAAAATGCTACAATCCACCTGGAGCGGATCGTATGATACCCTATCCCTATCTTATTTGGTCGTGTCAGTGGGCGGTGGAAAATGTATTCACAAAATTTTCTATTTTGCCCTATAAACTAATATTTTTAATCGAAAATTAATTTTTGAAGTAAATGCCCCTAAAAAGTGGGCGTGGCCACATACAATGTATAGACGATTTGTAGATTAAGTGGATATCTACATATTTGCCCAAGTAAGTTTTTTCGAGTTTCATATGAAAATAGTGAAAAAGGTGATTTTTTTGAAAAGTGGGCGTGTCAGTGGGCGGATTTTAAAAATTTGTACACTTGTATTGCTTACTTTTCCAAAGACCTCGTATACAAAATTTCATCAACCTAGCTCAAAATTCAAGGCCCAAAAACTGGTGACATACGGACGGACGGACAGACGGACATGGCTTAATCGGCTCGGCTAGTGATGCTGATCATTTATTTATATACTTTATGTAGTCTATCTTCAATATTTCTCTATGTTACAAACTATGTATCAAACTTAATATACCCTTAGGATAGGGTATAAAAAGCTATATGCAGAAGCTAATAACGATTTAAAGCGTTTTGTTTTTGGCAAGAGAAAACAATTCGAACAAGAAAATATCGTTATGCTAAACACTTTACGCTCTTTAACAGGCTTTTAGAGGAAAATCAGACAAATCAGACAAAAATATATTGACTGACTTTCAAGCCAGATTCCAAAAAAATTCTCAACCTTTGATCAAATATTGACTTTGGTTAACATCGCAGAGATTTTTAGGAAAAAGGGCCAAGAATTATATGCCTTTTTTATAGACTTCCGCGCAGTTTTTTATAAGTTGTACATACGTAAATGGAATATCAACTAAGATAATTAATGTTTTGAAAGCTATGTTTCAAAACATTCAGAAGAGTTTGGAACAACGATGGGAAGCAACGATGCAACGATGCGTCCTAAGAACTTTACTTTTTACTCTATATATAAATGACTTTGCAGATTAAATATGCGGATGAAAATGTACTTCTAGCTGAAAGCGTAGATGGAATGCAGGGTGCAATTACCCGACTTCAAAAAAGTCAAGACAATACTTTCGTAACGAGCGTTCACATTTACGATTTGATCCATCACCCTTATCAAATTGTATAATGTGAACCCCGTTAATAAGTTAAAAATTTATAATTAAAAAATGTATTATTAGGGTAAAAATATTTGATGACAAAATTCAGATGCCGTATAGTTCCCAAAAAGTTTTTCAAAATACATAGTAATGCTATTTTAACCGAATGGTATTGTATACAATTTGACCTTTTATTTAACCCGTTGTGAACAGTGTAATTGATTGCGAATGATTTCTCCATTGTGTAATACTTCGACTTCTGAGCAGTATTCCATACTTTCATTTATTGTACAGTAGTTAGCATAATTACAACGCCTATCCTATCCTAGTTTAGTTATTGGCTTTTTTATTTACTTTTATTCTTTTTAGGAACATCAAGAAGTCATTAAGAGTTATTTAGTTTTATAAGTACGGTGACTAACCGTCCTTTATTTAAGAGGACAATTCTTTATTTTCACCGATGAGCTGTATTTTTTTACTTTACTATAATATGGGGCAAGTATTGGATTCGTGCAAAATTTCGAACTCGAGATATTAATCGATTCTGACATACCGATGATAGAGAAGCTCAAAAAAATGGGTCTGCCAATTCTGTCTTTCTGTCTGTGTGTGCCTTAGGCTACAGCCAGAACGGGTGGACGAATTTCGATCAAACTTCATATCTATCGTCTGTGGGGTAATCCCTAGAGGCGAAATTAAAATTTTTGTTTTAGCCCTATTATTAACGGTACTTTACTTATGGCCAATTTCACAAAAATAAGATTTTCTCGAAAATGGCTCTAACGAATTTTATTAAATTTCATATTTGGTTCGGACTGTAAAATTCCAATGAGTTGACATTTAAAATTTCTTACCAAAATTGTTAACAACAAGCCGATTTGCGCATAAATTGCTTCAACGACTTTGTTTTAATTATACACTAAGGCAAACACAAATCTGTGCAACAAAATGACATACCACAATTTGGCCAAAAAATATTGTAACGGTTGTTACAGCCAATTTGGCTAAAAGACGATTTCTTTCGAAACAGTTAAAACGATCTCATCCAAATCATTACATACATTAGATTAAAAATAAAAAATGCTTTAAAATGGCTTAAATATTTTTTGGCCAAAAGCGCTAATAACGGTACTTTACTTAAATCCAACTTAACAATATATTCTTTTTCTCAAAAATAGCTCTAACGATTTCGTTTAAATTGCATATTTGAACTACTTTCCTAAAACCACACAAGCTGACGTACTTATTAACTTAACTAGTTCAATAAATATAGCGAATTTTCGGTTAATGCACAATGTATTTAAGTCAAAATCGAAATAAATTCATTTGAATTTGTGTAAGTATTCATGACGCCTGAAGATTTGGTCTTCACAAAGTGCTGGCTCATGGCAATACATCATAAGACATCAAAGTTTGCCAATAGGAGAGATCTTTCAAAAGAAACACAGGAATCAAGGAATAAGGACTAAAAATAATATAGGTACAAAAATACATGCAAAATTCCACGTTCACGACCGTATACTCCGTCAGATATATATATCTGCGAAGATTAGGCAGATAGTCAAGCGGCCACTACCGAAAATGGATCGGTCCCCTATCTGATTTATGCAGAAGCTATGGGGACGAGGTGAAGATAGTGTATATCCAACACATATTGTGCGACTGTTCCGCCCTACAAGAATAATGCCTAGGTATTCATCTATTCTACATATTCCCGTTTAACACTGCAGAGGTAGCAGAGTCGCGGATAATGCCTCTACTTAGATTCGTTAGAAGCACAAATTGGCAAATGAAATTGACCAAAAACAGTTCTTCAAGAAAAATGCACCTAAAAGCGGGCGTCGTTCATATCCCGATATTCAAAGACCTTCTGTACATTTATGCAAGCCTATTACCACTTTTCGATTTTGTCTATCGCTCCGTTCCACGTTACTAAATTGACTTCTAACGGTTACTGAGATCTAAAAACAAAAAATCGTAATTAAACTATTCCTAGCGGGAATTTTAAACAATAAGTGCTGGATTTTGTGTAGCATAAATTTTGGCGAGAACAGGTAATTGATTATGTTTAATTTAAGAAAAAAAATAGTTTTCAGGACATGAAGAAAGTACTCTATACTGTCATCCGATGAGGAAAGAGCGTTCGTTATTTCTATCAATAATTTTTAAACTTTTTGTTAAACTGTTAAGCGAAGACGCATGTAAATTGCAAAACTCATCAAATAAATAATTTAAAACTCACCAATTAGGAGCAATCTTTTCAATATTTAGTTTTGTCCAAAACTTTCTCAGTTCTTGTATCAGAAATGCCACAGGCATACCATGTATGTTTCCAGATGCTGAAGTTACGTTGAGATTGATGTCGGCATGTGCATCAATCCAAATCAGCGACGTGTTGGGGTTTGCAAGCAAATGCCCCGCTACAGATCCTATAACACTAAATGAAATATAAAGCCGTTTAATTGATTTTTAATAACATACCAAAACCGATTGAGTGATCACCACCTATCGCTATATACATATCGTTTTCATTTAAAATGTTCTGTACTTTTTCAATAAGCGCAACACTACATCCCATAAATTCACTGAAATTTTTCATATTATTCAGTAAACAAACATATTCCATTTGCTGATAGTTAAGATCACCATAATCTTTGACATCCAATCTATCTAAAATACGTTATTTAATCCTTAAACCGTTGATTTTTTTTATAGATCAGATTACTCACTTAAACTTTTTAAAACATTAATTAAACCAGCTTTTCGCAGCATTTGTGGCGCGTCCTCGACTCCATGTTTTCCCTGGCCTTTACTGAATGGCACTCCAATTATTCCAACTGACTTTTTTGGCAACTGTGTTAATTGTGTTCTAGACATTAGTCTTTTCAAAGAATTCGCTAGCATATTTGTTTAATGTTTAATAAATTCAAACTTGTCAAGGAATAGTGCGTTTGGAGAATACTTAATGTAATCAAGAAATATACTAAGCATCGTCATTTGTAATTTAGTGATGCTTTATTATCAATAAACTACAACACGTTGATAACCTTTCGCTTTTGCGACGTCTCTTTAATTTTTTATTAAACAACATAGACTTAGTACTGATAATACATCGATGGGAGGTAAAGCTTATCAGCCACTTGTTGTTATACTTTCGCCTTCTTCAGCGGATAATACAGATATAGTTTGTTGCTAGCTATACAAATAACAATTTCTCTACTATTGAAATTATGCATTGTTGGGTAAAACTATAATATTGTTATTTAAAAGAGATACAAATACAGGCAACAAAATAATGGGTAAAAGGAACTGGTTTACCGTTTCATACAGTAATAATCGCCTATTCGGTGAAAAAATGTATTACTAGTTACTAGCTGATTGCCCTTTTTTGTAAAGAACATACATTAATGTTTATATCCAGTGTATTGATGAAAGGAGAAATTCAATAATTTTCCATAGAAACAAATATTTTCTAAGCAGCAATACAGTCCACACTGGACAATTGCCGATATATGTACTAAATTTTCGAAGGTGATGATTTTTCGAAAATGGTCCGATAGTACAGCTAGGAACGAGAAATGGTATTTCAACAAGGAGCCCATTGAAGTTGTCAAAATGCAATAAACGCAACATGGAATGCATGCTTGCGAATAAAATAATAACACATAGCGTTAAATATAAAGTTTTTGTTACATTTGCTGCTTATTTTGGTTTAAAAACTTCTGAGGTATTTCATCAAAAAATGCTTTCGTCTACCTAGAATTATAGGTATAGCTCTCCAAACAGTTAAAAAGAAATATCTTTGGTATAGAAAACTGGAAGAACATGAAAACTATTGTTAATTCAATTTGACAGCAAATGGAAAATTCAACATAACCGACATTTGGATATTGTCTCTAAAGTAGATGAACAATATAGAATGGACTGCATCGACGAGGCTACATCTTCGGTACACAGAGCAATCTACATCCATCTTAACCACCATCTGTGCGATCGAAACTACTTCCGAAACGAGAACAAGCTAGAACTGATCAGAGCAATCTTTATAATGAGAGGGGAACTGATAGGGCTTTACTACATACTACATCGTGAGGATCTGTACTCGTATATTTAATGTAGCTTATGCAAGTTATCAAGGCTACATATGATGGGTCCATATGGCACATTTTGCACAGAGGAAAACTGTATAAGGAAATCGAGGTCCAAAGATGTGGTACCTAGATGTTGACCGTCACTATCACGAGGAAGCTGCAAATGTTCGTCAATACGTGCCTCCGCTATATCTTAAGGATTTCCTGGCCAAACTGAATCTCTAACAAACAGCCTTGTCAGAGAAAGGGCCATTGACCTTCTCTCTGTAAGGGTAACAGGTCCATAGCTAACCACGCAATGCAGTTAAACCCGCTTATTCAGGATGGCAGGATATGTAGCGGTCCAGAAAAACAGTTGGCAAGGAAGCACGGCAACATTTCCCTGCGGTACTGCGGCAGCAAAGGTCATAAATTTAGAATATTAACCGCCGTGTTTGACACGGAAAAGTCTGTTAGGAAGGTATGTTTCTAAGACCTTGCGTAGCTGTTCCGGAAAAATCTGTCTCAGCTTAAGCTTCAAGCCTTCATGCCGTACAATGTCGAAGTTTTAAAGCGCGCCAAGAAAGGCGATAGAACACATCTTTCTCTTCTCGGTTTTCGCTATTACGTATCTTATTCAATAAATCTGCTCAGCTGTCGAATACTTGGATTTGAAGTCGAATTGATGGTCAGGAATTAGTCATCTTTCCTTATTAACCATTTTCAAGTGTTTCAATAAAAGATTTTCTAGATACAATCGGAAGAAGTGATATCGGTCTGCAAGACCTTTTGTTGTTTGGGCACTTTCCCGGTCTTAGAACCATTATAATCTCGGGGACTTTGCAGAGTCTTGGAACGTGATTTAGCACGGAATTTAAAGTATGAATTTATTTTAAAGTTGTCAGGTTTCGTAATCGTATGAATACCCTTATACTGAGAATTCAGGGCGCGGGCGTTTGGAAAAAGGGGAAGAGGAATAGAGGAGGTACCTATGCACATTGGCTTTAAATGCTTAAAGGCTGTAGTGCTGAGGGAACACACAGCCAGGTTGTTCATTCCACATGCGTGTTCGGCTAATAAATTAATCTCTGTACTTGACAGTACGTCCGAAGTTGGGCTTAAGGATAAACTGATGTACACTCAAAACGTGACATGTATTGGGGGAGAAAGCAAATTGCTATTTCGCTGGAGCATTTTTAATGTAATTAATGTAAAAAGTGATCAAACAGGGAAAGATATGAAACATTTCTTTGATCTTCTAGTGAGACTATGGAGCTCACAATGTTTCTACCACCCATAGGTTTAACAAAGGCTTCTGGATCCTATCCAGCAAGTGAAAAACAGTCTTGGGTGCAGCTAACCAGATGTGGGCGTTGTACTCAAGCTTTTGGTTGATTTATGCCTTACAAATTGAGGCCAGATCAGTGATCCTAGCCATTTTGCTTCACTTTTGGCGACCTCAAAAGTGTGATCGTAGGAGATGGTTATTGATTCATATACAGAGGATGGCAAGTCTTTCGGTTTCCGCGATGCAAGTACTATTCAGAAATAATGGTTGGGGGGTGTGGTTTCGCTTGAATGAGTTGCCATTCCACTTCTATGGCCGAAGAGCAGGGACGTGAGTTGTGGGACGAATATGAAAAACTGAGCGAAGAAATGGATTGGATTAGAGGTAGCACACAATAGATCATTTACAAAAATGAGAAAGAGAGTGGGAGACAGAACTGCGCCCTGGGGGACTTTAGCATTTTTATGTGGTGAACAGCAAACTTGAAGCCATCCAATACAACTAGTATTGAACGCCGAGAAAGGTAATTTCTAAACCATTGAAGAAAATACTCATCGATGCCATGTGCACGCATTTTCGAAAAAAGAGCTTCGCGCCAAACTCTGTCAAATTTGAAATATGAAGCGCAACTATGCGGTGAGATATGCCATTAAGTCACCAGTGGACCTGTTGCTACGAAAACCATACTGCCGGTCATTGAGAGTTTTCGTGAATCAAGATATTTCATACTCTGATGATTTATCAGCGTTACCATGACCTTGGAAAGAACGGAGGTAACGTACATGCAATGGGTCGGTAATTCATTGAGGAGGATTCAGTTTCTTATGGACAGGCTGGACAAATGATGTTTTCCATTTACTTGGAGAGAGCCCAGATGAGTTGGATAGGTAGTAAAGCTTACGCAATGGTTTGCCAGCGTGCAGAGGACAAAAATAAAAAAATAAAAATGTAATTTTCATCCATAATGGTATGAAGTTCTCCTAGAATATATTGAATAACAGTAATTTGCTATTTTTAATTGATTGTATTTTACTAATTTGGTAGATAAACGGGATTGTTGCTAACATTTTAGATAAATTCAGGCAGAGTTCTAGTTCAAAATGGAATTTTTGTGCACATTAGTTTAGCTCGTCTTAAAGTAATACTCAAATTATATACACTTTTTCTTACCAATATTAATAATGGATACCTACTTTGAGAACTGGTCATTTTTTGTATAAATTCGAATTTTAGAGAATTATTTAAATTCACTCTTTCTTTCTCTTCTAAGACCTAAAAATTAATTAAATAAATTAGCAAAATGTCTTATGCTTTTATATTCTCCTATTATTAAACTTACTTTGAGAAAGTTTTACATTTTTTTACTACCTACACATAATTTGAATGTTTATAGGACAAAGTCAAATCATTTTTTTGAAAAATTGATTTCTTTTGAAAAAGTTTGAGGGTTGAAGAAGTAACTAAATTTATATTGATTGAGTTAGGGATGGACAACTATCCTATAACAGCTACAACTGATTTAAAAAAAAAATCAAGCTTTTTGACTCAAATCTTCACCAAAGATGGAAGCAATTCTCACCGCCTTCTGTTGCAAAACATAATGGAGTCTTGTTGAAAAGTTGTTTTATGCTGCTACGCATCATTTTAAATTTTCTGGAGAATTAATAGTCCCATAATGAACGAGAAATTGGCCGTAGAAGACCTCAAACATCATTTTTAAAAGCTTCTAGTAGATCGAAAAATGCAGAGTTGGCGATCTTTTGGCCTCTAAATAAACCGAAGCACTAAAGATAGGAGCGAAAATGTCAGAACGTTCTTCTAATGCTGAAGTTGGTTATGAAATGTGTCTCGAACTTCTTAGTTGGTATTACATGCCAATTAGCTTTTGGTTCACGGCCAGAATATTATTTAACCTTTCGAAGAAGCATAAAGAATTTCAAAAATATCGGCTCACTTACAGTAGGATAAACATCAACAAAGACCTTCTGCTTGGGTTACTTCTTAGGTTTTATTCTCTGATTTTGAATTTATGGAAAAAAGCTTCAAAATTATCAAAAGAAGATAATATATAAGAACACTCTGCAGCACTACAAATGTTCTAGTCATTCGCATTGGCTTTATCACCAGTACCAATGTTTCATCCACACCATTGAGCCTAGCTGAGTCGCACATGCAATCGATTGTTGCATTTTCAAAAGATCGCTCTATGTCAATGAAAATGACCATCGCAAATACATTTCTGTAAAGAGACATTACCCTATACTCGGACAGACATATACATAATCACTAGCAGAATTAAATGCCTCTTCTTGTCCTAAGTTCAGAAATGCAAACATTTTAAATTTAACACTATCTTTCTGCACGAAAAGCTTGAGAAGTCAAAAAAAAATTCCATTTCAAATCAAAAACGTGAAACATTTTATAAGCATTTCAGAAATGTTTGACAAAGCGTCTAGACCGAGTGAAACATTTATTTGTTTGGGAAATGTTTATGATATGTTTCAGAAATGTTTCGCTTAGTCTGGACGCACATTTAGAAACTATCTGTTGCATAGTTTTGATTTTATTGATCGGCCCGTTTTGTTTTGATGCGGATCTTTTATCCATCAAGTATAAATCCCAATTGTTCTGATGTTTTGGATTGTGTGGTAGGTGGCAGGCCAATAAAAAATTATTGCGATCTATTAATATTATTCTTATCTTAAGTATTTTTGTTTCTGAGTGGATGTGGTCTTCATTTGACATCAAGTGGCAACCGGTGATAGTGCATATAGTTGCACTATGGCATGCTGGGAAGGTTCTACAGTTAGTGACACTTAGCTGAGGTGTCCAAATGGGTGCCACGTATTTCGGGACTGGTCTAGCTATCGCTTTGTAGGTTGTCAAAACTGTGCAGTGGAGGTGACTTAAGTCCAGCACCGCGTATTTTGTTAAGCATCAGCATAGAGATGCCATCAGCACCAAGTGCTTTGGATGGTTAGGAATTTCCTTATCGTTGCTCTAATATGTTGGTTGCTGTTAGGTGTTCATTTAATTGAGTATTGAAAAGGGGTGTGGGCGTTGATGTCCCCTAATAGGGAGAATGCAGATCTGCATTATATAATTTCAAGTTTTGCCTCATCTGACAGCAATGCCCTTTTGTTTGAGGAGGTCATCCTAGTTGCTGTTAGTTTAATGGGTCTATATTCAACCCCATTTTGGATTAGGAATATGAAGCTTTTGCCCTTGTCGCAAGATGTTCTAATGGTTAGAACACATAAATTTTGATGTTGAGTTTGGTTTTGTGAATCGCAGCTAGATTCATCGATTCGTCACTTAATTTCTCTACATCAAGAAAGGTTTTTTTAAGAACTATAGAAACTGCTTTTTTCCAAAATATAGCTAAAACTTTAAAGTTAAATTTGTCGTGAGGTGGTTTTACTGGCGTTCCCCCCCTCAAAATTTCACCCGCTATACGCGTCATGCCTTGAATGCACATCAGTTCACCCTCAAGCCCAACTTCGGACGTACTGTCAAGTACAGAGATTCATTCATTAGCCGAACAACACGTGCACAATGCCAACGTGCACAGGTACCTCCTCTGTTCCTCTTCTCCCTTTTCCTAAACGCCCGCGCCCTGAATCATCAGTATAAGGGTATTCATATCCCCTTTGGTGCGCGCAAATTATAAAAAAAAAAAAATAAATAAAATGCTATGTCACAGCTAATATCAAACTTTCGAAATTATTAGTGCAACTAAATAATAACCAACTGTTCTCGAGACGAATGAATTCATCCGGTATCCTATAATAGGATCAGGCGAACACTTATGGGTTTGATGCGGTGTCTGTCTGTTCCTCTGCCCGTCAGTCTGTCACAGCTGAAACTTTCGCTATGTACCTATATACTTACATTATGTGGTAGCCCGCACAAGGTTGTAATAACTTCGTTTTGGGGCACTTTTGGCTCACCTTGTATGAAGAGCAAAACGAGCAAATTCCAGGTCTCGATATCGATCGAGATTCAATGTCAATTGCGTTAACGGCTATAAAAAACACAGAGCTGAAGATGTAAAGTGCATACATTCCGTTCACATCTTAAACATGCATGTGGGTCGTGATTTATATTTCATATTTATTAATAAGTAATAACATCATTTACATTAGACTAATATAATCTTTAAGTTATAAATGAACTCTGTTATTACGTGTGAGGTTACGCGCTTTTGGAATTGATCAACAACAACAACTACTAACTAAAGAAATAAAACAAACAATTCACTGGGACAATTTATAATTTTAATAAACATTTTCAGGTAAGTACATATACGTATGTATGTACATATATAGTATAAAGATTAAAAAAAATCAAAATTTATAAATATTTTCTAAAAAAAATGTTGTGTTTTACTGTAAAGTTCCCAAAAAGTTAAATAATTGCAGTGCATTACATTGGATAAAATTAAACTTCAACTTATTGTTTCGAAGTGAGATTGTGTTAATTTTTTTGTTCATTTAACTAGTTAAGGCAATCAATATTAAACAAATAATATAAAACCATAACAAGGGTCATATGAATATCCAAACTTACTTGTAATTTTCAGTCTTTGCCACGCTACATTCTGTTGTGCAGTTGTTTTTTTTCTTTTATTATTAAAATTCAAACATTTTTTTCTTATAAGTTGTATACAATAAAAATTAATCACAGTATTCTGCCTTTTCCCTTGTCTGGTTTACCATAATAATATCCTCTTCTTCGCTATCATCATCGTCTGTGTTAATGATAGGTTCTAACACATCATCATAATATGGCTTTAAAGTCATACCCTCTAAAACACACAATTTTTAGGTTAATAATAAAATAACATCTATATTTGACTAAATGCAAAACAGATATTTAATATTTTGCAAATAATCATTTTTTTATGTACGCCAAAATATAACTCACTTTTTATAGGAGAACGGAAAAGCTCAGTTTCACCTTGTTCATCATCTTCGAATAGTTCCTTAGACTTTTGTGGTAGGAGTGAAAAATCATAGTACCGTTTTACGTGTTGTCTTCTTGCCTGTATGCATTGAACTGCAAAGACACATACAACTACAGCTAAAACAAGTACAAATCCAGCAATTGAGACGAAAACTAATCGTGGAAGGCCCATTACGCGTTCATCCTTCGTTAAACGGAAGACCATATTTCCGTTTCTTGCTCGAATGTTGAATAATCGAGAAGTAGAATAATAGCCAAGTGCTTCAACTTCCAAAGTTATATTTCCTAAAGGAATATTATGCAGGGTATATTCCCCAACTCCGTCTGTAAAATTCTTTAAGAGTTTAAAGGATATTTTAGCATTTTTAATGGGATGGTTCTCGGAATCCAAAACAAATCCTGAAAGAAAAGGAATAACTTTCTTTGTAAATTTAGATTTTCGAATTGCGGTCATCTGAATAGATAAACCCGCTTAAAGATTTCAAATTTTCAAATAAATTTAGAACAAAAATATTAATATTTCCCAGTTCAGGTTTTCAAATTGATAGACACATTGATTAAATGCGATTAGTAGCAACAGATCATTTCAATCAATTCGAACCGTCAACAAGTTAAAATGAATATATACAAAATAATTAAATACTCAAAAACCATGTTCCTACCAGATATATAAGTTGTACCATCCATACGTATTTCACTGACTTCGCTTTTTCCAACAGTAAGCAACCCATACGGTCTAAGCGTAACGACTCCCAAATTTGTTATTTCATTTTCACTGATATTAATATGTAGTAACTTTGATTCGTACCCCTTACAAGATGCTTCTAAGCTATATTCTCCAGGTGTAAGAATCACTTTAAAGTGGGCAAGATTTTTGCTCACATTATATACTTCCTCAAATTGGGTAACTTTAATGAAAGCAGTGCGTAGTGGTTGACCATCTTCTGAATGTACACGTCCCCTAACTCCGATATCAACTAAATGTAAGAAGTTCATAATTTTTTCAATATTCGTTTGCCAAACAGAAGCTAATGTGTGTTGCTCGGGCATGCGACAGCAAGAAATACCCAAGGTAAAGACGGGTACATGGTACATTTTGTAAAAGAGATTTGTTATACGATGTGTGTATTCTTCTTGTGCTGAGCGTGTTGAAGTAATAGGACATTGTAGGCGGTGGTAATTCAAGTCTGTTTTATCAACTAAGCGGGCATAGTTCTCATAAATAATTTCTTGAGGGAAGCTATAAAAGTAAGAATTTCATAAAAAAAATATATTCACATAATATAAAGCTATACCTTAAATCCGAGTTCCCGGCTGTGAACGAAAGTATTAAATCAAAATTCCCTTTCTCTATAAATTGAAGAAACAGATCTTTATGCCTTTCGAACTCTGGACTCAGAATCTGTTCGGCTAATTCATTTCCTATTACAGGATCACAAACCGATTCACTAAAATCTTAGGCTATAAAAATTGTATGTTAATTATTCAAAATACTAACTTTCTTGCAAAAATACGAAGTAGTAGATCGAAATTCTCCATTACTGGTAATATATGAATCACGCTATTATTTAATAATTTCAATATCGGTGGATCCTGAATGCGGTAACCTTCAACCAAATGTCGTGCCAAATCCATTGATATTTCCCGACCCATCGGCGATGTTGCATCAAACAATGAACTTACAACGAGAATTTTAAATTTTGTTTCTTCTGGCGAGCCAATCTATTAAAAAAGTATAATTGTTTAGTTTTGTGGACTATCATAGATATGTATATGTTAGCTATATGTTAAATCAATTAATACCACCATATAATATTTACCTCCGCAGTAAGCTTAAGAGAATGATAGACCATATCTATTTCACTATCGGCATATTCAAAGCTAGCGATGCCGACATTTTTATTTTCCATTTCAGCCATTTGGTTATTGATTTCTTCATTTGAATGATATCGTGTATGTACAACATTCTGAATAATTCTATAATCATGAGCTGATGCCCAATGCTGTGGATCAGCTGGCATTAGACTTATATCAAGGCGTAAATCACAAGCTCCATCAATAGTAAAGTCTTGTTGATGCGGCTCAAATCTATTGGAAGATAAGAATTTATAGAATTTATAGCAAATGCAAATTTGCACAAATAATACCCATCTGCCAAAACGGTTATATTGTGTGTTCCTGGCAAAGCTAGTCTCCAATAATCACCGAATGATGCACTATACGTTGTGTGTTTTGCTCTATCGATAGAAATCATTGCTCCTACAACTGGATTGCCAATCGAACTTCGAATAAATCCATGCACCCCACAGTGTACTTGCTCGATAAATAGAAGAAGTGGCTCACGATTTGCTTCCCAATATTTTTGAAGTTCTGAGGCCATTGGGAATTTATCACAACCCAATTCTAAAGTAAGCTCAAATACACCTGCATTAACATAATTCCAATCCTGCATTCCACCAGTTACGCTGTACCACTCAGCTCCATTTGTGATACCACCTGGAAACACTTCGTTCCTAAAATTTTGACACGGCCTACCATCGTGCATGGTTGGATGGGCCTATTAACATAGATATTTTTAATTGAACGTTATAAGGTATGCTTATTGTTTACTTACTGCAGAATATACTTTAGCGAGATGACGAAAGAGTTCATTGTCTTCTGTTGGATTAGGTTTTCGGCCATTCATTGAAGAACGCAATCGACTTATTGGATCATTAAAGTCATTTGGATTGTCATCGTATGGGTAATTAGCAACTAAAGAGCCGCCATGTAAATTAGCAGATAAAACGAATGGAATCGATAGTGTCCAGTTCATAACAGCTTTTACTTCTGGTTCGGTTACTAAATTATTCGAATCGGTGCCATACTGATCTGGAAAGTTCCTATTCAGGTCTATATTGTTTAAATTTGCTCGTCCTACCAAACTAGTTTTGTCACCTAGAAATCGTAAAAATAATAAACATAAGTGCTATTTCTTTCTTAAGAAAAAGTTATTTTCAGACCTTCCTTAGAAATTTCATAACCATCTGGATTCATACTGAATAAAAAGTGCATACGAGTGTTATTAACTATTTTTGTAATCCTGTCATTTCTAAGATAATTTTCGCACAAATATTTTGATAGATAAAGAAGCATTTCACGTCCTATCACTTCATTTCCATGCATGTTGGCCACATATTTGAATTCTGGTATACCAGCTACGTGTGTTCCTGGATTTTTAAAAATTTCCATAACCCACAAGTCACGACCTTCGACACTTTTGCCAATTGAGTAAAGCCTGGTTATTTCTGGATAACTTGCACTTATTTCCTGAATAAACCTATTAAAGAAATTTCATAGTAATTTTATATGTACGTACATTTAGTGAATTGTGTTTATCTATATTAACTTTAAGCGTATATATTGTTCACTCATAAGTTGTTCGCTTTATTTAGTCTTTTAATTTGTGAACACTGTAAAGCAGCAGTTCATTATATGTACATACCTACTTTAAAAATAGCAATACAAATAAGTTAGATAATAAGTAAAAATAGAGTAGCTCTCGTTTAACAACTTTGTCCTTATTAGACAAAAAAAAAAACAATATATGTAGGTGATGTGAACTAATGCTAAAATTAAGTAAAAAAAATGTTAACAAGATTTTAAAAGCTGCTACATATATAGCATACAGCATTAATGCACCTAAAACAATTTGTTGATCAAATCTCACACGGTAAGTTTAAAATACTAAAATAAATAGAAGAGAGGATTTAAAGAAAAACAAAAAGGCCTTAATATTTGTTCATTGCTTTACGTGTGATAGCCAACTTTGTCCAATACCGAACGCATGTTTCGCTTCAAATCATATTTATTAGAAAAGGTTTATCGAGGATAAGTTCATACTTACAAAAGCACAGTTTAAGTACCTTAATGAGAATATATATATTATGGCTTAAACAAAGCTCCTCTTGATGGAAGTTTAGAATCTTAAGGTCTTTGTGACGTCATTTGTATTAGCTCTATCGATTTAGTATTAAAAAGCTATATATCGCGCAAGTAGTAATGTTCCTATTTTTCTTTTCTATTTCGCATTGACACGATTACATTAGAGCTATTTTTTTTTTTTTCCTATTAAGAGCTACATATAATAAACTAACTTAAAACAAAACATCTTCCGAAGATATTTATATAAAAGTATAAGGATATTTGCATGAAAATACACACTTTTCCAGTTGCGTAAAGTTGTGATGCACGAATTGTGTTGTCGATATGAAACCATTTAAGTTTTCTTCATCTCTTTGTACTTTGACCTTCCGGAACGAATCTGTAAATGTAGTCCCGTAATCTGATTTTAAATATTTTGATAATTTGTATATAGATGTTTGCAATTACATCAATCGATGTGTTATTCAAATATTCTTTCTACCATTAAAGTGAAAACCATATCCCAGTCACATATGTACCCAAATACCCAAAACCCACTATAAAATGAAGATTATGATATATGTAGAAATCCTATGTAGGCAACTAAATATGCACTCTTATACATTATGTTTTATTATATATATATTTATTCGCCAAACAAAATGTATTTAAATACATTCATTTATTTTCGATTCTTAAATAATTTTATTATGTACATACATCTATATATAAGAGATTAAGAAGTGTATAAAATTGAATCTTGTGACACTATTTTAGATGGAAATTAAAACAAAATACTTTTATTATTCTTCTTTGATAATTTCTTGTTACATTGTCGACATAAGCCATTTAATTGCACATAATGAATGAAAATGCACGTTAATATTTTTGCATTGCTAGTGAGTGAAACTTATGAAATGTCATTCAACTTTAAACCACAAAATAAAATACCGTGTTAAGTGAAATAAAAAAAGTTAAATAAATAATAACACATAACATGATTTTGAATAAAATAATGATATATAATCTTTTTTTTTTTTTGAAAGCACCATATTCCCTTTGCGTGCATTTTTGTTAATTAATGCCTAAAATAATATGGACTATAAAATTTGTTGATACCGTCAGTTATTGCCTCCGCAGGTTTAAGGTTGAAGTCAAGGCGAGTAGCACCATCCTGATTTGTTACTTCAATTTGTTGTATGGGGCTTGCCTCATAGCTGCAATATTGTAACAAAGGTATGACAAATCGATAGATTCTTATTGCTTTAAATTACTTACCCGAAAGCTAGTGCCTGAATGTTGTATGTACCCGGTGTAAGGAGTCGCCAGTACTCCCCACGCTTTGTGGTTCGAATTACTTTATCTTCAATGTCTTGTACAACGATTTTTGCATCATTTATAGGATAACCATTAATATCCTTGACTAAACCTTTAACTCCAATATGCGCAAGTTTAAGAAGACTGATTAGGCTTCTCTTGTTTTTATGCCATTCAGTTGGAAGTGTTGATGCCAATGGAAATTTGCAACAAGAAAGCTCAATTGTAAGCTCAAAGCAATTTGTGAATGCGTAGTTAAAATCTTGCATTCCGCCACTTAATTCATACCAAAATGCACCATTGGTAACACCATTTGGGAATGTTTCATTGCAATCTTTACCTGTTCTCATTACAGGGTGGTTATCAGAGTACGTGCGAGCTAATGCCTTAAAAACTTTATCGTCTGGTGTTAGACTTTCCTCACAACACTCATGATGGTTTCTAAATATTGTTAAAAATTAGATGTTTTCTTTTATATTTTTGCTAAAGCTCACATTGAGTTATCATATGGATAACTGGCCACTACAGCTCCCCCATGAAAATTAGCAGATAAAACGAACGGATTGTTAACTATCCATTCGATTAAAGCAGATGTTTCTGGTTGCCTCCGTTGAGCTTTTACTTGAATTGTACGCTCATCTTCTAGCCGATCTGGAAAATCTCGATTTAAGTCCACACCAGCTGCATTTTGACGTCCCACGTAATTGCGAAGCGAATCGCAATTTCCTTCCTGAGAAAGTGAACAGATTTGTCTTTTATTAGAAATCTAACTTTGCACACGTATAAATATTGAAGTTAGGTCAGTACCTAAAAAAAACTACTTTAGATGAGATTGGAGTTGTCTTTCCAACAACAGTACACAAAAGGAAAAAAGAATTTTCAATTCAGTACATAGCCTCTAATATTCATATTATCTTCAAGAGTTCATTTGACATTTATTGCTTTTATAGCCGTGGGCAACAATATTTGTCTATATTTGGAGGATTGGACAAATTGAATACACTTTATGACAAAAAGTCAATATATATGTGTCAGTACTTGCCGCAATTAATATACCCTATGTTGTACATCATAGCCCAGTAAACATAGAAGAATATATGAGAAAAAAGTAATAATATGAATATAAATTTGGCCAAGTGACAACTTCAATCGAGAAAACCAATTTAACATTATCTATAGTTATTGTTTGAAAACATATTGTAAGTGGGGGCTAATATTTAATTAGATTTAGTTTTTCATGTCGAAAAAGGGTGTACTTAATTTACAGGAAAATGCTTATTTGCGTGGGCTACACAAGCTAATGAAGTCACAATTTATTATATTCAAACGACAAAACTTATCATTTACGTGCATACCTAACGCATACACATAGCAGTATTGATTTTTGTCATGAAAATAACCCTACGCAATATGTTTCTGTATAGCTCTATGTGCACAGCTGAAAATAAGGAATTAAAAAAAAAAAAAAAAAAAACTGGTCCAGAACCTTTTCCAATTACCTGTGATCTAATAAAGCCATCGGGGTTCATCGTAGGCATTATATAAATATCGGTAGTGTTAATTAATTTTGAAATATCTTCGCTGTTCTCGTAGTTGTGAAGCAAATACTGTGCCAGATAGATTAGCACCTCTCTGCTCACTGTCTCGTCACCATGCATGTTTCCAATATATTTTACCATTGGTGTAAGAAGGTTACGATGGCGGACATTCTTTCCTACTTGAAGTACTATCAAATCACGTCCCTCTAGCGAACGGCCAATATTATGTACTTTCGCATACTCGGGAAAGGTCTTAGCAAGGCGCGCAAATAGGTCTTCGAGGTCCTCTTGGGTGTGATAAAATGGGTTTTCGATAAAATGTTCGTCATCTTTAATAACATACGACTGCACAGTTAACACCAAAACTATGGTACATGCGAAAATTCGAAACATCTTTCTCACATATGTGGATCAACAAATAACACACAGAACTATGGATTTTATTAATATAGAATTTTTCTTATCATCTAAGTGTTATATGAGGTTGCCAGCTCAAACGCTAATCAACTTACTTCGTCTAACGAACAATCACTAACTAAAGTCTCGTATCCTTTAGTAGTGCAGCAGAATACACTGTGACATACAGTTTTTGAAAGCTCGTACATTAGAAAGAGAACGAAAGAGAGAAAAAAACTGTGCCTACGCAAATTAGCCTCGTAAACAAAACGAAAAAAAGCACCGGGAAAGCTTTCCAAATACGAAATGACGTCACTGAAGAAAGACTGACTTGTCAGTTGTAAATAAGAAAAAAAAAATTTAATTTAATTAGTGTGACCAACAGTTCTATCAAAAGATATACGTACATACATCATTTTCAGAGGAAAAACTGGTGAGAATTCAAACTTCGAAAATATGGCAGATATTTTCGAGAGCAAAATGGGCAAACTGCGAATGTACCATTTTTTATTCCTTGATTTTTCCGCGAATAAACAAATGCTTCTGTCAAATTTCGAATTTGTTAACATTTCACAATTAATTAACGGCACAATTACTTTTACTTGCACTGATACGTGACATAGGATAAGGCAAGTTTTGTTTTTGTGAAAATTTTAGATGAAATAAAGTGCACAACTGGGTCGTACAAACTTGCACCTATATATGTATATATGTTTTATGTACAGTTGAGATCTATAAAAATATAATATCAATCTTTTGAGTAAAACTTTGTTAAGTTGGCCTAAAATAAATCTAGTCTACGTATACAATTTAACGAAAATCTTTTCTGCCGTTTTCGCGATAAATGACATTTTGTTAAGTTGGCTAGACAATTTATAGGACTCCATAAAAGTTGTTCAAATATCAAGTTTAAACTAAATCGTTGCAGCCGTTTAGGAGAAAAAATACATTTTTTGTTAAATCTATAAATGAAGTACCATTATTAACATTTTTGGCCAAAAACTTGGTACGCCATTTTATAAGACTTTACTAAACTAGTTAAAATATGGAATTTAAAGAAAATTAACCTTAATCTTTGAAAAGGTACCGTTATATGCATTTTTGGCCAACAATTTTATAGCAATTTTTTAGTATTTTCAGTTTGCAATCTAATGTGAGAACGTTTATGAAATCGGTTAATCAGTTTTCAAAAAAATCGTCTTTTAGCCAAATCAGTAACAAGTACCGCCGCAACAGTTTTTGGCCAAAATGTGATAAGTGATCTTATGGCACGTGCCTGTACAAGTCTCTGTGTAGAATTTGACCGAAATCGTTTGAGCCGTTTTTGCGCAAATCGACTTTTTGCAAATAAACTTATAAGTAAAGTACTGTTGTTAACAACTTTGGGAAGACATTTTATGTCATTTGATTGGAATTTCTTAGTCTAAATACTTGCCCTATAGGTGCAAGTTAAAAGTGAGTTTAGCAATTCCATTTGTCTGTCAGTCACCAATGATACAGCCTAAACGAGTAAACGGGTTTTGATCAAATCTGCAATTTGTGGGTCAATTCCTAAAGAGGCAATTTTTTTTCGAAGAAAAATCGAATCTGTGAAAATTTGCAGTTCTACGAAATTGAATGTCTTATTTTTATAATCTATCCTAAGGATACATTAAGTTTGATACATAATTTATAACTAGATAACAAATCTGAGCTCCCATTTGTTATTATTGGTAAAAAACGATGTATTACTGATATTTTGTTTATTTTGAACAGTTACAGTGAATATTCTATATTTCTACATAAAAAAGCACAGAATTAATTTTTAAAACTTCGGGAGATCCCATAATATTGACAATGCGTACTTAGTACATATGCATTTTGTACCATACGTGTGCGTACGTATTGCTTTGATCCTTCATTTCTACATAAAAAAGCATAGAATTAATTTTTAAAACTTCGGGAGATCCCATAATATTGACAATGCGTACTTAGTACATATGCATTTTGTACCATACGTGTGCGTACGTATTGCTTTGATCCTTCATTCAATTACAGTTTTTATTTTAAGAGCAATAGTAAGACAATACGGTAGGAATACAATAATTTAAATCATAAAATCCTGAATTGCAAAACATGAACAATCTCAAAAACATAAACACCCTCGCCATAAACAGTTCGCTGTATATTTAATAAAAAAAAATATATATTTTGGTTGCCATTTTCAAAAAAATATACATTAAATTCAACAAAGTACAAACAAATCTATAGAAATGGTACTGTGTGAACTAAAGGGAAATGCGGAACATGTTTGTAAATTGACTGAAAAGAATCGTCCAGCAATAATCTGGCAGCATTAAAGAGTTTCACTTCCCTGATATCTTTTTTTTCATTTTAGAAACATCCTGGGGAAAAAGTTCACGGGGTTCGGAGTTCACCTTATTCTAAAAGACTCCATTGTTGCAGGCGCAATCCAAGTAGTTCAGTTTTAGATTTTGATAATTCTCGACCTCTAACGATATCATTTAATTTCTCTTGTGTTAAATTTTAATGCTTGTAGCTAAAATTGGCAGGATCTTGGATCTTGAGATGTCGATAAAATGGCGTTGTGCTCCTAAATTCTACTTGACAAAAAAGTTGAATTAAATCCTGAACATTTTTGTGCGATGATTCTCTACGTCCTACGGAATGGATTAACTGAACTTTTGACAAAACGATGAGTAAACCTGTTAGATCATCAAGATCGTCAAAAAAGTAGGACCCCAGGTGGATGTATCTTTTTGACGCTAGAGCAGGGCAGTTTCAAAGAAGATGAGGGATCGTTCCTTCCTCCTCATCAATCCTGCAACTCATACAGAAATCATTTCCCATTTTTCTGCTATGAACAAATTTAAAATTTTGTAATTGTATGCTCTTTTACATAAAGGAATTGCAGTGAATGTGTTTTAAAATCAATTACTTTTCGTTTGAGCCACAATCTGCATTCTTTTATTTACGTTTTTTGCTTAAATGTGATTTGAATGATAATAAACAACATTTTCATGAAATTTTTTGGCAAAATTTTGATGGGGACACTTTTTCAGCTCTGGATGTATGTATAAATGATAAGCATTACTAGCCGAGTCGGTTAACTCATGTCCGTCCGTCTGTCACCATTTTTTGGTGAAAAATGCTGTTTTTTCAGTATTTTAACATGAAACATGATAAATTTTATTTAAGCAAATATGTATCTATGTAGGTATTCTTCTACTCTACACATCTCTCATACGGTTTCTTTACTATAATATCATTTCTTAGGAACAAAATACAATATTTGTTGAACATTTTTCAAAACCCGACCACTGCCCATTTTTTGACAAAATTCAGTTTTGAGAGTAATTTTATTAGTAATTTGAAAAAAAAAAAATAATAATCTTTTCAAAAAAAGTATTATGGTGGAAGAAGATATGTGTATAGGAAAGGGATAAGGTATCATGCAAAACCTTCACACCCTTAGCGCGCAAATAAATGGTATACTAAGGACTGGTCTATTGTGGCTCCTACTAGTACTGGAAAGGTTTGTACACTCGTAAGAGTACACGTTAGCTTACAATTCTTTTGGAATTGTATTTGAGGGTCATGCACTCTTAGTTAGCAGAGCTGAGAATAGTTTCATTTATGGTTCTCGCTCCAGACCAGTTTCTTTTAACTTTTAACTGAGAATGAAAGGTTGGTTCATGTTTGGCATATTCTCTGCTCAAATTTGATGCCTGCCTAAAAATATGATTATTTTTCTGGGGTTAAATTTTTTGCATTCACTTAAAATATTTTCATTTTCAATAAACTTCGTTCTCATTCACCAAATTATAATCTAGTGTAAACTTCAATCTCTATTATCTGGACAATGTGTCATTGCCTGTTTTTACTTGCACCCATACGTAGTATAAGACAAGTACATTCGTGGAAAAATTGTAACTCGAGATAACAATCAATTCTGACATTATTCAAAAATTAATATTGATCGTTCGGCTCCTGTCTATCCGACATCTACATCTAAAACTATGAATTCCAACTTCGTCACATTGCGTTTGGGACACACTGCGGTCACGCACCAACACATTATAAATAAGGATCATCCACCTATTTGTGCAACTAACGAATCAGTCATTTTAAATACAATTAACCATGAAAACTTAATAAATGTAAATACATTTCTCCCTAGCGCTAGAAATTTAATTTTGTATGTTAATAAATAATAATAATAATAATAATAATACGATGATGGAGAAGCTCGAAAAAGTGGGTCTGACGATTCTTTCTGTCTGTCCGTCACTCTGTAGGTATAGGTATGTACGCCAGACTACAGCCCAAACGTCTGTACCGATTGGCTTTAAACTCCATATCTGGGGTTTCCCAAGAGAGAAATCGGAATTTTTTTTCCAGCCCCATTATTAACGGTACATTACTTAAGGCCAATTTTACAAAAAGGAGTTTTTTTTTTCAAAAAAGGTTCTAAAGATTTTGTTTTACTTTCTAATTTTTATATGAGCCTGGTTAAGCTCAGTGTTCCCAAAATAATACCAAAGTATCAAAAGTGATACTTTTTAATCTTTATTTCGTAGTGATATTTTTAAAAATATATAAATATAAGAGACATGTACATACATATGTGTTAAACTTAAAGTCAGATTTTTTTCCCGTTACTGTGTGGGTGAATTTTGTAAGAACATTTCATTTCGCATTATGGCTCTACTGAATACACAAGTTCTTCTGCCGAATGTCTATTGACAAATTTGAAGTTATTTTTGTAAAATAAAGGGTTTTTCCAATAGGGACTTGACAACTTTGAATATAATTTGTGAACGCACTTTTTCTCTAATCATCAAACTGTCAATTTATTCAGTAAATTCAACATTTTCTCCATGGTAAAGTACACGAACGAACTACGGCTACAAATTATAAAAATGTTCTACCGAAATTCGGAGTCGGTGATCACAACTTTAAGAGCGTTAAGTCCAATTTTCGGTCGTTATCCTCGCCCTGGTAGATAGGCAATAACAAGTTTAGTGCAAAAATTTGAGTCTACATATTCGTTGTGTGATGTTGCCATGTCAGTGAGACAACGGGTTGGGCGAAGTGTCAAAAATATCGCTGCCGTTCATGCGTCCGTAGAAAACAATCCAAATCAATCAATTCCACGGCGTTCTCAAGAATTGAGCATCGCTCAGACCACATTATGGCGTATTTTGCGTAAGGATCTGGTTTACACCCATACACGATTAAGCTGACTCAATAATTGAAGCCGATGGACCATTTGAAGCGACGTACATACGTTCTTCGATTGGGTTCTGGAGAAGAAGCACCAAGATAATGAATTTCATCGCAAAATCATCTTCAGTAACGAAGCTCATTTTTGGTTCAATGGGTTCGTCAATAAGCAAAATATGCGTTATTGGTCGGGTGAAAATCCACATGTGCTTCATAAATCACCACTTCATCCAATAAAAATAACTTTTTGGTGCGGTTTGCATGCCGGCGGCGTTATTGGGCCATATATTTTTCGTCGATGATACCGATCGTCACGTTACTGTGAATGGTCAGCGTTATCGCGTCATGATTACCGATTATTATTATTACCGATATGGACTTGGACGAGATGTGGTTTCAACAGGAACCACCCACAAGCCACACAGAACACATTACAATCGATTTATTGAAGAATAAGTATAGCTGAGCGTGTTAACTCAAGAAATGGGCCAGTCGATTGGCCGCCTCGTTCGTGCGATTTAACGCCACTTCACTTTTTTTCGTTGGGCTACGTTAAGTTATTGGTTTATGCCAACAAGCCGACGACGTTGGAAGAGCTCAGAGCCAACATTGAACGTGAAATAGCAGCCGTTTCGACCGAAATGTGTGGCCGAGTCGTTGAAAATTGGGTCCAACGAATCGACCGCTGCAAACGTGCCCGCGGTGGCCATATGAACGAAGTCGAGGTCCATTCATAAATGTTTTGTACTTCTTTGTACTTCAAGCCGATAGTAAAGTCTTTGAAAAAACAGTTGTCAAGTCCTTATTGGAAAACCCTTTAGTAAAAACAAATATGATATGTATGTACTTTCGAACATATTAAGTATTAATATATTTTTAATATATGGGTTAATTCATGGGCTTTCCATGATCCAAACCACACATATATATAAGTGTCTTATAAGGCGGTTTAGTGAACAGAAACCAACGGTTATAGTCTGACCACCACGATCACCATTCAAACCTAACAGGGCCTTAAGGATATACTCAAACCAAAAATTAATCTATCAATTTTTAAGGATTAAAGGGGCTGCATTAAGAAGTAGTTTTCAAGAATAATTACATCTCTAATTTCAATTAATCACGTTGTTAAAAAGCATCCCCTGAAAATAATGGTTTCGCTACCAAATATTGATTTTAATTTTTCTTTACTTCATTTAGACCAAATGCTGCGTTGCGATACAGTAAAAAAAACATGTCAAATTACGTACTGTACTGTTCATTATAGTGACTTTAAAAATTAAATCGTAATGTTACATAGTGTTCAATCACCCTTTCAATCCATATTCAGATCGGTATCATTGAATGAATGAACTGTATTACCAACCACAAGATTCACCTTCACAAGTCAGCTGTCAGCTCACATGACCCTTTCACGGTCATAAAGTTAAAATTAACAAAAAAAAAAAAAAAGCTACGTTTTTCAAATAACACGAGGAAATAATCTCAAATACAAAAATATTCTACATGATTAGGTAGGTATATCAGATGCAAAGCGAATATGGGCAGAGACGTCTATCCATTTTGAATAATTAAGTGAACTCAACAAGTGGACGAACCCATCATTTCACCAGGTGGATAAAATGATATTTCTGAATGCTCCGAAATGCAAAGCTGGCAGGGTAGGTTTTCTATTGATAGTTGCACTTCTTTGCTTTCCTAAATTTTAAGTTGCCTTGACTTGTTGCCCAGATTTCAATTTTTTCATTACAAGCTAAATATTTATTTATACGCCCACATCAATATGATTAACAAAAGAGTTTTTTTTTAATGTTTCCACAATGTAAAATCTAGCCTGTTATTATTATTTTAATTTGTTGTCTTGGTCCAATGAACATAATCCCATACATTGTAAGCAACACTCAGCATATTTACATACGTGTTGCTGGTTATTGTAATTCACTCTGGCCACACTGATTTTAATTTGTTTGTTTGGTTTTTTCCTAGTGAGAGCTTTCCATCTTATGGGTTTTGTTTTAATAGCGATTTACATTGTTGTTTTTATGAAGTTAGGTACCTATTATTTATTATTATACTACATAAACATATATGATAAGCACATCTCTGCCAATGCAGTTGAAAACAGGTGTAATTGACAACCACCTACATACAAATGTACATTTTATACTTTCATATGTCTACTTGTCATCAAACAGCAAAACTATAAAACAAGCGGAAAAACTTACCTTAGAACTAGCGAACCCATCAGGATTGATCGATGGTAGTATATGAATATCGGTGCGATTGAGCAATAACTGCACTTCGGGTTGATCATAGTTTAAAACGAGATATTCTGCCAAGTAAAGCAGCACCTGTCTGCCAACCGATTCGTCGCCGTGCATGTTTGCGGTCAATTTGATCATCGGTTTCAATAGTTCTCGGCTGGTCGAATTCGCATTGTAACTTATTTGAATCGCATTTAAGTCGCGCCCCTCAACACTTTTACCGATGACATAGTTCCTTGCCAAGAGTGGGTGCGATTCTGCAAGGCGGTGAAACAAGTCACTGATCTCGATGTTTGATAAATACTTTGGTTCACTCAAAAATGATTCATTCTCTCCACGTACACTCCCAAAAACCACAACCATACAAGTTAAAAAACCAACGACGAATAACTTAAACATGTTAAAAACATTAACGTATTATAAGTTACTAATCTAGAATCACATAAATCACACATAAATGGAATAACTTTCTTTATTTTAGAAAGTCACCTATTGTTTTTAGCGACTACCGAGTGTTTACGAGCGTTAACACGACTTTTAGCACACAAATAAAAGACATAAACAAATTAGACGCATTAGTAAGGTATATTAATGTAAAATATTATTTTTCCGTACCAAATTATTCGAGAAAAGTAAAAGGTCATTAAATTATCCAACTCTTCTATTAAACAAAAGAACGCAACAAATTCGCCAAGTTGGACGAAAGCTACGAATTTCTACAAGCTGTCATTTCCAGCTGCGATCACAAAAAGTAGTAGCGCAACGGGTTCTATTACCTATTTCCTGTATACGTGAAGAACAAAAACGTTTTTAATCGGAATTAGAATTATCGAAAAATCAATGCGATGCCTTGCGTCCGTCATCTATCGATAATGTGCGATAAATGAATAATGATATCGATCTTATGTAGAGATGTGGGCGACAATAGAACCTTTGTATTGCAGTATGCATGCAGTTTAAAAACTCATTTATGTAGGACGGTCAAGAATAACAACTGGTCGTATTAATAAGATCACAAAAAAATTGTACCATTAAGTACAGTCTGACATTTTATTACCTCTTCATTTGCCATTTTCTACCTGCGTAAATAAATGAGTTAATGTATGTGTTACAATTTTTTAATAATCAAATATATATTTACTTATTTTTTGTGTTGTTTCGATATTTTCTTATTACAGAAAAATTTCGTTTAACTGACATGAACATACGTCACCTTAAATCATAGACGAACTAATATAGACTGTTGTCCTCGATAGATTTTACGTTTATTTTGACGTTTATTTAAAATGTATTCTGACGTCACCGGCAAAATCAAATCGGAGTTTGCGCACACATTCTTAACCGGTGGTAGTTTTTTTGCGCGCATCCATTTTGTAGAGTTGTTCTATACATGTGATTGTTGTTAATTCAATGACAGTCTGCTAAAAATGTGGTGTGCAAAAGGTAAGAAAGCAACACCACATTTGTTTTTATAGTTACTTCTTGTTCACATGTTCGCTAACATTTATTCCCAGATAGGAAATTTAGGCTCCGCCTACTTTAGGCAATCACCCCAATTCTTGAACTCGAATACGACATTCGAATCTGACTACAGTCGTATCTTTTCGGATTAAAATCGTATTTTACGAATAAATGTACGATTTTTTGATAACTATGCGACTAACTGGTGGCCGGCAATTCGTATAAATAAAATAGTCCCACTCAAGTTCTATGTAAAAAAAAACTCCAAAGGAAAGACGAGTGAATGCACAAAATTATTTTTCAATTTTATTTTTTACTCTTATTTTAAATTTTCTGGGATGTCCTATTCAGTCGCACTGTCCATAAAAGAAAGCAGCATTTTATTTTATCTAAAAACAACTCTAATTATTAAAAACAAATCACCAAGCAAATGTTAATTTACTTCTGACAGCACTCAAAATAAAGGTAGAGTGACCAGATTCGTGCCGAGTATATGGTGGAAGAGACTTGTAATTAAATATGCATGGATATTATTTTATTTTGCTTTGTTTTCGTGCTCGATTTTAATATTAAAAGTATACAAAACATGTTTCATAAAAGGTATTACTTAAATTTCGTCTTTAAACGCGTCAAAGTACAACTAATAAGAATATTTCAATAAGAAAGAGAAGAGTACTCACGCAAAGAAAACAAGGTATGGTCAACCTGTATAAAGAGAAACGTCAAACAGCTGACTTTGAGGGTTAAATTTATTTATGTTCATTTTGGGTTATCTTTCGAAAATGAACCTTTTCATTCGAATCTCAAAATACACAAAAATCTTTCCAATGAATAGAGACATTCTAAAGAAGTGACTATTCATTCGAATCTCAAAATAAGCATGAATATCTTACTATAATTACATGTTTGTGAATCGCCAGGAAAATGTGTTCGAATGAGAAATGACGCTCGAATGAATAGAATCTCAAAATACGCACAACCAATGAACTTTCGAAAGTTTGGATAAATTTTCTTTCTTTCTATTCATTCGAAAGTCAACATACAGTTTATGCGAATTCGACTCTCGAATGTCAATAATAAGGTCTTGCGAACCGATAATGTAGTTCATCCGGCGGTTTCTATAATGGGATCAAACAGAGAAAGTGAATAGGTGCAAATCGGATGAGATCCCTCCGCAATGAATCCGGCGGATTCAATAATCGGTGTGATTAGTAAATTTTGATCGCGAGCTGTCATAAAAAAAAAGAAAATGGTCCCGGGTAGTCGGTCGAATAAACTATGTAATCTAAATTTTTTATCGACTCAACTCGCAAGAGGACGTTTTCGACTGCTGACAAATGTAATTGGGGTGATTACTTCTTTATTAGGCATTCCAAATTGAAAACGGATAACTATGGTGCCAAGTAATTTTTTTTTTTTTTTTCTTTTTTAAAAAATGCAAAACTTTCAAAATGTTTTCCAATCGAAATGAAAATTGATTTCAGGTCTTCAGAAACACTTCCAAATAACTATCTGTACAGTGTTATTTCGTTAATACCTTATTTCCCTGTCCATTCCAAATCCAAACAATAAGATAGAGCTGTGTAAATATGTAATTAAATCTATTTTTATATTTAATTTTAAATCATAAATGTTTTTTTTTATTTGTTTTATATCCATATGATTGAATATACAATTTTTCTGTTTTTTTTATATTATATGTATTTCTATATCGAAATGCTTTAAGGTCTGAACTACATTAAATTGTAAAGTAATAAATAAAATAAACATGGGCAGGCAATAAAATATAATATTTGCAGTAAATAGTGTCCACAATTTAAATAATTATATTATTAACATATTTTGTCAATTTATATTTAATCATCAATTTATTTTATTTTCTTAAAATTTTCATTCTTTTATCGTCTTATTTACTTTTTCTTAAGAGTAAAAAACGACCGCCTTTTGGGTTCGTCCTTCTGGGATGTTGCTGGTAGTGTTTGGGACCGGCCTTCTGCAACCGCTAATTGGTCACTCTGTGCTTTTAGTGCATTCACCCATTGACCCATTTCGGGATCATCATGTGCTTGTAATAAGAATTCTCCACCATTTGAGAGTCTTTAATATAGACATGTAATTAATAATCATTCTTAGGTGAAACCATTATAGACTTACTTTATTCGCAGAACGTGCTTCTTTTTAGTGTAGTCAGTGGCGATATCTACTGAGGCACCTTGTAAGTCCATACTAGGTTCACCACGGAAAGTTATTTCTGGATTTGATTTATAACCCTTTTGTTCTTTGTAGAATGTCAGGCGTCCTGCGCGTGCAACCAAATATACCTGAAATAAGGGGGGAAACCATTAAAGCTCTAGTTCATAATTCCGTAGATACAGAGTGCAATTTTTGCAAGTTTCAATGAGCGTACTGCGCAGTAAATCAGTTTTTTTTTTTAATTTAATTTTCATAGAAATTTTAATGTGTTTTACAACCACTATTTTTATAATATGATTAACGTATTCACAAATGAAATAAATTCTTTGCAAAGAGGACGTTCGCAACAACGAAAAATAAACCCTAAACATCTCAAGCACTAAATCTGCAAAATCTCTTAAAGTTGTAAAGAAAAAACTGAATGAACTTACAAACTTAACTAAACTTATCTCGTAATTAAATTCACTTCTCTTAACTCTCATACTATTATTGTAATGCCTAATAATGTTATAGTTAACTTTCGTCGCAACCACGAGAAATAAACATCTTTCCCCAGAACACGTTCATTAATTATTCCTTATTCGAAACTGTAGGTCCTTCTAACACAGAGTTGCGCAGAGAGCAACAAAAACTCAAGTCCAGCTTTTTGTGGAAGACAAAAAATTTCCAATAGTTAGCGACAGTATTGTGAAAGACTTTTGAACAGTTTTCTTGCATAAAATCTTCAAGAGCTACGTCGAATTTTTCTTGTGTAAGTTAGTATTCGAGGCGAAACATTTCTTGTAAATTGATAAGCAGATGGTGGTTTTCATTTAATATACATCACTAAATGGTTTATATGCCGGTATATCGCTCAATCTATATATTTTAAAAAGTTTATGTCCTTTGGAGAATCTTTCTGAGATTCATGTTAGTCCCTCCCAAAACAATAAAATGTGCACATTTCTGCTGCACTCTCTATAAAGCAAAGCGATATAAATTTTAAGTTACCTTATCCCATGACCGGTTTGTAGCTTTCTTTGTTGTTGATTCCCATTCGTGTTTCCTTGTTAGATAACCTTCAACACCTTCCTCGAATGCTGTGCTCGTTCGTTCTTCATTGAATACCAAACAAAAAAAATTTAATAAATTAGAAATAAGTATAACCAAGTTACATTCAACATTTTCTGGTACAATCAAAAATAACTTTTAAATTACAAACTAAATTTAGCTACGAAATTTAAATTTCACTAAGCAAATAACAATAATAAAAATCTCAACAATACAATAAAATACTACAAAAAGACATTTGTAATGATACGTCAAACTATATTCGAAGAATTTTCAAAATACACTCACACTTCCTTATTAATTCATAAATTTAATTTCAGCTTAACCTTTATATATTTTAAAATTTATTAAGATGTAAATGATTGTTTGTTTTTATATAGAAATACCTTCATCATCTGAATCAATTTTTGAGGAATTACGTTTCCATCTAAAACTTCTAAATGGACTTTTTGAACGCGAGCGGCTTCCGATTCTAATGGTTCCCCCAAGACTGTGACGTCCTGTATGCGGTTTTGTTTCCGAATGAATTTCTGTTTAAATGATTTTTGTTCGTTTGTTTAAAAAAAAAAAATATTTTTCATTCCAATTGTAAATGCTGAAATGCGGTAGTAAGTTACAGGATGTCTATCACCAATAGTACATAGAAATGACGTTGGCTATCGTTTGTTATTAAATCACTTTACATAAAAATGGTAAACCCCATATCCCTTTATCTTGCTTAAATATATTTACAACCCGAGCCAGTTAGGATTTGGAAAAAGGTTTGCATGGTACCTTCACGTCACAGCCGTCACCAAAGTTAAAATTTCCTTTTACATATTTTACAGTACTTATAAAATATTTTTTTCCTTTTCCAAAAGTAGGACTGCGCATTATCATAATATCTCTACGAAGCGTAACTTACACCTCAGTTAAACAGCCTTCATAGGTTTCTACAAATCCACAAATTCACTTATTCTGGTATGTTTTCTATGCTGATTTTTGAAAACAATAAACGACAAAAAATTGTAAAAAAATTTCTACACATAATAAGAAATACAGTTCCATAAATGAATATATTTTTGATCTTATACTCCAGTTGGAATATAAAATATATGTCATGACCATTGAAACAAGCTTCAAAGCATATTATTCTAGTCATATCTCTACGTTATTTCAATCTACACAACGTACCTGGTACAGATACGTGATTGCATTTTCTAAATTATAATATATCAATATAAAAGCGGTAAGAGTTGAAGCATCTTTGCAAGGGACTACATAAGTTTACTCTAAATTTAATTTTGACAAATGTACGTTTTGTGCACTTACTAGAACGCTGCGCTGCTTGTCCATAAATTCTAGGACATTTATGCGGCTTGTAAGGGACACGAACTTATGCATAGTGAAATGAGTTTTGGTTAATACACTCCAAAACGAAGTTGGTCGAAATTTATAAAATGTTATGTAAGTGTAGCGTGTGCTGTATATGTTTTTGATTAGTGAAACTGTTTGTCTCAGCCCATGAACGCATTCAAAATTTATTAGGTCAGTAAAAATAAACCACTTTCATATGAGAAAACCGATATTTCTGTTTTGGTAGTTTGGGACTTGTAAAGGACAATTTATGTACTTCATTTGAAACTTTTTTTTTTCAAGTTTTCCAAAAAGGTTTTAGAAGTAATTTTTCATTGTTTTTCGTAGATAAATTATCATCACGCATTATAACGAGTAAAAAAAAATCAGAGGGAGTTAAGAACCCCCCGCACATTTTAATAGGGACGTGGAAAAATTACTAAATGAATGAAATATTAAAGATACATATGTACAAATCGAGTTAACGATTCCCATGTATTTTTACTACATACGGATTACTCAACTCAGTCAAAAACTAAAAAGGGTAAAGCAACTTATAGTAGTACTTTCTACTGTTGAATAACATTCAAGTGTATACGCCAACAAGTGACTGTAAAGAATTGGATGTAGAGGAATTTTACACCCAAATATACTAACTAAATATAAAGAGATTAAGTTTATATCAGGCGATTACCATCAGTCAATGAAAAAGGAAGTCTGATTTATCTTCCACCTAGAGTGTTATATACAAATAGCCAGGGCAGAAAGAAATTCAATAAAATCAACAAAATGCGAAGTGCAGACGTGATACAATTTTAAAAAACAAAAACTTCCAAAAACAAATAATTTCCAAACATCAAAAACTAAAAACTCAATTGACAAAAAATCAAGGAATAGAAAACAATAGGACAGAGGTGAATTTGCGTTTTTATCAACATAGAAAGAAATATAAATTCAACATGTACAAAGATAAGAGGAATTAGAATGGAGACGACCGAAAAACGCCTGATCAGTAAGAACTTAAAACGGAAAACAGGATGGATTACAACGAATTCTCGTCTCTAATGCATCAAAGAAGAGATAGATAGATTGATGAAGAGTAAAATCAGAGAAAAGAGTTTATAGCAACAACAAGGTGGGGAGAGCAATACCAAAACACGACAGTTTCAATCCTCAATGAGGGCCAACGATTCCTTTAACATTTTAAGTTATCGAACCAAATTCTAACATGGTCAAATTAAATTAATTTGTTTGCTTTGCTGATCGTTGCTTTGCTTTGGGGTGGTCGCGAAAGCATATTCCCTTCACCAAACAATGCGCACGTGTGGTGGTGTAAATAAAAATTGGGCTAATCACACACTGGTGCAATTACCGCGATGTTAAACTAGCTTTATAGAAGAGGGAGATGAAGTGTGAAGTATAATCTTCATCCAGTGTTAAAGCAGTTGAACGACGGGGTAAAACCATTGAATGGATATGTTTCCCAGTTTTTTGGAAGAAACACTACATTAAGCGGGAGACAAATTTGTTTTTTTTGACACTTTATAGTTGACGTTTTCCCTTAGAAGGTATAGTAAAAAAATGTTCTTAACATAGAAAAAATATGCATGAGGAAGCCTTTAGAGGGCGAAGCAAAGCGGGCAGCACATGCCAGCTAGTTTCAATATAAAAAAAAAACACAGAAATACACGATTAAGCGAGAAATCAAGAAGAAGAGAATTCTGGAGTAAAACTAATAGAAAACGATATCACTTATCTGCAGTTTTCGTGGCTATTTTTACAAAAATAATTAAAAACTAATGAAAACACAATAAAAACGTAATAGGATTCTGACAGCTATTATTGAACATTAATAAAATTCGACTGCATTTGTAAATTTTCTAACAGTGACGTCTTATGCAATATTGCATTTACGAATGGGAAAGAGAAGTATAGAATGACTACATAGTTTACTAACTTGAGAAAATGGCTCAATCTCTTTACAGTAGAGGACCGTTACTAACCTGCGGAACGTCTGAAAAACAACAACTTGGTTTCGTTTATTCTGTACCGGAAGTATGTTTAATCGATACCTTAAAAAGCGCAGATAACTAATACCCACGTTGCAGTTTTCAATATTTTTTTGTTATCTTTAATATTGTCTGTGGTCTGCTATTTGTTTTCCTTATGAAATAAAAACTACTAACCAATATCATTTCGTCGAGTAGTTTTATGGTTGTTTTCATTTTTATATTCCCAAATATCTGGTTTGGAATTTTAGTACCCTAAATTGATGCCATATTTATCGAGTTTTTGTTATCATTTAACTCCTTTTTGTGCGTAGAGTTTTTATTAGACTTTTTACATCATTAATAAGGTATTAATTACAAATTCAACAAAAATATGCACAGCTATTGCCAATGCGTCTATAGAGCAGGCGAATCGATTTTCTTGACCCATATTGTAAAACAAAAGTTTGTCTTACAGATTCGCCAAACATTCTATCGATTCGTCTGTCCCTATTGATGAATCGGCGCGATTAAGAAACATGCAGCAACGGAAGAAAATTTAGAAATATGAAATTAATAAATAAGACAAGCAATCTTCATGCAGCATTCGAAACAATAAGTTTAGTACGTGCATTGTTTTGTTAGTATTAATAAAAATTATGAACGTGTTTGTAAGTGTTTTATGTGAGTTAAATTTTAGTGTTATCTTCTTCTTCTCTTACGCATTACCTGATTGAGTCGCAATTGGACCTTCTTTTTCCAGGGTTGGCGATGATCTCAAAACGACTATACGAGATTGATTTACATTTCCAGACATGCGTATTAATTCACAAGAACCGTAGAGAAATTAGTTTCAAAAAATAAAAAAATAAACTCATTTTTTATATATGTACATTAATTTTGGTATACATATTTTTGATCATATTTTAGACTGTTAACAAAACAAATAAAGTTGTTAACTCAAAAAGCCTCAAAAAATCCATTTACATACATTCGCTTTTTCAACTCAATTGTTAGTCATGTGGGTTGGTTTCGCGGTTATTACTAAATTTTTCTCTTCTTTTCTATTTACACAAGTTTGATTGAACATATAAGTTTAGAGAAAAGAGTAGTATAATTAATTAGTATATAGTTAACTCACCGTTGTCTTGATCGGGCGATGCAGCATCTAAAGCATCTTGTTGTTCCGCATCACGTTTCGCTTGTTCGGCTGCTTCTGCTGCAGCTCTTGCCTCCAACTCATCGCGTAGACGTTGTCGTTCAGCCTCTTCCGCTAACTCCTGGCGTCGCTTCATTTCTTTGAGCTCGAACTATGAGACACAAATATGAATATAACAATTTGATAAGATGAAGAACAGGGTTTTACTGTTGTTAGTCGCTCAAGGGCACTAAAACGTTCCTCCTGTGCAGCAGCTGACTTCTCGAATGCTTCATGTTTTTTTATTAAATTCTCGACTTCGTCAATGGTGTGACCTAATTCAGCTGACAGCAGATACGGTTCTTGTGCAATCAACCAAGCTTCAGCTACGGCAGCATCACGTGCAAATTGGTACACTTCCAATACTATTAAAAAGAATAATTATATATATTTACAAAAAGATGTAAAAAGATCAGTCATTATATCAACTGGCTAGATCCAGATTGCAATATAAGGAAACAAGAAGATATCTTATTGTAACAGACATAAGGCCTCCGAAAACTTATCCATGAAATTCCATCATACACTTTTTATTAAATCTCGAAGATAGCTTCTAAATAGAAAAAAAAAATGCCAGGCCATAAGCATAGAGAGCCAAAGCCTAGCTTCTCAGCGTGGTATAAAATTTTCACGTACAGAATGGACCTACAGTTTTATGCCGTATCCGAAGGGCAAAGGGTTTTTTAAGAAGCTCTCATGACAGTAAATACTCTTGGATGTTTGTCAGACGCTCACAAGAGGTGGGGCCGTGAAAAACATTAATGGTATTTTCCTAGATTCGGATTTGGAACCCCTTGCTCGGTGTTTCACTGAGCCACGGCACCTACTTTAAATAGATAATACTGGCACAAAACAAACCAGTAAAGATTAATTGTAGTACATATTTACTTCACTTTATCTATAAACTTTGTACACAAAGTTAGAAAATGCCAATTATGTGTGATGTTGCTAAAACATAATAACTTTCAGTAATTTGATCGTAAACACGAAAGTGCAATAAGAAAAACATTGACTTAACGACTGAATATTTTCGTGTCTAACATTATTGCTCTTCCAAAGGCAACTATTCAAACCACATATTTATATGTATATGCATAATATTCATAAATTGAAACAACTTAATTTACGTACCACAATTAGGCATAAGTCACATTTATATAAATTTTAAATGGAAACAAATAAATTTATACTCACTCAATTGCAAGTTCTCCCAACGTTCCTCCCACCGGTGTAGTAAAGCATTTCGGCTATTATTCAACTGCAATAGGCGATCCTTAATATCAGCCGATGCGTAATGATTTCTCGACAATAACTCTTTACCCAGCGATAAACAAGCGGAGAAATTGTCCTCTCTCGTATCGATTTCTGCCTTCAAACTTTGATGATTGTTCATTAGCAGTTCAACGCCCGATACATCGCGTGGTTTTTCTGACGTATTCATTTGTCGCACAACATCCTCCATCCAAATCATCAATATTCTAACCATATTGAAGAACCGGAACAGATCACCTGTGTCAGCCAATTTCATTTTCCTTGCATCACACATTGCTTGCAGGTTAGACCATGCCTGTAGCACCTCCTGTTCTCGGTTTGTTATCTCCTTCGCCTTATCACCGGCGTACGAGTCTTGCAGTTTAGCTGATTCTTCTTGAATTTGTTGTACTTGTGAATAGAGTGTCATAAGATCTTGCATGAAATTGTGATGCTTGCGTTGCAAGGCTGATACGGATCCTGCATCACGACCAAGTTCATCTGATACACCGTGCTGTTTCTCAACGATTCGGCTAAGAACATCTTTACAGTCGTGGAAGAATTTATGCAATTCCCTAGAAGCTGCCAACATTTGTGTGCGTGTTTCGATAAGTTCCAACAAATCCTGCCATGATTCGTTAAGGCTATCTTTCCATTCAGCAATGGTGGCTGCGTCAGAATGGCCTGCCTTAATAAGGTCATCGGCAATGCCATTTGCCTTGGCAACGCGCTCTCCACCTACGGATTCAGTATCCCGTGCGAATTCCTTGAAGCGCTCCGACAACAGGGTTACATGGTCATAATCCTGACCTAATTCTGACGATCCAGCGACGACCTCACGGTCAGTAATCCATTGTTCTAAATCATCAACTTCACGGTTCAACATGAACAACTGAAGAGCTTCGTTCAATCTAGCACGTCTTTCACCAGCCAGATCTTTGAGTCCAGCATATAACTTGTCTAGCTGCGACTGTTTAACGGCTACGCTATCTCCGAATGGAATATCTTCAGTGGTCAACTGGCGAGCTACCTCTCCCAATTGACGAATAGTGTTAGCGTAGTCCTCTACTGATTGCTCAAGATTCTCGTGCTTCTTCATGAGGTTTTGGGCGCTAATCTCGTCTTTGCCACGATCTTCGACCATCATGTACAGCTCCTGTTCACTCATCCATGATTCAGCCTCTTGGGCATCGAAGAAATACTGTTGTACACGTTCTGACTGATCTAACTGCTTGCGGCGGTTATCAATGGCATCTTTGAGTTCCTGCCATTTCTGGGTGAGCTCCTTGATAAGATTCTCAAATTTATCGGCATCTTCGTGGCCCTCATCGATGAGCTTCCTGCCATTCGTGCAAATTGCCATAATCCTCGGCTCATGGTTATCTATTTCAGTAGCCAATGATTGATTCTTCTTCTTGAGTACGTGTACATTAAACAGTGAGTTGCCGTAATCTGTTGAATTCGCAACTGGCAGCTTCTCGTCGATCCACAATTTTTCATCCTCAACATCGCGACAGAACTGGAACGCTTCTTTTTTCTTTTCCAGTTGAATCTGACGTTCGACAAGGGGAGCCTTAATGCGCTCGAACCTTTCCAACACCGCAGTTTTCTTTGTGATAATTGGTTCAATCTTCTCATCTGGAACGGTCTTCTGAAGGTATTCAGTTTGTTTATCGATCTCCTCGACTTGACGGGCCTTGACAGCCATTTGAGTTTGGATGACCTGTTGTTTTTGCATAAGAATATTTACGGAAGTCAAATCGTTTCCTGTGTCAGCGTTTACAATCTGCTTCTCCAAGTCAGTGATGTAAGAATCTATGTCATCGCATGTCTGCTGGACGAGAACCTCACGATTGGCATCGAAGAGCATAGCTCCTTTTTCCTTTGTGTGTGTCTCCAAATCCTCAAACTGCTTCGAAAGTTCTTTGAGTTTGGGTTCAATGACCTCTTTGAACTCTGGTTTCTCTTCCATTAAATCTTGAGCAGCTTTCTCCGCTTCGAAAAGACGTTCCTTATTTGCTGCTATTTCAGCTTCGAAAGCCTGGTGACGTGTCCATTTGGAATGAATTGTCTTAGCACTGCGGTATGTCTCATCTTGAGAGGTTACATACTTCTCCTGCACCCATTCAGTAAGCTCTTCCAAATCTTGGAGGAATTCATGAAGTTTTACTTGATTTCGGAGTTTTTCGTGTTGGTCAATGGCACGCAGACGGTTACCATCCCGCCTCTCACCAATAACTTCAGCCCTCTTATGAATTTTATCTGAATCGAAATGTTCTTTGTCAACCAAAGTATCAGCCACTTGAATAAGAGTATTGATTTTGTCGTCGTTTGCATCCATTGTGGTAAGGAATGCCTCGTGACGCTTCAATTGATTTTCAGCTTGTTCTAAGTTAACTGGAGTATCATCCTTGCTGAGGAAATGCTCCTGCTGACTTAACAACACCTCTGTTTGACGAGCATCTCTATTGAACAATTGTTGATCCAAACTTTGAGATAGTAACACTTGTCGGTTCTCCCACATTTGGTGAAGCTCTTCCCATCCCTCCTTCAAAGCATTTAGTCGTTCCCTTAAGAACATATACTGTGGATCTTCTGTGGTTCCGGGCTCCGAAGTTAATCTCTCTCCATATTCCATCATGTTCTTGTAGTCCTCGGTGTAGTTATCAATCTCTTCACGAATCGATTGATGCTGATTTAGAAGCTTTTCAGCCTCTGGAAGAGATGCTGGTGTATCTTCGGAAGCAACATCTGTTTGTGTTTTAGTCAACCAAGTCTGGAAGTGATCCAAATCACGGAGGAAACGATGTAAGTCTCCGGCTTCTTCCAATTTTGAATCCCGATCTTTAAGCATCTGGGTTAGTTGTTCCCAAATAAGTTGTATTTGAGCGATACGTTCACGGATTATTCGTGCCTCTTCTGGGTGTTCTGTTTCAATACTATCCGCTTCTTTGCTTAAACTGGTCAGTTTAGCTTGAATTGCTGCCAAATCGCGTTCCATTCCACTCAGACGACGTTGTAAAGTCATTACACCAGTCAAATCCATCTCCAATGAGTCTGTTTCAGTAAGGATTCTCTTCTTATCCTCAATCCAAGAGATAGTTTCACGGCACTCAATGTAGAAGGTTTGTACTCCATGGGCTGATTTTAAGTCATCTCGCTTAGCTTCTGCCTTCTCTCTCAAACTCGACCATTCTTGGTTCAAATGGTTTTGTCGTGCGAGAATCTCATTCGAGTTAGGATGTTCTACATGCAACAGTTGCCTTGCCAACTGGTTAACAACAGCAACTCGTGAAGCATTTGCGTTCATTTCTTTGTCAAAACCATCATAACGATGCTTCATTATCTCGACATCCTCGATATCCTTACCAGGAGTCATTGTATCTAACATCTTAGTCTTTTCGTTAATCCATTGTTCTACTCCATCGGCCTCTGACATAAGTTTGTACAAACTGAGAGCATCCAATAAACGCTGCTTCCTCAATTTAGCCAGCTCTGACAACTCAGCAAATCTAGAATCAATAGCTTTGGTGCGTTCAACAACTTTCTCCTTTTCTGGTGGATTGAGTGTCAATTTGTCGGCATTTTTGTGTAATGATTGGATAGCCTCTTCATAATTAGCCAACTCGTCGGCAACAACTTTGTGCTTTTTCAATAGGGACTGCACATTGGCTTCATCTCGACCGACGTCTTCGCTAGATACCAACCTAAGTGTGTCCAACATACAGTTATCAATGTCATCTGCATCGGCGAAGAGCTGGAAGTATTCAACGGCATCTTCCAGTCTTTGGCGTCTGTACTTGGTAAGATCCAACAAATGATCCCACTTCGACAAAATCTCCTTCAAACGATCCTTAATTCGATCGGCTCCAAAGTGTCCTTCTGTTATGAGCTCAGCTCCAACCTTTGCAACATTTTGCAATTGGTTATCGTGAGATGTTATTTCTGATTCCAGTGCCTTGTGCTTGCTAAGAAGAAGATTTACTGTGGTCAAGTCATGACCTACCTCATCTGTGCTAACGATCTGCTCCTTTTCCTTAATCCAGTTCTCTTCATCAGCTGTGTCCCAATAGAACTGCCACAATTTGCGGCTTTCTTCCAAACGACTGCGTCTCTCTACAGCCAAACGGACGAGCTCAGCATAAGCATCCTCCAATTGCTGTACACGACTAACAATGATCTCTGGGTCACATGGTTTGTACGAATCTGGATCGTCACTAAGGAATTTCTGCGAATTCTGTACCACTACTTTCACGCGTTCACCCAAAACATTTATATCAGCCTCTACCAATGCATGTTTCTGCAAAAGATCCTCTACGCCCATCAAATGCTTGCCATAGTCGTCTGTGAGTAGTAACTGTTTGATCTCTTCCATGTTATCGAGAATGTATAGCATCTCTTGGAAGTTCTGTTGTAGCTGCAATGAGATTTCCAATCGCATGCGACGGGCACGCAATAACTCAAGTAAGTAGTTCCACAGACGCATGACATTCTCCTTCCTCAAAAGGATTCGCTTGATGTCATGATATCTTTCTGCTTCGAGTTCATCACAAACAGCTACCACTGCTTGGACACGTTCCTCATAAGCAAAGATATCTGTCTCAATAGCCTCATGTTTCTTAGCTGCCGCTTCAACTGCTGCCAAATCAAAGCCAAAGTTATCTTGGCTTACCAGCCTCTGGTTCTCTGAAAGCCAAGTTTCACGCATAGATGCCTTGCGATCAAATCGCGCTGCTAGCTGCTCTAATTTCTCCTGTCGAATAAGCTCCTCGCGCAAAGCCAATTCTCGCTCATGTTCGGCCTTTTCCAAACGCTCCCAGGCTTTGTTAATATCAGAAATCATCTTACCTTCCTTGGGAGTGTAAGGTTTCTGGTTGTTAGCTCTCATCTTAGACTGCAGAGTAAAGAGGAGAACCTCCAAATTACCCTTCTCGACAAATTTAGGTGGCTTTTCGACTGTGCGATAGTTGGAAAACTGTGACAACTGGCTTTGAACTCCTGCCAGAGAGTTTTCAAACTCACGATCACCCAAAGATACAATTGTTGTCTCTATCCATTTCAAAAGATCACTTGTGAAACGTTCATAGTCGTTGATCATCTTATCGTTTTCCATGGCAATGCCTACAACTTTACCAATACGTTTGCCTTGCACAGTCTCTTGTTTCAACTTGCTGAAGTAATGATAATATGTGACCACGTATGTTATGATCGATTTCTCGTCTGGATGTTCGACGAACACATCCTCGGCATCAAGCAGCTTTGCTAAGCCGAGCTTATCTTCTGCTACGTTGAATGCATTGTTCAGATTAGCAATTGGGTTCGATTTGGACAATTTCTCAAACTGAATCAAATCGGGACGATGCTTGTGAATGATGGCATTAAAAGCGAGACCATCACGCCAAGATGTTGTAAAGTTACGTACATTTACATTGTGATATCCGGCAGTTTTCATTTGACACCATAATAGAAGAGCATCCTTGGCAGATTTAGTTTCCTTGTTGTCGACCTCTTCGATTGTGATATCTTGAATCTATAAGACGATAGAAATTGCATAAATAGTAATAAGCACATAGTTGCCAAGTAAAAAAAGCACAAAGCTAATTTTAAATAATATCGATTAAATATGTATATGAATCAGATGAGACATAATTGAAAATATTTACCTGGAATCTCAAAATAATTGTCCAAATTAGACCCAAATTCAAAGATGCATTACCATCTACAATATCGTGTGACCCGATATTCTCCAAATGCACCCTTTGATCTCTTAGAAATTGCAATGCTTTGTCAACATTCTCCAAGCAGTGAATTCGCATTTTACCCTTTGTTGGCTTCGGTAGTCTTTCACCAGACAGCACTTCCAGTAGCTTGATTAAGTTTTTACCATCACGCATATCTACATAGAGATCAGCTATTCGACAATTCACTCTACACAAATGAGAGTTAACCCATTTGGTGAATGTTTTCTTCTGAACTGTTTCACGTTCAACAGCAAGGGCTTTGATGCGTGAACGTTCGAACAAACGAGAGCTAGAGTTTCCTCCATCGTATTCGTACTCGTCAATATATTCGGAGCCAGGTCCCTGGCTAGGATCCCAACGAACAATTGATATGTCCGTAGTCATTTTTGTCTATTTTATGGTCTAAATTTTAAAAAAATATTCTCTCTGCTTTACTCTCTAATTGGTTTTCTATTTTGTATGCACTTCCGCCGCTATCTGTAATACGAAACAAAAAAAGCATTTAGACATTTTAGATAAAGTTATTGATAAATGACGTCAAATGCAAGTACTGCTTAACTATTTCTGTAACACAAAAATATATAACAAGATATGCAAACCATAGTTTGTCTACGATGCAAACGTACGACAACAGGAGACCAGGAAGCATTATAAAAATTAGTTTATTGAATTGGTCGTTTTTGAGAAACTTCCTTATGAGAGTTATATGCACTCTTGGATGTTTGTCAAATGCTTGCAAATGCACATGATGATGGCATTTTTCTAAATTCGAACTTGGAACCTTAGAACCTATTACATCTGTTGATGTAAAAAAAACGTTCCTAGGTACATACAAATGTGCTTGTGACCTCTTTTGACTTAATTGTATTGCTGCATTAAATTTTCTTCACTTTTATGTTGTAAAACTTTAAGACTTCGCCAAACAGAACGCGATCTAGTTATTCTGAACACCGCTGCACTACGTAGAATTAATTAAATCATTTTGGCGAGCCAGCGACGCGATCCAGTCGAGATCGCTGCGTGCCGATATCTGGTTCCAAGTTTTTACAAAGATCGCGGCGTGCAAGCAGAAATAATGACGGATGAGGTGGAGAAATTAATAGATGTGTTGCGCCCCAATGAGTTTCCTTATGATACACGACATATAATTGAAGAAAAGCTCTTCAAATAAATTGAGTACCTTAAAAAGACGATAGTATTCACCATAATCCTTCCTCTTTTTATTTATTTTCTTAGATACAAGGGAAAAAAGAAGAAGCATTTCACTTTCCTCATAACTACTTCTCATTTTTCCCGTATAGCGACCGATGTGTTCTGGAGAAAATCACTTTAATAAAAGGATCGCAGGAAGCTCTCCGTTTTATGTTTGACATCACAGATCACAGCGAGCAACAGCGCGGTCTGTCCGTGTCGCTGGACTGCGTTCTGTTTGGTTTCGTTTTGGCAAAGCCTCAAAGGATTATCGTTTATAAAAAATCAAATATTAGAGACACTTAAGTAATATCTGTGATTGTGACATACAAGGCCTAGCAACCATGAGTAGAAATATAATTATTACTATCTACTTTTTATTATTAATAGAAACAGAAACCAGGCCAATTTAGATAATATTAGGCGTGGTTAGAAAACATCTTTCAATTTATTTTGTATTTTCTCTAGTGACTTTAAGCTAAATTTTGTACATTATTGTTCACCTTATTCCTACGATTTGAGTACAAAAAAGTTATAAATATACATACATATATATATTTTAAGAGTTTTAAATTCGTCACAAGACTAACCCTAATCGACGTATTCTTGTCTTATCTTCCAGAAAATGTTGATATATTTTTCGCAAAAGGTGAGGTGACGAATCTCACTATAGATGTGCTCAGTGTGCTTGTGTAAGTAAAAAAAGTATACAATTTGTTTAGATAATAAATTTTGTGAACACATGCATTAGTGTGCATAATACACGTATTTGAATATAGTTTTGTTTACGTGCTTTTTGCCAAAAATGTATAGTTTGTCAAATTTCCAAGAATGATATTCCTTCTTTAAAATTCTAAAGTACTTTTTTTTTGTGTATAACTATTACAAAATTTTATCCTTAACATTTTCTGTTTTGGAAGAGTACTCTGACAAATTTCTAAAGACACGTTCGCGTACGAGGCCGTATATGACGCTCAATATAAGGAAAAGGTAACCACTGAAACCAGGAAAAACCTTCCATACAAGTCTTCTGGCCTTTGCTTAGTCAAAGGCCAAGTCTCCGTGGAGGTTCATCTTGAGTTTTTTAGGGTCCTCTAATTATGATTTTCCCTCTTAATCTCTTCGCATAAGCTTCGATTTCATTTCTGTAGCTATAATTGATTTAACAGCTGCCGGGCCGTCGATGAAAACGTTATATCTTACAGAAGACTCACGCGGGGTTGTTGTCACTGCCAAAATTTCCTCTTGGAAGACACACAATTTTGTACGAGCACAACAAATTTGTGAAATTGAAATTTCACATGAATTAAATTTGATTCAATTTTATATTTGAGTAAGTTTGTGCAGTTTATGGCATACAACGTTCTTGGCTAAAAATGTTTATTCATATATAACTATACTTTGCACGTTAACTGGTTTTATAAAAATTGCCAGTTGCCGATTGATACTCCATGGATTACGATCAAAATCGAAATGTAAACATTCTTTAACAAGCACTTAAAAATAGCATTCAAAATATGTACATATGTATATATTAAAAATGTATATTGAAACTAATTTATCTTTCACTAACAGCATAAACATGCAGGTACATAGGACCCAGTCCAAACTTTAATTTCATGTGCTGTACAATCTGAAGCCATCGCCATCGAAAATGTATGTATTTGTCTCCACCTTTTCTCCACCTTTACTCAAATGTGCCTCCTGAAACAACAGTGTTCCTAAACCTTCTTGACCAGCTTGCCAAAATTAATTAAGTTCAAATTAAATTTGCAGACCTTAGCACGTATTATTTTTGTTGGGTGAGTTTTACCACACGGAATTATTCACAATACACACATTTTTATCGTTAAGGTTTGAATATGGCGCTAAGTTCAATTCCACAAAAAAATTTTGGCGCTCTGGTATCGTTTGGCGCAAACCTCCCTTAATTGTGAATACGTAATACGTGAAATGGTACATTGCGGTTCTTCTTTTTTGATTTCTTTTCGCGACTAATAAAACACTTTAGTTAACAAATCAAATTTCACAAAATAAATAAATATTAGATCATAAGCAGCTTATAGTGCTTGGTACCATAGGTTCTCGCAATTACATACATAGGTATATGTACTGTAAATGGATACATACAATACATACATACATATCTATTACCATAATTTCTTCTGAATTATTTAGCTGTCATTTTACTCCGAAACCTCGATTTAAAACAGGAGTCTTTTATTTAAAAAAAAAAATGAAAATAATTTCTCACCCCAATTCTTGAACTCGAATACGACAGTCGAAGCCGTCTATATGTAGTTGTATATCCGATCTTAGTCGTATCTTGCGAACAAAACATACGAGTTTTTACAAACTTAATACGAATTTGGTCTGATTCGACTGTCGCATTCGAGTTCAAGAATTGGGGTGACTTTTGTTTTACTAGCTTATTTTGAAAGACAATAAATAAATAATATACTTGGCCGTAAGCAAACCATAGAGGGCCAAGGTTTAGTTTCTCCCAACTGTACGTGTTGTGCGTGGTGTAGGGGAATGGCATTAATGGTCGGCCACTTTCTAGTGATCGGAATCACTCTAACCCTTTTCTTCATGTAATATAAATACCGTTAGAAATTTTCTTAATGTGAAGATGCAGATGTTTAATTAAAAATTCTCTTCTCTCTATTTCTTTTTTAAAACGTTTTCCACCGAATACTTTAGTAACTGAAGGAAAGCAAAGTGAAAAAAAGTTAGGTGCCTGATGACTAGAGCCGTTACCCTACATTTTTGCACGAACAGAAATGACATACAGGATTATTCGAAAGGCAGAATGGTTTTGAGAAGTTTTCTTATGACAGTTATGCTTTGAGATATTGTTTCTGGATTCAGTAGTCCATTGTTTCTGGATTCAGTAGTAGCACTAACCCCTACACATTTCAGATTTTTGTAAAGATATACCTAGCAACTCGTTATTCAATACGAATAAAGGAAAACATTAAGAGCTTTGTTTTTGTTGTTATTTTAATAGTATTACATTTTTTTCTGTCGTTTTGATCATTTGTATTGTAGAAACACACTGAGGGATTGTAATTAATTTCTGGGACTGTTTTATTAGTTTCATATTTATGTATTTATTGCATTCGTCTAAAATCAGATATAAATGCGGGAAACTTCGGCTGCTTTTAGATATTGTTCATTCTGATATCATATGTTCATATGATATGTTCTGTATCATTCTGATATATGAACTTTGCTATTGTATTACGCTTTATCTTAGTAAGAAGAAAAATGTTAAGTCGTACTTAATTTCTACATGATATGAGAATTTGATGTGTATGCCGCTGGCACCAATCATAACAAAAACTCCAAAACATCAGACTAAACTAACAGTAAAATACAAGATAACATGTTAGTCTTTTAACAAAAGAAAATAGGTAGAATTATGAAAAAGGATAAATATGTACGTACATATTATTTTTTTTGATTTCATCGAAAACTATGCCTGTTTGTCATTCATTATACATATATATATTTTTTTTTTAGAGCAAAGAAGAAGTTGATGGTTACTAAAGTACCTACCGTATTTGACATTTGTAAAAATTGTTTTAAATATTCTTGAATATCACATCAAATATGTAATCCAATTTGAAGTTTTTTTCATTTTGTTACTTGCTTGAGCAACAAATTTATGCAAACATGCCTGTGCTCGTATTTTTATACCTACATAATTCTGAATGACTTTAACCATCGCGGATGTACTTTGATTTGCAGAACCTTTTCAAATCAATTAAAAATAAGTTTTAATAAATTCAATTAATGATGCATTACACTTTTTAAAATCAAACTGTAGGTAGGGTACCTTATTTCGGTCTACAAAAAAATGTTTTCATTTCTTTTGAAGTACATACTTATACCTACATATATTTAAGTACATACATATGTATGTACATAGGTACTTTTTTCATAAATTATATTTTTGATCTCTTCAAAAGGACAACTGCTTGTTTTGTAAAATATACCTAGTAAGGTCTTCACACATAGAAGTTTAACTTTTAGTACACGGTGTAAATAATAATGTACATATATGTATATATATATTTAGGTACATAGGTATTTTACTGCATTTTATTTCTTTTTATTCATTAATTGTGTAGGTGTACACAATATTTGACAAAAACAAAAACAAGTTGAATTGAAATTATCTTGATATAAGATGACTCAATGATATACATATGTATGTACACGTATGAATGCACGTTCCCATTCAACATTCAACATAAGAACATAAAAAATACACGCCTTTCCTTTCAATAAGTGTTTTATGTATACATAGTTAACATGAACGAAAAAAACATGCATGTACACATGTACCTATGCATTAATTTGTTTATTTAACTCGACCATCGTTTGAATAGACTTAGAACTCGCAATTAGAATATTTTATTTTTTTGCTTCACGTACTTGATAAAAAAAAGGTGGTACATAAAATCAAGTACATACTACATTTATCATTATTTCACTCATCTTAATAGCCATTATTTACAGTATTCTCTATCTCAAGTTCTAGACTCTTACTCACTCGGCCTAATAAAAATCCATGACCAAACTTAAATAAATAAAGAAAATATATGTAGGTTACAATTTATTCAGATCCAAAAATATCTAAATTGACACACAATATACTGGTTCTACAAACCGCAAATCACTGAACAACACTCACGAAGCCGACTGCGACAGACTACTCTGAAGAAAAATGAAAAAAAAAAACACCTAATTAAAAAAAAAAACAAGTAGACTAACTTGGATACTAAACTAAATGTCAGTACATTGACTAAATGTACACCGCCGGTCGGTGGGCATAAAGGGGGAAGCAAAGAGACCAAAAGATGACCTAATACTAATTAAGACCAATTGGATGCCTTCTGCTATACACACACACACTCTGTAAGCACTCCAGTGCTGTGCGAGGGCGAACCAACAATATATTTCTCTTGTCCCATATCGTTTTTGGAAACAAACTTAATTAGATTTTTTAACCAAACCAATTAAATAAATAAAATTATTCAATACCAAGTGTGGATGAGAATGACAGCGATGATGATAGTGATGATATAATACTTTACTCTGAACTTTTTCCACTCTGTTCCGTTCTCAATTGGCTTTATTTGTCTCCCTCTTGCGCACAAGCCACAAATGCATATCGGTTCAACAGCGGAAGAATAAAAATTCTTTTCCTTTTGGAAAAGGGGAACAATCTCAAAAAAGTTGGCTGTCTTGCCAAAAAAAAAAACACAGGTTGAAAGGAAGCTCAAACAAGATACAAAACTTTCTCCCTCTCTCTTTCTCTTTCTACGCTATTTAAAGGATACTTTTTTTCTCCTCGTTTAGGTGTTCGCAAACTCTACACTACACGAATACGGTAGAAATTATCTTTTTTCTATTTTCTACTGTTATCCTACCTAAAATGATGTCATCGAGATTGTTTTTTGACCCGAGTTTTCCTATTTTGCCACTCTGTTTTCCAATTGTTCCTCTCCTATTGGACTAGGGCGTTGTCCACCAAGTTCTTTATTTTTTTTTTTCGATGCACCTTTTAACACATCACAACTCACCGATGAAGGAAATTTCACTTGTTCTTTTAAAGAGGGATGCAGAAAAGTACTTTTCATTCAAATTAATTTCCTTTTTTATTGAGTATAAAGTAGTTAATCACATCACAAAAAGGGATACAGATATATAGATATGGATTAGTAATTAATGGGGGGGAAAAAACTTCCGTACTTTCTTGATCTGGAATAATATGCACTGAGAGAAGCCTTGCGACGACGACTGAATTCCATAAAAATCGACTCGGGTTTGTATACAACGCAACGCACTGTGAGTGACCGATAATTTTTAGCTTTTTCATAAGGGCCGAAATGGCAATGGAGGGAATCGATCTAATATATGGACCGAAGAACGCATGCGTTTTGAATTGCGGAACGGATTGCTTTGGCCAAATCTGGGATGTGTTAAGAAAATTTACAAATCATAAAAATTTAAAATGTTTTTTATAAGAATGCAACAAAAAAATAATAACATTATAATTACAATAATAATTGTAATTTTATTGCGCGAAAACTATTGGGCTAAAATAATTTTTCGTATGACTGTTCTGTCTCCATTTATTGCTTGCTGATAAAACATTAGAAAGTAAAAAACCGGAACTGCCTATGAAAAAATAAAACGAAAGATGGGTAAACGAATGGTTTGAATAGACATGAAATAAACTACGTTGAAATGAAATAGTCTGGCGATAAAGACAACCAATTCAATTAATAAATGATTGAATTTGTGATCGGTTTCAGAAAGTGTTTATATTTCATTTCATTATAATCCCGTGATCGGTACTTAAGAAAATAGTCGTGAAGTAAATGGCGTATAAATATATATATAAATAATATAATTTATAATATAAGAAGCTTTCTTAGCGAAACATATTGCTAAGCATTTCGTAAATGTTTTGCTCGGTCTGTACGCTTTGTCAAACGTTTTTTGCAATAGAGGGTCAAGAGCTATTACATACACCAAGTAGTTTGAAAGTGGTTGAAGGGTTGGTTAAAAGTCTTAAGTGCAGCTCCATATTTTTTTATACAGATGCAAATACGTAAAACCAGGTCATGCACATAAAAAAATCGAAATCGAATAAAATCGCAGGAATAAAAGAATTGAAAAGAAATTATTTTATGTTTTTTTCTAAAACCTCTTAGTCGAAGAATCCTTGAAGGATTTTGGTGTAATTTGAAATCTTAGCCAAGCATAGTAGCCAAATGACTTTAGTCAAAAATATTAGGATTGCATGAAACAGGGAGAGATACAGTGGGGTGACTAAATACTTATACTCAGAAACTATACAAGTTAGAAGAAGTCTCAAACAATTTTGTCAGAGAAAAGTGTATACTACAAATATGGAGCCCTTACAGAATTTTCTTTAATTTGATATGCTAAATATATGATTGGGAACAAAATAGCCCCAAAAAGGGCTTACCATTAAAAACGTATTGCCACTAACTTATGCGGGCTTTCACATAATGTCTACTGTATCTCTCTCTATCAAACTGTTCCAAGTTTACAAGGCTGTGACAGACAGACAAAAAAATAGATATAAAGATACCGTATAAAGCCCATAAGCCTTTTTAAAAAAAAAAAAAAAATGATTTCCTCACAAAATTTGTTGAACAAAACAGCTTGATACATTTGTGTGCTGCTGATAAAAAATAAATTAGTACATATCAAGATATAATTTTCTGAATCTTAAATTTATTTGCTTTTATATTTTGATGATTGTCATATTACATATAGCCCATATTAAACATTCCTCACATTTTAATTTTATGCGAATTCCATTGAGCGTAACTGGAGAAATACTTACCCATTTGGAGATATAGAGATTTGATCAAAAGCGTTAGAACCGTTTTTGAGAAAATCGCTACTTTTAAAGACACCCTTAAGGAAAGTTTGTACTGTTATTATTCGGGATAGATCCAGACCTAGGGGTTACACTGGAACATACCCTTAAAATATCACAAATACAGCATGATAGCACATATACCGAAAATGAAAAGCTTTCTGGTTTTGTCGATTTATGGATAATATTCATATTTCATGGAAGAAGAAAACATTGTGATTTATATACATTAAATTCCACTTGGTTAGTTGTATCCCATTTTAAGTACATATATCGGAATTGGATGTTCTTAACATAGGTTTCGGTTTCAGTTCCACGAACCATCGTTCATGAATCCTGAATCCTGAGAGGCTGAGAGTACTATCATCAGCAAAAACGTGAATTGTATTAGAAGTAACAGATAGAAGATCTAACACAACTTCTTCTTAACGGTCAGCAAGAAAGTTTTTGATCCATTGAATAAAAGAAACCTCAATACATATGGCTCCGAATCCGAAAAAGAACGTTTTTCCGCGTTTTTTTTTCCGAGCAGCTTACAAAATTTCCAAGATATTAATGTGTGTGTCTCGGTTATCATACCCCAGACACTAAGCTATGAAATAGTCAACCCTACCTTCACTATCTTTGTCCTCTCCCGTTTTTCCTTGTTCTCCTCCTCCCCTCCGGTGGGCTGAATCAGGGTGTAAAACTACCCGTGCCGAGGATCAACCTGGCTGGGGGCACATTCTAAAAACAGTTCAATCAAGAACGAAGTATTCGGATACCTGGCGACCTCCGGGTAAGCTTGTCTTATATGTGTACTCTTCTCTTCTTCGTGGGAATCATATGGAAACCACAAAAAAACACAAAAATTCATCGCTCCAGATAAGTGCTCAGGTCCTCCGCCTAGATGCTGTTACGGTCGGGATCGAACCATTGAACTCCACAGTGGTGGAAGCCTCTATGCATGATTGTAGCAATTAGTTCAGATTAACCTCCACCACTCATCTCCGTCTTCCAAAGGACAGGAAAGATATAGTCTTGGTCGGAGAGCCTTGAGTTGTTAACAACTGGTATGTTGATTCAAGACTCGAAACTACTCCATCCTCTATGCGAGGGCCGAAGGTAAACCTAGATTGTGTATTCATGTGAAAAGTAAACTTAGTGTAACATTACTCCCTAATTACAGCTATCGAGATATGTACAACTGCAGCAAGAATAGAAACACGATGCGGCTCGTATTACGTGGTTTCGGAGTATCTCGCCCACGACAAAATCAAAATCCAAATCTGTTTTTGGAGATTGGTCGCTGATGCGGGGAGGGAAACTGGTCCAGTCATATGCTATGACGCTAACGCTCAATGCACAGCTCTAATATCAGTTTAAGAAGATAGTTACATTTTGATTATATTCTAAGTTCAAACCTAATTTTGTACAATATAGGTGATGAGTCTACCTTCGCCGTGGTGTTCCTTTCTTTCCTTTTGCACACCACATTTTCAAAAGACTGTCATTCAATTAACAACAACAAAATGTGCAGAACGATTCCACAATATGGCTGCGCCCGTAAAAACTACCGCCGATTGAGAATGTGTGTGTGATCTCCGATTTGATTTTCCCGGAAACGTAATAATACATTCAAAATCGGTGGTAGTTTTGCTGTTCTGAGAGCCAACGGTCAAATCGACTGAAGATGATCGTCTATATTAGTTTCTCTATGAACTTCACAGTGTTCAAGGAAAAAATACGGCCACGCTTCCATTCAGAATACAGTGGACTGGACATCCAATATGTATAACTAATGATATTATGTTTGAAGTCGTTCCCACACCGTTTTAACATTGAAAAAAATTGGTTTTTCAAATAAATGGTCTGGCAACAGCATTGCCACACTTGGACCAAGATTTTTGTAATCAAATAAAAATTTACTATGCAATGAAATTAACAAACACTGGTTATATCGAAAAAAAACGAAAATTCAGCTTACTATTACTAACTAAATCTGCGTTCATTTTATACAAGACTTTCGTTTTTCAATATTAGGCAAAAACAAAGCTCCATTTTGTTACTTTTATTGCATTTTAAAAAGAAACTTGTATTTGGCCCACCCTGTAGATGCTTAAGTAAAAAACAAAAATAGAACACATAAGTAAAAATTATTTTTAATTTGCGGAAAAACTATGAGTCTAATATTTTAGGGCTTTAATCATTTTTGATTCGTTAAAAAAAGATTCGTCCAGTTTTAGTGACTATGAAGTAACCACAAAAACAGTTATAACTCAAAGCCACAAACATATATTTTTATTTATTATTATTTTTACCAACTTGGGAGTACATTTAAAAGGTTAAACTCATTAAATACAATTTGTTTAACCATAATATGTATATCCTCATTAAGTTAAGCAACTAGTGGCATTTTGTGTAGAATAAACTAAAACAAATAAAATTAAGTCGTTCTTATACCGCGTTCTCACCGAACGAAATCTCGACATTTAGCCAAATATCTCCAAATCTCCGAGGTTTTGCATTCATTTTCTATGTATTGAAATCTCGTGCTTTCGCCGAAATCTTTTCGAAGTCTCGTTGAGTTCATCTATCTATCTTCACTTTATTTTGGTGTTCATTTTTGGGTGTCGAAATAATAGCTGTAGCTATTATTAGTGTTGGAACTTGTACCAATTATATCTTTTATTTTTCATATTTTTTATTTAGCTTATGCATTTTGCATTATTAATATACATATAAACTGTATGCATTGTTTAATTTGTATGTTGCACTTATGGTACGTTTCAAAAATCAATCACTTTTCGTTTTCCCAATTTACCCACTCTCAATTCCCAACACTGATAGCGGCAGTCAACAAACAGCTGTTGGTTTGTTTGTTCGCCGCCACTTAAAAATGGACAGACATTATTATCTCAACTTGGTGCGAAGGGTTTACGAAATTTCGGCAAAAGCTCATCGGAATCTCGAGTGTTCGCTTCAGTGAGAACGCAGTATTAGACACCGTCTGTTTTGGTAACGACGGGGCAGGAGAAGTTCGACTTGACTGTCTAATTTATGTATTCTATGGTCTGCATAGTACAGTGCCGCAATATTAATATTTCTGATTAAAACAAAAGTGGGAGCGCTGGTTCTTGTCTCCACTGTCGATAAGGTAAACTTTTACCAAATGTAAACTTGCCATCTCCCTCCAGTCAACCGTGTTTTTCTTTTTTTTTGTATCGCGTTTCACTTTGCTGTCGAAATGTTCCAGCTCTCTTTCCCCCATTCACAATTTAAATGGGAAGGTTCACCTAATTCATCAAACGCTTTAAATTATAATAACCGCGTAAAACAAAAATTACCCACGAGACTGTCACGAAAGAATATTAGAACGGATTTAGAAATACGTTGCTCAAAATAGTTTTAAAGAGCGGCGGTGGCTTCAATCTCTTTTGAAATCTTAAAGCGCTTCATCCATCTGAACTTAGCTAGTAGCTCAAACCATTTTAAGACGTTCCATTCCAGCGCCGGCGATCATTTGCTTTGGGAGAAAAAAAGAACGAACTCGAATCGAACTAACAAAATTAGTAATAAAGTTTTCTCCTCAAATTTAGTATTTTCTAATACAAATCTATTAAACAAGACTTCTCACTTTTTCTACATTTACCATAGTTTTTTGTTTTATGAAAGAAAAGTCAACCACCTCCGAACAAGTGTAATTTTGTTCATATATTCATATTTTACCCCCTTTAGTTACATAGCTACAGGAATGCAACAACAAAAATAACAGATCAGAAGGAGAACGAATGATAGCGACAGATTGAAGTACAATAGAAAAAAAAACGTTCGATGTAGGGAGCAGAAGCAGAACTGAAGAAGAAAAGAAAAACCTCTAGAGGTGAGTAGTTGTGTCGTGTTTTTTGTTTATATTTTGCGAAAAGAAAAAACGTCTCGCGTTCCGCAGTCCTTCTGAAATGGATTTTTCGCGTGAAATTTGCGTCTGAACTTACGTTTTGTGAAATCATTTCAACGGAATTGTTGGGTAAACTGTTTTAATTGTGGAAAACTATTGGTGAAAGTTTTGCTTAAGCATCCTTAAACTGATTTTCTTGCCGTTTTTTTTTTGCTTGTTCGTCTGCTAGTGTGCTTGGGGGATGTGTATAAGAATTTTTCAATGACTTGGCTTCGCCCTTTCTTCGTTTCTTGTCGTTTTAACGATATTCTGTCTCCTCGACTGATTGGTGGTTTAATGGAGTCTGGTTAGTTAGATAAAAGAAAACTAGAAAATGATTTTTTTTATTTAGTTTTTCACATGCTTTAAAGTGATTTAAATTCGGTGTTTCATAATACATTTCTGTTTAATAAAGAAAATTCTAAGTGGGTCATTGAATTTATTTAACTATATTATGTGGAAATTTTATGTTTACTTGATATACATATCAGGACGAGGGCACATAACGCGTAGGTTAGAATTTACAAGTAAACTTATTCGCAAGGAAGAAATATCCAGTACAGGTATAGATACTGATATGGTTTTATACAGGCGGTCGCTCAAAAAGTCAATAAATCTGGCACGGAAATTATAAGATGTAATAGTCGAAAAATGTTTATTCTCTACTTTTTTGTGTCTGCTCAAGTTTTGGAAAAATATCGTGTGTTTGGTACATAATTGAATATGCTTAAAGAAAGCAGTACTGTAGTGCCTTTGGGGTGAATTAAATCAATGTTCTTGGAGTCTATAAAGAGCATTTTTTCCCCATGTCACAAGTGGTTTCCCTCAAAACTTTGTTCAATTATTACAATGTGAACAACTACCTCTAATATTCGATGTTGTGTAAAAGGCTCTATTTTGTGTAAATTGTTCCTGAATGGTTAGTAGTGATGGGAAACGGATAAAACAAAGATTTTTCAAAACTTTGCAGATACCGCTTATTAAGGCTACTGGGCAAAGTGTTAAATATTTTTAACGCAGCGCCGGATGAAATCGTGCTTTTACCTAAAAAATGTTTTTTTGTTCAACCCTATTTACTTATTTTTCATATATGTAGGTATTGAACTAAAATCAAAAGTTTGACTCTTACCGTTTGTATTACCTGTCCCAAAAAAATAAGAAAAATAGCAATATGAGGCCGGAAACAGCCCTTAAAGCTCAGCGGTCAAGTTTCTTGAAAAGAATAATACACACATAGATATATTTCTTATAGTTTTATGCCGTATTCGCAGGGCATTGTCTTAAGAGAAGTTTGTACATAAATGCATATACATATGTACGTACCTAAGTAGTATGCTGTGCTACTGTAGAAAATTTTGTGGGGATGTACGCTTCCAGAGCTCTATTATACCGCCTATGATGTGGTGAATGATGATCAGTACCTCCATTTTTATTGTTGAAGTATACATATATGTATGTGTGATTTATTGGTAACCTCATGATTCAAGCTTTCAGACTCTTCGACAAGATTAATAAATTGTTGACGCTCTTTGGCTTTACCAGAATGCAAGTTTTGCTTCGACAATATGAGCACGATCACCAATATTAGGGGAAGTTTGAACTTTTATTTTATTCTTAATGTAAAGACTTTCCGTAGGCACATTTCACATAAAATCGATTTTCTAAAAAAGGCTAACGATTTTGTTTATACATATTTCATATTGGGATTAGGTTTGATATATCCTATAATAGTATAGGGACGTTTTTTACCAAAAGTTGTACAGGCAAAGCTCGATTTGCGTAAATGCTCGAATTCCGCACACGTAAAATAAAAAACCACCGCTCGATTTACACAAACAATTGTGCGGAAATAGAGCGCTTAGTGCGAATTGGAAATTTGTCTGAGGACAAATAAACATTTTTTAATAAATTTTCCGTTAGTTCAGTCAACCCAATGTTAACACAAACCTATTTGTTTTTGGTTTTCAATTTCTTAAAATCATCTTTGTTTTGCACTCACTTTGGGAGCATTCGAATTGCGCACATTCTCAATTTCCGCAAGTGGCTTAAATTTTACATGAATGCGCAAATCAAGCTTTGCCGAAGTAAAATTGTTCTTTGTTTTCCGCAGTACACATATTTACGCGTTTACATAAAGTTTGTCTTTGTAATTGAAATTAAACATACATGAATCAAGTTATAACATTAAACTAAGAACTAAGTTTTTTATTCTCGCTAAATTTTGTTCGAGATACTTAATGTAAATATGTACCTACAAATAAACATACATATGTACATAGGTATCTAAACTAAAATTAAAAACATTTCCAACATATCACGGAAGATGCAAGTACGTAGGACCGAATCCTACAATTTCAACCAAATTTTGCTTCCTATCAACTGTTACATATTTAAAAATCAAAGGGTATTTTCCCATGACTGAAATTTTTGTTTTTTGACAACATATGCATTCTTATGTACAAATGGTGATTATTTATGCAAACTAAAAGAAATCGTACAATATGGAATATAATTTTTTTTTTTTTTTTTCAGATGTCTGAAGAAAATGAAGACTTCACAGAGATCATCACAAATTTCGCAAATGAAATTCAGAAGTTTTCCGACACATTAAAATCAATCGCAAACTACGAAGAAACACTTCAAGTGCATATCAAAAAACTAAAGAAATTTAAAGAACTCCAGTGCGTGGTCGACATTGCTTCAGAGTTGACCGCTGAGTGCTCCTCAGTATGTGCCCCATTTAAGCCAATAGAAATAAAATTCAAAAAACTTTTACAAGTTTCTAACTCAAAACGCAAAGAAAAAACAGTAACAAGTCAATTGTCAAATCATTCCGAATCAGAAGAAAAGGGGCCAGAAACAGATCCTATAGTCAATACTGCTGTTGAGGCCTCCGAAGAGGATCCTCCATCTGCGGTAACACAAAATGAAACAGTGGTCCCTGAAGTTGAAGTAAAAAGTAAGGTAAAAAAGGAAAATTCGGACTCGGATGAGATTACAAATGGTATTCGCTTAGCAAAGAAAGGAACAATTCGTCTTGTTCCCCTTCAAAACCTACTTTCAACGCCAAGCCGAAAGCGTAATAATTCGCCATTTTTTCAATTTACTATTAGTGATAGTGACGATGATGATCGCAATACTGTTAAAAAAGGCTCTCAGAAAAGCGCACTAGAAAAACCACAAGACATTTTAGAATTAAGTGACTCCGAAGAAGAACAGAATCAGCCATTGTCAAAGAAAAGAAAAGATAATGGAACTTACGAAGAAGCAAAGGTCGAGAAAAATCACTCAGCAAAACCAAGAAAAAAATACACCCCCATAAGAAGTGCGACCGAAAAAGTTTCACATAATGATAAAAGAAAACGCTATTTGATTTCTAGTGATGATGAAGATTTTGTTCAAATACAGGAAGAATCGACAATTTCTGATAAAAGTTCAGAAAAATCTAAAGATAAATTGACCAACCAAAGTAATCCTATAGCAAAGCCTGCAACGTCTCGTTGTAACTCAGACAAAATAATCAACTCAGATTCCTGTACTGATAATGAACAAGTAGTCAACCTCCTAGAATTTACTTCGATAGAGGGTCTAAATTCGCAAACATCAAAAGTTGCTAATAGTTCACTTAATAAAAACTACAACGATTTTCAGAAAGAGTGTTTTGTTCGGATTAAACGAACACCGCTTTTAACCAACAACACTAAATTAGATGTATGTAATAGAATTTTATACAGTAATCGACTTTAATACGTTTTATCCCTTTTTCCCGCCTACAACAACCGTATAAAGAGAAATGGGCAAAGCGTCATTTAAATTCAATTACTTAAATACCTTCAATAATTTTTCTTTCACAGCAAAAATCAAAAACATTGCCAAAGTCATGTATATATATATATATACAAACATGAATAGCAAAAGAATGGTTAAAGTCTGTTGCTTTTACTGTTATTTTTGTTAAATCTATTCTTGTCAATTGAGGGGCTCAGTGGATACAACGGGTAATTAGCAGTGACATACTACGAGCCTAATAATATGTTCTTTTCCTTTTAATTCCGTAAAAATTTGTTTGGCCTATAAAATACACACTATTTTATGTATTTACATTCGGTATACCCAATGCAAAAAATCTAGTGACATTTTAGCAACCAAATAACAGATTTATTTATGACTGTTTATGAGTTTTGTAAACCATTCCATTGTTGTATTCGTATGAAATAAGCATAAGTCCTAAATTAAAGTTCCAATCGCCTTGCGATCCGTTTTTAGGTGTCGTGGCACTTTGATCTCGTGTTTATTGTTTTTGCTTCTCAGATTACGTGTTGGTACGCTTGAGTACCTCTGAGTGATTTCCCATTTTTGAAACTAAATTGGTAATTTAATATGAAACAGCAAATATGTATACATCTACATTACAGATCCCTATACTCTATTCTTATGAGCAGTTTTTATAAAAAAGTGATTTTTTTTAAAGAAAGTGAATTCGTTTTTGCGTAGAAAGTTACCGATATCGATCTTCCGAACTGAAAAATGTATAGACATTGCGAAATTCACAATACTGCTGCGAGTTGCGACTAAATTAAACGGTTCGAGTGAATGAAATATCAAAATTTGCGAATATTCGTATTCGCAGGTCTATTAGCTGCGAATGGAGCTTTAAGAATAAAAAAAGAGTAGACGAATAGTAACAAAGCTCCATATCTAGAATTTATGGGGCGATCCTTTGAGGACTTGATACTGATAGACATATTATAAAAAGGCTACTTTCTTGAATACTCATACATAAAGTGTTTCCTTCATATGTATGTTTTATTTTCGTTTTTCTTGCAAAATAGTCCACTCTTTATTTTCATGATTTTTTATGTCGACGTACTACCTGTGTACTCATGATCTGTATAATACCCTTTGATATTCAGTCAGACGATCGGTATTTCGTTGGTATTTTCAATGACCCGAACTTTTGATTCCATGTCCAGTAGTCCAACGCACTAATGAAAGTCGCACTTTTCAGTGATGTCAGCGGCTCGGACGGAATTGGCTGCTTTGTAATCCTGCACCATTTTTTTTTGAAAATTCTAAAAATTACGAAGGACGTTTTATTCACGATAGAGCAAGAATAGTTGTCAAATAAAGTGCATCTGATCTGATCATTAGGAAGCATTTTGTTTCGTAGGTGAACCGAACAAAAATTGAGACAAAAAACAATAGGATTCATGTGTAGCGACAATTCAAAATAATCAATTTGGCTGTATTATGTCTCCGCTACATTATGAGTTTAAATATTCCAGAACGCTTTGTTACATAACTCAACCGTGTATTCCACTCTACGTTTCGATTGACTTTCACCTTTAAATTTACTTTCTGAGGAAAAATGATCTTATTTTTTTTTTTGCAGACTCATAAACAAGACTCTACTATCACGTGTAGTAGTACAATTAGTTTAAGTAATAAAGTAATAAAAGAACGCGTAAGAACAATGGCCAGCGACTCAGATTCCGAGATAGAAACGATACAAGATATCGATAATGGTGATAATAGTAATTCATCTAGTGAAAGTGAAATAGTAATAACGCGAAAAAAGCGCGTTTTCCAAGAGACAAAAAAAGATAGCAGCTCCGACTCGGAGGCGGATCGTAGAAATAAACCCAGCTCAGCAGCAAGAATGAAACGGAAAATCATAAAAAAATCAAAGTCCAGTAGTGATAATGGAAGCGGTGCCGATGGAAGTGATGATGATGATAAAAATAAAAAGAGAAAGAAAATTCGAAAGTTAATAAATGAAAAAAACCTGGAAGATGGCACAAAGAGGGCTACAAAGGAGGAAGAAGAGCGTAAAAGACGTATAGAGGAGCGGCAGAAAATGGTAAGTTAAAATTTACAATAATTTACAATTTGGTCAACAAAATAACTTGGTTTCATTAAATTTTAGTACAACCAAATTTATGTAAAGCCAGAGAATATTGAAGTTGACGAACTAATCCTCGACTTTGATGAGGCTACAAAGAAACCGCTCCTGAAAGTGGACAATGGTTTAATGAAGAAGCTGAAACCTCACCAAGTTAATGGTGTAAAGTTCATGTGGGATGCTTGCTTCGAGACTATTAAAGATTGCCAAGAGAAACCTGGATCTGGGTGTATATTGGCTCATTGTATGGGTCTGGGTAAAACCATGCAAATTGTCACTCTATCTCACACATTGTTAACAAACTATGAAGCTACCCATGTAGAGCGAGTCCTTATAATTTCTCCACTAAGTACACTTAACAACTGGGCGAGAGAATTCCACCAGTGGATGAGTTTTGCAAAGAAAAAGAACGTCGAAGTATATGATATGTCTAAATACAAGGACAAGAATACGAGAGTATTCAAATTAGAAGAATGGTTCACAGAGGGTGGGGTGTGCATCGTAGGGTATGACATGTATCGAATATTATCCAATGAAAAAACAAAGGGTCTCCGAAAGAAGCAGAAAGAGTCTCTGCAAAGGAGTCTGGTTGATCCAGGACCAGATGTTGTCGTTTGTGACGAGGGTCATTTGCTAAAGAACGAAAAGACAAGCTTAAGTCAAGCCGTCACTAAGATGCGCACAAAACGTCGAATTGTTTTGACCGGAACTCCGTTGCAAAATAATTTAAAAGAGTGTAAGTTTTATAAATAATAATTGATACCCATAATTACCTTGGAATTAACTTTTTATGCTTTGTCTCGCTTTATTTTAAAGACTACTGTATGATACAGTTCATAAAGCCTAATCTGTTAGGTACATACAAGGAGTACTTAAATCGCTTTGTAAATCCCATCACAAACGGTCAGTACACAGATTCAACAGCTCGAGACATTCGTTTGATGAAGCATCGTTCTCATATTCTACACAAAATGTTGGAAGCTTGCATACAGCGACGAGACTATTCAGTATTGGCTCCGTATTTACCACCGAAGCACGAATATGTTGTGTTCGTCACGTTGTCTGATATGCAGAAACAGTTGTACGGACATTACATGACGACACAGAGGGAGTTGATCGGCGAGGCCAGCGGTAATCCTGGCAAAGGGGCCAAATTATTTCAAGATTTTCAAGATCTTCGAAGAATTTGGACTCATCCAATGAACTTGAGAGTAAACAGTGACACTGTGATCAGAAAAAAGGTTTGTTTTTCTCTCGAATTTGATAGACTGAACTAATTTTAACTATGCGTATTTTATAGCTTGCACAATATGACTCTGAGGACTCGATGAAGGATTTCATCGAGAGCGACGAATCATCTTCATCAGATTCAGACAGTTCATCTGTTGTTGAAGCGGAGCCAAGTGAAACTAAGACTGTGAGAACTCGTAGTAATCGTGCGCAGAGGGATGCATCAGATGGTAAATATGTCATATTTAATTATTCTTTAGCAAATTTAAACAGTGCATTCATGTGGCCCAAAGTCTTGTACCAATTCCTATATTTAGCGAATTAATGAATGAAATATGAGTGATATGTGCAACATTGGATACCGGTAGATTTAGAAGTACATATATAGTACTATGCATAGCAATTACACGTTCTTCAGCAATGCAATGACCTGAGACTGAAAGATAAATACCGCGCTTAAAAATGAGCGGATTGAGACATAGGTTTGAGACAAAATTGGGTTTCAATCTGGGTTTTCACTGCTAGCGAATTGAGCGATCCATCGTATCAAGCGTATACTTCATTCGTGTAAAAAAAAAAAAAAAACTTTTTTGTTTTCTGAAGTTTCAACGAGTAGTTTTTCTCTCCTTTCTCTCTTTTCATTCTCAACTTGCCAAACACGATCTTTCCATCTCTGTTTACATGTTATAACATTCTCTGAATGGACAACTCTGTTTTGTGAAGGTTCGCTGTTATGTAAATATGTATGTACATTCAAAAAAATCATTTGAGTATGCTTCAGAGAAATAGTTATCATGACCCCTGGTCTTGACTATTAAACGATCAAACTAAAAATGATAAAATGTGATAGGGCAGAATATTTCGGATGTATGCTGCATTTGGCCACAGCAGGCAACACGCAGATACTTCTTCAGTTTTCGCACTGCATTAAATTACTTTTTTAGGGATCGTTTCCTCCTTTCACAAATCGCAAACTCTCGGCTTCCCATGTTCTCCCTACAAGTGGGCCCAGCCGATGCAGTTGGGCCAACTTGAAACAACTCCGCAGGTATGCCGTCAAGTCCCATAGCCTTATTGATTTTCAGTGGTTTGATTGCGGTAAAAATCTCGTCTTTACTGGAGGATGTGGTGCGAATTAGGGAAGTTCTTTTTGACTTGGGTGCATTTTGCCAGCGAATACTCGGTTCAAAACCGAAGCAAAATGCATTTCTTGAGTTGATCCTCATCTGATACGTCTAAACCTTTCACTGGATGTTGAGTAGAGCTTCGGCCACCTATAAGCTCTTTGTAGGATTTATAAATATTTCTGTTGTCGCACCTTGCTGGTGCTTCGTCTGCTTCGGTAGTTGATGTAATTGCGCTTGTCAAGTTGCACGCTATGCTGCTCGCTCCTCCCTGCTACTGGAGTTGTTACAATTGGAGCTCTTAGGTGTTTTCGTTCGTTTATTCTTCTCCACGTAACCTCGGAAAGCCACGCCCTGTGACTTCCCTGCGGTCAACCGATAATCCTCTCAGCACCTGATGTGAAAACAGTTTTCAGAGTCTTCAATGTGTGATATCTCAGTCAGTCTACGTTGAACCTACGTGATCTCAAGTCGTTAAAATTTTCGAACGTGCATAATGACAGTAGCTATCATAAGATGGTGAACTCGTACCAACTACATGTCGTCTGTTTCGGACGTTTAGAAGACTACTTTTAAAAGGGCGACTAATATCAAAATGGTCAATTTGATTAGAGGATGCTTGTCTGCCAGTTGACACCCAACTGATTTTATGGCAGGCTTTGTGCTCAAACGTGGAGCACGTGAGAAGACCATTATAAACAGCTCTCAACTTGTTGTAGAAGGTGTCATTTTCTTCCTAAGACGAACCATCCATATGGGCGTAACACTGTATAATGGTGAAGCGGCGTATTCTTATTCTCGTTCGGAATCTCGGGAACTCCCAATATTTCTATCTTTATTGCATGAACTCATGCTCCAAATGAAAGAATCTGGCGGTCTGAGATGCAATGTGTCAGTTATCGTAGCGATTAAATCTTCGGTAAAGCGGATTGCTGGCCACTCTAGGCATAAGACCCTAGATAATCTCGCACACTGATAAAGCAATTAGCAATTTGGCGTATATGGGGTAATATCGAGGTCCAATTATCACAAACTCTTCGCAATAAATCTGGCAGTATTTCGACTTCTTCGAAAGTTGTTTACCAACTGCGATCTGACGCCATTAGAATATTTTCCCTGGAATATATGTATAAAGCTGCATGTCTACGACGATGAACCAGAAAGAATTGAGCACTTGGAAGCCAACATTCGACACGTTATTGTCGAAATACAGTGGACCTCCAGATTACACCATTTATGCTGCTACTAGAAAATTATAATAAAATTCTTATTATGAAATCAATAGATTGTTTAGTTAAATCTGTACCTATACACTTCTCAATTTCAGATAGCGATTGCTGTGAAGTGCCAACAAAAGATGATCCATCCGAATGGTGGACCAAATTTGTTGACGACACCGAACTTAACAATATTCATCATTCGCCAAAGCTAGTTCTGCTTATGACTCTGCTGCAGAGATGCGAAGAAATTGGTGATAAGGTATTAGTTTTCTCACAGTCTCTGCAATCACTGGATGTGATTGAGCATTTTTTATCATTGATTGACCGTAAAACACGTGGCGAAGAAATTGAGGGTAATATAGGCAGCTTTAAAGGGTACTGGCGGCCAGGTGTAAACTACTTCCGTCTGGATGGCTCTCGTACAGTAGAGAACCGTGAGATTATGTGTAAGAGTTTCAACGATATAAATAATCTGAATTCGCGTCTATTTCTCATCTCAACACGAGCCGGCGGTTTGGGTATCAATTTGGTGGCAGCAAATCGAGTGGTTATATTTGATGTCTCGTGGAATCCGTCACACGATACTCAAAGTATATTTCGCGTCTACCGATTTGGTCAGATAAAACCGTGTTACATATATAGATTGATAGCTTTGGTAAGATTGTAATTTTCATGTGTTCTCCCTTAACTAACTTGGTGTTATTTTTATTGCAGGGTACAATGGAGCAAAAAGTATACGAAAGACAGGTTGCGAAGCAAGCCACTGCAAAACGCGTTATAGATGAGCAGCAGATCAGTAGGCACTACAACCAGAGTGATCTGCAAGAATTGTACTCTTATGAACTAGAGCCTAGTACTCCGAGAGAGATCCCAATTTTACCAAAAGATAGATTATTTGCGGAACTTCTTAGTAATCATGAAAAGGTAATTTCAAATAAACTAAAAAAATGAATTACAGTACGTTCTCGGTTAACGCAACTCTCGATTCACGCAACTCCTTGATTTTCGCAACAGCTGAATTTACATCATTGTTGACGCAGTAAACACAACTCTTCAAAAAAAAAATTGACTCGATAAGTGCAACTTCGGTTTTTATATGCATATCTTTATTTACTCAAGTTCTTGGCTATGTATGTTTTTGTCTGTCGTTACATTTTGTCTCGGCAGTTATTTTACTGCTACTTTTGACTGATGGTACGAAGAAGTTGTATGAATGTACATCATATGTAGCTATACAATGCAAGATTTTCTTGTTAGTTTAATGAATTTTGTCCAGTGATGAGTCACTTGCGTGTGTCGGAAAAAATGGGTGTTACAAAAAAAAATTTAAACTGACAATTAAAAACAAAAGTGAAATTTTAGAAAAAATTAATAAAGGAGCTTCAATTAAATCATTATGCCGTGAGTATAATGTTCAGCAGAATAAAACGAAAAGAGGGTGCAATAAGAAAGTTTGTCTCTAATGCAGAATGTGGACCTGGAAAGAGGATTACATTAAAAGGCGGCGAATACCCTAAGATGGATAAGGATTTGTTCAAGTGGTTCCTAAATCAAAGAAAGCTAAATGTGCCAATTTCCAGCGAGGTCCTAAAAACAAAGGCGTGCTCATTGCATGAAAAAATTAAAGACAGGCCAGGATCTTTTCATGCGAGCAATGGTTGGGTGACAAGTTTTAAGAAAATACACGGAATTCGCTTGTTAAAAATTTGTGGATAAAAACTTACAAACAAATCACAGCTTGTAGATCCATTCTTGATTAAATTTAAGGATAAAGTCAGTAAGCTCGATTTGACTCCCAATTAAATTTATAACGACGATGAGTCCGGGTTATTATACCAACTGCTGGGCGGAAGACAAGCAAAGAAAGAATCACGTTTCTCGCCTGTACCAACGCATCGGATTAAAAAAAATATTTACTCGGTTATTTCAACAACTTCGGTCATTGCAACCACATTTGTTTTAATAAGTTGCGATAATCGAGAATGCACTGTATTTCAAAATACAAATGACCACATATGTATGTTAGCATACAAAACTGAATTTCGTAGTGGTGGGTACGGTCATATTCCATTTATATCATGGTAAGAACTTATGCGTTCTTTAATAAGTACAAAATAATGTGTCCGCATTAAATATACCTATAGATCTTAGTAATATACACTTGTTATTACGTTATTACGATTACCGTTGTTTTTCAGTTGCTTTTCAAATATCACGAACATGATTCGTTGCTCGAAAACGAAGATAGTGAAAATTTAACCGAAGAAGAACGTAAAGCTGCTTGGGACGAATATGAAGCCGAAAAGACTAGACCACCTCAACCTACAATGCAGTACATGTCATATGATCGTCAGGCCTTCTTAGCCAACTATGGAAATCCATCGGGCAGTCTTACATCAAATAAGATATTCGGCTTCAGATCTGATATTCTCCTGCGGCTCCTCAACATGAAGGGTAGTCAAGATCACCCCGAACTGACGAGTGCTCAAGTTATCCAACTAGTTCCAGAGTATCTCCAGCGTCTGTATCTTGAAATGAATAATGGTGATCCAACTGTAAGTACTGTTTAGAATAAATATAAATTAATATTTATTGTTGTTCTCTTGTAAATTTGTTTGTGATGATGATGATGATGATAACTGCATGTAGTGTAGCTTTCTATTAGAAAAGTTTTTTTTTCCATTTTTGTGTCCCTAAAAATGTTGGAAAAAGACAGTTGAAGCACTTCTTTCAACACATTTATGCACTTTCGCGAGTCCCTCGCACCATCAGCCACATGCATTACACCCACACCGCTGGCAGACATGAATCCCAGGTCATTATACTGCCTTCATCTTGTAGAGGAGTCGGTTGTACGTTTTACCAAGTCATGCCAGTGTTTCCAAATACATGTGTATCTGAAATTTTTTTTAAAAAAATGTTAAAATTTCTGATGCTAAAATTAAAAAGTGAAACGATGCTAAAATTAAAAGTGATACATAAGCGAAAGTTATATTCATCTGACCGCAGTATATTGAACCAGTCTTCTTTGATGAAATGCACGTGTTTGTTCACCCACTCCAAACGTGGCTTTTTGTTTTATTAATGTTCCGGACCTTAAAAGGATAGACGGAACACTTATGGGTTTGATACGGTGTCTTTTTTTCCGTCTGTCCGTCAGTCTGTCACAGCCGAGTGACTTTTGAACCGCTAGACGTAGAGAACTGAAACTAAATGTTTGGTATGGTTTTACTATTTAAGTCTATTATAAATTATAGGATTTCTTACAGCGTAATATAAATCTAACAATTTTTTTTATTATACAGTTATATAAGGAACTTCTTGAATTACACAAAAGCTTAGAGGCCCCAGGGGGGATGTATATGAATCCGTTGCTATTTGCAAATCAAACCCCAGCTCCGGCCCCTGCTATTCATTCTTTCGGAGCGCCAATGGGACCGTACGGGCAGGTATGACAGTATATATTTCAAATATTTTTTATTTTTTAAATCATTAACTTTATTTACTTATTTTTAAAGGCGCATCCCGGCACATCAAATTTTAACAGCAACGAGGTGTATGAAGTGGACTGATTATATTAAATGGAACACTAACGGAGGAGCAGGAATTCATATATTAATATTATTATTACTTTATTAGTTATAGTTATTATTATTATTCTTTAATTTAATTTTGTGTTTAGAGAATAGAAGAAACATACTTTCATTTAATTTTTCACTTAAAACAGAAATCTAATAATATATTTGAATGAATCAATAAAAAAAAGTGAACAGAAAACCATGATAATATGTAGGTGAAAGTTATTACAGACATAAGAGCAACAAAACAAATAAATATAATTACATGTATGTACTAAAACTAATTATAATATGTACTTGTTATTTCCTATGATATAACTATTTGCGCTTAAAATGAAAGTAAAAAAGGACCTTAAAGTATCCCAATATAGGTTTGTCTAACGCGCTCAGATACTTAAGCCTAAAAGGCCCATTGTGGTGTCTACAACCGGGTCTGAACGTTTACCAGGAAACGGAGAATAAAAAGTCGTAGACGGTTGAGAGCTACGAGGTATACTGGAGACTAAACCATAGACAAACTAATATAGACGGTCGTCTTTGGCCGATTTGACCGTTGGTTCTCATAAGAGCAAAAGTACCACGGATTTTGAATGTATTCTGACGTTTCCGTCAAAATCAAATCGGAGGTCGCGCACAAATTCTCAATCCGCGGTACATTTCATGGGCGCAGCCATTTTCCTGTACATTTTGTTGTTGTTAATTGAATGACAGTCTGGTGAAAATGTGGTGTGCAAAAGGAAAGTAAGGGACACCACGATTGTTTTTATAGTTACGTCTTGTTCGCAAGTTCGTTCACATAGGATAGATAGGAAATATAAACTCGGCGTACTTTACAAAATTTTCGGAAGGGGAACGTAAAGACGACCGTCTATATTAGTTTGTCTATAGACTAAACTACACTACGCCATATGTGTACAGATAGTGGGAGACATAGGCCCTTGTTATGAGTGTCGATCAGCGATCGTCACAATTGTCGATTGGGTCGATTGATTTTAGCTTTGGCCTTGTGTAACCTAATCAATGGAGAAATAGATTATTCACTCTTATTGTCGACGTCGTTCACGCCTCTAAAAACAAAACGACACGACTGATTGGCATTGCCGATGAAGAATTAACGACCTTTGTCGAGGGGGTGATCGAGAAAAGTCGTCTGAAATGTATGTAGTTACGCAATGTGTCAAGCGCCTCGAATCGACAGATGTCGCCAGTCGTTTTCGACAGACGACGACGATAATAAGGGTGATTGTGAATATTCACCCTGATTATAACAGGCGTTTAACTTCTTTGACGACTGTCATTTTTTGAGTCGAGTCGGTTTACTGTCGTTCTAGTATCGGTATTTTACGACTTAAACGCCATGAGCTTACATACCACATAGTTTCCACAACAACAGCTGATTTTGCCAAGCAATTTTCTTGTGTTTAATGCTGTATTTAGGTTATTTTATGAGGGTGTGTGATGGAAGAGGATAACATCACATGCACTCTGAGAAACTAAAAGATCAATTGTGCTTACCCTTTAAAAGGAGTGGGATAGAAAAAAATGAAAGATGTAAAAAGTGCTGGGGGTGGGCATCATTTATATTCAATCGACTTCTGAAATGGTAGCAAAATTTACTAATCTTATTCATCATTTCCCTCTGAGGGATCAATGCTAGAGTACGATGTTTTTCATTTAAGTCTACCAGGCGTTTCATTTGTTATTTCCACCCTTGAATGAAAATAAATAAATAAATTAGTGAAATCTGAACTTAATTGGGCTGAAAATTTAAACAAAACTCCCTTTTTATTGAATTTTTGTTGCTTGCCGTTTACAAATTTTCAAACGACAGCAAATGTCGTTTAACTTGTCGTTTTATGAGACTAAAACGCCTGATAGAATGAAGATGAAGTTTGTTCCACGACAGTTGTCGAACAAAAAAATAGGATCCACATGAACTAAATCGACATGAGTCATTTTACGTCATCAAAGGCCAGCTGTAATGCCGAGTTTACATTGTCGTTTTGTTAACTGGCGTTAAACGACAGTTAGAATATGGGGGATTGCTGTTTGTTATTGTTTTCGTTTGCTATTGTGTGCTATATCATAAATTTTAGTGCAGGTCTGATTCCATTTCATTTCCTTTATCAATTTTATAATTGTTTTGGTTGAGGAAGAGCCGTACAGTGACAAAGAAGCGAATGCAGCATATTATTATGATGCTTTAAACACAAATTTTGGGAACCATTCAAGAATTCAATGTTCTTTAACAAAATGCCAGATGGGACTTTGGCGGACTCCTCCAGCGAGACCCTGGGACTCCTTATACAAACACATTTTCCAGGATGAGCAATCTAATTCTTAGAATGATATTGTGACAATAATTACAGAAGTTAAAACATGCCCCCAAAACGATTAATGACTTCTTTCCTTACAAATCGGCTGGTTTGGACGGCATACTTCCGGTTATGCTAAAAAAAACACTGGTCTGTGGCTAGTTCCTATACCATAGAAGTGGAGAATTCAGCAAACCACATTCCTCCGAGTTGGAAACGTGTTCGTGTTGTGTTCATTCCGAAAGTTGCGAATCCCCTAAATATTTCCGGCCCATAAGCTTGTCCTCCTATTTTTAAAAGACGTTGGAACGTATTTTTACATTCGAAATATCCTAGATTAATTCCTTCTATTAAAATCTTAACACGCTTATATCAGAGACGGCTCTACACGAAGTTGTGAAAACGATAGAAAAGACCATCCACTACAAACAATATAACCTGGTCCCTTTCTTGTGGTAATCCCGGAGTGATTACTCCAGTGTGCACTGGTCCAATGGATCTAAAAAATTTCCTCCGGTTGTCAAAGTTTCTGTTGCTGTTGCTGTGTCCATGTGTTTCTACTAATATAAGTCCTAAATCTGCTGTTGAAGTTGAAGTTGATGTTGGCGTTACCGTTCATTGTATTGAAAAACATGTTGTGTGCTGTTGTTGCTGTGTGTAATATGTTTCACACCACAGCATCGGTCTTTTTGTGTATACTATTGGAGTTGCTGCTGGCTGTTTCAATAAGGTCTAACGTTGAAGTTGCTGTTGCTGTGTTCAATGCGTTCTGTTACATTGGAGAGCATTGGTTCTAAAAATTACCCCACGTACTACGTTTATATGTATTCAGGATCGAGGAATCGAATCTGGATCGAGTTGAGATTTCGCTCTAGGTTTTTCTGCACACGGAGTTGAAAGATTGCAATGGGGTTGAACTGACAAATGAGTACACACTTATTCTTTTCTTCATTTTCCTATTTTGTTATTTTGGTAACTAAAACAAAATATTTCCCAATGCCAAACAAGAAGGAACTTATTCGCAACGAAAACAAACTGGATTCTCACCCCAAAGAAAGAAAAAAAAAAAAGGAGAAACAACACACACACAAATGTTATTTCGACTCCTCAACTCATCAATCCAGGTTTATCGTCCATTTTTTCAAACTCGATCCAGCTAGCTGAGTCGAGTTGAGTCAACCCCATTTCAATCCGATGTGCGTTTGAATTTCAATCCAAGTTGAACCTGACTTCAATCCTGCATATAAACGCTGTAATTGACACAGCAACAGCAGAGGGAAATATACCGATGCTGTGTTGTGAAACACATAACACACAGCAACGACAACAGCACACAACGTGTTTTTCGATGCAACAGAACCAGAGCTGTAAAGTACTTAAGAATTTCAGGACTTCAGCCATCCACAAATTGCACTAGGTACTGGTACATGCCTTTTTTCAAGTTCCGTTGCTCGTATTAGTATTGGTACTTGTACTTAACACCCAGTCTCCACGAGACATAATTTCAGTCAAGACTCTATGTCTCATGTAGACCACACTTTTACGGACTTGACTTGCAATTGGACATCTAAGACAGCCTTTTTGTCTTGTCTTCTCTGTGAACATCAACCCTGACTAAAACTTGACATTTGAAGTTTGGCAGTCGTTTTTTATAAGAAAAAACATTTGTTGTGATTAGTGCTTTCCAGACGTGCAAAGATGGCAGATTTTTGATTATCACAAACAGAAACATAAGATTGTTGATTTTTTAAAAGCAAGTGAGCATGTTTTGCTGTTGACGACGAGTTGAAGAATGAAAAGTCATAACAAAATTCGCCCATCTAATGACATAAAAGTATGGCAGGCAAAAAGTCTGACTGAAAAGTATGCCTTTTTTCAAACTCGTAAAGACGCAGTGTAAAATTTTACAGTTCTAAACAGTTCAAACTGAACACGGTAACAGCAAAAACAACGTCAACTTCAACAGCCGAATTAGGACTTAGGTCTAACGCTGAACTTGCTTGCTGTTGTTGTGGTCATGATGATCTGTTTCATTGAAAACCATTGGTTCTAAAAAATTTCCTCTGGTTGTCAAAATTACTATTGCTGTGTCAATATGTTTCAACTATAAATTAAATTTTCTTTGCAAGTGGTGACTTTTATTAGTTTGTACTTTAATCAAATATTTTTATTAAATACCACCTTGAAAGGTGAAAGTAGAAATGGTAACTCTGGCAGTGGTGCTGGGACAAAAAATTGGTTTCTTCTCATCTGTACTCTGCGTTATTCCGCACTCTTCTGTCATATTCATTGACCAACAGATCGAACAGAGCCATAGCAATTTTTATTTGTTTTTGTCTGGTTGAATATTTTCCTATGTTTTGTAACAAAGAGTTGTGTTACTTCGAGTGTTGTTAAGGTGTCTTTGAAAATAAAGTAATTTTTTAAAGTATAATTAAAAACTATCTTTCGTGGTCCTATACATTCGATTCAACTAGTCTACTGCAACCTCTTCCCATCCACAAATTCCATGATTTTCAATTCAAATTGGAATTACATTCGTTCGTGCAGAAAGAAAGAAGAAACTAAAACATTATGAAATCCATGACCTCCAACGTCTCGGAAATGATGTCGCTATGTTACTATTAATACCTTTTGGTACATTTATGTCCAATTGACCCAGTTAATAAAATGTACATAATATTTTTCAATGCCTACAACAGACACCTGATATAGTTGGCCTTTTCCCAATTTTCATAGTATCTTTCTGGGTGATTGTAAAAGAAATGTAATTTGAAAATTCACATTAAATTTTAAATTGCGTCTTGGTTGCCCGTAATTGTGTAAAATCATTGTGGTAGTGGGTTGCGAAGTAGAGAAGTAAACCCGTCTGGCCTGTGCAAACTGAAACAAAGAGACATCGTCGTGTCGGCAGTTCAATTTAACTTGCATTCAGGCTTTGTCGAATGCAATGGAGTCATTGTTTCCCCCTTAAAAATAACACGACCGCTGTGCGGGGAAGTGTACCAGTAACTTGTTGTAATTGTATTGCAATCTCTACCTTCTTCACGGGGCCAGTAAACTTGGAGGCTAACGTTTTATAGTTCTTTATTGCCATACTGATTTAAATACCGAAGATAATTAACAGGCACTTAGCTAATACTACTTCCCCAAATCGTCTATTCTACATCGCATTAGTTGTTTCATAGATAGTCGTCGTTTCTATTCAATAAAAAAAGTGTGCCTAACAAAATGGTCTGTGTTCGTCTCTGTTTTTCATTTGTCTGTTTGCTTTGTCGGCCTGTTTCACTTTGTTTAAATATTTTTTTATTTTATTTCGTTTTTTTGGTTTACTAAAATATACTATTTACATATTGCAGATTACGAAATAACTACAGCAGCTGGTGGTGATCATTTTCAAATTGAAGGTATAAAAAATTTTGGCAGACTAAATCAAATTTTGAGTAAAACTATACATTAGAGGTAAAGGTTGAACACAAAAAAAAATAGCATAATATTGTCATTCACATGGACATAATTTAAGTGAGTATGCTATTTGTAAGTGTTTTATTTGATGCTTAAATTGATACTGGTATTTTGCTTTAGATTGCGTGTTTAAATTATAGAAAATGCCATCGTTATTGGAAGCTTTGGAGCGAAAGTATGGTCTCGGGGATGACGTCGACATCGAGGAGTCCCTAGTTTCCATATATGTGCCCAAGCTGCCACCGTTGTTATGGTATGTTAATAATGTGTTTTACCTGTTATGAGGCTAATGTTTTTTTTTATAATCTGCATATGCCAAAGTGCTTTCTGAAGAAAATTAGTGGATGTGGTCGGGTATTGATCGCCAAACATTTCATCTAATGACCGAATATACACCGTGGCAACCCACACTTGAAAAAAAAAAAAAAAAAAACGGTTTATTGTACAAAAGCTTATGGAAGTGGTTAACATAAGATCTCACAACTAAATTTGGCTGTAAAACTCCTTTTGCTTATTGCGAATCTATTTTTTGCGATTTTGTTTTGTACAGATCCAGTTAGCTTTACTTATACATATAATTCCCTCGTAGTAGAATTTTTTTTTTAATTGCTGTCTTCTGACTGTTGATTGAATCTATTTAATGATCCGAGCAGGTCTCTTCGTCTCATAACAATGTAATATAAGAGCGCCCATAAAATCGATATACATATGTATTTACTTTTATATTAAGTCTAATTTACTTATTTTGATACCCAAAAATCTCCAAATGGGGTATTTTCAAGTCTTTTTGAAGGTTCTAGAATCTATTTGAGTCCGTAGTAAACCACAATAGAAGTATGTAGTCCTTATGATCGCATTGTCCTTTCGAGTAGACCTGTGTCATTCGATCAAATTCGATAACTGGCTCAAAACAACGATCATCAAACCCAATAAGATTTTAGTATTGGATGGCTATGTTCCGTTCTTCGTTCATTCCAATTCCAATTTCCTTTTCGTTCCATTAGTTCCATGTTTCATTCGTTCATTACTACATAACCGAGAAAATTGAAAGAAATTTAATTTCTATTAGAAAGAAAAATTACATTTGAAGCTAGAGTAAAATTGGGAATGTTGTCTGTACATATGTATGCATATTTACAGCCAATGAAATGATATCGAAACCTTTAATGTTATTTGCGAATTGAAGAATAGTCATGAATGTTTTTGGGTTTACTTCGACACACAAACGTATGTATGTACATGGTCATGATATTGGTTTTGTTGTTCTTTATTTTACAATACAGGCTATTTTAAGGGGACCAACATGAACACTTCTGGGAGTGTTTGTGTATAATAAATATCTCCTCACCTAGCTACGTATTTAATCGCTACGGTGCACGAGGTAACTGGATTCACTAAGAGATCGAGATGGCCAATAAATCCATTGGTCTTAAAAACAATGGATACAAAAATAAAAATAAATCAGTAATTCCGCAATTTTTAACATTAAACTATAACTTTTGGATTACGATTAATTAAAATGAAAAAAAAAGAAAAAAAAGATTTTTAACAGGCCAATTGTCTGTTCAATAAAATCAACCAAATTTTGCATATCATGTTATCCTAAACTAATCTTTATTATTTCGGGCATGTGAACTCTTTCTTAATGATAAAACGATATGTTGATGGTAAACTGCCGGGATCTTCACATGATTCATTAGTATTTCGTTAAATTATTTCTTTTCCACTTCTCCGACAAATTAATATTTTTTTTTTATAAATATGGTGTCCCCAACGTACAAGTTGTAAAGTATTTATTTTTTTGTTGCCTTTAAAATTACTCACATTTCCAAATAAATAACATATTTTTACGAAAAAATAGTGGGCGATAATCCTGTACGTTACCGGTCATAACAGCAGGAAACCAACACTACTTTTGTTAATACTTATAGTGCAAAGTTTTCTGTGTGACGAAATGGCATAGCATAGCTCATACATTGTGTTTGTATATAATCTTAACGAATAAAAAATATGGAAAAATTAAAAAAGTTATCTCTATTTAAAAGCTGACTAATTGAGCTAAGGGTGGGTGGCCACGGTGTAGTGGTAGTATATTCGGTCATTGAATGAGAGGTTTGGTGATCAATTCCCGACCATGTCCATTCAATTTTTCACAGTATTAAAATTAAATAATTCGCTCAGAAAGCAGTTAGCATGAACGCGAAAAAAAAACTGTGGACTACGAACGAATGCAAAAATTACACACATCTCTCTCCCCAGTCGAATTGGCTACCACTCATAAAGAATAAAAATTGAAGCCTAATATCAGAGTTTCAAATACCACTACACCAACTCTTTCCTATCCATTCTTCTCTTCTCCAAAATTACCTAACGCCCGTGCCCTGTTAATCACTAAAAGGGTATTCATATCCCCTTTGGCATGTACAGATTAAAAAAAAAGTACAGTAATCTCAATAATATTATGTTCTATTTACACCACTTTTGATATAGATTAGAGCGACCTATCATTTAATCGGTCCCTTAAAGGTCGCTGACTATAATTCTTTCTTTAGATGCTTAACTAATTAATTGAAAACATAAACGCTAATAGACTTATATCAAACACTTAAAGCAAACAACTATACCACAGCCTTTTATTATAACATATCAATTTATTAACTCAATCATTAGAATTAATTCTATTCTTTTATTTTTATAGTGTCCCCGAATTACTTGTTTTGAATGATTGTAATATTGACTGTGCTGGTGACTCTGATGGTCTTAAAGAAAAATGTCGAACAGTAAAGGAGCTAGATTTGGCCCAAAACAACTTGGGAGACTGGAATGAGGTCTTCCACATTCTGCAACATATGCCAAGGATTGAATTCCTGAACCTTAGTAAAAATCGGTTTTATGGACCCATATCTCGCACTCCCGCTCTGACCATGAGCGGTCTAAAGAGTGTTGTTTTGAATGGGACATGTCTAGATTGGCACAGCATAAAAATGCTGTTGAAATGTCTTCCGGTGTTGGAAGAGTTGCATTTAAGTTTAAATGACTATCAAAACGTTTTGATTGATACCATTGAAGCAAACGAAACATCAAATACAGGAGAAGTAGACAATGAAAACCTTATCAAAAATGATACTACTACGCCACCGACGGACACAGAATTAAATGCAACTTCCGATGATAACTCAGATAAATGTGAGAAAGATGAGAATATCTGTGCAAACAATGGGTCGTATAAAAAAGTGCCTGCCCATAAAGGTGTGAAGAAACTTCATTTCACTGGAAATCCAGTAGAAGATTGGAAGGAAATATGTCGGCTGGGCCGAGTATTTCCCAATCTTGAAACTTTGGTGCTAGCTAAATGTCCTTTAAAGTAAGAAATGAGCACTTCTATTTAAGAAAAACAAAATGTTTGCTTCGATGTAATTTACAGGTCGATTGAGCCAATTTCCCGGTCAGATACCCCTGAAATAGTTGCTGAAGATGTGAATAACACTGATTCGCCTCATGAATATTTTAAGTAAGTAAATTAAGTTAAACTAAGTTTTTAAGTAGGGATAAATGATGAAGAATGAATCTCTCATTCAAGTAAATTGGCGGAAATGTAATTCCTATGTCTATTTAATCGGTTTTATGAAAAAAGATAAACACATTCGAATAGCAATAAAATGTATGTATTTTATCAGCAAAAAATCCATGGAAAGCTCACAACATACACATACTTGTCATACGCATACTTGTGAGCGTACACATAAAAAAATCAATGGAAAGCTCACAACACATGACAAGTATGAGAAAAGAATTTAAATTTGATGCATTTTAGAATTTTCCCCAAATGACTATTGTCGTTGTCGCAATGCCATTTGGCCCGAAAACACGTAAACGGGTGTTTCCCTAACACACAAACGATTGCATATTCCATTGGAATCCAAAAGAAGAGAATTCTTGAGTGAAACCAACAAATTGACCTCTGATATTCTAATGTCGTTTTCCTTTGGTTTTATAATAAGTAAACCCAGCGATCCTATTCATACCCATGCGTAAACAAAGGAAAAAAAAAACATAAAGACAACATGTCTGTTCAGCCACTTAATCCAAGTATGTGTACATGTAATTGTCTAACTCGTTCCATTTCTCTGCTGTGTTAAGTTTAGTCAACTTCATTTGACCTTGTTTATATGAACTTAAAGCCGAGTTAAACGTGACTTCATCAAGGAGCACATTTAGTCACTGAGATAAAGACACGAGACACTCGCGAGTGAGTGAAAGGGAGGTGAGAGTTAATAAGGGTAGTCTGCGTCACTGTGATAGAAGAGACTTTTTGAATTTATTTTACCTATTTCATAATTTTGTTCATTTGCTTTATTTTGCATGCAGAAGATTGAGCACTTTTAAATAGACCGACGAAAATCCGAGACAATTGGATGTACTCCTTTGTTGTCTCTGTGTTACTGTCGAGATGCCACACAAGAGATTTTCGATATATCTTCCTTCATTCCAAATTCCTTCTGAGACTCAACGCCGAGAACACAAGAGTAAAGCAAATGAACGAAATTACGACAAACCTTTCAAATTATTCTACCCTCCTGACAGAGGCTACCCCGTTTACTTCTCATCTCTCTCTCCCTCGCATTCGAGAGTCTCGGACTTTCATCTCCCTATCTAAAAGTGCTCTTTGTTGGTATGAATGAAGGAAAAATAGAAATACATACCAAAGATGTCTAGTGTATCGTCTCAACGTTTGAAAGTAACACAAGACACCAGAAAGTATATCGTTGTGTCGGGTATCTTTGTCTCCGTGTCTGAAAGTGTTTTGTTCATTTGCTTTTAACGTTTTTTAGCTTTTGAAAACGGCCGGAAATTTAATATGTATGTAATTGTACGAATTTAAATATAACTTCTAACATAAGTTATCAATGAACCCTTTGTAAAAAGGTAAACGATTTTTTCTCATTTGTGATCCCCTGTTAACACAAGGGATACGCAACAGTTTCATGAATATTCCCATTCCCGCACGACAAGTAAGACGCAGGATAAAATTCTCACTTTTTTAATTCTATTTTTTCTTCCTTTAACGGGATAAACATTGCTAATAATAGTTCTTTCTAGGTACTTGATGTTGTTCATCCTTTCCACTACGGTCAATCCATCTTAAACTGTGAACAACCGCAGTTTATTGGTTATTTTTAAACACCGTGAACATGAAGACTTAATTTTTTGAGTTCACATGTGCTGTTTGTCCTTATATTGCTTATCTCTACTCCGCTTCTTTGAAAATCTCTTGTGAGTAAATGTTGAATAGGGGACAGGCGCTTGTGTTGAAATACATTAAGTGCACATTATTTTATTTATTTGCTGTGAAAATTGAATGGATATGGTCGGGATTTTACAGATATGACATCATTCAGTTGAGACACAGTCGAAAACCCAGTTAGCTGGAATTGAAAAAATCTAAGCGTAATCCAATTGAATACATTTAGATTCTATTTGCCAGTCAAAATGATTGCCTATCATTGCATTATATAGTCTCTGTGGTTAACATATCCTGGCAGTTAAGGACCAAGTCACTCTATTTATCCTTTGTACTTATATTTACATCGCCTAAGATTATCAAGACACTATTTGTTTCTCTCAAATTGCTTGCCTTCTCAAGCTCGGTTGTGAAACTATATTGATTCGGCGGTCTATAAATTGCAGTTATATTTTTTTCTTTAGGATAGGGTAGGATTATTAAGACTTTCATAATTTAGGTAATTTTTGATTAATATTAATATGCCTCTACCTCTATTATGTTTTCTATAAGCAAATTCAGCAATAGCCATTCAGGTTTTAAAGAAACAAAATTCTTCTGTATTAATATTGATCTCGACTAGCACAATTACATCTACATAATTTACATATACGAGCACAGAACATATCGCAATTTTTCCCAAAACTTTTAGAATTAAGTAAAAAATATAATGATTAAGTAATTAATAATAATTTTATTAATAAACTTTTCAGAAATTTAGCTTTCCTAAATTTGAGTAGTACTAACATTAACACATGGGACGACATTGATAGACTTGCCAAGTTTCCTAGTTTGAAAAATCTTCGTGTACAGGTAATATTTAAGAATAGATAAAATCCGTTTGCCCATGATTTTCTTAACAAAACTTTGTTTGCTTTGTTATTTCTTTAGAATTGGCCATTGTGGGATAAATGTGAATCCACCGAGCACGAACGAAGGCAGCTACTCATTGCCCGCTTGCCATTCCTTCAGACCTTAAATGGTGGTGGAGTTATAACTGCTGACGAGAGAGAGGATGCCGAACGTGCTTTTATTCGCTATTATACCGAACGTCCAGAAAGTGAACGCCCACAGCGATATAATGAATTAATCGCCATACATGGAAAACTGGATCCACTAATAAACATTGACCTGAAGCCTGAAAAGAGAGTAAAGGTGAATTTTACCTATAACGACTATAATGAAATGCGCTTGGTCGATGTTTATAGGTAAGACAATGCAAAATTGATTTGTAACCCGTATGTAATGACTTTTTTTTTTTTGCTTTTGTAAAGGACCGTTGTTGATCTTAAATCACGTTTGGAGAAAATCATCGGACTTCCAGCTAGGAATATGAGGCTTTTTTATGTTGATCAGGATCTGAAGGACTTGCAGGGACCAGAAGAAATGAAATTCCCCAATAAACAGCTTTACAGTTATAATATTAGATCTGGCGACGAAATACTTATCGTTCAAAAGAATTGTTAACGACGAAACATTAAATATATTTTGTATTTAGGTACTAATTGATCACATTATTCTGTATAATATTGCATATACACCAACTAAGAAATAATGACTAAACATGGTTTTCATTTAATATTTGCAGTGTAACTAAAACAATTGACTTTGTCTTGTACTTCCTTTGACGTTTGTATTTTTATCTCCGCAATTATTCAGAGTACCGTCGTTCTACATTTATAATAATTTTCACATAGTCACATAGTATTGACCTAATGCTTTTAAACGAGACAAAATTATAGCTTAAACCACATAGAGGATTTGGTGGTACATACATATAGACAACAAGATCTTTAAACCAAGGTGGCAAGTTTGGAATCGTTTATAGAAATATAAGTTTCTCTAATAGTTGCGTTGCGAATTAAAATATCGTTTGAATCTATATTTAACTTAAAACCTATGGTAAATTCATAAACTAAACGCATGTCTTGCGCAAAACGTGCTAAGCACGTTGTCCATAAAACAAAACAAAGCAAAAAGTTCTTTATCGCAATCGAGCTAGTTTTTTTTTGTGCAAAAGCAGGCGTATCTGTGCAGTTGTCAAAAAAATATTACTCACTTTTTGTTTATGTAGATTCGTGTAAAGTGATGAGCGGTTTCTTTTTATGTATTCACTTCCAGCAAAGGATTGCTTCGAAGAAACCTCGAATTGTTGAATGGAGCCAGTTCATTTTGTATCGATATTTGAGGTTAGTATAGTTACTTAAATTGCATATTTCAGATAGTTTAGGCAAATACTCATGCCCATTATAGAATCTGGTGGATGCACTGCGGAGGGAATCTACCCCCATTTTGTTTGATTGGTTGGCCATTATAGAAAAGGTTATAAAGTGAATGAATGTCGGTAAAATACTGCCATTTTTTAAAAACGCAGCCCATCCGCACTTCATATAAACTTTGACGGTTCAAATCCACAATAAAATCATCGCGGATTGGTAATAATTTGTGTACGATCTTGGTGCTGGTCTAGTCGCCTTCTTTTGCATTAATTATCAGCAAAAAGCGTATTAAAAATCAAAAAAATATTAAACAAATGAATTCGATGCATATATTTCTAGCAAACAACAACGAAACGTCAGCGCCGGTTTGCTAAATACCCTCGGTGAAAAATTAAAAAAAAAAATTGCCGCTTTCATTTAAGGTGTAGTGACGAAAATTTTGCTACTGGTAGCATTTGAATTTGAACATGAAGCACATATGTAAAAGACTCTTTATTTAGTTTGAATTGTTTCACAAATCCAAAATAAATGCAAATTCTTAACACTTGAAGTATTGCTTGTTGTCTAACTGACTAAGGCTCGGACAGAAGCGAAATATCTTTTGCCATAGGTCTTACGCTCCTGATTATTTATTTGAAACTTGTTTCATTCACAAATACACAGTCCGGCACAATTCATTTCACAAAATCATAAATATTTATTTTCAAAAATCAGCCACGAATCCTTCAATTTGACAGTAATCAACTGATTGTGATAATAGGTCTGTTTCAGCCTGTCAAATAGAGTGGGGGTAAAATTCTCTGAGAGAATCTCCAGCAAAAGTACGGGAACGGGTTGAACAAAAAAACTGTCCACTTTTAAAACGTCACTTTTTTTGTATTGATTTCATCAAATTTTCTTGCCATCCAACAACAAAACAACCATTTGACAGAACTCATATTGCCCAAAGAAATTTCTTGGACTAAAATTCGCAGCATGAAGAAATTTCTTACTCTCTGGTGAGCACTCTCTTCTGTGAAAAAAAAAAACTTTTACGTACGGGAACAGGAATTCGCTATTTTTCGGAAAATTTCGTAGATTTTCATAGTTCTAGTCAGTACAGGAACAGACCTAATGTAGACTGCGGATGGATAATACAGTCATCCGTCGGATTCTAAAATGCGTAAAGTCAATCAATGCGGATCGAATTCTATAATTGGCATGACTATATTGGCGTACCATGGGTTTGGTACTTTACTTTGCTAATACTAATAATAATAATGAATTTCGATTAAATTAAAAAAAAAAAAAAAAAAAAAAATCAAAATCACATAACGACATGGATTAATTGTTTGCCTTTAAGTGTTTTAAAAACGCGTTCTTTGCGGTTCTTCCATTAGCTGACTTGTGAATGTACCTTTACAGAAGTAAGAACAAGTGACCGAAAACTTAACGAATCGAAGCCAAGAGATATTATGGTCGCACAATACAAATCTTTTGCATGCGCACTGTTTCGGAAGTGGTCGTACGAAACCACTCGTTTTTTCTTGCCTTTACTCTCCTCTGCGAAAAACTGCGAACTCGAAACAATATTTCTTGCAAGCCCGCTGTTTAAGGAGGGTATGAAAACAGTCTTATTGTCGCTTTCGACATACATACATACATTATATACTTTCGACACATGATATCCACTTCTAAAAAAAAAAAAATATAAAACACAACTAATGTACTCGTCTGTAACTTTTATTTTCGTATTGTATACGCTCACTTTCGGCTTAAATTTTACATCTTCGATTCATAGTAATTCTTTTGAGTTATCCACAATAATATCTTTACGTTATAACGAGCTCAAAGGTACCAATGGTTTCATTAGCTTAACATAAAATAGCACTTCGTTTCCAATTTTTTACTTGTTTTCTTATTAAATTCATAGTGGTTTTTTAAACATTTACGCCTCCTTTTGATAAAACACGGTGTTGTAAAGTATAACCAGTTATGTTACGGATGTTTGGTTCAAGATTATTCGAATATACGTCGGTCCAGAGTTCTTCCAATGGAATTTCTTTGTCGGCCTTTGCGGCAGCGGTGGCTTGATCGACTTCTTTACGGACTTTACTATCGATTTCCTGTCAAAGAGGAGTTTAACTTCAGATTCAAATATATTCATTTACTTTGTATTACCTTAGTCTCCTCTGCAGTAAGTAGACCCAGTTCAAAACATCTTTCCTTGAATGATGTGATTGGGTCACGTTTTTGACGTACCTCTTGAATTTCTTCACGCGTGCGGTAGCTAGTACCAGGATCAGACATGGAATGTCCAGAATAGCGATAGGTAAAGACCTCCATTACTACTGGGCCCTCCCTATTTACGTAGTCGATGGCGAATTCTGTGGCACTACGAACAGCCAATACATCCATTCCATCTACCCAAATACCTGGCAAGGCATCACCACGAGTATAATAATCGGTGTTGCAGGAAGCACGATCAGAACTGGTTCCCATACCTAACAAAAAAATATTACACCATCACGTCAATAGAGAAGACGACCTCTAAACATACCATATCCATTGTTTTCACATACAAAAATGCAAGGCAACTTCATAAGATACGCCATATTGTAGGCTTCGAACACTTGACCCTGGTTAGCAGCACCATCACCGTATAGTGCTAAGCACATGCCACCATTTTCTTTATATTTGCAAGCAAGAGCGATTCCAGCTCCTAATGGAACTTGTGCACCAACAATACCATTTCCGCCATAGAAATTCGGTGCGTACATATGCATAGAGCCTCCCTTTCCACGGGCACAACCACTTTGATTTCCAGTTAATTCTGCCAATACACCGAGTGGTGGGACGCCCATCAAATAAGTCCACCCATGCACACGGTAAGCTGAGATTATGTTGTCAACGTCACGCATCGCAGCTCGCATACCTTTTTTCGTTATAAATAGCAAATGAGGAATGAAAATATGCGCAACTACTTACCAACAGCACATGCCTCTTGGCCAGAATACAAGTGACAGAAACCTCGAATGATTTTCTCCTTGTATAAATTGCCAGCAGCAGTCTCTATACGACGAATAGTCTGCATTTGAGTGTAGTATTTTTCAGCCTGCTCTTTGGTGACATGAACACTCGTGCTAGGTCCATTGTCGAGTTTATGCAATTTGAATGGCTAAAAATATCCCATTTATAATGAAATAAGAGTATACATAAATAATTAAGGGTGTCAAATATCATAAAATTTAATTGTTCGTCTTATTTGGTAAATTAGACTTCAACGACGTGGATTGAATTTTTAAAGCACTGTCTTTCCTCAACTAGCTGGGGTTATTACAGATCCGGTGGTATCACAATGTGCCTTTTAGGCCTAAGTGAGCTGGTGCCCATCTGGATCTGGGCGCTAGCTGCCACGCCAACCTAACCTAACCTCCTCAACTAGCAACAGTTCATAATCTAATGTTGAGAACAAATAGAATTTATTGGACATTTTCATTTCAGTCAAAACACCTTGCACGTTGACGACATGTCTGTTATGGACTTCCACCAAATGAGAACAAAATTGGAGAGTGTGAAAGGAGGCTAGCATTGAAGGGCTAAAAATTAAATTAAAAATTAATTGCGAAAAGTATGCCTCTTAAGTATAACTATATTAAACGGTTAACAAAGTTTATCAAAGTTGATAACAGACGGATGCACATCTCTCAATCATGTGTTTTATTATACCTATTTTTTTGGTGCACATGATTTAAATATGACGTCGTAGCTTAAAGTGATAAAATGTGCAAGACTTAAGAAGTAGTCATCTGCCTTTCGCTAATGATTTAATGATTTACTGACCTTTGAGTCAATGGATAGGATATTACCTGTAATATTGCCGGAATGATAGTCGACGTAGAAAAATCGGGAGTGATAGCTGTTTCGAGGAGTTTAGTTATTTCGAGCTCTTTAAGCGCTCCAACTCTGTAGATCCCAGATATGAAGTAAATCGTTCAAGTCCCTTTGATTGGAATGCAATAAACATTCACAGAGACTTTGTTCAAAGCGCTGTATGGAAACCCCACATGCATACATATGTACATACATATGCATCTAACCTATCTACCTAAATTAAGTTTAAGTATGAATTAACTTACTTACATTTACATTTTTTTGTATATACCTATGTAGTTTTAATTATGAAATCTTTGTCTGAAATTCGAATCTTGTTCAGCTCTAATAGACCGGTGTAAGACTTCTGGGGCAAAATGTCTTTTTTCCATATTGGTTACATTTGCTAGGCTAATTTGAATAGTGTAGGTGCTTTCAACACATTGCTTACAGAAATTAATTTAATTACAATACATCAATATGTGTTCGACTACCGGGAACTTTTCATTATTTTAAAGAACATGCATTTACATATGTAGGTATTATATTTCTATTTTAACTTTTTTTTTTTTTTTTTTTAATTTATATTAACCATAGAAATGTGAAGATATAATTTCTAAATCACTGAGCTTTGTATTGTCGATTTTTATTAAATTCCTTTTGTTAATTCAATCCTCTTATCAGTGGTACCATTTTATACAGCGTATATAAACTTTTTAGGCGGAATACGCTTAAAACTCAGAAAAGTCCACAATTGTTTACAGATTTAAGCGCTACGTATTAGAATGTATTGAACGCTAACGATAAACTTTTTTTCCAAATGACTTGTAAATACAAATCTAGCCCCAAATGCAGTCATTATGGAAAATGCAATAAGTATTGACGCGATATGTCAATGTTAATAAGATAGTACCCGCTGCGATATTCGATTTATGCCATAATTCGCATTACATGAATATGACATTGAAAAAAGAGGGCTAGAATTTATCATCACTTATGGTTAAATCCCGTATAAATCCGAAACTACCTATATATATAGCTTTTTTCCATTTTTAAAATTATTGATTCACAAGACACAGGTTAATTTTATAAGTTTCTCTTACTTATTTTTTCAACGAGACTTCTATGGTTAGTTATGGCAATCCACAAAATATCATAACCTCTACGATCCATATATGTACTATATACAAACAAGACATTGGTAAAAATAAATTTCAACTTAGGGGGACACATTGGGAAAACACAGAGTAGAGGCTAATTCACACAAATAATAATTTAGAATAGGACAATAAGATCATGTCAGCAATTCGCACATCTTACTTTAACTTCCACTGTCGCCTCGGTTGCATAATTGTTTGTTTTTTTTGCTGCAGTCGAAGTCTGAAAGAAATCGAAAAATGAAAATACTGTCCTATTGTGTATCGCACTCTTGCCAACTTTGCTTAGATTTCGGAGAACTATTGGAAGTTCACTGCTAATTGTGCGGAACATTTTTTTATATCAATTTACTGATAATATTACTGGGTCAACGAACAAAACTGCAATCCACGACCGACCTTATCAAATTCGTTGTGGGGAGCTGACGGAATGCAGCAGGAATCAGATAGTGCAAAACAAGGTCATTACACAATTTGTAGTAGATTTTTCGGTCGTGTGTTTTCACATGGCAGCAACAGGGCAGCACTCTGCTACCCGTTTATATTACGCATATAATCAAATTGGAATCCAACCCGAGATGGATAATTTTGCTTTTCTCCATAAAAAATTTCAATTGTTCAATTGGATCAATTTAAAATTGGATGCATTTTGCACGTTATAAAATCTCATTTTAGAATTTCCCCCACCTGACTGCCGCATTTTCATAAGTGAGAACAAATGGATTCGTACTTTCCGAATATAACTAAACGAATATTCCCATTTTCGGAAATGATCAAAAGTGACCGAAAACTTTACGAATGGTCGCACAATACAAATCCTTTGTATTCGCACTGTTTCGGAAGTGGTCGTACGAAACCATTCTCCTATTATAGTTCAGTTTTTAGGCTTTAGTCCACAAATAACCTAAGGGTATAAAGTATAAAGGTTATTTGTGCTTAAGTCTAGGGGACCCCAAACATAATTGCATTAAGGAAACGTGACCGTATGTCATATTTTTTCATACGATATCCTCAGCGCTCCATACGGAATGTGCGAATGAAGCCGCTCTCTACATATGGAGGCAAAAGTGAACGAAAATCGACGAAACTGAGCGAAAAGTCATTATGGGTTCAGTAGATTATCGAATTTCAAAAAATGGTGGTAAAGTTCTCTCAGAGAGAACTAAAATTATGAAAGAGTAAACGAACGGGTTGAAAATACACTGATTTAACAGATTTGACAGTTTTTATAAACTAGCCGAAAGAAATTTCTTAGCATAGGGGAATTTTTCACTCTCTCGTGAGCACTCTCTTCTGTGAAAAATGTCTAAAATTCTCAGTACGGCTTTACGGCGAACGGCTTTTCGTAAAAATTCGCTATTTTGGGAGAGTACCCGAACGGACTTATTATGGGTATTCGCATGACTACCAATGTCTTAATTCAATTATGATTGGCCATTTATTTAAAGGGATATAACCAGGGCTATCGGCAATTCCGACGGAAGTTTTTCTATCCATTCTATTTTCAGGAAATTCGAAAAATTCCAAGGGATTTTATTCACCTGTGCTCAGCTTGCTTCACCCTCTGTCAGTTGTAGGACAGCAATGTACATATTTCTTTCTAAGGAACATTATTAAAAACATCCTTTAGCATTGTTTAAATTTTAGTGAACATAACTGTTACCCACTACTTTTTTCAGTTCTAAACTTATTAATTTTGTTTTTGGAGAGTTAAATTTCATCCTAACGATTAAATTATTAACTTACATAGTATCGCACTCCTAAAAGCTTATGTTGCTTAATGCAAGTCCAAAAATAATAATAATATATATATATATATGTATATAAAAATTCCCCTAAAAGTCGGCAAGACAATAAAAAAAAAAAAACTACAACTAAAAGTATGCAATCTTAAAAAATTCAACTTTTTTTCTGAAATTTGTCAATTTCTCTAGAATGAGTAAGCGGATTGCAATGTAATAAGCAAAAGTTACTGAAAACTGCATACGGATATTAGTTTTAACTTGATGGGCAGCCAACGAAATAGGCAGGCAAAATGTACAATTTTAGTAGATGTACATATTTATGATGATGATGATAATTGATAGGGCTGAAACACACCGTTTCCATTATAGTACTGCTAATTAAAATAGAAATACCTATATAAAAAATATTTCGTTAATAGACAACGAGTCCTGCTACAAGAAACCGGATAACAACTAACATTAAATTCAAAAGCAAATATGTTAACGTTCCATCATATAATATTCTCTTTATATTTTATTTTAGATCACAACGCCTTTTCAGTTACAATAAATTAAAAACCCGGTATAATTCGCCCTTTCTTTGATAATTTCTTGAGTTTTTTATTCTTCTTGTCCTTGATCTTCTTGTTAATGTTTTCATTTCGTTTTTTCTGTTTGGTCTGTATTGTCTGTTCAACCTTCTTCTTCCGCTCAACCCACTTCTGTTTTGACTTTTTCTTCTCATCCTTTCTTCGCTTTATAGCTTTGTACAGTAGTTTTGGATCATCTTTCACCTTTTTGCCATCGACTTTGTCGAACGCTTTCTTCCATGCCATCTCGTGCTTTAGCTCCTTCACCTTGTTATCCTCGCCTTGCTCCTTCAGGTTTTGTAACTTTTTATCGGTCTCCTTCATTTTCTTCAGAATTTGTCGAGGATTTTTCATCACTTTGTCCTTTTTGGATTTCTTTGTTCTGGCTCCAGGATGTGCAGCGAAATCGAACTTCGAGAAGACAATTTTCCCCTCGGCATTGAATATCGGTTTTGGTACGATTTTTTTAATGTCTTTTTTTGTTTCCGAAGCGCTGGACCCTGTTCCAGCGTTAGCTTCTTCAGTTGCTATTGTGTGCGCTGTTTTAAGGACCTTTTTGAATTCTTTGTTCTTCTTTAGTTTCTTGGCTTCTCGCCTTTTCAGGGACTTCTCGGAAACTTTACGTTTCTTTGTCTTCATTTTATTTTTAATTGTATTCAATCGTTCACCGAGTTCATCTACTGTTGTTGCTTTGCCATCTTTAGCAAATTTCTGATTCTGTCCTTTGCTGTCAAGAAGGTAATCCTTGTAATTTAAATCTGGAAGGGAAAAATGGACAATGACGAAAGCAAGTGCAATCACAACTACATACCATCAATTGAGTCGGGTACATTGAAATTTGTTAATAGATCCACAATATAGTCGTTCTCCTGCTTAAATAGTTTATTCATTTTGTTTTTATCAAATTTTATTGTAGTTATCATCTTTAGTCTCAAAATAATAAGCTTTCGAATTGAATTTATTTTAAGTAAATAAATGTCAAGGAAAGCAAGCACGTGTGACAGCAAAATTTAGATGGGTGTATACAATGCGGAACCTTCTGCAACGCATTCAGCACCAAATGATTAATTGAGAAATAGAATCATTTATATCAATTACAGGGTGGTTGCTGTTGGTATTATAATAAACAAATGAGCTTTGGGTCTATTCGGCGAAATCTTTTATTCTTTTATTCTGTTAACCTGTAAAAGTGAAAAGTTGCTTTGAAACTGAAATATGGCGAATGCTGGCCAATCAAGTGCCACTCCCGTTTTGTAGCGGTAGTCAAAGCTAAGTTTACACCTAACAAATATGTTCAGTAGTTATTATACAATTATTAAGTATTTTAATTAAAAACTTACTTTTTCAGTCAGAATCTATTTTTTTTTTGGTACAAATATCAAAATAACGAGCTTGACAGATTCGTAACAGATTATAGTTTTGGAAATTCTATAACAGAACTTTATAAGAGTTTTTTTTATAATCAAAGTCTTTTATGATTCATTAGGCGTGTTTTTTTCGTATTCTATATAGGCTTAAAATATATTTTCCATATTAAATACACTAACAACTCAACCTATATAGAATATCGAAATCTGGATAATTATCGAGCCTTATTTCCTTAGCCGCAATAAAAACTGTGCTCCCAAATTGTTTTATTTCGATTGTGTCGAAAAATGATATAGAAAATGTCAAAAATGATTAAACAGACAGCAGTCATTCATAAAAAAAAAATTAAATTAAGAAAAAATGTGTTTTGAAGAGAAAATGTAAGTAAAACCTAAGATATACACATTTATTTACGATTTTATTGTCATTAGAAAACGAAAAACATGGGCAAAGAAGGAGGTATTGGGATTACTGAAATCAAAATTATTAAATGACAGTACAAAGTGCTTCCAAACTGCGATACTGAAATTCCTTAGCCCCGATAGGCGTTTTATTGGCTAATACTTTTTTAAGCCTATATAGGATACGAAAAAAACACGCCTATTATAGAAAATTCATAATAAAAGCAATCGCAATACGAGGAGGAGTTCAAGTGCTTAAAATAGCGCTAGTTAGAAAGAACATAGCGCGTTTCGACCGAGTCTCGAATACTCGTGTCTTTCTTGACTGCTGTCAAAAGGGCAAACATCATTTCGGGAATTCAATTTAACCGAGTCATTCGTATTCGTTTTTGTCTTGCTAAGAAAATTAATAAAATGGTTGAAGTTGAAATTCTTTTACCGGAGAAAGTAAGTTATTGTTTAAATTAACTCAAAGGGCCAGGTAAAAACATATTTTAAATGCATATTTTAGGAGGAAATTGCTGATTTCAAACCAAAGGACGCCCACAGTTCCTTGGACGAACTTGACATAGATGATTTGTATGTTCGCTATAAGGTGAGTGAACTGCACATTTCTTTGTTATTCTTTTAGTAAAAAAAATCGCCTTAATCCTTGTAGAAACTACAAAAGACTCTTGAGTTTCTCGAAGTTCAAGAAGAGTACATTAAAGATGAACAAAGAAATCTGAAAAAGGAATATCTCCACGCCCAGGAGGAGGTAAAACGTATCCAATCAGTTCCACTTGTGATTGGCCAGTTTTTGGAAGCTGTTGATCAAAATACGGGAATTGTTGGCTCTACAACTGGATCTAATTACTATGTAAGAATTCTGTCTACAATTGATCGGGAGCTTCTGAAACCGTCAGCCTCGGTGGCCTTGCATAAGCATAGTAATGCCTTGGTGGATGTTCTTCCACCAGAGGCTGATAGCTCTATTTCCATGCTACAACCGGATGAGAAACCCGATGTGTGTTATGCAGACATTGGTGGTATGGATATGCAGAAACAAGAGATCCGTGAAGCTGTTGAACTACCACTGACCCACTTTGAGCTGTACAAACAAATCGGTATGAAATTAAACTAATTTTGGCTTAAGATTGAATATAATAAGCAGATATTTATTAAAAATAACTTGGCTCTCTGTCCGTCCGTAACTCTTCATTATCTATCAGTTTACCATATCCTAAAAGTGTATACAGTTCGATACGCTTTGTAGAATGGAATAGACGGGATTGGATGATGAAATGTAGATGATGCGACTTATCTATTGTGCCACGAGCTGATGACATTTATGAGTTGCTAAAGAAAGTTATGAAAATAAGACCTTATTTTAGCTTTATCATAAGTACAATTAAATGTAAAAAAATAGGAATTACTTCCACTCACTAAATATAAAATCTAAGTAAGTTGGAACACATACGTTACAAGATAGAGCTATAAAGAAATGGCAAAGAGGAATAAAGAACAACATCCGACTTTCAACTCCTTGTCTCAGGAAAAAAATTGATGCAGATGAACAAAGATCCATTGTGCACCTGCTTATTGACAAACACGGTCACATTAAAGAAAAAGCAAAGTCGGTATGTACTGTTGTTCTCAATAAAAACACAGACTCAAAAATCGATTATGCCTATAATGTTGCCAACCACAATTCTCTCGAAACAATTGTATTAGGCAGCATGAAGACCCGAAAGAATGTCTGGAGAGTATTGCGTTAAGTCGGAAAACTTAAGAAAACAAATATCTATATACACAAAGACCTTCTATACAACGCTCGCCGAAGAAGCTCCAAGCTTTTATCATTTCATTCGAACGAGTCTAACGTCAAAAATAAAATAGTTTAGAAGCTGGGCTGGTGCAGGTCCTCTACAGGCATCATAGTAAACCGTATTGCCCTGCGTCTTCATGAACAAAAATTATCTGATCACTAAACACAACAAAAATCTCCCCGGACCGTAATTTTAATATGCAGCCCCATTGTTCGTTCATGACAATCTGGACGAGTCATTTTAATCAAAGCGCAAAAACTAATTATGAATACAAAGAAGTATAGGGGCCCTGGAGAGGATCGCATCGGATTTAAATTTTGTAGAGTTATCCAGTCGGCTCTTCCAAAAATTCCTCTCTTTCCTATTCATCAAAGCAGGAAATAAGCCGGTATAACGTTGGGTTCCAGTTGCAAAGATCACTTACATTTATTTCAACTTCTAACATCAGCCACTCGTTAAACCACCCAGTTCTACTGTCAATAGTATGCAGAGCCGCTTGCCTAAGAAGTCGATAATTGAGCATATTTAACAGTTGAATGACCAATCGAAACGTTCTTTTAACGAAGAATCGGAGCAGTTTTTCTAATGTCTCATATTTCTTTCCTCCCCACACTTGGGCTGCATAAAACATAACAAACTCTGAGACTGCTTCGAAGACTTTCTATTTGCTACCGCGGGCAATATATTTATTACTGAAAAGGGTATACGTATAAAGATAGATTAGGTATCATTAGGTATACAAGATGGATCCAGTATGTATACGGGTATACCCCGGTTAACGTTGTCCCGTTCAGACTTTATTTTTCTTTGCCCCGTACAACGTTGTTTCGGTTAACGTCGTGTTTTCGAGGAACGCATTAACGACGTTAACCGGAGTATGGCTGTATATTAATGATCAGTGTCGCTAGCCGAGTCGATTAAGCCATGCCCTTCCGTTCGTCCGTGTGTCACCAGCTTTTAAGCCCTAAATTTTGAGCTAGGTCGATGAAATTTTCATTCTATTCGCCTGAAACTGTTCTACTACGTACTAATCATTTTTTGTTTACATAACAGCCTTTTTCTCAAAACAATAAAAATATAACATGCAGATCGGAATAACTATTAATATATTCCATTGTTCCATTATTTAATTTCTTTTTTATTATTTACAGGTATTGATCCACCACGTGGAGTTCTAATGTACGGACCACCTGGCTGTGGAAAGACTATGCTCGCCAAGGCAGTAGCTCATCACACAACAGCAGCGTTCATACGCGTGGTTGGCTCAGAATTCGTTCAGAAGTATCTTGGTGAAGGCCCACGTATGGTGCGCGATGTATTCCGGCTTGCGAAAGAGAATGCTCCAGCTATAATCTTTATTGATGAAATCGATGCCATCGCCACAAAACGTTTCGATGCACAAACTGGTGCCGATCGTGAAGTTCAACGTATTTTGCTAGAGCTTCTCAATCAAATGGATGGTTTTGATCAGACAACTAATGTGAAAGTAATTATGGCAACAAATCGTGCCGATACTTTGGATCCAGCTCTTTTGCGTCCTGGACGTCTAGATAGGAAAATAGAATTCCCGTTGCCAGATCGGCGCCAGAAACGTTTGGTATTCTCAACAATTACGTCGAAGATGAACCTAAGCGAAGATGTCGATTTGGAGGAATTCGTAGCTCGACCAGATAAAATCTCTGGTGCTGACATCAATGCGATTTGCCAGGAGGCTGGAATGCACGCTGTGCGTGAGAATCGTTATATTGTTCTCTCCAAAGACTTTGAGAAGGGCTACAAGAACAACATCAAGAAAGACGAACAAGAACATGAGTTTTATAAGTAAATTAGTGGTTCCTCATGTATTTTGCTTTGATCGATAATAATCCATATACATACTTGAAATATATATACATAATGTAATAAAATGGATGGGAATTTCACTACCTTTCAACTTGTAGCAAATTCTTTTAAACTTGAATTGAATTTAACTAAACATAATAATTGTATGTAGGAAGCCTCATCGTAGTCGCGTTAGGTCACATATCGTAAACGTCAAACGCACGCAAACATAAAAATGCTGCAATCCGTTTAAACCACGTATTAACTTACACCTTTCATACAAACAATATACTTGCTTTATTTTAAAACGTGAATTCTCTCAAAAAGTGGGCGTGGTAGGGGGTGAATTTTGAAAATTTTCTTAAAACACTGTATTTTGTCCCTAAATTAAATTAAAGGCTACATATGATGGGTCTGAGGAATTCGAAGTCCAAAGTGGGGTTTGACAAGGCTGCATACTTTCACCAATACTGTTCTTATTGGTGATTATCAACAGGAAATGGAGGAATTCGATGGACTCTTACATCTGAACTCAAGCACCTCGACTACGCCGATGATGTATGCCTTCTGTCTCACAAAATAATGGACCTTCACCAAATGACAGCCAATGTGGAGGGGGAAGCACGCGTCGCGGTCGTTGGGCTGAAAATCAACTCGGCAAAAACAAAAATGATCAGCCTGAGACCGAACTCATCAACTCATGTATGCATTGCTGGACAAATAGTTGAGAGAGTAGAGAGTATCCAATACCTTGGGAGTATTGTCTCAACCGATGGCGGAACCGAACTGGATATAACCAGCCGAATAGGTAAAGCAAAATCTGCGTTTGGAATGCTATCCACAGTTTGGCAAAGTAATGCAATTAGCCTAAACACCAAGCTACGACTGTTCCGTTCCAACGTTGAATCCTGCTGCTTTATGGATGTGGTACCTTGAGAGTGACCGTCACTATCACTAGGAAGCTGCAAACGTTTGTCAATAGGTGCCTACGCTACATCTGAAGGATATTCTGGCCAAACCGTATCTCTAACGAACAGCTTTATCAGAGAACGGGCCATGAACCTATAGGCACGACCATACGACGACGAAAGTGGCAGTGGATTGGTCACACTCTCCGAAAGGGTGACAGATCCATAGCTAGCCAAGCGATGCATTGGAACCCAGTTTCCCAGGATGGTAGGATACGCGGCGGTCCTAGGAGTACGTGGCGCAGAACAGTGGAGAAGGAAACACGGCAACTGGGAAAGAGTTGGGGTGAGCTGAGGCATATTTCCAGAAACCGCACACGATCGCGTAGGCCCTAGGACCCACAAGGGGATACAGGATTTAAGTAAAGTAAGTAAGTATTTTGTTCCTAAGAAGTGATATTTTTAACCCCCCTTAAATTTGGATATGGGCGTGGCCGTACATAATGTTTAATGGATATTTAGAGTAAGACAATATCTACATATTTCCTTAAGTAAGTTTTATTGAGCTTACATAAAACCAGTGAAAAAATGCTACAATCTGCCCGGAGCGGATCGTATGATACCCTATCCCTATCTTATTTGGTCGTGTCAGTGGGCGGTGGAAAATGTATTCACAAATTTTTCTATTTTGCCCTATAAACTAATATTTTTACTCGAAAATTAATCTTTGAAGTAAACGCCCCTAAAAAGTGGGCGTGGCCATATACAATGTATAGACGATTTGTAGATTAAGTGGATATCTATGTACATATTTGCTCATGTAAGTTTTTTCGAGTTTCATATGAAAATAGTGAAAAAAGGGATTTTTTTTGAAAAGTGGGCGTGTCAGTGGGCGGATTTTAAACATTTTTACACTTGTATTGTTTACTTTTCCAAGGACCTCGTATACAAAATTTCATCAACCTAGCTCAAAATTTAAGGCCCAAAAACTGGTGACACACGGACGGACGGACGGACATGGCTTAATCGACTCGGCTAGTGATGCTGATCATTTATATATATACTTTATGTGGTCTATCTTTAATATTTCTCTATGTTACAAACTATGTATCAAACTTAATATACCCTTAGGATAGGGTATAAAAAGTGACGTCTAAAATGTGGCCAGCTTTTTTTTCAATCCGTTTCCGTACTTTTTTGGATATTTTTCTCTTTCTTGGAATTTTATCCCCACTTTTAAAAATTTGACAGGCTGCGAATTTTAGTGAGGAAAGTACGGGAACACACCTAATAGGTATGCGTTTTTCTAAAATCTAAAACTCGAGAAGTACTTTGCGGATTTAGATGAAAATTGGATTTTTAGCAAAACGTAGTATCAAATGATATCGTTTTACACATTTTTGGGAACGATACAGTGGAGTGACTAAATACACAATGTTTTCTCTTTTTTCAAAAACTATGTAAGGAAAAGGAACTTTAATATTTTTTTCGCAGTCTGCTCAAAATTCTACGTATTCCCATTTTTTTTTCATATATGTAGCACTTAGGATCTGGCCGCTAAGAGAGGAGGGGAAATATTTTTGAAATGTTTGTCAAGCTTATTTGTTCAACAAAATTTGTCAGAAAACAATACTTATATGGAGCCCTTCCAAAATGAAATTCATCACCACCATCTTGCGCGCTCCCACATATGATATACATACATAGTGAAAGCTTCAGCTCTCTAACGGCTCAAAAGTTACAGGGCTGTGACAGAAGGACAATGATGTGTCTGGGCTAAAAAAGAAACACTTTTTTTTTTGATAAACCCCATATGACACCACATTTTTTTCGTATTTAATAATATGAAAGTGCCAACTTCATGTTAAAAAGACAGCAAGTTTGTTTTTGAAAAAAGCAAATCTATTTTTTTGCAAGCCACTGTACACTGTAATAATTTATTTTCAAATTTGCCTGGCAGCAACCACAAGCAACAAAGTCTAAGCTGAATGCAGAAATGTCAAAAAAAGCTGGCAGCGACTGAGTAATGAGGTGAGAAGTACATTTTTAAAGTATATTTTTTGACATTTTCATGTTTATGTGTTTAATGCGTACCTACTAAGAGTTTCAGTGGCAAATTTTGCGTACTGCTCTAATTTAATATCAATAGCATTAAAAATGCAGAAAAAATGTAGTGTCGTACGGGCTTAACTCAGGCTCTGCTCTGAAGTCTGAACTATTAAAAAAGTGTAAGCACTTAAAAAAATGTACTGAATGATTTACTGAAGGTGCCCATTCTTCACATATCTTCGAACTCTGCCACTGGAAGGCACAGGATTCCATTTTTATTCAAGCCGCTTGTTTTGGTTTTGACATTTATTCGTTTCGTGTTATTTTTTTTGGTTTCGTCGTGAGTTAATAGCGTTTGCGTTTTAAAGGTTTTATTTCAATTCGTTTATAAACATCAAATCATGTTAAATCGACGAAGACGAGCTAGTTCGGTTGCGAGTAGACAAGATGACGAAGTAATGGATGATTCCACTCCAGAACAGTCTCCCATTCAAATAGGAGGAAGGAAAAGAAAACGCCTCGACCCGGTGAGTGCTCATCTGAAGGAAATAAAAAAAAACACTCAAAATGTCGTCAACCTAATATGTATTATATTGTTATACATACAATATTTGCAAAAAATTATTTAATTCACACGAAAAAAAAGTTAAATATCATAAGAAAATATATTTGGTCTACACACCTTCAATGTTTTTAAGAAATGTAGAATATAATCAGGACACTATTTGAGACTTCAACATTCCCAGATTCCGGCATTTATTCATTTGATTTGATCCTTTGTTCCACGACGACGTCCCAAACATTTGATCAAGCTTAAAACTAATGATTATTTGCGATCAATGCATAACATAGCCTTTTATTTCTAAACCATGCTCTAAATAACAATTATCTTGCTGAATCCCACATGTAGCATTGCCTCAGCATAACAATTTCTGTTCTTCAGTTTTATCCATTCATTAATTAATTGCCGAGTAAAACTCCCAATCCGGTTATAACAAAAACCACTGCAAATCTCCACTATCATCCTTAATCGTTTTTAGACAATAATTTGCGATATCCCAATGGTTTTCCTTAACCTTCGCAGGTTTAACAAATAAATGGGAGAGTTGTCTTAAATCATAAGAAATTATTATTCTGATTTATATGTAGTGATAGAACTGACTTAGTTGAAATTAACTATCTGCTTTATTTCCAATCACGCGTTTTAATACAATTAAGGTATTTCCCCAATTTATTGAGGTTGAGCTACTTACTTAATGATATGTGGTATACTCTTCGAATATAGGGTAAAAGAAAAAATAAAAATAAGTCAAAATACATATTATAATAACCGACACTTGGTGTTTGTTGTCCATCCAACAATACACCAAGAATCACTAATACGGCTCATAATCATTGGACTTATCCAAAAAAGATTTTGGTTTGAATGGCATTTAGAATCATGTTTTTGTTTCGTCCTCCGTTGAGTTCAATTAACATTATTGTCATCTTCACCTTCGTAGCAATATGGGCTAATAGTAAGACACAGCAACTTTGACAACTGTAGGTAAATTTTTATAACCAATATTTTCAATGTAATAGAACACATTGTCCACAGCAACAGCAATATCAACTTCAACGTTGGACCTAAATACATAAGTCCTAAGTCTACTGTTAAAGTTGAAGTTTTTGTTGCTTCTAACGTGCTCAGTCTGTTCTGCTCCATTGAAAACCACGTGGCGTCTTGCTGGCGTTGCTGTGTTTCATACCACAGCACCTGTCTATTTGCGTCTGCTGTACAAGTTGCTGTGTCAATGGGCCGTATTCATAAAGAAAAGGATATGCTTATATTTGCAAAATATAAAGGAAATCCTTCTGTTTGTATTCATTATAATTTCGAGCAGAACCTAATACAAGCAATTTTCATCTCGATGGCAGATGGTTTGCATGGTTTGTTCGTGATTTATACCGTTTTGCAGAGACAAACATTACTAAGTGTTGAAGTTCTTTTGTAGTCTGTTTCATACTTGTCAGTCGTTTATTTCTTTTTTTGGTTGTGATTCAGAGGCAGACTTTTGCTTCGTTTATCACCTGGTTCACCAACGTATAAACTTGTCTAATTTTAAAACCATTCTTTCTTTTAGTCCGAACTTTGCCAACAACTTTACGACTCAATTCGTAATATTAAAAAAGAAGATGGTTCAATGTTATGCGATACATTTATTCGTGCACCGAAGAGACGTCAAGAGCCTTCATATTATGATGTAGTTGCGAATCCAATCGATTTGCTTAAAGTCCAGCAGAAATTAAAAACCGATTCATACGATGATGTTGACGAACTAGCTCAAGATATTGAATTGTTGGTGAATAATGCCAGAGCATTTTATAAATTTGACTCACCAGAATACCAGGACGCTTGTTCACTATGGCAGTTTTTCATAACTAATAAATCGAAAATATTGGAATCAGCTGGTATCGAAGAGGAACCACGGTCGAAGCGAGTTGGTAGAAATCCTCGACGTTCTACGGCAAATGAAAGTGAAACATCAGAGTGTTCCAATAAGTTGGACGATGATTTCGATCCATATGAAGAGCTTTTTGCTTCTGTTATGACCGCCACAGACCCTACGATGAATGATCGACCTTTGCATAGAGAATTTCAATTACTGCCATCGAAAAAAGTATATCCAGACTATTACGATGTCATAGAGCATCCAATTGATTTGAGATTGATTGCCACGAAAATACAGACGAATGCATATTCAAATTTAATTGAAATGGAAAAGGATTTATTGCAAATGACGAAAAATGCATGTCAATTTAACGAGCCTGGTTCTCAAATTTACAAAGATGCCAAGACTCTGAAAAAGGTTTGTACGCATAATATATTTAATAGATTGAGTAATAATTTTTGTTTTTTACTAGATATTTACACAAAGAAGAATTGAAATAGAAACAGGACGTGCAAAGTTCACGGCTGCGAAAAAAAGTAAAACTTGCGGGAGTGCTGTAATTGCTTCGTTAAAAGTGGAAGTTGATACTTCTGATGATGAGGACGCAGATAAGAAAGGAGAAGGACCTATGTGGTCACTGTTCGATCACTTATTTAATACGGCCAGTTCCTCAGGTAAATTATTTTTATAAAATCACAAAAAACACATTTTGTCTATTTTCTGCATTTAGTTTGATTTAATTTTCGGTTACCACACTTTTATCAAAGTTTACATTTTATTAGTGTAATACATAAAGTCGTATTCTTTTGCAATTTCTTAACAAGAGTGACATCAAAGAAAATAAAACCTGAAACTCGCTATAAGTAAGCAATACAAGTGTAAAATTTGTTTTCAAATGCGCCCACTGACACGCGTTTTGTAGATAACTTTCCAGTAAAAGCAACCGCTTTTTGTACCACTTATTCCTCTAAATCGGACGGTTTCGTTGTTCGTAGTCGGCGCACAAGGTCTGTTTCGTTCAAAATATGGAGTATGGAGTATACTTTTACTAATGTCCTGTATTCCCTTATGGGTCCTAGGGCCTCAACAACGCCGTCGTGTGCGATATCTGGAAATGTGCGTCAGCCCCGACTCTTTCCCAGTTGCCGTGCTTCTCTACTGTTCTGCACCATGTTCTTCTTGGACCGCCGCGTATCCTGCCATCTTGGGTAAGCGGGTTCCACTGCATCGCTTGGTTAGCTATGGATCTGTCACCCTTTCGGAGAGTGTGACCAATTCACTGCCACTTTCGTCTTCCTTTGGTTGTGCCTATAGGTTCATGGCCCGTTCTCTGATAAAGCTGTTCGTTAGAGTATGGAGAATGGCGTTATTGCAATATCCATGAAGACAAATACTGAGATTTTTGAATTCTATTGAATCCTATGTGGTTCTCTATGAAAATGCTCGTGGAGATGCGGTCTTATGAACTTACTTTAATTAGTAATTTGATCAATCGAGACATAGAAACTCTCACACATCATATTTTTGATCAAATATTATACATATTATCGGTGTTTTAAAATAGTTCGGCTTATGAACGTATCCCTGATGTGCATTCGAAGCGTGACGTATAGTATATAGGGTGCAATTTTTAAGGAGAGGAATGCAATTGGTCATTTCGCTGGACCATTTGTATGAATGAAGCGATAAAATTGGGAAAACTAAAGACCGTGTTTTAGAAAGGCATGTTTCTATTTCCCAAAAAGTTTAAACGCTCGATTTTGAGCTCAAGGTAGAATGTGCAAAACGGCTTAGGGTACACCACGCCTGATATGAGCGTCATAGGTATTTACCTTTTGGACAGATCCCATGGGGAAAAATATTGTTTGCAATAGTGGGGACCCAGCATCGAATTCAATTGATAATCAAACATATGTATATTTCTCTTAACTAGAATACACGATATACTATCATTTTAATTTTATTACAAATATATACTATAAAAACTTGTCTTTCTTTATTTATGTCATAATTTGCCGTTAAAAAATATTTTGTGTTAATTTTATTCTTTTCCTTATATTTTATTTTTTTTTTCAATACACTATTCTTCGTTGTGTTCTTCGGAAACAAAAAAAAAATATTTATAGATCACCCTAATGCAACAGGCGCCCCACTTGGAAATTCATTATGGAAACTTCCTTATCGACGATTTCATCCTGAATACTTCGAACTAATAAAACGTCCGATTTCAATGTGTCAAATTCAGACAAAATTAAAGAAGGGTGACTATGCAAATATAACAGATCTAACAGCCGACTTGTATTTGATGCTAGATAATGCCAAGAAAGCATTTGCACCAACGCATCGAACTCATAAAGTAAGGGAAAATTACGATTTATTGTAAAGAGACTTGTTTTAATCGGTATTTATTTTGCTAGGATGCAGTAAAGATGTTAAAAATAATGAATGCCAAGTTAGTAGAGGAAGGACTGGATCCAGTAAGTAATTATTTTTGAGACAGTCTAGAATTTTTGAAAATAATAAACTCATTCTTGCAGGAGGTTAGCGATTCTGATGAGCAATCTGCCGAAATTGCAAACATGAATATTGTGCAAATACAACCAAAGAAAAAGGGACGGCCGCGCATAAATTCAAATATAAATTCACCAGCATCTGTTATCGCAGCATCCACTTCGTCGGCGGCTCAAATAAATATTTCGCCGAAAAGTCGTACCCCGGCAAATGCTGCCACAAAGAAAAAAATGCTTAACATTCAAAAATATTTAACAGACTATACTACCAATAACCGTAATCCAGTTCAGCTATTTATGGAGAAACCGCCAAAAAAGTTGTATCCCGACTATTATGATGTAATTCAAAATCCCATCGATATGTCAACAATAGAGAATAACATTCGCCAGGAGAAATACAGCAGTTTAGAGGAGTTGATCTCTGATTATCGACTTATGTTTTCCAATTGTCGTCAATACAATGAAGAAGGATCACCTATCTACGAAGATGCGAATGTTCTTGAAAAGGCTCTAAATGAAAAACTAAAGGAGTTCCCCGGTATTGTTGAAGTTAAGAAACCATATCCCAAGTTGTAAGTATTTATATATATTTTTCTTACGATAACTCTCGCACTAAACTATTAATATAAATATCATGTTTAGAATAAAATCAGGACGTAAAAAAACGCCTCTTATCAACAAACTCTGGTTGTTTTACGAAACAATTAAAGAGTTTCAAGAACCAAAAGGAAAACGACAACTATCACTAATATTTACAAAGCTGCCTTCTAAAAATGTAAGTGAAATTTACTATAAGTAGACTTAAACTAAATTTTCGATATGTTGCACTGCATCATTTTTTCTTAATTATCCATCCCTAATGAAAATGGATAGAAGAAGGTAAATTATTTCACATTCTCTTTGCATTAGCATTTTTAGGCTGTTAATCATAGCAAAAAAAAAAAACGAAACCACTAATTGAACAGTTTTGGTTTTATAGGAATATCCAGATTATTATGACATCATTAAGGAACCTATTGACATGGAAAAAATTGCCCAGAAATTAAAACAGAATGTATATGAAAGTGTCGATGACCTCGCATCCGATTTTCTTCTCATGCTGGAAAATGCATGCAAATATAATGAACCTGACTCTCAAATTTATAAGGATGCATTGGTATTGCAGCAATTGACAATACAAATGAAACAGACTCTAAGGTAAGTAAAGCGATTTCAATATGTTCTGAACCTGACGGTTGAATTTTAAAATTTAATAGTGCTATTTTATAATTGACTCTGAGAAGAAAGGTCCTAGTTTTCGCCAGCCCTATTACGTTTATTGGAATAGAATAGTTTTTATCAATGACAGTTGTAATGTATATTACAGTGACGGTCGACTCGAGTTTTAAAGTAAAAGTCTACGTAAACTGCTGGGTTCCCTCGTTCAAGATACATTACCCTGAAAAGAGTGAGGGTAAGCTTATCTAAATCTAAAGTTGAAGTTACTTTGTAGAGCTAAGGGAAACAAATTGCTTCATTGGAAAGGGTCTCCCCATATGTACCTATAATTCCTAGGTACAGGATACTACAGAATAAAAGTCATTTAACACCCAGAATGATTTTATTGTGCAAAACAATATTGTACAATTTCGAGATCGAACGGTTTATAGGCGCATAGCATAAAGAATAAGTATGTATAAACTTTTCGAAGTTACTTCTTCACGATACTGCAGTAGCAAAGTTATATTGTTCTGATATCCAAATGGCTCTGAATCAGATGCTGTTTAATTACACGATGCTTATTCTCTAGTCATAAAAGTTTAAGTTATGTTGATTATAAAGTGTTATTTATTTTTCTTTTTACTTTTTGCCTAATTTTACTACTATGTTCCTTTAGTTGATATTAAATTTTTTTTTTCATTTAGAGAGGGTGATGAGATTCTCCCAGATGTGTCACTTGCTGTTCAGGAACTATTACTTTCTCTCTTTACTTCAATGTATAACCATCAAGATGAAGAAGGACGTTGTTACTCCGATTCACTGGCTGAGCTTCCTGAATATGATGGGGGCGTTTCTGGAGAGCAGAGCAGGTACGTACAGATATTTTTTGTTTATTTTTCTTTTTCCTATTATTTCTTTTGTAGCAAATTACGTGGTATCTCGCTCGATTTGATTAAACGCCGCTTAGACAAAGGTGTCTATAAACGCTTAGATACATTTCAAGAAGATGTATTCATGTGCCTTGAACGCGCCCGTAAGCTTTCTAGAACGGATTCAGAAATATTTGAAGATGCAATCGAATTGCAACTATTTTACATTAAAAAAAGGGATCAGGTAATCTTAATTTTAAACTAAAATTGTACACATTTTACAACGCATATATTTACAGCTCTGCAAGGACACACTTAGCTCCCCCGCTTTAATTTATACAGCAGCACAATTGGCAGCCGACGTTGATCTTCTACGTCAAACGAAACTTCTTCAAGAAGAACAGGATCAAGAAGATGATGACAAAGCCGTAAGTTAAACATTGACAAATAAATGATAAATATTATTAGTGTTAGCATATTCTTATTAAAAAGGCAACTCAAGGGGAAAGCTTGACAATTGATCAGAAAGTGTATTCACCTGGAGATTTCGTTTACTTTGAGTCGGTGGAAAACAAAATTCCAAGCATTGCATATATAGAGCGTTTATGGACTACTGGTGAAAACATTAAGATGATGCATGGATGCATATTCATGAGACCTCATGAAACATATCATTTAACAACCAGAAAGTTTTTGGAACAGGTACAGCTTTTGGACTATAATAAATTATACAGACTAATTATTTTTTTTTTTTTTTTGCTGCAGGAAGTTTTTAAAACATGCCAACGACAAACTATACCCCTGAGCAATGTGCTCAATAAGTGCTACGTCATGAATGTTAAGGACTATATAAAATTTAAACCTGAAGGTTTTGCTGAAAAAGATGTATTTGTATGTGAATCACGGTACAATGTTCGAGCAAGATGTTTTAAAAAAATTAAAAATTGGCCATTTGTTCGTGAGAACGATCCAGTTAAATTTATTGTGCGAGATACCCCACTTGAGTTAAAACGGGTTATGTCTGTGTTTAAGGAACGAATTGAAAAACACAAGGGTGAATTAGCCGAATTGAAACTTCAAGAGGCGCTTACAGAAAAAGAAAAACCGGTAAGCTGAATGTTTTTTTGTTCAAAAATTTGTAAAGAGGTACCTACGCGTATTTATATTCTCAAAATCACTATTTCGTTATATTGATTTACTTTTATCGTGAATACATATTGCAAATAATGATGAACGCTTGGTGCAATTTAATTCGCTCAGGAAAGCGTTAATAAACTTAAAAGATTAACATTTATAGTTTCATTTGAATTATCGATCTCTGAACAAAAACTAAACAAGTTTTTCTTATTTCTATTTCTTTTAGAACGTGGAGTGTGCTGCACCATCTAACTGCGAGACTAATAGTACTTATTACCAGCAATATAATACTATTTGCAGCGGTGTCATCAAAATTGGTGATTTTGTCTACGTCGCTACTCAAAGTGGAAAACAATCAATTGCTCAAATTCATTCTATATGGGAAACATCAGGGTTTGTAAAACGCATATGTACAACATAATCATGTTACAAAACGATTTGTTTCTTTAACAGGAAGTCATATTTTCAAGGGCCTTGGTTACTGGCACCAAATGAAATCTCAGCACCACCGAATAAAGTATTTTATAGGCAAGAGCTTCTTCTTTCCACTGTTCAGGAAATCAGTCCAATAATAGCTATAGTAGGTCGTTGTGCTGTTTTAGAGTACGGTGATTATTCCTCATGTCGTCCAACAGAAATTTCTGAAAGTGATGTATACATTTGTGAATCAATATACGACGAAATTAAGAAGTCAATTCGAAAATTGGGCTCAACCTGTGGGTTGAAAAAGTTCGTACACGGACCACTTGTTACGCAAGATGAAATTTTTCATTTTAAAAATATTGTCAAACCCGTAAAGGTATCCGATTCCAAGGATACCATCGCACAAGATATGAAGTTATCTGTTGCTGTGAGTATATATTTAAGCATTAAAGTTTTATGATTTCTTCAATTTGAATCACTAATTTATAAAGCATTATGTGACGTAAATATAATTATTTTCCATAAGATATCGCTTATGATTGATAATGTCAACTAATTTAGTTGAAAACTCAAAAATTCTAACATATTATTCCCAAAATTTGCAATATAGAAATACATAGTTATATTTGATTAAGGATTATACCTGGATCTTTTACATAATATTTAGTTTAAGCACACTTAACAATAAAAATACTTAAAATTGCTTCTACAGGACGTTAAAATGGAAACGGTTGATAGTCTCGGTGTTTTAGAAGACTCGCTGGACGGAGGACCACCATCTGTAAATTCTGACATTGCAGCATCTTCACCTGCACCGTCGGTATCATCAACTCCACTATCATCGAAAGTAAAGCCTGTGAAAACAAACAAATCGAAGGTAGTCACAGGCTATATCTTATACTCGTGTGAGGTGCGAAAAGGCATCAGTCAAAGTAACCCAGATGCTTCTTTTGGAGATATTTCTCGAATGGTAGGAAATGAGTGGAAAAATCTCCCAGCAAGTGTTAGACAAAGCTGGGAAGACAAAGCTATAAAAATGAATGAAGAGTGTGCTGCTAAGCATTTTGAAGATCAATTGAATTGCAGGAGTCCAACGCCGGTCGAAAATCAAGTAATAATATTAATTTAATCTTATGTACATATTTATTTTTTTATTAATTGAAATATCTTTTAACAATGGACTAGCAGTTCTTTAACAAAAGACCTACAAAATTTTAAAATAAGCATTAAATACTTTGGAAGTACATATTTGTTATGGTGCGTTATAATCCACACATTCATGTATGCCAGATCCTTCAGAATTCCGATATAGGATTTTAGCACTTGCTTAGGCCGTAGTCAAAGTACAAAGCTTCGTCTATTATACTATAAACTGTTTCTCTGATTGCATAAAAATAGAAGCTCTCTTCCTCTGGATTGTTTGAATAAGAATGTATTTTTTTATTATTCCTAGCTATACATACATCCATAAAAGGTTTAAATTTTCATATTGCGTAACTAAAACGACGAATGGCGACTCGCCATTTCACATACATTTCAGACGACTTTTGTCCATCATCACCTCGACACAATTCGTTAATTTTTCATCTCCAATGAAACCCATTTCCCATAGGTCTTCTTCTAAGAGTTCACAAAGACATTTTTTTCCTCGATCAGCTCGGATGTAAGTTCAAATAACGATTTTTCCCGAAGATCCTAGGTGCTCTTTTTTCGCGATTTTGATAGGAACTAGTTTAGCTTTTTCTACTGTACAACGCGAACAATCCACTTTTTTTTACTATTTTAGTAATAAAAGCTGTATTTTAACACGCTTCCCCAGACTAAGTTTACTTGTTTTTGGTATTTTAAGAGAAAATTTAACAAATTTCACTATAAATTATATTAATCACGCGCCTGTCGATTTTAAGCAATGACCCCACACTGATCATACACCGAAAAAAGTGCATAAACTCGTTATTGCACCATAACGGTGCATTGGTGACATTTCTCAACGGCCCCACCTCTTGCTAGTGTCTGTCAAACATCTAATAATAGGTCCGTTCGCTTACCCTCGCGAATTTTTACGAAAATTTACGATTTTTTACGAAAAGCTTGTTCGCGTACGGAGAATTTTCGTAGTTTTTCGCAGAAGAGAGAGCGCTCAAGAGAAAGAAATTTCCCCATGCTACGAATTTTGGTTCAAGAAATTTCTGTGGGCTGGTTTATGAAAACTGTGAAAGCTGTCAAATCAGTGTATTTTCAACTTTCATGTTCAACCCGTTCGTTTACCTTTTCATAGTTTTAGCTCTCTCTGAGAGAATTTTACCCCCACTCTTCGAAATTTGATAATCTACGAATTTTAGTGCAAAAAGTAAGTGCAGAAATATATACCACGCACAACATGTACAGTTGTGAGAAGCTACGCCTTGGCGCTCTTTGTAAATGCTAAATGTGAGATAGACAACGTAAGCAGTGATGTTTTTAAATTTTATCTATGCGATTCCAATGCAGTATAGGGTCAAAGCATTTCCCTAAATTGTAAGTCTTACTAGCATATTCTGGCTAAGTGATAGAGATCTGAAAATCCCTACTACATATAATTGTTTTGGTTTAAACACAGTTTAGTCTACATCCTTAATCGTTCCTAATTCATAACTTGGATAAATCAAATATGAGAGTATTTTCTGGTATATGTGTTGCTAGTATTAAAATTATTTATTCATATTTTCAGGTCTTTGAATGCCTCTGGGATAAATGTGACTATCAGTTCGAAGATGCTGTAGATTGTATGGAGCATTGTATCCAAGATGGTAATGGACACGTTCAAAAATCATATAGCAATCAAGGAATTGATAATGAATATCATTGCTTATGGAGAGGATGTGTTCGCATTAAGAAAAACATGGCAGCGTTTCCTCAATTGCAGAGACTCATCAAACATGTTCGTGAAGTTCATCTAAGCAAAGGTGGCAAGGTTGTACCTATTGCTGAAAGAAGCAAGTAAGTAAAATATTCGTTAAATTATAAAGAACGAAAAAAAGGTATTTAATTTATTATTTTTTTTTAGGAATTTCATTTCGAGAAAAAATCCTATTTCCTCGTCACAACAAGGGGTTTTATCGCAAAATATGCAAAGCGGTCCTGTGACTCAAATTTCACCGCGTCCGGGACAGCACCAGCAACAACAACATCAAGGTAAGAGTTGAATCTTAAACTACCCTGTAATATGTATTTAAAGTGATCTTAAATTAAAATGAAATGCATAACACCTAATTCATTTCAGTAATAGTCGCAGCTCCACCCCCTGAGCCTATGTTTGTTACTGTACCACCGAGGCCTCAACGCGTTTTACATAGCGAAGCTTATATCAGGTAATTAGCTTATAACCGTAACCACTATTAAAATCATGAGCTAACTTATGTTTGGGTGCTCTTATATTGAAAATTATAAACAATGTACATATAAATGTGCGTCCAGGCCGAGCGAAGCATTTCTGAAACACTTAGGAAATGCGGAGACGAAAGCACTAGACAGTTTTTTAGATAATTAATTTCTATTAAGTTAATTTCTGTTTGTTTTATATAATTGTTGTTTGTTTTCAAAATTGAGGTTAATTTTAAAATGTTCCCGGACGGACATTTCGCTTAGACGGACAACATATTGTGCACCGTCGCTGTCCGCCTAAGGGAGATTTTACTGCATTTCAAGTGTACTGTTTAATTAATAAATTTTTATTTTTCCACAGATATATCGAAGGCCTTCAGAGCAATAGCTCTCATATTGGACCGTGGGAAAAGACACTTAAAGCTACTCAACAAACAATTCCTGCCGTTGATCCATCTCGACTACCCGCTCATTGGCTGGGAAAGCATGCTAAAGATCAACCAGAGGAGATAGCAAATTCTCTTTGGCATCTTCGTAATTTTATGATTAAGGATGTCCTTGAAATGAAATGCAATTATTTTTAATTAAAAGGATATATTTTTTTTAAATTGTTAAAAAAAACATCTCACAATTTTGACTTGGTTGTGTTCATAAGTAATTGTAATACTTCTGAAGCACATCCCCAAGATAATGTTACACCACTACCACCATGTCCATAATTATGAATTAAAGTCTTGTTATTGTCTAAAACCAGAAATAAAAAAAAAAACATACATAATTCTCAAACTTTTGTTGTCAATATTATTTTCAGCTTACCAGTAGTTTCAACTTCTAAACGAACTTGTCTTCTTCCGGGACGCAAACCAACCCAATCCAATTTGTGTTCTGCATTTTTTAAGCCAGGTAAGATACTTTTACAACCAGATGTAATGAATTCCTTATCTCTGGGGCACACGTTAACATTGTAATCATTTTCTTGATGTGTACCGCCTAATATAACAGTATCCACGCTAAAAGCAAATGTATAATTAGATGTACCGTTTGTTAACAAAAAGAAAAGGAACAACTTAGTACGGCTACACGCGGTATTCCACCCTAATTCTTGAACTCGAATACGACAGTCCAATCCGACTATAATCCTATTTTATCCGACCATGGTCGTATCTTTCGAACAAATATACGGCTTTGTAATAACTAAATACGACTTTAGTCGGATTCGACTGTCGTATTCGCGTTCAAGGATTGGGGTCACTGTGTTATTTAAATCGAATTCATATAATATTAGCTTGACCGGATTGAGTAATAGTCAGTCAAAGTCAATTAGTCAATCACTTTTCAAACTAATTTAACTTACTTTGGAATTATGTAGTTTCCGTCATCGCTTTCATCCAAAATAACATGGAAAACCCAATTGGCTTTAACCCTAGTCACCTGGCCTCGAATTGGATGCACTAAGTTGTCGTTTACCAAAAATCGTGCGCCAAGTCCAACGCAATTGATAATAACATCATATTTTGAGCTCCGCACAAAGTCATCAAAGTCAGTCACCTTTTTAGTAATAACCTTGCCTCCGGCCAATTTAAATCTCTTTGTTAAATATGGCAGGAGTTTAAGGGGTTCCGATGTATAAGTAACAAAATGCAAACCGGATCTAAAATAGTATAATTAATACTTGAGATAAGATAGTGCCCTATTATCAATAGCGAGTCGCTTAAAATTTCGAAACAACTAATTTGTTGATTGGCAAAGCATAGACTAAGAACTGCAAGATCAAAGCTTCATAAAACAAAAACGGGCTATTCATTTTTATTAAGTAAGCTCTGTACTTGTTTATGGGTAGATATGGTATGTCTAATGAGAAAATAACAAAACGATACAGTCTTGAACCCTTTTTACAGTTAACCTGGGCTTGAAATAACTATATATGTACATACTTATTTCTTTTTAATATCTTCAATTTATTTAGTCGGGTATATCTGTGGTCACAAGTCATAACCGCCTAAGTCGGTTTTACCTTTTTTACTTTTTTGTCCATACATTGGTTGTTTTTGTGAATTTTTGAATAAAAATTGGCGGAAAAGACTTAATTTATTCTTAAGCCGTTATGCCTTATGGTCCCTGATATATAATATGTACATAGGCTCAGCATCTTAAGTTATGTTGATATATGTAAATATAGCCAGACCAACTACAAAATAAAGTGCACGATTGGTTATAAGTTTTTTTGTGCAGCTAAGATCCATAAACCCAGCGATACACTTATATAAATTTTAAGAATAAAACTTTGTTAAGTTGGCTATAATTAAATTACCGTTATTACCAAATTTGTCCAAAAACGAGGTATACCATCTCATAGGATTTCAGAAAATTAGTCCAAAACTGAAAATTAACCAACACTGTCTTAATCTTTATTTGAAAATGACATTTTGTTAAGTTGGCTATGAGTAAGGTCCTATTATAGGCGTTTTTGGCCGAAAATGTGGAATGCAGTATGACGTTATGATGTTACTTAAAAAAAATCGTTGAAACCGTTTTTATATAAATTTCATTTTGTTAAGTTGGTTATAAGTAAAGTACCCTTATTAACAATTTTGGTCAAAAATTTTGTGCGCTCTTTTATAGAACTTTACTAAATTAGTTAAAATATAGAATTTAAATAAAATCCTTAAATCCTTAAAAAAGTACCGTTATTACCACTTTTGGCCAAAATTTGTTTAAGCAAATGCCATAAATTTGCGATTTTTAATCTAATGTGAGAACTTTAATAAAGTTATTTCAAGAAAAATTGGCCATAAGTACCTTTACAACAACCTTACACCAAAATGTGGCAAGTCATCTTACTGCAAGTATCTTTACTTGTCTCAGTGTACAATTTGAACGAAACCGTTAGTGTCGTTTTCGCGCAAATTGGATTTTTTTTAAAAAAAAATTGTAACTAAACTACTATTGTTAACAATTTTGGTAAGAAATTTCATATGTCATCTAATTGGATTTTTTCAATCTTAATCGAATATGAAATTTAGTCAAAATCGTTAGAGCCCTTTTCGAGAAACTCTAATTCTTGTGAAATTGGCCTTAATAATTGGGCTAAAACAAAAATTTCAATTTCTCCTCTAGGGATTATCTCAGAGACCCTAGATATGACGTTTGATCGAAATCCGTCCACCCGTTTAGGCTGTAGCGTCAGGCACACACAGAAAGACAGACAGGCAGAATTGGCAGACCTACTTTTTCGACCTTCTCTATCATCATTTTGCACGAATCCAATATTTGCCCTATTTTATGTAGGTGAAAGTAAAAACGGCAATTTAGTGTATTATAAAGGATTACAAATGCGACTCTTCGGTATATCTATGAGTTGTGAGAGTGAGGGTTATGAATTATAATATAATCGGACGGATGCTTTGCCAATACATTAATTTACTTTAAACTTTCGACTCAATAACAAGAACAATCTTTTTTACGTAAATTTGCTGTTAGGTATGCCACTGTAAGCATCTAGTTTAGCTTTATCCATTTCTTTGCAGCCATAAACTATATCTTTCCAAAAATCATCAACATCCGTGTCGGCTTTGGTCAATCGTACAACTGGAATGAGACAAACACCAGCTTCCCCTCCGTCGCCAGAAAGCCAAAGTTCTTTTAGAAACTTGTGCATCCCCAAGGACCATTCACTGAAATACAACTAAAAATTAAATCAACGAATCACATCCATTTACCGATGTTACTAGATTTTTTCCTTTGGTGTATCTTCCATTAAATAAGGCCCCCATAATCCAGCAGATCCATCTCCAGTGGTATTTGGAGTAAAATTTTCTGATATAATTGTTACATCAGCAGTTGGCCACTTTTCTTTAATCTGCACTCCACAACAGAATCCATTTATACCACCTCCAATTATTCCAATATTCATTTTTAAAAAACAAAAAAAACAAGCGAACTAAGTACTTCTTTTAATTGATATAATGCACTTAAAGTTAGTTTTGAAACTGATGGGAGAGGTTATCTCCTCATAAATGAATATGAATAACATGTGTGAGAATGGTGATTGATATGTATTATTGTTGATAAGCCGTTTTCCCCAATAATCACATGTAATCAGAAATTTATAAATAACCAACGTTACTTTTTCTATCTTTTTCTTATTAAATTCGGTCAGCAGCTCTTATTTCTTTGTTCTGTTCCTGCTGAAGCGAAGATTTTGTTATTTTGGCATGTATTTGGTCTAATTGGTTTTCAAATTCTGCAGAAAAAACGATTGTCTGCTCGAAAATCAAACTTTCGGAATTAATTGATTAGCTATTATGTATGTATATTGTGATCTAGAATTCAAATAAAAAATGATTAACCCGTACGAGGTAAGGTCACAAACTCGGAATTCGACCTTTTATGATGGTTGGTGGGTTGGGTCAAGAGGGTAAGCTTACGCTCAATCACCTAGGCCTCCATTAAGCCCATTGTGTTCCCCTCGTTCGTTCTACTGTTGGGATTGGTTGTAGTTATGTTGGACTTAAGTTAGGAGGGGATGTGGGTAATGGGAGAATAGGAGAAGTATGAGTTGCACTATGTCTTGTAGTGATCGGGAAGGCATTTTGTTCGACTGGCAAATTGCAGCATCTCACCGATTCCTTTCTTTCTGAGGTGTGGTAGGTTTGGTATCACTGGGGAACTCAATAACTTTTGTCTTAACCTCCCTGTAGCTGAACAGTGGCAGAGTAAGTGTTCTACATCTTCTTCCATGGGTACCATGGGTAAGTGGTTAGCGTGTTAGACTAATGTGCAAAGGTTCAAAAACCAGAAAATACCACCAAAGTGTTTTTTTTTACGAACGTCTGATAAACACCCAAGAGCATTACTATCATGAGAAATATTCTCAAAAACAGCACAGTAGTATAGCTTCCTTTTGTGAAACGTATGAGTATACCGCACAAAAGTTAGACCTTGACCCTCTATGGGCAACTTATGGCTTAGTCCCAAAGAAGATCAAAGGCCCATTGTGATACCACTGGGATAAACCAACCCGTTAAACCAACAGGAGGTTCCTATCCCTTTCAATATATGTTCAATGTATCATTACGAAATAAAATCGAGAATTATAAGGGTATATGCAAACAGTCATCTATTCCAAAACTCGTTGATATGTCGGTTACTGAGAAATTAAATTACTTTTGCAAGCCTCTTATTTACAATAGCCAGCATGGTTTTGTAAGGAAACAGTCAACTGCTACCAATCTCCCTCTCTTTAGGAATTTTATCACTTCTAAAATCGTTAAAGGTAATCAAATAGATGCTATCTACATGGATTTCAGTATGGCTATTAAACCGCGTTGATCATAAGATCTTACTTTATAAACTTGAAAAATTAGGTTTTTCATCTCCATTTTTGCGTTGGCTTTCATTTTATCTTTGGGATAGATATCAATATGCGAAGTTTCGTAACCAGATTTCCAAAACCACATATTTCTTTGACCTCAGGTTTCCCTCAAGAAAGTCAAAGAGGTCCTCTTTTGTTTATCCTTTTCATTAATGATATTGTCGTTTACTAAATGAATGTAACGTACTAATGATTGCCGATGAATTTTATTTATGGTGTTCAAACATTTACCCGGCTTTGAATGTTAGTAAGTGCTGTGTCATTCCATTTTCACGTCGTAAATCTCCCCTCATGCATTCATTCTATTGGGGACCCGTTTCTCGTGTCTCTTTAATAAAAGATCTAGGTGTAGATAATAAACTATCTTTTTACAATCATTGATTTTAATATGTATATCAATCTCCGGCACAAAGAAAGCGCTGCTGGATGGAGTTCAGTCATGATTGCTCTGTAAGCTTCTATTGTTGTTTATACATAATTATTATTGTTATTATGTTATGCTGTTTTTTTCCTAATTATAAAATGTTTATGTACTTATGTCTAAGAACATTTTGTATACTTTGTTGACTATATAAATAAATAAATAAAAAAATATCAGTGGTTTTCACAGTTCTTAACTTTGGTTGAACATGGAATATTAACCATTCGTATTACGCTAAGTAAAATAAATAAAAATAAATATTAGGTCTTCGTTTTTGTTATATATGCCCCGCACAACGTTGTTTCGCTTAACGTCGTGTTTTTCACGATCGCATTCACGACGTTAACTGGGGTATGCCTGTATATGAATGACGATAAACTTACCATCTATCATGTATAAACAGCCTTTGCGCTGCTTCGAGATACTTCCGCTTGAAATATACTACAATGGCGTGGTGCAGCTCCATTATAGTCTAACATGCAAAAAGTAAAAATCCAAACCTGTTTTTGGTGCAAACTTTACGAAAATAGGTAAATAAAAAGTTCAGTGATACAAATAAAAAATTTGCGTCCATACAGTTAAAGATGTTACGCAGGCACTGGTTAACGAACGTTTATAACTTCCTTGTGAAAATAATTGGTTACTCCCCAAGTGCTGCATCCATATAAAACCACGGATATGCTGTTGGAGAGTCTTAGCTTGGTGTTTAAGTCATTTCTTGGACAAGATTTCAAATCTCGATTTTGCTTTGGAAATTTTGTTGGCTATATTCACTTCAATTCCACCGTAATTCGAAACAATAATCCCAAGATACAGAAAATCCTCTACTCCCTACCGGTATTTCACCAGTGCATATACATACATATGGGCTGATGAGGTTAAGATCCATAATTCTATGAGAGAGTAAGGCTCGTTTCACACTATCCGGTTTTAGCCGTACGGAAAAAAACCGTACGGCGAAATTATTCTAGTGGCCTGAAGAAAAGCATGGCCCCTTTCACATTACACGGTTACGGCAAAATGCCGTCACGATGCCGTGTAGCAGCCGTCCACTGCCACTGCAACTAACGGCGACCGTACGGCTACCGATAACGCAGTGGTGTACATAACCAAATGCGCGCTTTCACATTTGCCGGCTTTAAATCGTACGATCAGTTGTCTTTAAGCCAGTGTAGTTACACAGCACTTAATCAGAAACTAAGCTTGCGATGGAAAAAAGCCGTGCATAAACCGTATAGTGTGAATGGACAACAGCATTCGGATTTTTGCCGTATGGTTTTTTGCCGTACGGCTAAAACCGGATAGTGTGAAACGAGCCTAAGCCTACATCATCAACGTACATAAGTAATACGTTTGAGTTGAGATGTAAGAGAATTCCTACGTTGTCCTTCGACAAAGCTGCACGAAGCTCATCGCCAATCACCAAAGAGCCTGTTTAGATGCTGACTCAAAACTCGGCTATGTCGGTAGTTTATGGGTAAGAAGAGTGAGGGGTAAAGAGAGGGGGAGAGTCATGAAGAAAATAGAAAAATCGAGGAGAGTCGCGTTCTATTACCGAAATGTTCCATCCCTATTCCATTTTATCATTTCTAGTTCGATCGTTGAGGAGGGTAGTTCGCGCATAAAATGATTAATTGGACGAGAGAACACACAAAAAATACAGAAGTGTTTCAATTTACTCATTCCCTCCCCTAAACTTTATCAAAGTAGTGCAGGAGTGAGCACTATTGCATGTAGACACGACATTACTCTTTACTACGTAGTCGAGAGTCATCATCAAAACAGGCTCAAAGGGAATAGTATTGGTGAAAAACGCAAACTTCTCTACTCCACTTTAGATCTTATATTTCTCATCGTTCATGTATTGGTTTTGAGAATGATTCGGTCATTCCAATCAATCATTCAATCGGTCAATGATAGAGACAGATACAATACAACGATCATCAATCCCAACCAGATTTTCGTATTGGATTGGTTTCGTACCGTTCTCACAACTCAGGCACTTTCAGTTGTCTCAGTTATTTAGTAATGAACGAATGAATCAAAAGTATTGGCAGTTGAAACTTGAAATTTCTTTGGTTTTTTTCCATATGACACTAAAAATATACTTCACGGAACGAAACCAATCTAATACTAAAATCTGATTGGGATTGATGATCGTTGTTTTGAGCCAATACAATATATCTCTCTGTGTCTATCACTTAACGATTGAACGATTAATTGGAATGACCGAATCATTTTTGAAACCAATACATGAACGATCCGGTTATCGAATTTGAACGAATAACACAGCTCTAGATATAAACTTGTGTGTGAGCTCTGACTTAATTTTGCTGGGGAGAACGAACACAACTATGAAAATAGGAAGATTTTAGCTCGCGGTGTGCATCCGTCAAACAACCCGAAGTTGTCTCTTTAGGTTAATTCGTCTATGACTTCTATGCTTATTTTTGATATCAGTAGTATTGGTATGTCACATTTTTTATTCAGCTCAAAAAACTGAAGAAATGTTGAGGTTGCGGAGTAAAATAATTTCTTGTAAGTATAGAGTTTCTTACTGAATTAATGAACAAAATAAAACTACTGACAACTGTTATATGTTATTTGTTTATAAGAGCAACATCGGATAAAACTCTAAAAATTGTCATTATGCAATACATGCATGTACTTTTGTTTACAGTCCCTCTTATATCTAAATCTTTTTTTGTAGATGCTTCCAGTGTTTGTCGAAGCTTCAGTAATGTCAGTACTCCAAGAACCGGTGTTACGAAGCTTCGGCAGCTCGCCCCCATTGAAGCTGCATGGCAATTTCCCTTGTACCCGTCGATAAATAAGATAATTCAAGACGTACCTGTGAATAATATATCGATTGAGAATCCCAGAGATTCACTCCTCAACGAAATAAGGGAAATAATAAAACACGAAAATATAATCCAGACACCTGCACCGGAACGAGTCGTTAATGAAATTCACGCCGCGCGCCTCATAGTCATAAGGCGACGTAAAATGAAGAAGCATAAGCTTAAGAAACTCCGCAAGAAGATGAAGTTCGAATGGGCTAAGGTGAGTAGTGGTTCCCGAAAAGCTGAATATTTCTACAAATGTTTTTAACTTTAAGGTGCGTCAACGCAGAGAAATGAGAAAGGAAAAGGCTTTCCAGGCTGGACTAATATCACAGATCAAAGAGGCCGAGAAATTCTCAGCAGAACAGTATGTCATGTCTAAATTGCAGCAAGCGAATGAGACACCAATTCCCAGATATTGGAAGGGAAGGCGGTTGCCGCAATTTATTATTAAACAAAAACTAGGCATTCAATAAAAAAATTAGAATAACTTTTATGCCAGATATTGAAGCATTTACGTTTGGATTAAATTCTGCTCATGGTCATAAAGGCAGTATAATACGTTAAAAAAATGTTCAAGTTAAGGAATGCGCGGTAGTTTTAGGTACTGTAACAGGAAGTCATGGCACGCGTTACAAAGGTTCAATTGGTGATCTGGCAGAAGAAACAAATCAGCTTGATATCTTTTGCACAAACTTTACTAGATATATACTAAATGGAAGCGGTCCCTATAGCCTACATTCTAAATATTATAAGACTGACTGAAAACGAGATCATGTTAGGTTTAAAAAACGTTATAAGTTCATCATAAGACTAGGCATTGTAATAGGCCCACTTTTTTTGTACCCAGCCAAATGCCAGATATTGAGCCAATATTCGGCGAAAAATGGGAATCCTTAGAGACATACTATTAGAACCTCTAATATTGATTAATGGTAAGTTGTGATACATTTTTTCTACACAATTTGGTAAAAGACCGTTTGTTTTCATAAATATGCTATGCCAGCTTCGTTATAAACCCTCTTAATACCGGTCGGTGCGAAATGCTTTTTAAAAAGTTCCAGTTGTCGCGAATCATTTCTTTTCTTTCGAAAACTACATTTCCATATTTCGCCACTTCATCAAAACATTTCCAAAAAATGCATGCGTATCACCAATAATATTATCTTCGCTTTAATTTTTTGCTGGGTGGGGAATCACCTCCACTGCTAGGGGAAACGTCGTAGGTCGTGCATTTCTAATACCTGCAAAAGAATTTTATGGCAGGCTCCTTCGAATCTTCAACTTCTCAACAATTATTTGTGACAACTAAGGTTCCTTTCTTTCTAACCCAACCTAGTTTGTTCTACCCATGGACACACTAACATAGACGGTCGATTTGATCGCTGGCTCCCACAAAAGCTATCATCGATTTTGAATGTATTCTGATGATTCCGGCAAAATCATATCAGAGCACACATCAATCGGCGGTAATTTGTATGGGCGCAGCCATTTTGTTGAGTCGTTCTGTACAATTTGTTGTTGTTAATTGAAAGAAAGGGACACAACGATTGTTTTTATAGTTAAGTCTTGTTCGCACATTCGTTGACATGCATTGAAATATAGGAAATTTAAACTCGATGTACTTTCCAAATTTTCTGCAGGTGAACGTATAGACGACGGTCTATATTAGTTTGTTTGCCTATGGTTCTTACTGCACAAAACAAATGCTCAAGCAAGCTGTTCCAAGTTCGAATCCAGAAAAATACCATCAAACGTTTTTTCAGGGCCCCACCTCTTCCCAGTGTCTGATAAACCTGCCCTTCGGATACTGAATAAAACTGTAGATCGCTTCACGTGCAGAAATATATACCACGCATAACATGTACAGTTGGGAGAAGCTAGGCCTTGCCCCTCTATGATATGCTTAGGGCCTAACTTTTTTTTTAAGGGATCAGACGAAGTAAATTATACAGTCAACACCAGTGTTGCCACAATGATACCAAAGTATCAAAAGTGATACTTTTTAATCTTAATTTCCCCGTGATACTTCGATTTCTGTAAAATGGCTATTTTGATACTTTTCAATTCCGACAACAAAATACTATAATATGCCAGGCAATATTCTTATTCACTGAACTGTGAGTTATTTTTCCGTAATTTTTTGGATAATTTACTTAAATATTCTTTTAGTCGACTTGGCACCTGTTTGGATTGATATATTTTTTGTAAAAGACTTGAAAATATTCATGTTATTTTAGGCATTATAGCTTGTCTTCAGTTTTTTAATATTAACAAAATAATAATAATGGCAGTTTTACTCATAATTCCTTTTATGATACCTGATACTTGATACTTTTCTTCTGTCTGTTGAGATACTTTTTTCCAAACTCTTGCTGCAGCACTGGTCAACACGCACTTCTCCTTCCCGAAAATTTCCTAAAAGAGGCGGAGTCTAAAGCGTCTCATCTGTGAATACATGTGAGCTTACGTGTGACATAGCGAACTATAGCCAAACTAAACTAGCGAACAAAATTAGACAATCTATTTCGGATCGTTTAATAGTTTTGCTCGTTCAAGCTAAAACCACCCAAAAAAGCATTTGTGTTTTGACGTTTCAGCAAAATTAAGTGGGATCCCGCACATCCAAGTACAGTTTTTGGTGATTTGGATGACAGCGGAAGTTTGTATATGCTGTCTTATTGGAATCATAAACTGCACAAAATATTTTGGTATAAAAAAATAAAGCCCGTATGACACTACATTTTTATACCCTATCCTAAGGGTATATTAAGTTTGATACATAGTTTGTAACATAGAGAAATATTAAAGATAGACTACATAAAGTATATATATAAATGATCAGCATCAGTAGTCGAGTGGATTGAGCCATGTCCGTCCGTCCGTTCGTCTGTCCGTCCGTGTGTCACCAGTTTTTGGGCCTTAAATTTTGAGCTAGGTTGATGAAATTTTGTATACGAGGTCCTTGGAAAAGTAAGCAATACAAGTGTAAAAATTTTTAAAATCCGCCCACTGACACGCCCACTTTTCAAAAAAATCACCTTTTTTCACTATTTTCATATGAAACTCGTTTTTTGTATTTTTAATGTGATTGATATTAAATTAGAGCAGTACGAAAAATTCACCACTAAAATTCTCAGTAGGTGTGAGTGTAACGTGTAAATGTCAAAAAATATATTTGAAAATGTATTTCTCACCACATTATTCAGCCGCTGGCAACTTTTTTTTTACATTTTTGCATTGAGCCTAGACTTTGTTGCTTGTTGTTTTTGCCTTGCAGCAAAATTTGAAAATAAATTATGGCACTGTACAGCGGCTTGCAAAATAGTTTTGCTTTTGGTAAAAACAAACTTGCTGCCTTTTTCACGCAAAACTGACACTTTACCATTATTAAGTATGTAAAAAATACTAAAAAAAAAAAGGAGTATCATACGGGCTTAAGCGGCCAGTTATAGCTATCATTCAAATGCAACAAGTACGTTGTGTAAAGTTGTGTAAAGTACGCCGAGTTTAAATTTCCCATCTGTGAACGAATGTGCAAACAAGATATAACTATAAAAATAATCGGGGTGTCCCTTTCTTTCCTTTCGCACACCACATTTTTAGCAGACTGCCATTCAATAAAAACCAACAACAAAATGTACAGAAAAATGGCTGCGCCCATAAAAAATACCGCCGATTGAGAATGTGTGCGTGAGCTCCGATTCAATTTTGCCAGGAACGTCAGAATACATTCAAAATCGGTGGTAGTTTTACTTTTTTGGTGGGAGCCAACGGTCAAGTCGACCGAAGACGATCATCTATTTAGTCTGTCTATGAGTACATAGCCATATTGGGAATACGCTCAGTTTAGTCGAGTTTCGTTAACTTCGGTGAACTATGGCCGTAGAAATAAAGGGTCAACCAAAATGGGCTTCAGTGGGATTAACCTTATCTCAAAACCGAACGAAAGGCCCACTCAATTTCTCCAACCGCCCATAATGAACTTAAGTAATCTTCAGAACCTATCAAATGAGGGGAAAAAAAACTAAATAAACTAGAATTATTATATCTTGAAATGGATATCTCATACAATAGCAATTGATTTGCTTGCATCATTAAAATTAAAAATTTATTAAATAGTATTAAATTAAGACACTGGACACGCTCGTACATACACACAACAAAGAATCTTTTTTTATGATAGGGAAGATGCAAAATAATTTCAAACTCATTTTATGAGAGGCAATAAAATATGAGGTTAATTATTTGTAGAAAAAAAGGATGCAAATGGATGCATTTTATGAGAGGCTAACGAATAATTTTTGTGAATAAATAGGAATAAGTCCGGGAACTTTTCTGAAAGAAGCATGAATAACGTCAAATTCCATAAATCGAGAGAGAATCCTCTCAATTTCAGAAAGGGTACCCGTACACTTTTTTTTACTAAAACCTGAGAAACGTCAATACGAGGTAGTTGTCAAACAAACGGCAAATCAATTTCTAAACTATAAAAGCTTGATATTTATTTTTCTTCTGTTCTTCTTAAAAAAAAACAACTTGTTCATCATCCATTCAATAGTTATTTTTTTCTTGTGTCTGTTCTGTCTTATGTATTTCAAATTTTAAATCAATTTTCTGTTATGGAACTTTTTCACTTGTTTGATAGTTTTCATTTCTTGTTACATCGAAATTCTGCTGGAAGAAAAATGAACGAAAGTGGTTTCGTTCTCTCTCTCTCAGTTTCGTTCATTCTCTTAGTACGCGAACGTTTTCAGATGTTTTCAGACATAATAATAGATTTGCAAATATTTACATATGAGTATGCGAACGAACCTAATGTGTGTGAATATTTACATAATTATTTATTGAAAAAAAGGATGTGAATGGGAACCAGCTTCAGATGCGCTTCAAACTTGTTGACAAGTTTGCTCAGTGTCAACAATCGTCTACCTCAATGTAATCGTATCTTAAGACCGCGTCTCACAAGTCACAAATGCCGACTTTCTGCTGAACCGTTTTGTCTATTGGCTGCCCTGATTTCATAAATACAAATGGCGTATGGTGTAATTGTTAATTCGGCTTTTATTTTATCATTATTTTGAACAAATAACGGCTAATTATTTCTTAAATTGTCATTAAAACTATAATCTAGAACAATTCCGACACAAGAGTAAATCAAATCATATTTGTTTTAATTGTAATAACAAAGTTTAAAGCATGGAAGTCGAAGGGAGTACTGTGGCAAGCGTACGGGACGCGTCGTTCTTGAAAAAAGGTGATTTTTTTTCTCTGCATTTTTTTCTCTTGTCCTCATAGTTTTAATAAAAATTGTATGAATATATGACTTAAATTACATGCTTGTTGGGTATTTTCGTAGACCCTCATGCCGCCACAAATAAAATTAAATTTTTCAACACCTAATGACCGCCAATTTACTTGTATGTATTGTAGATGCCCTCGTAGACGATAAATTTACCAACGCCGCCACCGTCGAAACGACCACAGCCTCGGAAGCTGCCATTAAGAAATCGGAGGCCGATTGTAGTTCAACTATTGAAATCAGCAGTTTGAGCGAAAAGGATGATTTGCTGGAACAAATTGAAGAAGTTTGCAATGATAAGGTTGTTGCAAGCTTAAAAAACTCTGATGAGATTAGCAAAGAGTCTGATCATGAATTCCTAAAGGAAATTGAAGAAATGGAAAAAATCGAGAGTCCAGTAAAAGCGCCTGTTGCGGTAGAGGCATCTGTTACGGAGGCAGTGCCAGAAACGCCGGCTGAAGAAAAGCCCAAAGAGGTGGTGAAATCTAAGAATGTGATCGAATCCGAAGCGGCGGCTATTGATGCTGTTATAGTTGGAGACAAAGTTCTTGTAGTCAAAGAAGATGATAAGCCAAATGATGCGTGCAATAAAGCGCCATTGGCGACATCTAGTGAAGATGTTAAAGAACCAATTAAAACCCCTGAAGGAAGTGCTGAAGAGAAACCCAACAGTACATCTAACACCAAAATACCCAACAAGGATGCCACTGTTTCTAGTTCAACGACCAAACTCGAGGAAGATCATCCGATTGTCCCCGTGGCCGATGAAAAAGATTCATCAGCTCAAGTTGTGGAATCAACGGTGAAACAAAGTCCCGCCGATGAGGTCCAAGCTAAAGTAGTCACCGATTCTAAAGCAAGCACCGAAGAAGTTAAAATGGAAGTCGACAACGAAGCTGTTGAGGTTAAGAGCGAATCAATGGAAGTCGATGCAAAAGATCCGTCATCGGAAAACTGTGCAGGAGTATTGCCCATGGACACAGGTAATGAGGCGCTCAAAGCCGATGAAATCGCAGAAACTAATGAGACACCAGTAATTGATGTTGACATGAGAGAAACTACTGCCACAAAGGAATCGGAAAACCCTTCCGTTGGTCTAAAGTCTTCAGCTGACGAAAAGCCAACAGATGACAAACCAGAACCAGTTATAGCTATTAATCACAAAGACAATGACCCCGAATCAAATGATACGCCGATTACAGAAACTACGAAGCCGGAAAATAAGAATTTATTGGATTTAAAGTTAAAGGATAATATTGTTTCTAGCAGCTTGACAAATACACCGGTTTCATCATCGAATGTGTTCAATAGTACTCCTATACAGAAACAATTTGAAATATCGTCGGAAAATGTGAGCAAAATATCAGACGTGGCTGAGCTGAGTCGCAGCGAAAAAGATGAAGAGGCAGTGTCGTCAAAACCTCTCACCAAAAGCTTCGATGATTCTGCAACGGAGAGTGGCACCTGTGCAAGTAAGTTTGTTTACTATTCTATCTAGTTTAAAGTCGAAAGTCTTCCTTGTTATAAAAACATATTCAGTCGTTCCAATTTTAATTTATAGAAATTTATTGCCTTTATTTTTAATAGTCTTAAAAATATTGTTGCCCAAAACTAAAATAACTTAAACTCAGAGAAGCAACATGAGAAATAAATTACTTAAAGGAAACATTTTTAATAATACACATGTATTTTCATACATAAATGTAGTATATGTATATGTAGTATATGTAGTAAACAGAATAATAATAAAAACAGACACCAAGAGTATCAGGCACATATTTTTCGATATAGGTATCTTCTAACAACAAAAAGTTTAATGAAACAAAAGTAATCAGATATGATTACATATATGATACATTTATTCACTTTAGCGAGTCCATCATCATAAAATATTTATATTTAAAAAAAGAGGCGTAACTATAAAATATGTAAATTCATCTAGAGAACATGAAAATTAGTTAAAATTTCGGATGCCAAAATTAAAAGTGAAATATAAATGAAACGTACCTAAAAGTTAGATTCGTCTGACGCCAGTACACCTATTGAACCAATCTTCTACAGCGAAAAGCACATGTTTTTTCATCTACTTCACACATGGCTCTTTGCTTTAAATCCTTTGAATCCAACTTTCTTAGCTAAGAGTTCATGATTTGAATGCCGATCCTCGTTTTTATAATTTGGAGCACAGTCATTTCACTGATGTATTCTATTCTCTTTCTGTTCTCATCTGTCATTTTTCTTTTCACTGATCAACTCCAACCTTAAAACCTATACTTTGTTGCAATTTCACTGGCAGAGCTTTCCACTGATAGAAATTTTTCAATGATTTCTATAACTGACTTGTAAAAGAATGAAACCACTGTTCCACTGATTTGTTCCAATGATGCATTTTAATGATAGCTAAGGAATGATCGCAAACTGATCATACACTGGGATGCATAAACTCGTTATTTTACCATTTTTACCATATTGGTGGATTGGTGTAAAAGTAAGACTTTTTCAAAACCTCATAATATAATGATGATATTAATCATAAAATTCAAAGTTATTACTTCTGCGAAAGAATTTGAAGAAAAAGAGAAGGGTGCCTCATACTTTTGGCCAAGGCTGTAGACAGTTCCGTGAGAGTTACAAAATTAAAATCCACTAGTGTCGGATAAAATGAAAGCTTATTAAACAAACACAATATGCATTCAGATTTTGTAGTTTAAATGTTACCTTCTACCCCGAACGGTTCTACGACTTTAATTGGAAACCGATTTTTATGTTGTAACAGTTCACTTGACCTGTGTTATTATAACATTGTTATTCCATCCAAGACAAATATTTTTTATTAAACAACTGCTGATTATTATTTTAATAAAGTCACTTTATTCATTTAAACATTTATATATACCGGTTTGGCAAAAAATAAAATATCAACATTAACTTTATGGTATCTTTGCAGCCAGCGAAACCGAACAACCGTCTTCCGATGGTACAATTAAGAAGTATGTCCATGCTATTAAAAAATATAATGGAATGCCTGATACCACAACGGACGAGGAAGACACAACAACACCAGCGAAATCTCAAAAAGTTAATGAACATTTTGAGTTAAAAATTTCAAATCTATCTGGAGCCGATTTAAAAAAGGATAGCGCATACGAAGTGAATATTTGCTGTGATCAAAACGATGTACGGTACCTATCAATTGAACGAGTAGATCTGTCGCACAATAAAAACAAGAGCCATACGGATAAGGCTTCAACATCGGAGTGTTCTGTTCAAAGTTCATCCAATGGAAGTGTAACTAGCTTACCCGCATATTCATTACCACAAACAGTAGAAACTCCGACATCTGCATCAACGTCGTCTTCAACAAATTGCCATAGCTTGACAACATCTCAAAACAAACACACTATCCTAGGTATTGAAGAACTATGCAACTTCATGATAAATCAGTTTACGAAAATCAAACATGCAATCAATCCCGAAAGTGCAACGTTAGCGACGGTGGCAGCAGAGGCAAACACAATTTCAACACCAACTCAACAAATTAAGAAAAACAAAAAAAACAGTCCGAGTATGGAAACACCATCGACGTCAGCGAGTAAATCGAAACGTGCGCGCAAAAGATCCTATCAAGAAGACGACATTGATGGCACTCCTAAGGCTAAACAAGCCAAACGAGACCTCAGTAAAGAAACTCCAAAAGGGGATGAAACGGCTGATAGCGAGGACATGAAATCCGGTCCATGCGTGCTTGCGAAATGGGTAGACAAAAAATTTTATGCAGGAAAAATAACTGCTGAGAAAGCGGGTAATAAATACGTTGTTCTATTCGAAGACGGGGCATCCAAGACTCTTCCCAAGGAATCAATAGTGTTCGGCGAAGGTGATACCCTACCACTGCAGGACCAAAAGGTATATGCGTTAGTGGAGGAAGATTATGAACATGGCATCGTATTATCTATAGAAAAGTCCAACAATAAAGTCATATATACCGTGAAGACAGAAACTACAACCGTTAATGTAACCGCCTCAGATATATACTTGGAAGTAGACCAAGCAAAAGAAATACAAAAACTTCAAAACCTAAAGGTTGGCGATAGTGTTGAAGATGAAGAATCGTCTGGTACCAGACCCTCTCGAAATAAGCGACCACCAGCATCACCCAGTACCCCCGAAGCGGGATATTCTGGTGCCGTCGGCAAAAGAGGAGGAAAGAGACAAAAAAGGTATTCTTAAACAAAATGCACACACCCACACTCACACCATACTACTTTTATAAGTACATATAGCTTAGGTTAACACAAAATAACAAAAATAAATAAATAAATAAACTATATCATCCTACAAATAAGTTAAAAAAAACAAAAACTTAATATTTGAACAATCTAAGTATACAGAATAGCCAATACTTGGGTCAATATATCCCTGTTCTAATGTATATGTAGTTTTTATGCTGGTAACGAGCATAAGAAGACATTCCTCTTAAAAAAAATAAATAAAAAGGAAACTTGTATGTGTTTAATAGTATGCCTCGTTTACATCTTTATTAGGATAAATGAAATTCTATATCTTTAAATAATTTCTTTTTCCCTGTGTTCTCATTGTATCACATAAAATTGTTTGTCATTTATTACATTTTGTGTCGGAGTCGAGGGCATATAATTCTATAAGCAAAAATGGACACAATTTAAAAATATTTTTTGTATGTAGATACCATATATAATGAAACTATCGCAAGTTTAATAGATTATTTTCATTTTTTTTTTTTTGTAAACTAACTGATAAACAAATTTTCCGAACAACAGTTTTCGATTATGCCGAACATATTTTTAAGTACATACAACAGAGCTTCGAAAGACATGCTTTTACATAGAAACAACTCGATTTAAGTAAGTACACTTGTTTCTGCTAAATCTGTAATTCTTTTGACGAACATATTGTACCAATAAAAGTAATAAGATGATTTCACTAAAAAAAATTAAATGCATAAACTTTGCTTAGATAATCTAGCGCCGAGAAATGATTTATAATAGCAATGTTCTCACAATAGTGAGATTCAAAATCAACACAGACATTTAACTTTGATGTACCTCTAACTATTTACAATTCACAGTACTTTTTTAAAGCCTTATTTTACCACGCAGAATCCAATTTTTCCATCTTTTTCGTTTGATTTTATTTACTACTACCCTTGTCCATATTAACTTAAATTTACGTTGTTTGCAGTTTTAAACACAACCAATAATGGAACAAAATTAAAAGAAATTACAATTACATAAATCAAAGTGGTTTTAAAATTTTTGAACGCAGATTAACTATTGATACATGATTGGTGAACGTGCGCCTTTGTGTATTCTATCATTGATAACAGTCATTTAAAACTGGTAACTGGTTAATATTAATATACATATCAAATACAAATGAAATAAATCGAATACTCTTACAATCACAGCATTTCGAATAAAACGCTTGTATTGTTTTTTTTTTTTTTTTTTTGAAGGCTCCAACACTATTCGAAATGGATTAACTACTTAATACAATAGAGCAAAGTTGCACTCAAGAGTTTTATTCTTTTGTATGAATGTACAATCTTTTGCAATCTATAAAGCTTTATAAATAGTGCATTGAATTTGCACAGAGTGCTGTGAAAAAAATTGATTGACAATGTCATGAAATAAAGTAAATGATCCATTTAGGCATGTATTTATATTTTCTGAAAAAATCATATTGTCTTGTTGAAGAATGCATTAAATATATGAAACAACTAACTCACGGATAAATATAATCGCATTTACAAATGTGCGTATCATGTACGTTTATTTTTATATTGATGTTATTGAGTTAAATCTAAAATTGTTAGACGATGATTCAAGATAAAATAACGCGAAAAAATGGGTTGTTTTATAATAAGGATATTTTAAAAGTTAACCTTGTTATCTTTGTCGCCATATTTGATTCGTTAAAATCAGCGTCATGATACGAATTGTGAATTAACTATTAAACTATTATTTGAAGGCAAATCAAAGTTGATTGATTTTTTAAGACATAGGGGTTAACCTTTAACCACTGAACTAAATCTGTTTGTCATAATAGTGGACTTAATGGAGCCAATGTTGCGGAGTACACATTTATATAGAATTATGTGTTATTTTTAACTTTGATTTCCCTGAAATTGCATATACATACGTGACACGCACAAATACGCTTAAAAAAGTAGAAATCTTAATTTCATGTTAAGTTAATTGAATACATCTTTCTCATTTTTTCCACGAAGATAGTTTGGTTTCCGTATTTCCCGTTTTTTTTTTTTTGGTTTGTGCCACATATTTACGTACAGTAATCTTTTCTAGCGCATAACCTCGAAGCTCTGGTGTAGGTTCACATAAATAAATTCCTAATCCAATTGGTTTTTAAAAGTTGCAGATTGATACAGAATCTGTTTGTAAGAAATCATTTTTTTTATATATATAAAACCATCCTTAAACAAAAAATATTTGTTTTTATTTTATCTTCCTTGCATAAGAAAATAATATGAATATGTATAATTAAGGACATGGCATACAGTTGGATTTTTATTTTAGATTTTATAATTAGTACAGTTTAATTTACCAATCAATGTTGTAACTTACGAATAAAAATACCCTATAGTAGAATTAAGTAAATGGTATTCGAAATATCAATATTTAAGATACACATAAAAATATATATATATTTCTGATCGTTTTATGAAGAAACAAATTTTGGATACAATAAAATGCAAATAAATAAAAGAATTAATAATGACACAATTTCACAAAAAAAGGACACCTCTCATGTATCCTGGTATTTTAATTTACATTTATTTCTTAAACATAGAGAGGCAACTATGGATTGATTTTTAGATATAAATATAGTGTATCAGAATCAAGAAATATATATAAATAGTATATATGTATGTATATGTATCTATATATATCGTATATATGTATTTATATATTAAATATAATACAATTTAATTTTAATAATAAAACTTGTACTCTGGATGGTATTTTCTTTTAATTTTATTATACATATGTATAAAGGCAAACACTTGTTTTTATTAAATGATTTTTTCCTTCTCTAATAAGACTTTCTTGGTTTTTTTTTTTCTGTGCTTACTTTTCTATCCGTATGCGTGAAACGATAAAAGAATTCGCGTTTTTGATATAATTTGTATCCTTTTTATTTAACGAAGTAGTAATAGACGGCGGATACGTTCGGTATGTAATTTAAGTACATTTCATTGTTTCCGTTTAATAATGGCATCGATTAGTGTCCGAGTTTTGTTGTGAATAAGCTTCATTTTGTGGATTCTCGCTAACTTGATGAGTTTGTGTTTTGTTACTTAATTAAAAAAAAAGTGAGTAAAAAAAATGGGAAATTCGATTACTATTTCGTTGGATGAAAAGGACTTCAACACGTAATTATTTCTTGAAACAAAATAAATTATATTTTACAATATTTTGAGATTGGTATGTCATATTAGCGTATCTTTTAACTTTCAGGGTTCCATTATATTGCGCTCCAGTAAAGCATTCAGGGAGTAGTGATAGCTCAGACTCACTTGAATCGACCCCCCCAGCTTCACCGAAAGAAGTGGCCGGTTTGGAATTGGTAGAGGGTGTGCAGCCAGAATTGCAGAACTCATCAAATGATTCTGAACTTTCTAGTATGTTTCTTCTTATACATTTTGTTATATATTTTTTTTAATATTACCTTTAAAGGAATGATATTCATATCTGATTATAAGAAAAGTCAGCCGAACTGCGACGTTGATGAACTATTGGGTCCACTGCCGAAATCAAGTACACTCTTCCGAAATAAACACTTCCTTCTTACTTGTACAGTAGGGTTGAAGCCACATCGATATCATCAGGTGAGATTACATACATCTACATATATATGTATATAAAATGGTGTGAAAAATGTATAGTAATTCACATCTGCGCCGATTTGACTCAAATTTTTTTTAAGTTGTTCGTATAGTGCCAGGAGAAAGTTTTTACGAAAGAAAATTTTGGTAAAATCCTCCGGAAAAATCTGAAAATTGATTTTTGTATGGAATTTTGTGTGCAATTTGTTTTTTTTTTTTTAAGAAATTTTACATTTTATAGCATGATTTGATGTAAAGGTGGAAAATTCGTTGTGAAGCTTGGAAAATTTCGGATAATTGTTTAGTAATACCATTGTATATGAAACTTATAGTACTATCATCAAGCGAATTTTTTTCTTTTCCGTTTTGACCGCCTAGGTGGCGGGTTCTCATTTCTCTCAAGCAAAGTAAGTTTTTTTTCGCTCTCGGAGAATGGAGTTATAATGACAGTATGAGTGAGTAATGAGTGCAAACTAAGTAAGCAAAACCGGTTTTGGGTTTCCATTCCCACTCTGAATTTTTATCCACATGTTACGCAACTGAGTGAATGACTTGCTAAGAGAATGAGTAAGGAAACTGATAAAAAAAATGATTAGCCTTGAGCAGATTATAACTTTGTATGTATTTTATTTTTCTTGTTCAATAAAAAGATGTAGATTTTTCTAATTAGGTAGTGGCTTGGAGCATGTGTAAAAAAGTGTTTAGTTATGCGTCAGGTTCTTAAATCAAGTGGTGGTCTGGTTAAGGGATGATTTTTTTTTTCTAGTGGAGTCACCACCCACCATTGGACATTTTCCACACAGAGAAGTGAAATTTCGGTGCAAAGCAAAGAAATGGGCAACTAATACACCTCACAATTGTTTTGAGATTTAACAAGTGTTAATTAGCCAGAATATTTTTATATTACCAATGAATTATATACGTATGTTTATATGTACATACAGTATGTTGCAACTGACGAAAAGCACAGACTGAAAATCACAAAATAAATTCTTATAAGATCATACACCTATGACGGAAACTGGCACTGCACTGAAAATGGCTCAGGTGTTAAGTCATTGATCAGGTCGATGAGTTATTCCATTTTCGCAACGAAATAAACACACACAATTCCCCACGACATAGAGGAAACTTTATATTTTGTGAAAAATAAGCGAAAAGTGCTATGTGTGTGTTTTGTTTTTTGAGCGCATTGCTTCATTTCCATTATCGCTCAAAATTAACATGCACGAGATAAGTACACCTACCAAAGCATCTGGCAGTCTACTACTGCGTTGGGTTAAGTCGATGGGTTGTTCAAGTGCCTATCTTATTCTACACAGCATGATATTTGAGCAGAGTGAGTGTGCATAGAGTTACTGGCATAGTTGGCTGGATTGGAGTGGAAATGTGTTATATCTATGAGTGAATATGCAATTTGTTGAGGCAAAAGAGCGTAAGATTTTTGTGGTACTCAGCGACTATTCCTTTACTTTGGCCGCTAGAGGGATCACCATCGATTACCTCAAGTGATAGTACTATTAGTTTCATATACAATGGTAATACATATTGATTTACGCCGCGAGTAAGGAAAGTGAACAACGAACAACGTCTGCCGGGCTAGCTAGTTGCATATAAACAAAAAAATTTGCCGTAACTCGAACTTGTAATTTTGAAAATTTATTTGAACCGGGTCCATATTTAAAAAGACCAACGTCATAAATATAATAAATAAACAGGCCGAAAACATAAGCACTCACATTCGCGTAAATAATAGACAGGTTAAAGGTAAGAAGCATTAAAACGTGATATGCCAAGATCTAATATCACTTGCTCAAATTACATCTGATATGGCATTACAACAACAACAATAGCAGAATACATTTAGAGCTAATGCTCTTCAACGAAACAGAACATATTGACCAGCACAACAGAAACTTGAACGTTAGGACTTGGCTTCTGATGTTGGAGCTATTGTAATCAATGAGTTATATTCCATATACAATGTACCCATTTCATTTTTCTTATTTTAAAATATGTAAATGAAATACTTCTTCAAAATAGTATGGTTCTTTGTAGATGAGTCGTGTTTCTTCAGTGTTTTTATAAAAATGTGTTTATAAAAAATAAAAACCAATTGTATATAAGTTTAAGTTAAAAGGGAAGAGAGTAAAACTTTAAAAGCTGAATTCGGCCAAATTATTGAACATCAACACATTATTCTACATATAAAATTCATACGGTAAATAAAGATAAAATGTGCTAATAAAATCGAAGGGATGATTGTGAAAACTGTTGACGCCGTCCGTCATTTAGCAAACTTTCTTTACTTATCCAACACTACATACTGTAAAAATTTAATATTAAAAAGTATAATAACATTTTTATCAATATAATTACAATTATTACAGGAAAAAGCAGATAACATCGAAAAGAACAGATTCAAACAGTTTTCCGCCGTTCCTTATATTAAACACCATATACAAAGGCAATTGGAAGCGGGTGGAGCTAAAATATATAACTACTTCGAGGACGTTCCTAAAAACAAATACAAACAATGTAAACTGATAGCGCCAAGGCCTTGCCTTACTGCTAAATATGTTCAGTGTTTATCGTCTGACATTCAAGTATGATGTTATTAGCTCTCTCTTAGATAATAATTTAAAAAGGAAAAACTAATTCTTTAATGTTTCTAGGCAATCACGCACGATTGGGTAATAGACAGTTGTCGGCAGAATAAACTGGCCGACTTCAGTAAATACCTCCTGCCGGCTGGCTGGTCCATTTTAACGGAACAATTTGTGGAATGGAAGACGGGAAAGAACAATTTTATAAGATTGAGTGGTCAACCATTCACAAAAACATATGTTCTAATTGCTGGACAACATAGTGATTTTGTTGAACTCTGGGGTCGTGTTTGCAAAGCAGCTGGAGCCAAGCTGCGATTAATAAAGTCATTGGATGATATTACACCAACAACGACTGGTTATATGGTTGCTGAATCGGATTTCTCGCATGCAATAAAGGCAAAAGCCCAATATTATGGGATCCCTGTTGTATCGACTGTATGGATAGTTCAGTCGCTAATAATGGGATCAATTTGTCCACCAAATAGTAATCCGAAATTAACACAATTGTTTGAGGATGATGAAATTTAATTAAATTAAAAAGTGGTCTTAAATACAAAATTAATTTTTTTATTTTCGAAGAACGAAATTATAAGGGAGACTTAGTAAAGGCTTGGTCTTAAAATGATAGCTAAATACAACAACTTTTTTCTAGTTTTTTTGAATAAACTTAAGGTCTTTCAAATATTTTTTTAGATGTCATAAGGGCAATGTCCTCTATTGTTGTACTCTATGTTTTTAGGACTGGTTATCAGATAGATAAAGAGGGTCAGAAATAAATATAAAAGTAAGTTTACATTTATTAATTTGAACATAAGTACAAATTTCTCAGTGGATACTGCATAAAGAGGTAAGCATGTGTATGGTAGAATTGCTTTTTGGATATATGGTATACATATCGCTGGCTTAAAACTTGGTACCCCCATTTTGAGAAATAACAATGCCTAGATTTACGTTGCTGATTTGAACGCAGGCCGTTTTTCAGTAATTTGAAATTTCTTGAATTTCTTTAGTATATTTATATGTAATATTGTTCTATGTCCAAATGCCATTCAAAAGTTTGTACAAAAAAGTTTTATGTCATTTGAACTGTGGGTATTTTGTTATGCGCTCGAATTCGATACAATGTTCTATGTTTGCTTAGAATTTTATAAAACTAGCGTTTGATCAGAAATATCAATGAGTTGTAAGTTTCTTTTGGCTACACGGTTACTATTTAATTAAATTTTATTTTTTTTCTGATAGCGGAGAACATTTTCGTATATAAAACTTTTTTTTTTTATTTTCTTTGACGTAGAACATTATAGTTTTCAGCCAGCAATATGTATACACATAATACATATCTTTCTGAATACCGCGTCTATTTCTGTTGCACCCCACCAATTCGCAAATATTACAGGTAACTACCGTGTAGTGGGAGTGTATTCGGTCATTGAATGAGAGGTATATCTACCATATCCATTCAGTTTTGCAAGTAATAACATTTAATAAGCACTTACGCCCATTATTCACATTTTACTAGTTTTATGTCAAAACTAGCTTCGTAGGGGTTCCGAGTTTTGACAAAATCGGTTATTTACAGGCATTTTTTTTTTTTTAAACTAGCTTTGTAAAAAACTCGAAATTCGTAAAACGAGAAAAATCTAGCTTTGAGAGCGTCAAAACTAGTTTTAAGACTGTTTCGTATTATCCAGGAGAAAATAAGTTGACGAGGACTGCTTCTATAGATAAATTGACGGGATATGAAAATATTCTTAATAATTTATACGATGACACGCAAAGCAGTAAAGCATGAATTGGAGGTGGAGCGTTTCCTTAAAGAAGACAACGACAAAGGGCTATTGATCAATATACAATTTTTAAAAGGGTAAGACACAAAGAATTGGTATGACTTCTTATCTCGGTGCCTAGAATGCATTTCAAGGTTAGTTTATCACACTGGGGTGTTTGTCGGTGGGCAGAGCCAAATATGGTATTCGTATTACTTGTACCATATACATACATATGTATGTATTTTTGTTTCTGTGACGGGCTTTAAAACTCCACCCATAAATTGAATAATACTTGAAAATTCATTGTGGTGAATACGGTCTATTCCCTTCAAGTTAGGTAGCTTCATTTAGAGCCAGCTATGTGTCTGCTCCTCTGCACTCGATCAGTGTGCATACAGAAAGGTAAGTCCACGATAGCCCTGCTCAGACTCACTGTAGGATTTGGAATAGGTGCGAGGTTGGGTATATGCAAAGTTTATATAATATTGTTTTGCATATTTTTAGGCAAATACATGTCAAATTTGATAATTGTGGGTTTTTTTTTTTTTTATTATCTTAATTTGTTTATTTCTACTAATTATTTATACTTGCTCGTTACTACATTTATATGCAGGATCAAGGGATCGAGTTGAGATCTCGATCTATTCTATTATGTCTTTTAATGTTTTGCACTTTGCCCGCATACATTTTTCTCTCTCTTTGGGTTTGTGGACAATTTTCAGTACGTTAAAAAAGACATAAAATACGCAACGGGTACAATAGGATGTTTGACTTTCAAACAACGCAGTGAGTGAGTGATTTCAAATTCTGCAGCATTGTTCTACATTATTTGTTTGATAAACGAAATAGATTGACAGCTATCAATATTAGTAACCCATTATAGGAAAATTAATTGACAAAAAAAAATCTTTCATAATGCCGCCAGTGTATATTACATATGTACATATGTATACATTCAGGCAAAAATATTTTTGACCAACAATGTTAAATTAGAATGTTTTACGCAATGAAATATTACAGAAGCAGGTCAATTTTAACATACGATCATATCAACAGAACACAGAAGAAAGGTGGGTACATATTTGTTATTGCTATATTGCAGGAAGTGTTTTTTTAATTCTCGAGATTTTTCAAGAGTGGGTTTTTTTAATTGACTACTGCTATGAAAGTAGATACAATTTTTTTGTTTCCGTTCTCCTGTCCGTGTTTGTTTTTTTATTTAAAAGGGATTAGGCCTACTGAGGATACCCTTCAAACCACCTCTTGGTGGTGTGAAAAAAGATAAATTTGTTTTATATTTCATAAATAAAAAAATGAAATGAAATAGAAACGTAACTCTACATAATATTCTTAGTCTTTTAATGTCCCTTTTGAAATATTTATATGAAAATTGTCATTTTTTAAAAAAATGTTACCATATGTTAAAATTCAGCAAACTGTATTTTTGTCAACGACCATACCACGCTGAAAATATCGGTTCTCGTCCGATCACCGAAATCAAGCAGCGTCGGGCGCGGTTAGTACTTAGATGGGGGACCGCTTGGGAACACCGCGTGTTGTTGGCATTATTTAACTTTTTGGCTTAGTACCGTTAACCCACTAATTTAATGTTTTAGAGGGGAAAAAAATAAAAATAAATAAAATTACATAAAATATAATTTTTCACGCTTAATACACTTTCTCATTATTTTCCCCTATACATATCTTGTATTTTATAGGTCCATATACGTAATCCTGCTCCTTTTTAAGTCTCGATATTTATTTTTATCTTTCTTCCTATAATTATCTGATTAAGTATAACGGTACTTTCCCCCCACCCCAACCTCTTCATCAACTTACGTTTAATGAATGGTATTTCTTCTCCTTCACACTGTATAACCTTCTAAAAACCACCTACCGCATAACGGTACTTTGCTAGTTTCAATGTTTTCTACTTTTCAAATAAGTAATAAAAAAATAAGAAAAAAAACCAACAGCTTCTACACCACGACCTAACATCAGGTCCCGATTAGGGCTTGATACTCCAACCCCTTTTAACTGTCCCTTGGAATACTAATATCAACATAACCATTTGTTACCATAAAAAAAACTGTTACCATATGTTAAAATTTGGCAAATTAAATTTTTGTCAACGACCATACCACGCTGAAAATATCGGTTTTCGTCGTTCATTGAGCTTAGCAGCAATAAGACGTGTTTCGGCTATTTTTAATTCGGATTTTGTTATTAAGTGCGAATTTAGAAGATTACTTTTAAATAGACTTGGTGGTGTAGTGGGTGTGTGTCCAGGCCGGTAAGTCAGTGCTCCGAGTTCACTTCCTGCTGGCGGAAAGTAAGTAAGTGATCATTTTTCAAGAAAATTAAATCGTTTGAGTTGGAAAAACAATAAATTAATTAATTTATTTGACGTTTGTGGCAAAGCAATAAAAATAAAATAAAAATATATATAAATTAGAAACAAAAAATATTATGACTAAGTGATGAGTGGGGAGGGGCCTGCGCTTCCAGTAACGGAAGTTGCAGCCGAACGTAAAATTACACAAGAGCTGATTTCTGTACTACCAGTGCAGCAAGTAAGCAATGAGACAAAGAGGAGGAGGAGCGTAAAGCCGACTCCAAATCTAAAACGTCGCTCCGTGAGAACCTCAACAGTGCAATTGCCAGTTTTTAACAAGGTAAAACGGCGGAGGAAATGGACGATAGTCAAATCTCTGAAGTGGAAGAGGCAACGTACAAAGGGACAGAAAACATCTTCGCCTCTCTAGTCCAATCGGATTCCGACGACGAAGATGACGAATTGTGTGAGCTTACGAGCAGTATAGTGCAACTGCAGAACCAAGTACTGAAGACTAATAAGACGCATCAGACCATAGACCAATATCTGTATTTTAATAAACATGGAGATATTGCTCTAACCAGAGCCCGAGGCGCTTTCGCTCTTACAAAGAGACTGTTTTATAGCAGCCAACTCGAAGGTGAAGGTTATTCGGGTCAAGATCGCATATGGATGTCCTGTGTGGTTCAACATAGGGGCAAGTAGGATGGATGGATGGCCACGCTGATGGCCGAATATTCGGTAAAACTATTCGGCCACATTAAAAAGCGCTAAAAAAGTACGAACATTGCTTGGGTGAATATGGTTTGAATAAACGGCGCAGACGATAAAACCATACAACTCAAACTTCATTATTTTTGGGACTTAAAACGATTCTCATCGCTCCATTCTTACACGAAAAATTCATTTTCACTCGAGAGGTAATAAGTCCACCACGAACATGAAGAGGAATAGCGGGCCTTCGGGGAATTTTTTCTTTTTCTACAAACCACGTTCACTTGAACCATGTTTGTATGCGAGCGTCTATTTTTAACTCATATTTTTAGGTATTCGGCCGAATAGTAAGTCAATATTCGGTATTCGACCGAATAGGCCAAATACCCAATAAGTAGTAACCGAATTTTCGTTTCAACACTAATAAAAACCTTTTTTAAAAACAAAAAAAAATATCGGTTATCGTCCGATCACCGAAATCAAGCAGCGTCGGGCGGGGTTAGTACTTAGATGGCGGACCACTGGGGAACACCGCGTGTTGTTGGCATTAGTTAACTTTTTGGCTTAGTACCGTTAACTTACTAAATTAACGTTTTAGAGGAAGAAAGAAAATAAATAAGGTTACAAAAAAAATAATTTTCACCCCTCCCCAACCTCTCTAAAAACCACCCACCTACCGCATAACGGTATTTCTTCTTTAGCAATCAGTACAGAGCCGTTAATAAAGATAAATGAACAAAAGCCCAACACAAAAAATAATAATAACATAACGGTTCTCTCATCTCGCCTTTCCTTTACAGTTCCATATTCAACTCTCAGCGATGCATCGAGTGCGAAAATAAATATAAACCCACAAGTTACACAAATAACCAACTTCTCGTTCAATATTCTCTTCTCGGTCTCGAATCGGCACTTGAGTTTCAAGTTCTCATTTCGCTTAGAGTAAGTAGATGTGAGAAATCATTTGAATACTTTCAGTGAAGAATCGAAATATCTCAAGATGTTGTCTGAATCGATTATATCATTCGAATGCACCCACCGCTAATTCTTACATTTGTTAGAATAGCACCTTACGGAAAACAAAAGAGTGCCAAATATTCGATTGAAAGATCGAAATGGGGATGAACTTACAGATGAGTACACAGTCATTCTACTCTTTATACCCTATCCTAAGGGTATATTAAGTTTGATACATAGTTTGTAACATAGAGAAATATTACAGATAGACCCAATAAAGTATATATATAAATGATCAGCATCACTAGCCGAGTCGATTGAGCTATGTCCGTCCGTCCGTCCGTCTGTCCGTCCGTCCGTCCGTCTGTCCGTCCGTCCGTCCGTCTGTGTGTCACCAGTTTTTGGGCCTTAAATTTTGAGCAAGGTTGATGAAATTTTGTATACGAGGTCTTTGGAAAAGTAAGCAATACAAGTGTAAAAATTTTTAAAATCCGCTCACTGACACGCCCACTTTTCAAAAAAATCACTTTTTTCACTATTTTCATATGAAACTCGAAAAAACTTACTTGAGCAAATATGTAGATATTCACTTAATCTACAAATTGTCTATACGTTGTATATGGCCACGCCCACTTTTTAGGGGCGTTTACTTCAAAAATTAATTTTCGAGTAAAAATATTAGTTTATAGGGCAAAATAAAAAATTTTGTTAATACATTTTCCACCGCCCACTGACACGACCAAACAAGATAGGGATAGGGTATCATACGATCCGCTCCAGGCGGATTGTAGCATTTTTTCACTGGTTTTCCTATTTTTTTGTTTTGCTAACCAAAGCTAAATATTTCCTAATGCCAAACAAGAAAAAACTTATTAGCAACGAAAAGAAATTGTTTTCCCACCCCAGAGAAAGAAAAAAAGGAGAAACAACACACGCAAATGACATTTCGATTCGTCAACTCCTTAACTCAGGTTTTTCCTGAATTTTTTTCGATCTAGCTCTGCTAGCTGAGTCGAGTTGAATCAATCCAATGCGTATATATAAATTTCAATCCGGCTGGAACCTGGCTTCAATACTGCATATAAACGCTGTAACAGTGAAGTCTCACTTATATGAACTAACGATTGTTAGGTCAGTTCATATAACCGAAATGTTCATATTTTGGAACCATGTACGGTATTAAATATTTCTTTTTAAAATGCGCTAGAATTGAAATAAAAGTATATATTTATTTACTCCAGTTAATTTACAGATCTTGAATTAATTCATTTGACATTTTTTGAGTTGGGCTCGGTTAAAAAAGTTCGATTTTTACTTGCACCGATACTTAGTTTAGGGCAAGTTTTGGATTCGTGAAAATGTTCGATCTCGGGATTTTGATAAATTCTGATATTACCTTTATAGAGAAGTCGAAAAAGTGGGTCTGAAAATTATGTTTGTCTGTCTGTCTGTCAGGTAGGCTACAGCCTAAACAGGTAAACGGATTTTGATCAAACTTCATATCTAGGGTCTGTGGGGTAATCCCTAGAGGTGAAATTGAAATTTTTGTTCTAGTCCTAATATTAACGGTACTTTACCTAAGGCCAATTTAACAAAGAACAGATTTGCTGGAAAACGGTTCCTACGATTTTGTTTAAACTTTATGCTGAATAGAGTTTAGATACATGCTATAAAATGGCTTACAAGATTTTGGCCAAAATTTGTTGTAACGGCACTTAAGGCCAATTTGGTTAAAAGCCGGTTTGTTAAAATCGGGTCAACCGATTTCATTCAAATTTTTAGTGTGTATAAAACTGTGCTAATGCTAAAAGATGGCGTTCCAAATTTTTGGCTAAAGGTGATAATAATGGTACTTTTCTTAGGGTTAGGCGGTTTCAGCCAATTTGCTCAAAAACGGCTCTAACGATTTTGCTTAAATCTTATATTTATGCTAGTCGTGTGAAGTCTAATAAAATAGCGTACCACGTTTTTGGGTTTTTGGCCAAAATTGCTTAGAGCGGTACTTTACTTAAAGCCAACTTAACAAAAAATAGGTTTACTCGAAAACGGCTGTAAGGATTTTGACTAAATATTTGAGCTAGTCTAGACAAATTCCATAAAATGGCGTACCACTTTTTTGACTGAAAAAAGCGTATAACGGTATTTTACTTATTAACTGGTTGTAGAAATATCCATTTCTCGGTTAATATGCAATGGATTTTGATCAAAATCAAAACGTGAGCAAGATTTAATAAATACAAAAATATGGCATTTAATTTTATGAAGAATTTGAAAACAAAAAATTGTTCATATAATTTTTTAATTTTTATATCCTATCCTAAGGGTATATTAAGTTTGATACATAGTTTGTAACATAGAGAAATATTACAGATAGACCCAATAAAGTATATATATAAATGATCAGCATCACTAGCCGAGTCGATTGAGCTATGTCCGTCCGTCCCTCTGTGTGTCACCAGTTTTTGGGCCTTAAATTTTGAGCTAGGATGATGAAATTTTGTATACGAGGTCTTTGAAAAAGTAAGCAATACAAGTGTAAAAATTTTTAAAATCCGCTCACTGACACGCCCACTTTTCAAAAAAATCACTTTTTTTCACTATTTTCATATGAAACTTGAAAAAACTTACTTGAGCAAATATGTAGATATTCACTTAATCTACAAATCGTCTATACATTGTATATGGCCACGCCCACTTTTTAGGGGCGTTTACTTCAAAAATTAATTTTCGAGTAAAAATATTAGTTTATAGGGCAAAATGGAAAATTTTGTGAATACATTTTCCACCGCCCACTGACACGACCAAATAAGATAGGGATAGGGTATCATACGATTCGCTCCAGGCGGATTGTAGCATTTTTTTAATTAATTTCCAACAAACTGCGCAAAGGTGCAAGTACGTACGATCCAGTCGTGCACTTTATTTTTCCACAAAAACGAACTGAACTGAAGATATAAATGAAAACAAGGAAAGCGTTAACAAATTACTGAATAGATAAAATAACTAATAACTGTTTTTACTTATAAAAAATTTCAAGACAAATTCACTTACATTTGTGACCGTAAGTGCGAACAGTGGAAGCTTAAGCCGCAGCTTAGCTAAGTAAAATGGAGGGTTTAAGTTTTCGCTCAATTTTTTTTGGTTTTACAGTAATTTCAAAAGTGTGGCTTAGCTAAGCCAAATAAAATAAGTTTTTGTGAATAGTTTGTGGGTAATTAAGTACTGTGAATTGATCGGAGATGTCAAATAGAAAAATATTTTCTATTGATAATATAAAAAAGACGTTAAAAAAAGTATGCGGAGGAAAAGCGAGCTTTGTATGCCACGGGCGATAGACCATGTTGCCAAATGTTCAATGTTAGAGACATGGAATTCTTCGACATCCGAAATCTTGTGAAGGAATCAACTTCATCCCACCTACGAAAGTGGCTAACTCGATGCCGAATATTTTTTTTTGCTGCTGTCAAGCAATAGGTATTGTCAGAGAACATTTTTACATTTATTTAAATTCGTAGTTAAGCCAATAGTTAAGCCACCAAAATCGTCAGCTTAAGTTTTATTAATACTTGAGCAGGGTTTACATCTTAAGCCGACACTGTAAAACACCAAGATGAGTTAAACCGTATCTTAAGCTCCAGCTGAGGCATAAGCTCGCACTGTGAAACCGAGCATTAGAGTACCAGTTGATATAACTGAATTCCAGTATAAAATTTTGGCGGTTCATATATTGGAATTATTCATTTGACTGAGGGTTTATATAAATGAGACTTTACTGTATATATCAAAAACAGTAAGACCTCGCTCTAAGGGAGTATATATATAAGCAAGATTTATACATATATATATATATATTTAATTTGTACAAAAGTACAAAGCATTATGGACAAAGGTAAAAATCTCAATTTTTATCACCATTTATTTTTTTTATATATGTATGTACATAATTGAAATTATCCTTTATAAGTTACAGTGGCGTCCTGACAAAATACTGTGTCGGTCGCCCAACTTTAAACCAAGCCAAATTTAAAAACTTCTCGGAAGTTTAAATATCCCCTGGGAACATTCAACAAAAAAAATCCATTAAATTACGGCTAGGAAAAGCAAACCCGAAAGCCCAGCGGGAAAAGGCGCAGCCCGTTGAAACAAGTTAAGTCCGGTTCGAGTCTGAATAAATCATCTGGTTTTTTTTCGGTTATGTTTTACCTTTCTAACTTATCAAAAAAGTTTCGCCTTAAGAATTTAATTTTGACTAGTTTTTATTAATATAATAGGCTAAATTTACATATACATATATATATAAGGATTATTTTATATTTTTTTTGATTTGCGAATGAATTTCAATTTTCTTTTTGTTTAGTTTAAAATAATTTAAAGTAAAAATTAAAGTACGATTTTAGTTTAATTCGGTATGAAGATATTAATAAAATTGTAAAGAAATATGATGTACTAAAGTGGTTTTTAATTTAAAAGCGTGATAGGATGAGGATGTACATAGTTAGGAAGGAGAAGGATGAACCTACAATAGAGAAAAGTAGATGCCGATTTAAGGGATTGTTGAGGCGAGTACAACAACCATTGTAGGGTGGTAACCCACCAGATAATTCTCGCAGCGGGAGCACAGCAGTGCGCTACAAGGCTGGCATAATTTTTTTGTACGAACTGAAATTGAAATAACTAGCATGCCAACAGATACCTTTAGTCACCCAAAAAAAGTTCGTTACAACATCCTACTAACTAAAACATGAGATAGAAGGTCTCTTTCATATATATCTCTTTTTTAGTTTGAGTAAATCAAACTACACATTAGCATTTTACCATGCTTGTCGAAAATTAAAAATAAATAAAATAAAATAAAAAAAAACAACAAAAGTAAAATTGACAAATTGTATTTAGTTCTTCTCTGAACTTACCTTTTCCGCGATTGGCAACACCAAACAAACTTGGCTGGCAGATAAGGGAAACTGTCACCGTTCTGTCACTTGTCATAAAGTTGCTTCGTTTCGTGGTGCCCGTCGTCGTCGTGTTTCGAATGATTTGTTTATTACATAGAAAAAATGAAAATTTTCGCAAACAATTTAACCAACACACAGATTAAATGCAAGTGACAAATCGCTAACAAACAATCGCCAACATGAAATTAGTTAATAGAAACGTAGACAAAGCGAACCAAGGGTAAGTCCTGTTGTCAAATTCCTACTTAATCATCAGAAGATTTTTAAGGTTATCCTTTTAACCATTTCATTGCAATTGATTGTCAGGACCGTGGTGTTGATCCCAGAAGAGCCCGAAGATATGTGGCATGCATATAATCTGATAGCAGAAGGGGACAGTGTCCGAAGCACAACAATACGAAAGGTAAGCAAACCATAGTGCTCTTCGCTTGTTTAAAGTATGTGTCTGTTTTTAGGTACAAAATGAGACGGCTACTGGTTCCTCAACTAGCAATCGCGTACGGACAACTTTAACTATACGCGTAGAGTCTATAGATTTTGACACACAGGCTTGTGTCCTTCGTCTAAAGGGGCGCAACATTGAAGAAAATCAATATGTGAAGGTAAGCAGAAGGAATTTTGAAAAGATATGAATTAAGTGTTGTGTGTTTTTTCGCAGATGGGTGCATACCATACGTTGGACCTAGAATTGAATCGAAAATTTGAGCTCCGTAAACCCGAGTGGGATACTATTGCCTTGGAGCGCATCGATATGGCCTGCGATGTGACCCAGTCAGCTGATGTAGCAGCTGTTGTCATGCAAGAGGGTCTGGCACACGTCTGTTTGATTACGGCTAGTATGACACTGGTGCGCAGTAAAATTGAAGTCTCAATACCACGCAAGCGCAAGGGTAACGTACAACAGCACGAAAAGGGCTTGACGAAGTTTTATGAATCTGTGATGCAAGGAATTTTGCGACACGTTAATTTCGACGTGGTCAAATGTGTTCTTATAGCCTCTCCGGGTTTTGTCCGTGACCAATTTTACGAATACATGTTTCAACAAGCTGTGAATTCAGACATTAAGGTGAGAATAGTAGGTTTTTAATGTCTAATGTGTAAGTCATCGTTTTTTTTTTTTTAGGTTCTTTTAGACAATAAAAGTAAATTCATGCTGGTGCATTCTTCCTCAGGTTTTAAGCATGCTTTGAAAGGTAATTACTAGTTGGTTTTTCGCTTAGAATACACATTTTGAAACGATTGTTTTTCTTTTTCAGAGGTTCTCCAAGAGCCAGCTGTCATTGCGAAGATGTCGGACACAAAGGCAGCTGGAGAAGTAAAAGCATTAGAACAGTTTTATACGACACTTCAATGTGAGCCTGCTAAGGCCTTTTATGGAAAGAAACATATTCAACAGGCCGCTGATGCAATGGCTATTGAAACTCTACTCATATCCGATAATCTTTTTAGGTAAGTGATATGTGTATGTACATTAGGTTAGCATCCTATAGCTTAGAAACAGGTGGGCATATTTACCAGAAATCATCAGACAGTTGGCTACGATTTAGCTGTTAGTCTTCTCATACTAGTCCTAAGGATCTCCGACCTATCAGTCTGTCATCTTTTCTACTAAAGACCCTGGAAAGACTGATTGATATCCATTTACGTGGCTCAATTGATCCGCTCCTACTCTCTCCATCCCAACATGCTTACTGCAAAGGGAAGTCGGTAGAGACTGCCCTACACGTACTAACACGTGCTATCGAACGATCTCTTCATATCAAAGAATTCTCCCTCGTAACTTTCTTAGATATAGAAGGGGCCTTCAACAACGTCATTCCACATGCTATTACTCAAGCATTGGACAAACTGGGGGTCGAAGCTGGGTTTAGGGTGTTAATTGATCAACTGCTAACCAGCAGGATCATCAACACATACCAGGGCCCTGCTTCGGCTCGCAGAACTGTCAACCGTGGTACTCCCCAGGGGGGTGTTTTATCTCCTCTTCTCTGGAACATCACAATCAACCACCTACTGATTGGCCTCGAGGCCACTGGCTGTAAGGTGGTTGCTTATGCGGATGACGTTGCCTTGATCTTCTCTGGGAAATTCCCGGACACTTTTAGGGACCTAACAGAAAATGCCCTCAAACTGCTCACTACTTGGGCCACCGAATGTGGACTTGGAGTCAATCCTCAAAAGACCGAACTGGTCCTCTTTACAAGGAAAAACAACATCCCTATTATAGACCCCCCCATGTTAAACGGTACCAAGCTTGTTCTTTCCGATAAAGCCAAATTCTTGGGTGTCATTTTGGATAGGAAACTCAGCTGGAAAGCCAACATCATAGAACGCGTCAAGAAGGCCAGTATCGCCCTGTACTCATGCAAAAGGGCGATTGGTAATACGTGGGGACTAAAACCTCACGTCACCCTCTGGTTATATACGTCTGTCGTCAGACCTATACTTCTGTATGGCGTGCCTGTCTGGTGGACAACTCTTCAGAAGACTGTCAACCTCTCTCTCCTGGGTAAAGTTCAGAGAGCTGCATGTATCTGTATATGTGGAGCGCTTAGAACTGCACCCTCCGCAGCTCTAGGTACCATTCTTCACCTACTGCCCCTAGACATTGTCGGCAAACAAATAGCGGCCTCAACCGCAACCCGTTTGTCAGCCTCTTCTCAGTGGCTGTCTCTTAACTACGGCCACTCCTCTGTTCTCATTGAATCTAACCTCATTGATGTAACCACCGACTACATCCCAACTAAACTCAGCTTTGGACACAACTTCCTAGCATCAATCCCAGCTCGTGACACATGGTCGGATGTGGAGCTGGTGGATGTTGGAAGGATCCACATCTACACTGATGGATCCAAGACCTCAGACGGAGTTGGTGGCGGTGTATACTCATCCATGCTTAACTTAAGCATTTCCTTCCGCCTCCCTGATCACTGTAGCGTTTTTTAGGCGGAAATCATGGCAATTAAGGAAGCCCTGTCATGGCTGAAGTGTAATGTACTATCCGCCTTGGATATTAGCATTTTCACGGACAGTCAGGCAGCCATCAAATCCCTGGAATCTCCCACAACCACATCATCGGTCGTAGAAGATTGCCGTTCATCTCTGATGGAGATCTCGGAACAATTTAACATTCACCTCTGTTGGGTGCCAGGCCATAGGGATATTCCAGGGAACTGTAAAGCTGACGAAATTGCCAAACTTGGCACTGCCCTCCCAACCGGATCCGTAAGGACGGGAGTTGGCATGCCAATTGCTACTTGTTATCACATGCTTAAGCTAGATGCCATAAGGAAGGCCAACGCTCGATGGGCTAATTGCCCTTTTAGGATCTCGAGGGAGCTCTGGCCTACCTACAATCAGAAACGTTCAAAGGAACTGTTAATTCTGAGGCGTCAGGAATTGAGCACTATTATTGGCGTCCTTACGGGACACTGCCTGATCGGCCTGCACGCTAGACGTCTAGGCCTCCCATACAACGACTTCTGTCGGAGTTGCAGGGATGAGGAGGAAGAGGAAACGATTCCTCATCTTCTCTGCAACTGCCCTGCCCTAGCGTCAAGCAGAAACCTCCACCTGGGGTCTTTCTTCTTCGACGACCTCGGCGACCTGACTGGTGCACCCATCAGGCATCTTCTGCGCTTTGTCAAAAGCTCCGGCTGGTTCTCCTAGTTCAGTGGAAGAACCACCTAGATACAATTATCTGTGTAGTTGTCCTTTAGCCTTTTTGTACTGGTCGTTTTTGTCTCATTGCAGTGTCGTAGCGGTATTGATTCAGCCGGGGTATTCTTAGATCCGGTGGTACCACAATGGGCCTTTAAGGCCTAAGTGAGCTGGCGCCCATCTGTATCTGGGTGCCAGCTGCCACTGCAACCTAACCTAACCTAGCTGTTAGTCATTTGGTTAAGGAGAAGACAAATTTAAATATTTAATCTTTTAAAATTTATCGAATTTCTCCATCGGCACCATCAAATCAATTGCAAAACGACAAAAGAATATATCGATGGCTTAGCGAACAAATTTGCTAAGTGCTCGAAACATAATTTTACACGAGAGAGCTTTTAAGTTTTGGATTTCAATAATCATTTGGCTGTTAACACATTTGAAATGTTTTTTGCCTAGATTTTGCTTTTCATGAAGTCAACGCATTTTAGAACAAGAAGATTATTTTAGTTTGATCTAATGCCCAAAAGTGCACATAACATATTTGTGCGCCAAGTCATCGATATGTAGTATACTAAGGTTTTTGTGGTTTCAATACTTATCCAGCAAGCAGAAGTTATCGATAATACCAGCAAAAAACTATATTGAACCGTTTATATACGGATTTTAGAAAGTATGTGTAGTTTCGATAATCCGGAGATTTTTACGTACATAAATATTCTATTTTTAATTCAAATCATTCACTCTGGAAAGTCATGAGGGGTGTTTTAAACCCCAAAATGGGATTGCTGCCAAAAAAAAAAGAGCAGTGACAAATGCGAAAAAATATGGTAGATTTATTCTATGTGCATTTTGAAGAAACCTTTAATTTGACGGGCATTAGCTGATCGCAGACCTTGGTAATATAATAAAGCGCGTGTCCCTTGCGGGACTCTAATCAAGGCTCTTCCTATAATAAATACTTTGTTAAGAATATTATGTATTCCAAGACAATAGGAAGTCGCAGAGGTTATAACATGATAGTGTAACTGTCTCCATATCACAGAAAAAAATCGTACAAACCGATATTACTCATGCCTATTTGAAATGCTTTTAAATAAATAGTAGCTAAGCTACCGTTGATGACGATATAACGGAGTCTTCTTATACATATACAAAGCTTCTACGACGACAACAAAGCTCGAAACCATTCGCAATAAGCGTAAGCCGCATGTAATGACGGAATCAAAAGGTGTGTTTACTTAAAAGCATACTATCTTTAAAGGGAACTTCGCCGCAGTGAACCTGTAGAAGCGAAAAGATCTCAAATCTCTGCTACAACACTATTCTTAATATGTCAAAAATATGCATGTTCCACTATTCTATAAGGTTATCACACCACGATATCCTTCTTCGTGTTCTATTTCTTTACCTCAATTTTTTCCTTGTAGCATTGCGTGAAGCAACCCGCTTCTTACACCTCTCATGAAATTTTTGTTATGGAATTTAAAACCTTTTTAATAACTTCGCTCATTTCAAAAGTTAAATTTGTTTTCAGTCAATGTCAAAACTGTCCAGAGTAATATGATGCCCGAATATAATATTTCAACAGTAAATTAAACTAATTATGAAAAATTAATCTTTATTTTCATGAATGTTGGTCTCGCTTGCTCTATTTTTTACTTGACTTCGATTCTGCTACCGTTTGTTGTATCCGCCATAGTTTCTAGTTACCTAATGCGTTCAGCTTTCTCACCAACCGGAATGAATTTACACTGCATCATTCAGCTCGTCGATTAATTTCTGAAGAGCTTTGAGGGCATTGTCTACTAAAAATGTGCCGTTAGGCTATTTATAAACTAACTTTTAGGGTCTCATTTAGTGCTTTGTTAAATAGTTCAGCTTAAAAGTAAAGACGGAACACTTATGGATTTGATACGGTGTCTGTCTGTCTGTTTTTTTTTTTTTAAATAATTTGCGCGCACCAAATGGGATATGAATACCCGAATTATTCAGGGTACGGGCATTAGGAAAGAGAAACAGAGGAGGATTTATGCACGTTGGCTTTAAATGTTTGAAAGCTGTAATGATGAGGAAACTTAGAGCCGACAAGTTCCTTCCACGTACGTGTCGTTCGGCTAATCGTTGAATCTCTATACTTAATAGTACGTCGGAAGTTGGACTTCAGGGTGAACTGATGTGTTTTCAAAGCGTGACGCTTATTGCGGGTGAAATTTTGAAGGGGGGAATGCAGTTCACTATTTCGCTGGAGCATTTTTGATAGAAAAAAACGTTAAAACAGTGAAATACATGAGATATTTCTTCAATGTTGTACCAAAATGAGCCTTGGGGGACAACAGCATTTATGTGGTAGATACAGGCTTGAAGCCAACTTGTATTGAACGCCCCAAGGGATAACTTCTAATCCACTGAAGAAGAAACTCGTCGATGCCATAGCACTATCTTGCAGTGTGGAGTTAGTTGCGAATTGTGCCGCAAGCAGATTGGCTTTGTCTAAGGAGCTGACAGCTGGAATGTTATTGAAAATGAGCGTTGAGATGGCAGATGAGGCAAAGATTTTAATTTTTTTAACGAATGACCAAATACTTTTACAACCTTTGGGACACTGAAGAATTTGTTTCCTCAATTTCTGGTCGTATAGCAATTTTACACGTTTTACACTTTTCTGAATTGTTTAAGCTTCTTTCGATTTTCTTCAGATTTAGTGGCTTTAAAGGTCACTTACTTCCTACAGCCTGATGGCTGTCGAACAGCTTTGTCGAACCATGAGTTTACCTTAGGTTTAATGCTCTTTATTCTGTTAGGAAGAGAATCTTGTTCGTGTTCATATCCTATCGAGTTTGTTCTTTAACTGAGTAGCAATTGTTTTAAAGAATCTCAAGAGAACTTTGGCCTTACCTGAACGAGAAGCGTTCAAACGAACTGATGGTTCTGAGTCGTAGGAACCTGAGTATCATCATCTGTATCCTTATGGGACACGAAGATTTTCTGCACATTAGACGTCGTTCAAACAATTTTTGCAGAAGTTGTAGGGATGAGAAAGAAGAGAAAATTGTCTTTCATCTTCTCTGCAACTGCCCTGTCCCATCGCCAAAGAGGAACCTCCACCTGGGTTCTTACTTCTTTGATGACCTTGGTAATCTTACTTATCAGGCATCTACTCCACTTTGTTAAGAGCTCCGGTTGGTACTCTTGATAAAGCCACAAGTTGTCAGATCAAGCCCCTTTCTCTAAGTTTTTAATTAAGACAATATGTTTTAGTAAAATTTATTCTCTGGTTTACCTTGCAGTTTTCAATGGGTCACAATGGACCTTTTATGCCTAAGTGTGCTGGCGCTCAACTGTATTTGAGCGCGGGCTGCCACTCTAACTTAACCTAACCTATATTGTATTGTGTTTTGGAATAGCTCCGATATATACTATTTCATCTCTCAAGTCTCAATATGGGGTTATTTATAATTATACCTATCTTAACTTTAAGTGTACCTTACTTCATGCATATTTAAGTTTTTTGAGTGTGTTGTCTGTCCTTTTTAGGTTTTGTTATTCGCTATCATCTTGCCCTTAGTGATATTTCTATTAATCCTTTCTAGTTCAATGTCGTAAGTATATTTTAAAATCATTGAGTTTCTTTATTTCCTTAACGTTATTTCCATGTATTTGGATTCGAATCTCTTCTGATGCAAGTGCTAGTTAGTAGATTACTGTTTTTACTTGCACCTTTAATATAGTGCAAGTATTGAGTCGATATATTAATCAATTCTGACACTACGATGGTAGAAACTCGAAAAAGTAGCTCTGAATAAGGGTATAGTCTGAACGAGTGCACGGATTTTGATAAAACTTCATATCTAGGGTCAGTGGGGTAGTCCCTAAAGACGAAATTAAGATTTTGTTTTAGCCCTTATATTAATAAAACTGGACAACTCCAATCAAACGTCTTTTCATATATTTTACCAGAATTATTAACAACGATACTTTACTTGTAGATAATTAAGAATTATTTTGAGGGTGTCGTGACTCAGTGGTTAGTGCGTTGGACTACTGCGCAAGGGGTTCCAAGTTCGAATCCAGAAAAATACCATCAACGTTTTTTCACGGCCCCACATCCAAGTGTATAACTGTCATGAGGAAACAACCCCCCTGCCCTTCGGAGTCGACATAAAACTCAAGGCCCTTCAGTACGTCACAAATAACCCAAATTAGATAAACCACTTCGAAAATCCTCTCCCATGTGACAGATAAAGTGAACCCTGGTTTTATTGGTATTGCAGGCAAAAAAACGCACACTAGAAAAACTAGGGTTTGGGATATCTCTCACATGGGAGAGGAATTTTAAAGAAAAAAAATCGGAAAATTGAGAGAAATTAAGAAATTGGGGAGAGGATGCTATGTTCAATAAACAACTACGGAAAATATTTTTCGTTTCGTGGTGAATCTGTTAAAAATATAAAATTTAAAATTTAACGTTTTTTTCAAACGTTTATGCTAGTTTTTAAATTGGAAACTAAAGAAAAACATATTTATGTATCACAACATACCCACAAATAATTTAATTTCTTCCGTTTTGTACTTTGAACAAATATCAAGTACGTTTATCATATATTTTAGTTCGAATAAAAACAAGAAAATGTTTAATAACAGGAAATGTATGTGTAATAGGTAAAACTTATCTTGTGTATAAATTAGAATATTAAAAAGTGGCGATTGTATAGGGTTTGAGATTTCTGGTTAAAAAAAAACAATAAAAGAACTCACTAATTCGAGTACAGCGAAACTCTTTTTATTTTTTGTCATGATATTCAGACAGATTGGACAAAACTGTTCCCGTAATTTTTCTAATTTTCAAAAAAATATTTTAAACAAAATCATATAACATTTAAAATCCTGACGGAATCGTCAATAACCCAACTTAACTCAAGTATGTGTTGGGTTTTGAAAAGCACATATTTAACCTAATAAAATGTATTAGAAATAAACTAAATCCAAACAGAAGAATTAGACTTACTTCTTCATTTAAGTACTATACAATTTCAAAACCATGACTTTGAACATGTTCGAATCAAACGATTCTATTGTTGACCACTAGTCGTCTGTAAAATTTATCATAAACTTACAATATTAATCTATGATCTGTTTTTAACTCTCTAAATATATAATACGATTTTTTTTATGAAAATAATCGAACTGAAGTTTATTTTAATTCTTTTGGTTTTTCGAGCACATATAATTCCAACGCAAACATAATCTTGTAAGTATATATACTTTGAACAATAAACAAATTAATGGGAAAAAAAGCTAAAGCATACGATAAATAAAACTATTTCACAAGTAAATATATATCGCAAGTAAAATAATCAAACAACAAATAATTATTACATAAATAAAATAAGAAAGAAATACGCATGCACTTGCTATAATTCTATAGTTCCATAATACAAATATTTTTATTTCTGGACACATTTATAAATTATTATACGAAAAATATTTTTTTAACATCATAAATTCACCACCGCACTTTCCAAACACAGCCCTCACGGCTCACCACCTTTGTTTAGTGTGGGCAGATAGGAAATTTACATCTCCAATTCCCTTTTTTTTAGTGATAAAAATGGGGCAAAATTGTAATTATTTTCTTTTGCAGCAAATTGCCTTGCTAGAGAAATTAAATTTTAATCGGAAATGTATACAAATAAAAATAGATCTTCACCTCGTCAAGAGTTCGATCTTAACACGCCAGCTACATAATCTGTTTTTTGGACCTGTAGATGGGTTGATTAAACTTCAAATCTTTCATCACACGTATTCACCGATACGAAATAAAGAGAGGATATTCTTACGCTCAATTTTTGGTGTTTTAGGGAAGAGTGGGGGGAGTGGACTATCTATTATGGGTTATTTGTGCAGTACGTGCAGATGAGTATACCACGCACAACATGTACCTACAGTTTTGAGAAGCTGGGCCTTAATCCTCTATGGGCTACTTACGGCCTAATATTTATTTATTCATTCATTTAAATTTAGCATAGAGGTTATAGTCGCGAAAATGCCTGCAAAAGTTTCGTTTAACGCAATAAAATCGTTAAGCACATTTTGGCCAAATGTGTTATGTTCTTATGGCCAATGTGGTTTAAAGGATTAACCGATTTCATGAACATTTGCAATTTGGACTATGAATTGTAAAATGGCTTACAAAATGCCATTTTTCTCCTTAAACAGCTCAAACGATTTCGTTAAAATTTCATATTTAGACTAGTCCTGAAAAAAAGCGTACTTCGTTTTTGGCCAAAAGTGGTTATTATGGTACTTTACTTATAGCAACAAAATGCCGATTTGCCCAAAAACTGATCAAATGATTTTGCTTAAAAACACATAACTACTCTCTTGTCAACCATTATCATCTTGCAAGGATGAGATGCCTATAAGTTGAATGTTTCTAAGGTACTTGTCCGCAGAATGTTCTTTTTTTTTTTTTTTGTAAATTCACAGTTTTTCTTCATTTTCGCCAATGGCAATAATTTAAGTTGCTAATTCTTTCGATTCGCTTATGCCTTGTAGATTCCAAATCGTCTGCACTTATACATAAATTCATCGCCTTTTATCGCTACGTATAACTGTCTACTGCCTTTAAAAGAAATTAAATGCCTGAATTCCACGCATGAAAAAGCACCATTAACCGCAAGTGAAAAAATTACCGCACTTGGCCATAATAAAAGGCGTTACATACACGTGAATATGAGAATATTCGATAAATATATGTACATGTATGTAATGTACGTATGCTGGTGCTAAGGAACCTTCAACTTATGTGTGAGAATGATGCCGCTGTGCTCCAATTTGCCTATCATAACATTGACTCTCGATCAAGGTTGTATGAGCGAATACGTTGCTTAAAAGTTGCGTCTGATAATTTTTTTTGCAAATACTCTGATGACTACATATAGAGCGTTAGCCATATAAGAAGCTAATTTGTATTCTACAGACGTAAGCATTAGTTGCGCAGAAACAAAAATTCCACATATTTGCAATTTGGCATGTGGCAACAGCGAAAGACTTACTAAGAAATAAAATACAAAACGAATCATCTTTAAAATAATTTATTATGTACAAAGCCTTAAACTAATTTCTGAGCTCTCCCTTTGCCGCAACGACTGCATTCTTCTTGTTCACCGACAGTGCTTCTTATCTAAAATATTTGCCGATTGCGGATTGCTGTTGAAGAATACATATAATATCGTCATTAATGAGTAAAGTGTCATCGCAGAAAAAGACTTACCGGCTGATGTGACTTTGCTTATCAGATCTCCGGATGACCTCATTCATAGCGCATTTCATTTGTTTCAAGGTGTCGCCCTGCACAGGGAATTGTTTTTTTGTAATGTCTATTGGCATGCCCGTCAAGGCTGAGTTCATAAGAAGTTTGTCATAGTAATCGGAAAGAGATTCCCTCCTAGGCAGCAGTCTTTTTTTTGATGATGTGATGGAATTGTAAAATCTGATGTTAGCACTTCGACAAAAGTTGTCTTTAGCGTTAAGCGGGCATTGTGTCGCAATTGGAGCTCGTGGACAGCCACAATCTGAAATTAGGTAATCCGGCGTGAGCTGCATTTCGAAGATCTGGAACCAAAGAAAATATTTTTAATGCTTACTTTAAAGTGAGAAATTTAGCACCATCTGAACTAAGTTTTCTAATTAGATATAATTGAATGTCAAATACCCGATACCTATATTATGGAAAAACATAACGATCGTTCTATTACAGACAATGCTGGTGTAATGGAATTAAGGTTAATGTTTGATGGAATTTAAAGCTTAAGATTAATATATTCCGCCCGCAATAAAATACATTCATAAATTAGCTACCAGGTAGTGCAAACATGCCTATTGATGGAAGCGCTGCGTGTGGGTGAATTTATTAATACCAGCTAAGTAAAAGTCTTCCCATTTTGGAAAGTGGAATAATAAAAAAAATAATTAAGCGACAACGTCTGGAATAAAATCGTATGTCGCAACAATTAACATGAAGTTAAAATGCAAATAAGTTTAAATTTTGCATTTCTTTTATTTGTTAGACGGACTATCTCTTATAACTTGAACTTTATTTGCTGGTAGAAAAAGATTTTTAGTGTGTTACAAACTCATACACCGGTGTGCTTGCTATGTACCTCTAGGTAAGCTTAGTAGCGTTTGATTTTTTTCCCGGATGATCACGACGACAAAAATTCTCTAAATCAGTGGTTGCAACCTTTTCCACCGTATCCCCAATCTGAGATTCTTTTGCCAAGTGGCATGAAATTAAAACAAAACACTTTATGTTTTTTTCCAGAAAAATAAGTAAAGAAAGTTTTTCCAATAGGGATTTCTTAACTTTGTCATATGTCTGGGACCACAAGCTACATCTATCAAATTTAGTTTGTTTTATTAAATCTGTTTTGCTAAATGAACCCGAAGATTCATAGTGTTTAACAGCATGTGCACATGATTGAATTGCTTTGTGAAAGTGGGTCTCCTCAAAAACAAAATTTCGAACAAAATTTCGTCCTTCCGAGAGGACTTTTCGCAACGTGGTGGATAAATTTAAGTAGACCGGTTAAGTCAACAATCGACGAAACGCAAGATCTTCCGAAAATATCTCTGCTGAGAGTGTGCAGGAGAACCTGATATGTAATATATAAATACTACAGGGAGTAATGGGGAAACAGTGACAGACACTTCCTACTTTAATTCCCTTCAGAAGTCATAGTAGGGGTTGCCGAGTCTTTGGTCGTGTTTTCCTATGGAACAATGTACAATGAGGGCGTGTGTTACTTAAAAGGGTTCCTCTCTTGTGTTTTAGAAGTCAAATGAACTTGGTTTTATCCGGCGATTTGTCCAGCCAGTTGATCAGGTTCACAAATCTATGATAAGTGAACTGGTACATAGAATAAAATAATGTGTACTCTTACGTTAAAAGATAAGCCCCAGATCTAATGGTACTACATGCTACGATAGCTGCTTAGGTGCATGTGTGTTAATACCTATGTACATATGTAAGTATGTATGACAATATTCGATGTGGATACAATTAGTATTAGCAGTTAGAAAGGTTAAATCCAACAGCTGCGAAAACTGCGTTCCCTTTTATGAATTTTTATTCTTATGAGCTTTTTACCCTTGTTTAAAAAAGCGAATATTGCGGAAAAAAGGAGTGAAACGAGCTGAAAGTATGCCAAATACGACGAATAAAGGTTAAATATATTTAAAACTATCTGGGAGCACTGGTTTAACCGCTAAGCCCCGGTATACAGTAGTGTCCATTTATAACGAACCCAAAAGGACCGACCAAATTGGGTCGTTATAATCAAAGTTCGTTGTAATTATAATTCTAAAAAAAAAACATCAAGTCATGTTTAGAAAACAAAAAAGAAAAATATAGGAAAACTATGTTTATAAGCGGTTTATTAAATCGTTTGTCTTTTAATGATGATTCTCCTTTTATTTAATGCTGTGTTTCCCATTTTATTCAATTGATTTTCAAGCGCCTAATATTCTTCCTCTATCCACTTTGTAACTTTACTAATTTGAGCTGCCTTTAAAATTTATCGTCTGATGCAAATACATATAACTAACTCGGAGAAGGCATGCAGTTCCCGGGGAAGTCCCGGAAAATTGGAGAAATCTCAATGTCATGGACTGGGTCATACTTAACGCATAAAAAGGGTGCGGTGATTGCGAAAGTTTGTTTTAAGGGGGCTCGCTAAATACATGCATACCTATATGCCAAATTTTAATCGATAGGTCTTATGGGATAATAATTAGGAGTGCGTGCCATGGTTCGTTATAACTTAAAATTCGCTTTAATCTGTGTCACTAGTAACATGAATTTTTTTAACTCGATCGATGCTTCTTACCTAAGTCGTTTATATAAATTACAAATCGTATATAATCTTTACTTTGATCGCACTGGAAAAAAACTGCCGGTTTTGCCGTTAGAAATGCGTTCGTTATATAAGGGTATTCCAATAGAGACTTGACAACATTGAATTTAATTTTGGAACGCACTCTTTCACTAATCATCAAACTGTCACTGTCAATTTAATCAGTAAATTCAACATTTTCATCATGGTAAAGTACACGAATGAGCAACGTCTACAAATTATAAAAATTTTCTACCGAAATTCGGAGTCGGTTATCGCAACTTTAAGAGCGTTAACTCTAATTTTCTAATTTTTTTTGCACTAATTTTTTTTTTAGTGCAAAAATTTGAAACCTACATATTCGTTGTGTGATGTTGCCGTCTCAGTGAGACAACGGGTCGGTCGAAGTGTCGAAAATATCGCTGCCGTTCAGGCTTAGAAAACAATACAAATCAGTCGATTCCACGGCGTTCTCAAGAATTGGGCATCGCTCAGACAACATTATGGCGTATTTTGCGTAAGGATCTTGGTTTACACCCATACAAAATCAAGCTGACTCAAGAATTAAAGCCGATGGACCATTTGGCTTTATTGGTCGGGTGAAAATCCGATAGGGCGCCTCGTTCGTGTGATTTAACGCACGATTTGACTATTGTCACATGTTAATCGACCGCTGCAAACGTGCCCACGGTGGCCATATGAATGAAGTCGAGCTCCATTCATAAATATTTTGTATCAAGCCGATAATAAAGTTTTTGAAATATCTCAAATGGTTTGCGTTTTTTTTAACAAAAAAAAATAGTCAAGTCCTTATCGGAAAACCCTTTACATACATACGTATATGCCAAATTTTAATCGATAGGTCTTATGGGACAGTAATTAGCATGGTTTGCGTTGCGTTCGGCATATAGAAATGTGGAAAAGTTTTTTTCTTAATTACAAAATTCCTCTGTATTAGCAGCCGATTTAAAATGAAGTTAATATCTTAAACATTAAATTTAGTAAGGCCCCAGGTGGGCTCACGCGTTAATTTGTTTGTACGTACACCTGCAATTCGTAACAGCAATAATACTTACACACTAACGCTAAAGTATATTCGCTTTCATTGTTTACCGTATAAAACGCCTGTATACCACATTTCTTCTGGTAAACAAATCTCTCTTCCGACTGAATCTTCTTCAATGTACATACATACATATGTACGTTTCAGTTGATGCCCTTTTGCCCTTTTACGTTGTTCCACCCGTTTCTTTACTTTTACATACTTTATTAGTTTGCTTGTTCAGTTAAGATATAGAAGAAAAAGGAATCATCAATGTGCAACAACAGAATAAAAGTAGCAAAGCGCCCCATTAATGCATGTAGGTCTTATTCTACTGGAACTGTAGAGACGAAATCTGAGCCGGTTACAGCTGTAAGTGTGGAAGACTCGAATCTAAAAGTTGGGTATCAGGTTTACAAACTGGTTACCCGTTGTTGTAAATGCTCTACTGATTGGAGTTGGAGCGACGATGACCTTTTGAATGAACTCTCGCTATCTTTCGTTTCAAATGGAATGCGCTCACATGGTTCGTATGATTAGTGAATGGAGTAGTACAATAGCATTGCTAAATAACTGTTTTGTTCTTTTTAATTGAGATAAAAGACTTGGGGACAAATGTAGTTTTGTTATCTTGTTTTTTTTTTATCAATAGAAAAATTTCAAATATTTTTGTGTTTGTTTGGTAAACCAAATTCGGTAATGCACTCATTGAAACGTATTTCGATTAAAAGCACGGTCACATACATAGGTATCCGTATTTAAGTTTATCAATTTAAAACTGTTTCTTTTCCCTTTTGATTCGGAAATTGATTACGCAAAAATATGTCAACTGATTTACACGAATTCCACTAAATTTGCAATAATATATTTCACATTTTCCACTTTAAAGATCTTTCAGACATCACAGCATTTCAAAATTAATAAAAATCTTCGTAAGAACGCAATCAAACACGAGTAGATTCAAGCCCAACAATCAGAACTTATTGCCCGTCCTCTTGTGTAATATTATAATAATTTAGTAGCGATCTGTTGGGTTCTTAATAAATTCCAAGTGGAAAACAGTTCAATTTACAAACACTCAGATTGTGCCAACCAACCACAGTGGCGCTTTGCGACATTACCTACTAAAATTCCGATTGAACTCCTCCGAGAAATCTACTTTCACTTTGTATCGTTCGCCGTGGCGCGGTGTGATGTAGAATCGTGTTTTGTCAAAAGTGAACCACTAACGCAACTAAATAGAGAACCACCTTCGCGACAGTCACAAATGCGACTAAATAAACTTTTTCTTCGACTTGACGGTGGCGGTTCAAGTCTGATTTGCCGATCATCCAAGTGCAAGTGTAAGATCCAAGTATACTAAAGAAGAACTATTTTTACTCTCTTAAGGAGACCACCTCTCTCTCTTGCCAAATTGGAGTTTTTTTTTTTTTTGTATTTTGCAGGGTGGAATCTGTGATGTGGTGGCCTTAGGTTGTTGGCATAATTTGGGGTTAAAGGGTGCTATATTTATTGTTGGCGCATTCAATCACTTTGTATTGGTAGGCACTGCAAAATATTTCAATAGAAACGTAAATTCATGGGTCGAGTTTTTCGTATGGTTTGTTTTTGTTTATAAAGAGAAATTATTATCTATTCCCTTAAGTAAGAGACATTTCTCTAATATGTACCTACAAGTGTTTTAAATCTGTTTAGTATTTTTTTCGCATGGAGTTACACAGAAATTTGTAGAATGTGAAATTAAAGTGATTAGGCATTTACTTAAAACATAACCACATGCTCTTTGTTGATTGAGAGCTAGGAAAGGTGTATGACCTTGTGGAAGTTCTCTTAGATATTAGAAATGCATATTTGAAAATGAGATACTAGCTTACTGACATGACAAAGCGATTAGTGGCAAATTGATTACGCATACAAACTGCTTTAAAATTAAATTCCCTCAGTATTGCATGTCATCAGTAAAAAAAGTACAATTTTTGTCAATTTGTTTGAAACCACCTGCTTTAATATATCTCTGGGTTTATCCAGTGTTATTACGCTTGACTTGTTGTTGTGTATGGGATTACATATTTTAAATGCTTAAACGATTGTATATTGTTACAGTAATAAAACATACCCTATATATAGTTGGTAGTTTTTCTTTATCAAAAATGCCTTAAAATATAAGCACATACATACATACATATGTATGCATATCCTATTTATAAGTCCTATTTATTTTTTTATTTCAGATGTCAAGATGTCAGCCAAAGAAAAGAATACGTTGCTTTGGTAGAATCTGTCCGAGAAGCCGGTGGTGAAGTAAAAATATTCTCCAGCATGCATATTTCAGGAGAACGTAAGTAGGAAACATACCCAAAAGCTGTCTACTTTTTTATTTGAATTAACATGAACCTGGTATTGATATAAATCAAGTTTTCTGTAGGTGCAAGTTCTTTTGAGAAGAGAACTTGCATACCTATAAAAAGAATTTATTTTAATGCATGACTAATTGAAATCTCACGTGTGCACATAACTCTTAGTGATGACTCACCAGCATCAATCTAGGGCCTAACACAACAAGGGGTTTCCTCATTTAATAAAACAATTTTAGATTTTTTTTTTGTTGAAGAAAATATAAACATTGGCACCAAGCCCAACAGATCGTACAATCTCTTCCTCTTCTGCTTGGTATGTACCTTTGTGCATTTTAACACTCTTTCTTGTTTCTGGCAGACTGCGAGGACACACAGCGTGATTCTATTTTTGACAGTGCACACTGCACTCACGCACAAACAAAAACTCAATGAGGTCGTTTAACAGAACGATCGCAGTGCGTGTAAGGCCCGTTTCGTCGTGCTCAAAGCATGGAGATGGATCATGTTAATCATATTTTTAGGAAACCTATTTTATGCTATTTTCATATGAATCACAGATCATTATGTGTGTTATATTTTTCTTTTCAGAACTATCGCAGCTAACAGGGATCGCCGGGATTTTACGTTTCCCTATGCCAGAATTGGAGGATAGCGATGACGATGGCGGTGATGATGATTCGGAATCAGATTAATGTCAAAGTTACTTTTTACGCAAAATCAATGGGTAGTTAAACGGATAGGTAGCAAACGTACGTGAGATTTATCTTTAGCCTTAAATATCTAATAAATAAATGAAAAAAAACCTTTATTTAAACATATTTTTTATTACTAATTTGCTTACAAAAAAAAAGTATTTTATGGTTCCAAACTTATAATACTGAGCGTTTTTTTATGAACTTCGAATTGGAAATTTTTCATCGATCGGAAGAGGATGTAAAGAGGTCTGTTCCCGTACTTACTAAATCTACGAAATTTTACGAAAAATAGCGAATTCCTGTTCCCGTACGTAAAAGCTTCGTAATTTTTCACAGAAGAGAGATCTCACGAGAGAGTAAGAAATTTCCTCATGTTGCGAATTTTATTCCAGGAAATTTCGCTGAACAAAAATATGATACATATGTATATAATAGCCTGTCAAATAAATGTGTTGTTGTTTGGCAAGTTAATTTGATGTATGTAAATCAATACAAAAAAAAAGGTGAAAAAGCTTTTTTGTTTAACCCGTTCCCGTGGTTTTTTGGAGATCTGTCTTTCTCTGAGAAAATTTTACCCCCACTCTTAGAAATTTGGCAAGCTGCGAATTTTAGTGCAATAAGTACGAGAACAGATCTAAGATCTATAAGGGAATGTTTTATTGTACTGCTGTAAAACGCAACAACGACGGTAATTTAGGGGAAAATTTGAAATAACGTCAAAAATGTTAAACTACAGTGGAGGTCCAGTATAACGAAAACCCATATAACGAATTTTCAATATAACTAACGTTTTATACACGTTTTTTGCGTTGACATCTCGAAACAACGAACGCTTTCATACAAAGTTACTATCCGATATAACGTGTTTAAGTAATATTTTCACTCTCAGTATATTTTCACATGTGTTATTATTTATTTTTACATAAAAGGAACATATACAGACGAAAAATATGCATTCATTTTTAATGAACATTGTAAGAGATATGAAAAAAAAAAAATCGCTCGATATAACGAACACTCTAGTTTTTTGCGAACGACTTCAAACATTATATCATACGTTATATTGGACGTCCACTGTATTTGAAATGAACCAAAATCGTTTACGTCGCCTGGCTGACAGTTGTTTACATACCCTTAGCGATCGATGAACTCGCGTGAGTGGCTAAACCCCGCGAAGAAAACGATGAATTCCTGTTAGCTGGCAAAGTCATCTGTGCAAAATTTGGAAAATACCCCACCCGCTTATGTATATGCGTCAGTCTTTTATTTGTCATATAGGTATCATGAACCATGAAATATCTCAGCCTTAACAGTAACCTTAATAACGTGATTAACAGTAGATAGGTCAAATTACCCCTCTAAGGATCGAATCAAAAATTTCAGAACTAGCGTGATCGTAGAATTCAACTCTGAGTGATAAGGAGTGCTAAAAAGATTATTTTGAATCTCAGAGTACACCAAACACACAAGTGCCCTCCTGAAACTGTAATAAAAGTTATCAACAACGTGCGATTTAGGTCGTAGACTTTCAGAAGGTAGTATTTTATGCCGAAGATATTTAGAAGATTTCTGCAAAAAATATTTCACTAACAACTTAAAATAAAGCATTTAATATTTTCATTATTCATTCAATTCATGCCCATAATATTGGCGCACGTGTCTGTTGTTACATACTCCCAAAATGATTAGCAAGTTGAATCCTAGAAATATATGATATGAATTAGAACTCAGGATCAGATGAGGTATAAATCATTTTTTAATGGAGTCAAATAGAATGAAAAGCAGGTACCTATAAGTGTAGCCTTTGTGTAATGCATCTAAAAGGATTTTGTCAAACTATCTGAAATATGAAATCTGAACGAAATCGTAGGAACCTTTTCCAGCAAAGCCTTTTTTTTTGTCAAATTAACCAAAAGCAAAGTATCGTTAATATTAGAGCTAAAACAAAAATTTAATTTTTCCTCTAGGGACTACCCCACAGACCTCAAATACGATGTTAGGTTCTGTTAGAGTGGTTGCCAGTACCCAGATGCAGATAAGCACTAGCTCACTTAGGCCTAAATAAAGCCCATTGTTGTACCACTAGATCTACAAACCAACACAAAACTATTACCACTAAAGGACAGAATAAAGAAGGCTAGAAACAAACAGAGACACTTAATACGGAGTTGAACACTAGACGGACACGCCATAAAGAAGTATAGGTCTGATAATAGACCTATATAGCCAGAAGGTGACATGAGGTTTTAATCTCCATCTTCTACCAATTGGCCTTTGACAAGAGTATAGGGCAATGCTGGCCTTCTAGACGCGCTCTGTAATATTGGCTTTCCAAGAAGGTTACTAGAGAAAATTCTTTAGCACTAAGGGATCGTTCAATGACACGTACTAATACTTGCAGGGCAGTCTTCGCCGATTTCCCTTTACAGTACGCATGTTGGGATGGAGAGAGTAGGCGCGGATCAATTGAGTCGCGGAGATGAATATCAATCAGTCTTTCCAGTGTTTTGTTGTTTAGGAGGAAAGGTGACAGACTGATAGGTCGGAGATCCTTTGGACTAGTATGAGAAATACTACCTATCTTGGAAATGAAGACAATATTTACTCATGTCCAAAATTTAGGAATGTAGACCAGCTCCAATCAGCACCTTAAGATAGTACCTATTCAGCCAGGGCTGATTAATATCAAGGGATTGCTGGATCTCAGCCGGAATGATGCCATCAGTACCAGGCGTCTTGTAGGATCTAAAACTGTGTAACGAATCAAAAATCTTTCTGGTGTTATAATACACCAATGGCCTGAGCATCAACAGCAGGGGAGCTTCCTGGGAAGTGTGTGTCTAAAAGAAGCTCAATGCTTTTCTTTCTAGAGGTAGTCCATTGGCCATCTGACTTTAACAGGTAGCTTGGTATTTGTGGCTCTTTCGAGAGGATCTTGCGCAGCCTCTATGTTGCCACAGAAGAGCCTCCAAGAGCTTCGCTGTTCCTTCCTTAGAGTTCTTTTGTAAACGCTAAGTCCGCGTCAGTTCTGGAGCGTTTAGCCTTGTTGAAGAGTTGCTGGCACCTTGCTCTAAGACATTCCAGATTGGCATTCCACCAGGAAGGTTATACGTAGATACAAATACATATTCCAGTGTCTAAACAATGTCTTACTATAAGGTTTTTCGAAAGTCATTAAAAGTGAGACTAGAGTTCGAGCAAAAGCATTTTGCGTACGACCCAATAACGCAAGGAATAGTAGGTGCCCACAAATAGCTGCTAGGAATAATTTTGCATCGGAATGACAGAAACTAGACTTGATTTTAGCGAAATCTAACGAGAAGACCTTCGCTGTAATGTAATAAAACCAAGTAACACATACATGAAAGTTGGTAGTAGTTGTCCTCACAAAACAACTTCACGACACGTGATATCGCTGACAGATGAAAGTCAATCCAATGAGGATTGCCGTGGAAGTAAACGTCTACGACAATGACATTTGGTAGTGATCGGAGTACACACGTTTAGACGACAATTCAGCGACTCATAACTGTATACAAGACGTTTAGCTAAAAAACCTTACATCAAGTCCATCAAAAGAAGAAAAGAATGGATTTCGCGAAGGCACACATTTATTGGACGAGCTAATGATGTGCTAACGTTTTACTGAGCAACTTCTACCTGTTCTCGCCAAATGGCATGCGATGTATAAAAAAACCACCGGGACCAATATGCCGTAGATATCAAGCTCTGACTGTTTTATGCGGGGGAGGATCAGTAATGGTGTACGATAAGCAATCACAGTTTAAATTAATTTTTCAAGCTCATCAAGGAGTTGGTAAACTGTGTGGTCGGTGTGTGGATGAATGCCCTAATGTACTATGAAATACAGCAAAATCATATTCCACATTTGTGATAAAATATGCCCGAACCATCTTATTTCAACACGACAATGACCCAAAATACACCAGGCGGTTTTTTCAAAGAAGATGATATTTAGGTATGATATGCTCAATAAGAGCGGCTATTCCCCCGATAGGATTTTTGTAGATCGAGAGATCTTACAAGGGATCGGCTTGTTAATCACTTATCAGGTCCTTATAAACAACAAAATTTGATTATTTGTAGGTTTTTTTTTATCCATTTTAAAGGATTGAAAAAATTGGAGAGATGAATCTACAAAATAGCTAACTGTTTCATTACATCATTATCATTACTATTATATAAAGACGAAACATTAAAAAATTTGTCCCCAGGTAATTTCAAAACTACTGAACCGATTGACGTGAAACGAGAGTGATAGAGGCTCCTTTTTTTCATAAAATATGTTTTGTTTTATTTATTTTTTAATTTTGTTTCACTAGATCTTTGGCTTTGCGAAGCAAGGCGAGCACGGGACTGCTAGTCAATTATAAAAGAACTATTTAGACTTAAATTGTAAAAGACGTCTATTCCACCAACAAATAAATTAAAAAGTTGTATGTTAATCGGGTTATTTTTTATTAAAATAAAACTCTATGATACAAACTTATACTTATTGTACAATTTTCTTTGCTTTCTTATTACTCCTCTTTTTTATTTTCTCTGCTTGGTCAATTTGTTTTCGCTTCTTCTTCAGAAGCCATTGCTCCTTGTCCTTTTCTTGCTTTTCACGTATAAGCTTTCTGAACAGGTTCCTATGACGTGGTTTAACCATTCGTGCCTGAAGCCGGTGTTCTTCAACTTCGTTTTTGTGTAATAAACGTTTATTTTCTTTATGAGGCTTGCCAGATTGAACGGCCATGTTATTTTTCTATAAAACAGACAACATTATAAAATCATTTTTCATATTTTTTCATATAATTTACCTCTTCAAGTCGTTTCGTTTCCTTTTCATCAACTACTTGATCCTCGTCGTCGTCGTCGTCATCGTCGATATCTTCGTCTTCGTAACCATCTTCTTCATCATTGCCACCTTCTCCACGCATATCAGCATCAAACTCAGCTTTCTCTTCTTGATAGGCCAATTGTAATTGGGCGTCGATAACATTTTGATCGGTCTCTTCATCTTCATCGTCATCATTATCTTCGGCGTCACTTTGCTCTGCAAAATTTTTTTAATCAAAATGGGAAACTTATAATGAACTGAAGTAACTAACCATGAGTCTCAATAAGAGAAGGATCAAGCAGTGCTTTTTCTTCGGGTGGAACGTATGTATCACGTTTGGCGTCCACAAATGGAGAAAGATGCGGTGGAAGATCAACCCCAATAAAATATTTATTGGTTGGTAGAAGTGTTCTCTGATTGACACTATCAAATATCCATTGTGGTTGAATGTAGTCGCGCGAGATGTACTGTTGAGATAACGATGGGCGATCTACAATTTGATGAGTAATGGTCTCATCATTTTCATCGAAGGTAGCACCGCCAAATACAGTCTTATCCCAGGATACTTTGCCGCCAAATGAACGGATCAGTATTACGAGAGGTTCGCGGGGTACTTCCCTACCAACGAAGAATTTTAAGCCCTTGAAGAGGGTTTTAAGTTTACTGATTTCTTGCGCTTCTTGTTTCATTTTAAGAACCCTCTTAGAATCTCCATCTTGCTCCAACAACTCTAAATCAATATCATTTTCCTCGTCGTCCTCTTGAACTTTATCCGTTCGCATTAACTCGTAGTTCAGAGCGGCGATACGATCTGAAACAAAAGAACTCTCATCCTTCATTGTGTCTTCGTTGTCGGTAAGCATTCCCACCGGAAACTGTGGAGGGTATGCCATGTTTATGCTGTGATATAGGCGGAAATTGGTAAAGCCCAACATTATTGTGTAGAACTCAACGAAAATCGACATAACTTTAAAGTCAACTTCGGACTTTGAGTGTGGCTTAAAGGGATAGTAGTGGGGAACGATCCAAGTAACCTTCTGACCCTTTATATCCGCTTGAAAGTAGTAACCCTTGATTGAGATGAAAACTTTGCGAAGAGCCTTTGAGGCTATGATGTAATGGAGAAATTCAACAGTTAGACGTCGACATAATGCTGATTGTTCTCGTGGAATCAGCCGCAATGAGGGAAAGGTACTGAAGAGAAACAACAGAGTCAAACAATCGTCCAAGTCTTTAACGGCGTCAATGAAGGTTGGATAGCGCTCTTTAACAATGTGATCGATTTTAAGTTCGGGATATAGTGCCAAACGACGCTTAAGGTTGCGGAAATCTTTGATAGCTCGATCACGACCAGATTTTTTGGCAAAAATCTGTAGAAAAATTTACAATTTAGAGTTGAATTAATGTGATTTAGACAAAATTTACCTTGTAATTTCTAAGTGTCCACACAATCGGTTCATGCAGCAAGAAGCGTATGTCCTTGGCATGGTACAGGATTTTAATTTCCGATGAACCCTTTTGTGCTCTCCTTCTGTGCTTAGGCTCACGAGGATAGACGCCCTTGATAATACACAATCGACGAAAATCGTTTAAGGATAGCTGAAGCTTCTTTAAGGCAGCCCTTCTCGTAATGTATTGTGCAGCTTCACCGGACTGATACTGAGGACGTAAGGAATATAATACGAATCAAGCATGGTTTGTCACAATATTTTTTTTCAGAAAAAATATAGCAGCATGATTACAATTTTGTACCACACATATATTTACCTTCTTCGGACGTCGCATTTTGATTAAATTACAAAAGTTATATTATTCTGCGACAAAAATTCCGAAAAAAACAACTCGCTTATAAAAAACGCACGTTTTCCAAATGCCTCCACAAATAAAAGGAATGTGTCAGATATGACAGTTTGCTATTTCAGACTGGACTGTACTGAGACAAACCTTAATTAGGCCTGTTCACAATAGAGGTAGTGCACCTCGCACTCATTCACAATTTGTATTCAATAAAACATTCAAAAGGTTAGGTCCAGCGCAAACAAGACTGCAATCTTTTGGGAATGCATTCCGTGATTTTTTACCAAAGATTTCAAATTAAACTCTTAAAGACAAGACAGGCATTTTCTTAGTTAAAACTAGAAATCTGAAAACTGCTTTCTACAAAACTCGAAATTCGTAAAACCAAAAAAATCTAGCTTTGAGAGAGTCAAAACTAGTTATGAGAACGATTCGTATTATTCATGAGAAAATAATACGTAAAAATAAGTTGACGAGGACAGCATTTATAGATTAACTGACGGGATATGAAGATATTCTTCAACGAGTAATAATAATTTATACTATGGCACGCATAGCAATAATGCATCCATTGGGGATGGAGCGTTTCTTCATAGAAGAGAACGACAAGCAACTGTACAATTTAGAAAGGATAAAAGAAAAGGAATTGTTAAGTTTTAATCTCGGTATCTGGAATGCATTTCAAGGTTTGTTTATCACACTGGGGTCTTTATCTGTGGGCCAAATATGGTATTACTGGTACCATATACATACATATGTGTTCGTGTGCCGGGGCTTAAAACTCTGCTTTATCCATCCATATATTGACTGAGCTCATTGTGGGAATTGACACATTTTTTATTTTATTTTTTAAATTGAATTAACCCCTCTCGCCAAGTTATGCAGCTTTGTTTTATTATTTTACAACATACCAATTTTACATACATACCAACCAACTTAGGCAGGAATATTTGAAATTGTTTCCCAAACCGCGTAAGTTCATTTTTATAAAGGCAATGGATAGATTCACTGATGTACGTAAATATTAAAGACCGGCTAGATTTGTCTACTCCTCTGCGCTAGGTCAGTGTGCATACAGAAAGGTTAATTCACGTAAGGTGCCCTTTTTTGCTTTGCCAACAAGATAGAAGGAGCACTTGGATTCAAGGAAATAGATCTATTGACGTTCCTAAAGCTCAAGGGCCCGTTCGATAACACAATCTAGACCTATATAACAAGAGTCATTAGTAGCAAAGTTACTAAAGTTACTCAAGTTGGTGGGTCAACCAATATATAAGGCCCACGCAGGAAAGTTGAATACTTCCCCTAATAATACTCCTCAAAGAAGAGTACTCTCTCCCCTTTACAAAAAATGACTCAAATTAATACTGATCCTATCAGCAACAAAAGTACCGCGCTATTCTATTTCAGACAGGTAAAATATCCCAGCGAGAAACGACTTAGCTAAAGTGCTTTAAGCTTGTTGGTCAGTTGGTGCCCCTCCCTCCTAAAATTTTTTAAAACAAGTGACTATCATATAACCTGTTTTAAGAGCATTCGATAAGTTTACATAAGAAATCATTAAAAAAAAAATATTCTCTGAAAGACAAAACTCATTTTAATCCTCAAAGGTAATGTTATGACCACAAAACTCTCAAAACTCGAAATGGCGTATAAAACCTAAACTAGTTTTAAATTCAAACGAGAGCAATACCGTTTTGTTTTTAAAGCTAGTTTTGGTTTTTTGGAGTTTTAATCAAAGCTAGTTTCTTTTCGAGTTTTGTAAAAATGTACCAAAACAGATTTATAACAGATTTTGACAAGCGGAATACCTATGAAGGAATGATAAAAAAATCTTTACAGTTGCAGTTTTTAGGGATTCATAACAGGTCCAAATCATAGACTACCTAAATTAGTCAGTTAACTCGAACTGCCCTTGCCACCTAGGTACCAAAAACAGGTGGAGCTTATATTCCCCTGTTTGTGAAAAAATGTGAAGAGCTGTTGTTAATTCCTTTTGAACAAAATATTTATAGCAGATTACTCTTGTGTAAAACCAGTGGAAAACGACTTATTCTTTGTCAAGTATCACCAAACACCCTTAATGTATTATGGTTCTCCGAAACTTCCAAAAGAATTTGTCCCTACTGTACTTTCCTTTTGACGTTTAGTTCAACTTCGTGCTTACTGTATACGATCTGAAAAATAGTCAAATCTGCAGGCTTTCAAAACAAAGTGAAAATCGTCGCATTGAAGTTTTCCTGTTTTTTTTGTAAAGAATAAAACACAATTCACGTATTAATTTGGGAATTTGTAGTGAACCCAATAGCTTTTAAGAAAACTAAATGCTCTTTTGATCATAAGTTACCACCACAACTACACATTTATTAACAATAACCATGAGCAAACATATGTATACGACGGCGAACCTCACGGATACCCAGCTCAAAGAGCAAGGAAACCAAATGTTCTCCGCTCGAAAGTTTGACGATGCTATAAATTGTTACAGTAAAGCAATCGTAAGTACGATCCAAAATACCCTCAGGGCGAAGGTGCATACACCATTGGCCCCGCTTATGAAATCAATTATACCACTTGTAGTAGAAATCAATAACGGAGCGACTATTATGTTCTTGTGAAACGAATAATTGCAGATTAAAAATCCAACAAATGCCACATACTTTACGAATCGGGCACTGTGCCATCTAAAGTTGAAACGATGGGACCAATCGTGTCAAGACTGTCGTCGGGCTTTGGATATCGATCCGAATCTGGTAAAAGCACACTTTTTCCTGGGGCAGTGCCTAATGGAACTAGAGATGTATGATGAGGCAATAAAACACCTACAAAGGGGTATGTGTGTGGGTTCTACATGACCAGATAGAGTTTTAGTTTCTTTTTCGTTTTATTTGTTAAAGCTTACGACCTTGCAAAGGAGCAAAAACAGAATTTTGGAGATGATATTACTTCGCAGTTGCGGCTTGCGAGGAAGAAGCGCTGGAATGTGCTAGAAGAGAAACGTATATGTCAGGAAATTGAGCTGCAAACATATTTAAATAGGTGGGTGTTGGTGGAAGGTTAGTTAACAATTTTCTTCCACCTTTATCCATATTTCTAGGCTAATAAGAGAAGACATGGAAAATAGATTGGCGAAATTGAAGCTAGATGATGATATGAATGAAGATCATTTAAAGGACAAGCAGCAAGAAATTGAACAAGAATGCGTGAGTAATTTTCATATTAATTTAACCAAATCTTTTTAATGCAAAGTGGACTGGCCACATACAAAAAGCTAGTGGTCGGTTTTAATATGAACGAGCGTCAAATATGGTTTTCTCCATTAAAACAGAAAGAATAAAACCACTGACCAAAGATAGCGACAATAGCTTTGTTCAGTGACTCTCTTTTACTCAGTCAAGTACAGAAAATGACAGGTTTTTTTCCGGTCAATGAGATAATGAGCCTGTACTGCACAGTCCAGTACAGGATTTTCTGCACCTACTTTTGGGGTAGACCATATTCGTCAGAAAATATAAATAAGTGTATAACAAGTTAGTATTGATTTTGATTCTTACTTCAGGGAAAAAGTATTCTCGAAAGTTGTCCCATTTTTTTTCTATTCGATAGAACCAGTTTCCAAAGAATTCCAATACGAATCCGACAACTCAAACAAATGTCATTAAGCGCCAATACAGCCCCTTGGCGTTGTAAAACGACGTCGACAATACATCTTTTTTGTTGAACGAAAAGAGAAACAAATCATTTCACGATATATCAGAACAATATAAGACGAATTAATTTAATCAATTAAAGACGTTTTGAAACTTAAAAAAAACTGCTAGCGATCAAATTAAATGTGTTCATGTGAGAGTGTTTATGGCGCAGCGATTAAGCGATTATTTTACTTTCTTTCAAGAGCTAGAACCTCTGAGCCTTTTGTTTGCTATTTGGTTTGTGATAGGTTCTTCTACATGAAGGCATTCTCGAATCTTCGAACTCCCTAGTCTGCTATCATGCGATGCATTTTCATTGCAATTTGTTTTGCTTAATTTGTTTGATAGCTCCATTGTCAGCAAAAAGGTATTATAAGATCCGTTACTTTTCCCTCAAGCAGATATAATCAACATTTGCAATAAATAGCAGAAGACTGAAGATTGGGAACTATTCGTTAACTCCTGCATTTTCTGAGACTACTTGATCTCTTATCACCACCCATATCAGATTCCTTGGTTGCAATACTACGTAGTTTTATAATATTTTTTTCTTTCGCTTTGGGCGTAAAGATCGAATGCGTTGTATTAGATTAAATTAGATAAGAAAAAGCTGTTATATTCCCGGAGGGTTGAGGCAAAATGACTCGACTGTATTGGTCGATTCTTGTTTAGAATTAGAAGAATGTTAACTTATAAGCAAATGGTCTTAGTACAATTATATGAAGCATGATTTCTTGCAGGACGATCACATAACTGAGCTGAACAACTTATTTGCAAAAATTGATGACAGAAGACGGGTAAGAAGAAAAAATGCTCAAAATCTATTTATTAAACGTCTCAAGTGTATAAATTTTATTCCTCAGAAACGTGATGTGCCTGATTTCCTGTGCGGTAAAATAAGCTTTGAAATTTTAACTGATCCCGTGATAACTCCATCTGGAATTACATATGAACGCAAAGATATTGAGGAACATTTGCAACGAGTCGGTCACTTTGATCCTGTTACAAGAGTTAAACTTACACAGGATCAGTTGATTCCAAATTTTTCAATGAAAGAGGTTGTCGATGTATTTCTCGCCGAAAATGAGTGGGCTCTGGATTTTTAGAACATAAATTAAGATAGTATTTCACTCACGTATACACAATCTCATACCATTTGTACCCACCATTGCCACTTCTTTTCAAACGGCGCAAGTACCATTTGAGAGTACATTACCATTTATTGTAATTCCCTTTTCTCGTGTTTTATTGCAATTTGTTTTCTATCTTGACCTAGATGGCAACCGATGAAAAAAGTTCGACCCAGACTATGTTGTTTGTTCAACAGCATGTATATATTGTTTTAAATTTGAATTTATTTGAAATGTTTTACTAGTAATTATAAACAAATAATATTCTTCAGATGTAATGAAACTAAGAGGAATATGTAGTTAACGGAGGGGTCTCGGAAGCTTTTATTTCCGCATAACCAATAAAAGGAAAAATTAGAAAAGGTAGCGGGTCGTGAAAACGATGCAAAAATCAAATATGTATGTGATTATTTGGAAACTAAAAGATGATCATTATGCTTTCCGAATAATATATGTTTTTATTTCAATGTTAAATGTTGTTTAATTATTCTCCGTTATTTTTGGCATCAGCTTCATTGATGAAACTGTGGTAAGTAATTATTGAGTTATTCTATGGGATACTAAAGCTATTTTCATACGGTTGTCGGATCTTACAAGTTTGAACTCGAATACGACAATCGAATCCGACTATAGCCGCATCTTATTCGACCATAATCGTATATTTGAATGTCGTGTTCGAGTTCAAGAATTGGGTGAACACTTTTCAGATCTACCAATGTATGACAATGTCTAACTATTGACGATAACCTCTGGCTGATTTCGTTGGAAGCATCAAAATTGGATATTTTTTTTTACAGTGGAGTGAAAAAAGTGGTTAATCATAAATGTATTATTGTTTTTAAAGTAAATTTCTGCTTTGATTTTTAATGGGCGGAGCCAATGGTACGCGTACCAGATTTTAGTGTAGGCCCCTTTACTGATTAGAAGTAGTTTGTTTAAACTTTCTTGAATGTACTTACTCATACTTACTCATTATAATTTCTCATAAATGTATATATTTGGGACATATCTTGTTCCTGTTCAAATTTAAACTGCTTCCCATATAAAATAATAAACTTTTGGATACTTTATTTTTACAGTACTTGAAGGAATTTCAATGGGACCGGCTACTGAAGGAAATTCTATCCTACAATTAGGCTTTAAAAAAATCTTGGAAGTGGCGTGCAAAAATTTCTGATTATACTTTTTGTAACGATATTAGGTCTGTTCCTGTACTTTCTGCACTAAAATTCACAGCTTGCCAAATTTCTAAGAGTGGGGGTAAAGTTTTCTCATTCTCAATTCTCTCTCTGCCCACTTTTTAGACGTTATTTTTTTGCATAGATCTACATCAAATCAACTTGTCATCCAACAACAGCACAACCATTTGACAGAACTCATATTTTTGCTCAAAGAAATTTCTTGGACTAAAATTTGCAGCATGGAGAAATTTCCTACTTTCCTACTCTCTCGTGAGCTCTATCTTCTGTGAAAAACTACGAAACTTTGGGGTACGGGAACAGGAATTTGCTATTTTTCGCACGATTTGGTAGATTTTCATGGTTTTAGTCCGGGAACAGACCTATTGCCAGACTAAAAATTGTTAGTTCACACGTATCGTAGGTGACCGTTCACCAATAATGTGCAAATTCGTTGTCACAGCCTTTGAATTTTTTATAATTATTATTAAACTTTATTAACAAATAATAAATTACATGGCAATAGTATTTTTTACAGCATTGGCTACCAGGGTCTTCGTATATAAATTTTCAAATGGGAATTATGTTTTTTTTTCTTCGTGTAGTAGGATTAAAAGGCTGAACTTTATATAATAGAAGAATGGTTTCGTACGACCATTTCCAAAATAGTGCGAAAACTTACAAGGGACTTGTATTGTGCAACCATTATAGATTTTGGCTTTGATTCGTTAAGTTTTAACGTTAAATCCATTCGCACTTTCATATACAGATTTGACAGACAGCTGGAAAAATTCTAAAATGATTTTATATTGTACTTATTCAACCAAGTTTTAAATTTCAGATGGGCTACTGAAGGGCTACTACGATTTTCGTTTTCTGAAAACATTTTTTTTTTGAAAAATACAAAATTAATCGGTGAAACTACTTTACTACTACTACTATTATGAGTAAATTAGGGAAATGACTGTACTGAGGAAAACTTAACATACGATGTTAACATTAGTTTCCGATTGGTTCCGATTATTATAGTTCACCTTTAAAAATATAAATGATTTTGCAATGACCTAAATATTTGGCGATGGTCTGACGAAAACGGGTAGGTATTCACACGATTGGTAAATGGTTGAGAACTTCGTTATCAGATGGCGATTTGTCTGGTCTGATAATGCTTTTCTTGTAACGTTCACGCGGTTGTAAGGCATTTGGAATACATTTTTTATTAGCAGACTTCACAATATGTGTATTGTAAAATCCAACAATACTTTGAACATGGATGAAGAGCACTAAAAACTGTGTGGTATAAGAAAATTAAACTTTGCATGTAATATTTCGTTATAATCTGGGTTTATTCATTTTTTTTGATTCAGTTTACATATCTATTTTTACAGACAGCCTTAGCCAGCTTATGGTCTTATCTTCTGACACTTACTGTTTAATTTCGATATACATATATACACTGTTATGTTTATGGAATCAAACTAGCGTTTTCATTTACTTTTTTTTTTTTTAATTTTTGTTCTTAATTTAGGTGTATAATTTGTTAATGTTAGCACACACGCTCATAAATTAAATAACTCCAGTTTATGTATATATAATATATTTTGTTTGTTGTTTTTCTTGTCTCTATTATATATAATCATATCATTCCATTTTTCTTATATACTCAAGGTAATAACAAATAACATAGTTTTGTCTCTCATTTAAATTTAGATAAACGATATGTTTATAAACTTAATAGCCTTAAAATATAAATATTCTCTCATTTATTAAAATAAAATGTACAGGGCTTAATTATTTTCTTATTTCTTTTTTGTTTGTATACCTAATTATTTTATACACATTTTTTCTTTATATTCAATGTTTTACTTTATCGTTTCATTATATGGTTGGGTACGAAATACATGCGCAGAAAGACGAGTATTTTTTGTTTTTTTTTTGTTATTTTATATTTTTATTGGTAAAACATTCAATTATCTTTTCTTCTTACCTAGCACACAAACCTATATACGCTTTATTAAAGAAGGGATTGTTCAATGCACATTTATAAGTCACAACTAATAAAAATGGGCAACGAAACTACGTACACAAAGCTTAAATAAATATAGAATCAATAAAAGCCTAAATCAAGAAGTGCACACTATTAATAATCTGTGGGACATGAATTTACTTAAGAATAGCGCAATTTGCAGATAAGTTTTAGATTCACTGTACAAAAGAAAAAACGATATTTAATATCTTAAATGAAAATAAGGAGCTCTGCTGAATCCAGGGGTAGAACTAAAGAACTTTCTTAAGATCCCGAAATTCTCGTCTGTGACAAATGCTGAACCAAGATATTGTAGGTACAATATATACCGTTTCAAAATGCAGCTAAATAACTTCAGCGCATTTGCGTAAAAGAGACATTAACATTTTGTACCGTCGAGAGTATTTTTTTTAAAAGTACAAAACATGTTGGACCCGGCATAACTCCGTTTTGCCAGTGACCGTTGGCCACCAGACTGCAAATATGTCATGCTTTTTGACGTAGTTGAATTTATTGTAACGCAGGCTTGATCGAATAATTAAACTTGAAATCAAATACTTAATTAATAATCGAAATGAATTCATTGATATATATTTATATTCAAATATCGCACATACAAATCAATTTTCATTTATCGACACCCCCAACGCCTATGTTTTGTTAAAGGCAAAAAGTGCAAAAAATGCGAATTTCCTAAATTTTCTATATAAACTTAAACTACAGCAATGCGAAGAAAATAAAAAAAGAATCATGGAAATCGGCCCACCGGTTATCGAGTTATAATGTGATCGAGCTTCACCCGAAGGAATTATATACTCGTATATATAGAAGAAGAAGATTATTTGTATGTATATTATATAAAATCTTGTAGTCCCGCCTGAGATTTTATCTCCGCGTTGATTTTATTGACTCAAACGCTGATTTCACCTTAGAATACCTCATTTAGAATACGCAACATCAGTATGAATGAATTCATATTTGTAAAAAATAAAGTGCACGACTAGATCGTACATACTTCCACCTATATGCTGTTAGTTGAATGAATAAATTTTAATAAAAAAATTGTTATGCTATATTTTCATAAACATTAGATCTTAGCTACATTTTGATTTTAATAGAAAAGTACTGTTAAACGTATTTGTAACCATAAACGTTGTACGTCATCTTATAGCATTTGTACAGACTAACTCAAATATAAATTTAATCAAAATCGTTAGAGCCGTTTTCGAGAAAATTATATTCTTTTGAAATTGGCCTTAGTTCGCGTACTTTTTGCACTAAAATTCGTAGAATATCAAATTTCAAAGAGTGGGGGTACGTATTTTCATACACCCGTATTATTCACATTTTATAAAACTAGTTTAATGTCAAAACTAGCTTTGTAGGGGTTTCGAGTTTTGACAAAATCGGTATTATTCACAGGCTTATGTTCGTTAAAACTAGCTTTGTACAAAACTCGAAATTCGTAAATCGAGAAAAAGCTAGTTTAGAGCGACCTTTGTCTTTATAAAATTCTGAGTACGTATCGCAAACAATAATTTCCTAAAAATATGTTTCACAACTCATGATTTATATTGCAGTTTTATTTAAAGTTTAAATTTGAAAAAATAAATTGCAAAACAATAGGAAAAATGGAGATATTCTTACATATTGTACATCAGCTTGTCAGTACAAACCCTGTCGAATAAAAAAAATACTAGATCACTGGTTGCAGAATGTCAAATTTTGATACTCGATTTCTAAAGCGGTCATGCCAAATCGACATTTATCGATCACGTGCTACACGATAACTGATACGGTAATTCGACCCCTGTTTTGAAAGTATTCGATAAGTTCACATAAACAAATCCTTCAGAAAATAAATATTTTCTGAGCGAGAAAACTCGTTTTATGCCTCAAAGCTAGTTTTATTTAGGTACATAGTTTTGCATTGAGTTTGCAGTTAACAGCTCTACTAAGTGGCACACTTATGTAACTTATTTCTTATTTCGGAAATTGTATGATCATCCTCTGTTTCATGACCAATATACGTATGTATGTGTGAGCTATTTTTTTATATGTATGGATGGAGGTTTTCAAACACCAAAAGTATCGTAATATTACACCGCGATAAAATTTGTAGCATGAGGAAATTATTTTCTCTCTCGTGGGCGCTCTCTTCTATGAAAGAGAATAACTATGAAAATTCTTCATACGCGAACAGCTTTCTGTAAAAAATCGTAAGATTTCGTAAAAATTCGCTGCTTTGGAAGGATACACGAACGGTCCTAAGTCCTAAAAGGTTAGTTCACAACAAAAGACTAAAAAATGACCCAACGAAGAGTGTATAAATGAATAGCATTACATTGGTTTAAACCTCAGTCTTCAATATTTTTGCTTGGACGTTTTATATCTAAACAAAATCAGAGTTATATCTTAGGCGTCATTTGAGTATGCCATACATCGTATACAGTTTGTATTTGAACTTGTCGAATATATTTATATAAAGTAAGCATTAAACATTTAGAAAGTGTATATTTAATGTAGCCAATTGAAATTAATATTTAATTCTAATTGTTTTGTTTTGTTACGATCGAGAAAAATTAAGCCATTACATAGCACCACCTAGATCACCTGTGCGAAGTCGGGGCGGGTTACCACTTCAACAGTAAAATCAGATATAAATGGCAAAAAAATGTTTTTGCGTTGTGAAAAAGTAGGTAACCGGTTGAACAATGCGTTACAAAAATAAGGTCTGTTCCTTACTCTCAAAATTGAAAATTGAACGCTCTTCTAAAATGTTCCAACGTTGTTATTTAAAATCACTAATGGAAAGCGTGTGTGGGAGATTTTTACCCTCACTCTTTTAAATTTGACAATCTACGATATTTAGTGCGGAAAGTAAGGGAACAGACCTATAGTGTTACAACTATATATCTTAGTTCTAAGACATATAATAGACAATTGCAAGTTTTTTAATGTAATTGGGAATGTAATTGCTTTTTGAAAGTTGATTTGGAACCCATCCGTGGCATTATTTTCATTAGGTATGTGTATTGATTTGATATTAGTTAGTTAGTTAGTCATTGCCATCTTATAAAGCTCATGTCCAACATACAAATTAAAGTGTGCATTTCGGTATGTTAAAATAAAATAAAGGTTAATAATACTGCCCTAATTTAATAATTATTGTTTCCCATCAACATTAGCTTTACTACGAAATTCATAGGCCATTTTATACTTATTTATATATGTATGTATGTATGCACATGTATTACGAGATACTACCTGTAAGATACACCGAGAATAAATACGTTGAATGTATAGCAGATATATAGGTAGGTTGGTTCTTAGGTAGGAGGTATAGGGAGTAACTTTCGACGAAATGGAAAATATTTTCACTGGCCAAGTTTTGCGGGACTTAGGAGTAATTCGGGTTCAAAGTTTAATGCTGTTGTCGATACCGTAGGTGGGGGTAGTGCCAACGTATTTCCTAACATACAACTACTACTACTAGTTGCCGCGGTTGCCAGATTTTGTGTTGTGCGCGTTGTCGCTTCTATACTATTGCTTCCTGGCAGTGTTATTGTTGCCGTTTTCGGTGTAGAAAGCAGCAGATTGCTACTCTCTACTACCTGACCAGGTAAATCGTTTTGCTGTTGTTGCTGTTGGTACTGGCTCATCATTGCCGTTGTCGTTGTTGATAAAGTTGTTGATGGTGGTATGGTATTGTTGTTGCTCGTTACTGTTGCCCGAGTGTATTTGTGAGGATTCGAAGGGGGTAAATCGAAATTGCTATTAATGGTTGGCTGGACATGCAATGACATTGATTGTACTGCTGGCGATAAAGAATGGGAGGAGGTGGAAGGTAAATCAGGTGGAGCTTGGGCTACAATTTTTGCAGTTATTGGTAGTGGTGGCGGTCGTATTGTCACGCTTCCTGTACTGCTGCTACTCACTGTAGGATTTATGACCATCAGTGAGGTTTCCATTAATAAATCACCGGATTCACTTGACGTTTGCGTCATTAGATGTTGTTGCTGCTGTTGTAGTTGGTTCTGTTGATTTAATGGCACCCTTTGTCGAGATAACTTGCTAGAGGTTCGTTCTAGCGGTGGTCTTTCATTGACAACACTGGCACATGTTATGGGCACAACTGCCCTAGAAGTCTTCTCATCTTCGTCGTTATCTTCTTCGTCGCTAATCTCACAAACGTTGAGTGCAGTTTGAAGTTTTTTCATTTCAAGTGGGGCTTCTAAAGTAAGGTTATTCGACATTAAGCGTGTTAGATAATTAAGGCATATGTAGATAGCTTACCAGCTGATTTTTCCGGCTCTTTAATGATAGGAACTACACGGTTCATTGATGGTTTCTGCTCGTTTTGTAGGAACAACGATGTGGTTGCGATTTGGCGAAGTGCTTCCATGCCTTCGTTTAGCATTTTGCTGTTGCTTTTTTTGTGAGTAATTGGATATTTCTGTTTAAAATTATAGAGATGGAATTATTTTTTTTGACAGTGAAAGAGCAATGAAAAATGAATCTTTACCTGTGCATGAGGTCCTCTAGCAATAGATACTCGCTTAGTTTCACCACGTAACAATGAAGTTGTATGGTCTGCATCAACTTTATTGCCTTGTTTTTTCCGGGCTTTCTTGTTCGACGATATACAATGCGATGGACATATACAAAATAATATTCGTAAAATGCAACATATTAATCCGAGACCTAAAACACTATTATTAATTTCATTTTGAATTCAATTCGGTTTTAACTTACCTATCAAAGAAGGTCCTATAAGTCTTAATTCCACAGTTTTGAACCCCTTTTCGCCGGTTCCTACGAATGCTATCACTAATCCAAGTGCTATAGTACCTAGTCCAACATAAAGGAAGGCATTCGCAAATGTGCTAGGTCCCCTTAATACTCCTAAGAAGTCTTCGTCATCTGATGAGCCACCAAGAGATGCATCTTGTATCTTGGTGGAGTAAAATATAAAAATAATAAGTAATTACTACAGAGTTCAATAACATGTGTTGGCAGACATGGAATATAATTTTCTCCTGTGCTTAATAAATGTATTAGTTGTAATACCAAAAAGTCAATGAACAGATAGTAGCTGCATGCAAGTTAAGAAGTCTTACTCACTCGATTTCGTTTTACCCATCTTCGATGGCAGGCAGTTGGGTTGTTATCCTGAACGCTACAACGTCGGCCACGTTCCAGCCATGCAGCTCGACCTTGTGCGCACTGTTCAAAACAAAATTAAAATTATATTTAAAAAAACTGAGATATATATGATTTTAAGTTAAACGACAAAAATAGTAAATTATTTACGACTTCCGATGGCGGAATAAAACACATTCCTAAATTTCGTTACACAGGGTGAAACAAAATAAAATCAAAGAAAAAACAAATAATGATTTCGATGAAATGTTCAAAAATCAATTAATTTTTATTTGGTTTTTTTTTTCGTATGGCAAGGAAAAAACAAAATCGAAATAATATGGAGAAACATGCATGGATATAAAATAGAAAAAGAAATGCAAACATTAATATTTACAATACAAACGTTAAAAAATCACATGCAAAATGCAGATAAGAAAGAAAAACATGTGCTTTTCCATAGCCATTTCAAAATATGCAAGCAGTATAAATTCCAAACAATAGATGTATACTCCTGTTTGAATGTAGGGGTTGTTTTATCAAATTAGCCCAATATTAAGTGACAAATATCTGCGGTCCGCTATGACCTAAATATCCACATGCATCCCCATCCCCCTAAGTGTTGCTCAGACCAGACCGTAACTGAAAGATTGTTCCTGTATATAATATCTTTGCATGTGTAAAATTTATTATACTGCACGAATAAGTGGGTTGAAGTTGAAATAAACCGTATCCTTTGCATAAGAACGAAAAAAGATAGAAAATAAAAGAAAAAATTTAACATTTTCAGAACGTCGAATCTCAAATGTCAAAAGGATAAAATGTAATCTCGCACAAACAAAAAAAATTATAATAAAATAAATCTGAAAAATAAACAGAAATGGTAAAAATTGAAAATAAATTGTGTGTGTTTTTCTTTGTCCGTCGGTCGATGAGTTAAATTTTCGACATGGTGGAGCAGAGCTGCATTTTTTGTTCACATTTTGAACATAGGCACAGAAAAAGTGAACAAAAATCCTTGACATTTTAAAGTGATATTTGCGAGGACTTCTAGACGAACTTTTGATTCACCATGCTTCTGTCCAAGTATTCTAGTTGGTGATATCCATACATACATACAAGCCGTAGCCAATGTTTGTTTATTTTTTTTTTTTTACTTCGTAAGTGTATCCTTGTGAAACTTCCGTTATTAATTACTAGTATCAAGAACAACCCAAGCCCTTTTCTACCCTCTTATCCTTATGCAACGATCCCAATTGTATTCAATTAACTTCCAACTTTTCTAATTCGTCACTCAACATTTACCTCGTTCGTCATACTTCTACAACTATGATAAACTTTCCCATACTTGTCGAGCTTAACATTTAATTTTCACCATAGGTTCGTGTATCCTAAGCAAACAACTACCTACTAATTTAGACCACTCTGCGTGTGGTTAAGTAAGTGTCTCCTTTTTGTTCCTTAACGTTCGCCTAGCATACCATACTAACGCCATAGGGCAAAAATCGATTTGCCCTTGAATAAGGCGGAGGATAACAATGTATGTATGTATTTGTTGGGAAAGAAAAATCGCCTTCGTTATTTACCTTTGTGCCACGCAAATCTGCCATGCTTCATAATGTTTACTAACTAATGATGAGCGGAGAAGAAATGCATATATATAAAATAAAAAAAAAAATAAAAAAAATATTACGTATACGCCACCTAGAACAGTTAAGGCATAACAAATCACACTTTACAAGGTAAAATAGACAGTAGTGACGATATATTCATTTTGTTTTATGTAGATTGAAAGTTAACCGCGAGCAGAGTAGGTTGTGTCACTTGTTTAGCGGGTGAATCTGGTTGGTATCCACGCAGCACAATAACAAATAAATGAACGAATGTGTAAGAATAGTTGTGGTGGCGCACCTAGTCTAGATAATAAACATCCTTAAGGTTCCGACACTGCGAGTTATTGGAGCTACCATGTAGCAAAAGTAACACGAACTATGTACATACATACTTATGTATATGTATTTAGATAAATAACAGCATTTCGTTTAATTCCGTGAAAAGGAACTGTTACAAATATTTGTAGCGGCAATTTGTTGAATTCTGTTTTCGTTTCGATAATAACATGAAGACTGCAATAAAATTAGGTGGTAGTGTATATAAAAAGGTCAATTGTAAGTTGAGCATGTTATCCAAAATGGAGACTAGAAATAAGGGTAACGGAAACGCAATGAAATGGAATAGAAATCGATGTCATGATTTAACAATAAATAAGTTATTTGATTTTAAGTTGTTTGGCTTCTGTGACATGGTGTGGATTAAACTGACGTGTGTTAGTTTTTGTTCCACAGCTTTTAACTTACTTAGAATGTACATATATTGCATGGGTATATATAAATATTTCATCTTTTAAAAAATATAAGTCCCCTCAAGATTGGGGAATTTCACTTTGATGCATAATCTGAAAAGAAGCTATAAGCAACTTATGTATGTAAGATTCGTCCTTCTTTCATGTCGTATATCTTTTAATTTAATTAAAATTAAAATGTCTTAATAAGACATTCTCTTCAACAAAGTACACTCATTTTCTCACTTAAAGTAAAATCTACCATTTAGTTGTTCAGTCTGCAACAACTATGAAAAGACGATTTTACAAATAATAACCAAGGATAAAAAGTAACAAAATCGAGGCAAGCGCCTGAAAGTTATTTGAAAAGAAAACTTCTTATGTTTTTCTCCCTCTACATATTTTATATGAAATAGACAACTTCATTCAAAGTCAAGTGCATCATAGTCATACACCTGCTGCAAACTACTACCGAACAAAATATAGAAAATATACTATGCGCCACATGCTAGTGATAGTGACAACGGTGATGATGTTCTTCCTTCTCTTTTTTTTTTATTTCCAAAGGATTCTTGGATGTCAATCTGCGGAGGTTGATTCCCTCTTTATAAAATGTGTGTTCTTCTGTCACAAGGTGGAGCACACCAAAGAGAATGCAAAAATAATAACAACAATGTAAGCGAAAAACAGAACTAGGGGCAATGCTAAAGCTGTTGATAGCCAAACCATGGACAACATAACCCTGGCATAGATTTTACTACTTTAGTGCTGGGAGAAGGCTGCTTGAAATATTGTCTATATGGGTGTTTTGTGGAAAATGAAATTCCGTTTTCGCCCAACACAGGGAATAACAGACAGCATTGTGGTTTATAGTACTTTGTTGTTGAATTGTTTTTGTACCTATATACGTATAAGCAATTTAGTTGAAGCTGCCTTGATCGCTGCCTTTTGTTTCATTTTTATTTGAGTGTCGATTACTTATTTTTAATTAAACCGGCACCTGGCGAAAGGATACATTCCTCAGTATATACTGAGATTCGGTAACTCTTTTGTTATTGTACTACTGTTTGTTTCTGATATTTAAGATGTCGTTTAAATAATATTAAATATTTGTTTGTTTTCTAAAACTAAAAAAAAACTATCGAAAATATAAAAATCTATTCAAAATCTTTTATGTTCCCCGGACTGGTCTTGGCAGAAGCAGAAGCAATATTAAAAGAGAGGAAACTAAATTATTTGTTGATTACCAGCATGACGAGGAAACTTGAAGAAAGACCGACCAATCCTTTTGAATATATCAATATCAGTAGGCTAATGCTAAGCTATTGTTCAAAAGTTTCTCAACTTTTTTAGTCTACGAGAATTTTCATCCATTTTTATTCTTTTTATCCCTCTTTACTTGACCATGACTCCTAACCGTAAATCACACTGCACTAGAATTATGCCAGAAAGAAAGGAAGAATATTAGCAGAAGGAGAACAAGCCGAAGGAAAACAACCTTCAAAGTATTCATCAAATTAAAAATAAGGATATTCTATTAAATCATTTGTTTTCGCTATTGTTTGTTGGCTGCCATGAATGTCCTTGTGTTATGTCTATTATATCAAACCGATTGATATGTGACTGAAAACTAAAACTTATAAATTCTATTGAAAGGAGAAATATTTATTTCTTTGGAAGGATAATGGTATACATAAGCTGAGCGCATCACATTGCATGGATGTTTTCAATTTAAAGGAAAAAATAGAATTATTGCAGAATGGGAGATTTACTGCACGAATGGATGTTTCGCCGAAGTGAAACGTTGATACATGTGCATAGAAATACGTATGGAAATGGATAAGAAAAGCAGAAACTAGTTTGAGCTATTTAACTTAATTCTAGTTTATTATTTGTGCTCTATGTGCTATATATGTATGTTATCGTCATGAAATGGGTAAATAAAAGCACAGAAGCCTTTAAAATTCCATGAATTATGGGACGACGATGTCTTCGATATCTTGGAATTGTCGATGGAATCTTAAAACCGTTTGCTTAAAAGTAATGCTTTTATGCAACATTAAAACCTCTGGGTCACATAGCACACATTTTATCTTAAAACTAAGTGTGGTATTCATCATCTGGCTCTACCACAATAATTCCACCTCATAAAATCAATGCACAACTCACATCTTAGGGATGTAATACTTTGACCTTTTTATTTTTGTGTGGTGAAAGGATGCAAGGTAATAGAAAAAAGAAAACTGATAAAACTGCATGTATTCATAATTTTTAATTGAATTGAACCCTATCGTATAATGCAGTGTATAGTGGAATGCATTTATCGTATCTTTCTCTTTCAACCCGTATGTGCTTCAGGTTAATGAAGCACGAACGGGAGAAAATATTGATTTTTTTTTCTTTTTCATTTACTAGATTCTGTGGTCTTAATAGCATGCATTTCTACACGTCATATAAAAATAAGACACAAACACAAATATACATAGAAAATACACACACAAATCTGACATGAAACACAGCTAGAGTAAATATACTTTTATTTTTGCATTTTATTACATTTTGTTTGGTTCTTTTAAACTTTTCTCAGCAAACTTCTTGTGAGGTCTACTTATGTTGAAGACAGAAACTTCTCGCTCAGTGAGGCAGTATTGAAGTAGAAGGTTAACAGCTAATTTCAAGTATACACAGAGCCTTATTTTCAAAAGTTTACTGTACAGGGAGATGAATAAATGAATTTTCAGTTATGATTTCAAATGGATTTTTCTATAGTAAATGTGTGTGGAATACTTTAATTAAAGTGTATTTTTGTTGTACCTAAGACATATAAACCAGTTTTTAGTTTTAGAAAGATGAATGTAAATGTTTTTGGATCTTGATATTCCAATTTTTTTTTTTTTTGCTTCCTGAACGTGATCGATATTTTGAAACTACGAGTATCTAATTCGTCCCCTTTAAAACGAAACCGCGTTGTTCTACCATCTCAGATAAAAGGAATGCTTTTATTAAAAAGGGCTATATAGAAGATATCATTGATTTAATTATTAAATATTTAAGTTTGTATAAGCGAATTGACTAGCTTAATGAAACATTAAATAAATCTTTCCATATATACATACATATTGAATGACAAAATAGCGCAAGGTAAAGTGTGAGGCATTATTGTAGAAAATACATATATTATAGGTTTTTCCCGGGCATGTCTTTTAATTAAAATATTATTTTTACATGTGAATTAGACACAAAGACGATACGATTTCATACATAAGATGCATTAATTTCAGGTCTGTTTTGAGTAGTAATCAGTTGCACATACTTACGTATGTATATAGAAAACAAAGACCTTGAATGGTCAAAAAGTATTGTGTTTGTCAGACAGAATGGTGCTATTATTATTAGTTTTACTTTGAATTAAAATTTCATTTTGTGTCAAGTTATTCCAAAAAATATTCCTGGTCTTTTGCCGCAATCTGTAGTTCAAATAAATAGTGATTTGTTTAGAGGAGTGCCTTATCGATTCAATATTAAATTTAAATCTTTTTGGTTTGTACTATTTTTTTTTTTTTTGATTTATCAATATTCATGTATATATATATGAGTATATTACATTAAGTAAAACAAAACCTTTTGCATGTCCGTATACTGCCGAGTTATTTTGTTGAATAAAAACATTTGTCTAGTTCTAAAAATGCTCTCTCAAAGTTTTTGTACTATTGGAACAAATAAATTATTAATAAAATTAATAAATGTAAAGAAATTTCAACCAACAAAAGGAAATACTGTCAGTTATCATACTAACATAAGTATTTCGTAGAATTATTTCTTCTAGCACGTTTCTTTATTAAATAAAAATATAGTCAATAAACATGCTTACGCATTTTTTTTAATATGCGTCTTTTTTAATCATTTAAAAAAAATATGTACACTGCCAGTTGGAACTATGTTATATGCTACAAAATATTTAAGCCATTTTTATTGGTTTTTATTTTTTATTTTTGTAACATTTTGTTTGCAGTTTGAATTGCTCTGCTAGAACCTACTCGAATTTGTACTATTCTACAATTGATCAAACATTTTTTTTTTGTTTTCAGTAAATTTTAAACCATTCAAACTTACCCTTGCGCTGAAATATAGTTTATTTAAATATACAAATTTTATATTTAAATTTACCTCAAAATGTGAACTTGCATTCCAGTACTTACAACTCTCTTCTTTTACTTGCTTCAACTTGTGAATGTTCCACAAATTGTTGTTTTGTTTCTTTTCTTTTCTTTAATTTTGATATTTTTTTATTTAAGAATAAAAAAATCTTTTATTTTTTTTTTTGTACTGTGGAAACATTTTCAACATTTTGAATCAAGTTGAGCTCCTAGATCGAAAACGGGAATAATGAGAGGCAAGTAAGCTTAACTTAATTTTTGGGAAAACTTGATACCGTATAGTGAATTTGCTTTATTTTTAAAATTTAAATTAAAGTGTAGAGAGAGCACTACAAGGGATTTAGAAACCGACAGCAAGTTTGGCAGTGGGGAAATAATTTTAAGTGTTTGTTTTTTTTTTCGTAAACTTATTTCCAGGAAAATTTAAAAATTTCATGATGTAACTGCGCAATGAAAATGAGAATTTTGATTATATACTACCGATTAATGTGCTTTGCAAAAATAGAAGCATATGTACCTTGCATATTGTGTTCTTCTATGAAACAAGCACAAAAACAAATAATAAATATCTAGTAGACAATATTTCACCAGCAAACTGACTGTCGGAAACAAATCAACATAACAACAATCTAATATCATTCAGCAAGATCAAAAAGGTTTTGTATTCGCTAAGTCTCAAGAAGGACTCATGTATAGTATATTTTTGCTATGAGAGAGAGACGCTTATTTTCCATTTCACAAAAATAGTACGCAAAGATGTCCTTTCTAATTAGAATATAATTTGTTAGAGTGCAGAGCAGAGCAGAAGACTCTAAAGGAGTAAGTTTGTAGAGGGAGTATGTACTTTAATTTATCTACGGAAAAATGTAAGCTTTTAAACGTTTTGGGGTCAACTTCTAGTTGCAAGGGGGAGGGGCAAGGGAAGGGTGATAAATAAAATGAATTACGGGGGACCTCTAAAAACAAAACAAAACAAATTAAATATTCTAAATATTAAGAAAATCTATGACTGTATGACAATTTCACGTGTTTTCTTTTATTTAAACAGTAATACAAACAAAAATAACAGAACTAGGATAACTAAGGGGTAACATAATTGGTCTTACAGTTAACAGTCTAAACAAGAAGTCATCACTTTTGACAGAACACTTAGAGCACTTGTAAAACTTTTAAAACAAAAACTATTTTGTCGAAAATTTATACATTGTTCGACAAAACTAACAGAGCTGTGCTTTGTTATTTTTTTTTTTTTTATATTATTTTTATATATTTGTATATTTTCGTTACGCAGACGACATTGACAGCAACGGCCGAGCCAAGCGAGCGGTCAGTGGTGCGTTCGCAGTGTGATTGAAGAAGAAGCGGCTATGAGAGTCAATCGGTAAGGTGCTAATTGACGGTTTATAAATTTTCCCAATCACATTAATCCTAAACCATTAATTACACTTTATCCGACTATGGGAATATATAAGATTACCCTTTTTACTAGACTTAGACAAATCCATTCAAATTAAAAAAAAAAAAACTAAAAGAAACCATTATTAACTCATGACACGATTGAAGAAGATAGATTCTGCCTACTAACAATTCATTTAAAAAAAATATAAACCGAGAAATTAAAAAGAAAAAAATTCCTCAACACCAGTAATCCTAAAAAGATCAGGAGACAATTTTATTAATAAACATATCTTTACACTTAGTTTCTGTAAGCACGTTTATAATTTTACTTTGTCAAAGTGAAGACAATTGAGTCTTGATTTACGACCAAATTTTATTTCTTTTTGGCATTATTCATCATACAAATAGAAGCAAATTATTAGTAGTATTAGTATACTTATTTTACCTAAACATAAGTTTAGCACTGACTTTTATAATTTCTATTTCTACGGGCTAATAGCTTGCAATAAGATATTTAAAAAGCAGAACCTATTTTTATCGTATATAATATAAACTTCAATATATAATAGGCATGTGATTGCACAAAAAGACATTAAAAGCATGTTATAGTTGATTATAAGAGTATTTATTGCATTTTCTATCATCTAGATATCTCAAAGCATGTGCTAAACTACAATATCATTGATGTCCTTGATAATCTAATTATTTTTTTTTTTTTCTTTTCAAGAAAAGGATATGTATATTAAACTTTCAAAAAAGTGATGACTTCTCTCCTGTGCCAATTAAAGCTTTTCCGAAAACTAAAAATCAAATGGTAAGTAGATCTTAGGACAGTTAGAAGGAAGTCAATTTTACATGTAGCCTTACTGAAGGCAATTGTTTACCCATAGGGTGTATCTTTTATCGGATTTATGTATAATAATAGTTTTCAGAATATGAAATAACAGAACATAAAGTAGATTAGATTCTGGAAAGTTTCTGCGTGAAAAGTTATAGTATTTAGAAGAAAGTAGGGTCAAAGAACAAAAAGTTTTAAAGTATGTTTTTCGTGTTTCTCTGTTTTTTTTTTTTCTATTTTTTTTTTAATTTGAGTTTAAGTTTCTTTCTTAAAAATATAGAATTGTTTTTTGTTTGTTGTACTGAGCATTTTTGTTTTTTGTAGAGAAGTCTTTAAAACGAGTAAAAAAAGTTTAATTGCATTTTAGGTTATTACCCATGACTCAGGTGGATAACGAGGAAATGGAGCTATTTCTTTAGTTGCTACATTACTAGGCAACTCAAGTCTTCCACCTAATTTTCGTAGCTTTCTTCTTCTCGCCACCCGAGATTTCGATCTTAGCATCAAAGCCGCCTGCATGTTGGTTGTAGTGTCTTCTGCGTCTTCTGCGTGCCTTTCGCGTCTTCTTCGTCCTTTTGCGTTTGCGACGCCTCCGTTTAAGTGTTAAAATGTCCGCGCTCGACACACGACTCATATAAATGTGAAGCTCTTCTTAATTGACTAATTTTTATTATTTATTTATTTATGATTAATTTTGTCTTAATACTTGTATGACTAATTTATCCTTTAATTATTTATTTATTTATTTTTTTTAAGTAAATATTAACTTGACTTGATCGTGCGATAATTAACGATTCCCGAATTAAGTTTTTTCATTTTCGATTTAATTTTACTACTATGGCACAAACACATTTATAGTCCGTTTAAACAAAAGAACGATTATTTAAAAATCCACGATAATGATATAATGGTGCTTAGAACGGAGTTAACGATTCGAAGTAGAGTATATGACATCTAATTCGAAAAAATGTACAAACTTCGTATTAGTATTAAAAATACGTGTAAGGCAATACATACTTATTTCATTTTCTGTTGTAATTGTTTGTTAAAAATAAAAAAGTATTTTGATCACATACAATTCGAGAAGCACTTGTTGTCTTTATTTTGTATTAATTTTGTTTTAAATAATTCTTCCTCTATGTAACGTTCATTACAACTATTAGTATCACATGAACTATAGAAAAACACATATACTCATGGGGGGATGTGGGCTAAACAGTGACATCTTCACTGCGGTAATCTGTAAAATAAAAGTGACAGCTAAAATCTTCAAACCTGATTGCAGTAGTTCGTTGTTGTGTTAAATTGAATTGCTGGGTGGATTTCGTCTCGTTACTGAATGTCACATTTGCGTTTGTTATCGGAAATATTCATTTTCTTTTTTGCAGTGGTACAAACCAGTCTCTTTGCATAATGAATGCATATGTGAGCATAACGCGCCGCTCACATGTGCTTTTCGTATGCAAAGCGGCTTTCAATAATTTACCAAGCAGAAAGTCACTCGAGGGATGAAAACTTCACATGAATGTCATACATACTTAATAATCACATCGTGTAGCATTGTACTGCTACAATATATACTATACGTAGATACTTCTGCTAGGACTGTGTTGTGTAGTGATTTAGTACTATTGGTACAAAAGGTGAAAGCTGGTGGTTCGTTAGATTTACCAACCATCTCTCCAACCGACCTTTGTAGAGCTGAACAAGCCACAGCGCTCGATAGAATATATTGCTACAAAATGAAATTTGCATAGAACGGAAATAAAATGTAACAAAGTGAAATGAATGCTACTAAAGGGGATGTTTAGGGCTAACTCAACAATGCCTGGTGGATAATCAGCAGGATTTTACTTTTGCCAGCGCAAGCGGCAAATATCCTACTTTCAGTCGTGAGTTCCATATACAATAATTGTGCGCTGTTTATCCTGTGGAAAAAATATACTTACACTAAGGTGCTTGCTGCATACAAATACATATATATACATATGTGGCGGAGTGAAATTTCATATTCATTTCTGTTGTTAATTAATTATTTAAATGCAGCGTGAGCACTCACCAAACCAATAACAGGGTGTGCCAAACGGAAACGTTAAATTAACTACAGGAAGTAGTTGTACACACTCTGGGGAATATGAAATGTGTGCTATCTGCAGTCTGACAAATTGCATTGTTAGTTTTATGCACTGATTTAAACAGCCTATTTCATATGAAAGCACATAAATATTATTCATATGCATACAAATATAAGAGATGCTTCACTTGTTGAGGCAGATTTAATCGTGGTGAATGTAAAATGCTACAAAGCTTAATAATGTCACAAAGAAAGATATCATCACTAACGAAATGCTCATACTTTTATGATAATCCAGTCTCTTCAGCATTTCTTCGAAATATGTCGTGTAGGCTTTATGCCACTATCTCTTCTCTGTTCTCCTTTATGTTCTATCTAATTGAATCAATAAGGGTTGGCAACAGAGCTAAGGCGGCAAATAACGTCAACACCATTGTGAAAAGAGGAATCCTTGAGGTTATTCGATCTTCAAGAGCGCACAACAGACGACAAATCTTTTAAGCAATCTTTAGAAAATCAATAGATTTTAATATGTATTTATGTACATCTTCACAGCATCATAGTCCCTTCCATAAATTCTACCTATGGATGTGCATACGACAATTTATAAGTGAATCTCTCTCCATTCAATATGTTTTCAAATTTTTGTCAATCAATCAGAATAGCAAATCGAACAACAAACAACACCAACAGCGATGCCAACAAAAACTACAGTACCTACAAGAGTACAATTGAAAAGCACTGCAGGGATTTCGTATGGCATATGTGTCAATTAATTGCCAATCAAAACGAGTGCCTCAATGTATCATGATACCGAATAGTCCATTGTGAGAGAATTGCCTGCACCAGGAATAAAACGGCAGAATGGATGGGCAATCACGGGTGGCGAACGGTGAATAAATGGGATGGGGTATAATTTTTCAATTTTGTATGAATTTACAATCAATAGCTTTGATTTAAATTGGGGAGATTTTTATAATGACATAAGGCTAGATAGCTTAAAAACTACGGTAATATTTAAAGTTACACACTTAAAAGGATGAATGGACTTTCATAAGGCACTTTGAGATTTATATTATAGTCGAGATTAACTGATGACCCACTTATTGGAAATAAAAATTAATACATTGCAATTTGTGTACCCGCAACCCTCTTGAAGGACATCACTTAAGCATAGCATATACACTGTCGGCCAAAATAAAATGCAAAAGCAGTTTATTCATTTTCAAAATTCTGTAAGAAGGAAAGAGCATTTATGACTCAAATGCGTTTATAGTTTTATGAAAACTAGTGGTTAATAGCTTTTGTTAATTTTTTATCAGTGGTAGAAATTATGCAGCAGTTGTATTTAGCACGCGACAAAATAAAGTGCATTTTTTGTTTTGTGTGCTTAGCGCTGGAATATTTTCAAAAATTTTACGATTTTTTAAGACAAATCTTTGCTGTCGACAAAAAATTAAACGTAGAAGCATTTAATCAAAATTTAACATCTCATTTTTAATGGTAAGTTTTGTTTTATTCGGTAGGATTTGGTATGAAATCGCTTATACCCTTAGTGAAGGAATTGCTTGTTTCGGATCGTCAAAGTGGATTGAGATGCCGAAAACTATCAAAAAAATATTGAGTTTCAATTTCTGGAGCAAGAACAGCGGTCTTAACTTTCAAAAAACGAGGAATAGTTGCCACCTTTAAGAGTTCTGGCGGAAGGAAACAGAAGACCACAGCAACAGATTACCCGAGAATTAATATTTGGGCTAAGAAAACCCTTTATCCTCGGCCAGCCATATTCAAGACATTCTGCAATCAAATATAGTACCCAGAACAGTAGAAAGGCGACTCCAGAAAAGCGGCTTTGTGAAGAAAAAGCCTATGCTTCGTCCAATAAACTTTAAAAAATGCGACGCTTCACAAGAAAGTTTATTTTAAGTCCAGAAACATTCTGGCAAACTTTAATATTGAAATTCTTTTCGTAAATTTCAATTCGAGTTCAAAAACTCTAAAAATAGAAAGCGAGTTTGATGCAGACCATCCAAAAGACTCAGCCAAAGGTGCATACAAAAAACGGTGAAATTCGAAGGAAAGTCAATATTGGTCTGGAGATGTTTCTCCTATAACCGCGTTGGATATCTCGTCAAAATCGACAGGAAAATGACGGGCTCAATTTACGTCAATATTATTCAGGAAAATCTAGCTAATTCCGCTCCAAGAATGGCTTTGGAAATTTATATTTTGTAATAAAATAACGACCCATATTGATATATTGGAGTGGCCACTTATTTTCCAGACCTTATCCCAATTGAGCACCTTTGGTCTATTTAGAATGAAAGTATTCCATTAGATAAGCGTCGCAACTTACCATCTTTTTGGAAAAGCTTTCAACGTGAATGGGAGAACATTCCAGGGAACATGTTAAAAAACCTGGTTTCCAGCATAAAGGTTTCAAAATAAAGGAGAAGCCACTATTAATCGAGTTCTTTTCATTTATAAAGCTGAATTTAAAAGATTTTATATGTTTTTCTTACTTTATTTGGATTTGCACTTTATTTTGTCTTCTTCCATGAATTTCCTTTTTTTTTAAATTGCAGTATCTTTTAGTTGTGAAGTTCAATTTTATAAAAAAGGGCCAACTATTTTAAATATATAAGAAAGTATTTAAAATAAAGAAAGAATTAAAAAACCTAGCGTATTAACGCTAAAAAAACTAAGAAACGCTTTTAAGCTTAGATTTGCACTTTATTTTGTCCGACAGTGTAAACTGATTCGTGACCCTTTGATATATAAATGCAACGTCTTTTGACTAGACGTAGTTGCTCTGCCTATTTTATTAATTTACCCCATTCTTTAAAATGATAATTAAACCGAAATTTATTTTGTTCAATTCATCGAGTTCTTTGTCCCGATTACCTTGAATTTATATCCAATTGTCAGTTCATTTATACACTTCCTTCCATAATATTTTGACAAATTGATTTCAGGTTTTTCGCGACATTGTTTGCACAATTTCTGTAGAAAATCATTAACTTAATACATAATACATTCTATAATTAAACATTTTACTATCTTGATCGTACCGGACAGAGGTCATTAGAAGTATAATAAATTTCATCCGAATTTTTTTTTTGTAAGGTACGAGGCCAGCCAAAAGCAACAAATACCACAAAAACAAACGACAACAACGACAAATGACTTCTCCATCTTCGTTGTCGTGCACCCACATGGCATGGTCTAAGATAAAGTTGATGAAAAAAGAAACAGGTAAAATGTTTATTTTTGGCAGCACCCAGGTAGAATAACTGCCGACTAGTGTAACAGGGCGTATACGTAACATCGGCGCATGAAAGTGCTTTTCGGCAATCGATAGCGCTATAATGTCTTTGGAATGTTCGTCGTTATTATTATCCCATCGCAAGGTGGGCCATTGGAAGAGACAAGGCAATATGGGCTTAGTGCTCACCTTGTCTGTACCTATGTATGTATATACATACCTGAACCAAGAAGCTTATAAGGGATAAGGATGTAGTATTATAAAATATTGATATGTTCTGCACATATATAGAAATGAAGCAGCCTTCTTAAGAACTGGGTAGTCGGATTTTTATATTTTTTTTTTTTTGTTGAAGAATATACAAGTAATCATCCCTAATTATCCTAGAGTGCCTCACATAATGATCCATGCTAACATCAACATAATATTTTATAATACGCATTAGAGGAACATGTAAAGTTTTTCTTGGCGATTCCAAGATGTAACTTGTAACTTTTATGCAAATATTGCTTTTTCATTTCTCTAGAAGCGTCCAAGAAACAATTTTTAAGCCAATATTAATAACATTATTACTATTTTGATTCATAATTATAAAAAAAAAACTTATATAAACATTAATACCGAAATTGCAAAGCTTTTGAAGTATGAAACAATTTCGATTTAAAATTCCCTGATAAGCAATGTTCGATCGGGGCATCAAAAGTTCCCCTGAACGTCAAATTAATTTAGCATGCTATTACATTTAGATATTTTAATCACATTCATAACAGGGTTACCACCAAAAGCCAAAAACATGCGTATTGTTAACTATGAACACATTTTTAATCTAAACACCAGATACACCTAGGACCAAAATAATCAGCTTTTGGGAATTTATTTTCATTCAGATTACGACACAAATAGGTTTATATAAACTTAGTATTGCAAAAGCAAAACATTTACATTACCTCAATGTGTTCGCACACACATATTCCCTCTTCACAGTACGCGCAGGGTTGCCACTTGTGGCCACCACTACCACCATTTGGAAGACCTTTAAAAATCAAACTAGTTTCATCTGTGCATGCCTCAAATTGGTGGGCAATATTAACGTTGTCCACGATGTCTTGTTCGACCGCATCGCTGCGACGCATACGGTAGACGCTGCACTTCCGTTCTAGTTGACCTACAGGCGGAGCAATGTTTTCTTCGTCTGCTGATCCCGTAGTCTGATCATAAGCGACGTGACCTGGTGACGCCATGGGCGTAGCTGGTGTAACAATGATAGAATCTTGGGGAATTTGCATGCGTCCAGCGGCGGTTGGTGTCTCATCTTCAGGTGGTTTTGCAGTGCTAACGGCTACTAATGGCGTTGTCGGTGGTGTGGCATCCATTTGAGATACCAATGGAAGGGTGGCGGTAGCTGATTTGGTGAGATGCGAATGATGAAATGATGCACCACCACTACCAGAGTGTCGATGCACCAGTTTCGGTGTTGAAGTCCGTCCATGAAAATCGTGATGGTGATGAGCGTGGTGCGAGTGCACCGATTGTCCGTCACCTTCATCAATTGGCAGTAGGAGTTTACTTTGTGCGGTATAGCTGGCGCTAAGTTTGCGTGCCTGCGCTTGCGGTGTTCGTAAATAAGTTGATGGCAACTGATGAAATTGTCGAGACTGTTGTTGAGTTCTGGTCGGCGTGCCCGCTGCTATTTCAATAGCCAATGCTTTTGATGCGGGATGAAGCTTAGCTTGGAGTTGTTTAGTTTTATTCTGTTGACGTTGACGCTGACGAGCTTGTCGGGATGCCAATGAGGCACCGCCTGCAGCCGCATACATGACTGGAAGATTTTCTTACAAGTTCTCTCTGTATCTCTAGATCCTCTTAAATTTAAAAAATAAATACATATATATTTAAGACCTTAATTGTTGATAATTTAGAGCAGCCATTAGTTAAAGTTAAGCCTCCGAATATATTACTTCCTCTATTTCGTGCTGATTGTGATGGTTGCTGAATATCGCGTGTTTTTTCTTTAGTTTCCCTGTATATTCTGTATAAAAAACTTGTTCTGTTTTTGTTTTTTTAAATATAAGTGAATAAATAGTAAATTATATATAATTTAATTTGATTGTACTGTTGTATAAATTGAATGTCGGTGTGTTTTTCTTTCTTTTGTTTAAAATAAATATCAAAATGTTACAATTTCACTGAAACCATCTCGTTGGTTTTATTTTCTTTTGTTGCACTTAATTTGCAAAAAAAAAATAAACAAAAAAAAAAAACAATAACTAAACTAGTTAATGAGAAAGTGACTGAAAATTATTACAAAATCTTTCTAACTTTGGCTTCAATTGTGTAATTTTGCTTTCATATTCTTATAAAAAACTATGATTACTTTTCGCTTGTAAAAAAACTAATTAAAAAATATTGCATTAAAAATACAAAAATATGCTCATATTATTTTCTTTTGTTTAACTATTTTAATTTCTATATTTTTGTATTGTCTTCAAGTGGTTACTTCTGTACTGAGTTGTTTATCATGCGTATTTGTTCATTTCCATTCTATTTCTCCATTTTAAATAACGTACATATATTGCACTCAATTTTTAAGTATCAAAGACTCTTAGATTACATCTAAAAAGCCATTTACTACTTGTTTGTAACAAATTTGATTCACAATAAATTCATAAAGAAACTAATTCAACATTAAAGCGCATTTTTTTTCACATACAACGATTTATGTTACTTTGTTACCATTTATTTAAAATACAATATTACCTACAACACTGTAAAACATTTATATATATATTTTTAAATTTGATGATTTATCTAAGAAGCAATAACGTAAAAAATAATCTATATGTTGTTTTCTTTTACTAAATTTACAAAAAGGATTTCGTTTTGAAATCTTTATTTTTATTTTTTTACTTTTTCTTTTTATATAATAAGACACTTTTGGGATAATACATATTTTTCTGATTTATATAACATGTAATATGTTATGGTTAACACAAATAATAATTTATTTTTTCTTAATAACATTTGTATGAATGCTGTTAAGCTTTGGTGTTGTATTTTTTTTTTTTTACACTAAACAGAAATAGACGGATTTCACAAGGAACACGTAATAATTTGAGCTGTAAAAGAAACTTTAACTTATAGAATACAAGTGGAAAAATAAAAATAGTATCAAAAGCATTCGTTATGACTTTGATAGTTAAGGCTATGTAAATCCAAACTAATAAGACTAGTTTTGGTTTTGTTTGTTAAAAATATAATAGCATGTACTCGTATATCACTTTGTTAAGATAATGTCTTGTAGTCAGGGTTAATTGAAAATAATTGAGTGCAGGTAGAATTTGTTTATTCAAAATGAACAAAATGGAATCAAAATCTGAATGCCTCACCTTCGGGAAGCGCCTGACAACATCCAACCAAATTACTGCATAGACTGAATTGAGCCTAATATAAATACATTGAAGAACCTTACATATTTATATAATTTCTATAATTTTATAAAATATTGTGCATAAAGCTGGTATTGCTTGAGGCCCAACATGGATTTTATTTCGACTTACTTACATATAGGAATGTGTTATGACTCATTTACGATAAAGAAGTGGATTTAATAATTCTGTATAATTAAAATGACTTAACTTATGTTAGGCATGAGATTAACGTATACTACTCCCCTGTGAAGGGAATCCAACGAGACTGCCGATACTAAAATGTTCGTCCAGAAGACAAGCTTAAGTCGCCTTAGGTTTTGTATGTATAGAGGGAAAGGACAGAGTAAAAGGATCAACACAGTTCGATTTCGATTTCGGTAGCTTGTCGGTTTGGAGCAGCGAAAAAAATCGATGGACTCTTATATCCGAACTCAAACACCTCCATTGAGAGAGTACAGCGAAAGAAAAGAACAGGATATAGCTAGACCAATGGGAAAATAAAGTTTTCGTTTCGTGTACTATCCACAATATGGCGAGGTAATGCAATTAGTTTAAACACACAGCTACGACAGGAACAGAATTAACCTTGAAGTTGTGTTTTTATTATATGGATGTGTAACTTCGAGAATGATTGCAAGAATCGAGTTCATTTAGAAATCCTTAGGCACTATTCTTATGATTTTTTGGCCAAAGCCAATGTCGAACGAACAGCTTTATCAGACAGTGGATTACTACTACCAACAGGCACAACCATACAACGACCTGCTTGTTTATTATGACAGGATACACGGCAGTCTTAGAAGTAAATGGAATAGAACGGTCGAAAAGAATGTACGGTAACTAAAAAAAAGTTAGGGGAGAAGCAGATATCACACACGTTGACGAGATATTATTATAGAACCGCTAAGACACACAAGTCGATGCATAATGTAAAGTAGAACTGACTTTGAAAATATGTCTAATCGACTCATTTTAATGTAAAGTTAATATTTACAGTCAACTTTATGTATATAAATGTAGATAATTTATTATAGTTAACTTGATTTTGAATGCACTCAATAAAATGTCCGAGAATATTAAGGGGAAAGAAAATAAAACTAATTTAATTAAACTACAATCACTTTGGACTTACCACAAGCCCAGAGGAAAAGAAATAAACCAAGTCCAAATAATAATAGAACTTAAGTATAAAAAAATCTAAATATATACATATACAATGCTATAACTAAAATTCCACAGCATCCTATAGAAACGATGGAAGCATCCTTACAGTGGCTACGAATGAAAGTTTTTATCCAGAATATTAGCATTATAGCAACTATTTGACTGAAGTAATAATAGAAGGACCGGACCTCAAGTCATATTTTTCAATTTATATAGTGCAGTAGCACAATGGATATAAAATTAATTTTTTTTCTACGTTATCCTATTTTTTAGCATCTGATACTGGGAAGAATATTTTAAACGACGAGAAGAAAATCAATGAAAAATGCGAGCAGACATGCAATACTATCGTCAACACGCAAACAATGATCTCGCATTTTCCGTCGGTCTCATTGCTATACCATGGCTGTTGCTTTGGTCGTCCTTCCAAAAGTTTTCTTTTGTTTGAAGACTTTTAATGAAAATCTTTAGTTCTAATTACTGTGATTATTTGTGTGTCCTTTTTGTCACTATAAAAGCCTAACTATGATAGTAATAAAACGAGTTAGTAATTGAATTTTTAATTTGCTCTTCCTCTAGGGAATTTCAAAGCTATTCGCCTACATGATTATGATTTGCAATCTAACTGGAGCCTTTTGGCATTCAATTCGGAAAGCATCTCAGTTCAATCTTGTTAAATATTTAATTTGCAATTAAGCACCGGGAATTCACTCCCACAATATCATTCCATTTATAATTCATAATTTAGATTTAAGAATTAAGCAATCACATTTCCTCATGCATTTTTAGCAATATTTAAATTTCGTTTCGCAGATTCATACATAATATATACATGAGTAGATAAAAGAAAATTGTTTCTTTTCATTCCTGATATTCGTGATGAAGTTCAACAAGTTTCACTAGATAATAAGAAATTAATAATTGTTTACTTTGGTGTGTTCTTGTGCGGCTAAAAAATTGACTGTAGACCGTGGGCTCGGCTAGGTACCTGTATATTCCCTATTATTTTTAACTTTGCTTACGATTTTTCAACTGAAGGACATTTATGAAAGGTGGCTTGGAGAGTAGTCAATTAGGGGTCATTTATCAACCTTTTATTTGCTATTAAAATTAATTATACATATTAGCTTTTATATTATAGAATAAGACTACAGACTGGTGTAAATGTTGATCATATCTATGATGTTTTCAACACTATTTAATAAAATATGTATATAGAAAAAACTTTCATAAAAAAACCGGGTCGAAATTTTCAGACAAATGATTCATTTGTGACACGAAACTGTTGTTTAGCATTTTAGAAGAAATGTTAATGTGCCATGATTTAACCCTTAGAAACGAGGCAAACTCTTAACGACACGGAAAGCGTTCACATGACTAATGACAAGAATCAAATATCATTTTTTCACGTTGACCTAATTTCTAAATGAAAAAACACTTTGGCAGACTATGAATAGAAACATATACTTATGATTTGCTTGAAATAAAATTGTTGCTTTTCTACGAAATTTGAAAACAAATTTCACATAAAAGAATAAAATATATTCTAGTTAAACAAAACAAGATTAAGTAAATGGCTAATAACCGAATGCTTTATAATAAATACTTGGAATAACACACAACATTGTCCTTAACAATAAATCATTCAACTTTAGGCACAAATAGCTTCGGCTTATAATGTGAGATTATTGTAAACAAACAAGGACAATTGCGATATCAGAAAGGAATATGACAAAATCCTTGGCATCATTGAATTTGCTACGCCTTAGGAAGTAGTGCATTCTAACAGAGTAGTATAGTTCAGGATAAGAACGAGATCTCAACATGAACGGATGCGTCTGAAATCAGAGTAAAATATTTATTGTAAGGATTAAGGCTGCAAGTGATTCTAAGACTCCTGGTTATAAGTAGCGTATTCCGCGGACCTACTTGAGATATGCAACAATGATATTGTCATTTTTATTGACAATGTGGCGGTGGCGTTCAAAGTATTTGAATGATCCTTCACATTATCAGGTTATGCTGGGTGATATAAATATATAAGTTAAAGCTAATAAGTGCACCGACAAACTAACTAATGAAGGCGCTGAACTCCCACTAGGGTGTAAGGCAAGGCACCACTATGCGTTGCTCTTTGGATCTTGGTCTTACTAGCAGACTAGCTCTAACAAATATGGATGTCTGTTAAATATTGTTGGTTGTTTGAACCAAAGCAGCAATTTAATTAAATTCTCCAGAGCGAATCAATGCTTGAATATTTAAGTCTTTGGCACTTAATATTCTTCTTGGGATAGCAATCCGCTGTATAGCCAATTTCCAAAACAATATTCGACTGCCTAGCTACTAAGCTAACTAAATGAATTAGAGCATTTAGGGAAAAATTTTGCTTGGAAATGACTTATTTTACTACGATTTCTTGAGTATTTATTTTTATATCATTCCAAACCTTATACAGTATATTTATCTATTTACGAAACAACCATAAGCAAATAAGGAATTGCTTAGCTAAACCTTTTAATCTGTAGAACCTTCAAAATATCGTTTGATTTCACTTAAGACATTTTTAAATAAGAACATTTATAAAGTTACACGCATCCATTTATGAGACAAATGGTTATATTTTATGTGTAATATTTCATACAAATTCAGCGTACGTACGTAAATTTTCTAAAAACTTTACAACCACTTATCGTATAAGTGCAAATTTTCGTTAGGTTCTCAGTAAGATTGATTTTATTCAAGAGACCGATGTCTGTTACGTTTTCAGGGGTAAACAATTGAACCGGCGGCTACATAGGTTTTAAAAATCAACCCCTAAGGAGAAAGTTAAGCATACAACACAAAAAATCAGGGAAGATAAACCATATTAAATAAAATGCACTACTGGTTCGTATGTAAATACTCGCACATATGTATGTTGTAATAATAAGTTTAGTCCCGGAACCATTTTTGAGATTGTTATTTCAATTTTGGTCAGAACCAAAGTATTACTTATCCAATCTAATTGAAAATATATTTAAACTAAATCGTCGTTCGATCAAATCGAATTTTCGAAATTTTTGTTCAGTTGAGTTTAAGCAAAGAACATCATCATTTACAAGCTCTACCCTATTGATTCTTAGAAAATTACACTTTAACTGTATTTTTAGTCAAAAATGTTGTATGCCAACTTAAAAGATTCACCTGATTTAATCTAAAATAAAAAATTTAAGAAAAATCGTCAGCCATTTCTAAGCTAATTTGTCTTTAGCCAACCCAAATATGTATATAATTTAATGAAAATCGTATGAGCCGCCTTCGGAAAAAATCGTTTTTCTTAAAATTGGCCAAGTAAGGGAAAACAAACATTAGGCCTAAATTTATCCCAGATATGAAGTTTGATCAAAACCTTTCGACCCGTTTAGTCTGTAGACCCGTGTACAGTCAGACCAAATAGACGAATAGACAGGCGCAGAATTAGCAGACCTATTTCTTTATCATCGTAATAATGCTTCAAATTCGTTTTTTTTTTTCAAATACTTGCCCTACTCTTATAAATGCTATAGGTATCATAATAAAATTACTTATTCCATGTGAATGAAGTTACGGGTAAATTATAAATGTAAGGTATGACGTTAGTTCTGTTTGAAATAACTATTTGGATATTTCTTGTAGAATGTATGCATATATACGAATTCATATGTACAGATATAGTTTGAGTATGATTCCATGATATGAATCAAGTATCCTTGTGAAGATCAAACATCTTCCAATTTAAAAAATAAAATAAAGACCTATTTGTCTGATGGATGGATCAATGAGCTGGTATAGTAGTTACCATAACCTTAGTGATCGGCAAACAAAATACTTCATTAATTACTTCTTTTTTCTTTTAGTGTGTAGTCTATTTTAACAAAATCCATTTCATAACAAATTTCCCGAACACTCGCACTGTTGCCACATAATGAGTAAATACACTGTATTTTAATCACTTTACATGAAAAGTTAAGAAAAGCATACAAGAAACTAAAAATATAAATCTTGAAAAATATATAAAAATGACGAAAACGCAAGTTTGGGGCAATTAGCCAAAATTAACAATGGCTGCCTATTAGGGGAAATATTCGCAAAACACAATTTTTCGAGCCAACTCTTTTTCCAATATAAATATGTACATATGTAGATTATTCCTTTATACAATATTTAAATTGACTGCAAAAACGACTTTGTAAACAGAGGCATTGCAGCGTGTATTCAATGAATTGACAGTTTTTCGCATGACTAAATACTGGTGGAAATATGGACAGCAATTAACATGAAAATAAACAATGTCAATTAATTTTCGCTTAATTAATTCAGCGGCACCTCAGATCGATACTTAAATAAATCACAAAAATAGAAAACCTACTATGTAGACTATGCCTTGATCATTGAGCGAGCTCAAAAGTGTTAATCAATAAAATGTGCATCTCTTGAATACAAGCACGTCATTTCTTTAAGGTTTCATCGTACACAAAAGAAAAGTACCATGAAGTACATAAATTATCTTGAATATTTGTGGGCACTTGCACGAATGATGAGATGAGAATTTAAAGTACTAAAACACATGAATTGTGTGTGTGTTTTTTTTTTTTAATTTAAATTCAAGAGCCTTTTTTATATTAATCCTCTCGCCAATACATTTGTTAACGAAGTTTTTTAAATCTCTTATTTAAAAAAGTGAATATTTTTGACAAGTGTTAGAAAATTGTGTGCAAGTAAAACTAATTTTGTTTAAAGAAAAACGCCTCAAAAAAGTAGGTGTGTTCATATAAAATATATGGAAGATTTGTTATGTTGTATGTTTTTCGAAAGTGGGCGGATTTTAAAACTTTGTATACTTGTACTGTCCCTTTCTTCAAAGAGCTCGTGTACAAAATTTCTTCGATCTACCTCACAATTTAAGCTCCATAAGTAAGGAAGGAGAGACAATTCACTTGGTTTCCATCTTATATACTTTGTAGGGTCTATCTTTTATATATTTGTGGTTAGGGTATAATTATAGTTAAAATATATCCATTTATTATTTTGAAGCTCTTTACATTCAAGGAACTAAAAACAATATACTATGGCTATTAAATTTGTAGTGTGGAGGTAAATTCCATCTGAAAACCATGCATATTCCCTTCTTATATAGATACATCTATTACCTATTAGTTATGTCCCAGAATAATTGTGGAAGTGTAGCAGAAGTTAAGATCGTACAACTTTTGCCCTCTATTGCATTTAAACAGCTTTATTTGCCTTTATTTGGTTACTTGTCACACCTGAAGGACGATAAACGGCATGCCAGCCAGCCCTTTAAACCGAATTCGAATTCTTATATATAACAACATGTTGTACACAAAATTCTACCAACACCTGACTTTCTGGCAGAAATTTAGGACTTGGCAATCGAACAGAAACATTAAATAAATAATACACTAGATAAAGAGAAAGCTAGGCAGTAAAGAAAAAAAGTGGTGGTAAGGTTAGTGATTAGCCTTTCCTACCTCCTGAACATTATTTTTGCCTCTTTTGTGTCCCAAATACCGGAAACGGCTTTAGAACATACACACGGATACACGTAAAAACGAACTAAATTTTCGGGGGTAAGCAATTCAAATGACTTTTTACGATTTGTTTTGTTACAAAGTTCGACAGACATTTGCCCTTTCACTCCTCTTTGGAATGACCCCTTCAAAAAAAGATGAGAGTTTATTTCACTCGCTTCAGTCAAGCAAAATAAGTGAGATCTTGAGAAAAAAGTATAATAAGGACTCCTTAATTATTATGACTTTGAAAATAAAACGACGGCATTGCACACTTGACATGAAAGTACGTGGATGATATGTACACACATGCAGATGACTCGCACCTTGAACACTGCATTCAAGGAGACTGTTTTCTAACAACAAAGTATAGATACAAGATTCATATTTTACATTTTTATTCACTTTTCTAAAGGAGAGGGTATTAACAAAAGTTACAAATATTTATTTTAATAGAGAAAACGTAGCTTTAGGCGCGGACTTATAATTGTTTAACAAAGAATATGCCACTTCCCAACAGGTAGTTTAAAGGTGAAACAAAACATAATTCAAAAATTCTTAAATTCATTCTACATCCAGCATTGAATAACGAAAACTAAACTTTTTGCTACATATTTATGTCTTTTAATTACAAAAAAAAAATAAACTTTATATGAAAAGAAAAATCTTTATATTGAAGATTTAATTAATTTTAATCTTTTCCAAGTACGTCGTATTTGCAAATGACATAAAACTAACTTTTATGCCATAGTTTATAACTTTATGACATAGTATATTAGAATATCACTCATTATTCCCCGGCTGTACCCGAGCGCATTTTCATCTGCATAAAGCGTTTTTCTCTTCGGAACTTCCACTCGTGTTTAAGAAATATGTTTACATGGCAAGTTTTTTCTTTTTAACAGCTTCTCATGACATCCACACAGTATAAGGTTATTGATAGAATTGAAAAAAAAAAAAAAAAAATCCCAATTAAAATTATTTTGTCGTGATGGAACTATTATGAGGCGGGATGGATTGTGTGAAAATAGATGGCTTTGCAAAAACTAAATATGCTCCTTTGAGATTAAAACTAATTTAGAAGGAAGGTCAATATATTTTCAATAGAGAACTTTGTAATTAGTGACATAGAAAGGCTTGTAATCCAAGACCCAGCAATTCAATTATTTTCTGTAATAAACATCACAGTTGGTGTATCCAAAAGACTTCGCCTGAAATCCGTTCTTTTTTTTCTATAACTACGTTTACTCACGAAAGATGTCTTATTTTACATTTATATCCATTTGTGGGTAAAAACAATATTAGTTTTGAGTTTTCCTGCTGCTTGAAAATTTATGAAGAAATACACACGCATTTATTAATAAACAACCTTATTGTGTAGCTCTTTACGTATATGTACGTATGTATGTACTTCTTATAGGTAATTAATTTAATTGTAGTCAAAAGTTGGAAAAAAAGAGTATTTAGAATATAGAAATAGATAAAGCAACGTTTTGAAACACTGGTTGGTTATTTGTTTTGTATTTTAATTTTGGAATTAAACTTTTAAAAAATCCTTGCTGCAGTTCAAATCCAGGCTAGCAATTATCATTTCGTACAAATAATCTAAAAGGGGTAATTCCAACTGTATGGCTGAGAGTGAGAAAAAATTAGGTTTGTTATTTTTTTATGAACTTTCTTCTATTAACAACTACGAGGAGGCACTGAGAATTTTTTATCACTTAGAATCGATAACGTTTTGTTATTCGGAAATAAAAGCACTTAAATAATATTTAGTGGGAATGTCGAAACAATTTGCACACTATTTGGCCGCAGTAAATATTTGAAATAAATACATTCACAAGATTTCACGTTTAAAGGAACTTTGATTTATTTTGCAATGATAATTGAGTGCTTAAAAGCATTTGTATATATTTTAGCACACGAAAAATAATGGTTAAGAGGGTCAGACTAATCAATTCAGAAGTAAAGGAAAAAAAACTTAACGCGAATTGAAACGGGAAAATAATAATGAAACACCGAAAGGATCATATCACAACGACAAGAACAAAAACACTGAAAGATAGTTGGGAAAAAACGCTGCTAAAACACACTGCCAGGAAGAAATAATCAAACAAATCAACTAAATACTTTCTCTCCCTGCAAAAACTCTCCCCCATGTATGTATGTATTCGTCTCGCTTCAACCTGATCGTCTATTCGTTGTTGGCTGCTAGTTGTCCTGTCAGCCTTCCGCAGCCTGAGGTGAGGGTGGGCTAACAAGCAGCATGCTTTTGCAATGCACAAGGATTCCCATTGCAATACCTTGCTATTTTACTCTCTTCCGTCAGTGTGTGTACTCGTGAATGGTTGAAAGCAGAGAGTAGGCCTTAAAGGAGGCCTTAATCCCTACTTCCACACCATTGGGATGTGTGGTGAAAAGCGAAAAGCCTAAACTAAAACCCGTACATTGGAAAATGTGTGAAAAATAGTCGGAATGAGAGAGTGTTTTCAGCACACCTACTCTGTGGAATTGTAATAATACAACCACCAGGCTCTTGCTTATGGAGAGTGGGCGGTTAAGGAGAGGTGAGACAAGGTCGGTTCTATGGTTGGTGCTTGCATGGCATCTGATAGTTTTCCCTTTTGCTTTTCATCATAATTTTTTCGACTAGCATGTTTCATTCTATATTCTTAGGAGAGAAATAGAAATGGGGTTTGCGGGCGACAATCTTTTAAAGGTTTTTCATTTTTTTTTTGTGTTTTTTTTTCTTCTTCTTTATTACGCTACGTTTCTCTGCAGGAAAGGATGTAGAATGTCAGAGAGTGGAAAAAGAGATTAAAACGAAATCCTTTTAGTTGGTTAGTTTGTCGAGTTTTTCTTTCTTATACGTCATTTGTATGTGTTGTGTGATGGTATTTTATGCAGATATGCTTAAAGGAAAAAAAAACTATTATTCTAATGATCATTGTCTTCGCCAGTGTCAAATAAACGCCTGCACCACCATTCTAAGCGAATTCATACATTGCCATATATACATCCATACATATGTATATGGATGCATGTTTATAACTATGTATGGTGTAATTAAAATAAATGGATTTGCATATTTGAACTACACACAAATGTATGTCATATCAAAAATTAGGGGAGATATACATATGTATGTATGTATGCATGGTTATAAATTGCAAATTTTTATTTTGGGGCCACATTAAATACAACAATTTCCAAGATTTTTTTTTAATTAAAGCCCACTTCCAAAAGATAAAATTGAGTGACTATCGCAATAGCTGTGTGATGCGCAACCAGTGGCTTATTCATATTCGACGACATCCCAATAAATATCTCAAAGGGAAAAAAAGAATGAGAAACACCCATCGAAAACGCCCGCCATTGGTCGTGTTCTAGACTTGTAGTATCAACAAGTCGTTCCGTTCCGCACAGCACAACATAAAAATCCCGATTCCCATATATACTCTTCTGGGCTCTCAACTTCGCCGAGGACATGAACATGACATACTCACTGAGCACCGCAGTATAAAGGTGATAGCTATAACAGTCAGTTGTCCATTATAATGAATTCAGTTCCAATGCTGGAAAATTAATTTCCCAGCCCATTCCCATTCCCATGAACTGGACAGTGATTTTGTTGTGCATTGGAGTGGAGGAGTAGTTGCAGTTTTTCTTTTACGCTAACACAACAACGAGGGAGGGTGTTGCTATTGGAAGTAGAATATTTCTTTCTCATAGTGAAAGTGTGGGCGATATTGGAAAATAAACGCGGGAAATGGCCCAAAAGCTTTTGAATGCTTGCGAATGAAAAGCTAGATGTTTTGCTGTTTACCACAGCAAGTGTGGTAAAAAGTTTTTGTTTTTTCTCAGTGAACTATTTTCTTCCTTAAAAAGGATTACGTCCGCATTTCATAGCTTTTAAATAACAATACGAAATATATATAATGAGAAAAACTTTCTAGGTAAGCTCCTATAAAGGCATTATAGCAAAAGGAATAAATAAAACCGTACCGTAAAATAATTTTAAAATTGTTTGGTATTGTTTTCACCCGGCTATCTTTTATCTATCTAAAGGTTCAAAACAAATTTATTTACCAAGTGTATACCTATAGGTGGTTGGAAAAAATCCTCGTCGTAACCCTCCACGCCAGCCGAAAATAAGCATGACAGTAGTCTTGTGCGTTGTCAAGATGGGCTAACCCATCAGGCCAAGAGGCATTGTATAGGGTTCTAAGCTCCTCAATAGTTTAATCCTATAGATATGTATGCTTCTTGACCATCGGAATGAGGTACCTGATTTCAGTGGTTGAATGAGCGCTGCAAAGCACAAATCCGTACCCAGGAATGTAAGGCTGGGGGTTAAACCAGTCCCCAACGAGCTCCTTCAGTTGTTTAGGCGAGAACTGTCGTAGCAAATGCCTAATCATGGTAACTCGGGTCTGCCAGGACGGACTGTAGTTCCGTACAACGAACACAATAACAAAACTGAAAAAAAAATTAGGACCTCTTCGGAGGAGGAGTAGACACAGGCAATGTGTCCACATCCGCTATCGCGACTGAAATGTTGGGTACCAGCAAGAGTACCACCAACCAGCAGTCATCAAAATCAGTCTCTGTGCCTACTGCCAAAGATACCAGTAAGACTATCTCTGAAAGACATGGTAACACAATAAACATTACCGAGCTACTTAGCGGATTAAGACTTGATATCGCTAGAATTGTAGCTGTAATTACGGGCCATTGGCACTTTAGCATTTATTGGGTTCAGCCTCTGAACCACTACTCTACCTAACTACCTATACCTATAGTTATATGTTAATCTACGTGCGTAGTCCAGTAGATTACTTTTGGCAATGTTACTTTGGAAATTATTGTGAGAACAACATACATAAGGAGCCAAAAAACTCTAAATAAAATCAGCTACTTCCCGAAAGCTTTTTCGCACAATTTTGTAAATTAGGGAAAAGCGCTAAATTTTAATTAAAGAGGCAGTCAAAGAAAAAACTACATATGTATGTGACATTACTAATGCTTTCAGATAATTGCAGTTTAATGCCAAATACAATGTAAATGTTGTAAGCTAAAATAAAATTAAAAAGTAGTTGACTGATTTTTCACTCTAAACTTCAAACTCATATGTATTTGACTTGCAACTAAGCCAATTCTAGTGCAAAAAGCTTGGCCTAAACAAGTGCTTTCATGTATCTTACTTTAATTTAAAATTTAAATACCATTTAAAAAAAATGTCTTTAGGTATCAAAAACCGGAAATAGTCAAATGTTAAATCAAATCAAATATTTGAAAATAAGACTGAATCTACACGGTGAATCTTGAGTCGTGACTCTTTTCTCTATTTTATTTTTAACTTTCATTCTGTGAGACTTTTGGACTCACACGTTGACTCTTGTCACTGCCTTTTATTTGAGAGCTCTCTTTAATTTTTCCTTTCGTCTGCGAAGTGTTTAGAACTCTTCATGCAAACATTTTATTTCGGTCTTTGAAAAGTGCACAATAGAATCAGAGTCATGGAGTACATGGACTTGGTTGTTATCGCTAAGGTTAATTACAACTAATTTTTCTGTCATATTTAAAAACCAATAGGCTGAAAAACAAAAAAAAAAATAAAGCGAAATAGAAAAATAACGAACAAGGGAAGAAGAAACGTCGAAAAGAGGCAGCGAAATTCTGACCCACGACTCACCTAGTTTTTGTGTTTTGCTATTTCTTATTTATTACTACATTGATATAGGGCACCGTAGTATAGGGTAAGTTTTGGATTCGTAAAAATGTTCGTTCTCGGGATTTTTATAAATTCTGATATAACCTTTATAGAGAAGTCGAAAGAAGTGGGTCTGAAAATTCTGTCTGTCTGTCAGTGAGGCTACAGCCTAAACGGGTAAACGGATTTTGATCTAGGGATTTTTTGTGGGGTAATCTGTAGAGGCCAAATTGAAATTTTTGTTCTAACCCTAATATTAACGGTACTTTACTTAAGGCCAATTTAACAAAAAACTGATTTTTGGTAAAGTGCTATAAGACGGCGTATCACATTTTTAGCCAAAAGCGTTGATAACCGTACTTTACTTATAGCCAAATTGGTAAAAAACGGATCTTCTGGAGAACGGCATTACTGATTTTGTTTAAACATTATACTAAATTAAGTTTAGATAAATTTTAAAAAAAAGGCTTAACGGCATTTAAGGCCAATTTGGTTAAAAGTCGATTTGTTAAAAAACGGGAAAGCCGATTTCATTCAAATTTTTAGTGTGTATAAAACTGGGCTATGTATGAAAATGCTATAAGATGGCTTTCTAAATTTTTGGCTGAAAGTGATAATAACGGTCTTAGCAAATTTACTTGAAAACGGCTCTAACGATTTAGTTTAATTTTTATGTGTTTTTGGCCAAAATTGCTTAGAACGGTACTTTACTTAGAGCTAACTTAACAAAAAAATACTCGAAAACGGCTCTAAAGATTTCGATTAAATTTCATATTTAAGCTGATCTAGACAAATGCCATAAAATGGTGTACCAAGTTTTTGGCTTAAAAAGCGTATAACGGTACTTTACTTATTAACTGGTTTTAAAAATACAGCCATTTATCGGTTAATATTTAATGGATTTTTGTCAAAATCAAAATGTGAGCAAAATTTTATGAAGAATTTAAATAAAAATATTTGTTCATTTAATTTTTTTTTATAGTTCATTCATTTCCAACTAACAGCACAAAGGTGCAAGTACGTACGACCCATTCGTGCACTTTTTTCGCACTTATGTAATTCAAAAAGAGTCATGATCATGACACAAGAGTCACCGTGTAGAACTAGTTTGTTGATCTGGCTTATAAAGATTAAAAAGTTTTTCGGCGCACAGGTTACCCTCCGAATAGAACAGGTTCTGTATGAACAAAGCTAAATATCGTTAATTCAGAGGCTAAATGTGTCAATCAAAAGTTTGAGTATATTATTGTTTAGTGTAACGCATTTCAAAATTATTTAAAATACAAATGCACACAAACACAAAACATTTAAAAATATACAGAAGTGCAAGTCGACAGGTTTAAGTTGAATAGCTCACTCCAGTACTTATGAACTTAATGAAATTGCACTTCCATGTACATATGCACATACATACGTAGCTACATATATTAAATACTAACTTCTTTACAATCCACAGTACACTCAGGAACACAAAGAACATCCACTTTGTTTAATTTTTTTAGCGGCAAACTCATTCTATGTGAAATAAGTGACATTTTGAACACTTTTGAATTTCTTCTGATAAATGTTAAAGATATAAAAAAAACCGAATGACAACAACTGACTGGACGAATGTAACTAAAATTCTCATCAAGGATTCCGCTACGGCTGGAGCCATTAGAAGAAGCTTTAAATATAAAAGTAACTACTTAAATGCCCAAATATAGTAAATGACATATGGTTCGTGTAAATAATTAAACATACATACGTGCTCATTCACCTAAACCAAAACAAATACGAATTACCGTTGGTCATTAAGCACTTCATTATCTGGACATTTTATAAGCAAATCCATCCCCATTGACATATAAGTGACACGAACACTATGTGTACTGATAATAAGTTTCATTCAGTCGGACAGAACGCAAGAAGGATGTTTTGGTTTTTCATTTTTATTTTATACTTTGCTACCTACATTCATACCTACCATTTCTGTCTACTGGCCAACATATTGGAGACCATTTGTATGTCTCTAATAATTTACATTGTTGCACTTCATTTGTGTTTGGCTAGAATCCAATTTTCACACCCATTGATGGTAAAGTAAAAGAAATAAACGTGAAATGCAACTTGCAGCAGGTGGTTATATTGACCACAAACAATTCGGACTATCAAAATCATAACGCAAACTTTTGTTACTATTGTTGAAAGAAAAAAATATTTAATTTAGCAAATATGTATGTACTTACCATCTACATGACAATTTATCCATAAGCATCCGATAAGTTTTTTTTTTTGCTCTTAATATAAATATTTATTAATTGTGATGATTCATTTTGGAAATAGAGTAACGGAAGCGCAAAGATTTCTCTATAGAATTGTATCCTATGCATAAATGTTCACCTGCTAAGAAATAATCTTTCTTAAATTAAGCTTCGTCAATTTGCAATATTGCTGATTCGTAGAGTTCTACATGTTTTACTTCATAAAATACATGGGTTTTCATTTTCAAACGTAAATGGGTATACTTAAGATATACATAAACGTATCATCTAAGATTTCGTGTAATAAATTTGGGTACGTTCCTCAGTAATTCATGATGAAGTAAAGAAATACTGAAATCAACAAGTAAACCTTTTTCCCTCATTTCATATCCAAAGCATATGAAAACTACCGGCAAACAATTAATACACTCATTTGTATATCCTTTGTATAAAAAAAATAAATAATAAATTAAATAGCTAATACGATTCATTTATTTATTTAAGTTAAACTGATGAGATAGTTTTTAAATTTCCTAGTATTAGGATTATTTTGTTACAACCGGAAGTGCGCAATCGCGGTAAATCGATCAATATAAATACTGATACAATGTACCAGGGATGTAAAAGAGTGGACGTTTAAGACTTTTACTAATGTCCCCAGTCCCATCTGTAAAGCTATGAAGTGATACACCTTACACATCTTCGCACTTAATTTGATTTTCGATATGTGAAAAACTGAAATCATGTCAATGTCAATATTTTTTAACGAACATTTTTTAGTTCAACTAACTTAATCCGTAAGGTTTTGTGAAGACAAATGAAAATCAAAAACAAGCGGACAAAAAGCATCGGACACCCAAAAGGAGCATTGAATGTTTAGAGAAAAGATTGAATTTATCCAATAAGTCATGTTTGTGAAGTGATAAAGTGAAAACTGAACTGACAGATCGATTTTAAATTAAAAATATATACTATTAATTTTTTTCTTAGTTAGTGCCATGGCCCAGTTTTTAGTACGTTGGACTACTGCGTATGGAGTTCCAAGTTCGAATCCAGAAAAATACTATGAACACTTTTTTCACGGCTTCAACTCTTGCAAGCGTCTGACAAACATCTATCTGTATTACTGTCATGTGGAAGCTTGTGAAAATAAGCTCTTTGCCCCTCGGATATGGCTTAAAACTGTAGGTCCCTTCTCTACGTGCAGAAATGTATACCACACACAACAGTTTTGAGACTCTAGGCTTTGGCCGTCTATGGGTTGTTTATGACCTAATATTTATTTTTTAGCTTTTACTATTTATTTTTATAAAATCTTAATAAAGTTGTATTGAAAGCTTCGTTTATTTTGAATTGACTTTTATAAAACAGAATGCAAATAATAACGGCTGGCATTGCTACCCGTTGCAAAACGCATACATTTTACAATTGTCACTATAACATCCCTGTGCACAATAGTGAAATGAATTTTCTTATCACTCAAACGTCAATGGTGTCTCAACTTGTAGAGACGAAAATTTACCCGGTTCTTAGAATATATAATTTTATTGGTGTAAACGTTGTTCAACTCCATAGAAAAACAGTGAAATTTAACTATTTGTAAATGCTTACAAAAAGTATGTTATTAAAGTAAGAATTCACAATGAACTCTACAACTATTTCGTCAAAACAACAACTCAGCCCACTGGTGTACTGGGCGCAAACGGAAAACCAAATTACATTAAAAGTTGAATTAAAAGATTCCAAAGTACGTATAAAAACCCGTGGATGGTGTGGAGGATAGACTGATTATTTTATTATTTTAGTCGCCTAATGTTAGGTTTGGGGAGAAATCTGTGAAATTCACCACCTACGGCTTTGGAGCCCGTGGACTGAACGACTATCAGTTTGCCCTGAATTTGTACTCTTCAATCGACGATGAGGTGATTACGAGTCCACAAACAATTAACAAATAAATAGAAAATACATTTTCCACTTTACAGTATTCAACTTACAAAGTGTTTGATTCAAAAATCGAATTTACCTTGAAGAAACTGGATGCGGTGTGGTGGCCCAGGTTAACAGCCACACCACAGAAGCCACATTGGTTAAAAATCGATTTCGACCGTTGGCGTACTGAGGACGATGTTGCCGACGAGGAACCAAGAGATGTCATGGAGGATTACTCGTCAGCTAGCAGGAAATTGCACTTGGAAGAACTGGGGTACATTAGGGGTAAGTTTCAGTTTCGTTGCATTGCGTTCATTTATCTAATTACTGTATTCTGCGGTAGAGAGTGGCAAAAAGGTGTACATGGTATTTTATAACCTTTGCCAATTCGTCGGGTACATGTATGTTTTGTCGGTGATGTCGGTGATTTATTATCGAGATGGACCTGATTCTATGTCCAAGATGTATGAGGTTGTCGGAAATCCGCTGAAATTCTGTCAGCTGATTCAATATTTGGAAGTTCTACATCCGATATTTGGCTATACAAAGGGCGGCCCACTAATACCATTCTTTCAGGTGACTGGAAGGAATTTTGTACTATTTGTAATGATTACAATGGAACCAAGAATGCAAACAAAACCAGTTGTGTTCTATGTGTTCCTTATATGGTCACTCGTCGAAGTATTCAGGTGAGTTTAAATTTATCTTTACGATCGAACCTTAAATTGAACATATTTACTCATAGATATCCATATTATATTACTCAAATTTTTGAGAAAGATGTTGGCCTTCTTACCTGGTTGCGCTACACAATATGGATTCCCCTGTATCCTATGGGAATTCTTTGCGAAGGAATTATTATCCTTCGAAACATTCCGTATTTCGAGGAAACGAAACGATTTTCCGTTGAATTGCCGAACAAGTGGAATTCATCGTTTGACATGCCATCATTTCTGAAAGTTTATCTGCTGCTGCTGATACTCCCGGGAACTTATTTATTAATGACGCATATGGCAAAAACAAGAGCAAAGAAGTTGGGTCGAAACAAGTTGCATTTCAAATGAATAATTAAACAATTCTTAGTTTTTTTGCCTAAATGTGTTTTTTCTTTTTTGTTGTAATTTATTTCTAGAGTACTTTTCTTCTATCTAATGAGTGATGTTATGTGTACAATTTATGAGAAGCTGTACTTATAGTAAAGTTTGTAGTTGAGAAAGTTACCATATAAATAAAACTCACTTTAAACTTAACTTTGCACTATTGAGAGTAAAGTGAATATGTCACAGAATTGATATTGTTTATTTATTTTTCTTCTACTACCTATTATATTATATGTGTAAATATGTGATTGTTCACTTCATTTCAGAACCATAAATGTGAATTTTGTTGGATTAAGTATTTGGTTAAACGTCCATATGTAGTACAAAAAGGCCTATCGCTTCCAGCTTGCTCGATTAAAACAGATCATGTTATTTTGTTAGGTATGTGAACTATTCATACGATAATTTGCAATACAGTATCCAATTGGAAGTGGTTAGACCGAACTGTGCATTGAATTTAGATTCTTGATAATAAAGGGATGGTACACTCTAGGTCTATTCTCTTTTAAGAATGCATATGTATCCCTACATACGTAAAAGCAATTTTTCAAGGAGATGTCCTTCGCTCTTATGATCGCGGATGCTACGCTGGATGGTTCAGGTAACGAGAAGTCTGTACAACTGATTAGCCCCTGAGCTGGATAGGATCTCAAACACAGACCTGAAAGCGGCGATTAAAACTAGAATGGACATGTTTGTGGGACGTTTATAGCGCCTGGCTAAATGACGGTGTCTTCCCTGATAAATGAAAGAAAAACAAACTTGTGCTATTACCCAAGGCAGGTAAACCTGCAGGAGATCTATCAGCCTACCCCCCACTCTATGTGCCGGACACGGCGGGAAAAGTGCTAGAACGCATTATCAGTAACAGATTGGAAGCAGCAATTGAAGAAGCAGGTGGACTAATAAGGAAGTGGTAGATACAGCAAGATCGCGAGCTGAAAACACATCTTCGAAGCGCCCCGATGTATGTGCATACCAACAACCATCAGGGCTATTCTGAGGAATTATTTTCAACAAAGAGTGCTGTTGTATGAAACCGACAATGTTGTGAAAGAATATGCTATCACTGGAGGAGCTCCTCAAGGCTCGGTCTTACCTCATGTACGACGGAATCCTTCGGCTTGAAATACCTACTAAGTAGGTTTTGCAAATGACATCGCTGTAGTAGTAACTGCAAAACAATTAGAAGAGAAGCTCAAATTGAAACAATCTTTGTTCGACTGTGGCTAACATCAGTTCGCCTCACGCTAGCGCAAAACATTAAATGGAAGCGGTACTGCTTATTAGCAGGAAGCAATTGGAAACTATTACGCTCATAGTAGGTGGGCACGAGATAGTATCAGAACTAGCTATCAAGTATCTTGGCGTTCTAATTGATTCAAGGCTTACATTAAAATAACACCAATAACACCGAAGACTATTCTAAGCTAAAGTAGTCATATCCATTGTTCTATATGCATCACCAGTTTGGGCCGGAGTTAATAAAGTGACTTCATACAAAAGCGGAATCATAGCGTTATCGCAGGAATCCTCCCCATTGATAAAAAGGCGGAAGACCTGCAGAAAAAATGCATAGAGCGTTCTTTAGGGGAAAGGATATTTTCGGTTATATTTGCACCAGTATGTGAACGATGACTCTTCCGCTTGTCCATCGTGCAGTGAGACCGCCGAAAATGTGGAGCATGTATTCTTTCACTGCCCACGTTTCCAGCTACAAAGAGAAGCGCTACAAACTGTATTAGGAGAAACTCCAACGCTGGAGAATTAAGTGAATCATATGGTCGGATCCGAAAATAAGTGGAATTCAGTGAGCTCTTATGCACAAAGATGTATGCCAAGAGTTAAGGAGACTAAAGCCAGTAGGGACCAGTGAAAAATGCTACAATCCGCCTGGAGCGAATCGTATGATACCCTATCCCTATCTTATTTGGTCGTGTCAATGGGCGGTGCAAAATGTATTCACAAAATTTTCTATTTTGCCTTATAAACTAATATTTTTACTCGAAAATTAATTTTTGAAGTTAACGCCCCTAAAAAGTGGGCGTGGCCATACACAATGTACAGACGATTTGTAGATTAAGTGGATATCTACATATTTGCCCAAGTAAGTTTTTTCGAGTTTCATATGAAAATAGTGAAAAAAAGTGGGCGTGCCAGTGGGCGGATTTTAAAAATGTTTACACTTGTATTGCTTACTTTTCCAAAGACCTCGTATACAAAATTTCATCAACCTAGCTCAAAATTTAAGGCCCAAAAACTGGTGACATACGGACGGACGGACGGACGGACGGACATAGCTCAATCGACTCGACTAGTGATGCTGATCATTTATATATATACTTTATTGGGTCTATCTGTAATATTTCTCTACGTTACAAACTATGTATCAAACTTAATATACCCTTAGGATAGGGTATAATAAGGGCAAGAAGGGAAAAAGGGTTAGTGGGTAAGTATCCCACACTGTTACTGGGTACCGGGCTCACTTTCGTCCTATGAAGATTACCATCTCCCAGCGCAAATAAAGGAGATGTCCACTAAACAATCGTTCTATCATTGAATCCGACAGCCTGTTCCCAAATCTCATTCAAAGCGAGTTGCTTACATATATTTTAGAACCAGAGACCGCATTAAATTAAAATTAAATTAAATACTATGGTCGAAGTATCGGCTCAGTAAAATAGGAAAAAAAATTAGAAGTTGATAAAGAAAAATAATAATCGTTAATTTTTCAATTGAATAATGCTAGCAAGTATAAATTATATGTACTTATTTTTTTTTTTTTTAAACATTTGAATTACATATTTATTATTAAGTTTTAACAATAATTAAATCCAAAAATAAGCAAAATTCGGTGAAACTTTCTTGGATTCTTTAAATAATAACATAGAAAATTATTCAAATAACATGCAGGTATTGTAACTTATGTACATATGCTTGTCAGATTGTGACTTTAAGAATCTGGATAGATCATTCATATTCATTTGCGCTTTTCCCTAAAGCGGCATTAAACACAGCTTAAAACTCTTCGAGCATGCGAGTGTGGATTAGTAAATTCTTTTTTACGTTTCATATACACACATGCAAGCATGTGTTCCTTCGTTTCAAAATAAAAATTTTTTCCTCCAACTTGCAAAAAGGAATAATTAATTAATATGCTTCGCTGTCTTATTGGAATGTATACCTCGTCATTGTCTACGCAACAATAAGCTATGCATGATCAAGCAGTCAATCACCAATATAGACTAACAATCCTGTTCAACTGATTGAACAAAAATCAAAACATTTTGATTAAAACAAATAAGGCTTATTTTTGAACAGCTTTTTAAAACTCGATGAACAATATGTACATATTTTCCTATTTTTTTTTTAAATTGGATTGCAGACAACATTAAAACGGATAAAAAAAAAATTAATGTAAAATACAAAGCCTCTTCCCGCACTTTCTGCACCAAAATTCGCAGCTTGTCAAAGAATGGGATAAAATCCTCCAAAATATGCGGAACCAGGTTAAACAGGTAAATTGCCCACCTTAACAATTTATGATTTTTAATGCAGAAAGTAAGGGAATAGACCAATTAGGTCTATTTGGGTGAAATTTCCCCATGCCACGAATTTTAGTCCAAAAAAATTGTTTCGGGTAATACCCAATAGATTTCGACTACAGTCGAAATGTGAGAAAAATTTGTGCTAAAATACATACAAGTTATGAAAAATTTTAATTTACTTTACATAAATTTAATAGTTTATGTTTTAATTCTAATTTTACATATCCTTAAATATGTAAACAAACAGCATAAAGGTGCAAGTACATAGAACGTAGTTGTGCAATTTTTTTTTTTTTTACAAAGTAGATATAAATTATTATAAGGTGATGAATATTTTGGACTGAACTTAAAACTCGCAGCACTACAGTTTTGTGGTGATATAGGTATATACATATGTATATTGTATATGTTCATAGTAGATTTACCAATTTTAAATGCAATAAGTAAAAATAGTCAGTGGAAATAAGCAATTACCATTAAACTCCTCGCATTCAGTGTCAGCATTTTTAGAAGTTCAATTCCAATTAAAAATTATCCACCGGTATATAACAACAAAATATATTGCACTCTTTTGCTCACAAAAAAACACAACGAAATTGAAGAATCAACGCAATGCACTACTTGCTTTTTCCACAATACACAGCACATACTCTTTTAAAAGAGCGTATCATCACTCTACATTCAACTAAACCCTTGGAGAAGTGCAATCGTATCTTGATTTCAACACACATCTTTCCCGTCACAGACCTTGTCGTCGCTTTCAATTGTCTTTGCAAAAAAACATATCATTATACCACGAGGACCAAGTGGAACCCCAAATAGACAGAGTGAGACCGAAATTCAGCAATGCCACAAGCCTTTCATTATTAAATGCGCGAATACAAGCACAAAGCTGACACCCTTGTCAATTAAAAATGTGTTTCAACAGAACTGCACCACCCACTCACTATGGGATGAGAGTAGGTTGTGACTTCTGAATGCACCGCTTTAAAAATACATACGTATAGAAAAAACTGAGGCCAATAGAAACTATAACTGCGGGATGACACTGTGTCCGTCGATTGCGAAGTTATTTCCCGGAGTAAGTTTAATGAAGTTTCATTTTACCTTCGAGCATGTGTATGTCAGTATATGTGTACCAGTACAAAAGCCTCATTACAATTTCGAAAGGACGAGCGCGAGCAGTTTTCCACAGTAAATTCGAGGTCATCGCTAGAAGTGAGAGTGTAGGTTGGTCATACTAATGTTAATGACTTGTGACGGTAAATATTGTACTACAAACGTACAAATACAGGTTTATATGTAGATATCCATATAAACCTACTGCCTACATTCAACTGCATGTAATATCCTTTTGTTGTTTTCATGTGTGGGTTTTTCTATTTTTTCGAATTTCAATTTGAAGTGAACTGCTCGCGCGATAATGATTCTGTACATAATTGATAAATGCCTGACTGGGGCGCACAAATCAATGCAGTTAGGATAGCAGAGGACGGCCCCTTCTAGACGATCCGGTAATTGTGGCTCAACCTTTTTGTTTAAATAGGAGTCTTATGTCTACTACCAGACACGCAAGAAAACCTACTTAAATTTCCAGTTCGCGGGGCTATCTATCCCGTGATATGTTTATAGCATAAAATATACAAGACTTTGTTAGTCTGCAACTAGGCCATATGAAAAATGTAAACTTGTGAAATGGAGAATGATACATCACTCTCATGTTCATTGGTAGAGTTTTGTTTTAATTCTAACTAAAATGTCATAACAAATTAAGCATTGATTAAAAATATAGTTACTTAGGTGTTCCTTTTCTAAAGTAAATAGATCATTAAATGTCAAATCAGGATTAACACAGCCATTTGATAAATCAACTTCAAAATTCATCTTTTAGGTGCTCTAGAACTTTGATAAGCTTGTGCGAAACCTATCGTATGATATATGTATTTGGTCCCGTCTGATGCTATGACACAAATGCTCCAGCTAAGACTCAAATACGAGGTCGACTTTCAAGAATCGACTGCAGTTCTCATTTCGAAAGCTACCTCTGTCTTTCAAGCGGAGATTTTAGCAATCATTACTAATGGCCGTGAGCTACTTTGTTAGAAACAGTTGAAAGTATTGCAATATGTGTGTTTCTATAGTGAAAATCACCTTTTACTTAAGACTTTGCTTTTAACCCTTTAACAATTTAAGAACAGTTTATGGATGCAAAAGATCTCTGAACTGCGTCTCAAGATTTGATTGTGGATTTAAGGTAACAGTAAGATTTTGGGAACTGAAAATTGCAATGATGTTGCTAACCCATGGCAATAAAATAATATAATTTTTAGATCCGCCTACTTTTCGTAAAATTGTTTATGTTTGCATTTGTACATGAGGCTCGAAACAATTTACTTTGTGTATGGCCACAGCTACTTTTTATGGGGGTTTAAAATACAGTTTTTTTTTTCGATTTCGTTCAAAAAATATTAATTTTTAGGAATAAAGTGTGGTATATATTTAAATTTTTTCAAAATCCACGCCAACTTTTTCACGTTTTAGAGTACGAGTAAGTTTATAAAAATTTGAAAAAAAAAAACTTTTTTAAGCAAGTAGATTGGTGGAAAAGGAGCTATATATACATATGTATGTATAAGAAATAATAAGGGAAAGGTAGGGTTTCCCACGATCCGCTCCATAAGGATTGTAGCATTTCGAAGGCAAAGTAGATGTCAACGTCTTCTGAGAATACTCCAGCACCGATTATGTTGTTGGTTTTGGATCCGTCCGTAAAAATTGACTTAAATTTATTCTTTAGGACATATTTACGAGTAAGTACCTACCGTAATGCGAAGATCGGGCTAAACATTTTGTAAACCATTTTATAGTTTTTGTAATTTATAGTAATTATATTTATTAATGTATAAACTTTTATGATATAAGGACCACAACATTTCCCATGAGTACCATTGTAACAACTGATTGCCAGAAAATGAATGTGAAATATGAAATTTAAACATAATTGTTTTAGCCGTTTTTCCACAAATTTGCTTCTTTGGTCTTTTCTGTAAGTAACGCACCTGAACTCAAAGAGTAAAAGATTGAACTCTGTTGGGTTCACAGTAATAATGGAATACATACCAGAAAATGAGAGGACTAAGGAACTGGCGAGAGATGGTTTAGCATCAACCACAGAACCAACACATCCACCCGTTAATATCTCGCCTTGTACTCTTAAGCTCGAAGTACGGAATAAAGCCACGTGAAAGGCAAAAACTAGGTGGAACTCCATAGAAACCTCCGTCGTTACAAGGAAACTATGGACCACGCTTGACAAATTAAGAACTTAGAGACATGTTCGGAAGGACCGGAAATCCATTTCCACCCTAATGAGTATCATCACAGGATACGACATTCTGCGATATAATAAAGATGATTTCAGACTGCAGAGTTTGTGGTGATGAGACAGCTTCTTCTTTAACGAACTAGGGGAACTTTTCAGCGCATCAACCGCTGGTTGGTATGTATGAAATGGACCAAATAAATATGGTAAATTTTGAAATGTATGTGAAATATGAAATTTAGTCAAAATCGTAGTTTTGCAAAACTGGGCTTAAATAAAATACCGTTAATACGAGGGTTAAAACAAAAATTTCAGTTTCAGACTGTAAGTGTTATGAGAGGTATACAGTTGTGCACGTATAGATAGGACCTACAGTTTTATACCGTATCCGAAAGGCAGTGGGATTTTTGAAAAGCTTTGTCATGATAGTTATTTTTTTATATTTCTTTTTTATTTTTGTTATTATTGATTTTTTTTTTTTATATTGATTGGGAAACTACTGACATGGATTTTACATGTAGGCCAAAATTGCAAGTGCGAGATTGTCTAGAGTCTTATGCCTAGACCAGGTAACCTGGGTAGCAATCCTCGTTACCGAAAACTTCAAGCTACGGAAACCGTCACAATGCCTCGGATTAGAACTGGTAATACGTTGACGACTTTAAGCTATCGTACCCGGATAAAGATTGGTTTCTGGAATGTGAAGACACTCCTTGACTCTCAGAGTGAAGGACCTCAGAACGCCAGATTCCTTCAACTGTACTACCCTACTCCGAAAGACCAACTGTAAGCCCCCGTGGATATGGAGTTGGACTGCTGTTATGACAGCAGAACCGTTTACAGAATCACCAAAGAGCTTATAGGTTGAAGAAGCTCTACCCAGCAGCCAGTGACGGGCTTAGACGGTTCGTTGCTTATATCGGATGAAGATCAACTAAATAGATGGAAGGAGCATTTAAGTCAGACCGAATTCGCACCACAAACCCAGTAAGGAAGAGATTATTACCGCGATCAAAGCACTGGAAACCAACAAGGCGGTAGGACTTGACGGCATACCCGCGGAACTTTTTCAAGTTGCGTCAATAGTATCGGCGGAGCTACTGTTCCCACTTGTCAGGAGAACATGGGAAGCCGAGAGTTTTCGGGATGAGTGGAAGAAGGGAATGATCGTCAAGCTTACAAAAAAAAAGGCAATCTAATGCAGTGCAAAAACTGGAGAGGTATTTGCGTGCTGCCTGCTGTGGCCAAGATAATAGCTAGAATAATCCTAGAACGAGTTAAAAAACACCTTGAAGACGCACTCGACGCCGAGCAAGCAGGTTTCCGATCTGGATCGACTACATCAACAGCCTGCAGATCATCATCGAACAATGTGTTGAATATCAATCACTACTTCACCTGCTGTTCATTGATTTTGTGATAGTGTCAGTTGGGAATTTTTTTGGCGTGTGCAGGAGAGGCATTCCTGATAAATTAATAGCAATTATCAAGGCTGCACAGAGGAAAGCTGTCTGAGGAATTCAATTCCAAAGTGGGGTTCGGCAAAGCTGCATACTTTCACCAATACTGTTTTTATTGTATCGATGAACTCTTACATCTAAACTCAAGCAAATCTACTATGCCGATGATGTATGCCTTCTGTCTCACAGAATAATGAACCTTCACCAAATAACAGCAAATACAGAGCAGACGTCGTCGGGCTGAAAATTAACCCGGCAAAAACAAACTCATCAACTCAAAGGGTGGTGAGAGTAGAGAGTTTCCAATACCTCAATTGTCTAGCCAGCCGAATAGCAAAAGCAAAATCTTCGTTTGGGATGCTATCCACAGTTTGGCGAAGTAATGCAATTAGCTTAAACACCAAGCTACGACTGTTCCGTTCCAACGTTGAATCCGTGCTGATATATGGATGTGGTACCTGTAGGGTTAACGTCACTATCACGAGGAAGCTGCAAACGTTTGTCAATAAATGCCTGCGCTACATCTTAAGCATATTCTGGCCAAACCGTACCTCTAACGAAGAACTTTATCAGAGAACTGACCATGAACTATAGGAACAACCATACGACGACGAAAGTGGCAGTGGATTGGTAATACTCTTCTATAACTAAATATTTAGATGTGGTGTCAATTCGCTTGCTTGCGAAGAAACGGAATCACATCAAATTAATTGCAACTTTTACCGCAGCCGTCTTTTCATGAACGTGTAGTCGCATATAATAGTGAATCCCAAATATTCTATTCTGTCTTTACATTGATGATATAATATACAATAACAATTAATGGTCTAATGTTGGAGAAATTTTCTCAAATCTCGTGTAAAAGATATACTAAAAATGCTGGTTACTCACTATTCAGAAATTATTATAGCAAGCCGAACCACCATTTAAATGAAAAAAACGTATTTTTCAAAAACTGCTACTCTGTGGACAAAATCAGTACGATCTGTAGAATTAAGGATTAGTTAGTTTATTGAAATTTTATACCCCATCGCACTGATCTACCAACATTATGTGAACTCTGCAACATAAGAATAATGGAAGTGTTCCACTTTCTTGTAGTCTGCCCGATCTTGAAGGAGTCTTGCGTTATGACATTCTCGAAAGAAATTTTAGAAGAGGAATAAATGTTAAAAGTTTTTAATGGTGAATACGGATCGGATGTTTTATACAACAACACCACAGCTGCACTTCAATACAGAAAACTAATTTTAGACGGAGATTTTTAGTAATTATTTTGTATAAGTTTAACTAAACTACTTCCAGTTTGTAAATATATTCAGGATTTAATTCTGTTGTCATTTATTTGAATTAAAAGTTCTTATTAATTAAAAATTGCAAATAATTAATGCTCTGCCTGGTGGTGTCAAGTTAAACCACACAGAGGTTAAGGTTCTTTTGTATGCTGATGACATTGTCACTTTAGCTGACAATCCGTAATCCCTTCAGCTACAAATTAATAAACTAAAACGGTATTGCGATCGATAAAAATCGAAAATTATGATCTTCCGGTAACCACAACGAAACTCATCTTCAGAGAATATCTGGTCTCTGGAGGGCGGACCCAATGAAGTAATTAAGCACTATAAATATTTAAGATTCATGACAGTAATTCTCTGTGATGTTTGTCAGAATTTCGCATGTGGTGGGGCCGTGTAAAAACTGATGGTATTTTCCTGTATTGAACTTGAAACCCTATACCCAAAGGTCCAACGCACTAACCACTGAGCTGCTGTACCAACGACACATATCCGCTCACATGCACAGGTGCAAATAAAAAAAACTTTTAGGGCCAGTGCGAGATCATCCAAATCTATGGGTGAAACTCGAGCTAACTCTAGAATTTGGCAAGCCAAGTTTGCTCTGGATTAAGTTAACAAAACAAATACTTTTGATTAATATTGGAAGTAGCAAGCAAAAAGGTTTATTTCATTTAAATACATATTTTTGTGAAAATTTTTTAATTTTTTTAATTTACATCTTATTTAACTCAGCATAGAATAACTGGGCGTTTTTATAATTTTTAATAATTGAATGAGAACTGAGAACCGATTATTACGATCTCGAACTTATTTCCAACATTTTATGTACATATGTATGTGTATATAATTATTTCTCACAGAACGGGTAAATATGTTTTATTATTCAATCAAAGTGTAACTACACAAAAATTGTTTTGTTAGCTTATATTTATGTCACTTAACAACAGGGGCAAGTTTCGCATTAAAAATAATATAGCCACGCATATGTAATAAAACGAGATATAAAGACATTTGGTAAGTTTTATGAATTAGAGATACATGTTAGTTTTCTTTTATATGAATTATATTATTTTATAATTCTACAATTTATAATAATTCCATATCAATTTTATTCCGTCAACGATAGGAAGTATTCGATACAGGTTCGCTTTTACTCAACACGTTTATCGTAAAAATTATTATAGGTACACGAAACTTTACTATCGGTCTATTTACTATGAACAGAAAATGGTAGAAGGAGAAGTAGTATAGAGAGTTTTTTATGTGTTTTCAATTGAAATAGAACAGAGATAGATTGGAATCTATTATTCCTTCATACAAAAAAAATCAATACATTTGTTTCCTTGTGCTCACTTTTTGTGTATCGAACCTGGTACTAAAAATGTACAACTTACGAGTATATTCCCTTATGGGAATCGGGGAATACATTCCGCTGATACAAGGCACAGAAAATTGTGTCAAGGAAAAACCGCCAAATACATACCTATTTGTATATTTTATGTTTTTTTTGTTTTTATATTTTGTATTGCGCAACCAAAAGCAAATTAATTTTAACTTAAAAAAACTAATATATGGACATAATATGCCCATGGGATAGTTTTTGTCAAGTTCAGTTTCCTTTTATAATGAAAGAGAATAAATTCCCCAATGTTAACTTATTTCCACGTCGGGAACTATTAAATCAGAAAATATGCCTGCCGTTTGTTGTATGTATGTAATCGTTCTCCATCCGTAATCACATCATCTCCACTGACGACGGCGTTTAAAGGCATTCTCCATTTCAACTGTGCCAAGTGCCACCTGTTACATATAGTACAGCACGAACTTGTGTACAAATTCGACTTTATGTATTTGACAAGCTTAATTTTGAATAATTGGCCCTTGGGTGTGCTTCACGACATGCTATTTGAAAAGACATCACACGACTACATACAGAAAGCATGCCCAAAGTAGAACAGCTACAGGAAGCCGAGGTCATGTCGCATGCGTTTACTATTTTTCCACTCATAAATGCAAATGCATACTAGATGCCTATTTCACTTGAAGCATTTCTTTACGCTGCCATTCGGTCCAAAAGCAACCAAAGGTGGTTGACAAAAACCATAGTCCTTGGAGAGGCGATGTTATGTACAAAGGCGGTAAAGTTTACTATGTAAGTAATTGCTATTTAATTATCTGACCTATATTTGTGTACAATTAATCAATTATTTATGGAGTTATTTGTTATATTCTAATTATAACCTTTGAGTAATTAATTTCTTATACCGACAAAAGCAAGTACCTACTCATCCGAATGCAATTCACAATAAATATTGACTACTAGATTGTAACCTGTAGATAAATTAACAATGTAAGGGGTGTGAAAATTGTCGGCGGAGGTTTTGCAACTAAGAAGCTAAGAGGCATATAATTTTAAACTTCTAGCACCAACCAACCAATCTTCCCCATCGAAGTACCGATGCTTGTTATCCAGTTTCGCGGAAACTAAGAGACTCGATATACTCGTAGTAAAATTTAGCATGCAGCTAGCTTGCGACACCCACTCACTTTCGATGTCGATTTCGAAGGAGTTATAATCTAGTTTGACAGTTCCATAATTTTAACGACTGAAATAGTCATCGGCCTCTTTTCATTCAATGCGATATTTATTCCAATTTTTGGTTGCTAGCCAAAAAATTCAGCAAAACTCCTAGTAGACAGAGTAAACAATGTGGCTGTGATATTTTTCGGGTAATTGAACAGTATTGCTTCTTGGGAGAGCTCTTTCTCTCGTAGGAACATTTTAATAAATTTACCATTTGAGTTTGGCAGCATTAATGTATAATAAAGCCCTTGGACCTAAACTAAATTCTATGCGATACGAGCAATTACTTGTTACATTTTTATGTTCCTACATACATACATGTGTGTGTAGAAATAAGTGACAAGGCCATCAATTTCAGAAGAAATCTGTTCCGAATGACTCTGTCAGCAGAGTTTCTGCAAGACATCGTTGCCTTGAAAAAAAGCCATGTATCATTTGTATATGTACATGGACGATTAAGAACAAACAATGCATATCAGTAACAGAACACTGTGCATTATTATTTTTATATTAAAGTAAGCTTCCGACAAGAAATTCTTGAGCTTCAATAATAGGAAGGAATATTGTATTTGTACGAAATGTGAGACTGAATTACTTGTCATAGGGATGTAACCAGAAGCAAATATACATTCAGAATTTGAATCTTTCGCTCATTGCGCTGAAAGGAGACTATGTTAAAATGAACATCGCAGACATATGTACATATCAAATGTTGACAGAAGATTTTTCAAAGGGTTGTTTTGACACTATTTTTTGATTATTATTATAGATAATAATAAACTCTTTATTTTTATTCTGCTATGTGGATACATATTTTTTTCAAAAAGAATCCTTGCCAAAAGCAAAATCCTCAGTGCAATCAATTCAGTGTTCCAAGAGTGGGTTTATAATTGCATTTTATGTTTTAACATCCATTTCAACGCCCACAAGTATGTCTTTGCTATTTGTATATGCTTTATGGGTCAGACAACAGAAAAAAAAAGGACCTAAGCAAGAATAAAACTGTACACATTAAATGTATAATGCAAACGTACTCGTATCATTGAATAATTAAAAAAACATTTCTTCTTGCCGTAGAGGAGAAAAAACAGTTAATCTAGTATGAAAATGTCGGCAGCAAACAACACATTTCAGCAAATAAGCACACATCAGGGCACTTGGAGTACCTACTACGGGTATTTCTAGCATCTATTGTAGTTCACTTGTGTCTTTATGTATTTTCTGGTTGCACATGATGATTTGTAGCCGTTACCTAGTTTCTTATCCATGACAAGAAGAGGACTAGTGACAGTGACACAAATCTTTATGCAATTTGACATTCATATGTTCATATTGTGGGTGGGAAAATTGGAGAATTGGAAACTCCTGGCGTTTTAAAATCAATTGGCGTCACAGATGGAATCGAATTAATTAAGCCTATGCTTATGAAAGAATAAAGACGCAGCAAGGAACGAAATCTTATTAAAGAACTCGGAGTATGAATACAATCATTAAGTAAACTAATTTAGCATATTCCTAAAAAGCCCTTAAGCCTATATATGTACATATGTATGTATGTATATACTTCCTATCATTGGAATAATATTTTAAAATAAAGGCTTTCGTTTGAAAAAGTGGTTACCTGATGCATATTCGTAAAACATGTAGACCAGACGAAACTGCAAGCTAGGAGAGGACGAAAAATTATTCTCTTACTTACGTACTTACATCATTTGTTGCAGTTCTAACAATTGATAGTAAAACTATTATTTGCTTATCTGATCTGAGTCATCGTCCTTGTCGTCGGTTGTCTACTGTTGCAACATTATTAGTAATTGGTTTATGGGCTTGTAAGTGATGTAGTTTCTCTATTATTGCATACACATATCCACACATGTTCCTCATTTAATTATTTGATTTCGCAATTAACATCACAATTTTATTTATTTACTCAGTTAAAAACCACACACAAAGTTAAAGAAGTTCCTCCACCCCAAGGTATAGCTACATACACTCCACTGTTGTTGTTCTAAGTAATTTTATTTTTTGTAGGTAAGGTAGGTTCGTTTTTTCGCTACAAACACTTCTATTGTTTTTTTTTTTTTTTTTTTTTTTTTGTGTAACGTGAACCACTATAGTATACTCCTTTGAAGCTACAACCCACGTTTTGTTGTTATTTTGGATAAGTTGTACACATACACACACACATACGGGCGAATGAGAAATGAGGAGGTGAAGTATCTGAGGGTGTGTGTGGTGATATTTTTTTCGGAAATTTTTCTACAAATACACGAAACACGCAAGGATACCCCGACGTATGTTCCAAACGAGACACAGTGATTTCAACCCGAATTTAAGTTTATTTTTACATATCAGTTTGCATTATTTAAATACAATTAAGCGAACGAAATAATGTGATGTTACCATGCCTTACGTTAACAGCTGACAGCGAGTATACTTTTTCTGTTAAAATCTATCGCGATGATAACATTCGATGGGATAATGTATACACACGACGACGACGGCACTAATGTCCCTTTGAGTTTTTTTCTTTTCCTTGCTTCCTTTTAGTCTATGCTCTATTATGTATTTGGACGCGATTTTTTTGTATCCAAAGTTTGGTTAAAAATGATAAACCACATTTAATTTCCACATTACGCACAAAGTTTTTGCAAGTAGACTATGACAATGCAGATAATGATGATAATGATGACAATGGCGATGTGAATGATTAGAAAACGATTACAGGATATCACTTGACATTACACAATTTTGTACTCGAAACTCTCGGAGAAAAATTATATGTATTAGGAGAAGGAAAAAAGGGTTTAGACTTGAAGTTTGGTTACAACAATTTTTTTCTATTCCACAAGAAGTGAGAACACAGCAACAGTGTTGAAGGGATATGCGAGAATAGTGTGGCGATGGGAGCGCGATGTGTTACGGATTCTTTGCTATTTAAAGGTTTTTTTTTTTTTCCTCTATCTACCTATATGTACATATATAGATATATATAATAATCCTGCACACACAGGTGTATATCCTTCGCCACATAGAACAAAAACGAAAGTAAATGTTAAGAGTTGACGGTTCTTAGTTTGGCTTCTTACTTGCTGGCTATAAGAACCAAATGTTGATTGGTATAAAAGAATAATACGAGAGAAAAGTAGAATAAACTTTGCCATACATAACCACACATACATGTAGCGACTACACACTATCTAACGCACTTGGAGAAAGCATTTCGCTCACGGTAGTCGGAAGAGAGTGCTACTGATAAGTGCTTCAGCCATGGTTTTACGCGAAGTAAGAATATGAGCGGAAATCGTCAACTTGTTGTGCGAATAGGTATAAATAAAGAATTGGATAATATTTTATAAACAGAAAATATTTCCTTGTTATAATTCTCAGGAAAAAATACTCAATCCAGGCATAAGGGTTTGTGTTACCCTACAATTAGGTTTTGTGTATTTTTAATTTGCTGACTTTAATCTTACCACCATTGTGAGTGTGAGAGGGAGTATCCTATGTAAATAACAGGAAACAACAGCGGAATCTTGCGTGAGAGGATTGCGAGTTTTAGGGTGTAATTTGATTATAACCTCAAAATGGGGCATTATTAAAAAATCCACCACATTTGGGTATTGGTTAGTTTGGCCGTCTTGGGTTTAATTTGAACACAGTGAAAGCACTTTGATGTTTTCTTACCTTTCCATATAATCTACCTTTTGAAAGAAGATAACATTGAACACTGCTTTAGCTTAGCTTACCAATAGCTGAAATGTTCTGACTAAATAACCTTCAATCAGCAATGTGCCACAGCTTATTACATTGTCAAACATTTTGGTAACGTGTTCAATTATTACACCTTCTCTTTAATTGGACACTATACATTTAAATCAATCACGAGTGAAGTTCAGATCTAACATTACAACATTGGGCTACGTGTGAAGTTGAGATCTAACATTGCTACGTGTTTTATTGTCAATTTCTTTTCGAATAAACTGTATAAAATAGAGTATGATTCAGCAATTGCTATTACAAATCACAATGATAGCTCAATCAGCAGTTTTCGTGTATCTTCTTGTGCTTCTTAATCTTGCAGCATCTGCTGATATTCTTAGTAGAGGACCCATTTTTAAGTAAGTTATACCCGCTTTGTTGATTAACATTTCAATAATAATTGATCCTTATTTAGAAATACAAATTTCCGCAATCGTCACTATAAGACGAAGGGTATCAACAAGTATGGAAAATGGTCTACTGCAAACTCACCAGTTGAATATTTGAAGACGCCCAACTTTGATGTAATGCTTCTTAGTGAAGAGAACTCCGATCCCATGTGGAAGAAATATTCAGAACTCTTTCGGCCGAAAGATATTCGTAATGCACCACAAATTGAGGTAAATTATGGAAGTAATGCCGCCACAATTGTGGGGGGCTTCCGAAATCCTTCCATTCGGTTGGATCGCTCTGAAGTTGAGTCGGTTCTTGCATTGCTGGGTAGCAAAAAACATATCATAGTTTTGCACCCACGAAATTGTAAGCCCAACTCCACACCGACAGGAGCTAAAGAAAGTTCTTTGGATGAATTTGAAAATCAGTTTCTTCCTAAATTATTGCAGCAACTGCATACACCATCAATCCAAAAGGGCATAGGATCGGATATGATAGATCCAGTTATAGATCGTATTCTAACATTACTCGACAAAGATGAACAGAAAATGCTCGACGAATTGAGTAAGACATTTGAAGGTTATTCTTCTCAGTACCCTGAGGAAAGTCCAATGTATTCGAGTGGTTATACAACTACTAGAAAGAGGCCAAACGCATACAACCAATATGAAAGGATTCCAATTAAGCCCACTACGAAAGCCGAATCAAACAGTCATCTGAAAAATTTGCTAATACAGGATCCTTGTAATGAAGGATACGTGTTTCTTGTTCAAAATCATAAAAATTCTATGAACCCTAAGTCCATAAATGATTTGATAATGAGAGTATTAAAGGTGGTCACAGAAGCGAGCTGAGAGTTTTCTTACAGCTAAATTCTAAATATACAATTGTTTAAATTTGTAATAATTATAGAATAAACGTGAAATTTATTTAACATGTTCAAAAAGATTTATAACATTCCTGATATTTGAATTTCCCTGCTATAAAACATCTGTTGAGGAAATATTCCGGGGCATTAATTGTTAACAAACACACAGCTGAGGATTGAAGAATATGCGCACAAGGAAAAATCAACTCTCTGAGAGTAATCTCCTTCATTTACACACCCGTAGGGAGAGTATACTCTTACCTTAGTTCTCTTAACTGAAATAAATCAACGAATCTAAAGGTTAAGGGTATTGGGTGCAATGAAATTCTATACCTCTAACAAAAGCTGTTTACTTCTTCCCGAATTGCTATGCTCTTGACATAGATTGCCCAATATTTGCAAATCCGCAATGCTGTGCCACAAACTCAATAAGCGATTGAGGAAAAACTTATTCTTCAGCGCTTTTATTATTTTATTGCTAATACGGCAATTTCGCTTTTATGTGTCAATTAAAAATTCACGTAAAATGTGTACTATAAAAGGCACATCAATTTTCAAGAATATTATCAGTTTAATCAAGTTCTTTTACTTTAAACAACTATTCAAAGCTTCAATATGAAATTCTTCGCTTGCTTGATTGCTTTGGCAGCCATCGCCTGCATCGCTTCTGCCGATAAGACTGATAAGAAGGAAGGACTCGTTGGTTCCGCTTATGGTTCACCTTCCTACAGCGCCCCAGCGCCATCATATGGTGGTTCATCGTATTCTGCTCCACCCTGCCCAAAGAACTACTTGTTCAGCTGTCAACCACATTTGGCTCCAGTTCCATGCTCCCCGGGATACTCAAGTGGTGGATACTCTGGTGCATACTCAGAACAAGTTCCACAATACGCTCTGCCACAGTTCGCTATGCCACAATATTAAAGAAAGTGCATCTTGGTATCTTTCATTAATTTTGCTATTCTTTTTGGTTATGAAATAAATCTGATTAAATTATAATTTGTTATCTTATTTTTTCATTTCGTATTTGGGGCTTTTGCATGGTGTGTGTTTTCTTTCCATTTTACCGTTTCCTATGGTTAGTACGTTTTACTGAAAAGTGGTAAAACATTTTTTCATAAGTTTTCATTCTCGTCTTTTAGCCTCTCCTTCTTTGATAATAGAGGCGATTAATTAATATTTTTCTCTTGCTCATATATGATAGGTCACTTTCTATTTACATTCATAAATCGCCATGGAAAGCGGAAAAAGAAAATGAGTTCAAGAGAATTTCATCATTCTGGAAAGAGAAGGTAGTTAGTCCATAACTATCTTTAGATGAGTTTAAAGGGCTATTCAGTTGAAAATATAAAACTATCTGATACGAAAAAAAGAAGAATTTTGCATGCCTTATATTTAAATTCCTTGTGTTGGTATATGTACTTAAATTCATTATGGGCAAGTAGAGCAGTCGGGAGATATTGAGTGGGCTTTTCGTTCCATTTTAACATCAGGTTAATCTCACTTAAAGTATGCATAGCTATATTATTTTATGTCTATTGTTACATAGTTTGTAAAATACCAAAATATTTAATGATTAACATCACAAGCCGAGGCGCCAGAATCATGTCCGTCTATCTTTTTATCACCTGCTGTTAGGCTTTATATTTTGAACTAGATAATATTTTGTTAACGATGTCTTTGTATAAGTAATTTTACAAGAAACTCGACAAAACTTACCTAGGTACATGGAAAGCAGATATTTACTTACTCTACAAATCTACAGTAAATATAAGACCACGTCCAACTTTTAATGGTTTTTATTAGCAAGTTGTGTAAAAACTTTTTCCTTGGTTCAAATATTAGGAATCAAACAAACTTTAGTATATGTCGACAAATTATAAGAGTCTGTCCACGCCCACTTTTCTTTTTTAAGAAAAAATATTCGTGGAAAAAGAAGCTATGTATGTACATAATATGGGAAAGGGATTGTGTATTACACGGTCCGCTGGAGACGAATTGTACCATTTCCGTATAGTTTTAAATATGGGTCATTATAGTAGCGAAACCTTTGTTCATTGGACTTTTTTTGGGCTTTGAAAACAGAAAATTACTACCGATTTCACAAAAAAACATCCTATCTACATATGAGAAGATAGATAGTGTTCATATGAACACTGCCCTCTTTATTATCATCTTAAGGAAATGGGCCGTGTCCAAATGGACATTCGCCGTTTATGACTTGAAATATTTTAAGGTTCATTAATGAACTAGATTTCAGGCGCACAGTTTAAAAGAACAATAACAAACGGGGCATAGTAGAAAAGATTTACTTGAGTCGTAATGCTTCTTAGTCTCGTTTGCCCATCGGATACGGCATACAACAGTAGGTCCCTTCTGTACGTGCAGGAATGTATATCACGCGCAACATGTACAGTTGTGAGAAGCCAGGCTTTGGCCTGATAGAGAGGCTAAAAAAAGTAGGTCTGCCAATTCGGGTTGGTGATGATATCTCCTTTTCCAAAATCCCCTATTTCATAATCCCCTGTGCTACAATCCTTAATCCAAAAGACCCTAAGACAAAATCTCCACGGCGGGCCAGAGTTAGTAACAGATTTTAATCAATCTTTATATCTAGGGTCCCTGGGGTAATAACTATAAACAATTCGCACGAAAACGGCTTTAATGAATTTTGATTTTAATTTGGCACTGATGATAATATAGAGGTGAGCAATAAAACGGCCTAACATTTTTGGCTAAAAGTTATAGTTACGAGTAGTTTATAGCGGTACATCCTTATTTTCTTGAAAAAGGATTAACGGATTTGCTCGAAATTGGATCCAAAGGTTTTGTATATATGAATAGTTTTATAAAGTCTTATAAGTATTTGGTCTAAATTGTCAATAATGGTATTTTCCTTATAAACGACTTAACACAATAATTTTTTTCGGAATCGAATGAAACACTTTTGCTTAAATTTTATATTTAATTAATTTTTTACAGTTAAAGAACAAATATTCTTACAATAGCATGGATTTGTATACACATTAACCCTTTCGACCCGGCTGGTACTTTTATGTACCACCAAAATTATAAACATCCCTGAAAGTCACAATTTGCATACTATTTGGTCGAAATCTGTACGACAACGTCTTTCAACGTTCTGTTAACGGTATCCAAATGTGCTTGCAGCTGCAACATGCTTGTGCGTGTTTGGTTTTGCATGTTTTCGATGGCAGTTGAAGTAACAATTTAGTGGAATGTGGACCTTTCGGTTGATTTTTTCAGTGTTTTTAAAGTTTTAGCGGTGAATCAAGCAGAATATTATAATATCAAGTGACTACATCTAAATTTGTTTTATAACGTAAGTATTTGTTATTGTAAAACTTACGAAATATGAATTATTGTAAAAAAATGAACTCCTAAAATGTAGATGTTATTATTTAATATAGTCTAAAGAATACGGTTGGTACAATATTGTACAACATAACATCCCGGATGGTACATTTTTGTACCACCGCCCAATGGCCACGCCCTCTAACCTAGTGAGATTTGTTTGTGCTAAATCATTTCTTTTAAAGGTTTTGATAAGATGTAAATCACAAAAATTGTCCGGAATTGGTCCCCCGAAAGCCGGGTCGAAAGGGTTAACTAACTCTATGCTGATTACTAAATATCTTTTTGATCTGGATATCTGGATATCAAGCTGATCTAATTTTTACCGATTTTAAAAACGCTCTTGACACAATATTTATGTCATACCACTCATTCATTTAGCATTCATTCAATGTTTATTAAGTGGATTTCAAGTTACATTTTAAAAAGGAAGCAATTTGTTAGAATTGGCTGTTCTCAATCTAGGCTTATTGAAGTCTTATCTGTGTTATCTCTAGTTTATTCTGTTAGAGTTAAACTCGGTAGATGAATAAACTTAACTTATTTTGCAAGGTCCTATAAGATGGCATGCCACAGATGGACCATCTTCTGTGCCTCTTAATATCAAATATCATGAATTTTGGCAGTAACTCCGCAAAAACTTCATCTACATACCCTCAACTTCTTATATTTATGAATCTCTAATGGATATAAAAGGAATTGATATATGTAGGTGCAAGTTTGAACTGTAAACATAGGAGGTTATGAGTCTTTCAAGTCTTTAATCAATTGTCTTGATTAAAATACCTTCAAAACTTGAAAAAGATCATGTTACAATTTTCTTATATTCAACTGACCATGCTGTAGTAGATATATATATATGTACGTTTGAACCTCATATTGAATATCAGATCGATTCAAACAAAATATTTTTATAATTTTAATAATTTTATTTTACAACCCAAATATTGGTTTCAAAGTCCTATTTTTGCTTTTGTCGAAGTTGTAGAAGAAAACATTTGGCATGCAAGCAATTACAGATCTCCATTAACCAAATAGCAATATTACCTTATCTAAAAATACATATTCACATAACAAACCATTGAGTACCTATGCAAATTATATTTCTAGAATTAGATGTAGATTTAAAAAAATCACCATTCTGAACAGACAATAAATAACTAAATCATACGTGATATTTAAACATCGTCAGCAGCATTTTCAAAAAAAATCATTTAAATTTACTCGAGGTAAAGGCCGACAGACATGAAACCTGAAACTGATCACTCCTCTAACGGTGAAATATGAGCTACTAACAGTACGAATTGGACAACCTACATTTTCAAGGTGTCTAACAACGTTTTATGTTTTTTTTTTTTGTTTTTTGTTGATATATCGAGATTAATTTCTCAGGAATCCTGAGCAATCAAAAAAAAAAAAATGTGTCCTATTTAGACTTGATGCAGTCCACATACAAAGTTGTGAATGCAACCGCTTGAGGTAACTAAACGCGTACTCACTTTTTCACCGGGCCAAATATCTGATCCGAAAAGACTTGTCCTAAAATTGAACTATTGCATAAACGGGCATGCAATTTCTCAGCACAATTATTAATTCATTGCTATTGAAGCAATTTTACTTTAATGGGTCAAGAAAATATTTACGCAAAATGCTTACTATAAAAGGCATATCCACTTGCAAGACTACTTATCAGTTCACAAGTTCTTTAGCTTTGTACAACTACTCATTTTTCAACATGAAATTCTTCGCTTGTTTATTCGCTCTGGCCGCTGTTGCCTGCATTGCATCTGCCGATAAAACCGAGAATAAGGAAGGAATCGTAGGATCACCCTATGGTGCACCATCTTACAGCGCTCCAGCTCCATCATATGGCGGTTCATCGTACTCTGCTCCACCCTGCCCAAAGAACTACTTGTTGAGTTGTCAACCCAATGTGGCTCCAGTGCCATGCTCTCCCGGATATGGCGGTCATGGTGCCTACTCTGAGCATGTTCCACAGTACATCCTCCCACAATGGGCTGGCGTGCCACAGTATTGATAGAAATATATCGTGAATTGGCTAAAAAGTTAGTGATTTGGATTTTACTGTTATATTTCGGCTATAAAATAAAAGCACCTAAATTGTAAAATATTTAAATTGTGTTGTATTTGCTGCTGACAAGAAGCATGTTTTTTCGCCTTTCAGTTTCGTATTTGCGAATTCTTCTATTATTGTTATTTGCTTCATCTGAGGGTTGTACAAAAGAGGCTTTGGAAGTCGTACTTTGCTTAATACCGTATTCAAAATTATATCGGTTTGACGAACGATTTCTGGTCTTCAAATCGATAAAGAGCTGGCTTCTTACAAAGCCATTACGGACTTAGTATCCAACCAAGTTTTCGTTCAAAATTGCCCAATATTTTCTCAGCTTTCTTAATTATCGTCCAGCACTAACAAAACTGGTAAGATAAGGGTTCCGTCTATTTAAGATTTGTGAACCCATTTGTTTTGCCAAACCAAAGTAGCAATTTTTTGCTAAGGTTATTCTTCGTTGGATCCCTAGAACGGTGTCATTTAAGCGATTTTTATTTCTTCGAGATAGGTAAACTCCTTAACTATCTCGAAATTATAGTATAAAGAGTGATGTTCTACCCAACAACGTTTTGAACAGATAGTCTTTTGTTTGTTGATAGCATTTACTTTGTATTGACCTTGTTCACTTCAAGAGCAATTCGGTTCATCTGATTGCCTTAAATGCCTATACGACGGCTTGCCATGATCTTTCGAAGATGGTGTGAGTATCCAGCAGTTGAACATATTTGTGAAAGGTAATGCCTTCCGTGTTCCGCTCACAATTTTGAAGAAGTCGCATGACAACGCATCTTCTTGCCGGAATCCGGTGCACGATTGGAAGACCTCAGGAGACCTGTTTCCAAGTTGCACAGAGTATCGCGTGTTTTCCAGTATTACGCGTCAAATCTGCATAAGTTTTGCCAATATCCCAAATTGGACCAACGCCTGATAGAGCTGGAGACGATAAATGTTGCCATAGGATGCTTTGAAGAAATTTGTTGGTCTTTTCCAGGATTTGTCTAAGTTTAAAAATTTGATCTATTGTCGGTCTGCCGGGCCGGTACTCCTCTCTTGCAGCGCTCTCTTGTGTGCATTGTCTGCCACCCACGTACGCTGAACGCACTATCATCATACAAAGCGTTCCTTTTTGGTGGTAGTTGGTAGCAAAGGGTGGTCGCGGCCACCTATTTCATGATGTTGTGGTATTCGGTCCACTTTTTTGTTAGCGTTTGTGGTGGCTGAATGCACTGCAGCGTTTCTCGGTCTGATGCTCTTTGTAGGTTCTGGTTAACCCGTCGAAAATGTTCTCCGTACCGATTTTTACGTTGAAGTCCCCGACAACGATTTTTATCTCGTACTCCGGATAGGCTACGTCCAGGAGGTCATAGAATTCCTCCTTGGCAGGATCTTCAGCGTTTTCGATGGGCGGGTGTCCACATATGTATCAATCTGATGTTCTAAAATGTTGCTTTGATGTTAAATACAGCCAGGCGATAACTTATCGGCATATGAATATATGCCTCAGCTGGCCTTTTTGATTGATAATAAAGTTTTGTTCGTAAGTTCCTTGAAAAAGGAAACAGTTAAAGTGTAAATATTATGTAAAATTTCAGAATACACTTACTGACTTGCCCAGTTTTCGAAAAATTCACTTTTTTTAAAATTTTTAAATGAAACTCTAAAATACTTATAACAAATATATAGATATTCACTTTCTCTACATACCTCTTGTATTTTTTGTATGGCTATGCCCACTATTTCGGAGTATTTTTCTTAAGAAACTGTTTTTATTCGATGTCCTTAAAAAATCTCAACATCCTTACATTATCATGTTAACTTTTTGAGAAAATTCGTGTTTGGAGTAATTAGCTACAATATTTAAAAACACGTTCTTAAGCGTCTACTAGTTTTCCGTGTATTCAAACCATCCTGATGATCTGATGAAGTTCAACAACATGTTGGTGTTAGCGTTGGAGAGTTATCCTGGATCCTGATTCCTGAAGGATCTCCTGCTTGCCAAGGAGTTTGTACCTAGAATGTTGGAGTCCAGGGCAATGGATTCTAAGTATGTTTACACTTGTTCTATTCCTTTCCAGAAACTGCATAGAGGAATCTTCAAGGCAGAAAAGCTAGATCGTTTCAACCATCCAAATTCATTTTTCTAGAGAATTAAAGTCCTGAGACTACTACAGATATTCGTGTGCGATAGCCATGATGTTCTTTTTTAAAAAGAAAAGTTCAAATAGTGTTCCTACGACAGAGTGTCCTAGGCCATGGGCACCGCACAAATGGCTTCTATGAGATGTTTATCTGTCCCTCTATTTTACAGTCAGTGGTTAGTTCGTTGGACTACTGCGCAAAGGGTTCCAAGTTCGAATCCAGAAAAATACCATTAATAGTTTTTTCACGGCCCCACCTATTCCGAGTGGCTGACAAGTATTCAAGAGTATAATTGTCATGAGAAAGCTTCTCAAAAACCCCTCTGCCCTTCGGATACGGCATAAAACTGTAGGTCCCTTCTGCACATGCAGAAATGTATACCACGCACAACATATACAGTTGTAAGAAGCTACAACAGAACACATTGAACATAGCAATGGCAGCAGCAACTTCAACTAACTTCAAGTTCTACATGAAATCAATGAGGCATAAAGAAGATAGACCGTGAAAAAAACTAGTAACGTTAGTTAACTTACATTAAATATCATTTAGAAAAAAAACGCTTTTATATGAATAAGAAATGCATTTCACTTGAGAACAAAACCAATTCAACTAAAAAAAATCGGATTGAAACTCAAAATAACGAATGAATCGTTATAGTTTTCAGAGCATTAAGATTTTAATATTCTTTTGCAAAAATTTAATAAATTAATATAATTAATAAACACTCCCGCCCTGCGTTCTTAGGCTTAATGCAGGGAAACTGGCTACAAGAGAGGCTAACCTAACAACTTTTGACAAAGCAAGGACCAAAAGAAAATATGGAAAAAAAACTTTGCAGAGGACGCTGCGATGAGGATGATGTAGAGGACACTACCCACTCCCTCTGCCAGCGAATATTCAAATAGACAACGCACATTGTTTATATAATATGTATGATATTAATAATAAAAATAAAGTGTTTACGAAATTTATCGTAAAGTATTGCGTTCTTTCAGGACTTGTATGGCTCTTAAAGCAATTAACTGAAAGAAACATCACCCTAGTCTAACTTTTAAATTAACCGTTAAACATGCTTAGCTTTCAAAGAAATAAAACTCCATAAAGTTAAGTACACAAAAACCAACTGACCTTGTTTAACCAGCTTCAAGAATCAAATTTCTTTAGGAAATTTTTATTTTCTTCCGCGTTTTTCATTAGGTAATTTGTATAGGTATAATTACTTATACATGTAATACTACTTTTGCAAAAAAAAATGTTGGAAAAATAAGTCTTTTTTTCAACTTTCTAATAGGAACTTCTATAACTTTGCTCCAATTTGCTTCTGTTGCACATTTTAGATATCTGTATCCGAATATTTCCTACCATAACAGAAAAACTTTGTTCGCACAAGCCCAAGTGACAACCTACATACAATTTCTTAACACAATTATTCACTGCTTGTAAAGCAAATTCGTTTTTTTTTTTTTTTTGGGTCAAGAAAGAATTCACCAAAATGCTAGCTATAAAAGCCATATCCAATTCCGAACCTCATCAGTTCACAAGTTCTTCCGCTTTGTACAACTACTCAATTTCCAACATGAAATTCTTCGCTTGCTTATTCGCTCTGGCCGCTGTCGCCTGCATTGCATCTGCCGATAAAACCGAGAATAAGGAAGGAATCGTAGGATCACCCTATGGCGCACCATCTTACAGCGCTCCAGCTCCATCATATGGCGGTTCATCGTACTCTGCTCCACCCTGCCCAAAGAACTACTTGTTGAGTTGTCAACCCAATGTGGCTCCAGTGCCATGCTCTCCCGGATATGGCGGTCATGGTGCCTACTCAGAGCATGTTCCACAGTACATCCTCCCACAATGGGCTGGCATGCCACAAAATTGAGGCAAACATATCGCAAAATGACTGAAAAAATAATTATTTCGGTTTTGTTGTTATATTTATTATGGCTATGATATAAACGCATTAAATTGAAAAAACAAAAAATAATCGTATTAAATTTATTAGCTTATTGAATATTTCAGAATCAAATGTTGATGTTGCCTGTTCTCAATTTCTATTTTTAATTATTTTTTGCTGTAAAATTGATCAAATAATGTTGCCAGACTATTCATATTAGTCTAAGTCCAATTCAATCAGGATATTTATAGTCTTGTGTTAAAAGTATGACATTATACTGGTTTTGCAGATATTAGTCGCTGAAATTGTGGAAATGGGAAGTCTTAACTTCTTCATCAATGTTGTTATCTAGTATTTTTCTCACAGTTATAGTTAAGCTTCCATATTAGTTCATATTTTAACGCATTCATCTTTAACAAACACAAACCTCTCATGGAGAAGAAGCAACTACATTCATAAACCTGTATTCATACGTGAATCCTTACGTGATGTGAAGTGGAACATAAAACATGAACGTACAGACAACACATGTTGCGTGGAATATATACTTTTCATTTTTAGATGTTGGTATAACTGTGAAATTTATTCGGTTTAGTAGAGAATGTTCGTAATGATGACCCAATTATAAGTTATCATGTACAACTCCACTCTCCTTGATTCGAAGAATTTATGCATGGATTTGAGACCTCAAACTGTTATGATATGATACTGTCGATTGCAAAATTTAAAAGTCGTGCTTATGAGAGAAGTTATCTATCGTAAAGTAGGTGAAAAGGCTGTCAAATAATGACATTGTAACTTGGTCATTGAGCTACCTTGGACTGAGCTTGTACGCTTAAGCTACTCATCATGGCGCTTTTGTTGGAACTAGTATTACAAAACATTTTTTTATTGCAAATGTAATATATGATTTAATAAAGTTATAATGTCTAATAATAATAAAAATATAACAAAAAGCTGATTTTGACGATTTTGTCCAAATTTAGTATTCGAAATAATTTATTTATTTACAGGTATACCCCGGTTAACGTCGTTAATGTGTTCCTGAAAAACATGACGTTAAGCGAAACTACTTTGTTCGGAGCAAATATAAAAAAACATTGCCTTAAGGCTGATTTACCGTCGGAAATAAATATATAATTTTATTTCATTTAAACTATTTAAACACTACCACTAACATAAGCTAAAAGCTCAATTGCATAAAATGGATACGTACCTATTTACCTTTATGATCCATTAAAGAGCCAAATTTTTGAATTTATAAAAAAAATATAATTATTTTGAGACCATTGATAAGACCAAATGAAAATGCAAGGAATCTTTGCTTACACCCAATCTTGCACTTACCCTAAATCCAACAGCGACCTCAACCAAAGGGGTTGCTGGGGGGCATGCCTCCCATACATATTCAATATATTCTGAATATACATACCTAACTTAGATGAAAATAAACATTTCAAAATCCAAATTGACAGTGTCAAATTGATGGTTTACCTAAGCGACTTTATGCCATATGTTAATATTTTTTCACTTTCAAATCGTCATTATGTCAAATTTTTGAAATTGGTACAATGACGCTTGGCACATCGTCGCGGCACCGATCGGTACTAATCAGGAAGGTTCGATCTGAACATACAACACGAAGTTAACGATAAAGTGACGAAACCAGTACCTACTTAAAGGACTACCGTGGGTATTAAAAGGATGGGGGCGATTACAGCATAAGCCTATAAACCACAACTCGATGGTCTGGTATTCTGTAGACTTATACACACAGCATATGCTGCTTCCATTGCCATTCCTTGGAATGGTTGGCACTAACTTGTGGACGGCACTGACTCACTGTCACAAACAGTTCATAGTTTTATGAACATCAAGTGCAGTTACAATCGATACTCAACGCACTATTCGATGATGATATGATCTGCATGTGAAGGTTCAGAACGAAAACCTGTTATTTGTCTTCGAAGTGTTCCATGATAATTTTAGTTCCTAAGCCACAGCAGTTTATTTTTTTATATTTTTTTTATTTTTAAATGTTAGACCGAATGCAACATTGCATTCTTTAGCTCTTTTATTTAAAATATCATTATACAAACATGTACTGTTTGGCTTCCTATTTTATTGTTCTTTTCTTCTCAGTGATCTTTTCGTATGGTATGTGGATGACAGACCCACCCTTGTCAGCACAATGGACCTACTCTTAAGTTTATCCTCATTGAAGGCCGGTAGTGTTTTTTTTTTTCTTTTCCAAAAATTGATTAGACATGATAATTAAAAAATAAGTGATAAAAGTTTGAAACACGCTTAATAAAATGTAAAGAAGCACAAAGATATAACCGTGGATAACAAAAGTTGTCGCTACTTAAGGTATCTTTTTTCTAATAACTTTACAAAATTGCGTGTATTTTTTTACAAATAAAATTTAAGCAATAATAACTAATAAAACAACTCTGGGCTAATAGGTTGCTTAATGTATTTAAAAATGTTTGCTGCCGCCACTGTATAAGTATGAACGTATGTACATCCAGTCAATGTATAGAAGTACGGTTGCACACCGCATATATGTAGCTGAGTCCACATATTTTAAACCATCAATTCAAAAAAAAAAAAATACAACGTTAGCCGAAATATAAGGGATAAACTAAATGCAATATTCGGACTAATTATTATTCTTTGCTTGTAAAGCGATTTGGAATTGGGTCAATATTCAGTATTTACGCTAAGTTTTAAATATAAAAGGCATATCCATTTCCAAATCTACTCATCAGTTTTATCAAGTTCTCTTGCCTTGTACAACTACTCAATTTCCAACATGAAATTCTTCGCTTGCTTATTCGCTCTGGCCGCTGTCGCCTGCATTGCATCTGCCGATAAAACCGAAAATAAGGAAGGACTTGTGGGATCGCCCTATGGCGCACCATCCTATAGCGCTCCAGCTCCATCATATGGCGGTTCATCGTACTCTGCTCCACCCTGCCCAAAGAACTACTTGTTTAGCTGTCAACCTAACTTAGCCCCAGTGCCATGCTCTCCCGGATATGGCGGTCATGGTGCCTACTCAGAGCATGTTCCACAATACATTCTCCCACAACTGGCTGGTGTATCACGGTATTAAAAAGCTAACGATCCAAGATTAGTTCACTGCTTGTTCTTTTGTTTTGGTTATGAAATAAAATGTTTCTTACAAAAAAAAATGTGTACTGTGTTTCTTAAATTGGAAGAAGGTCTATGTGGTCTTATTCGACTGTATGGAAAATGTATTGCTTCTACTCCGGGAATGGTTGTCGTTCGCCTTTTCATCTTAAGAGAAATATTTTATCTGCAGCTCTTTAACGCAAAGTACCTATCACTCCATTTAAAAAACAAACCTCTTTTTAACCTCTTATTGAGACTTCTTTTTTGCTCATCAACAATCATTTAAAACAAAAAATATGATGCTGCCTGCATTAAATGCCAAAAAAATTAATATGTAATTTTTACGGTCCGGCTTAAATTTATTATTATTACAATTTAAAATCATGCATTCTAATTGGTTAATAATTTGTATACGTGTACGTCATCTTATTTATGTTTTTCCTATCATCATCGTTATTCCTATAAAGAAATACTTGTCTCGATTAGGAAATACTAGTGTGACATTCCATTGTAATATTGGACCCAGAGATGAACATGCCGTTCGGTTGAAGAAGGACGAATTTTAGGATTTGCTGGCACTACAATATTGTAAAGCAGAAGCTTCTTCCTCAAAGAAACATGTTCATCAATGGTGTTAAAAATATGGCTTCTGAGACCTAGGTATGTACACTGAATTTCGAAGCCTGCCAATATTTTATGAGTGGGGATCAAATTCTCTCAAAAAACAAAACAAAAAAAATCCTACTTTATAACCTACACTTTTTTGTATTTATTTACTTCAAATTAGGTCTGTTCCCTTACCTAAAAATTCGTACAAATTCGTACGAATTGCTACGGATTCAAGTGCAACCCCGTTCCTTAAACCAAAAATTCGTAAAAGAAAGAGGGCATACACCAAAGGAAAATAAATTTGTCAGATTAAACTCTGGCGTCTCGCGAATGTGGATTGCGTTTCACGAAAGGGTTAAGAATTCGTTTAAACTGATGAATAGTGGAAATGGATGCCATCGTTTGCCGCTTATGAACGTTTATGATTTGATCTTTCCAATTTTCAAATGCATCACCAAATTGGACAAACCATTCATCAGGCATTCATCGACTAATTCAAGTCAACAAGTTACATTGACCTCTGGGCTAACATACTATTATCAAAATATGAAAAGATGGAATGGAACATGTCTTTAGATATCCACTTTATCCAAAGTAATCAGGAAAAGAGGAAATATTCGATACTCTTGGATTACTCCCAGACCCCATGATAATCCTTAGACAACAACATCTCTTCTTATTTCATTTGATTTCAATAAGTTTTTTTTCTGCTTGACTGAAACCTCAAATGGCAAAAAATATATAAACAGTAGAAAAGGTAGAAATCAAAAATAAATGTGGACTTTAATTTGTTGTCCAGTTTAGCTGACGATGGACAGTTGTTGTTTTTGTTATAAATATTAATGCTGCTGAATAGTATTCGTACAAACATAATTTCTCCTTTTGCAGCATTTATACAATAAACCTTATCGTAGCAACGTTTTCAGCCGTCATCGAATTCTTGCAATTTTTGCATTTGCAGTATTTTGGTACTTATACTTGTCGACTATAAACTTTAAAGAAATCAACAAACACGTGCTGGCTAAGTTGTGAACTCTATCGGTAAACAACACCCATTCATTTGTAGAAATCATTGCCCTTTCAATGAAAGAATTTACCATACATATTTTCTTAAATACATTTTTCAACAAACGGCAATGCAATGCTTTCTCTCTTTCTTTGCTATTGGTTGAAAAAGTTGAATTGGTTTTAATAATTTTGAAACAAAACAATGAATTACTATGTACATACATACCTTCCGCTAATGATAGCGTACATTACTGGTGTTTGGACAGTGGCACTCATTTTTAGGGCAGTAAATTTAACGTTGTCTACTCCTGACAGGATCTGCCTTTTTTAATGAAGTTGAATATGGAAATTGTATGGTTTTTACAAAGACCATTGTCTTGTGACGTACAGAGTTCAGTTACGTCCTGTTTTGTGACGCAGGCCAGATATCTCAAGAAGATTACTTAATTAAGCTAGTTAGTCCCATTGATGCCATCACCTTTATGTATTTTAGGACTAAATATTTTTACACTCCTTTGCTAATTATCTCTGCTGAAAGCAAATAGCAGCTGACATTTGTCATGTAATTAAAAGAATACGATTCGTTTGGGACGGATTGTAGTATTTCCAAAGGTTTTTAAGTAGTTTTTTATTCCAGTGTAGGAATTTTGAAGCTTTCAGTTTCCATGGGTTGCATTGGATAAAAGACGGGATATTTTGGGCCGCCCAAACGGTTCAATTCCACAGTCAATTCAATCTATAGGCGTGGCGAGTTGAAATGAATGTGTATTGAAGTAAAGTTATTTATTTATTTATTTATCTACATATTAACATAGCTCACAGATAACAAATTAATATAAAATACATAAATAAATTAAATAAATACATGCAATAATTTATTCATGTAGATATGGGTATAGGATAAGGCTATAAGAAATAACAGAGATTATTGCCTTAACATAGCAAACAATACGTTTTTAAAACGGTCTCTAAAATAATGAAAATCGTAAGAGCTCTAGACATTGCCTCGTTACAACCATAGTTTGTTCTATGTCTCAATTAAAAAAAAAATGTGCACGACTGGGTCGTACGTACTTGCACCTACATATATGCTGGTAGTTGGAAATGAATTAAAAAAAAAAAATTTACAATAGATTTTTGAAAATTTTTTTTTTTAATTTTGTATAAGTTTAAATGGCATATATTATTAAACATTTAATCTTGCCCACATTTCAATTTTGATGGAAATCCATTGAGTTTTAGCCGAGAAATAGCCATATTTCTAAGACCAGTTAATAAGAAAAGTACCGTTATACGTATTTTTAGCCAAAAACGTGGTACGCCATCTTATAGCATTTGCCCAGACTAACTCGAATATGAAATTTAATCAAAATCGTTAGAGCCGTTTTCGAGAAAATCATGTTTTTGTAAAATTGGCCTTAAGTAAAGTACCGTTAATAATAGGGCTAGAACGAAAATTCCAATTTCCCCTCTGGAGAATACACAACAGACCCCAGATATGAAGTTTGAAGGAAATCGGTCCACCCGTTTGGGCTGTAGTCGAGCGTACATACATACAGAGTGACGGACAGACAGACAGACAGACAGACAGAATCGGCAGACCTACTTTTTCGAGCTTCTCTATCATCGTAATGTCAGAATTCATTGTTATCTCGAGTTCGAATTTTTGCACGAATCCAATACTTGCCCTATATTATAGGTGCAAGTAAAAACATTAAATTGGGAAATGGCTAATATGATTTGGATTTTAAGAACTCTCTTTTCTGCTTTAGTTAGGTAGTATAGTATCCTATTTGTTTAATAATGCAAATACTTCGTATTTCTGTAGGTTAACAATGCGATCTAAAGGTATTATAGAAGATAGATTTCACAAACAGCCACTTCATCGAAAATAACATATTGGTTATCGGCACAGTCCTATTGCATGTTGCTTTTTTTGAAAACCAAATATAGCCGATGTGATTTGCGAAACTTCATTTATTCTCGATCATAATGCCAGTTTCAATCGTTTCAAACTTTTGTTTAGTCTTTACTTTGGGAAACTACATATAAAAAATTACTCTTATTTATTTTTTTTAAAAACTTTATTTTATAAAAAAATTTAACAATGCGTTTAAAATCTTAGTAATATAAAATCGATTAGAGCAAACAATAATTTGGTAAACGATTATATAACAGAAAAAAACAAATTTTAGTTTAAAGCAAACTTTAGGCACCTATTTATCATTAGCACTGGATTAGTATAAAATATTAGTTACTGACGCCACATTTCTCAGTAGTCCAGCTGGAATTGCTCCGATTGCAATTGCTTACGAATTGCTCCCAATTGTGTAAGAATTTTCGGAGAGTTTGTAGTTATTGTGTGCTTTTGGACGGCAGGAACCTAAAATAGTTATTGAATTTAAGATCAAATTCATGCATAAAAAATTTTGTATATAATTATATAAGAAATGAAACGTATATTTTAATTAACAGTGTTATCATTACAAACAAATTTTATTCATCATTACTCTATCATTACTTTTGAGCACATGTTCAATTATTAATGTCACAAGCAATACTACGATGAGAGTGGATTTGTGCGATTTCTCAGTTCTGAATAATCTTTATAGCTCTTGACCAAGATGCACGAGGTGAATATGATGTCCTCCTCAGAAACACTTCACTGGTTGCATAAAGTCAAATAAGGAAAAATGAAATTATAACCTTACTATCACCTTACAAAAAAATTGTATTCATAATTATTCTCTCAATATTTTTAAGCCATACACGATTAATACTAATGGCATTACATGCTTTAGTATTAATTAACTGTTGGAGGAAGACAACGTGTTTCCATTTAATTGTGGGAATGATTTCGAGTAAAAGATGCCTTACTATAAAATAGTATGCCACTTCTAATAAAAATGCGTAATCGACGGTGGGTACGAAATCGTCGAAAATATTCGCATGTATAAAGTTTTTCTGAAAGAAATAAGTGCGGCAGAAGTAAAAGAAATGAACCATTTAACATCGACAATGATAGACAAAACCTTCGTCCACCTGACCAAATCGAAGTGAGGATAGTAATATCTAAGCTGAAATCCAGAAAAGCTGCTGGATCTGACGGTCGAACTTTTCAAGACAACTGGTGATGAAATGATAGAGAGCGTATAGCAACTCATCTCTAAAATTTGGTCAGACGAGTGTATGCCTGATGAATGGAACCTCATCGTTTGCGAAATTCCCTCAACTACGCCAACGCATCCCAACATTTCGTACAAGATCTTTTCTGCGATACTGTGTGAACGCCTAAAATTGATTGGGGCTTCTACGAGTGCGGTGTCACGCCAGATCCTGGAGAAAACCAAAGAAGTCGTTATAGATATTTATCGTCTCTTCATCGATCAGTACTAAACTACATATATACAGTATGCGATGGCATTTTCGCAACAAATTGCTCAGAAAAGAGCCACCAGTTGCTGAGACTCGTCGCTTGACGCTTACTGCGTGGCCGTAATTGTAGTAAATAAACAAAAAACGTACGGGAATGTTATTTAAATACCAAATATGCTAGCATATCGCGGAAATATATAACAAACGTCTACGACGTTAATTTTTTCTCTGTTAAGAGTTCCTGGTGCGCAGAATATTAGTAACTTAAGCCTTTTGGTATTTGAGACTGTGTTCTAAATAGATGATACGTTCAAAGGATGTCGCTCAGGTTTGAAGACAAAGTTAGTATGCCTCTATTTTTGTCGAGTTAATGACATATTTCTGTGAAAATTTAAGTACACGGGGACAACTTATCTACATATGTAGACAACGATGCGCAGGATATCATTTTCTTCAACAGAAAATCTATAGCATTTTGTGTTATCATTTCCTTTCGTTTGAGGGCCTTTTACTGCAGTAGTTACAAGAAGTCAATTGAGTAATGATAAAGTTATGACGTAAACACATTAAAATTTCACAAGTATTCACAATTTTAGAAATGTGAGCTAACTGGTTTAGACTTACCTCCCACCTTCTGGCGAGATTTTCGATTCGCGTAGCTTTTGTCTTTCTCTCTTTTTGTTGGAAATTACTTTCTTTCCGTGTCATTCGTGGCATTTCTCTCAACAGTGGCATAGAGAGATTATTTTCTTCAACCATTACAACATCTCTTCTTGAGGCGCTCTCTGGAGTTGTCTGCGTGCTACGATCGCGTAATGCTTTACTCGCCAAATCGCCATAGTTTTTCAAATATTGCGATAAACGCTTATCAGTCTCATTTCGAACTGTTTCGATATTATTATCATCATCAAAAAGCTTGCTACGATTAAAGCTGTGATGAAAAATCGAATTACGATCTATATTTATGGAGTACGGTGGACGACTGTCCTCAGTGTTATTATTTAGATTATTCGATGGTAGATCTTCATCACTTTCTTCGGGATAATTTACTTCTAATATTTGAAATGAACGCTCTGAGTCCGCCTTTGGCTTATCCCTTCCCCCAGCGAGGGTTTCAATGCAATCGGTACACAAGGTCCTGCGGCAATTTAAACATATATTTCTGCGTTTGTGACAATGGATGCAGTTGCTTTCTTCATTTTTATCACAATTCACACAGATGGAGTAATGCTTTTGACAATTGTCGCAAACCAAATTGTGAGAATCTGCTTCAGAAGTCTCAAATATTCTCTTTTCACATTTAAGGCACCAACTTTCGTAGCTTTTTAGCGAAGAATTGCAGAATGGACATATATTCTCACTGTTGTGTAAGCACTCCTTGTGTTGGCTTGAGGATTGTGGCAATTCTAAATGAAATGCTGGCGGTTCGTCACCCACTCCACGTCTGTATTCATGGCGAGCCGAATTACTAAAGTATTTATAGACTTTGTTTTCTGCAGGGGAACCCTTTTCATTTTCAGACCGAGGTTTTCGGGAAGAGCACAGAAGTTTAGTATCATTCTCCAACTTCGTAAGCAGATGCTCACGCATAAGACGATTTTGTTCACTGTCAAAGCGCACCTAAAATAAATAGGAAACATCATTATATCAACTTTTCATTTACTTTTTCACACTCATTACCTTATCTGCGCGCATTTTTTCTTTTTCAAGCTCTTCCTCCAACCGCATTGTCTTCAGCTGCTCTTGGAGTTTCCTGAAATCAGTACAACAAGTACAGTAAAACTATGTGTTCTCGAAACATACTGATATCTACCAAATCATATCGCCCTCTTGAACAATCTACACAAAACTAAGTCAGATTCAATAATAACCAACTACTAGTACCTCGTTAACGCCTCTTCCTGTCGACGTTCTTTCTCCTTGAGAACTTCTATTGACCGACGTTTCTCCTCAATTTGTGCCATAAGTTCCTTCTGGTAGTCTTTCTTCTTTGCCATTTCCATCTAAAACATATAAAATCATCGTTACAAAGCATTAATACAAAGGGGTGGCTTTATAGTTAATTCAACCTACTTCCGCATTATGTCGATTGCGTTCCGTGACACCATCACTATTCACGATTTTTGAGATTTCCGTATGCTTTAAATCCTGCAACAGTTTGTGTCGCGCACTCCCCGGACGTGGAGACCTTCCCTCGTAGCCCGGGTTGTTAACTATAATTTCTAAATCAGTCTTATCGGAGCGTGATGTAAGTGGTTTTTGATTTGAATCTTGAGTTTTTTCAGCGTTTTCATGAGGAAAGCTCTGTGCATATTTTTTCTTCGCACTATTAGCAGCTGCTTCAGTCATCTGAAAAATCAAGACACACTTTTATGCCTCGACTATCAACGGATCGTATCTTACCTGATGTTTCAGAAAATTTTGCTGATATTCTATCTGACGGTCACGCAAAACGTCTTGACGTTTCTTATTCTCATTGTTGAACCCAGGGAAATATGAGTAAAACGTGTCAGAAACCCATTGTTCCATTTCATCCTGAAAGAAAGAAAAATAATAACATAGTTGTCTAATCACAGTTTACGCATGGAAAAGGACTTTACAATAACAATAAAACTCAGGTACATATTTGCATAGAGCTGCTTCTCACCCCGTGCACAAATTAACGACTGCAAATTAACAGCCCGAAAACGAGTGAACAATTACCATAACAGAAGTAAACAGAGCGAGGTCAAACAAAATTCGGGACAAGGTAACAAGGTGAGAAAAAATGGTTTTTTTATATATAATATTTTTATTTGTAAATCTACACTATGAACTCACGTATCTATAACTCCTTAGCAAGGTTATTATTTTGTTTCACCTTAAAATACTAAAATAATCGTTCCCACCCATAAACAAAAAACAAAACTGCGTTCCACTCAGCCAACCATAAACTGTTTGAATCCAACAGTTGAGCTTTAAATATTGATTTCTACGTGCAGAATGCTTACAATGACCATAGGCATGCGATTTGCTGCCTTTCCAGATTCAAAGTGTGCTCGTTAATTTTATATATCTCCAAAGCATGCGATTCTTTCTTCGGAATGTATTTCTGTTATTGTTATTGAATTTGTTCGAATTTGTGAAGCGTGAAATAAGTTAGTATACATATGTACATTATTAAGTTAGGTATGTACATATAATATATATATTTTTGAGCATAAAGACTATCCCTTGTATTAAGTGTGACACGGGGTAATTACTTTTATTAAAGAGATTTATCGGTGGCAATCATCAGACTAGTCCCATATATGGGTTTATATGTACCGTGTGTTAATAAAGTTACTTTCATGTAATCGCACGCAACGCTGACTTACAGTTGCTCATACGAAAACAAAGCTTCAGCTTTGGTGATAAAATTGAAACAGCATTTCACGTTTTCGTGCTGAAGATTACCAATATTTTTCTTCTCTTACAAAGTATTTTCCTTAAGAATTTTCCATTTCGTCTCTTGGAGTAGAACAAATTTATAGATTTTCTTTAAGTTTATTTTAATTTTAATTTAACAAAGATAATTCGAAGGAGGGAAGAACGCCCAAAGACGACATGGTCAACCTTTTAACCCAGGGCTGGTGACTGTGAGACCGGGATTTTTTGTTCAATTCAAATATTAGGCAAGTATTGGATACGTGAAAAAATTCGAACTTGAGATATCAATTAATTCTGACATTACGATGATAGAGAAGCTCGAAAAAGTGGGTCTGCCAATTCTGTCTGTCTGTCTGTCTGTGTGTATGTACGCTGGACTGCAGCCTAAACGGCTGGGGCGATTGGCTTCAAACTTCATATCTGAGCTCTGTAGGGTCACCATTCGAGGCGAAATCGGAATTTTTATTCTAGCCCCGTTATTAACGGTACTTTACTTAAGGCAAATTTCACAAAAAAAAGTTTTTCTCTAAAACGGCTCTAACGATTGTGATTAAATTTGATATTTGAGTTAGTCTAGACAAACGCTGAAAAATTATGTCTAAAGCTATTTGGATTTTGGATGTACTAAGCCAAAATTTGTATGGATTTTCATAGTGGAATAAACGAAATTACAATGATGAAATATACTTGCTTCAATGTCAAAGAACATATGGCCCATATTTCTAAAATATTTTTAAAAGAATCATTTTGAAAACATATTTCGAAGACGACTTTCATTAACAAAACATTTTGTAAAAGCCTTGAACATTAACTAAAGGACTGAAAATTTCGATATAATAGATGTCTTACCACTATGTTAGGAAGCCGGTTGGAGCGAAGTGTCATATTTGTAGGTATATACATAGTGTCGATAGTCCTGCTTCTCGATGGATCATGAACATTAATTCTTTGCAGTCTAAATATGTTTTTTTAATGCAATATCAATACAACTAGCTAATTGCCCGAAGAACGAACGAACTCAAGCTTTTGTTTTCGTTTTTCTTGAAATCAATATAAGTGGACTTAGACCGTTTTTCCAGTGGACCATTCATATGTTTTGCAAAAATTAAATTAAGAAAAACAAGACATTAATTCTTCTGTGAACAGCGTTGTACTGTTTTTTAATGAACGATCATCTTCAGACCAGAAAAGTCTTTCTCTTTGTTTTTTTCTCATTCACTGTGCCTTGCATTATTATCGTTCCCTTCGACGGATTCCACTATAGGGATGACAGATTTGGGTTACCTCAAGATCCCGATATCATGATTTCGTCCACGTATAGAATAAGCTTGATGTTGATTCCGTAGAACGGTATCCCGCCGTAGTGAAAAGTAGTCAGGTCGTTCGAGAAGATTGAGAACAGTAGAGGACTAAGAAAGGTGCCCTGCTTAACTCACTTTCGATTGAAATCAGTTAACCCAAATTTATGTCTCATTCAGTCTCTAGTAGAAACGTTGAGATCGTCGAAGAATTAGGAATTACCAAGTATTTAAATAACAGCACCTACGATATGAAATACGATACTCAAATAATAACTAGACTATAAAATGGTGCGTTGCATTGGGTTTGGCTTGGTAATATTTAGAAAATTAAAGCACATCTTTAAAAGCAACATCCCCAGTGAATTTCACCAGATAAATTCGCCAGACAGAATTTAAGAAGCAGAGGAAGAGCACCAACACGTAGGAACTAGAATAGAATAATAGCTGGGAGGTGGCTAAATATGTGCCTAATTGAATAATTGAATGCAGATTTCTGTAGTAGTAGTAAGATTATATACATTTATTTATATTGTTTAAGTCCATGTCACTTATCACAATTAATTTTACTTCAGTTCCACAAAATTTTGTGAAAGAAACATTCGAAATTAATATCAATATTAAAATATTTATTATGCAAGTAGCACGATTATTATTCTTCATGCATTTAATAGCCGGCTAAAGTAAATAGCAAAATTCCATTGAACACTAATGGCAGTATTTACTTGCTTGTAGGTATAGGAGTTTCAGGCACGAAGCTACGCCTTATTGAAAACATATTTTCTGTAATTATTATTCCACCCCTTTGACCACCACTCTTTTGCGTTTCATAAATTAATAAACCTTTGAAAGCTTAACAGGACATGAACTAACAGAAAATTGAAAAATCGACCCCATACTTTAATAATTTACACAACAAAAGGTCGCGTATTATATTTCACTATGAAGTGTAATGCACATTAATTGAAAAGAAAACTATCATTTCCCACCTGTATTTTCCGTCGCTCTCCTTTTTCAGTCTAATGTTAAAAAAAATTAATCCACCTCGAATGGCTTCTAAACAACAACTGACCAAATTAAAAGCTTTCGCGCGAATTGATAATATTTGAAATAGCGCTGACTAAAGGAAAATACTTCCGAGGCATTAGAAACTTTGGTTCCGCATTAGACGATGCCTAGACAGCGTTTGTTGCTAAAGAGGCATGGGAAATTAAATAACATCGAACTCATCAGGCACACCTAAGTACAATAAAAACATGAGCACGAGCAACCGATGCATGAAATAAGTCGAGGAACTGAATATAGATGTTTCTATTTCTGGCAATTAACTACCAAGGTTAATCTATGATGCATGCACGATGATTAGAAAAAATTACCTTGTTTTTGTGCAGATTACGTTTCGTCCCAATTATATCGACGCATTCGCGCTCAGTCAGATTGGCCAAATCCTTTGCAGCCTTCTCGTTGTTTGACTCGCAGTATTTGTGCTTCAAATTGTCATAAATTCGAAAAATGCCGCTTTCAGCGTCGCCGTCTTGCACTTGCACATTTTGCTGATTGTGCTTCGACGAGAACGTTGCCATGGAAGACTCGGTGCAAATTTTTGTTGCTTTCGGTTGGGTTTTCGGCGCATCGGCACTGGCAGGTCGGTCAATGACTTCTGATTGAAAATCATTATTAGTGACTTTACTGCACTGCTTACCTCCGTTGCGAACTTCATTGCAATTTTTTATAGGATTATCAGGTTCAATGGACTGCCGGTTGTCTCGTAGGGACCCAATGTCGGCGTTTTTGGATGCTAGGCGCTCTCTATCAGCCTGTAGTTTATTTTTCTGTGACTCGAGAAAATTGTCCATATCCATAGTGAGACGATCGATCACATTATAGAAGAAATAATACAGGAAATAAAATAAATAATAACAGAAATTCCCCTTCACTACACTTTCGATATAAAACAAGAACAACTACCACTTTTTAAATCGCAAACTGAATGAGCAAACTGAGCAAGAATCAAATGCTGTCAAATGAGGCGCCATTCACAATAGAAACAATAAATGTGTCGAATTACAATAGGGACTATTTTGGGTGGAATCAGATGGGAGAACATGTCACAATTTATGTCATATAATAGAAAAATTAGTATTTGACTATTAGCATAGCAGCCCGTAGATGGTAAAATTCTAGCTTCTCACAACTATATGTACTGTTATGCGAGGGTTTTATCCAAAAGCTTTCTAATGACAATAAAAAAGTAGCATAACGCTCCACAGGGTTTTGTTTTGTGTAATAGTTTAAAGCTTTAATCAATACTTGAAATTAAAAGTGTATTATATGTAAATCATTATTTTTATAGAAGGTTTCAATAGAGGTTTAGATAAATTTAGATTTGTTTCAGACTTGAGGTTTCTTGGTAGATTATTAAATAATTTCAGTCCTTTGAAAAGATGATGTTCTGGGTGTCAGTACATCTATAAATTGGTAACCTCAAATCTCAATTCGAAACCCAGCCGATTGACTATGCTACACTTAACATTGTACAGTTCTAGAGCTCTTCTTATAGCTCTTCGTTTTTATGTCGGTTTGGTTTCAAAACTCGAATTAAATCCAAAATAATGCTCTATAGAGCACTCATCTTACCAGTTTTGCTTTATGCAGCTGAGTGCTGAACAGTAAGAAAACTTAGCAAATATTGGTCACTTTCGAGTGAAAAATACTTCGAAGAATAATAGGTCCTTATCTGAGAAGATCGAATGGAGGAGAAGATACAATGGTGAACTCTAAGAACTGTACTAGGATGTATGTATATGTACATAGTCCAAATAATCAATATGCGCCTGATACATTGGCTCGGCCACATCGAGCCAATGAAGAGCAATGCCCCGGCGAAGAAGACCGAACCTTTGGTACAAAGAGCAAGTTGTTGTTGTGGATGCCAGAAAACTTGGTCTGCGCAAGTGGAAGCAGCCTGTCCGGGACTGCAGAGGATGGAACGCAGCCGTGTCCCAAACATAGGGTCTACAAAGCTCAAGAGAATGTTTAATAATTAACATATGCATACATATCTACATATTTATACTGCAATATTTCAACCAATAAATAACCGAATGAGCTGCATATTCAAAAAAAGTTTCCAATTTTATTTTATATGCATATACAATAATCAATATAACAATGTTGATAAAAATGATAAGGATGTGATTTCTTAAGAATTTTCCTCCTAAATCGTCGTAAATACATGCGATCTTGTTCTGATGGGAAGTTTGTTGGCAATAAGTGAGTATACGATTTCGGCTCGGGGGGCTCCAAAAAGTCCAGTATATCCGCATAGATCATATAAAAGCATAGGCAGTAGAAAATACACAAACGAAACATGAATTCCATTTCTAAGATTTCTTGCTCTAAGGTACTAAGGTATGTGATTCATTTTGTTGTGCGACCCACATGCCCAAGTCTTTCAATATAATAATTCCACTACTCAGCATTATTCGGTTTTCGCTTATCGTACATATCAGCGAATTTCACAAAAAATGGCCTAAATGAAAAATAAGCGAAAAATATATTTAATGCTGATCTGAAGTCCAAAGGCAAATTCGTAATTAAATAATCGATAGGTATAAAATGCAAAACTCATTGTCAACTAACTATCAGTTCAATTCAATCAAGCGAACAGTAATCACACATCATTCAACATGAAATTCTTCGTTGTGTTCTTCTTAGTCGCAGCCTGCGTTGCTCAATGCCTTTGCGCTTCCGTCCAAGAACAACTGTCTGAAAGCCAACAAGGTCTCAACGAGAATTTGGAATCCCTGAGAATAAGGAAATCAGCCAAGAGTGCCTACGGTTCTCCAGTTCCTTCCTACGGAGGTGCATCATACGCTCCACCACCATGCCCAACAAACTATCTCTTCAGCTGTGGACCTCAATTGCAGCCTGTCCCATGTGCGCAAGGATACCAGGGAGCTTACTCTGAAAATGTTCCACAGTACGTTGCCCCACAGTACATCGCTCCACGACAATACGCTTTCCCACAATATGCCGTTCCAGTTATTACAGAGGTTTAAATTGACGTAATTTTTGATATCGGAAATGTGCTGTTGTTTTTATATAATAAAATATATGCTTTATTAAAACTAGTTTTTTCTTCATTTCTTGTACTGCTCATAAAATTTGTTAGGTCACTCAATCGATTTCAACATTGGCTTCTCTTAGCTTTCGATAAGATTTCGATAAGATTTCGATGTTAAATCTACAAGTCATTATTTCGAAAGTCTGAAACTTAAAGGTCTAGCATTTGCCATTGGGATCTGACTGTTGATAGGAGGATGTAATAGATTATCCGATTCAACTTGTTTGAATTATTCTTCCTGTCTTTTACTCATTTAAACTTTCTTTTCTGCTGCCGAAATTTCCTCGCTGTCGATTGTTTTGAAGAAGGTAAGTACATACATATGTATGTATTGACATTCATTGAAAGCGTATTTATGATATTCAGCTTGTGTAAGTTCTTTATATGATCAGGATGTTGTCATTTTAAACAGAAGTGAGATTCTGAACTTTTCTACTCGTTATTGTGTCCTCACCTTTGCTGTATAATTTTCGGCTAAAGATTCCATCACCCAATCATCTTCGATGCCCTAGAATTGTGACTCCTAAAGGCATATGTATAACGCAAGAAACAGTACCAGAGAGTACCAGAGAGTACCAGACTACCTGCAGAGGATAAGATACGAGTATTTGCAACTGAAACCTCTATTTTTCTTATAATTTTTCAATTTTATGTGATATTCAAAAAAAAAAAATTCTTATACAAATATTAGCGAAAGAAGGGGATAGGGTATCATACGATCTGTTCCACAAGAATTGTAGCATTTCCAAATGTTTTACAATTTGTTTTGTGTATTTCTTTAAACTTATCTTATGCTTACAAGGTAAGTAACACGATTTCTCATGAATCTACTCGAAGGACATCAAAGTCATTAAATATCTTCTTTCCTCAGATTTCCCGCCATCTATCAAAAAACCCTATCTGTGGAATCTAATGTATGATGAATCCCCTGACTTCGACGTACTAAATACTCGAAGATAATTAGCTCCGCAGGAAATACATATATCAATGATTGTAGTGACCATACTCCTTGAAGGAGATAATAATGTAATGGTGGGGGATCACGTCTTTATTTGCCTAAGCCAGAGATGAAATACTTTGACATTACTATAGATTCAAGCAGTGTTGCCATAAAAGTGATACCTAGTTTTTAATCTTTATTTCGACGTTTGATACTTTCTTAAATCCGTCAAAAAAACACTATAATATACCAGGCAATCCACTTATTCGACTGAACTGTGGGTTATTATTCCATAATTTTTTAATATACCTAAATATTCGTTTAGTTAACTTGAAGCCGAATTGGATGGATGGTTTTTTGGAAAAGAACTAAGAATATTCATGTTATTTTAAGTGCCATCGGTTGTTTGTGTTTTTTTTTTAATATTAACAAAATAATAATAATAATAGCAGTTTTCCTCATGATTCCTGTTATGATATTTTTTGATACATTTTTTTCTGGATACATGACTAAATTTTAAGTACCATCGGCAGCATGCATCACAGACTATAGAAAGAACAACAGCTGCGCTGGCAAGATACAAATATCGGAGAAGTATAATCTGCTCCTAGCAAAACTTATGAACATCGAAATATGAGCTAGTGCCATGAAGCAGTTTTTTTAGAATCAAAACCCAGAGAGTATGCGGCGTCTTCCAATGGTATTAACAGCGACGAGTGGAAGAGAGAGGGTATCTCTCTGTCGAAGCCAGAGATTGATACCTAAATATGTATGGACTTTGCTCAAAATTGGTCAAGATGTGTATAAAACAAAATGATTTTCTTACACAGTAAAACAACATTTTTTATTAAAAACAGTACAACTCAGCCCGTAATGAAAAGATACAAAATCAATAGCTTGCTTTATTACAAGGGACTGGAATTACTGATGGAGCGCAACTTAACAAATAGCTTGTAGGACACGGGACGTTATTATATTGCATCTGCTGAGGATAGTGCTGACGTGGTGCTCCCACATAATATGAGGTGTGCTGATAGCCCTTATTACCTTTCGCATGTGAAGGTTTGTAAGCTGATGAACTTGGTTTATAAACGGATGTACTTGTATGGTGATGAACAACAGTTGCCGGCTTCTTCACTCCTCCATAATGGCTGGCACCAAGAATTTCATCCAGAAGATCCGATCGCGATTGAACGTCACGCTGAGAACGCCTCAGGCGATTGTTAGATGCACAACCACAGGATGGTTCACTGAGTTCTTCAATAGGTGTGTTGCGCTCAAATCTATTTAAAGATTCACTCGTATCACATTCACAAGGTAATGATTCCATGCGATGTCCCACGGTTACAGCTATGCAACTACACAAAATAACAACGTTCAGAATTGTATTCATTGTAATAATTTAGTAAATCAACTAATGATATATTGCAACCAAACGGCTCTTTTTATTAAAACTCTAGATCAGGAAATTATTAAGAAAGAGAACAATATAATGCATTTTCATCATTAATGCGTATTGCTCAATATTAATGGGCACAATTAAATGAAAAACAAAACGCTGGACTAATTAAATTTCAATTGTTTTTATTTAATATGATATACAAAGCAATGAAGAATGAAACGGAACTAAGATCGATGAGTATGCATTTTACCAATAAGTTAATAGCCACCATAACCGCCACTGGGAGCACATGGAACGGGTTGCACATGTGGAGCACAGCTGTACAAGTAATTCTTAGGGCAAGGTGGAGCCGAGTAAGAAGCGGACGGGGCGTATGATGGTGCTGGATGAGCTGGAGCATATGAGGGTGCAGGGTGGGCTGGTGCATATGATGGAGCTGGTTTATATGCTGGGGCTGGTTTATATGCTGGAGCTGGCTTGTAAGCTGGTGCTGGTTTGTATGCTGGGGCATAAGATGGAGCCGGTGCGTATGAAGGAGCAGGTGCATAACTGGGCTTTGGTGCTGGTTTGTAAGCTGGAGCTGGGGCGTATGACGATGGAGCTGGTCCATAAGATGGCGCTGGAGCGTATGATGGAGCTGGGGCATGTCCGTAAGATGGAGCTGGGGCATGTCCGTAAGATGGAGCTGGGCCGTACGATTGAGCAGGAGCACCATATGATCTATACTTGGATGGCTCATCCTTGTGCTCTGTTGGTGCATTATCCATCATAGAGGGATTTTCGTTGGTCCTTGGGGACTGCGCTGTAGCCATACGTAGGCACAATAAAGCGATCAAAGCTACGGATTTCATTTTCTTTCAATATTAAGTTCGAATGCCGTCTTTGATAGAGAGACTGATTGTACTGATGTCCTAAGTGGCCTAGCCAATGCATTTTATACAAACCATCAAGTTGAACATATTGAGAAGGTCAGCATAAATATCAAGCAACTTTGTAGAGGTTGTTTACCTACTTTTTACCTTTACACTTTCAGATGAACAGGCGATTTTTTTCTTAGCTCATGTCCACATATTATAAAATAAATCAAGAGAATCGATGACTCTGCAATGGAAGAGTGTTCTGAGGTTGACAACCTCTCGAATTTATTTAATTTTTTTTTTGTAGAATTCAGCTAATGTGGTAGAAATATGCTTATCGACCAACGCCATGAAATTAGATGCCTTTTTCAACTTTCCTATTTTTTGATGACATTGTCCTTTTTATAATTATTAATTATTGCGTCATTATGAGAAGCGCTGCAAATGAAAAAATAAAAAAAAATTGTTTATTTGGATATTAAATGATCCTGTTTGCTAAGTTCCTTAAATTATTTAAGTACATATATGTATGTTTGTTTCAAGATCTGTATACTAAGCTAAAGCTATGGTTCCACATTAAATTAAACATTAGATTCTTGATGACTGACACCCGTTGCTTCTGACGCTCATTGCATCTCCAGGTTTGTTTCTTTAGCTAGGCTAATTTGCCACAGCTGCGTCACAGAAAGTGATATTGCACAACTATCTTATGCTCTTTATAAAAGATCCAGTTTTTGTAGCTCTAGGTTTAGGCACACCAAATACACCACTTCCAAACAAATTAAATTTATTTAAATTAGAAGATTTATGTCGTTTTCCATAGGTAAAAAATTCGCTTCGTCTGGATTCCAATGG